>OX463239.1:12261367-13578867 GCA_949820135.1 Sylvilagus floridanus | reverse complement strand
AGGGGCCCAAGCACCTGGGCCATCCTCCACTGCCTTCCCGGGCCACAGCAGAGAGCTGGACTGGAAGAGGAGCAACCGGGACTAGAACCCCGTGCCCATGAGATGTCAGCACCACAGGCGGAGGGTTAACCAAGTGAGCCACAGTGCCAGCCAATTTTCCCCATTTGTAATATATACTTTATTATTCTGACAACAGTGGAGTCACATGATGCTCAGGAGATGAAATTTGGGTATTGATTTAGCCACATTATTTGATTTTAAGCTTCAGAGGCAAAGCACATACTGAATTTTCACATTTCCCTTCTTTATGATGGTCCTACAGTTACGGAAATTTCACTAGCAACAGCAAATAGTACAACACTGTTAGAATCTCACAATAATATAGAAAAATTTTGTATAGTTAGGCATATGCACTCAAATGAAATATTAAATATTGGACTAGGTAACACTGACTCAAAAATTCTATACTATTCAATAAGAATATTTGAGAAAATGATGTTTATGTCAATCAGAAAAATTCATATTGATATTCAAGTGCAACAAGCAGGAAAACATGTATGGGGAGCCTGGTGTGGTTTTCAGTGCATCAAGGTATCCAGCCTCAAAAACCCAAAGTCCTCTTCCACCAAAGTCACTAGACTGAATTTGTATAATCTCAGTAAACATGACTTTTAAGTCATCATCTCTCAAAACAAAGTCTCATCATGGACCCAAAACAGAATAACCTCTGACTCTGGACATGGGTTTCTGATCCTACTGGGGGTGAGAATCTTTTTTCTGCCAAGGGCCATTTGGATATTTATTTTTTTTATAACATCACTCATGGGGCATACAAAATTATCAACTAAATATTAGCTTGCTGTAGATTTATTGTATTTAAAGTTAACCTGTGGTTGCCTTAGCTGGGCCAGACCAAATGGTTTTGTGGGCCAGAGATGACCTGCAGGCCAGATGTTCCCACCCCCGCACCTAGGTAGGTAAGATGATCCCTTTTCCAAAGTAGCAGCAGAGTCAATGCATTCACTGTTGAGCACTTGGCCAACAGGCACTGCCCCAGGGGCACAAGACCCAAAAGGAATTTGCCTTCAGTAGCATTAAATAGGTGAAAAAGAGTAGGATAAGTGCCAAAACAGAGTACTGTCCTGGTGTAGGGATGGTGGCTCACACAGGGATATCTTCAGTAAAATGAAGTGAGCAGTCCTGAAAAGGGACTCTTGTTGATGGCTGGGGACAGTGAGTCCAAAATATGTGGGAAATACAGGATGGATGATTCACTTGTTGGGGAAAGATATTTGGGCTGTGTTGGGCCTTAAGTTAAAACATCCCACTACTCCTTTCTGATTCAGCAAACCAATAAAAACACCAAGACAAAGGTCAAACAGGGAACTGTGGCTGCTGTCTATGGCCAAAGAGAATGTTAGGCCAGGGGCTCTCCTAAGGGAGACATGTGCATATGCATTCCCAGGTGAACTCAATGATCAGACAGGGTCTTAACCATACATGCTCCAGTTAGTTCAGTTTTGTTGCCAGAGACTTTTTGTCACCATAGTCCCTTCTAAAATAAGTACTACAAGCACAACAGACAATAAGACAAAAATACTGACTTTGGAGAAAATATTTTTGTCTTTCACATTGTGGACAAGACATTCCTACTAAGGAGATGAAAGGCTGGATCAGGACATTTCTATCTTGTACCATAGACAGGGTAAAAACTGCTTGTTTTGTTTAAAATTAAGCTTTGTGCATCAGTCAAAAATGGAGAGGGTAATATATCAGCAAGATTGATGTACTTGTGACTAAGAGAAGCAGTCAAAACACAATCCTGAATAAAAAGATGCCCTCAGAGGTTTCCCCTGATTTAGAGTTACCCAACAACCAAACCTGGGAAGATCATGGGCTGCATGCCAAACATTGAGCTGAGGAAAAAAAGAGGCATTCCCATGGTGGGGACTCACTTTTATGAGGCCCAAACACTGATGTCTATTGCCAACAATAGCCAGGAACTGGATCCCCTGTATTACAAATATCTACCCAAAGTCCAAAGGCATTCTAAAGCACCTGAAGCCAAAAAATGACAAAGAGAACACAGGCCTTATATGGAACTCATTTGAGAGGGCCTTAATTGCCTGGGCCCCAGAAAAAATTTCGTTGATTAGCTGCTGACCAGAGCAGATGTTCAGGTAAAGTGTGATTGGCCTCAGAAACCAAAGGTACACAGCTCACCAGGACATTGCTAGAGTCACAGAAGCTATGGCTACCTGGTTATACTCTTCAAACTCATTTCAGGTGATCTACTCAGACTACCTACGCCCCTGCCCAAACTCAGACCCGTGACAGGCACTCACCTGGGACTATGAGTCTGAGGGTGCCACACCAGGGAGCATGTCTCCCTGAAAGACACAAAGGGATGAAGAGCTGAGGAAAGAGCTGCTAGCATGGCCTCACCTCTGCCAGGGTGAGGTGTACAACAAGCCCAAGGAGGAAAGAGCTTGGGCGAATCACACACCGGCAGCCCCTCATGCCTGAGAACTGCATCCTGGTCTGGGGGGCCTCAAGGTCTCCAGTCCCCAGGGTCTCATCCCCTGGAAGACACGTGGAGCCTCCGGGGCCTGCTTGCACCACTGTCACTAGGCGGGGCCTCAGTGTAATCCTATTGAGCATGACTTTTAAGTTCATATCTCTCTTCAAGACAGTATGAGGTCTCATCATCCACCCAACCCCAGGACCCACACCAGGGGATCCCACTGGTGCTGTCCTCCCTCCAGGGCCCAGGTAGATTGGCTTACCTCAGGCAGTCTCAGATGTTTCCTTCTGCCAGTGGAGCTGGCAGCACCAGCTCATAGGCCACTGGAGCTTTAACCACAGCCCTCGCCCCTGGGGAAGGGGAAACCACAAAGCTTCCTCTGCTGACATCACCTGTGGGATGGGGAGGGGGTTGGGTGTAAACAGACAGCAGAAGCCGGCTTGGGGTATAAACACTGGTTCCGGAGTGTGCTTTCACCCCATCAGCCAAGGTGAGGCTTTTCAAGTGGGCATCCACGTTGGCATGGTGGGTTGGACAAGCTCTCCCCACCTCACCCACAAACTGCTGAGTCTGTTGAGGCTCACCTGGGCTGTGTCACCCTGCCTGGAGTGGCTACCCCCACTTCTCCTTTCTACCCCCTTACCTTAAGCTCCTGGCCAGGACCCAGGCAGGACCACCAAGCACTGGCACGGTCTTGGCAGTCTTGGCCCCACAGGACTGGTCACATGAGACACATCAAGGCGGCCCCCTTGGTGCCCTGGGCCTAACATGGCTTATCCACCAGGCTGGGGCACTCCTTGCTTTTCAAAAAATTAAATCTTAATTAAGCAGCTGCCCTGCCCTGATGATTAAACTTCAAAACTGTGGAAGTGCTTGGTGGAGAGCAGGTGCGTAAGTTAGTGTGGCTTCCCTGGGGCGCCATCTATTCCATGACATCTTCTCCCCTCCCCTAGAAGTGAGAGCCATGGCTCAGGAGGTGAACTGGCATGATTGCTGAGCTCAACTCTGAAATGCGCCTGTTTCACTAAATATTGCCAACACCTGCCTGAGGAAGGGGCGTGCAGAGCGAGCTCCTTCAGGCTCCCTGGCTTGGGGCAATCAAGTCAAGGGCCCAAACCTGCCTGATCAGGCACTGGTCAGAGTGCCCCTAATACTTAGGATCAACCTTCCACACAACCCACATGAAGCTCCCAGGCTACCTGACATGGGCACAGCTGGCTGCCCTGCCAAGCCTTACTCCCTGCCTGTGTGGGTTTGTGACCTGGGCCTCCTACACAGGAGCCCCAAAATGAATCTCAGACCCCCCAACCCCCCCAATGAATCCAAAGACCTGATCCCAAGTCCACACACCACACACTTCTTCCCACAGAAGCAAGGCAACGCAGAGCTGTTGCAGCCCACACACAGGCCAAGAGGCAGCACTGGCCCCATGTGACCCTTCTCTTAGGAACTGTTTCTATCCCTCACTAGGCCCCTGCACTAGGCCAGGGTTTCAGGCAAGGAATTCTGGGCTTCAGAGTCCAAAGGGGACACAGCTCACCCAAGAGCACTGTCTGAGGCCGCCTTTCTGTGGCTCTGTGGGTCCAGCCCTCTGGTTCACTTTGGGTGACCTGCCCGGATCCCATACTCTGCCCTCAACAGGCCTTACGAAGCCTGCCATCCACTGACCTGGGATCCTGGTTACCACACCTCACTACAAGGCACAAGGGGATGAAGGAAGCTGGGGAAGGAGCCCCCAGTGTAGCCCTGCCCCTCCGCCAGTGGGGAGCACACACAGCCCAAGGTAGAAGGAGCTTGGGCTGCCCCTGTGTAACTGAAATGAAGGCATCTTCCCTTCCCTTTTCATATTTAGGGTGAAACGGGCCATCTGCAGGCGTTGTAAACTACCTGTGACTACTGAATAATAATGTTTGCCTGGGAAGTGAAGAGCCCTACTCAAGAGATGATTTGGAAACAGGCTCACACTGCTGCAGAGGTCTACAGCCATCAGTTGCACACAGCTGAGCCCCATTATCAAGAAGACTCCAACCAGATGGACCATCAGCAGAACAAAGTCCAAAAATCTGACTAATCACCAGCTCACTTAGCTTATTGTTCTCCATCTCATCCTGCAGCTACCACTTTCCTTTAAAAGCCCTCTTTTCTGACCCTCAGGGCAGGAGAGAGCAGTGTGGATCAAGAGGTCTTTCCTTCTGCTACCATGCTGCCTGCCTGAAATCATTTCTTTCCTCTGACCAACTCTTCAATTTGATGACTAGAGCAGCAAGGTCCTGAACATATGTCCAGAAATACATGGAATAATGGCAGCTCATGCGTGGGGCTGCAACAAGCTCCCTACGCATCTGTCCTACCTGCAAGGAAGCCCAGAGCACTTGCAGCCCATACAGGATGAATGGATGCTAGGGCACCACATGAAGTGACCCTAGGAACTGTTTCCATTTCCTCACTCAGCCCCAGAATGAGAGCAGGAGCTCAAGGGAAGTTTTCATGGCCTCAGAGCCCAGCAGCACAGCTAATGCAAGAGTACGGCCCGAAGCTGCCTTCCTGTGGCTCCTGGGGTCCATCCTTCAGGCTCGCTTCAACTGACTCACACAACCCCCCGCTCCCCTGCCCAGGCCTCATGACTCCCCACCAACCACTCGCTAGGGACCTGGGGTGCAAGGGTGCCCTGCTGGGCAACCCCTGAAAGACACAAAGAGACAAAAGGAGCTGAAGGAGCCCCCACTGCAGCCCTGCAACTCCGAGAGCAGGCAGCACACACCAAGCCCAAGGAGGAAGGAGTTTGGGTGGGTCCTGCATGAGCAGCCGCTTACACCTGGGGACTATGCCCTGGCTAGGGGAGCCATGAGGTTTCCAGTCCCTAGGGTCTCCTTCCGTGGAAGGCACATGGGGGTCCTCTTACATCACTGTCACTAGGCTGGGCCTCAGCGTAGTCCTATTGAGCATGATTTGTAAGTCATCATCTCTCTTCGAGACAGTACGAGGTCTCATCATGAACCCAAACTCAGGAACCATATCACAGGATCCCTGAGCTCTTAGCCCCACCTCAAGGGCCCAGATGGATTGGCTTACCATTTACTTTGTCAATGAGGCTGGCACCACCAGCTCATGGGCCACCGGAGACTTGATATAATCTGTGGGACAAGAAAAGGGACGGGTGTGAACAAACTACAGGAGCAGGCTCTAAGTACACTAGTTCCACTTATGCTTTAGACCCCTTGGCCCAGGTGAGGCTTCTCAGGCAGTCAGCCCAGCTGGCGTGGCAGGTTAGGCAAGCTCCACCCACCTCGCCCATGAACTCCTGGGCCTATTGGTCATGGGGCCAGAGTGGTCCAATCGGACCCTATGGCCCTTAGGAAAGGGTTACTCTCACCGCTCTTTCTTGCCCCCAAAACACAGGGCCTGGCTGGGACCCATTCTGGACAAGCATGCACTGGCACAGCCCCACAAAACCTCCCACCCTGCTTCGGTTGCTCCACGGCCAGGGCCTGCCTCCTACTGCAATAGCTGATAGTAGAGGAGAGCAATTCCTGGCCAATGCACTAAGATGTTACAGCTCGCTTGAGCCTCAATAACTTGCTTTGGCCATGAAGTTTCAAACAATTGAGCAAACTGAGAAGGTAATTTTTAGCAAGACTATTATTGAAAAGAGCAGAGAAAGAGCAGAGGGAAAACTCCCAGGAAAGTAGCTGGGAGGGTTGTTTCTCACAAGGAAAAAGCCCCTGAAGGGATGTGATCTAAGGGCTTTATGTCCACTGGAAAGTTTGTACAATTTTGCTTGAGAAAATCATTTTTTTATATGGTGAGCTCATCCTGCCTTCTTATCTCCCATTTCTCAATTTTAGTTGTGACTTCTATGGGACTTCTCTCTGTTGAGAGGAGTTGAGTGTCCTTCCCATACTCCCAAGTTGGTCACAGACAGCTCCAGCCATGTGGCCTTCTGGGTAACTTTGGCACCAGTACCTGCTTTTCTCCCTACTAATCAATGACAATTTTTTTTTTTGACAGGCAGAGTTGGACAGTGAGAGAGAGAGAGAGAGAGAGAGAGAGAAAGGTCTTCCTTCCATTGGTTCACGCCCCTAATGGCCACCATGGCCGGCACTGCGGCCATCTGAAGCCAGGAGCTGGGTGCTTCCTCCTGGTCTCCCAAGAGGGTGCAGGGACCCAAGCACTTGGACCATCCTCCACCGCCTTCCCGGGCCACAGCAGAGAGCTGGACTGGAAGAGGAGCAACCAGGACTAGTACCCGGTGCCCCAACCAGGACTAGAACCTGGGGTGCTGGCGCTGCAGGCGGAGGATTAGCCACAGATTAACTCATTAGTAAGCCACGGTGCTGGCCCTAATGACAATTTTTAAATGTCTTTTTTATTATTACACTTGCTTTTCTTTGCCAGGCAAATAAAATGTTTTGTATTACAGGAGGGACACCTTTGTTCTATGTTTTTATCATTTACATCAGTACCATATCTGAGACTCCCCCCAACATACACACCCCAGCACAGAGATCTCATTCCCAGTGTCCCCACACTTGCAGCCACATAAGCAAGACAAACCAGAGCCACTGCAGCCCACACAGAATGGCAATGATGGCCCATGTGACCTTCCTCTAAGCAACAGTTTCCATTCCTTGCTCAGCACCTGCACCTCAGGGGTGTAGGCAAGGGGTTCTGTGCTTCAGAGCACAAAGGGGCACAGATCACAAAGGAGCATTGCCCAAGGCTGCCTCCCTGTGTCTCCATGAGTCCACTACTCTGGTTTGCTGCAGCTCACCAGTCCAGACCTCCTGCACCTCTGTGTAGGACTCATGACCCCACCTTCCACTCACCTGTGACCCAGGGCTCAAGGGAGATGTGCCGGGTAACTCGTCACACTGAAAGACAGAAGGGGATGAAAGGAGCTGAGGAAGGAGTCCCCAACACGGCCCCACAACTTCTACAGCAGGGAGCACACACTAAGCCCAAGGAGGAAAGACCTTAGAATGTATCCTGCATAAGCAACCTCTCCTGCCTGTGGACCTCATCCTTGCCTGGGGAGCCAAAAAGTCCCCAGATTCTCCATGGAAGGCACATGTGCACCCCGGGATCCTCTTGCACCACTGTCACTAGCTGGGCCTCAGCGTAATCCTATTGAGCATGATTTTTAAGTCATCATCTCTCTTCAAGACAGTATGAGGTCTCATCATCGACCCAACCCCAGGAACTACATGGCAGGATCCCATTAGTACCATCCTCCCTCTAAAACCCTGAGGGTTTGGCTTACCAAAACTGTTGCGGTCATTTGCTTCACCAATGGGGCTGGCACCATCACCTCATGGACTTCCAGGGTCTTGACAACACCCCGTGCCCCTGGGGCAGGGGATCCCATTGGAGCTTCATTTGATGACATCATCTATGGGACAGGGATGGGGATGGATGTGAACAGGCAGCAGGGGCAGGTAGGGTAAATGGTTCCAGGCATACTTTGGCCCCACTGACCCAGTTGAGACTTCCAAGGAGGCCACACTGTAGGCATGGTGGATTGGCAAACTCTTTCCACCTTGCCTGTGAACTGCTGGGCCTGTTGGTAACTGGGCCAAGAGGGCAACTTGGCCTAGGTCTCACTGTCAGAAGAGGCTTCCCCCACTGCTCCATCCTGCCCCTGTGACCCAGGTCCTGGCTGGGATATGGGATGGACTAACAAGTACTGAAACAACCTTGGAATCAGAAGGCCAATGACATGAGACACAACCAAGGAGGCTCCCTTGGGGCCTAGCCCTAGTAGCATGGTGTCTTAGTCCGAGCCAGGCTGCATACACACACTGGATCCTGGGAGCTGTGACCCAAGAGACACATTCCTTGTATGGTTATTGCCCATTATAGCCACATATAGACCCCCAAAGATGGGTTACAGGTTGGGGCTGGACCATGTCCCAGTCCTCCAATGGGCCTTTGGAGCCTCCACTGAAGAAAAGGAAGTGAGGGCTGGGGAAGGTGCCTTGGCATCTTTTCTGGGCTCAACCCAGGCAGAGGCCCACCCATGTGGCCTGTAAATGCAAGCCCTTGGCCAAGGCAAGCAGCATGGATGGGGCGTGTCTTGGCATCATTCTATAGGTGCCATGGCCCATAGTTGGCATCCCCCTGCTGGGCACCAGCCACACCTAATCTCCAGCATCCCTGTGATAGGTGTGAAGCTCCAAGACTGACAGGCACCTGCAGAGCCAGCTGCCCCCCAAACCCTGCACAGTGCCTCGGTGTGGTCTCAGCCCAGGTCTCCCAGTGAATCTGATCCCTGCCCTGCTCAGAAACCTGATCCTTACTGTCTTCCCAAATCTGGTCACACAAGCAAGGCATGGAGAGCTGCTGTAGCCTTGCCCCCAAACCAGGCCAGGAGTCCAGGTAAGGTGTTTTGTACTTCAGAGTCCAAAGGAGTCTGAGGCTGCCTTTATGTGTCATTAGGAATCTACCTGCCAGGCTCCAATCTGGTTTCCCACCCATACCACCTGTTGCCCAGCACAGACCCAAGGACACCTTCCAAACCACTCACCTGGAACCCCAGTTTCAAAGGTGTTCTGCTGGGCAGCTCATCTAACTGAAAGACACAAGGGTATGAAAGGATCTAATCAAGAAGTCCCAGGCATGGCCCTGCAACTTGTATAACAGGGAGCACACCAAGCCCAATGAAGAAGGAGTTGAGGAGCATGAGCAGCCCCTTCTGCCTGTGGACCTCACCTTGGCCTGGGGTCCAAAAGGTCTCTAGTTCTCAGGGTTTCCTCCCCAGGAAAGCACCTGGTTACCCCAAATTTCCCTTGCACCACTGTCGCTAGGCTGGGCCTCAGTGTAATCCTATTGAGCATGATTTTTAAGTCATCATCTCTCTTCGAGATAGTGTGAGGTCTCATCATTGACCCAACCCAGTTACCACAGGACAGAAAGCATCTAGTAGCATCCCACATGCAAACCTGGGATGGATTTCCTTACCTTGGGCAGTCACAGACATTGCCTTCTCCAACAAGGCTGATACCACCACCTCATAGCCTCACAGCTCTGCACAGGGGAAGTGGAAACCATGGGGGTTTTCTTTAGTTACATCATCTGTGGGACAGGGAAGGGGACAGCTATGAAAAATCAGCAGGTCCAGGTAGAGTGCACTGGTCTCAGGCATGCTTGGCTCCATTAGCCCAGGTTTGGCTTCCTATAAGTCCTGCCTGTAGTGCTCTAGATTGACAGCTCTGCCACCTTACCTGTGAACTGCTGGGCCTGTTGGTCACTAGGCTGAGAGGGCCACTCAAGCCAGTCCTACTGCCAGAAGCAGTATCCTCCACTCCCTACCCTGTCCCCAAGACCCAGGTCCTGGCCAGAACCAAGGCTGAAATAGCAAGCTCTGACACAGCCTTGGTACTTGAAGACCAATAAGATGAGAGACACGCAAGGAGGCCCCCGTGGGGCCATAGACCTGGCAACATGGCCTCCTACTCCAGGCCAGGGCACTAAGGGACAGATGCAGGCACACACTGGATCCTGGGAGTTCAGTCTGGGTTCCCAGGAGAAACATTCTTCCTATGGTCACTGCCCACTGTAATCACAAATCCCAAAGCTTGGGTACAGGCTTGGGGTTGGGCCATGGCTAAGTCCTTCAGTGGGGCCTTGGAACCTCCCATGGAGGAGAGGAAGCCCAGGCCCAGATGGGGCTTTGGCATCCTTGCTGTGCTCAACTCAGGCTGAGGCCAATCCATATGGCCTGGGAACACAAGGCCCTGGCATAGACAAGTGGTAGGAATGGAACATGTTAGCACCACAAACAGGTGCCATGGCCAGTGTCTTGGCATCACCCTACTAGGAAGCAGCCAGAGCTTTTCTGCAGCTGAGGCTCCAGCCACCCTGTCATCCCTGTGCAACTCCCAGGCTGCCATGCACCTGCAGAGCGGGCTGCTCCACCAAACCTCCCTCACTGCTATGTGAGGTCTTCAGCCCATGACTTCTATAGTATCTGAGCCCTGATACCCTGTATCTGCTCACTTGTGGTCAAATTAGCAAGGCTACCCAGAGCCCCCGCAGCTTACTTAGGACAATTGGGGGCACTGGCCCCATGTGACCCTCACCTCCTGAATTCATTGCTATCTCTCAGTTGTCCCTTATACCAGGCCAGGGGTTCAGGAAAAGTGTTCTGTATCTCAGGGCCCAAATGAGCACAGCTTGCTCTGGAGCAGAGCCTAAGGCTGCCTCCCTGTGTCTCTGTGGGTCCAGCCCTCAGGCTTGCATTGGGTGACCTGCCCTGATACTCAGCTCCTCCCAAGAGGCCCCATGATACTCGCCATCCACTCACCTGGGTTCTGGGACACAAGGATGAACCACTAGGTAGCACACCACACTGAAAGAGACAAGGGGATGAAAGGAACTGAAGAAGGAGCCTCCAGCAGGGCCCTCAACTCAGTCATTACGGAGCACACACCAAGCCCAAGGAGGAAGAAGCTTGAGTGGATCCTGTAGGACCAACTGAATCTGACTGGGGATAGCATCCTGGCCTGGGGTTCTCCAGTCCCCATATTCTCTCCTGGAAGACTCATGTGCACCCTGGGATCCTCTTGCACCACTGTCACTAGGCTGGGCCTCAGCGTAATCCTATTGAGCATGATTTTTAAGTCATCATCTCTCTTCAAGACAGTATGAGGTCTCATCATCGACCCATCCTCAGAACCATACCATGGGATCCCACTGGCTGTGTCTCTTCTCCAGGGGGATTGCCTTACCTTGAGCAGTCAGGTATGTTTCCTACACCAGTGGAGCTGGTACCATCAGCTTTTGGACCACTAGGGACTTTTCCACAGCCCTTCCTTCTGGGTCACTGGAACCCACAGGGGCTTTCTCTACTGACATCATCTGTGGGATAGGAAGGGGATCTGGTGTGAGCAGAAAGCAGAAGCAGGCTCTGAGTATACTTGTTCCAGAGCATAGTATGGCCCCATTGTCCCAGGAAGCCACCCCTCTAGGAGTGGAGGGTCAGGAAAGGTCTGCCCAGCTCACCCGCGAACTGATTTGTCTGTTGGTTAAGGGGCCAGAGAGGCCCACTCGGTCTTGATCACCCTGCCTGCCTTTAGGGGCTACCCCCACTGCTCCTTTCTGCGCCTGACCTCAGGGTTCCGCCCAGGACCCAAGCAGGACAACTAAGAGCTAGCTCACCTTGGCCCGGAGTCCCGGTCCATTAGATGCAACAAAGGAGGCTCCTGTGGGGCCCTGAGCCTAACAACATAGCATTCCTACCAGTCCAGGGCACTCAGGTGCAAGCTGTGTGCAACACACTGCATCCCAGAAGCTCAGGATGTGCCATCTAGAGACAATTACTCCTAGGGTTAATACCCACTATAAACTGTACACAACCCAAACATGGGGTACAGACATCAGATTGGACATGGCCCATTCCTTCATGGGGAATTGGTTCCTCCCATGGACGAGCAGGAACCCAGGCCCAGGAGGGTCCTTGACATAGTTGCTGGGCTTAACTCATTTGGAAGCCAAGCCAAGTGGCCTTTGAATGCCAGCCCATGGACAAGGCATGCTGTTGGGATGCATGGTATGTCTGGCATCAACCTGCAGCTGTCCTTGCCTGTGGCACTTAAGTAAGATGTTGGCACCCCCACTGAACAGGCACTGCCTGAAGCATCCCTACAACCTAGGCTCAAGTGTCCTTGGGACCCAGGTGAAGCTCTCAGGCTGTTCAGCACCTGCAGAGCTGGGTGCCACATCAAACCTTTCTGCCCCCCACCTCCGCCACTGGCCCTGCCTCAGTGTGTTCCAGGGCCAGGGCCTCATAAGGAATCTGAGCTTTACCCCTGCACAGAGACCTGATCACCAGTTTATGCACCCTTTTGGCTATACCAGAAAGCAAGAATAGAGCCTCTGCAGCCAACACTGGCCCTATGTGACCCCTCTATCAGGAACTGTTTCTATTCCTTGCTTGGCCCCTATACCACACCAGTGGTTCAGGCAAGGCATTCTACACCTGAGATGACAAAGGGGCACAGCTCACCAAGGTGCAATGCCTGATACTGCCTTTCTGAAACTCTGTGGGTCCTCCCCTCGGGTTCATTTTGGGTAACCTGTTCTCCACAACATGCCTCATGACCCCAGTCATCCACTCACCTGGGAACTGGGGAGCAAGGGTACTCTGGCAGGCAGCAAGGATCACTGAAAGACAAAATGGGATGGAAAGAGCACCCAGTGTGGCCCCAGTGTCGGCCAGCAGGGAGCACACATCAACCCCAAGGAGGACGGAGCTTCTGTGAATCCTGCATGAGCAGCCACTCCTGCCTGAGGACTGCATCCTTTCTTGGGCAGCCTTGAGGCCTCTAGTCCCCAGGGTCTCCTCCCGTGGAAGGCACTTGGTTACCCCAAGGTCCTCCTACTGCATTGTCACCAGGCTGGGCCTCAGCGTAATCCTATTGAGCATGATTTTTAAGTCCTCAGCTCTCTTGAAGACGGAATGGAAGCTCATCATTGACCCAACCCCAGGAATAGCACCACAGGAAGACCCTGGTGACTTCCAGCTTCAAGAATCCTGATGGACTGGCTTACCTTGGGCATCAGGGACATTTCCCTCACCAATGAGACTTGCAGTACCAGCTCATGGGGTATTAGGGCCTCAACGGCAGCACTTGCCCACAGTCTACTGGACTCCACAGGGGCTTCACTTTTCCAATATCTGAGGGACAGCGTGGGGATAGGGTGTGAATGCACAGCCGGGGCAGGCAAGGAGGGTACACTGGTTCCAGAGCATGCTCTAGCTCAGTCAGCCCAGGTGAGGCTACCAGGGTACCACCCCTGAAGGCATCTTGGTTCTGGAAAAATCTTCCTGCCTTGCTGGAAAACCACTGGGTCTGTTGGTCACTGACCAGATAGGACCACTCTGACTGGGTTAGCATGTCCAACACAGCTAACCCTACTGCTTCTTCATCCCCTATGATCTAGGTCCTGACCAATATCCAGGTTAGGCATACAAACACAGACCTGACCTTGTGTGGAGGACCAGTGGCACGAGTTGCATCCAAAGATTCCCCAGTCAGTACCTGGGCCTAGGTTCAGGTCACAGCACTCAGGTGCAGGCTGTGTGCACACACCACATTATGGGAGCTCAGGCTGTGCACCGTGGAGACAGCTTCCTCCCATAGTTGCTGCCCACCACAGTCCTATACGCATCCCAAAGATGAGAAAAGGGATTCAGCCTGGACCATGGCACACTCTCCCATGAGGCTTGGTGCATTCTATGTAGGAGTGGGAGCCGAGGATCAGGAGGGGCCCAAGCATCCTGAATGGGCTCAACTTCAATCTGAAGCCCATGCATGTGGCACGGGACCCCCAGGCCTTGGCTGAGGCAGGAAGCAGTGGTGCTGGGCACCACTGTACAGGTACCCTGGCTTGGGTGTCAACCTGTCTGACCAAGCACTGGCCAGAAGGTCCCTAAGTCCTAGGGTCCACGACCCTGTGACCCTCGTGAAAATCCCAGGCTGCTAGGTACCAACAGAGTTGGATCCCCTGCCAAACCTCCCTCCCTGCTGTGAGATCTTCAGCCAGAGCCTCCTACTAAATTTAAACCAGCTCCTGCACAGAGTCCAGATCTCATGTCTGCCCTCTTCCAGCTATATCATCAAGGCAACCCACAGATAAATCAGCTACTTAAGATAAGTGAGGGCACAGGCTCCACGTGAACCACCCACCCTAGCACTGTTGCCATCCTTGTTTGCTCCAGCTGCTGGCCAGGGTGTCAGATAAGGAGATCTGGACCTCAGAGCCCAAGGAGACACAGCTCACTCAGGAGCACTGCCCTAAGCTGCCTTCCTATGTATGGGTCCGTCCTCAGGTTTGCATCAAGGGAACTGCCCCATATGGGCCAATGACACACTCCATCCACTAACCTGGAACCTGGTGTAAACCAGCCTGGCAACTCTTCTCACTGAAATACAGCAAGGGGCAAATGGACCTGAGAGAGAAGCCTCCAGCATGGCCCTGCATCTCAGACAGCAGCAAGCATATACCACACCCATGGAAGATGGAGCTTGGGTTGTGCCTCAAGATCTCCAGCCTTCAGGGTCTCTTCCCCTGGAAGGCGCATGATTACTCCACGGTCCTCTTGCACCACTGTCACAAAGCTGGGCCTCACTCTAACCCTATTAAGCATGATTTTTAAGTCATCATCTCTCTTTGAGATAGCATGAGGTCTCATTATTGACCCAAGCCTAGGAACCACACAACAGGAACCCCCTGGCAACATCCCACGCTAGGGCACAGATGGATTGGCTTACTCAGGAAGTCCTGGAACTTTTCTTTTCCAAAGTGGCTGGCAGACGCAGCTCATTGGCCTCTGGGACCCTTACCAGAGCCATTGCCCCCTGAGACTGGACTCCACTGAACTTCCTTTGGTGACATCACCTGTGGGACAGGGAAGGGGACTGGTGTGAACAGACAGCTAGGCAGGCCAGTTTACACTGGTTCTGGGGGATGCTTTGGCCCTGTAGGCTCAGGTGAGGCTATCCAAGAGCCCACTCTTGTAGCTGTGGTGGGTCACTCAAGTTCCCCATCTGGCCTGAAAGCTGCTGGGCATTGTGGTTACTGGGACAGAGAAATCCACCTTGATAGGATCGTTGTGCTGGAAGTGCCTACCTCCATTGCTCCTTCCTGCCTCTGAGACCCAGGTCCTGGGAAGGAACCACACTGGACAGGAAAACAAGGACTTGGCTTAAGCATCAGAGGACCATTTCAGAAAGATATACCCAAGGAGCTCCCCATGTGGCCTATGATCATTGCCCACTGCCGTAACATACATATCCCAAAGATTGGATACAGGCATGGGGATGGGCCATGGCCCAGTCCTCCAGTAGGGACTTATATCCCCCCATGGAGAAGAAGCAGCCCAGACACAGGAGGGGACTTGGCAACTTTTTGGGCTCAACTGAGGCTGAAGCCCTTGGATGTGGGCTTCAAACACCAGCCTGGCTGAGGCATATGGTGGGAATGGGATGTATATGAAACCAACTTACAGGTGCCATGGCCCATGGGTTGATATCCCCTAATTTGCACTGATCAGAGCATTCCTGCAGCTTAGGCTCCAGTGGCTCCATGGCCCACATGAAGCTCCAAGGCTCAACGTACCTGCAGAGCCAGCTGGCCCACCAAACCTCCTTTGCTGCTTCATTGTGGTCCTCAGCACTGGTCTTGCAGTGAATCTGATCTATGCCCTGCTCAGATACCTGGTCCCCAGTGTCCCCCCCCCCACTTCTGCTTACGTGATTAAGGCAACCCAGAGGTGTTATAGCCTACCTTGGACAAGTGGATGCACTGACCCATGTAAACCTCCCTCTCTTTGTCCCTGCACAAGGCCAGGGTTCCAGGTGGATCATTCTGCATTTCAAAGGCCAAAGAGGCACAGATCACTCAGGAGAACTGCCTGAGGCTGCCTTCTAGTATATAGATGAGTCTCCTATTCAGAACTCCATCGGGTGACCCTCCCAGACCCCCTGGTGCCCCACACAGGCCCAATGACACCCTCTATCCACTCACCTTGGACACAAGATCAAAGAATGCCCCACCAGGCAGCTCATCCCACTGGAAGACACAGAGGAGGAAAGGAGCTGAGGAAGGAGCCCTGAATGTGGCCCTGTAACTAGGACAGCAGGGAGCACACAGCATGTCCGGGGAGGAAGGAGCTTGGGGTGCATACAGGATGAGCAGCTGCTCTTTATGTGGACCTTGACCTGGCGTGGGGGGACCAAAATATCTCCAGACCCAGGGTCTCTGCCCTTGAAAGGCATCTGGTTATGCCAGGTTCCTCTTGTACCACTGTCACTAGCTGGGCCTCAGCGTAATCCTATTGAGCATGATTTTTAAGTCATCATCTCTCTTCAAGACAGTATGAGGTCTCATCATTGACCCAACCCCAGGAACCACACCATGGGAAGTACCTGGTGCCATACTATGTCCAGGGCCCAAATGAACTGGCTTACCTTGGCCAGTCCCAGAAATTTACTTCACCAATTGGACTCACAGCACCAGCACCTGAGCTGCTGGGGCCTTGACCACAGCTCTTGTTCTCAGAGTACTGGCCCCAATGGGTGCTTCTCTGATGACATCATCTATGGGACAGAGTGGGTATTGGGTGTGAATATACAGCAGGGCCGGCAAGAGTGAACTTTTTCCAGAATGTGCTTTGGCTCAGTTGGCCCAGGTAAGGCTTCCAGGAGGTCAACCCTGTAGGCATCTTGGTTTGGGCAAACTCTGCCCACCCTTGCTGAAAAAATGCTGGGCCTGTTGGTCACTGAACATATAGGGCCACTCTGGTTAGGTCACATGCTTGAAGCAGCTAACCCCACTGATTCTTCCTCTCTCAAGACAGAGGTCCTGATTTGTACCTGGGCTATAAAAACAAGTGCTGGCCTAGCCTTGGCATCAGAGGACCAGTGGCATGAGATACACCTAAGAATTCCCCAACTGGGACCTGGGCCTATCAACATGGCATCTTTCTCTATGGCCAGGCACTGAGGTGCAGGCTGTGTGTACAAACTCCATCCTGGGAGCTAAGGTTGTACTCCCTGGAGACAAATTCCTCTTCCACGCACTGCCCACTGCTGCCCCACTCACATGCCATAGATGGAGAAAGGGATTTGGCCTGGACCATGGCCCACTCTTTTGTGGGCCTTGGTGCTTCCCATGTGGCATGGGAGCCTTGGACCAGGAGAGGCCCTGACATCCTTCATGGGCTCAACTCAGTCCAAAGCCTAACCACGTGTCAAAGGAACATCAACTCTTGGCAGAGGCAAGCAGCAGGGATGGGGCATGCTGGGCACCACAGTATGGGTGCTTTGGCCTGGGTGTTGGCACCTACCTGCCTGAGCACTGGCTGCAGCATCTCTATGTCCTAGGCTGCAGTGACCCCTCAACCCAAGTGAAGCTTTCAGGCTGCCAAGCAACTGCAGAGCGGGCTGCCCTGCCAAAACTCCCTCATTGCATAATGTGGTCTTTTGCCCAGATTTTCTATGGTATCTTAGCCTGTCCCCACAAGTAGGCCTGATCCCAGTATCCATCCACTCTGGCCAAATATTCAAGACAACCCAGTCTCTCAGCCCTCATGGAAAAAATGTTGGCACTTGACCCTTTCCCATTTCTCAGTTGGCCCCTTTACAAGGCCAGGGATTTAGGCAAGGTGTGCTGGGCCTCAGAGCCCATAGGGTCACAGCTTGCTCTGGAGTACAGCCCAATACTGCCTTCCTGTGTCTCTGCAGGGTCCACCCATAACACTTCTGTCAGGTGACCCACACTTCACTCAGCTCCTCCACAGATGCCCCATGATACTCACCATCCACTCATCTGGGCTCTGGGACAAAAGGGTGAGCCCCTGGGTAATACATCACACTGAAAGAGACAAGAGATGAAAGGAGCTGAAGAAGGAGCTGCCAGCAGTGCTCCTCAGTCAGTCAGTGGGAGCACATACCATGTCCAAGGAGGAAGAAGCTTGAGTGGATCCTGCAGGACCAACTGAACCTGCCTGAGGACTGTATCATGGCCTGGGAGCTCCTAGGTCTCCAGTACCCACATTCTCCTCTCCTGGAAGGCTCATGTGCACCCGGGGTTCTCTTGACTATTATCCCAGGCTGGGCCTCAGCGTAATCCTATTGAGCATGATTTTTAAGTCATCATCTCTCTTCGAGACATATTAGGTCTCATCATTGACCCAGATCCAAGGACCAGAACACAGGAAGTCCCTGGCACCATCCCAAATCCAATCCAGGGCCTGGATGGATTGGCTTACCTTGGGCAGTCACTGTCATTTCATTCTCTAACAGGGCTTTGCACCACTTGCTCATTGCCTGCTGCACCCTTGAACACAGCCCTGCTCCAGGGGCAGTGGAAGCCACTGGGGCTTTCTTTGGACACGTCATCTGTGGAACATGTATGGGGACAGATGTGAATAGACAGGAGGCACACATAGGGTACATGTTTTGTACCCTATGTTTTACACCCGGCATGTTTTGGCCCTGTCAGCCCATTTGAAGCTTCCCAAGAGGCCACCCTGTAGACATGGTGATTCAGCAAGCTCTGCCCACCTTGCCTGTAAACTTTTGGGCCTGATGGTTACTAGGCCAACAGGGCCACTCGGGCCTGGTTCCACTGCCATAAGTGATATCCCTCACTACTCCATCTTGCCCTTAAGACCCGGGTCCTGGCCAGGACCTAGGCTGCACAAGGAAGCACAGGAACAGCCTTGGTATCTTAAGACTGATCACATGAGACACACCCAAGGAGGCTCTCTAGGGCCCTAGCCCAGGCCACATAGCCTCCTAGTCAAGGCCAGGGCACTAAGGACCATGCTGTGTGCACACACTGGATTCCAGGAGCTCAGGCTGTGCTCCCCAGAGACACATTCCTCTTAATGTCACTGTCCACTGCAGTCACATACACATCCCCAAGATGGGGTACAGGCAAGGGACTAGATCATGGCCCTGTCCTCTACTGGGGCCTTGGTGCCTCCAATGGAAGAGAAGTCCAGGCCCAGAAGAGGTCCTAGCATCCCTGTTGTGCTCAACTCAGGCTGAGGCTCAGCCATGCGGCCTGCGAATGCCATTCCCTGGCCAAGGCAAGTGTTAGAGATAGGGCATGCCTGGCAACATCCTGTAGGTGCCATGGCCCATGGCCAGTACTCCTGTACCATGCACCAGCAAGAGCATTCCTGCAGCCTAGGCTCCAGTGGCCCCATGACCAACGTGAAGCTCCCAAGCTGACAGACACCTGCAGAACTGGCTGCTCTGCCAAACCTCCCACAGTGCCTCGGTGTGGTCTGCATCCCAGGTGTTCTAGTGATTTTGAGCCCTGCCCCAGCTCAGAGGCCTGATTTCCAGTGTCCACCCATATCCAGCCACACCAGAAGGGCAACCCAGAGCCACTGTAGCCCACCTAGAACAACCAGGGGCACTGGCCACATGCAGTCCCTCCCCCAGGGACTGTTTCCACTCCTCTTTTGGTGCCTGAAATAGCCCAGGGTCCAGGAAATCATTCTGCATCTCAGAGCCTAAAGAAGCACAGCTTACTCAGCAGGAGAGTGCCTTCTTATACCTCCATGGGTCCCCACCTCAGGCTCCCATTGCATGACCTGCCCAGACCACCTGCTGCCCCACATCAACCAATGATACCCTCTATCCACTCACCTATAACCCCAGGTCCAAGGGTGTCCCCACCATACAGCTTGTCTCACTGAAAGACAAAGAGGCAAAAGGAGGTAAGGAGGGTGCCCCCAGGATATTCCAGCAACTCGGGTAACAGAGAGCACAACCAAGCCCCAAAAGGAAAGATCTTTGCCAACCATGCATGAGCAGATGGTCCTGCTTGCAAACCATGTACTGGTCTGGGGGCCTAAGTCTTCAGTCCTGAGGGACTCTTCCCCTGGAAGGCACCTGGTTACCCCAAGGTCCTCTTGTATCACCATCACTAGGCAAGGCCTCAGCGTAATCCTATTCAGCATGATTTTTCAGTCATCATCTCTCTTCGAGATAGTATGAGGTCTCATCATCGACCCAACCACAGGAACCACGCCATAGGAAGCCCCTGGTTCCATCCATGTCCAGTGCCTAGATGGATTGTCTTACCTTGGGCAGTCACAGCATTTTATTCTCCAATGGGGCTAGCACCACCAGCTCATGGGCTGCTGCGGCCTTGACCACAGCCTTGCCCTGGGGCACTGTATTCAATGGGGGCTTCCTTTGGTGACATCATCTGTGGGACAGCAATGTGGACTGGTGTGAATAGCACCAGGGGCAAGTAGGGTACACGGGTCCCAGTCATGCTTTGTTCTGTCCCCCCAACTGAGGCTGCCCAGGAGGCCACCTGTTAGGTGTGGTGGATTGGCAAGCTCCACACACCTTGCCTGTAAATGGCTGGGCTTGTTGGTCAGTGGGCCAAGAGGCCACTCTGGCTGGTTCCCACTGCTTAAAGTGGCATCTCACTGCTCCATCCTGCCCCCCCAACACAGGTCCTGGCCAGGACCTGGACTGAACAAGCAATCTCTGTCACAGCCTTGGTATCTGAAGACTGCTGACATGAGACACACCCAAGGAGCCTTAGCCTAGCAACATAGCCTCCTATTCCAGGCCAGGACACTAGGGGTCAGGCTTCATGCACACTGGATCCTGGGAGTACATGCTGTGTCTCCCAGAGACACATTACTTTTATGGTCACTACCCATTACAGTCACACATCCCAAAGGCAGAGTACAGGCAAGGTGCTGGACAATGGCCCAGTTTCAATGGGGCCTTGGAGCCTGCCATGGAAGAGATGAATCCTGGGCCCATGAGTGGCCTTGGCATTCGTGTTGGGCTCAAATAACATCTAGGCCCACCCATGTGGCTTACAAACAAGCCCCTGGCAGAGGCAAGCAGTGGGGATTAGACATGCTTGGCAGCACCATACAGGTGCCATGGACCCTTGGTTGGCATCCCACTACCAGATACCAGCCAGAGTATTCCTGCAGCCTAGGCTCCAGTGGCCCTGCGACCCACTAGAAGCTCCCAAGCTGCCAGGCACCTGGAGATCCAGCTGCCCTGATAAATCTTCAGTGCCATGGTATTCTTAGCCTATGTCTCCCAATGAATCTGATCCCTGCCCTGCTCAGTGGCATGATCCCCTGTGTCTACTCATGTCCAGTCACACCAGCAAAGCAACCCAGAGCCACTATAGGCCACTGATAACAAGTAGAGGCAATGGTCCCATGTAAATGCTTCCTCGGGAACCATTTAATTTCTTCAATTTGCCCCCATATCAGGCCAGGGGTCCAGGTTTGTCACTCTATATCTCAGAGCCCAAAGATGCACAGCTTACTCAGGAGCACGCCCAAGGCTGTCTTCTAGTGTTCCCAGGAGTCCACCCATCAGGCTCCAGGTGGTTGACCCGCACAGACCCCAGTTGCCCCCACAGGCCCAATGACACACTCCATTCACCCACCTGAATCCCGGGATAAAGGGTACCTCTATCAGGCAGCTTGTGCCACTGAAGACAAAATGGGATGAAAGGAGGTGAGGATGGAGCTGCTAGTGTAGCCCTGCAACTCAGGTATCAGGAGCATATAACAAGCACAAGGAGGAAGGAGCTTGCAGTTCATACAGCGTGAGCAACCACTCTTTCCTGAGGATTTCAATGCGGAATGGGGGGGCCAAAATACTTCCAGTCCCCAAGGTCTCCTCCCCGGCAGGCACCTGGTTACCCAAGGTCCTCTTGCACCACTGTCACTAGGCTGGGCCTCAGCGTAATCCTATTGAGCATGATTTTTAAGTCATCATCTCTCTTCAAGACAGTATGAGGTTTCATCATCAGCGCAATCACAGGAACCACACCATGGCACCATGGCACCCAGCTCTAAGGCCTGGATGGATTGGCTTACCACAGGCAGGCCAGTATGTTTCCTTAGCCAAATGGACTCAGAGCATTAAGTCATGGGGCTCTGGAGCCTTTACCACAGCCCTTGCCCTTGGAGTACTCAACCACATGGGAGCTTCCCTGTTGACATAATCTGTGGGACAAGGTGTGAGTCTGGTGTAAATAGACAGCAAGGGCAGGAAAATGTACATTGGTTCGAGTGTGCTTTGGCCCAGACAGCCCAGGTGAGGCCTCCAGGAGGCCACACCTATAGGCATCTTGATTCAGGCAAGCTCTTCAAACCTTGCTGGAAAACTTCTGGGCCAGTTGGTCACTGACCAGATAGGGCCCTCTGGCTGGGTCCCCATGTCTGAAGCAGCTAACTTCACTGAAACTTCCTCTCCATGACCTAGGTCTTGACTAGCACCCGGGATGGAAATGCAATCACTAGCTCTACGTTGGCATCAGAGGACTGGTGGCATGAGATGTACTCAAGAGTTCCTCAGTGGGGACCTGAACCTACCAACACATCATCCCCATCCAGGTCTGGGCACTCAGGGCACATTGCATCCTGGGAGCTCAGGCTGCACACCTCAGAGACACCTTCCTCCCATGGTCGCTGCCCACCACAGTCTGGTATACTTCCCAAAGACAGAAAAAGGGTTTTGGCCTAGGCCATGGCTCAATCTTTCACGTGGCCTGTGTGTGTCACATTCAGCAGTGGGAGCCTGGGAGCAGGAGTGGCCCTGATATCCTTCATTGGCTCAACTCAATCTGAAGCCCACCCATGTGGCAAGGGACAAAGTATTTGTCTGAGGCAAGCAGTGGGCATGCCAGGCACTACTGCACAGATGCTCTGGACTGGGTGTGGGCACCTCCTTGACCAGGTATTGGCTGGAGGATCCCTGAGTCACAGGGTCATTAGGCCCTGTGACCTATGTGAAACTCCTGGGTTGCCAAGCACTATCAGAGCCAGTTGACCTGAGAAACCTCTCTCCCTGCCATGATATCCTCAGCTCAGGCCTCCTACTGAACCTAAAACCAGCCTCTACACAGAGCCATGATCTCCAGTATTTGTCCACTTCTGGCCACACTCACATGGCAACCCAGAGCTGCTTCAATCCACCTAGGACACTGGCTGCAGAGGAACCCTCCCCTAGGAACATTTGTCACCTCTTGATTTGCCCTTGCACGAGGCCAGAGTTCCAGGTAAGGCAATCTGGACCTCAGAGCCCAGTGGGGCATAGCTCATCATGAGCACTGTCTGAAGCTGCCTTCCTAAATCTCCATGGGTTCACACATGAAGTTGCATCAGCTAATCCACCCAGAAGCCCCTCTTACCAACACAGGCCAAATGACACCCTCCATTCACTCACCTAGAACTTCAGGTCCAAGGGTCCTTTGTAGGGCAAATCTGCTCACTGAAAGACACCAGGGGATAAAAGGAGCTGAGAAAGGAGCCTCTAGCACAGCCCTACAACTCAGACAGTAGGGAGAACACCCCACTTCCAAGGAAGATGGAGCTTGGGTACATCCTACATGAGCAGCCTCTCCTGACTGAAGATAGCATCATGGCATGGGGAGCCTCAAGTTCTGCAGTTCCCAAGATCTCCTCCCCTGGAAGGAACAGGGTTACCCAAAGTTCCTTTACACCACTGTTACTAGGCTGGGCCTCAGCATAACCCTATTGAGCATGATTTTTAAGTCATCATCTCTCTTTGAGTCAGTAGAGGACTCTTTGGCCCAATCCCAGGAACCACAACATTTGATGCCACTGGCATCATTCCATTCAAGGGCCTGGATAGACTGTCTTACCTAGGAGAGTCATGGATGTTACCTTTGCCAACAGGGTTAGCACTAGTAGCTCATGGGCTACTGAGACCTCGATCAGAGCCCTTGCCCCTGGGGTACTAGAATCCACAGGGGATTTTCTTAGAGACATCATATGTGGGACAGGGGGCTGGTCAGGTGGGAATAGACAGCAGGGCAAGCTCTTGGTTGGCTATGCAGGAGGCCACCCATGTTGGCTTGGAGTGTTGGGCAAGCTCTGCCCACCTTACCCACAAACAGTTGGGCCCGTTGGTCACTGAGCCAAAGAGACCCTCTCAGGCCACATTGCATTGTCCAGAGGAGCTACCCCTATTGCTCCTTGCAGTCTCCTACTCCAAAGTACTCTCTGGGACCTGGGAAAGACGACTAAGTGTAGGCACAGCCATGAAGAGGCTCCCACAGGTCCCTAGGCCTAACAACATGGCATTTCAACAAGCCCTGGGCACTCAGGTTCAGGCTGTGTGCACACACTGCATGCTGAGAGCTTCGTATGTACCTCCTGAAGATACTTACTCCAAGGATCACTGCAAACCATAGACTGTACACATTCCAAACATGGGATACAGGCAACAGGCTGGACCATAGCCCATTCTTTCCATGGTCAATTGGTCTGGCAATGCAGGGACAGGAGCATGGGCCCAGGTGGGTTCATGGCATCCTTGTGGAAGCTCAAACCACTTGGAAGCTCAACCATGTGGCCTGCAAATGACAGCCCTTGGACAAGGTAAGCCATAGGGAAAGGCATGCCTGGCAGCACCCTGCAGCTGCCCTGGTCTGTTGAACTTAAGTCAGGTGTTGGCACCCTGCCAAGCAGGCACCAGCTACAGTGTCCCTGCAACCTAGGGTCCACTGAAGCTCCCAGGCTGCCCAGTACCCGCAGAGCCAGCTGTCCTGCCAAACCTCCCTCCATGCCTTGGTGTGGTCCACTGCCAGGGCCTCCTATGGAATATCAGCTCCACCACCATGCAGATTCTATCTCCAGTGTCTGTATACTTCCAGTCACATTAGCAAGCCAACCCAGAGCTCCTACAGCTCACATTGGCCAAATGGCGACAATGATCCCATGTGACTACTCCCTCAATAACTGTTTCCAATCTTGCTTGGCTTAGCATTCAAATAAGACATTCTGGATCTCAGTGTCCATAGGGGCACAGCTCACTGCCCAAGCTGCCTTCCTATATCTCTGTGGGTTCACTACAAAGGCTCTTTTCTACTTACCCTAAAAAGATCCTCTGCTCCCATGCACAAACCTCATGAACCCTGTCACCCACTCAACTGGGACCCAGGGCACAAAGGTGCCTCGCTGGGTAGTAGGGTTCTCTGTAAGGCACAATGAGCAAGGGCCAGCTCTTTGGTGTAGTGAGTAAAGCCACCTCAATCAGTGCTGGCATCCCATATGAGCACCGGTTCGAGTCCTGGCTGCTCCACCTCCAATCCAACTCTGTGCTGTGGCCTTGGAAAGCAGTGAAAGATGTCCCAAGACCTTGGACCTCTGCACCCATATGGGAGACCTGGAAGAAGCTCCTGGTTCCTGGCTTTGGATTAGCGCAGCCCTAGCCATTACGGCCAATTGGGGAGTGAACCAGCGGACGGAAGACCTCTCTCTTTGCATCTCCTTCTCTCTCTGTGTAAGTCTGCCTTTCAAACAAATAAATAAATCTTTTAAAAAAGGACACAATGGGGAGAAAGGAGGTGAGGAGGGTTCACCCAGTATGGCTTAAGCCATTGGTGCACAGGGAGCACAGATGAAGCCCAAGTAGGAAGAAGCTTTGGCAGAACCTGCATGAACAGCTACTCCTGCCTAGAAACTGCATTCTTGCCTGGGTAGCCCCAGGATCTCATCTCTTCTCCTGGAAGGCATCTGGGGACCCTGGGGCCTTTTGCACAACTGTCACTAGGCTGGGCCTCAGAGTAATCCTATTGAGCACGATTTTCAAGTCATTATCTCTCTTTAAGACAGTATGAGGCCCCATCACCCACCCAACCCCAGGAATCACACCAAGGGGAAGCCCCTGGGGCCGTCCCACCTCTAGGGCCCAAGTGGATTGGCTTACCTCAGGCAATCCTAGAACTTCATTTTTCAGAACCAGCTCATTGGCCTCTGAGGCCTTGACCACAGCTCTTGTTCCTGGACACTGGGCCCCATTGAGCTTCTTCTGATGACATCATCTGTGGGAGTGGGAGGGGGACCAGTGTGAACAGACAGCAGGATACACTGGTTCCAGGCTAGAATATTCTGGCTTTGGCCCCATTCACTCAGATGAGGCTATCTAGGAGCCTACTTCTGTAGGTGTGGTAGTCCGGCAGGTTCTACCCATGTGGCCTACAAATGCTGGGCATTGTGGTCTCTGATAAAGAAAGGGCCACTTAGGTAGGACTGTCCCTCTGGAAGCACCTACTTTTATCTCGCCTTCCTGCCCCCCAAGACTCAGGTCCTTGTCTGGAACCAGACTGGACTGGCAAGAATTGACTTGGCCAAAGCCTCAGCATTCCATTCCAAAGAGACATATTCATGGAGGCTCCCATGAGGCTCTGGGACTACCAACACTGCACAGTCAGTCATGCCAAGGGGCTCAGGTGCAGGATGGGTGAACACAGTGGATCCTGGAAGTTTAGGGAGTACCCCCAGGAGACATTTTCCTCCTATCATTCCATCTTATACACTACCCAAGATGAGTATGGGCATCTGACTGGACCATGGTTCACTCCTAGGTGTCTCCTGTGGAGAAGTGGGAGCCCTGGCTCAGGAGGGGCAATGGTATCCTTGCTGGACTCAACTCAGTCTGAAGCCCATCCATGTGGTATGCGAATGTCAGCCCACGGATGAGACAAGTAGTGGGATGTTGCGTGCACGACATAACCCTGAAAGTACCTTGACCTAGATCTTGGCTCACCCTGATCAAGCATTGTTGGGAGTATCCCTAGGTCCTAGAGTTCAAGGGCACTACAATACTCATGAAAATCCCAGACTACCAGGCAATGGCCTATCAGGTTGCCAAGCCAAACCTTCCCTCTGCCATGGTATCTTCAGCCTGGTCCTTCTACTGAATCTAAAATCTGCAACTGACAGAGGCCTGATCCCAATATCTGTCCACTTCAGGCCATACCAACAAAGTAGTATAGGACTGATGAAGCTGATCTAGGACACATATAGGGACTGGTCCAATGTGAACTCTCCCCCAGGATTGTTGCCATTCCTTGCTCTACCCTTCTCTCCAGACCAGGGTTTTAGGTAAGATGATTAGGAACTCAGCGCCAAAGGGGCACAGCTCACAGGAGCATTGCCAAAGCTGCCTTGCTAATTCTCCCTGGGTCCACACATCCAGCTTGTATCAGCTGATCCATCCAGAATCCCTACTGATCCACATAGGCCCAGTGACACCCTCCATCCACTCACCTAGAACTTCAGGTCCAAAAATGCCCTGCTGGGCAAATCTGCTCACTGAAAGACACGAAGGGATAACAGGAGCTGAGGAAAGAGCCTCAGAACAGGCCTGCAACTCAGCAGATAGCACACACCATACCCAAGGAAGATGGAGCTTGGGTTCATCCAGCATGAGCAGCCTCTCCTGCCTGGGGACTGCTTCCTGGCTTGGGAGCCTCAAGGTCTCCAGTCCCCAGGGTCTCCTCCCATGGAAAGCACTTGGTTACCCTAAGGACCTCTTTACCATTGTCACTAGGCTGGGCCTCAGCGTAATCCTATTGAGCATGATTTTTAAGTCATCATCTCTCTTCGAGACAGTATGAGGTCTCATCATTGATCCAACCCCAGTAACTATAACATACATTGCCACTGGAATCATTTTACCCAAGGGCCCAGATGGATTGGCTTACCTTAGAGTGTCACAGAGATTTGTTTTGCCAAAGGGGCTAGAAGCAGCAGCTCATGAGCCACTGAGACCTTGACCACAGCCCTTGCCTCTGGGGTACTGTAATCCATGGGGGCTTCCTTTGGAGACTTCATCTGTGAGACAGGGAGGTGATTGGGTATGAACAGACAGCAGGGGCAAGCTTTGGGTATATTGGGTCCAGAGCATGCTTCCGCCCTGTGAGCACAAGGTTGGCTATACAGGAGGCTACCCATGTTGGCGTGGAGTGTCAGGCAAAGTCTATTCATACCACACACAAAAGTTGGGACTCTATGTCATGTGCCAGAGGGACCACACATGGGTTGTGTGGTCGTGTCCAGAGTGGCTACTCCCAGCACTCCCTCTGGCCCCTGACCCCAACGTATTTGCCAGGACCTGGGCAGGACAACCAAGAGCATGTACAGCCTTGTTCCTAGAGGACTGATCACAAGATGCATCCAAGGAGGCCCACATACCCATGTGGCCTGGGCCTAACACAGCATTCTGATCAGTCCTGGTCACTCAGGTGCAGGTTGCACGCACATACTGCATCCTAGGAGCTCAGGATACACCCCCCCCCACCCCACGACATTTCTTCCTAGGGTTTCTTCCCACCACAGAACCATATATATCCCAAACATGAGGTATAGGCATTGGGCTGGATCATGGCCCACTTGTTCCTCTGTGAATTAGTCTCTCCGATGGAGGAGCAAACCCAGGCACAGGTGGGTTCCTGACATCCTTGCTGGTATCAAATTATTTGGAAGCCTACCCAGGTGACCTGCAAATGACAGCCACTAGATAAAGAAAGTTGTTGGGGAGGGGCATGCCTGGCAGCACCCTGCAGTTGCCCTGGCCTGTGGAACTAGAGTCAGACGTCAGTACTCCCCTGACCAGGCCCCAGCTACAGTGTCCCTGCAACCTAGGCACCAGTGTCATTGCATCTCACATGAAGATCCAAGGCTGCTGGCACCTGAAGAACCACGTGCCCCACTAAACCTTGCTCCCTGCCTTGGTGTGGTCCATGGCCCAGGCCTCCTATGGAATCTGAGCTCCGCCTCCATACAGAGACCCTACCACAGTATGTATGCACTTCCAGCCACACGAGCAAGCCAATCTACAGCCCCTGCAGCCCACACTGGATGAGTTGTGGCACTGGCCCCATGTGACCCCTGCCTCAGGTACCTTTTCCTATTTCACATGGATAGGCGTTCTGGATGTCAGTACCCAAAGGGGCACAGCTCACTCAGGAGCACTTCCTAAATTTGCTCTCCTGTATCTCCATGGGTCCACTCCTGCGGCTCACTTTGGCTGTCCCACCAAGACAACCTGCTCCCAAGCACATGCCTCATGAATCCTGGTCATCCACTCACCTGGGACCTAGGGGGCATAGGTGTCCCTCTGGCAGCAGGGCTCACTGAAAGACACAATGGGGAGAAAGGAGCTGAGGAAGGTGCACCTAGTGTGCCTCATGGTTTCAGCACATGGTCAGCACAAACCAAGGCCAAGGAGGAAGGAACTTGGTGGAACCCGCATGAAAGGTTGCTCTTGCCTGGGGACTGCATCCTTCCCTGGGCAGCTTGGAGATCTCCACTTCCCAGGTTCTCCTCCCCATGAAGGTATGTGGGGACCTCAGGGCCTGATGCACCACTGTCACTAGGCTGGGCCTCAGCGTAATCCTATTGAGCATGATTTTTAAGTCATCATCTCTCTTCAAGGCAGTATGAGGTCTCATCATCGACTCAACCCCAGAAACCACATCATGGGAAGTCCTTGGTGCCATCCCAACTCTTGGGCCTGGATGGATTGGCTTACCTTGGGCAGTTGTGGATATTTCATTCTCTGATAGGGCTGGCAAATCAGTTCATGGGCTGCTGGGGCCTTGACCACAACCCTGCCCCAGAGGCAGTAGAACCCATGGAGCCTTCCTATGGTGACATTATCTGTAGGACAGGGAAGGGGACAGATGTGAAAAGACAGCAGTGGCAAGTAGAGTATAACAGTTCCAGGTATGCTTGGCCGCAGCACCCAGGTGATGCTTTTTAGGAGGCTGCATGTAGTGTGGTGGATTGGTAAGCTCTGCACACTTTGCAGGTAATGCGCTGGGCCTACACATCCTAGGAGCTCAGGATACATCCCCCACCCCAAGACAGCTGGGCCAAGAGGGCCACTCAGGCTGGGTCCTCCTGCCAGTAGCAGCATCCTCCATTGCTCCATTTTCTCCCCAAGATACAGGTTCTTGCCAGGATCTGGACTAAACAAGCAAGGTCTGACATAGCCTTGGTATCTGAAGACTGATGAGAGACACTCAAGGAGGCTCCCATGGGGCCCTACCCCTGGCAACATGGCCTCCTAGTCCAGGCCAGGGCACTAAGGCCTAGGCTACATGCACACACTGGATGCTGGGAGCTCAGGCTGTGTCCCATGAAGATATATTCCTCCTATGGTCACTGCCCACTGCAGTCATGTACACATCCCAAAATGGGGTACAGGTATGGGGCTGGACCATTGCTCAGTCCTCCAGTGGGCATTGGAACCTCCAGGAGAGCAGAGGAAGTCTGGATCTAGTGGGTCCGTGGTAACCTTGCTGGGCTTAACTCAGGTCAAGGCCCACCCATGTGGCCTGCAAACACAAGCCCATGGCTGAAACAACTGCAGGGGGCATGTGGGGTGTTGGCACCACCCTTAGGTGCTATGGGCAGTGAGTTGGCATGGCCCTATTGGGCACCAGGTAGAGCCTTCCTGCAGCTTAGGCTCAAGCACTTCTGTGACCCATGTGAAGCTCCCTGGCTACCAGGCACCTGCAGAGCCAGCTGCCATGCCAAACCTCCCTCACTGCTTTGTGTGGTCTTCCCTTCTACAGCACCTGGGCCCTGCTACCACAAAGAGGCCTCATCCTAAGTATCTGACACTTCTGGCCACCCAGAGCCTCTGCAGCCCTCCTAGGATAACTAGGGGCACTGGCCCCATGAGAAACCCACACCAGAATTCATTGCCATCATTTTGTTGTCCCTAGACCAGGCCAGGGATTCAGGCAAGGTGTTCTGGACCTCAAAGCAAAGTGGCATAGCTTGTTCTGGAGCACAGCCTAAGGCTGCTGCCCCGTGTCTCTGTGGGTCCAGCCCTCGGGCTTGCATTGGGTGACCTGCCCTGATACTCAGATCCTCCCAAGAGTCCCCATGATACTCGCCATCCACTCACCTGGGTTCTGGGACACAAGGATGAACCACTAGGTAGCACACCACACTGAAAGAGACAAGGGGATGAAAGGAACTGAAGAAGGAGCCTCCAGCAGGGCCCTCAACTCAGTCATTACGGAGCACACACCAAGCCCAAGGAGGAAGAAGCTTGAGTGGATCCTGTAGGACCAACTGAACCTGACTGGGGATAGCATCCTGGCCTGGGGTTCTCCAGTCCCCACATTCTCTCCTGGAAGACTCATGTGCACCCTGGGATCCTCTTGCACCACTGTCACTAGGCTGGGCCTCAGCGTAATCCTATTGAGCATGATTTTTAAGTCATCATCTCTCTTCAAGACAGTATAAAGTCTCATCATCGACCCAATCCCAGGAACCACACCACAGGAAACCCTTATGCTAGCCCACCTTTGGGACTTAAGAATTGGCTTACCTCAAGAAGTCCTAGATGATTCTTTTGCAAACATGACTGCAACATTGGCTCATGGGACTCTGGGACCTTGACCACAGCCCTTGCTCCCATGGCAATGGACCCCATGGGAGATTCCTCTGCTGACATCATCTGTGGAACAGAGAAGGAGACAGGTGTGAGAAGGCAGGAACGGGCTAGGATACACTGTTCCAGAGTGTGCTTTGGCCCCATTGGCCCAGATGATGCTATCTAGGAGGCCACCCTTGTAGGAGTGGAGGGTCAGTCAAGCTCCACCCACCTTACCTGCTCCTGCTGGGTCTGTTGGCCACAGGGTAGAGAAGCACACCTAGCTGGAACGCCCTGCCTGCTGGAAGGAAGTTATCCCACTGCTCTTTCTTACCCTTGACCCAAAGGTTCTAGTCAGGACCCATGCTGGACAACCAAGAACTAGAACACCTTACTTAGCCCAGAGGATCTATCCCCAAGACACCCTTAAGGAGGTGCTCTTGGGGCCCTGGGCCTAACAACACAGTGTTCCAACCAAGCCTGAGTGCTCAGTTGCGGGCTGCATGCATACACTGCCTCCTGGGAGCTCAGGCTGTGTCCCCCAGATATACTTCTTCCTATGGTCGCTGCCTACCTCAGAACCACTCATATTTCCAACATGGGTACAAGCAATGGATTGGAACATGGCCTACTCCGCCCATGGGGAATTGTTCCCTTCCATGGAGGAGTGGGAAACTGGGACTAAAAGGGTCACTGGCATCCCTGTTGGGTCAGTTCATTTGGAAGCCAATCTATATGCCCTGTGAATGCCAGCCCCTGGACAGGGCAAATTGTGGTAAATGGGCATGCCTGGCACCACACAGCAGGTGCACTGACCTGTGGAAATTAAGCCAGGTGTCAGTACTCCCTGACCAGGCACCAAATGGAGCATCCTTACAACCTAGCTCCAGTGTCCCTGCCACCCATGTGAAGCTCCCAAGCTGCCTAGCACCTGCAGAGCTGGTTGCCCTGCCACACTGTCCTCCTTGCCTCAGTGTGGTCGAGGGCCAGGGTCTCCTATGGAATCTGAGCTCCGTCCCTACACATAAAGACCTGATCACCAGTGCCTGCGTGTTTCTGCCCATACCAGCAAGCCAACACAGAGTACCTGCAGCCCACATTGGCCAAGTGGCAGCACTGGCCCCACATGACTCCTCTCTTAGGAACCATTTCCATCTCTTGCTTGGCCCCTGCACCATGCTAGGGGTTCAGGCAAGGTGCTGTAGACCTCAGAGCCCAAAAGATCACAGCTCACCCAGGAGACTGCCATAGCTTGCCTTCCTGAAGCTCCTTGCATCCAACCCTCAGTCTCACTTTGGGTGACCCGCCAAGGACACTGCTCACCAACACATGACACATGACCCTAGACATTCACTCTCCTGAGAACTGGGGAGCAACTGTGTCCTACTTGGCAACAAGTTCACTGAAAGTCCCAATTGGAAGAAAGGAGCTATGGAAGCAGCAGCCAGCATAGCACCAACTGTTGGCCAATGGGGAGCACACATTTGCCCTACACAGGCCCAATGACAACCTCCATCCCATTACTTAGAACCCCAGGTCCAAGGGTTCCCCACCAGGCAGCTGGTCCCATTGGAAGATACTGGAGCCCAAAGGAGGTAAGGAAGGAGCCCCCAGCATCGCCCCGCAACTCAGATAGCAGGGATCACAATCAAGCCCAAGAAGGAAGGATCTTGTGCCAATCCTACATGAGTAGATGATCCTGCATGTAAACCATGTCCTGGTCTGGGGGGATGTCAGGTCTCCAGTCCCCAGGGTCTCCTCCTATGGAAGGCATCTGGTTACCCCAAGGTCCTCTTGCATCACTGTCACAAGGTTGGGCCTCAGCATAATTCTATTGAGCATGAAGTTATCATCTCTCTTCAAGACAGTATAAAGGCAAATCATCAACCCAACTCCAGGAACCACACCATGAGAATTTCTTGGTTCCAATTGATCTCAAGGGCCTTGATGGTTTGGCTTATCTTGGGAAGCCCTGAGCATTTCCTTTGCCAACCAGACTCATAGCACCAGCTCATGGGCTGCTGGGGCTTCAACAACAATCTTTGCCCATGAGATACTAGGCCCTACTGAGGTTTCCCTTGTGACAACATCTGTGGAACAGAGTGAGGATCAGGTGCGAACAGACTGCAGGGGCAGGCTAAGGTGCACATGTTCCAGAGTGTGCATTGGCTCAGTTGGCCCAGGTGAGGCTTCCAGGAGGCTACAACTGTAGGTGTGTTGGTTTGGGTAAGCTCTGCCCACCTTGCTGGACAACTACAGGGTCTGTTAGTCACTGATCAGATGGGGCCACTTTGTGTGGGTCGCCATGAATGAAGCAGCTAATGCCACTGCTCCTTCCTTCCCTGTGATCTAGGTGTGAATGGTACCTGGGCTGGAAATTAAAGCACTAGCCCTATGTCAGAGACAATTGGCACAAAATGTACCAAAGGATTCTCCAGTGGGGACCCAAACCTTCCAAAACAGTGTCTCCATCTATGCCCAAACACTCAGATGCAGGCTGGGTGCACACACTGCCTCCTGGGAGCTCAGGCTATACACCTTGGGGACAACTGTCCATGGTAGCTGCCCACCAAAATCCCATACACATCCTGAAGGTAGGGAAAGGGATTTAGTTTGGACCATGGCCCACTCTTCTATGTGACCTTGGTGCATTCTGTGTAGGAGTGGGAGCTGGGACCAAGATGGGCCCTAACATCTTTAATGGGCTCAACTCAGTCTAAAGCCTACTCACTGCAAGGGACCACCAGTTCTTGGTCGAGGCAAGCAGTGGGGATGGATCATGCTGGGCACCATTGTAGAGGTGCCCTGGCCTGAGTGTCAGAAACCCATCATTGGGCACTGGCTAGAGGGCCCCTGAGTCCTAGGCTACATAGGCCTTGTGACCTACATGAAACTCCAGGCTGCCAGGCACTGGCAGTGACAGCTGTCCCACCAAACCTCCCTCCCTGATAGGGTATCCTCAGCCCAGGCCCCCTGCTGAATCTAAAATCAAGCCTTACAGAGAGCCCTGATTCCCTGTGTCTACTCACTTCCAGATATACCAACAAGGCAACCCAAGGCTGCTACAGCCAATGTAGGACAAACTGGGGGACTGGCCCACATGAACCCTCTCCCAGAAATCATTGCCATCCTTTGCTCTTCCCTTGCACCAGGCCAGTTTTGGGTAAGGTGATCTGTACCTCAGAGCTCATAAAGGGCACAGATCACTCAAGAGCACTGCACAGGGGCTGGTGCTGTGGGCATAGCAGGTAAAGTTGCTGCCAGCAGTGCTGGCATCCCATATGGGTGCCGGTTCTAGTCCCGGCTGCTCCACTTCCAATCCAGCTCTCTGCTATTGCTTAGAAAAGAATTAGAAGATGGCCCAAGTCCTTGGGCCCCTGCACCAACATGGGAGATTCAGAAGTTCCTGGCTCCTGGCTTTGGAGTGGCACAGCTCCAGCCATTGAGGTCATCTGAGGAGTGAACCAGTGGATGGAAGACCTCTCTCTGCCTCTCCTTCTCTCTCTGTGTAACTATGACTTTTTTTTTTTTTGACAGGCAGAGTGGACAGTGAGAGAGAGACAGAGAGAAAGGTCTTCCTTTGCCGTTGGTTCACCCTCCAATGGCTGCCGCGGTCGGCACGCTGCGGCCGGCACACCGCGCTGATCCGATGGCAGGAGCCAGGTGCTAGGTGCTTTTTCCTGGTCTCCCATAGGGTGCAGGGCCCAAGCACTTGGGCCATCCTCCACTGCACTCCCGGGCCACAGCAGAGGACTGGCCTGGAAGAGGGGCAACTGGGACAGAATTCGGCGCCCCGACCGGGACTAGAACCCGGTGTGCCAGCGCCGCAAGGCGGAGGATTAGCCTGTTGAGCCACGGCGCCGGCCTAACTATGACTTTTAAATAAATAAATAAATATTTTAAAAAAGAGTACTGCCCAAAGCTGTGTTCCTAAATATCTCTGGGTCACCACATCAAGCTTGTGTTAGGTGACCTGCCCAGAACCCCCGCTGACCCACACAGTCCCAATGACACCCTCCATCTACTCACCTAGAACTCCAGGTCCAAGGGTTTCCTGCCAGGTAAATCTTCTCACTGAAAGACATCAGGGGATGAAAAGAGCTGAGGAAGGAGCATTCAGAGGAGCCCTGCAACTCAGACAGCAGTGAGCACATACCACATCCAAAGAAGATGGAGCTTTGGTGCATCCTGCATGAGCAGCCCCTACTGCCTGGGGACTGCATCCTGATTAGGGGGCCCTCAAGGTCCATAGTCCCCAAGGATACCTCCCCTGGAAGGCACCTGGTTACCCCAAGTTCCTCTTGCACAACTGTCACAAGGCTGGGCCTCAGCGTAATCCTATTGAGCATGATTTTTAAGTCATCATCTCTCTTCGAGACAGTGTGAGGTCTCATCATCGACCCAACTCCAGGAACCAAACCATACGATTGCACTGGCACATTCTACTTACCTTGGAGAGTCATGGACATTTCCTTTGCCAACGGGACTGGAACCAGCAGCTCATGGGATGCTGAGACCTTGACCATAGCACTAGACCCAGGGGCACTGGATTCCACTGATCTTCCTTTGGTGACATTATCTATGGGACAGGAAGGGGGCCCAATGTGAACAGAGAGCCAGGCAGGTTAGGATACACTGGTTCTGGGGCATGCTTTGGCTCCCTTGGCTCAGATGAAGCTTTCCAGGAGCCCACCCCTGTAGTTGTGATGGGTCACTCAAGTTCCACCCACCTGGCCTGCAAACTGCTGGGCATTGTGGTCACTGGACAGAGATGGTTACTTGGATAGGATCATCCTGCTGTAAACATCTACCCCCACTGTTCCTTCCTGCCCCTGATATCTAGGTCCTGACAAGGAACTGGACTAGTCATTAGGCAATGACTAGGCCTAAGCATCAGAGTGCCTTTCCAAAAAGACATACCCAAGGAGCCCCTCATATGGCTGTGAGCCTATCAAAATGGCACTGCAGTCATGCCCAGGTGCTCAGTTGCAGGTTGCTTGCACACAGTGTATCCTGGGAGTTCAGGCAGTCATCACATCTGGAGATACCATCTTCCTATGGCTGCTGCCTACCATCTTTGTATACACATCCCAAAGGTAGGGAATGGGCATCAGACTGGACCGTGGCTCAAGCCTTGGTGTGGAGGAGTGAGAGCCTTGGCTCAGGACGAGCCATGGCATCCTTTCTGGTCTCAACTCATTCTGAAGCCCACTCCTGTTGTCCGCACATGCTAGTCCATGGATGAGACCAATGGTGGGTTGTTGCATGCCTGGCATCACCCTGAAAGTGCCCTATCCAGTGTGTTGGCACACTCCAACCATGCAATGCCCAGAGTGTCCCTGAGTCCTAGCATCCATCAGCACTGCAATTCATGTGAAAAATCCCAGGGTACCAGGCAAGAGTAGAGCTGGCTTCTTCACCAAACCTCGCTCCCTGCCATAGTAACTTCAGCCTGGGCCTCCTACTAAATCTAAAATAAATTCTTGTATATCCTGTTGCACCACTGTCATTAGATGGGCTTCAGCATGATTTCTAAGTCATTATCTTTCTTCAAGACAGTAAAGGTCTCATCATTGACCTGACCCCAGGAACTACACCATGGGATACCAATTTCTCTATGCCACCTTTAGGGTCTAGATAGATTGACTTACCTTGGGCACTCAGGGATGTTTCCTACACCTATGGGGCTGGCACTAGCAGTGCAAGGGCTGCTGGGTCCTTGACGGCAGCTCTTGCCCCTGGGGCACAGGAACCCACAGGAACTTCTGCTGACATCATCTGTGGGAAAGGGAGGGGTCAAGTGGAACAGTCAGCAGGGTCAGGCTCTGGGTACACTGATTCCATAGCGTGCTTCTCCCCATCAGCCCATGTGAGGCTATCCAGGTGGCCACCTTTTTTGTTGTGCAGGGTCAGGCAAGCTCCACCCACTACACTCAAGAACTGCTGGGTATGTTGGTCACAAGGCGAGAGAGGCTTACCCAGGCTTGGTCACCCTGACAGCCAGAAGAGGCTACCCTCACTGCTCCTTTCTGCCCTTTACCCCAAGGTCCTTGTAGAGACCCAGGCTGGACAACCAAGAGCTGGCACACCCTTGGCCCAGAGGACTCATTGTATGAGATGCACCCAATGAGACCCCTGAGGGGATCTGGGCCGAACAACATGGCATTCTGACCAGGCAAGGCCACTCAAGTGCAGGATGTATGCACACACTGCATCCTGGGAGCTCAAGCTGTTCTGCCCAGAAACACTTTTGTGCTATGGTTGCTGCCCATTACAGAACTGTATAAATCCCAAACATGGGGATTTAGTCCCTCCCATGGGGGAGATGGAGCCCAGGCCCAGGAGAGTCCCTGGCATCCTTGTTGGGCTCCACTCATTTGGAAGCCCACCCATGTGGCCTTCAAATGTGGACATTTAACAAGGATAGCCATGGGGAAGGGGCATGCCCGGCATCATCCTGAAGTACTCTGGCCTGTGGCATTTAAGTCAGGTATTGGCATACTGTTGACCAGACACTGGCTGGAGCTTCCAAGGAACCTAGGCTCCAATGTCCTTGGGACCCATGTGAAGTCCCCAAGCTGCCCAGCACCTGCAGAGCTGGGTAGCTTGTTAAACCTCCTCCCCTTCCTTGGTGTGCTCTGGGGCAAGGGCCTATAATTGAATAGGAACTCCACCTCTGCACAGAGATTTGATCACCAGTGTCTTTACAGTTCCATCCATACCAGCAAAGCAATCCAGAACCCCTGCAGTGCACACTGGCCGAGCGGCAGCATTGTCCACACTCCCTCAGGAATTGCTTCCATTCCTTGCTTGGCCCATGCACCATGCCAGGTGTTCAGGCAAGGTGATCTGGATCTCAGAGTCCCAAGGGGCACAGAGCTCCCAGGAACACTGCCATAGTCTGCCTTCCTGAAGCTCCATGGGTCCACTCCTGGGGCTCACTTCAGGTGACATGCCAAGGACCCTGTTCCCTAACACATGACTCATGACCTCAGCCATCCACTCACCTGGGAACTGTGGTGCAATGGTTCCCCACTAGGCAGCAAGGCTCACTGAAAGACACGAAGGGATGAAAGGAGCTGAGGTAGGAGCACAGCCACCAATCATCAGAGAACACACACCAAGCCCAAGGAAGAAGGAGCTTCAGCAGATCCTAGAGGATCAACAGCTCCTGTCTGTGGACTGTGTCCTTCTTAGGCAGTCTTGAGGTCTCAAGTCCCCAGGTCTCCTCCCCTGGAAGGCACCTGGTTACCCCAAGGTCCCCTTGCAGCACTGTCACTAGGCTGGGCCTCAGCGTAATCCTATTGAGCGTGATTTTTAAGTCATCATCTCTCTTCGAGACAGTATGAGGTCTCATCATCGACCCAACCCCAGGAACCACACAGCAGGATCCCATTGGCACCATCCTCTCTCTAGGGCTCGGATGGATTGGCTTACCTCAGGGAGTCAAGGACGTTTCCTACACCAATGGTGCTGGTAGAATCCATTCATAGGCCAATGGGGCCTTGACCACAGCCCTTATCCCTGGGAAACAGGAATCCACAGAGGCTTCCTTTGCAGACATCATCTGTGGACATGGGGAGGGTCAGGTGTGAGCAGACAGCAGGGGCAGGCTCTGGGTATACTGGTTTCGAGAGCATGCTTTTTTTCTTCTAGCTTTCAGATGCACTGTTTAATATACACCAAGATATAGGATACCAAACTATGTTTACTATTTATAGTAGGAAAGGACAACAGTTGTGTACAAATTGGCAAATGAACACAACAGAGCCAACAAACACCCCACTGAATCCAAACAGTGAAACAGGAAATGAGAACATCTTCAGCAAATTTCAAGCAAGCCAGAGATGTGGACTCATTCAGCTGACTGTAAGAAAGGCAGAGAATGCCACCCAGCAGCAGTGAGTCTTTCTAGAAGGACAACAGGAAGCACTATGAAAATTTTAATTGGTACAGATCCCAAAATATATTCACAGAACTGAAATCACCTACTAATGCATATTTGGAAAGAGCACAGCACAGATTCATAAAAGTGCTCTTCCCATGGGTTACCTTTGTAACCAACCTCGGAAGTGGCTCTTTATACAATAACAAACTGTAAAGTCAGTAATGCTTAATCTCACTTTTTTATAGAGAGACCATAATTGTACATCAGAAGCAGGTGAGGCTATCCAGGAAGCCGCCCTTATTGGGGTGGAATTTCAGGCATCTCAACCACATCGCCCACAAACAGGCCTTTGTCACTGGGCTAGAGATGCCCTTTTGGCTGTGAGGCCTTTGTAGGAGGTGCTGCAGGGCTGCTTCCTGCTCCCGAGCCCTAGGTTCTGAGGGGTAACCCAGCCCTGGCACAGCCTTGGACCAGAGGACAGGTCACATGAGAAATAATAAAGGAGGCCCCTGTGGGGTCCTGGGCCTAACAACATGGTGTTCTGACCAGGTCTTGGCACTCTGCTGCAGGTTGCATGCACATACTGCATCCCAGGAGCTCAGAATAGACACTTTCTCTTGGGTTGCTGCCCCCTGCAGAACAGTACCCATCCCAAACATGGGGTGCAGTCATTGGGCTGAACCATGGACCACTCTTCCCATGGGGAATTGGTCCCTCCCATGGAAGAGAGGGAGTCCGGTTCCAGGATGGTCCCTGGCATCCTTGTTGGGCTCAACAGTTTGGAAGCCCACCCATATGGACATGCCCTGCACAAGGCAAGCTGTGGAGCAGGGTATGCCTGGTATCATTCTGCATGTGCCCTGAACTATGGAATGTCATCAGGTGTCAGCACCCCCCTGACCAGGCACTGGCTGGAGCATCCCTGCAACCTAGGCTTGAGGGTACTTAGGATGAAAATGAAGTTCCCAGACTGCCCAGTACCCGCAGAGCCTCCCTTCCTGCTTAGATGTGGTCCAGGTCCAGGGTCTCATATGGAACCTTCCCCTTTACAGTATCCCCAGTATATGCATACCTCCAGCTACACCAGCAAGCCAACCCAGAGCCGCTACTGCCCATACTGGCCACGTGGTGGCACTGGACCTCATGAATCTTCCTTCAGGAAACATTTCCATCCCCAGCTTGGCCCAGTGTTCAGATCTGCTGTTTTGGACTTCAGTGGCCCACCCATGTGACCTTCAAACACAAGGCCCTGGCTGTGACAAGTGACTGGAATGGAGTATGTTTTCACCACCATGTGTCATGGTCTGTGTGTTGGCACCCCCCTACCAGGCCGCAGACAGAGCATTCTTGCAACCTAGTCTCCAGCAGCCCTGTGACCCACCAGAAGTCCTCAGGCTGCCAGGCACCTGCAGAGCCAGCTGCTCTACCAAACCTCCCTCATTGCTTAGTGTGGTCTTCTACCTGGGCCTTCCTTAGTATCTGAGCCCAGCCCCCAAAAGGAGCCATGACCCTTGGTATCCGCTCACTTCCAGCCAAACCAGCAAGGCTACCCAGAGCCTCTGCAACCCACCTAGAACAATTGAGGTCACTGGCCCCACGTGAGCCATTCCCCATCCCTCCACAATATGGCCCATTGCCATCTGTCATTTGGCTCTTGTACCGGGCCTGGGGTCAGGCAAAGTGTTCTGTACCTCAGAGCCCAAAGGGTCACAGCTTGCTCTGGAGCACAGCCTGAGGCTGCCTCCCTGTGTCTCCATGGATTCACCCCTCATGCTTATGTCAGGTGACCTGCACTGGCACTCAGCTCTTCCACAGAGACCCCATGATGCTCACCATCCACTCACCTGCGTTCCAAGATGCAAGGGTGAACCACCACCACCAGGCAGCACTCCATACTGAAAGAGACAGGAGGATGAAAGGATTTGAAGGAGTCCCCAGCAGGGCCCTCAACTCAGTCATTAGGGAGCACACACCAAGCCCAAGGAGAAAGAAGCTTGTATAGAATCTGCAGGACCAACTGAACCTGCCTGGGGACTGTATCGTGGCCTGGGACTTCTTGGTCTCCAATCCCCACGTTCTCTATCTGAAGGCTTGTGTGCACCCTGGGGTCCTCTTGCACCGCTGTCACTAAGCTGGGTATAATCCTATCAAGAATGATTTTTAAAATTTTTTTTAACTTTTATTTAGTAAATATAAATTTCCAAAGTACAGTTTATGGATTACATTGGCTTCCCCCCACCATAACTTCCCTCCCACTTGCACCCCTCCCATCTCCCGCTACCTCTCCCATTCCATTCACATCAAGATTCATTTTCAACCCTTTTTATATACAGAAGATCGATTTAGCATATATAAAGTAAAGATTTCATCAGTTTGCACCCACACAGAAACACAAAGTGTAAAATACTGTTTCAGTACTAGTTATAGCATTACTTCACATTGGACAACGCATTAAGGACAGATCCCACATGAGGAGTAAGTGCACAGTGACTCCTGTTGTTGACTTAACAATTTGACACTCTTGTTTATGGCGTCAGTAATCTCCCTAGGGTCTAGTCATGAGTTTCCAAGGCTATGGAAGCCTTTTGAGTTCACTGATTTCGATCTTATTCCGACAGGGTCATAGTCAAAGTGGAAGTTCTCTCCTCCCTTCAGAGTAAGGTACCTCCTTCTTTGATGGCCCTGTTCTTTCCACTGGGATCTCACTCGCAGAGATCTTTCATTTAGGTGGTTTTTTTTTTTTTTGCCAGAGTGTCTTTGCTTTCCATGCCTAAAATACTCTCATGGGCTCTTGAGCCAGATCAGAATGCCTTAAGGGCTGATTCTGAGGCCAGAGTGCTGTTTAGGACATCTGCCATTCTATGACTCTGCTGTGTATCCTGCTTCCCATGTTGGATTGTTCTCTCCCTTTTTGATTCTATCAGTTAGTATTAGCAGACACTAGTCTTGTTTGTGTGATCCCTTTGACTCTTAGACCTATCAGTGTGATAAATTGTGAACTGAAATTTATTACTTGGACTAGTGAGATGACATTGGTACATGCAACCTTGATGGGATAGTATTGGAATAAAATTTTAACTGAAAAGTGACCCCTGGCATGTTTCTAACTCCACCATTTGGGGCAAGTCCGATTGAGCATATCCCAAATTGTACATCTCCTCCCTCTCTTATTCCCACTCATATTTAACAGGGATCACTTTTCAGTTAAATTTAAACACCTAAGAATAATTGTGTGTTAATTATAGAGTTCAACCAATAGTACTAGAACATCAAGAATGATTTTTTAGTCCCCATCTCTCTTCAAGATAGTCTCTTCATCGACCCAACCCCAAGAGTCATGTCATGGGAAGTCAGGTGCCATCCCATTTCCAGGGCTTGGATGGATTGGCTTACCTCAGGCTGTCAGGTATGTTTCCAACTCCAATGGGGCTGGCATAACCAGCTCATGGGCCACTTGGACCTTGACCAGAATTCTTTCACCCAGGGCACAGGCACCTACAGTGGCTTCCTCTGTTGACATCATCTGTGGGACAAAGAGGGGTCGGGCGTGAACAGATAACAGGGTCAGGCTCCAGGTACACTGGTTCCAGAGTGTGTTTTCTCTCCATCATCCCAGGTGAGACTATCCATGAGGCCACCCATGTTGGCACATAGGGTCTGGCAAGCTCCACCACCTCACCCAGGAACTGCTGGTCTGTTGCTCATGGGGGCAGAGAGGCTCACCTGAACTGGGTCACCCTGCCTGCCAGGAGGTGGTACCCACACTATTCATTTCTGTCCATGACCCAAAGGTCTTGGCTGGGACCCAGGCAGGTCAACCAAGTGCTTGCATGCCTTGGCTCAGAGGACCATCACTTGAGATGGACCCAAGGAGGCCCCTGTGTGTCCCTGTCCTAGCAACACAACATTCTGACAATGTCTGGGTGCTCAGGTGCAGGCTACATGCACACATTGCATCCTGGGAGCTCAGGATGTTCCTCCCCCAGAGACACATCCTCCTAGGGCTGCTGCAAACCACAGAACTGTACACATTCCAAAAATGGGGTACAAGCATCAGGCTGGACCATGGCCCACTCCCCGCATGGGGTATGGTCCCTCCCATGGAAGAATATGAATCCAGGCCAAGGGAGATCTCTAAAAACCTTGTTGGGCTCAACTCAATCAGAAGCCCACCTATGTGGCCAATGAACTCCATCCCTTGAACAAGGCAAGCCATGGGGAATGGGCATGCCTGGCATGACCCTACAGGTGCCATGGCCTGTGGCACTTAAGTCAGTGATCGACACCCTGCTGACTGGGCACCAGCTGTAGCATCCCTACAATCTAGGCTCTAGTGTCCTTGTGACCCACATGAAGCTCCCAGGATGCCCAGGACTTGCAGAGTTGGCTGCCATGCAAGACCTCCCACCCTGCCTTGGTTTGGTCCAGAACAAAGGCATCTAATTGAATCTGGGCTCTGATTCTACCTAGAGACCTGATCACCAGTGTCCACATACTTGTAGCTACACCAATAAGCCAACCCAGAGCCTCTGCAGAAAACACTGGCTGAGTCGGGGCATTAGTTCCATGTGACCCCTTCCTCACAACCATTTATATTCCTTGCTTTGCACCTGTGGTATGCCAGTGTTACGGCAAGGTATTCTGGACCACAGAGCCCAAGGGGCACAGCTCATCCAGTGAGTACTGCCTTAGTCTGCCCTCTTGAAGATCTGTGGGTCAGCTTCTCAGACATGTTTTTGGTGACCTCCCAAGGACCCTCCTCACCCACATGTGCCTCATGACCTCATCCATCCACTTACCTGGGAACCAGGGTGCAAGGGTGACCCACCAGGCAGCAAGGCTCCCTGAAAGATACATGGGATGAAAGGAGCTGAGGAAGTAGCACCCAGTGTGGCCCACCTACTTCCAGCCAAAAATCAAGGCTACCCAGAGCCTTTGCAGTCCACCTAGGACAACTGGGACACTGGCCTGTGATAAGCCCCTCCCCCCAGGATCAGTTGCCATCTCTAAGTTGGCCCCTGCACCAGGCTAGGGGTTCAGGCAAGGTGTTATGTAGCTCAGAGCCCTAAGAGCACAGCTTGCTCTGTGGCACAGCACAAACATACCTCCCTGTGTCCCTGTGGGTCCTTCAGGCTTGTTTTGGGTGACCTTTTGTGACCCTCAGCTCTTCTACAGAGGCCCCATGATACCCATTATCCACTTACCTGTGACCCAGGTGCAAGGGTGAACTGCCAAGCAGACACTGAACAACAAGAAGGAGGAGCCCCCATCAGGGCCCTTGGCTCAGTCAGTGGGAAGCAACATTAAGCACAAGGAGGAAGATGCTTGAGTGTATCCTGCAGGAACAACTGAGCCTGCCTGGTAACTGCATTCTTACCTGGGGCCTCTAGGTCTCCAGTCCCCATGTTATCCTCTCCTGGAAGGCTCGTGTGTACCCCAGGGTCTTCTTGACCCACTATCACTAGGCTGGGTCCCAGCGTAATCCTATTGAGCATAATTTTTAAGTCATCATCTCTCTCAGGACAGTGTGAGGACTTGTCATTGACCAGGAACCACATAACAGGAACACCCCAACTCCATCTCACCTCTAGGGCCCAGAAGGATTGGCTTGCCCCAGGGAGTCCTGGAACTTCTCTATTCTAATGGGGATGGCAGATCTAGCTCACTGACCTCTGGTTCCTTGACCATTCATTGACCAGCCATTGTTCTGGGGCACTGGATCCCACTGAGCTTCCTTTGGTGACATCATCTGTGGGATAGGAAGGGGGCCCAGTGTGAACAGAGAGCCGGGCAGGCCAGGTTGCACTGGTTCTGGGGCATGCTTTAGCCCCATTGGCTCAGGTAAGCCTATCCAGGAGCTCACCCCTGTAGCTGTGGTGGGTCACTCAAATTACACCCACCTGGCCTGCAAACTGCTGGGCATTGTGGTCACTGGGACACAGAAATCCACTTGGATAGAATCATCCTGCTGGAAGCCCCTACTCCCCAACTCCTTCCTGCCTCTGACACCCAGGTCCTGACAAGGAACCGGATTACACAAGCAGGCAATGACTAAACCTAAGTATGAGAGGATAATCCCAAACAGACACATTCAAGAAGCACCCTCATGGAGCCCTGGGACGATGACCATGGCATCACCAGACATGCTCTTATGCTAAGGTGCAGGCTGCATGAACACAGCGCATTCTGAGTTCAGGCTGTCCCCCATGGAGACAACTTCCTCCAATAGTCGCTGCCAAAAGTGTCACATACACAATGAAATATGGGTTACAGGCATCGGACTGGATCATAGCTCACTTCTTGCTGTCTCCTGTGGAGGAGCAGGAGCCCTAGATCAGGAGGGTCCATGGCATCCTTGCTGGGCTCAACTCAGTCTGAAGCCCACCCATGTGGTCTGCGAACACCAGTCCGTGGATGAGAAAAGTAGGGGGATGTTGTGTGCCTGGCATCACCCTGAAAGTGCCCTGCCCCACATGTTGGCAAACCCTGGACATGCATTGCCTAAAGTGTCTCTGGGTCTTAGGTTCTTTCTGACATGGGAACCATGTGAAAATCCCACCTGCCAGGCAACAGCAAAGTGGCAGCCTGCCAAACCTTCCTCCCTGTCATGGTAACTTGAACCCAGGCCTTCTACTTAAACTAAAATCATGCCTTGCACAGAGGCCTGATCCACAGTGTCCACCCAATTCTGGCTATACAGCAAGGCAATCCAGGGTGGCCATAGCCAACCAGTAGCAAATGGGGGGAATGGCCCCATGTGAATTCTCCCGCAAGAATCACTGATATTCCTTGCTCTACCCCCTCTCCAGGCCAGGGTTTCAAGTAAGGACCTCAGAGTCCAAGATGGGCACAGCTCAGTCAGGAACATGGCCAGAGTCTGCCTTCATAAACCTCTGTGGGTTCACACCTCACACTTGCATAAGGTGACTTGTCCAGAACTCCCGCTGACCCACACAGGCCGAATGACATAGTCCATCCACTCACGAGGTACCCCTGATGAAAGGGTGCCTGGCCAGTCCACTCTTCTCCCTGAAAGGCAGAAGGGGATGAAAGGACCTGAGAACAGAGCCCCAGTGCAGCCCACACCTTGGATAGCAGCGAGTATACACCACACCAAAGGAAGATGGAGCCTGGGTACATTCTCCATGAGCAGCCTCTCCTGCCTGGGGACCACGTCATGGCTTGAGGGGTCTCAAATTCGCCAGTCCCCAGGGTTTCTCCCCTGGAAGGCACTTGTTTACCCCAAGGTCCTCTTGATCCACTGTCACTAGGTTGGGCCTCAGCGTAATCCTGTTGAGCAAGATTTTTTAGTCATCATCTCTCTTCAAGACAGTATGAGGTCTCATTATCAACCCAACCACAGGAACCACATCATGGGATATGGATTGCCTTGTCTCACCTCTAGGGCCTGGATGGATTGGCTTACCTTCGGTAGTCAGGGACTGCCAATGGGGTTGGCTGCTGAGACCTTGAGCACAGCTCTTTGCCCAGGGGCACAGGAACCCACAGGGCCTTCCTCGCTGACATCATCTGTGGGACAGGAACAGGTAAGGTGTGAATAGACAGCAGAGTCAGGCTCCAAGAACACTGGTTCCAGAGTGTGCTTTCTTCCCCATCAGCCCAGGTGAAGCTATCCAGGAGGCCACCCATGTTGGTATGCAGGGTCTGGCAAGCTCGACCCCTATCATCCACAAACTTCTGGGTCTATTGGGCATGGGAACAGAGAGGTTCACTCAGGCTTGGCCACCCTGGTAGCTAGAAGGGGCTACTCCCATTGCTCCTTTCTGCCTTTGACCCCAAGGTCCTGGGACATAGGCTGGACAACCAAGAGCTGGCACACATTGGCCCAGAGGATAGGTCACATGAAAGACACCCAAGGAGGCACTGTGGGGCTCTGGATCTAAAAACACCATTCTGACCACGCCTGGGTGCTCAAGTGCAGGCTTCATGTACATACTTCATACTAGCAGCTTGGGATGTGCCCACCAGAGACACTTCCTTTTTTAATCACTGCCTACTGCAGAACCATACATGGCCCACTCCTCCCATGGGGAATTTCTCCCTCCCGTGGAGGAGCAGGAGCCTAGGCCCAGCAGGGTCCTTGGCATCTGGCATCCTTGCTGGGCTTCAGTCTTTCAGAAATCTACCCATGTGGTCTATGAACACAGGGCCTGTAGCGTGCAAGCTGTGGGAAATGCATGTACCTGGCACCACCCTGCAGGGTGAACAAGCAAGTGCTGGCACAGCCTTGGTATCTGAGACTGGTGACATGACACACATCCAAGAAGGCTCCCTTGGGGCCCTAACTTACCATAGCTAGCACTAAGGGCCAGGCTGCATGCACACTTGATCCTGGGAGCTCAGACTGTGTCCCTAAGAGACACATTCCTCCTTTGTGTTCCTCCTTTGGTGCAGTCATGTACATATCCCAGATATGGGGTACAGGCATGGGGCTGGGCCATGGCCCACTCCTCACTTTGGAACAGGAAACCTCCCATGGCAGAGAAAAAGCCTGGGCCCAGGAGGGGCTTTGTCATTATTACTGGGCTCAACTCAGGTTTAGGACCCTTCTGGGCCACAAACACAAGTCACTGACTGAGGTTAGCAGTGGGGATGAGACCACCCTATAGCATCATGGCCTGTGTGTCAGCATCCCCCTAACATGTACCGGCCAGAGCATGCCTGCATCCTGGGCTCAAGGCCCCAGGACCCACGTGAAGCTTCTAGGCTTCCAAGCACCTGCACAGTTGGCTTCCCCACCAAAACTCCCTCACTGCTTCAGTTTAGTCCTCTGCCCAGGTCTCCCAGTGAATATGATCTATGCCCTGTTCAGAGGGCTGATCTCTAGTGTCTGCCCACTTCTGGTCACATGAGTAAGGCAGCTCAGAGCTGCTGCAACCCACCTTGGACAAGTGAAAACACTGGCCCATGTGAACCCTCCCTCAAGAAACATTTCTATTCAACTCTTTGCCTCTGCACCAGGCCAGGGGTCCAGGTAAGTCGTTCTGCACCTCAGAGCCTAGAAAGGCACATATCACTCACAAGCACTGCCTGAGGTTGCCTTCCAGTGTTTCCAGGAGACCACTTCTCAGGCTCCCATCAGATAACCTGCCCATACTACCTGTTGCCCCCCACACAGGCCCAGCAATAATCCTCTAACCACTCACCTAGAAGCCCAGGTCAAAGGGTGCCTTCACCAGGCAGCTTGTCCCACTAAAAAAAAGAAGGGGAAAAAAGGAGCTGAGAAAGAAGCCCCCAGCACTGCCCTGCTAGTTGGCAGGAAGCACACACCATGCCCAAGGAGGAAAGAGCTTGGGGTGCATCCAACATGAGCAGCCAGCTGCTCATTTACATGGGCCTCAACCAGGCTCAGAGGGTCAAAATGTCTCCAGTCCCCAGGGTCCCCTCCTCTGGAAGGCACCTGGTTACCCCAAAGTCCTCTTGTACCACTGTCACTAGGCTGGGCCTCAGCACAATCCTATTTTTTGACAGGCAGAGTGGACAGTGAGAGAAAGAGACAGAGAGAAAGGTCTTCCTTTGCCATTGGTTCACCCTCCAATGGCCGCAGCGGCTGGCGCACCGCGCTGATCTGAAGGCAGGAGCCAGGTGCTTCTCCTGGTCTCCCATGGGTGCAGGGCCCAAGCACTCCACTGCACTCTCGGGCCACAGCAGAGGGCTGGCCTGGAAGAGGGGCAACTGGGACAGAATCTGGCGCCCTGGCCGGGACTAGAACCCGGTGTGCCGGTTCCGCAAGGTGGAGGATTAGCCTATTGAGCCACTGCACCAGCTAGCATAATCCTATTGAGCATGATTTTTAAGTCATCATATTTCTTCGAGACAGTATGAGGTCTCATCATCGACTCAACCCCAAGAAATCCATGGCACTATCCCACAGTCAGGGCCTGGGTGGATTGGCTTACCTCTGGCAGTCCCAGAAGTTCCTTTTGCCAACCAGACTTGCAGCACCAGCTCTGGGGCCACTGAGCCCTTACCACAGCCCTTAATCTTGGAGCGCTGGACTCCATAGTAGCTTCCTTGTTGCCATCACCCACGGGACAGGGTGTGAGTCTGGTGTGAACAGAGAGCAGGGGCAAGCAAGGGCACACTGGCTCCAGAGTGTCCTTTGGCTCTGTCAGCCAAGGTGAGGCTTCCAGGAGGCCACCCTTGAAGGTGTCTTGGTTCAGGAAAGCTCTGCCCACTGTGAAGGAAAAACACTGGGCCTGTGGTCACTGACCAGATAGGGGTATTCTGGCAGGGTCACCATGCCTGAAGCAGCTAACCCTATTGCTCCTTCTTCCCCCAAGATCTAGGTCCTGACTGGTACCCAGGCTGGAAATACAAGTGCTAGCCTGTCCTTGTCATCAGAGGACTGTCAGCATGAAGTGGTCCCAAGGATTCCCCAGTGGAGACCTGGGCCTCCAACACAGTCTCCCCCTTCAGGCCCGGGTACTCAGGTGCAGACTGTATACACACAATGCATCCCTGGAGTTCAGGCTGTGCACCTCAGAGACAAATTTCTCCTATGTTCACTGACCACCACAGTCCACCACATTCCAAAAATGGGGAAAAGGTTTTCTCCTGGACCATGGCCCACTCTTTCATCGGGACTTGGTGCCCCTCGTGCAGGAGTGAGAGCTCAGGACCAGGATGGGCAGTGACATCCTTAATGAGCTAAATTCAGTCTAAGTCTATCCATGTGGCAAGTGAACATCAGACCTTGCCTATGGCAAGTGGCGGGGATGGGGCATGTCAGGTATCACCCTACAGGTGCCCTGGCTGGGTGTTGGCACTCACCTGTCTGGGAACTGGCTGCAGTGTCCCTGTGTCTTAAGCTGTGGTGACCCCTCAATGCCTGTAAAGCTCCCAGGCTGCCAGGCACCTGCAAAGCCAGCTGCCTTGAAAAACTCCCTTTACTGCTTTGAGTGGTCTTCTGTGGTATCTTATCCTTGTCCCCACAAGCAGGTCTGATCTCCAAGGAAGCCCCCAAAGGACCCTGGCCAAACCAACACGGCATTCAGATTAGGCCTGGGAGCTCAGGAAAAGGCTGCATGCACACAGTGCATCCCCGGAGCTCAGGATGTAGCTCCTCAGGGATACTTCCTCCCACGGTCACTGCCCTCTACCGGAAAATACACATTCCAAACAAGGGGTATGGGCATCAGGCTAGACCATGGCCCACTCCTTCCATGGGGAACTGGTCCCTCCCGTGGTTTAGAGATGCTCAGGTTCATGAGGGTCCCTGGCATCTCGATGGGCTCAACTCATTTGGAAGCCCACCCATGTGGTGTGTAAAAGTGTCCTCCCTGGACAAGGCAAGCCATGGGAAAGGGACATCCCTGGGATCAATCCACAGGTGTCCTCACCTGTTACACTTAAGTCAGTGTTTGGCACCCCATTGATCAGGCACTGGCTGGAGAGTCCCTGCAACCTAAGTTCCAGTGTTCTTGTGACCCATGTGCAGCTCCCAACCTTCCCAGCACCTGCAGAGCCAACTGCCCCATCAAATCTCCCTAGCAACATTGTAGTGGTCCATGGTCAGGGCATTCTACGGAATCTGAGCTCTACTTTAATATGGAGACCTTATCGCCAGTGTAGGTATACTTCCATTCATACCAGCAAGCCAACCCTGAGGCCCTGCAGTGCACACTGGCTGAGTTCTTGCTCTGCTCCACGTGACACCTGTCTCAGGAACTGCTTCCAACCTCACGAGGCCCAGTGCTCACATAAGGTGTTCTGGATCTCAGTGCCCAAAGAAGCACAGTTCATGCACGAGCTCGGTCAGAGGCTGCTTCTTGTATCTCTGTGGGTCCACTCCAGGGGCTCCCTTGGCTCAACCACCAACACCCTCTGCTCCCATGCACATGCCACATGAATCCCCACAATTCATTCACCTGGGATCCAGGACCAGGGGTGTCCTCTGGGCAAAGTAGGGCTCACTGAAAGAAACAGTGGGGAGAAAGGAGTTGAGGAGGGTGTGCACAGTGTGGCTCAAGCCGTTGGCCCATGGGGAGCACAAAGCCCAAGGAGGTAGGAGCTTTGGCAGAAACTACACTAGTATCTGCTCATGCCTGGGGACTGTGACCTAGCCTGGGTGGTCTTGGTTCCACGACTCAGGTTTACATTGCGTGATCTGCCCTGACACCCAGTTCCCAAGAAGAGGCTCCATGATCCTTGGCATCCACTCACCCGGGACGCAAGGATGCAAGGGTGAATTGCTGGGCAACAAATTCTACTGAAAAAGACAAGGGGATGAAAGGAGATGAAGGAGGAACACCTAGCAGGACATTTCAACTTGGCCAGCAAGGAGCAAACACCAAGCCCAAGGAGAAAGAAGCTTGGTGAATTCTGCTCGAGCAGCCAATCCTACTTGGGGACTGCATCCTGGCTTGGGGATCCTTGAGGTATCCAGGCCCCAGGTTTTCTTCCCTTGGAAGGCATTGTGGAACCCAGGGTCCTGCTGCACCACTGTCACTAGGTTGGGCCTCAGCGTAATCCTATTGAGCATGATTTTTAAGTCATCATCTCTCTTCAAGACAGTATGAGGTCTCATCATTGACCCAACCACAGGAACCACACCATGGGACCCCATTGCCACTGTTCCACCTCTAGGGCCCTGGAGGAATAGCTCACCTCAGGCAGTCAGGGACTTTTCCTTTGCCAATGGGGCTGGTACCAGAAGCTATGGGTCATGGGCCTTGACCTTGGCCTTGTACCAGGGACACTGGAACCCACGGGAGCTTCCTCTCCAACATCATCTGTGGCAGAGAGAAGTGGTCAGCTGTGAGTGACAGCAGGGGCAGGCTCAAAAAATGCTGGTTCCAGATTTTGACTTGACCCCATGGGACCAGGTAAGGATTAGCAGGCATGATAGGGTCAGGGAAGCTCCGACCACTTCACTCACAAACTGCTTGGCCTGTAGGTCACTGAACTAGAAAGGGCCACTTGGTCTGTGCAATACTGTTGGAAGCTGCTTCCCCCACTGCTTTTTCTTGCAGGTGTCCTGGCCCATGGCACTTAAGTCAGAGATCAGCATCCCCCTGACCAGGTACCTGCTGGCGCATCCCTGGAACCTAAGCTCCAGCATGCTTGCGACCAACATGAAGCTTGGGCTGCCCAGCACTTGCAGAGCTGCTGCCCTGCCAAACGAACTTCCCTCCCTGCCTTGGTGTGGTTCATGGCCAAGGCATCCAATGAAATTTGAGCTGCATACCCAGAGACCCTATCCCTAGTGTATGCATACTTTCAGCCACACAAGCAATAAAACCCATATGCCCTGCAGCTCACACTGGCCATGTGGTGGCACTGGTCCCAAAGGAACCCTCCCTCAGGAACCATTTCTAACCTCATTTGCCCAGGGATCATATAAGGCATTCTGGACCTCAGTGCCTAAAGGAGCACAGCTCAAACAGGAGTGGTGCCCAAGGCTGCTTTCTGTACCTCCATGGGTCTGCTCCTAGGGCTCACTTTGGCTCAACCACCAAGACACTCTGCTTTCACGCATGCCTCATGAAACCCCACCATCAACTCACCTGGGACTCCAGAAGCAAAGGTGCCCAGCTGAGCAGCAAGTCTCACTAAAAAACACAATGGGATAAAGGATCTGAAAAAGGTGCACCCAGTGTGGCACAAGCCATGGCCCACAGGGAGCACAAACCAGGCCAAAGGAGGTAGGATCCTTGACATACACGTGACAAGTATCCACTCATGCCTGGAGACTGCGACCTTGCATAGGTAGCCTCGGGGTCTGCAGTCACCAAGATCTCCTCCCCCTGGAAGGCATGTGGGGACCCTGGGGTCCCTTGCACCACTATCAATAAGATGGGCCTCAGCGTAATCCTATTGAGCATGATTTTTAAGTCATCATCTCTCTTCGAGACAGTATGAGGTCTCATCATCGACCCAACCTTAGGAAGTACAACACAGGATGTCCCTTCACCATCCCAAGTTCAGGGCCCAGATGGATTATCTTACCATTGGAAGCATGGATGTTTCCTACTCCAAAAGGCATGATACCTTCAGCTCATGGGCTGCTTGGGCCTTGATGACTTCCCTTGCCACCATGGCAGTGGAACCCACAGGGGCTTCCTTTGGTGACATCATCTGTGGACAGGGAAGGATATAACTGTGAACAGACAGAGGGAACAGTAGAGTACACTGGTTCAAGTGCAGGCTTTGCACCTACAGTCCGGTTGAAATTTCCAGGAGACCATCCTTTAGGCGTAGTGTTTTGACAAGTTCTCCCACCTCACGTGTGAATGGCTGGGCCTGTCAGACACTGGACCAATAGGAAACTTGGGTTGGGTCTCACTGAGAGATGTGGCTTCCACCAATGCTCCATCCTGCCCCAGTGACCCAGGTCCAGGCCAGTACCTGGGCTGGACAAGCAAGCTCTGGCACAGCCTTGGCATTTGAAAACTGGTCACAGGAGACACAGTCAAGGAGGCACCCTTTTGGTCCTAGCCCTAGAAACATGGCATCCCAGTCCAGGCCAGGGTGCTGAGGGACAGGCTTCATGTACAGACTGGGTCCTGGAAGCTCAGTCTGTGGAGATACATTCCTGCTGTGGTCACTTTCCACTGGATACAGCTTACTCAGGAGCACTGCCTGAGGCTACCCTCCTGTTTCTCTCCGAGTCTACTCATCAGGCTCCCATTGGGTGACAATCCCAGATCATCTGTTGCCCTACACAAGCCAAAAATACCCTCCATCCATTCACCTAGAAACCCAGGTCCAAGGGTGCCCTGTTAGGCAGCTCATCTCACTTAAAGACAAAACACTGAAAGGGGATGATGAAGGAGCGCCCAGTGCAGCCCAGCAGCTCATACTAGGGAGCACACACCAAGCCAAAGGAGGGAGGAGCTTGAAGTGCATCCACAACAAACAGTTGCTCCTACCTGCAGACTTTGACCTAGACTGGTGTGGGGAGCAAAAAGGTTTTCAATCTCCAGGGTCTCCTCTCCTGGAAAGCACCTGATTGTCCAAAGGTCCTCTTGCACCTCTGTCACTAGGCTGGATTTCAGCATAATCCTATCAGCATGATTTTTAAGCCATCATCTTTCTTAGTGCCATTCCACCTCCAGGGCTTGGATGGATTGGCTTATCCCTGGGCATGCACCGATTTTCCTTCACCAATGGTGCCCACACCATTGGTTCATGTGCCACTGAGGCCTTGACTACACCCTTTCTCCCAGGGCACTGGATGCTGAAGGGGCACCCTCTGCTAACATCATCTGTGCAAAAGGCATTGGTGTGAATGGACAGGTTAGGGTAAACATGTTCCAGAGAGTACTTTGACTCCATCATCCCATGGGAGGCTTCCAAGTAGGCAGAATCTATAGGTATGGTTTCTCAGGTAAGCACTGCCCACCTCACCAATAAACTGATGAACTCTTGGTCACTGGCAGAGAAGGCCACTTGTGCCATGCGGCCTTCCAGAAGCACTTCACACATTGATCATTCCTGTAGCAGCAGAACAAATCTGGGCTGGTACTCTGGCTAGACATGACAGTACTAGCATTGCCTTGGCATCAGAGTACCAGAAACTTGAGATGCACCCAAGGAGTCCCCATGGGACCCTGGGCCTACCACATGTCCACATGTCAAAGAGTGGGTATGGGCACTGGAGTTTACAATGCCCCTCTCCTCCTGTGTGGAATTGGTACCTCCAAGCAGAGTGGAAACTCAGGAACAGGAGGGGTCCTGGCATCCTCTCCTGTCTCAACTCACTTGAAGCCCACTCATGTGGCTGGGAAGTCCAGCCCATGGAAACAGCAAATCAGCAAGAAGTGGGATGTGGCATGTCTGGTACCACCATACAGGTGCTCTGCATCAGGTGTCGGTACCCTGCAGACTGGTCCCCGGCCAGAGGTTCCCTGCATCATAGGGTTCTGTGGACTGTGACCCACATGAAACTCCCAGGCTGCCAGACATCAGCAGAGGTGGCTGCCCTGCCAAACCTCTCTCCCTGCCTTGCTTTTTTCCTCATCCTGGGCCTCCTTAGTGTTGAGAAATACCCCTACACATGCCTGATTCTTCTTGTCTACCCACTTCCAGCCAAACCGGCAAAGCAACCCAGAGTTACTGAAGTACACCTAAGACTAGTGGGGAACTGGCCCCACATGTGTCCCAGCCAGGAACCATTGCCATCCCTTGCTTGACCCATGCCCCACCAGGTGTTCATGCAAGCTCTTTCCCTTCCTCATAGTCCTAAGGGCACAGCTCACTCAGAAGCATAACCCAATGCTGCATTGCTGGGTTTCCATAAATCCAACCCTCAGGCTCATATCAGGATTATCTGCTCAAATCCTCTGATGTCCCACACAAGCCATAAGGTCCTGCCATCCACTCACCTGATACCTGGGATAGAGGTCACACCGTCAGCTTGGTTCACTGCAAGACATGAAAGGAATGCAGGGAGGAATCTCCAGTGCAGCCCCACAACTAAGCAGAGGGGAGCACACACCAAGCTACAGGGGATTAGGTGTATCCTGCAGGAACTTCTGCTCCGGCCTGGTGACTGCATCCTGGCCTGGGAGCCCTCAAAGTTTCTAGTCCCCAGGGTCTTACACCATGTAAGGTACCTTGTCACCCCAGGGTGCCCTTGACCCAGTGTCACTAGTTTGGGCCTTAGCATAATCCTATTGGGCATGATTTTTAGGTCATCATTATTCTTCCAGATACTATGAGGTCTCATCATTTATCCCACCTTAGCAACTACCCCATGGGAACATGTTGCTGCCATCCCACTACTAGGCTCTGATAGATTGGCTTACAGTGGCAGTTATTGATATTTTTTTTCTCCAACGGGTCAGGCACTATTGGCACATGGGCCACTGGGGCCTTGACCCCAGCCCCTGCACCCTGACACTGATTCTCAAGGGTTCTCCTGTGGCTACATCATCTGTGGAACAGAGAAGGGGACAAGTGTGAACACACAGCAGAGGCAGACTAGGATACAGTGGTTCCACCACATGCCTTGGCCCCTTTGAGCCTGGTGAGTCTTCCCAGGTGCCTACACCCATAGATAAACTAGGGTTGGGCTAGTTCCACCCACCCCGTGAGAAACAGCTGTGCATCTTGGTTACTGGGACAGAGAGTGCCACTTAGTCATGTTCGGCGCCGTTCTCGTCCCGCAAGAAACGAAACCAAACCACCGTTAACCGGGTTCTTTATTGTTTTTGCAAGCGGGAGATCTGACCTCGATCTCTGTCGGGCGGAGACTGACTACATCCGGCCAGTCGGGGCTATATATGCACAATACACGTCACGCATCGGGTGATCTCTTCCGAGCGACGGGATAGGGAGGTTAGGTAGCAGAGCGGGAAAATCCCTCAGGGGAGAAGAACCCGGAAGCAGGAAATGGGCGCCATCTTTAGGGCCTGGTTCCTCCGGGCCGGTCCCCAACATAGTCAAGACTGTCCTACCAAAAGAAGCTGCCCCCACTGCCCCTTCCTGCCCCGCCAAGACCCAGGTCCAACTGAGAATCAGAATGGACAAGTAAGCAAGGGCCTGGCCTTATTATCAGAGTTGTGGTCCTGCAAGACTTACACAAGGAGGCTGCCATGGGTTTTGGGCCTACCAACATGGTGCATTCCTATAGACCTCTACTTGAGGGGCAGGCTGTGTGCACACACCACATCCCAGGAGCTGAGTCTGTGCACCCTGCAGACACTTTCCTCCAGTGTTTATTGCTCATCTGATTATTGTACATATCACAAAGTTGGGGTACAGGTGCTGGGCTGAATCATGGCCCACTCTTTCATGGAGCTTTAGTGTTTACCATGGAGCAGCTAGGGCCCAGGTACTGAAAGCATCCTACCATCCTCGCTAAGCTCAGGTGAGTCCAAAGCCCACCCATGTGGCCTGCGAATGCCAACCCCTGGATGAGGCAAGTTGTGAGGATGGGGCGTGCCTGGCAGCACTAACAGGTCATATACCTCATTTGTATCAGCCCAATTATAGGGCACTGGTCTGAGATTCCCTGCATCCTAGGCTCCAGTGGTCCCATCACCCACATAAAACTCCAAGACTGCTTGGAACATGCAGAGCCAGATACCTTGCCAAACGGTCCTTGTTGCCAAGTGTGCCCATGACTTGGGACTCCTAGTGAATCTCAGCCCCGGTCCTGCTCTGTGGCCTGATCTCTGGTGTCCACCCACTTCTGCCTACATGAGCTAGGGCAGCTGAAGCCCCAAAGGCCAAGTGATTACAGTGGCCTCAGGTGACCTCTCTTTATAGAAAAATTTCTATTATTCTATTGACTCCAAAATAGGCCCAGGGTTTTTCAGTCAATCAATACATGAAAGACCTAAGGAGCACAGTTCAGACACATGCATGGCCTTGGGCTGCCTTCCTGGGTTTCCGTGGTTCCATGCCTGAGGCTGACTACAGGTGACCTGCCAGGACTCCCTGCTCCCCACACATACACAGTGACACCCTCCATCCACTCACCCAGCAAAACAGTCAAGATGGTGCCGTGGCTTGCAGCTTGTCTTGTCACAAGAGGCAGAAAGGAGCTGAGGAAGGATTCCATAGAGCAGCCCTGCAACATGTACAGCATGGAGTATAAGCCAAGCCCAGTGAGGACAGAGCCTGTGCAAATCCTGCACCAACACCTTTCTTGTTGGGGATAGCATCATTACTTGGGAGGCCTTGATATCCAATATGCAGAATCTCTCCTCCCCTTGTACCACTGCCTCCAGGCTGGGCCTCAGCGTAATCCTATTGAGCATGATTTTCAAGTCATCATCTCTCTTCGAGACAGTATGAGGTCTCATCATTGACCCAACCTCAGAACCATACCATGGGAAACCCCTGGTGCCATCCCACCTCTAGGATCTGGATGGATTGGCTTACCTCAGGTACACATTGACATTTCCTTCACCAGTGAGTTTGCCAACTCCAGCTCATGGGCCGCTGGGGCCTTGACCACAGCCTTTAAACCAAGGGCACTGGAGCCACAGGGGCTTCCTCAACCTAAATCATCTGCAGCATGGTGAGGGGACCAGGTGTGAAAAGACAGAGGTGTGAAAAGACAGATCTGGCTACATTGCTCCAGAGCACCATTTTCCCCATTCAGCCCAAGTGAGGCTTCTCAGGAGGCTACCCGTGTAGATATGGAGCTCAGGCAGACTACAATCTCCTTTCTCACAAACTGTTTGGCATATTGGTCAATGCCAGAGTACACCACTTGGGATAGGTCACCCTGCTGGAAGTGGCTTCCGCTACCATTTTTTCTGGCTGTTACCTGGCCTTACATGCAATTGCCAGCATGGCCTTCAAACAGTGGACTGGTGGCATGAGATGCAACCAAGGCTTCCCTGGTGGGACCCTGGGCCTAGCAACGTGGCATCCCTTTCCAGGTCTTGGAGCTCATGGGCAGGCTATGTACACACACTACATCAAAGGAGCTGTGCTTGTGCATCAGGGAGATACCTTCCTCTTATGGTAGCTACCCACAATAGTCCATATACATCCCTAAGGTGGGGAAAGGGCATCAGCCTGGGCCATGGCACACTCTTTAAAGGGACCTTGGTATCTCCAACGAAGGAAGGAGCCCAGCCTGAGACCAGGAGATGTGCTCAGGTGTCCTTAATGGGCTCTACTCAGTGGAATCCTACAAATGTGGCCTCTGATGCCAACCCCTTGAAAAAGCAAGTGGCAGGGATGGTGCATGCATGGCACAACCCTGTAGGTGCCATGTTCCATGTGTTGGCACACCCCTGACTACCAGCTTGAGCATGCCGCTTATGAGGCTCTAGTAGCCCTCTGACACACATAAAGCTGCCAGGCTTCCAGGCAGCTACAGAGCCAGCTACTTTATCAAACCTTCCCCAGTGCCTCAGTGTGGTTCATGGCCCAGGTCTCCTTGTAAATCTCAGCACTGCTCCCACTCTATTGCTTGATCTTCAATGTCTGTACATGCCAGCAAGCTAATGCAGAGGAGTGGCTGCCCACCAAGGCTGAGTGGAGGCATTGGCTCCACATGAGCCCTTCCTCAGGAACTATTTCCATACTCTCTTGGCCCAACAGCAGGCCAGAGGTTTAGGTTAGTTGATTTGCACATCTGAAGCCCAAAGATGCAAAGCTCAATCAAGAGCATGGCCATAGGTCCATTCCTCAGTCTGCAGTGAGGTTACCCGCCAGCCCCCTGTGGTCTCACACATCACAAATGACACCCTCATCCACTCACCTAGAACCCCTGTTGAAAGGTGCTTGGCCAGGCTGCTCATCTCCCTGAAAGACAGACCGAGACCAAGGCACTAAGGAAGGAACCCCCAGTGCATCTCTGCAACTTGGAAAGTGGAGAGCACATACTAAGCTCAAGGAGGAAAGAGCTTTTCCATATCATCCAAACAAGCAGCTCTGCCTGGGGCTCACATTCTGTCTGGGCAGTCTGAAGATCCCCAGGTTCTTCTCCCATGAAAGGCACATAGTTATATCAAGATCCTCTTGCACTACCATCACTAGGCTGGGCCTCAGCGTAATCCTATTGAGCATGATTTTTAAGTCATCATCTCTCTTCGAGACAGTATGAGGTCTCATCATCGACCCAACAACAGGAACCACAGCATGGGAAGCCTTTGGAGCCATCTACTTCAGGACCCAGATGGACTGGCTTACCTGGGGCAGTCCTGTGGGGCTGGCACCAGCATCACTCGTCCCTGAGGCACTGGACCTCATAGGGGCTTCTTTTGGTGACTTCATCTGTGGAATAGGATGGGGTGGGTGTGAACAGACAGCAGGGACAAACTAAGTACACATGCACTGGGACATGCTTTGGACATGTAGAGCCCAAGTGAGGCTTTCCAAGAGGCCAGTCATGTGGGCGTGGTTTGTTGCCAAGCTCCACCCACCTTTCCCAAGAACTGCTGGACTCTTGGTCACTGAGCTAGATATGGCTACTTGGACTAGGTTACACTACAGGAAGTGACTTCAACCACTTCTCCTACCTATACCTAATTCCCTGGTTTCAGCCAGGATCTGGGCTATAAGGAGCAAATATTGGCAAAGAATTGCACTCAGAGGACTGGTCATATGAGATACACCAAAGGAGGCCATGGTGGGGTCCCAGGCTTAATAACAAATCATCACTGCACACACCCAGGCATTCAGGTCTAGTTTGCATGGACACACTGGATCCCCCCAATTCTAGCTGTGTTCAGTGGAGATACCTTCCTCTGTGGTTCCAGTTCACCTCAGTACTGTATATGTCTCAAAGTTGGAGTATGCGTACTGGGCTGGACCATCACCTACCCCTAACATGAGCCTTGCTACTTATCATGGAGTAGTGGGAATGAGGGCCCAGAAGGAACCTTACTGGGCTCAACTCAGTCTGATGCCCACCCATGTGACACATGATTAAAAGCCCTTAGATGGGGAAATTGATCAGGATCTTAAATGCCTGGCAGCACCCCACAGGTACCAGGGCCCATGTGTCAGCAACACCTGACCAGGTAGCTGATCGAGTGTCCCTGTGTTCTACACACCGGTAGCCAGGCAAACCACTTAAAGGTCCAGGCTGTCAAGCACCTGCAAAGCCAGCTACCCCTCCAATATCCCTCTCTCCTGTTTGTTCACACTGAGACCTGCAAACAAACCTAAAAAGTGCCTGTATTTGGAGGCCAGATCCCCAGTGACCACCCAATTCTTACCAAACCAGCAAGGCCAGTGTAGCCAGTGTAGCCAACCCTGGTCAGGTTGCAGCACTAAAGCAATGTGAATGTTCCCTCAGAAAACGTTTGCATTTCATATCTGGCATGCACCAACAGAGGTACAGTAAAGATATTCTGGACATCAGAGCACAAAGTGCAGAGCTAAATAAGTAGCAGTGTTTGAGGCTGCCCTCCTGTGTTTCCGTGGGTCCACACCTCAGGTGTGACAGGTGACCCACCCAGCATTCCTGTAATCCTTCAAAGGCCCCTTAACGACCACCATCCACTCACCTGTGAAGTGGGTGGAAAGGATGCCCTGCCAAGCTGCTTTACTCACTGAAAGACAGAAGGGGAAGAAAGGAGCTGAGGAAGAAGCTCCCAGCACAGCCCTGCAACTGACAGTGGGGAGCACACACCAAGCCCAAGGAAGATGAAACTTGGGTGCATCCAACACGGGCAGTTTCTGTCTGTGGACTGTGTCCTTGTCTGACAGGACAAGTCTCCTCCCATGGAAGGTACCTGGTTATCCCAATGCCGACTTGCACCACTGTCACTAGGCTGGGCCTCAGCGTAATCCTATTGAGCATGATTTTTAAGTCATCATCTCTCTTCAAGACAGTATGAGGTCTCATCATTGACCCAACCTCAGGAACCACAACACAGGATGTCCTGACTCCACCCAAGCTCAGGGCCCTGAAGGATTAGTTTACCATTGGAAGTCATGGATGTTTCCTACTCCAACAGGGCTGGCACCTCCAACTCGTGTGCTTCTTGGGCCTCTATCACAGCTGTTGCCACCATGGCAGTGGAATACACAAGAGCTTCTTTGGTGATATCATCTGTGGACAGAGAAGACAATCACTCTGAACAGACAGTAGGAACAGTAGAGCACACTGGTTCTAGTGCATGCTTTGCCCCTACTGGTGAAGAAAATTGCCAGAAGCCCTCCCTCTAGTCATGGTGTTTTGGCAAGCTACTCTCACCTAGCTTCCCAATAGCTGGGCCTGTAGGTCACTGGTCCAAGAGGGCCACATAGGATGGGTCTCACTGAGAGATGTGGCATTCTCCACTGAATCTCCTGCCCCAGTGACCCAGGTCCAGGCCAGTACCTGGGCTGGACAAGCAAGCTCTGGCACAGCCTTGGCATTTGAAAACTGATCACATGACACACACTCAAGGAGGCCCTCTCTTGGTCCTAGCCCTAGAAACATGGCATCCCAGTCCAAGCCAGGGTGCTGAGGGACAAGCTGCATGCACAGATTGTGTTTTGGAAGCTCATTCTCTACCACTTGGAGATACATTCCTGCTGTGGTCACTGTCCCCTGGATTCACATACAAAGCCCAAAGAGGGTGCAGTCATGGGGCTGTACCATGGCCCAGTCCTCCCCTGGGGACTTGGAGCCTCCCATGGAGAAGAAGCCCATGCCCAGGAGGGTCTCTGGCATCCTTGAGGCACTCAACTAAGGCAGAGGTGCACTCATGTGGCCCTTGAGCAGCAGTCCCTGGTTGAGGCACTTAGTGACATGTTGCCTGCCTGGCACGATTTTCTAGGTGCCATGGCTAGTATCTCCCTACCAGGTATCAGCCCGAGCACTACTACAGCCTAGGCTCCAGTGGATCCATGACCCATTGGAGGTGAAGATTGCAGGCTGCCAGGCACCTCAGAGCTGGTTGCCCCACCAAACCTCCTCACTGCTTTCATGTTTTCCTTGGCCTGGGGCTCCTAGTGAATCTGTACCTTGCTATACTCAGAGGCCTGTTCCCTAGATTCTGCACACATCTGGTCTTACAAACAGGGCAACCCAAAGCCACTGCAGCCCACGTAGGACTAGTTGGGGCACTAGACCCACATGAACACTCTCTCAGGAACTCTTTCCACGCCTCACTTTGCCCCTGCACCAGGCCATTGGTTCAGGTTGAGTTGTTCTGCACCTAAATTCAGAATGGTGCTTGTCCATATGTTCCCTATATCATAGGGTCCTGTGGCCTTTGACCCACATGAAATTCCCAGGCTGCTAAGCATTTGCAGAGGTAGCTTCCCTGCCGAACCTCTCTCCCTGCTTTGGTTTTTTCCTCATCCTGGGACTTGTAAAGAGTCTGAGAACTGCCCCTACAAAGAGGCCTGATCCTCAGTGTCTACGACTTCTGACCACACCAGCAAAGCAACCCAGAGCTGCTTCAGTGCACCTAGGACATGTGGGGAACTTGCCCCACATGTGTCCCAGTCATGCACCATTGCCATCCTTGCTTGACCTATATCCCACCAGGTGTTCATGCAAGCTCTTTCTGTACCTCAAGGTCCTAAGGGGCACAGCTGACTCAGAAGCATGGCACAAGGCTGTACTGCTTCATTTCCATGGGTCCAACCCTTAGCTCATATTAGGGTGATCTGCTCAGGCCCTTTGATCCCCCACACAAGCCATATGGACTCCGCCATCTACTCACCTGAGACCTGGGGTACAGTTTACAGCATCACTCTGTTGTTTCACTGTAAGACGAAGAGAATGAAAAGTCATTACCTCTTTTCAAGATACTATGAGGTTTCATCATTGACCCAACAGAGGAACCACCCCACGGGAAATGTTGCCGCAACCCTACTTCCAGGGCTCTGATGGATTGGCTTACAGTGGGCAGTCATTGACATTCTTGTCTCCAACAGGCAGGCTCCACCAGCTCATGTGCCACTGGAGCCTTGACCACAGCCCCTGCACCCTGACACTGATTCTCAAGCGTTCTCCTGTGGCGACATCATCTGTGAGACAGAGAAGGGGACAAGTGTGAACACACAGCAGAAGCAGACTAGGATACAGTGGTTCCAGCACACACCTTGGCCCGTTTGACTGAGGTGAGTCTTCCCAGGTGCCTTCTCCCATAGACATGCTGGGGTTGGGCTAGTTCCAACAACTTCATCAGAAATGGCTGGACCTCTGTTACTGGGACAGAGAGTGCCACTCAGGTAGGACTGTCCTGCCGGAAGTGGCTGCCCCCACTGCCCCTTCCTGCCCCGCCAAGACCCAGGTCCAACTGAGAATCAGAATGGACAAGTAAGCAAGGGCCTGGCCTAAGCATTAGAGTTGTGGTCCCACAAAACTTACACAAGGAGGCTGCCACATGTCCTGGACCTACCAACATGGTGTCATCTTAAAGATGCAACACTCAGGGCTAGGCTGTGTACACATACTGCATCCTGGGAGCTTAGGTTGTATACCCTGGAGACAACTTTCTCTAGTGGTCACTGTCCACCTGACTATTGTACACATCCCAAAGATGGGGTATGGGCAGAGGGCTGGATCAAGGCCCACTCTTTCATGGAGCTTTAGTGCTTTCAAAGAATAAACTAGAACCCAGGGCCTGGAGGGCCCCTATCATCTTTGTTAGCCTCAAATGAGTCCGAGGCCCACCCACACTCCCTGTGAATGCCAGCCCCTGGATAAGGCAAGTTGTGAGGATAGGGTGTGCTGGCAGCATTAACAGTTACATACCTCATTTGTCATTAGCCCAATTAGAGAGCACTGACCTGAACTTCCCTGTATCCTAGACTCCTGTGGCAACACCACCCACATAAATCTCCGAACTGCCTGGAACATACAGAGCCGGTTACCCTGCCAAACCTTTCTTGCTGCCACACTGTACCCATGGCTTGGGTCACCTAGTGAATCTGAGCCATGGACTGCTCTGTGACCTGATTCCCAGTGTCCACCCACTTCTGCCTATAACAGCAAGCAACTCGAGCAGCTGAAGCCCACAATGGCCCAGGGATGGTGGTGGCCTCAAGTGGTACCTCTTTATGGAACCATTTTCAGCACTCATGTTCAATCCCTGAGGCTGACTACAGGTGACCTGCCAAGACACCCAGCAGCCCCACACATGCCCAGTGACACCCTCCGTCCACTCACCTAGCACCACAGGCGAGAAGGTGCCCCACCTGGAAGCTCGTCTCACTAAAAGAAACAAGGGGAAGAAAGGAGCTGAGGAAGGATCCCCTAGAGCAGCCCTGCAAATCATACAGCAGGGAGTACACACACCAGTGAGGAAGAGCTTGTGCAAACCTTGCACCAGCAGCCTTTCCTGCCTGAGGATGACATCATTACCTGGGGGTTGAAGTCTCCAGTCCCCAGGATCTCCCCCTGGAAGGAACTTAATCACGAAAAGCCCCTTGCTTCGCTGACACTAGGCTGAGCCTCAGCGTAATCCTATTGAGCATGATTTTCAAGTCATCATCTCTCTTCGAGATAGTATGAGGTCTCATCATCGACCCAACCCCAAGAACCACACCATGGGAAACCCCTGGTGCCATCCCACCCTTAGGATCTGGATGGATTGGCTTACCTCAGGTAGACAGTGACATTTCCTTCACCAGTGAGGTTGGCAGCATGAGCTCATGGGCTGCTAGGGACTTGACCACAGCCCTTACCCCATGAGCACTGGAACCCACAGGGACTTCCTCAGCTGACATCATCTGTGGCATGGTGAGGGGACCAGCTGTGAACAGACAGCAGGGGAATGATCTCGGTACACTGCTCCAGAGAATCATTTTCCCCATTCAGCTTAAGTGAGGCTTCTCAGGAGGCTACCCTTGTAGATGAGGGGAGCTCAATCAGGAGATGGCCATAGGTCCACTCCTCAGGCTCCTGGGGGTTACCCGCCAGACCCCTATTATCTCACACAAACCCAAGTGACACCCTCCGTCCACTCACCTAGAACCCTTTTTTAAGGGTGCCCCACCAGGCAGCTCATATTTCTGAAAGACAGTAAGGGATCAAGGACCTGAGGAAGGAGCCCCCAGTGCAGCTGCAACTTGGAAAGCAGAGAACACACACCAAGCTCAAGGAGGAAAGAACTTTTTCAAATCATGTAGAAGCAGCAGCATTGCCTGGGACCATGTTCTGGAGAGCCTGAAGGTCCCCAGGTTCTCCTCCCCTGAAAGGCACATGGTTACCCCAAGATCCTCTTGCATCACCATCACTAGGCTGGGCCTCAGCGTAATCCTATTGAGCATGATTTTTAAGTCATCATCTCTCTTCGAGACAGTATGAGGTCTCATCATCGACCCAACAACAGGAACCACAGCATGGGAAGCCTTTGGAGCCATCTACTTCAGGACCCAGATGGACTGGCTTACCTGGGGCAGTCCTGTGGGGCTGGCACCAGCAGCTCATGATCTACTGAAGCTTTGATACAGCAGTTGTCCCTGAGGCACTGGACACAAAAAGGGGATTTTTTGATGACATCATCTGTGAGAATAGGATGGGTGGGTGTGAACAGACAGCAGGGACAAACTAAGTACACATGCACTGGGACATGCTTTGGACATGTAGAGCCCAAGTGAGGCTTTCCAGGAGGCCATTCATGTGGGTGTGTTCTGTTGGCAACTCCACCCCCCTTGCCTGAGAACTGCTAGACTTCTTGGTCACTGAACTCGAGAGGGTTACTTGGCCTGGGTTACACTAACTGGACGTTACTTCCTCCACTGCTCCTTCTTGAACCCAATTCTCAGGCTTTAGCCAGGGCCTGGGCGGTACAACCAAGTACTGGAAGAGTTGGGCTCAAAGGACTAGTGACATGAGATACACCAAGGGAGCCCATGGTGGGGTCCAGGGCCTAATAACAAGTCATCATTGCACACATCCAGGCATTCGGGTCTAGTCTGCATGCACTCACTGGATTCCCCCAGTATAGCTGTGTTCACTGGAGACATCTTCCTCCTGTGGTTCCAGTCCACCTTAGTCCTGTATATGTCTCAAAGTTGAACTATGAGCAGAGGTCTAGACTATTGCCTACCTCTAACATAAGGCCTTGCTGCTTATCATGAAGCAGAGGAAATAAGGGTCCAGGAGGGGTCCTTGCAGGGCTCAACACAGTCAGCTGGGCTCAACACAGTCAGCTGCCCACCCATGTGACCCACATGTCAGCCCATGGATGAGTCAAGAAGTAGGATGGCGCATTCCTGGAAGCACCCCACAGATACCAGGACCCATGTGTCAGCAAACCCCTGACTGGGCACCAGCCTGAGTGTCCCTGTGTTGTACACACCAGTAGCCAGGCAACACACTGAAGCTCCAGGCTGTCAGGCACCTGCAAAGCTGGCTACCCCTCCAATGTCCCTCTTTCCTTCTGATTGTCCTCATGAGACCTCCAACCAAACATAAAAAGTGCCCCCACTCAGAAGCCAGATCCCCAGTGACCACCCAATTCTTACCAATCCTGCAAGGCAACTCAGAGCCAGTGTGGCCCACCCAGACCAAGTGGCAGCACTGAGGCAACATGAATGTCCCCTCAGGAAATGTTTAAATTTCTTGCCTGGCCCCACACCAGTAGAGGTTCACCTGAGTTATTCTGGACACACAGAATTCAGAGTTCACACAGTATTCAGAGCACAAAGTGCAGAGCTAAGTAAGTAGTAGTGCTTGAGGCTGCCCTCCTGTGTTTCCATGGGTCCACACCTCAGGTGTGACAGGTGACCCACCCAGAATTCCTGTAATCCTTCAAAAGCCCTTTAACTACAACCATCCACTCACCTGTGAAGTGGGTTTAAAGGTTGCCCCGCCAGGCTGCTCTACTCACTGAAAGACAGAAGGGGAAGAAAGGAGCTGAGGAAGGAGCCCCCAGCACAGCCCTGCAACTGATAGCACAAACCAACCCTAAGGAAGAAGAAACTTGGGTGCATCTGACACAAGGAGTTTATGTCTATGGAGTATGTCTAGACCAGTGTGGCCAGGAAGTGGCCAGTCCCAGTCTACGCCCCTAAAAACACCTGGTTATCCCAGGGTCTTCTTACACCATTGTCACTAGCTGGGCCTCAGCGTAATCCTATTGAGCATGATTTTTAAGTCATCATCTCTCTTCAAGACAGTTTGAGGTCTCATCATCGACCCAACTTCAGGAACTACTACAAAGGACATTCCTTCACAAACCAAAATTTAGGAACTTCATGGATTAGTATACCAATGGAAGTCATGGATGTTTCCTACTCCAACAGGGCTGGCACCTCCAGCTCATGGGCTGCTTGGGCCTCTATCACAGCTGTTGCCACCATGGCAGTGGAATACACAAGAGCTTCCTTTGGTGATATCATATGTAGACAGGGAAGGCGACAACTGTGAACAGACAGTAGAACTGTAGAGTACACTGGTTCCAATGCATGCTTTGGCCCTACCAGCCCAGTTTCAATTCCTAGGAGCCCACCCTCTAGGCGTGGTGTTTTGACAAGCTTCTCCCAAGTTGCATGCAAATGGCTCTTCCTGTTGGTAACTGGACCAAAAGGGCCACTTAGGATGGGTCTCACTGAGAGATGTGGCTTCCCCCAATGCTCCATCCTGCCCCAGTGACCCAGGTCCAGGCCAGTACCTGGGCTGGACAAGCAAGCTCTGGCACAGCCTTGGCATTTGAAAACTGATCACATGACACACACTCAAGGAGGCCCTCTCTTGGTCCTAGCCCTAGAAACATGGCATCCCAGTCCAGGCCAGGGTGCTGAGGGACAAGCTGCATGCACAGATTGCGTTTTGGAAGCTCATTCTCTACCACTTGGAGATACATTCCTGCTGTGGTCACTGTCCCCTGGATTCACATACAAAGCCCAAAGAGGGTGCAGTCATGGGGCTGTACCATGGCCCAGTCCTCCCCTGGGGACTTGGAGCCTCCCATGGAGAAGAAGCCCATGCCCAGGAGGGTCTCTGGCATCCTTGAGGCACTCAACTAAGGCAGAGGTGCACTCATGTGGCCCTTGAGCAGCAGTCCCTGGTTGAGGCACTTAGTGGCATGTTGCTTGCCTGGCACAATTTTCTAGGTGCCATGGTTAGTATGTTGGGATCCCCCTACAAGGTATCAGCCAGAGCAATAGTGTAGCTTAGGCTCCAGCTTAACCACCACCCACGTGAATTTCCCAGGATTCCAGGCAAACCTCACTGCTTTCATGTTTTCCTTGGCCTGGGGCTCCTAGTGAATTTGTGACCTGCTCCATTCAGAGGCCTGTTCCCTAGATTCCGCACACATCTGGTCTTACAAGCAGGGCAATCCAGAGCCACTACAGCCCACGTAGGACTAGTTGGGGCACTGGACCCACATGAACACTCTCTCAGGAACTCTTTCCATTCCTCACTTTGCCACTGCACCAGGACATTGGTTCATGTGAGTTGTTCTGCACCTAAGAGCTCAAAGAGGCACAGCTCACTCAGGAGCACTGCGTGAGGCTGCCTCCCTGTTTCCCTCCAAGTCTACCCCTCAGGCTCCCTATGGGTCCATGCCAAGGTCACCGGATGCCCCACACAGGCCTAATGACATTCTACATCCACTCACCTATAACTCTAGTACCAAGGGTGCCTTGTCATGCAGCACATCTCACTGAAAGGCACAAGGGGGTGAAAGGGAATGAAAAAGAAGCCCCCAGTGCTGCCCAGTAATTCACACTTAGGGATTACAAACCAAGCCAAAGGAGGAAGAACTTTGGGTGCATCCAGCACGGGCAGCTGCTCCTACCTGTAGACACTGACCTCCCCTGGGGAGCAAAAAGATCTTCACCACCCCTGGAAAACATCTGGTTAACCCAGGGTTCTCTTGACCCACTGTCACTAGGCTGGACCTTAATGTAATTCTATTGAATATGATTTTTAAGTCATCAACATCTTGAGACAATATGAGGTCTCATCATCGACCCACCCCAGCAACAACCCATGAAAATGTGTTGCTGCCATCCCACACCAGGGCTCTGATTGATTGGCTTACATTTGGTAGTCATTGACATTTTCTCTCAAGGTTTAGGCCCCATCAGCTCATGGGCCACTGGGGCCTTGACCACAGCCCCTGTACCGTGGCACTGATTCTCAAGCGGTCTTCGTGTAGCGACATCATCTATGAGACAGAGAGGGGGACAAGTGTGAACACACAGCAGAGGCAGACTAGGTTACAGTGGTTCCAGCACATGCTTTTGGGCCCTTTGACCCAGGCATGGCTTTCCATGTGCCTTCTCTCATAGACGTACTGGGATTGGGTTAGTTCTAGACACCTCATCAGAAATTGCTGGACCTCTTGGTTACTAGGAGAGAGAGTGCCCCTCAGGCAGGACTGTCCTGCCAGAAGTGTCTGCCCTCACTACCACTTGCTGCCCCAAGACCCAGGTCCTGACTGGGAATTAGACTGGACAAGTAAGCAAGGATCTGGCCTAAGCATCAGAGTTGTGGTCCTACAAGACATACACAAGGAGGCTGCCACGGGTTCTGGGCCTACCAACATGGTGTTGGTGTAAAAACCCCACATTCAGGGCAGGATTTGTGCATACACCACATCCCAGGAGCTGAGGTTGTGCACCCTGTAGGTACCTTCCTCTGATTATCAAAGCCTACCTCAGTAAATTGTACAATCCAAAATTGGGCTGGATCACGGCCCACTTTTTCATGCAGCTTTAGAGATTTCCATGAATGAGCTAGAGCCCAAGCCCTGAAGGCCCCTATCATCCTTGCTAGGCTCAAGTGAGCCTGAAGCCTACCCACATGGCCTGCGAATTCCAGCCCCTGGACAAGACAAGTTGTGAGGATGGGGTGTGGCGGCAGCACTAACAGGTTACATACCTCATTTGTCATCAGCCCAATTACAGGGCACTGGCCTGAACTTCCCTGCATTCTAGACTCCAGCAGTCCCATCACCTACAAGACTGCCTGGAACATGAAGAACCAGATATACCCTGCCAAACCTTTGCTGCCATACTGTGTCCATGGCTTGGGTCACCTAGTGAATCTTAGCCCAGGTTCCCTGATTCTCAGTGTCCACCTACTTCTGCCCATACCAGCAAGGCAACCCAGAGCAGCTGAAGCCCACAAAGGCCCAGGGATGGCAGTGGCCTTAGGTGATCCATCTTTATGGAACCATTTCAATTACACTATTGGTCCCAAAACAGGCCAGGGGTTCTGGTAAGTCAATCTGTACATCAGAGACCTAAGGAGCACAGTTCCTAAGGAGACCTAAGGCCTTAGGTTGCCTTCCTGGTCTTCCTGAGGCTCACAACAGGTGAACTGCCAAGATCCCCTGCTGTCCTAAACATGCCTAATTACATCCTTAATCCATTCAACTAATAAACAGGTGAGATGGTGCCCTGCCTGGCAGCTCATCTCACTGAAGGATATAAGGGGCAGAAAGGAGCTGAGGAAGGATCCCCTAGAGCAGCCCTGCAAATCATACAGCAGGGAGTACACACACCCATGAGGAAGGGCTTGTACAAATCCTGCACCAGCAGCCTTTCCTGCCTGAGGATGGCATCATTACATGGGGGGCTTTGAAGTCTCCAGTCCCCAGAATCTCCCCCTTGGAAAGAATCTGATTATGCAAGATCTCCTTGTACCACTGGATGGGTAGATAATGATGTTTCCTTTGCCAGTGAGGTTGACAGCACCAGCTCATGGGATGCTGGGGATTTGACCACAGCCCTTACCCTATGCACTGGAATCCACAGGGGCTTCCTCAGCCAACATCATCTGTGGCATGATGAGGGGGCCAGCTGTGAAGAGAAAGCAGGGGCATGATCTAAGCACACTGCTCAGAGCATCATTTCCCCATTTGGCAGATGTGAGGCTTCTCAGGAGGCTACCCTTGTAGATGTGCGGTCAGACAAGCTATAACCACCTTTCTCAGAAATTGTTTGGCATATTGGTCACTGCTGGTATATACCACTTGGGCTGAGTCACCTGGCTGGAAGTGGCTTCCATTACCATTTTTTTCTGGTTCCAAAAGCCCAAGGCTGGTACCAGGAGCATGGCCATAGGTCCATTTCTCAGGCCTCTCTGGGATTACCCGCCAGAACCCTATTGTCTCGCAGAAACCCAAATGACACCTCATCTACTCACCTAGAACCCCAGTTGAAGGGTGCCCCACCAGGCAGCTCATCTCCCTGAAAGACAGAAAGGGATCCAGGACCTGAGGAAGGAGCCCTCAGTGCATCTCTGCAATGTGGGAAGTGGAGAGAACACACCAAGTTCAAGGAGGAGAGAATTTTCTCAAGTAATGCATAAGCAGCAGCATTGCCTGGAGACTACGTTCTGGTCTGGAGAGCCTGAAGGTCCCCAGGTTCTCCTCCCCTGAAAGGCACATGGTTACCCCAAGATCCTCTTACACCACTGTCACTAGGCTGGGCCTCAGTGTAATCCTATTGAGCATGATTTTTAAGTCATCGTCTTTCTTCGAGACAGTATGAGGTCTCATCATTGACCCAACCCAGGGAACCACACCATGGGAAACCCTTGGCACCATCCCACCTTCAGGGTCTGGATGGATTGTCTTACCCCTGGAGTGCTCACATGTTTTCTTTACCAACGGTGCCCACACAAGCAGTTCATTTACCACTGAGGCCTTGACTACATCCTTTTCTCCCAGCACACTGGATGCCAAAGAGGCTCCCTCTGCTAATATCATCTATGCAAATGGGGTTGGTGTGAGCCGGTGCCGTGGCTCAACAGGCTAATCCTCCGCCTTGCGGCGCCGGCACACTGGGTTCTAGTCCCGGTTGGGGCGCCGGATTCTGTCCCGGTTGCCCCTCTTCCAGGCCAGCCCTCTGCTGTGGCCCGGGAGTGCAGTGGAGGATGGCCCAGGTGCTTGGGCCCTGCACCCCATGGGAGACCAGGAAAAAGCACCTAGCACCTGGCTCCTGCCATCGGATGAGCGCGGTGCGCCGGCCGCAGCGCGCCATCCGCGGAAGCCATTGGTGGGTGAACCAACGGCAAAGGAAGACCTTTCTCTCTGTCTCTCTCTCTCTCACTATCCACTCTGCCTGTCAAAAAAAAAATGGGGTTGGTGTGAATGGACATCAGGGACATATTAGGGTATTTGACTCCATTGGCCCATGTGAGGTTTCCCAGGAGGCAACACCTGTAGGCACGGTTTATCAGTTAAGCTCTGCCCACTTCATTCATGAACTGATGGACTTGTTGGTCACTGGCCGGAGAAGACCACTTGTGCCATGCCCTTCCAGGAGCAGCTTTCCCAGCAGCTCAAATCTGGACTGGTACTCTGGCTGGACATGCAAGTGCTAGCATTGCCTTGGCATCAGAGGACTGGTAGCATGAGATGCACCCAAGGAGTCCTCAGTGGGATTGGGCCTACCACATGCATCTCCATTCAGGCTTGGGTGCTTATGTAATGGTGTGTGAACACACTGGAACACTGTAGCTCAGCCTGTGTATCTGTGGAGACCTTCTTCCTATTGTACTGCCCACTGATATACTATATACATGCCAAAGATGGGGTATGGGCATTGTGCTTGGCAATGCCTCTCCTCTTGTGTAGCCCTGGTGCCTCCAAGGAGGAGTGGAAGCCTAGGAACAGGAGGTACCTTGGCATCATTGTTGGGCTCTACTCAGTCTGTAGTCCACCTATGTGGCTTGGGAAGGCCAGCCCATGGAAGTGGCCAGTGGTGGGATGCGTCATGTCTGGCACCACCCTGCAGGTGCTCTGGGCCTTGTGTGGGTACCTTGCATCATAGGGTTCTGTGGCCTGTGACCCATATGAAATTCCTAGGCAGCTAGGCATCTGCAAAGTTGGGTGCCCTGCCAAATCTCTCTCACTGCCTTGGTTTTATCCTCATCCTGGGACTCCTAAAAAGTCTGAGAACTATCTCTACACAAGGAACTAATACCCAGTGTCTACCCATTTATGGCCAAAACACTAAGGCAATCCATAGCTGCAGCAGCCTACCTATACTGAGTGGAGGCAGTGGCTCCATGTGGAACCTCCCCCAAATAACCATTGCCATCCCTCAGTTGGCCCTTGAACTAGGCCAGGAGTTCAGGCAAGTATTTCTGGATCTCAGAGTCCAAAAGGGCACAGCACACTCAGGAGCACAGACTGATGCAGCCTTTCTGTGTCTCTGTGGGTACATTCCTCAGGCTTATGGTAGGTGATATACCCTGACATTCAGCTCCCAAGCAGAGGCCTGATGATAGCTGTCATCCACTCACCTGGGACCAGGGACCCAAAAGTGAAATTCCGGGTAGCACATCTCACTGAAAGACACAAGGGGATGAAAGGAGCTGAAGAAGGAGCCCATAATGCAACCCTGCAACTCGCACACCCCAGCACCAAGGAGGATCCTGCAGGAGCAGTAGCTGCTGCCTGGGGACTGTGTACTGGCCTGGATGCTTCCAGGTCTCCAGTCCTGGAAGACATGTGGAGACCCTGGTGTCCTCATGCATCACCATCACCAGGCTGGGCCTCAGCGTAATCCTATTGAGCATGATTTTTAAGTCATCATCTCTCTTCGAGATAATTGAGGTCTCATCATTGACCCAATCCCAGGAACCACCACATAAGATCCCACTGGCATCATCCCACACAAAGACCCAGATGGACTGGGTTACCTTGGGCAGTTTCTTTGGTATCCTTCTCCAACAGGGCTGGAGGCACCAGCTCATGGATAGCTGGGGTCTTGACCACAGAACTTGTCAACAGGCTACTGGACCCCTCAGGGGCTTCCTCTGCTGACATCATCTGTGAGACAGGGAGTGGATTTGGTGGAAACAGATAGCACGGGCAAGCTACACTGGTTCCAGTGCGTTCATGGCCCTATCAGCCCAGGTAAAGCTTCCCAGCAGCCCACTCCTGTACACATGGAGGAGTCAGGCAGTCTCTACCCATGTCACCCACAAATAGTTTGGACTCTCAGATCATGGGACAAAGAGGGCCACACAGGCAAGATTGTCTTGCCAGAAGCACATACCCCCACCACCCCTTCCTGCCCTTGATACCCAAGTCCTGACTGGAAACTGGGCTGGACAAGCAAGCGTTGGCCTGGCCTAAGCATCCGAGTTCCAGTCCCAAGAGACATCCCCAAAGAGGCCACCATGTGGTACTGACCATCCCAACATGGTGTTGCTATACAGGCCCAAGAGATCATGTGCATGGTGAGTGAACACAGTGGATCCTGGGAGCTCAGGCTGGGGCCCTGAGGTGGTACCTTCCTCCTACATTCACTCCCCAAGTCAGTCCCATACACATGGGCATGGGGCTGGGCCATGGCCTACTCCTCCTGCGGAGCCTTGTGCTTTCCACTGAGGGGCAGAAGCCTGGTCCCAGGAGGGTCCTTGGCATCCTTGCTTGGCTCAGCTCAGTCCAAGGAACATACATGTGGCAAGGAAAAGCCAGCCCCTGGACGAGGCAAGTGGTGGGGGTGTGGCATGCCAGGTACCACTGCATAGGTGCTATAGTCCAAATGTTGGCAACCCCTGAACCTACACCAGTCAGAGAAATCTGCACTCTAGAGTCTAACGGCCCCATAACCCATGTGAGCTCCCAGGCTGCCAGGCACCTGCAGAGCTGGCTTGCCTGAAAAACTCCCTCAGTACCATGGTGACTCTTGGCCTTGGCCTTCTATGGAATCTGAGAGCAGACCCTCATAGAGGTCTGATCCCAGTTTCTGCCCACATTTGGCCAGCAAGGCAACCCATATCTGCTACAGAAACCTAAGTCAAGTGGTGGCACTGGCCTCACATGAACCCTCTCCCAGGAACTGTTCCCATACCTTGCTTGGCCTTTAATTTAGGCCAGGGGATCAGGAAAGACATTCTGGACACACAGATCCCAATTCTGTGCAGTTCAAGAGCGCAGCACGAGGCATCCTTCCTGTGTCTCCTGGGTCCAACCCTCAGACTCACATCAGTACATCCACCCAGATACCCTGTTCCCCAGCACAGGCCCCATGATTCTTCTCATTCACTCACCTGTGTCACTGGGGCACAAGGGTGCACTGCTGAACAGCTTGACTCACTGAAAGACAGAAGGGGATGAAGGAGCTGAGGAAGGAGCTCCCATGGTAGCCCTGCAACTCATCCAGTAGGGAAAACAAACCAAGCCCTAGGAAGATGGAGCTTGGGTGCATCCTGCATGAGATGTATCTCCTGCCTGGGGACTGCATTCTGGCCTGGGGGGACTCAAGGTCTTCACTCCCCAGGGTCATCTCCCCTGGAAGGTGCCTGGTTCCTCAAGGTCCTATTGAAACACTGTCACTAGCTGGGACTCAATGTAGTCCTACTGAGCTTGATTTTTCAGTCATCATCATGTCTGAGAAAGTTTGAGGTCTCATCATTGATTCAACCCCTGGAACTAGACATCAGTAACATCTTGGTGCCACCCCACCTCCAGGGCCCAGATGGATTGGCTTACCACAGGTGGTATCAAATGTTTCCTCTGTCACCAGTGCTGTAGGTGTGGTGGGGTTGGGCAAGTTCCACCCACCTCACCCACAAACAGCAGGGACTCTTGGACTCCTGGATAGAGTGTGTCACTTGAGCAGGATCATCCTTCCAGAAACATTGTCCCTACTACCCCTTCCTGCCCCCAAGACCCAGGTCCTGACTGGGAATTGGACTGGATAAGTAAGCAAGGGCCTGGACTAAGCATCAGAGCTGTGGTCCCACAAGACATTCACAAGGAGGCTGCCACATCCTGGGCCTACTAACATGCATCCCTGTAAAAGCCCAATGTTCAGGGGCAAGCTGAATCCCAGGAACTGAAGTTGTGCACCCTGGAAATACATTCCTCCAATGGTCACTGCCTACCTCACTATTGTACATATAACAAAGTTGGGGTACCAGCACAGGGCTGGACCATGGCCCACTCTTTCATGGCGGTCTGATGCCTCCCATGGAGGAGTCAGACTCCAGGGCCTGGAAGGTCCCTAGCATCCTTGCTGGGCTCAATTGAGTCCATAGCTCATCCACATGGCCTGTGAATGCCAGCCCCTGGACGAGGCAAATGATAGGGATGGGGTATGCCTGGCACCACTCTGTAGGTTCTATATCCCATGTGTTGGCAGCCCATTTACTGGGCACCAGGCTGAGCTTTCCTATGTCTAGGCTTCAGCAGCCCCAAGACCTACATAAAGCTCCCTGACAGCCCAGCACCTATGAAGCTAGCTACCCCACCAAACCTCCCTCACTGCCTCACGGTCTATTAGTGAATCTCAGCCCAACCCTCACTCAGTGTCCTGATTCCTAGTGTCCGCCTACTTCTGCCCACACCAGCAAGGCAATCCAGAGCCCCTGCAGCCCACCAAGGCCACATGATGGCACTGGTCTCACGTGATCCCTCCCTTAGAATCTGTTTCCATTGCTCTCTTGGTCCTGAAACAGGCCAGAGGTTCAGACAAATTGATATGCACCCCAAAGGCCAAAAAGGCAAAGATCATTCAGGAGCATGGGTTGAGGCTGCCTTTCTGGGTCTCCATGGGTCCACCACTTAGGCTCCTGTGGGGTGATCTGCCCAGAACCCCTGCTGCCCCACACAGGCCCAGTGATACCCTCCATCCACTCACCAAGAACCCTGGTCCAAGGTTGCTCGATCAGGCAGCTCATCTCACTGAAAGACAGAAGGAGACCAATGAGACTAAGAAGTGGCTACCACTACAGTTCTGCATCTCAGAAAGTGGGGAGCACACACCAAGTACAAGGAGGAAAGAGCCTGTGCAAATCATACAGAAGCAGTTGGTCTTGCCTGGGAACCACGTCCTGGTCTAGAGGGCCGGAAGGTTTCCAGTCCCTAGGGTTCCCCTGAATAGCACCTTGTTATACAAAGGTCCTCTTGTACTACTCTTTCTAGGCTGGGCCTCAGTGTAATTCTATTGAGCATGATTTTTAAGGCATCATCTCTCTTCAAGACAGTATGAGGTCTCATCATCGACCCAACAGAGGAACCACACCACTGGAAGTCCCTGATGCTACCCTACCTCCAGATTCCTAATGAATTGGCTTACCAGTGGGACTCATGGAATTTTTCCTTACCAACAGGGCTGGCACCACTAGTTCACAGGAGCCTTGATCACAGCCCTTGCCCCTAGGACTGGTCCCCTTGTGGCTTCCTCTGCTGACATCACCTGTGGGTCATGGTGGAGGCAGGTATGATCAGATTGCAGGGCCAGGCTAGGGTACACTGCTTCCAGAGCACTCATTGGCCCTGACTGTCCAAGTGAGGCTTCCCAGAAGGCCACCAGGGCAGGCTGGGTGGCTCAGGCAAGTTCTGCCCACCTTGCCTGAGAACTCCTGAGCCTTTGGTCACAGTTCCAGAGAGGGCATTCAGGCTGAGTTGCCTTACCAGATATGGCTTCCCTCAAAGCTCCTTTCTGACCCAGAAACTAAGTTCCAGCCAGACTTGGGCTGGACAACCAAGTGGTGGCACAGAATTGGCCTCAGAGGAACAGTTGTACAAGTCATATCCCAAGAGGCCCAGGTAGTGCCCTGTGCCTTAAAAAAAAGGATTGTCATACAGGAACGGGTGCTTAGATGCACGTGGTATGCACACATTGGATCCCTGGAACTCAGGCCATTCCCCCCAGAAACACGTTCTTCATATGGTCATTGCCCAGTGAAGTCCTATATACATCCCAAAGATAGGGTACTGGAATCAGGCTATCCCATGGCCCTCTCCTCCTGTGTAGCCTTTGCGCTACCCTTGGAAGAAACAGATTCTAGGCCCAGGAGGAGCCTTGGCACCCTTGCTGGTCTCAATTCAGTCTGAAGCCCACCCACAGGGCCCCACCAAAGCAGGCCAGCCCCTGGATGGCTTCCTGCAATCTGATCATACCTGCCTCCACCATGACCCACAGGTGATGTCAGCAGAGGAAGCCACAAGAGGTGGGAATGGGGCTTCCCTGACACCACTATGCAGGTTCCCTGGTCCGGGTTTTGGCATTATCTGAACAGGCACTGGCTGGAGGATCCTGGGTTATGGCTCCACTGGACTAGTGACTCATGTGATATGCTCAGGCTGTAAGGCCCTTTCAGAACCTTCCCTGCCTTACTGTGGTCCTCAGGGAAGGCCTCCTCTGGAATCTGAGCCCCCTCCCCAACGCACCCAACAGAGACTTGATCCACAGCATCTGCAAACTTCCAGACAAACCAGCAAAGCAACTCAGAGCCACTGCACCACACCTAGGACAAGTGGGCACTGAACCTATGTGACCCCTCATTCAGAAAGAACTGCAATGCCTCAGTAGGCCTGAACCAGGCCAAGTATTAAGACAAGGAGTTCTGGACCTCAGAGCCCAAATGGGAACAACCCACTCTGGAGCATAGCCAAATGCTGCCTTCCTGTGTCTCCATGGCCCTACTCCTCGGGCTCCCATTGTGTGACCCTCCCTGACACCCAGCTCCCTAGCAGTCTCCATGATCCTCAGCATTCACTCACCAGGTAGTGGCACACAAGGGTGATCTGCAGGCAGCAAATGCCACTGAAGAGAGACTAAAGATGAAAGGAGTTAAAGAAGGAGCACACATCAATTCCAAGGAGGAGGAAGTTCTGGTGAATCTTGTTGGAGCAGCCACTCCTTCCTGGGAACTGCACCTTGTCCAGGGAGGGTCTTAAAGTATCCAGGCCCCAGGCTCTCTTTCCCTGGAAGGCACTTGTGGACCTCAGGTTCCTCTTGACCCACTGTCACCAGGCCAGGCCCCAGGATAATCCTTTTGAGCATGATTTTTAAGTCATCATCTCTCTTCGACACACAATGAGGTCTCATTATTAGCCCAACCCCAAACCCAGGAGTGGCTACTCCAACAGGATTCACCAGCAGAAGCCACTAGGGTGATCCTATGTGGAGGGCCTGGCTGGATTGGCACACCTTGGAAAGTCAGCGATGTTTCCTTTGCCAATGGGGCTGGTAGCACTACCTCATGGACTGTGGAGCTTTAACCACAGCTTTTGCCCCAGGTAAACTGGAACCCACAGGAGCTTCATCTGCTGATGTTGTCTGGCAGAGGGAGGTAGTAATTTGTGAATAGATAGCAAGAGCAGGTTCTGAGCACACTGGTTCCATCCTGTGATTTGAATCAATGGGCCCAGGTGAAGCTTTCCAGGAAGTCACCCCTGTAGGCATAGTGAGTCTGCTAAGCTCTACTCACCTTGCCCATAAACTGCTTGGCATGTTGGTCATTGGGCCAGAGAAGGCCACTCAGTATGGATTAACCTGCAGGAAGCTGCTACCTGTACCACTCCTTCTGGCCCAAGAAGCCCAAGTCTGGGCCAATAACCTGGTTGGACATGCCAGCATGGGCAGGGTCTTGTCATCAGAGGACCAGTCACATGAGGTGCACTTAAGGAGTCCCTGATGGGGCCCTGATCTACCTATATGGCATGTCATTCCAGGATTTGGTGCTCTGATGCAGGCTGTATGCACATACTGGAACCTGGCATCACTGTCTGTGTACCCCGAAGACACCTTCCTCCTATGGTTACTGGCAACCAAAGTTCCAAAATGAGTTTTGGATTCAGGATGCACAAATGTCCTTTCCTCCCATGGGGCCTTGATGCCTGCCATGTAGGAGCCGATGTCCAGGCACAGCAGTGGCCCTGGCATCATTGCTGGGCTCAACTCAATTTGAAGCCCAACCATGTGCCCCCAGGAGGAAGCATCTAATGGAGATTGGACAGGCTTGGCCCCACTGTACAGATGTCCTGGCATCTGTATGAGCAAGCACTGGCCAGAGCATCCCTTCATGCTAGGTTCTAGAGATCCCACAACCCATGTGAAGCTCCATGGCTGCCATGCACCTATAGACCAGGCTGTCCCACTAAACTTCCCTTATTGCTTAGTGTGGTTTTTGGTTCTGGCATCCTACAGAATATGAACTTACCACACACAGAGGCCTGAACCCTAGTGTCCTCCCATTTCTGGCTAAACCAACAAGGCAACTCAGAGATTACACAGCCCACCTAGGACAAGTGGAGGCACTGGCACCATGTGGATCTTATCTTAGGATCCATTACCATCCCTCAATTGGCCCCTGCACCAGGCCAGGGGTTAGAGCAATTTGTTCTCGACCTCAGAACCGAAAGGGCACAGCTAGTTCTAGAGCACTGCCCAAGGCTGCCTTTCTGTATCTCCTTGGGTCCACTCCTCAGATTTGTGTTCAGTGATCTACACTGATACCCAGCTTCCCCATAAAGGCCCCAATTTCCTCTCATCTACTAACCTGGGACCTGTGATGAACAGAGCCCCATGGTGCAGCACATCTCACTGAAAGAGACAAGGGAACAAAGGAAGCTGAGTAAGGAGCCCCCAGAACAATCCTACAACTTGGTCAGAAGAGACCATACACCAATCTCAAGGAGGAAACTGGAGCTTGAGTAGTTTCTACAGGAGCAACTATTCCTACCTTAGGACTGCATCCTGGCCTGGGGGGCCTTGAAGTTTCTACTCCCCCATGTCTCTTCCCATGGAAGACACCTGGTTACTCCAAGGTGCTTTTGCACCACAGTCACTAGGCTGGGCCTCAGCGTAAGCCTATTGAGCATGATTTTTAAGTCATCATCTCTCTTCAAGATAATATGGGGTTCTCATCATCAACTCAACCTCAGGACCCACACCAAAGGAAGCCCCTGGCACCATCCCAGGGCCAGGTTTCTGATGGATTGGATTACCTTGGATAGTCCTGGATGTTTCCATCTCCAACAGTGCTGCTGCCAGCAGCTCATGGACCACTGGGGCTTTGAGCATAGCCCTTGACCCTGGGGCAGTAGAACCAGGGGCTTCCTTTGATGGCTTCATCTGTGGGACAGGGAGGCAGACAGGTGTGAATAGACAGCAAGGTCAGGTTAGGGTGCAATGATTCTGCAGTGTACCTGGGGACTTGTTGGCTCAGGTGAGGATTCCCATCTCTGTAGGTATTGTGGCATGGCAGGCTCCAGGCACATCACCTAAGAGATGCTGGCCTCTTGTCACTAGGAGATAGAGGGCCACTTAGGCAGGATAGAAAAGCTAGAACCAGCTACCTGCACTGCTCCTTCCTAGCCCTGAGACCCCAGACCAGACTGGGAACCTGGATGGACAAAAAAGTGATGGCCTGGCCTCTGCATAGAGGGCAATTTCCATGAGACATATCCAAGGAGCACCCTGAGGGCCCTGGGCCTATCAACAGAGTCACCATACAGGCCCTGGAACTCAGGTGCAGGTTGTCTGAACACTTCAGATCCTTGGAGCTCAAGCTGTGCCCCCAAATACAACTTGCTTTTAGGGTTGCTGCCCAAAACCATCATGTACACAACTAAAAGATGGGGTACGGGCATCAGGATGGACCATGGCCCACTCATCCTGTGGGACCTTGATGTCTCCCATGGAAGAGTGGAACCCTGGCATCCTTGCTGGGCTAAACTCAGTCCTAAGCCTACCCATGTGGCCCAGGAAAGAAAGTCCCCAACTGAGGCAAGCAGCGAGGATGTGGGCCTGTTGGTCACTTAGACAGAGAGGGCCAGAAGCAGCTGCCCTGACCACTCATTCTTGCCACTGAAGACATACTGGGCTGGGATCCACTCTGGACAAACATGCACTGTCTGTCTTTGGTGTTAGAGGACTGGTGGGACAAGGTGTACAAAAGAGCCACAGGAGTCTCTGGGCCTACTAACAATTTGTTGCCTTTGAGGCTAGTGTTCTCAGTTGCAGACTGTATGTGCACAGTGGATCCCAGGATCTCAGGTCATGTCCCCCCCCCAGTTCCAGCAACTCTTCCAGCCACAGTCCTGTTCACATCCTAAAGATGAGGCAGTAGGGGTAGTCTCTGGAAGCCTTGTTTCCAGAGTGTGCTTTGACCCCATCATCCCATGTAAGCTTCTCAGGAGGCCACTGCTATAGGCATGGTGGTCCAGGCTAGCTCTGCCCAGCTCACCCACAAACTGTTGGGCTTGTTGGTCACTGGGCCAGAGATAGCTACTCATGCCATGCTGCCCTGCTGGAATTGGCTTCCCCTACCACTCCTTCCTACCCCAGATGCCCTATGTCTGGATTGGACATTCAAATGCTAGCTGGGTATTAGCAGCACAGGACCAGTGGAATTGATACACTCAACAAGTTTCTTGGAGGGTGCTCTGGATCTACCAACACAGTGTGTGTGTCCAGGTCCTAGGTATTCAGGTACAGGCAGTGTGTATACACTAGAACCTGGTAACTCAGGCTGGGTACCCTGAAGTTTCCTTCTTCATATGGCCTACTAAATTCCAAAGATGGGGTTTGGGCATCAGGCTGGACAACAGCCTTGACCATCAATGGGGCCTTGATGCCTCCCATGGAGGAGAAGGAGCCCAGGCCCAGGGGGCCCTAGCTTCGTTGTGGGGTTTAACTCAGTCCAAAGCCCAATCAGGTGGCCCATGAATGCAGCCAATCTATTAGGCACGTGGTAGGATGTGCTGTGTCTGGAAGCACCATCTAGGTGCCTTGGCTAAGTGTCAGCAACCACTTTATTGGCTGGAGGGTCCCTGCATCCTAGGGTCCAGATGGTCCTGTAATCTACTTAAATCTCCCAGGCTGCTAGGCCCCTACAGAGCCAGATGACCTGCCAATACCTCTCTCTGTGTATGATATAGTCCTCAGCCTAGGCCTCCTACCAAATCTGAAAGCTGTCCCACATGGAGGCCTGTTCCCAAGTCTTGCCACACCAGCAAGGCAACCCAGAGTTGTTGCAGCCCAACTAGGGCAAATGGGGCACTGGGAGCTGCCAGGCCTCCAGGATCTATCGCCAAACCTCAGTTGGACTACACAATGCCAGGAGTTCAGTTAAAGCATTCTGGACCTCAAAGCCCAAAGGGGTACAGCTGGCTCTTGAGTATAGCCTGAGGCCACCTTCCTATGTCTCCATGGGGCCACCCCTTAGGCTCAAAACAGATAACTCACCCAGATGCAGCTCTGCCTTGGAGGCCCAGTGATTCTCAACATCTATTCACCTTGGATTCCAGAGAGCACATCTCACTTAAAGAGGCAAGGGGACGAAAGGAGCTGAAGAAAGAGCCCCCAGTGCTGGACTGTAATTCGGCCAGTAGGGAGCACACACCATGATCATGGAGGAAGAAGCTTGGGTGTACCCTGAAGGAGCAATTGCATGGGGACTTAGAGCCGTGAAGTTGCCCTTACTGCCTCAGTGTGGTCCTTGGCACCGGTCTCCTAGTGAATCTCAGCCCTACCACTGCTCAGAGGCCTGATCTCTGGTGCCTGGTCAATTCTCCCCACACCAGCAAGGCAACCCAGAGCTGTTGCAGCCCAACTAGACCCAAGGGGCAGCACTGGACTCAAGTGACCCCTCTCTCAGGAACTGTTTCCATTACTCTCGGCCCCAAACAGGCCAGGGGTTCAGGTAAGTCACCCTGATCTCAGTGCCCAGAGAGGCACAGCTCACTCTGGAGCATAGCCTGCGCCCTCCTTCATGGGTCTCTTGGTTCCACCCATCAGGCTCACATCAGGTCACCAACCAAGAACCAGTGCTGTCCCACACAGGCTCCATGACAACCTTCATCCACTCACCTAGAACTCATGGTCCAGAGGAGTTCCATTGTTTAGCTCATCGCACTGAAAGACAGAAGGGGAAGAAAGAAGCTGAGAAAGGAGCTCCCAGTGCAGCCCAGTAACTCATACAGCAGGAATAACACACCAAGCCCAGTGAGGAATGAGCTTGTACAAATCTAGCATGAGTAGCCTCTCCTGCTTGTAGATACCCTGGCCTTGGAGCCTCAAGGTCTCTAGTACCCAGGGTCTCTTCCCATGGAAGGCACCTGGTTACCTCAAGATCTTCTTGCACCACTGTCACGAGCTGGGCCTCAGCGTAATCTTATTGAACATGATTTTTAAGTCATCATCTCTCTTCAAGACAATATTAGGTCTCATCATTGACCCAATGTGAAGCTATAGGCACCATCACACATACAGGGCCCAGATGGATTATCTTACTACTGGCAGTTCTGGATGTTTCCTCCAGGAACGTGGCTGGTACCACCAGCCCATGGGCTGCTGGGCCTTGATTATAGCCCTTGCCACGGGAACAAAATATTGGCTTGCTTTGGGAACATCACCTATGGGACAGGGAAGTGAATGGGTGTGAACAAACAGCAGGAACAAGCTAGAATACATTAATTTCAGAGTATGCTTGGCTCCATTTAACCAGATGAGGCTTCCCGGGAGCACAGCCAAGTTGGCACTGTTGGTTGGGCAATCTCCGTTGAACATTCCTACAAATTGCTGGGCCTCTTGGTCATTGTGACAGAAAGGCCCTCTCGGGTAGGATTGCCCTGAATGTAGTGGCTTCCCTGTTGCTCCTTCCTGCCCATGAGTCTCGGGTCCTGTGTTGGATACCAGATTGCACAAGCAAGAAAGGCAGAGCCTGACCATCAGAGTTTTGGCTCCATGAGACATTCACAAGGAGGCCCCCACTGGGCACTGGGCAACCTACATGATGTCACTGCAGGTATTCAGGTACAGGCTGCATCAACACACTAGGTCCTGGGAGCTCAGGCTCTGCCCCAAGAGACACCATCTTCCTAGGGTCACTGTTCACCTCAGTCCCCTACACATTTCAAAGATGGGGTATGGGCAACAGGCTGGACCATGGTCCACTCCTCTCGTGGTGCCTTGCTGCTTGCAGTAGAGGACAGGAGCCTAGTCCAAGAGTGGCCCTGACATCCTTGTTGGGATCAACTCAATCCGAAGACCATCCACGTGGCAAGTGAAAACCAGCCCCTGGACATGGAAAGTGCCAGGAATGGGCATAATGGGCAGCACCATACTGTTGACCTGGCCAGGGTGTAGGCATCCCCCTAGCCAGGCATTAGCTGGAGAATTCCAACCCACTAGGGTCCAAAGGTCCTGTAACCCACATGAAACTCCCAGGCTGCTAGGCATCTACAGAGTCAGCCGCCCAGCCAAACCCACCTCGGTGCCAAAGCGTGGTCCTTAGCCTAGGCCTTCTATGGAATCTGAGTCCCACTCCCTCACAGAGGTGTGATCCCCAGTTTCTACACTCATCTGGCCACACCTGCAAGGCAACCCAGAGAAAGTGCAGCCCAACTGGGACAAGTCGGGTACAGGCCCCCCATGAACCATCCTCAAGGAGCCATTTCCATTCCTCACTCTGATCTTGCACCTGGACTGAGGTTCAGGAAAGGCATTCTGGACCTCAGAGCCCTAAGGGGCACAGCTAACTCGGGAGCACAGCCTGAGTCTTCCTTGTTGTGTTTCCATGGGTCTATGCCTCAGGTTTGCTTCAGGTGACCTGGCTAGAGCCCCTGCAGCCCCACACAGGTCCACTGACACCCTCCATACACTCACCTGAACCCACGGCGAAAAGGTGCCCATCTGTGCAGCTCCTCTCATTGAAAGGCAGAAGGGAAGGAGATGAAAAAGAGCTGAGGAAGGAGCCTCAAGCCTGGACCCACATCTCAGACAGTGGGGATTACACAAAAAATCCAAGGAAGATGGAGCTTGGATGCATCCTGCATGAGCAGCCTTCCCAGTCTTGGCATTGTGGCTGCCAGGTCTCCAGTCCCCAGGGTCTCCTCCCCTGGAAGGCACCTGGTTACCCAAGGTCCTCTTGCACCACTGTCATTAGGCTGGGCCTCAGCGTAATCCTATTGAGCATGATTTTTAAGTCATCATCTCTCTTCAAGACAGTATGAGGTCTCATCATCGACCCATCCTCAGGAATCACACCACGGGAATTCCTGGCAGCTGTCACACTGATAGGGCCTGGATGGACTGGCTTACCTTGGGCAGTCCTGGACATTTCCTTCTCCAACATGGCTGACACCATCAGCTCATGGGCCGCTGGGGCTTTGACCACAACTCTCACCATGGGGGCTGTTCCCCATGGTGGCATCCTCTTCTGATATCCTCTGCAGGATAGCAAGGTGGTTAGGTGTGAACAGAGAGCAGGTGATGGCTAAGGTGTACTGGTTCCAGAGTGTTCTTTGACTGTTGGCCCAGGTGAGTCTTCCCAGAATGATGTCCCCGTAGGTATTGGTTTGTATAAGCCCTGCCCATCTTGCTGGAAAACTGTTTGGCCTGTTTGCCACTGAACCAGACAGGGCCACTGAAGCTGGGTCAAAATGCCAGAAATGGCTTATCCCTCTGCTCCTTCCTTCCCCTAAACCCTATTCTGGGCTGAGACTTGAGTTAGATAAAAAAAAAGGGCTGGCACAGATTTGGTATCAGAGGATAGATGGCATGAGAAACAACAAAGGAGGCACCAGTTGAAGTCAGAACACCTTTTCTGAACTCCTGGCCTAGTGTGGGTGGCAGTGGATCCTGGGGATGGATTCAGATGGGGCCAGTGTCCCCAGTTGTCCTACATGTGCTGCAGTGGCTCTGGATTGCCTTGCTTTTTTTGTTCTGTGGTTGGGAAGATACTGAGGATCAGGCCTCTGTGAAGGGTGAGGCTCATTCATGGGGGGACCAGGTGGATGACCACACCCAGTCATTTACCAACATGGCATCTACCAACATGCTCCTACCAACATGGTATCCCTGTCCCGTCCTGGGTGCTAAGCTGTAGGCAGTGGACATGTACTGCATCCCTGGAGTTCTGGCTATGAACCCAGCATACTTTCCTCCAATGGTCTCTGCCTACCACAGTCCTGTACACATCCCAAAGATGGAGGTGGGGCATCAGTCTGAACCATGGATCATTTGTTCATGGGCCCTTGGTGCATCCCATAGAGGAGGGGCCCTGGAATCCTTAGTATGCTCAAATCAGTCCAAAGACCATCCACGTGACAGCGAATGCCAGCCCCTGGATGAGGCAAGCACCAGGGATTGGACATGACAGGCACCACTAGACAGGTGCCCTGGGCTAGGTGTCAGAAACCCCCTAACTGGGTAATGTCGTAGTCTCTTGTGTCCTAGGATGCAATGACCAAGAAACACCTGTGAAGTTCCCAGGCTGATAGAAACTGGCAGAGTGGGATACATGCCAAACCTCCCTCACTACTGGGTGTGGTCATCCACCTGGTCCCCCCATGAATGAGCCTTACCTTTCACAGAGGCCTGATCCTCAGTATCTTCCCAACCACAGAACAAAAAAAGCAAGGCAACCCAGAGCCACTGCAGCACATGTAGGACAACTGGGGACACTGGCCCCATATGAATCCATCCCCAGGATCCACTGCCACCCACACTAGGCCAGGAGTTCAGAAAAGGTATTCTGACTTCAAAATTCAAAGTGGAACAGCTCACCCTGCAGCACAGACCAAGGCTGCCTTCCTGTGCTTCTGTGAGTCTACGCCTCAGGCTTTCACTAAGTGATCTGCCACAATACCCAGTTTTTCCACAGATGCGCCATAATCCTCACTGTCCACTCACCTGGAACCTGGGACACAAGGGTGACCGGACAGGCAGTACATCTCACTGAAAGAGACAAGGGGATGAAGTAAGCTGTAACTCAGCCAGCTTGGAGCACACACCAAGCCCAAGGATGAAAAAACTTGGTTAGGTCCTGCATGAGCATTTGTTCCCATCCCATCTGGGGACTGTGTCATGGCCTGGGGGCGTTCAGGTCTCCAGTTTCCAGGATCTCCTCAGGAAGGTATGTGTGGTCCACGGGATCCCCTTGACCCACTGTCACTAGGCTGGGCCTCAGCATAATCCTATTAAGCATGATTTTCTTTTCATCTAAAAATATGGAACACTTCACATGTCATACTTGAGCAGAGGCTATGCTAATCCTCTCTGTATCATTCCAATTTTAGTATATGTGCTGCCAAAGTGAACACGAGCATGATTTTTAAGTCATCACTGTTCCAGACAGTATGAGTCACATCATCGGTCCAACCTCAGGAAATACTCTATGGAAAGCCCATACCACCATCCCACCTCCAAAGCCCAGGTGGATTGACTTACATGGACAGTATGGATCACTGGCTTGTCCAACAGGGTTGGAACAATAAGCTCATGGGCTGCTTGGGCCTTGACCATGGCCCTTGTCCCCATACACTGGAACCCAAGGGATCTTCCTCTGCTGATATGATCTGTGGGACAGGGAGGGGGCAGATATGAAGAGTCAGCAGGGGCATACTCTCGGCATACTGATGGAGCATGCTTTGGCTCCATCTGCCCTTGTGAGTCTTCCCAGAATTCCACTCCTGTGGGCGCAGTGGGTTTGGTCAAGCTCTACCCACCTTACCCAAGAACTGCTAGCCCTCTTGGTCTCTGGGCCAGCATCTACCATTGCTCCCTCCTGACCCCAATACCAAGGTTCTGGCCTGGACCTGGGCTTGAAAACCAAGCCCTGGAACCAAAGTGGCTTGAGGACTGGTTGAATGAGACACACCCAAGGAGGCCTCCATGGGGTCCTGGGACTAACAATATGGTGTTCCTACCAGTCCTGGGTGCTCAGGTCTAGGCTAAGTGTACAACCTGCAATCCTGGAGTTCATGTTGTGCTTCTCAGATATAATTTTCTCCTGTGGTTGTTGCCCAACTCAGGCCTGTACACATCCCAAAGAAGGGGTACAGGCACCAGGCTGAACCATATTCCACCCCTATGGTGGGGCTTTGGTGCCCATCATGGAGCAGTGAGAGCCTGAGGCCAGAACCCAAGGTCGCCCACACAAGCCCCACTACCACCAACATCCACTAACCTGTGACTTGGGTCAAAAGAGTGTCCTGCTGGGCTACTATGCTCACTGAAAGACAGAGGGGGAAGAAAGGAGCTGAAGAAGGAGCCACAAGAGGGCCACACAATTCATACAGTGGGGAGCACGCACCAAGTCCAAGGAAGATGGATTTTTGGTGAATTCAGCACAAGCAGCCACTCCTGATTGCAGACTGCATCCTGGCATGAGGGTTGCCAGATCTCTGAGTCCCCAGGGTCACCTCCCCTGGAAGGCACCTGGTTATCCCAAGATCCTCTTGCACTGCTGTCACTAGGCTGGGCCTCAGCGTAATCCTATTGAGCATGATTTTTAAGTCATCATCTCTCTTCAAGACAGTATGAGGTCTCATCATCGACCCAATCCTAGGAACCACTCCACAGGAAGTCCCTGATGCAGAACAACTTCCAGGGTCTGAATGGATTGGCTTACCATTGGCAGTCCCAGATATTTCCTTCTGCTACAGAGCTGGTACCAGCATATCAATGGCCACCACTGCCTTGATCATAGCCCTTGCCCTCCATGCCCTGGACCCCAGGGTGCTTCCTCTGCTGGCATCATCTGTGGGACAGTGTGGGGATCAGGTGTGAAAAGACAGCAGTGGCAGGATCCGTGTAGTGTTGTTCCAGAGTGTCCACCTAGGCGAGCCACGCTTGTAGGCATGGTGGTTCACACTCTCCCTTCCATGACTGCAATATTTTTGGCCTGTTGATCACTGGGCCAGAGATGGCCAACTGGGATGAGTCACCCAGCCAGAAGCAGCTACCTTTACCACTTCTTCCTGCCCCTGAAGCTTAATTTCATTCTGGAACCCAAGCTAGACAGGCATGCTCTGACCACCCTTGGTGTCAGAGGACTGGTGACATAGATGTACAAAAAGAGGACCTGGGCGACCCTGGGCCTACTAATATGGTGTTGCCTTCAAGCTAGTGTGCTCAGTGCAGGCTGCATGCACACAGTGGATCCCAGGATCTCAGGCTGTGCCCCAGCAACTCTTTCCTACTATGATCACTACTCATTGCAGTCCTGTATATATCCAAAAGATGTTGGCATCAGGCTGGAGTATGGCCTACCACCAACTTGCATCCTTGAAGCCTCCCATGAAGGAGTGGGAGTCCAGGCCCAGGAGGGCCATTGGCATCATTGCTGGGCTGAACTTGATCCAAGTCTTACATATGGAGCAAGTGAATGCCATCTTCTGGATGAGGCAAGAGGTGGATATGGGGTCTGCTTGGCACCACCCTGAAGTTGCCCAGGCCCAGTTGTCAGCAACTCCTGATCTGGCATCAGGCAAAGCATTCATGTGCCTAGGGTCCATGGCCCTGTGACCCATGTGAAACTTCCAAGTGGCCTTGTACCAGCAGAACTGGCTGCCACACCAAACCTCTCTCCCTGCCTTGCTCTGGTCCTCCGCCCAGGCCTCTGACTGAATCTAAGACACACAGCATACGCAGGCCTGATCCTGTGTGTGCTCACTTCCAGCCAAAGCAGCAGGGCAACCCAGAGCCTCTACAGACCACCTAGGTTGAGGTGCAGCACTGGCCCCTCATGAACGCTCCCTTGGGTACTGTTTCCGTTCCTCACTTGGGCCCAGCACCAGGACATATGTTCAGGCAAATTGTTCCAGACTTCAGAGCCAACATGGGAACAGCTTGCTCAGGAGCATGGCCCAAGGCTTCCTTCTGTGTCTCCCTGGGCCACGCCTTAGGATTTCATTGGGTGACCCTCTCTGACACCCAGCTCCCCCACAGAGGCCCCATGACCCCTCTGTCAACTCACCTGGGACCTGGGACTCGAGAGTCACCCACTGGGCAGCTCATTTCACTGAAAGAAATAGGAGAAAATGGAGCTGAAGAAGGAGCCTCCAGCATGGCCACAGAACTCGGCCAGTGGATAGTACATACCAAGTGCAAGGAAGAGGAAGCTTGGGTGGATCCAGAGGAGCAGCTGCTCCTGCCTGGGAACTGCATTCTGTCCTGCGGTGGGTGAGGGCTTGAGATATGTAGTTCAAAGGTTCTTTTCCTCTGGAAAGCATGTGTGAACACTGGGGTCTTCTCAATCCATGAACCACTATCACTACACTTGACTCACTGTAATCCTATTGAGCACAATTTTAAGTCATCATCTCTCTCTGACACAGTATGAGGTCTCATCATCGACCCAACCCCAGGAACCATATCATAGGATCCTATTCATGCCACCCACATCTAGTGCCCCAATGGATTGACTTACCTCAGAGATTCTGGTGTATTTCCTTCATCAGTGCTCTGGGAACCAGCAGCTCATGGGTCCCTGGGGCCTTGACCACAGTCCTTGTCCCTGGGGCACTCGACCCCATAGGAGCTTCTTCTAGTAACATCATCTGTGAGACAGGAAGGTGAATGGGTGTGAACAGATAGCATGGTCATCATCTCTCTTCAAGACAGTATGAGGTCTCATCATCAACCCAACTCCAACAATCATGCCTCATTAACCTCTTCATGCCACTCCCCATGGCCCAGATGGATTGGCTTACCATAGGCAGTCCTGAATGCTTCCTCTGTCAATAGGGTTGGCACCACCAGCTCATGGGCTGCTGAGACCTTGACCATAGCCCTTGCACAGGGGCACTGGACCTCAAGGGGGCTCCCTTTGGTGACATTATCTATGGTTCAGAGAAGGGGACAGGAGTGAACAGAAAGCAGGGGCAGACTAGGATACAGTGGTTCCAGAGCATGCTTTGGCCCCTTAGGCCCAGGTGAGCTTTTCAGGTACCCAGCCCTGTGTGTGGTAGTGTTGGGAAAGTTCTTCCCACCTCGCTCACAAACACCTGGGACTCTTGGACACTGGGACAGAGTGCCAGTTGGGCAGGATCGTCCTAATGGAAGTGCTTCCCCTACCACTTCTTCCTGCCTTCAAGTCCCCCAGTTCCTGACTGGGAATTGAACTGGACAAGTGAGCAAGGCCTAGCCTAAGCATCACAGTTGTGGTCCCTCAAGACATATACAAGTAGTCCACCATGGGACACTGGGATAACCAATATGGCTTTTTTGTAAAGGCTCAGTCATTCAGGTGCAGGCTGTGTGCTAACACTGCATCCTAGGAGCTGATGTTGTGCAATGGAAACATTCCTCTAATGGTCACTGCCCATCTCAGAATTATACACATCTCAAAGATGGGGTACAGACACAGGGCTGGACCATGGCCCATTATTTCATGAGACTTTAGTGTCTCCCATGGAGGAGTGGGAGCCTGGGACCTAGAAGGGTCCTAGCATCCCTGCTGGGCTCAACTAAGTCCAAGCCCTCCCACATGGGATGCGAATTTCAGCCCCTGTATGAGGCAAGTGGCAGGAAGGGGCCTGCTTGGCACCACTCAGTAGGTTCTATGGCCCTTGTGTCATCCCCCCCATTTACCGGGCATTAGGCTGAACTTCCCTGTAGCCTAGGTTCTAGCAGCCCTAAGTACTGTGTAAAGCTCCCAGACTGCCTGGCACTTGCAGAGCCAGCTGCCCTGCCAAATGTCCCTGGCTGCTTCAGTGTGGTCCTTGGCTCAGGTCCCTTAGTGAATCTCAGCCTTGTCCCTACTCACTGTCCTGATCTCCAGTGTGTGCCCATTTCTGTCCATACCAGCAAGGTACCCAGAGCAGCTGCAGCCCACCTAGGCCAAGTGATGACACTGCCTCATGTGACAGGTCCCTCAGAAACTATTTCCATTACTCTTTTGCCCCCCTAAACAGGCCAGAGGTTCACATAAGTTGATCTGCAACTTGGAGTTGAAAGTTGCATAGCTCAATCAGGAGAATGGCCTGAGGCTGTGTTCCTGGGTCTCCATGAGTTCACCCCTCAGGCTCATGATAGGTGACCTGCAAGACTCCCTGCTGTCCCCTCACAGGCCTAATGACACCCTCCTTCCACTCACCTAGCACCACAAGCACAAGGGTGCCCCGCTTGGCAACTTGTCTCACTGAAAGACAAAAGTGACAGAAAGGACTGAGGATGGAGCGTCCAGTGTAGCCCTGTGACTCGTACAGCAGGGAGCACACACCAAGCCCAATAAGGAAACAGCTTGTGCAATTTCCGCATGAGTGGCCTCTCATACCTGGGGGTGGCATCTTTGCCTGAAGGGCCTTGAGGTCTCCAACCCCAAGGTCTCCCTGCAGAAGGTACCTGGTACCCCAAGGTCCTCTTGCACCACTGTCACTAGGCTGGGCCTCAGCATAATCTTATTGAGCATGATTTTTAAGTCATCATCTCTCTTCAAGACAGTATGAGGTCTCATCATTGACAACCCCAGGAGCCATACCATACGATCCTATTCATGCCACCCACATCTAGTGTCTCAATGGATTGACTTACCTCAGAGATTCTGGAACATTTCTTTCATTAGTGGGGCTGGAACCACCAGCTCATGGGTCTTTGGCTCTTGACCACAGCCTTTGTCCCCAGAGCACGGGACCCCATAGCTACTTCCTCTGGTAACATAATTTTCAGGACAGGGAGTTCAATGGTTGTGAATATACTGTCAGGGTAGGCTAGGATACACTGAGCTCCATTGGCTCAGGTGATGGTTCCCAGAAGGCCACCCCTGTAGGTATGGTGGGTCTCTGTACGGGGGGCCCACTCAGGCAGGGTTGTCAGGATGTCCTGAATGTAGCAGTTTCACCAACTATCCTTCCTGCCCCTGAGACCCAGGTCCTGGTCAGGAACTGGGCAAGCAAGCAATGCCCCAGCCTAACAGTCAGAGTTCCAGTTCTATGAGACATACATTAGAAAGCTGTCACTGGGCCCTGGGCAATCAACACAGTGTTGCCATACAGGTGCAAGCACAACAGTTCAGGCTGCATCAACACACTGGATCCTGAGAGCTCAGGCTCTGCCCCAAGAGACACCATCTTCCTTTGATCACTGTCTACCTCAGAGCCATACACATTCCAAAACTGTGGTGTTGGTATCAGGCTGGACCATGGCCCATTTCTGTCATGGGGACTTGGTGCCTCCTGTGGATGAAAGGAGCCTGAATCCAGGAGGGTAAATGACATCTTTGCTGGTCTCAACTCTGTCTAAAGAGCCCCATGTGGCAAGGTAAAGCTAGCTCCTGGATGAAACGGTACCATTGATGGGCATGGTGGGCAGCACTATACAAGTGCCCTGGCCAGGCTGTCACCACTGCCTTGACCAGGAACTGGCTGGAGCACCATGCCCACTAGGGTCCCATGCCTTGTGATGCATGTGAAGCTCCCAAGCTGCCAGACACCTGCAGAACTGTCTGCCTTACCAAAACTCCCTCAGTGCCACAGTGTGGTCCTCATCCTGGGCCTTCTATGGAATCTGAGAGCCGCCTCATGCAGAGAGGTCTTATCCCCACTGCCCGCCCACATTGACCATACCGGCAAGGCAATCGTGAGCCACTGCAGCCCATCTGGGAAAAGTGAGGGCACGGGCTCCACATCAATCCTCACACTAGGAATAATTTCCATTCCTTGCTCTGCCCTTGCAACAGGCCAGAGGTTCAGGAAAGGCATTCTGGACCTCACAGCCCAAAGGGACACAGCTCATTCAGGAACTCGGACCAAGGCTGCTTTACTGTGTCTCCATGGTTGATGCATCAGTCTCACTTCAGGTGACTCTCCCCGAAATCCCTACTGTCCCACACAAGCCCACTGACACCCTCCATACACTCACCTGGAAACCGGGCAAAAAATGCCCTGTTATGCAGCTCCTCTCACAGTAAGACAGAAGGGGATGAAGGAAGTGAAGAAGGAGTCCCAGGCATGGTCCTGAAACTCAGACAGTGGGGAGCATACATCAAGCTCAAGAAGGAGCTTGGATGCATTCTGCAAGAGCAGCCACCCCAGTCTAGGCATTGTATCCTGGCTTGTGAGATCTCTAGTACCCAGGGTCTCCTCCCCAGGAAGGCACCTGGTCACCCCCAAAGTCCTCTTGTACCACTGCCACTAGGCTGGGCCTCAGCGTAATCCTATTGAGCATGATTTTTAAGTCATCATCTCTCTTCAAGACAGTATGAGGTCTCATCATTGACCCAACCCCAGGAACCACACCCAGGAAGCCCTGGGAGCCATCCCACCAATGGGGCCTGGGAAGATTGGCTTACCTTGGGCATTCCTAGAAGTTTCCATTTCCAATGGCTAACACCACCAGCTAGTGGAACACTAGTCACTGAACAGATCCATTGCATGGGGTTTGGACCTCATGTGGCTTCCTCTGCTGACATCACCTGTGGGACAGGTAAGGGGTGGGTATGCACTGACACAGGGGCAGGGTAGGGTGTACTGGTTACAGAGTGACCTTTGACTACATTGGCATGGGTGAGGCTTCCCAAGACACTATCCCTGTAGTCATATTGGTTCAGGAAAGCTCCACACACTTTGCCACAAACTGCTGGGCCTTTTGGACATTGAACCAGAGATGGCCAGTCAGATTGGGTCACTGTGCTAGGAGTGGCTACCTGCACTGTTCCTTCCTTCCCCTGAGCCCAAGTTTGGTAGGGACCTGGGCTATATAAGAAAGTGCTGGCAGACTTAGAATCATAGGACCTCTGGCAAGAGAGGCTCAAAGGAGGCCCCAGTAGGGCCCTGTGCCTACCAATATGCATCCTCATCCTTGCCTTGCTGCTAAACTGTAGGCAGTGTACATGCATTACATCCCAGGAACTCTGGCTGTGTTCACTGGAGATATCTTCCTCTTATGGTGTACAGATCTCAAAGATGACAAAGGGTCATTGATCCACTTGATGGATCATTCGTTCATGGGGACTTGGTGCATCCCATGGAGGAGTAGGAGCCCAGGTCCAGGAAGGACCTTGACATCCTTAAAGGGCTCAACTCAGTCCAAAGCCCACCCACATGATAGGGAACACCATCTCCAGAATGAAGCACACCCTGGGGATGGAGGCTGGCACCACTGTGCAGGTGCTTTGGTCTGAATGTCAGAATTCACCTGACTAGGGTCTGTCTGAAGGTCCTGTATCCTAGGATACAGCGACTCCATAACACACATGAAGCTTCCTGGATGCCAGGTACCAGCAGAGCCCACTGCTGTGCCAAACCTCCCTTATCTGTAGGACAGGGAGGTGAATGGGTTAACAGACAACAGAGGCAGACTAGTATAGACAGGTTCCAGAGCATGCTTGGCCCCACTGCCCCAGATGAGACTTCCCAGGAGCTCACCCACATAGGCATTGTGGGTCAGGCAAGCTCTGCTGAACTTCCTGCAAACTGCTGGGCCTCTTGGTCACTATGACAGACAGGCCTACTCAAGCAGCATTGTTCTGATGGAAGCAGCTTCTCCTAATGCTTCTTCCTGCCCCTGAAACCCAGATTATGGCCTGGAACTGGACTGGACAAGCAACCAATGGCTTGGCCTAAGCATCAGAGTTCTGGTTCCATGAGACATACCCAAGGAGTACCCCCTGCTCATCAGCCCGGGCTCTGGACAACCAACATGGTGTCACCGTAGGGGTGCTTCCATCAGGACAATGCTGCTTGAGTAGACCTGTCTGTCACAGTGACCAAGAGGTATAGGCTTCATCAACACACTGGATCCTGAGAGCTCAGGCTTTGCCCCATAGAGACACCATCTTTCTATGACCACTGTTCACCTAAGTCCCCTACATATTCCAAAGATGAGATAAGGAAATCGGGCTGGACTATGGCCCTTTCCTCCAGTGGAGCCTGGGGGCTTCCCATGGAGGAGCAGGAGCCTGGGCCCAAGAGGTACACTGGCATTGTTGCTAGGCTCAACTCAGTCTGAAGGCCAACCACATGGTTCACAAATGCCAGCCCCTGGACTAAGCAGAGAGGATAGGGTATGCTTGGTACCACCCTGTATGCACCATGGGCCATGTGTCAGCACCTCCCTTACCAGGCACAGGCCACAGCATCCCTGCAGCCTAGGCTCCAGTGGAACCATGGCCCACATAAAGCTCCCAGGCTGCCAGGTACCTGCAGAGCTGGTTTCCCTGCCAAATATCTCCCTGCCTTGGTGTGGTCCTAAGCCTGGGCCTTCAAATGAATCTGTGCCCCACCCCAACAGAGGCTTACCCTGTGTGCACCCACTTCTGGCCAAACCAGCAAGATAATGCAGAGCCACTACAGCCCACCTAGGCTGACAGGTAGTGTGGCCCCTCATGAACCCTCCTCAGGAACTGTTTCTGTTCCTCAGGAGAGGCAAGACTGAGCAGTTGCTTGTGCAGGATGTACCCAAGCCCCATATTCCTTGGTCTTGGTGTGTGCTCACCACTTTCCGAGTTGAGAAGCTGCACTGGGGGCTGTACCAACAAAACCTCCCTTACTGACTTGGCCTGTTCTTCAGCCTGTGTCTCCTTGTGAATCTGAGCCCTACTGCTGCTCAGGGGCTTGATCCCCAGTAACTACTCACTTCTTCACACACCAGCAAGGCAATATAGAGCTACTGTAACCCACCTTATTCAAGTAGTGGCACTGGCTTCACACGACCCCTCCCCCAGTGTCTTCTATCCTGGAAAGCACCTGGTTACCCCAAATTCCCCTTGCACCACTGTCTCCAGGCTGGGCCTCAGCGTAATCCTATTGAGCGTGATTTTTAAGTCATCATCTCTCTTCAAGACAATATGAGGTCTCATCATCGACCCAACCACAGGAATCACACCATGAGAAGTCCCTGGTGCCATCCCACCTCCAGGGCCCAGAGAGATTGGCTTACCAGAAGAAGTCCCCAACAATTACTTTGGCAACAGAGTTGGTACCATCAGTTCTTGGGGTGCTATGCCTTGACCACACCCTTGCCTTCTGAGCCCCGGACCCCAGGGTGCTTCCTTTGCTGTCATTATCTGTGAGATAGGGATGTGGATGGTGTGAACAGACAGTAGGGCAGTCTAGGGTGCACTGGTTACAGAGCATGCTTTGTTTTCATTGGCTCAGGTGAGGCTTCCCTGAGGCTGTCCCTGTAGGCATCTTGGTTTGGCAAGTCCCGCCAACCTTGATGGAAAACTGTTGCACCTGTTAACCACCGGGCTGAAGAGGGCCACTCAGGCTGGGTTGCCATGCTGGAAGTGGCTAATCCCACTGCCCCTTCCTTTACCTTTGAGCCCAAGTCAGGACCAGGACCTGGACTAAACAAGAAAGTACTGGCACAAACTTGGAATCAGAGGATGTGTGATATAAGACCCATTAAGGAGACACCACTTGGGCCCCACTCCAACCAACATGGCATCCCCATCCACTCTGGACACTAAGGTATAGGCTGTGTGTACACCCATTGCATCCTGGGAGCTTAGGATATGCACCTTGGAGACATCTTCTTCTTGTGGTCTCTGCACACTGAGTCCTGTACACATCCCAAAGTTGGGAAAGGGGCATCAGCCTGGACTGTGGATCATTCGTTAGTGTGGCCATGATGTATCCAATGGAAGAGTGAGAGCCCAGAACCAGGAGGGGCCCTTGCATTCTTAATAGGCTCAACACAGAAGAAATCTCATTCATGTGAAAGGGAACACAAATCCCTGAGTGTGGCAAGCACAGGGTATGGGGCATACAGACATCACTATACAGGTTTCCTGGTTGGTGCCAGAATCTCCCTGACTGAGAAATGCCTGAGGGTCCTCCGTCCTAGGATGCAGTGACCCCAGAACACAAGTGAAGCTCCCAGACTATCAGGCACCTTCAAAGCATGCTTCCACATGAAACTCTGTCATTTTTTTGGTGTGTTTGTCTATCCAGGCCACCTATGGAATCCAAGCCTGAAGCCAGCAGAGGCCTGACACCCAATACCTGCCCAATCTCGAAACAGTTAACCCAGAGCCACTGCAGCCCACCAAAGACAAGTGGGGCTACTGATCACACATGAACCCTCCCCCAGGAACTATTGCCAATCCTCAGTTGGCCCTTACACCAAGCCAAATGTTTGGGCAAGGTGTTTTAGACCTCAGAGCTCAAAGGGGGGATAGCTTGCTCTGGATGCGGCCATCCAGTATGTCCATGAGTCCACTCCTTATGTTCATGACAGGTAACTCACCCAGGCCTCTGGATCCCCTGCAGAGGCCAAGTGATCCTCACCATCCATTCACCAGGACACAGGGCAGCACGCATCTCACTGAAAGAGAATAGAGGACAATAGGAGCTGAAGAAGGAGCCCTCAGCACAGACCACAACTCAACCAAAAGGGAGCATAAATCAAGCCCAAGGAGGCAGAAGCTTGAGTAGATCCTGCAGGAGCAGCTGATCCTCCCTGGGGACTGTATACCAGCCTGGAATCTCAATGACTCCAGTCTGCAGGGTCTCCTGCCCTGGTAGGCACATGTGTGCCATGGGATCCTCTTGTACCACTATCACTAGGCTGGGTCTCAGTGTAATCCTATTAAGCATTTAAGCATGATTTTTTTGTTGGTAACTTTCTTTGAGATAGTATGAAGTCTCATCACAGATCCAACTCCAGGAACCATACCATAGGATCTCATTGGCATATTCCCCTCTCTAGGGCCTAATGGATTGGCTTACATAGGGGAGTTAGGGATGCTTTCTTCACCAGTGGGGCTGGTACCAGCAGCTCATGGGCCCCTAGGGCCTTGACTACAGCCATTGCCCCTGGGATATAAACCCCACTGGTGCTTCCTTTGGTGACATCATCTGCGGGACAGGGAGGTGAATGAGTGTGAACAGAGGACAGGAGCAGGCTAGGAATCACTGGCTCCAGAGCATGCTTTGGCCATGTGGGCCCAGGTTTGGCTTCCCAAGAGCCCGACCATGTGGGCATGGTGGGTCAGGCAAGCTCCACCAAACTTGTCTGAAAATTGCTGGACTTCTTGGTCACTGTGACAAAGAGGGACACTTGGTAGAATGGCCTACCAGAAGGGGCTACCCCACTGCTCTTTCACACCCCTTAGACTCAAGTCCTAGTCAAGAACTGGACTACACCAGCAAAGAGTGGCCTGATTTAAGTATCAAGTCTCCATTCCCATGAGAGATACCCAAGGAAGGCCATTGTGGGGCCCTGGGCCAACCAACAGTGTCACCTCACAGGCCCAGACCCTCATGTTGCAGGCTGCCTGAACACACTGTATCCTGAGAGATCAGGCTGGGCCCCACAGAGAACCCATCCTCTTATGTTTGCTGCCCACCTCAGTCCCAAGCACATCCCAACAATGGGGTATGGGCAGAGAGCAGGCTGTGGGCAACTCCTATTAAGCAGCCTTGGTGCCTCCATGGAGGAGCAGGATCCAAGGCCCAGGTGGGGCCCTCTCATCCTTTGTGGCCTAACTCATTCCAAAGCCAACCCATGTGGTCTGGGAATGTCAGCCCCTAGAAGAGGCAAGCAGCGGAGATGCGGCATGCCTTGGCACCACTCTGCAGGTGCAACGGACCATGTATCACCACCCCCCCAAAAAGGTACCTGCTGGAGTGTCCATGAATTGTGGCTACAATGGCTCTGTGACCCATGTAAAACTCCCAGGCTTCTAGGGACCTCCAGAGACTGTTATTCTGCCAAACCTCCCTCATTGCTTTTGTATGGCTCTCAGCCTGGGTCTCCTTGTGAATCTCATCCCCCCCCTCTGTGGCTTCATCCTAAATGCCCAAGTATGGCTGCAGCCCTAAGCTGCCGCAGCCCACTTAGGAGAGTAGTGGCAGTGGGCCCATGTGACCTCTCTCTCAGGAACCCTTTGCATTCCTCTCTTGGCCCCCTTAACAGGCAATATTTTCAAGTTAGTTTATCAGCACCTCAGAGCTTAATGAGGCATAGCTCACCCAGGAGCATGGCTTAAAGCTATCTTCCTGGGTCTAGACAAGTGGTTCCAAATAGCAAACACATCTACTGTAACCCACCCAAAACACCTGCTGCCCTACACAGGCCCAATGACATCCTCTATCCACTCACCTAGAGGGGTCAATGGTGTTCTACTGGGCAGCTCATCTCACTGAAAGACAGTTGGAGAAGATTGCACAACAACCAGTCCTGCCTGCAGATTACGTCCTTGCCTGAGGGCCTCGAGGTCTCTAGTCCCCATGGTCACCTCCCCCGGAAGGCACCTGGTTACCCCAAGGTCCTCTTACACCACTGTCACTAGACTGGGACTCAGCATAATCCTATTGAAGATGATTTTTAAGTCATCATCTCTTTGAGACAGTATGAGTTCTCATCAACAACCTAACCCCAGGAACCAAACCATGGGAAACCCTTGCTGACGTCCCACCTCCAGGGCCCAGATGGATTGGTTTACCCTGGGCTCTTGTGAACATATCCATTTCCAATGGAGCTGGTAGTACCCACTCGTGGGCTGCTGGGTCTTGACTGCAGCCTTTGTCTCTGGGGCACTGGAACACATGCAGGCTTCCTCTGGTGACATCATCTGTGGGACTGGGAGGAAGAGGGTGTGAATGCACAGCAGGGGCAAGCTAGGGTTCACTGGCTCCAGAGCATGCTTGAATGCCTTCAGCCAAGGTGAGGCTTCCCAGGAGGCCACCCTTATGGGTGTGGTGGAGTCAGACAAGCTCTGCCACCTTGCCCAAGAAGTGTTGATACTATTGGTCACTAGTCCAGAGAGGAGTATTCAGGCCCAACTGCCCTATATGAAACAGATTCTCCCAAAGCTCCTTCCTGACCCCAATACCCAGGATCTTGCCAAAACCAGGAAGAGAAAATTAAGTGGTAGCATAGAATTGTGATCAGAGGGCAGGTAGCATGAGACACACCAAAGAGGCCCCACTGGTACCCTGGCTGAACAACAAAATGTCACCGTACAGTCCTGGGCCCTCAGGTACAGGCTTTGTGCACTCAGTGGGTCCCAGGAACTCAGGAAGTGCTCCCAGGAGACACCTTCCTCCTATGGTCACTGCCACCCTGTACCATATACATCACAAAGTTGGAGTAGAGACATTAAGCTGGAACATGGCTCACCACTACAGTGGGGCCTTGGTATGCCCTGTGGAGGAGATGGAGCCCACATCCAGGAGGTACACTGGCATCCTTGCTGGGCAAAACTCAGTCTGAAGTTCATCCATGTGGTCTGCAATCACTGGCCCCTAAATGAGGCAAGTGATGGGGATGTGGTGTAACTGGTACCACCCTGCAGGCATTCTAGCCTGTATGTTGGCATGCTCCCAAAGGGCAGCAGCCCAAGTCCCTGGGTCCTAGGCTCCAGTGGCCTTGTAACCCATGTGAAACTCCCAGGATGCTAGGCACCTGCAGAACTGGCTGTCCCACCAAAATCCCTCTCTCCTTGGTGCTGTCATTCATCCAAGGCTAAAAAAGGATCTGAGCCCTGCCCCCAAGGGTCTCATCCCCTGGAAGGATCATGTGGACCCCAGGTTCCTCTTGTACTACCATCAATAAAATGGGCTACACTACTGGGTGCAGTCATCAGCCCAGGCCCCCTATGGATGAGCCCTAACCCCAAACAGAGGCCTAAACTCTGGTATCTACCCAATCCCAGAGTAAAAAAAGCAAGGCATCCCAGAGCCACTGCAATCCACCCAGGACAAGGAGCCCTGGTCCCTCCTGAACCCTCTCCCAGGATTCATTGTCAAATTTCAATTGGCCCATGTGCCAGATCAGGGATTCAGGCAAAGCATTCTGGAATTCAGAACCCAAAGTAGCACAACTCATTCTGGAGCACAGCTCGAGGCTGCCTTCCTGTGTCTCTGTGGGTCCACCCCGCAGGCTTTCATTGAGTGATTTGCCCTAACACCCAGTTTTACTGCAGAGGCCCTATGATCCTCTAGTCACCTGGTACCCAGGTGGCTTGTGCAACAGTGCTGTCAGCACCATCTCATAGGCTGCTAGGCCTTCACCAAAGCCCTTGCACCCATACATTGGAACCTAAGAAGTCTTCCTCTGGTGATATCACCTGTGGACATGAAGAGGGTGGGTATAAACAGACAGCAGGGGCATGTTTGGGTACACTGGTTCTAGAGCATGATTTTGCCCCATCTTCCCTTTTGAGTCTTCCCAGAATTCTACCCCTGTAAGCATAGTGGTGTCAGGTAAGTTCTCTACACCTTTCCCAAGAACAGCTGGGCCTCTTGTTCACAGGTTATCATCCTTCACTGCTCTGCTCTGACCCCAGTACCAAGGTTTTGGCTTGCACCTGGGCTGGACAATCAAGCCCTAGCATATAATTGGCCTTAGGACCAGTTGAACAAGACACCCAAGGAGGCCTCCATGGGGTCCTGGGCCTAACAACAAGACATCATCATCCAAGCCCAAGAACTGAGGTCTAGGCTATGTGCACACACTGTATTCCCAGAGTTCATGCCGTGTTTCTAGGATACACCTTCCTCTTGTGGTTGCTGCTCAACTCATTCCTGTTCTCATTCCAAAGATAGTGTATGAGCATTTGGCTGGACCATAGCCAACCCCTACCATGTTGCCTTGATGCCTCCCATGGGGCAGTAGGAGCTCTTGACCAGGATGGGCCCTGGTACCCTTGATAGGATCAACACACACCAAGGCCACCCACAATGCCAGAAATGCCAGGCCCTGGAATAGGTAAGCAGCGGGTATGGGTGTGCCTGAACTTCCCTGTGTCTGAGGTTCCAGCTGCCCTGTCACCTGAAGTTCCCAAGCTGACAGTCACCTGCTATTCTGCCCCTCAAATCTCTCTCATTGCCTTGGTGTCTTCATCCAGGCCCCCACTGAATTTAAACCTGCCCTCCCCACAAGGAGTCTTATTACCCAGTGTCTGGACACTTCCTGCCACACCAGCAAGACAACTCAGAGCCACTGAGGACCACCTAGCCTGAGTGGCAGCACTGGCCTCATATGAACCTTCCCTCAGGAAAAATTTCTACTCCTTGTCTGAATCCCCAGACAAGGTTGGGGTAAGGTAAGGTACTCTGGACCTCAGAACCCAAAAGGCAACAGCTCACTAAGAAGCTCTGTCCAAAGCCCCTTCCTGTGTCTCCATGGGTCCACACCAGAGATTCGCGCTAGGTGAACCCCACAAAGGCCCCATTACTATCACCATCCACTCACCTGTGACCCAGCACGGAAGGGTGCATCGCCATGCTACTCTACTCACTGAAAGACAGAAGGGGATGAAAGTTGCTGAGGAAGGAACCTTCACTGAGGCCCTGCCACATAGACAGCAGAGAGCACAAACCAAGCCCCATGAAGATGGTGCTTAGGTACATCCTGCACAAGCACCTCCTAATGCCTGTGGACTGTGTCCTGGCCTAGGGTTTTCAAGGTCTCCAGTCCTCAGGGTCTCCTCCCCTGGAAGGCATGTAGAAACTCTGGGGTCCTCTTGACCACTGTCACTAGGCTGGGCCTCAGCGTAATCCTATTGAGCATGATTTTTAAGTCATCATCTCTCTTCAAGACAGTATGAGGTCTCATCATCGACCCAGTCCCAGAACCCACACCATGGGAAACCCTGAATGCTGTCCCCTGATATGATGTAGATAGATTGGCTTACATTGGGTAGTCTTGAATTATTCCTTCTCCATCATGGCTGGCACTATCAGCTCATGGGCTGCTGGGTCCTTGACCATAGTTCTTGCCATGGGGTCTGGATTCCATGGTGGCTTCCTCTGCTGACATCATCTCTGGGTTAGGGAGGGGTTCGGGTGTGAGGAAACAAAGGGACAAGCTAGAGTGCACTGTTTCCAGAGTGTGCTTTGGCTCTATGAGCCCAGGTGAGGCTTCCCAGGAGGCAATCTTTGGTTCTGGCAAGTTCCACACACCTTGCTGGAAAACTGCTGGGCCTGTTGGTTCATGGATCAGAACAGGCCACTCAGGCTGGGTCACCATGCCAGAAGGGTTAACCCAACTGCTCCTTCCTTAACACAAGATGAGTCCAGTCTAGGACCAAGGCAGGATAAGAAAGTGATTATACAGACTTGGTATCAGAGAACTAATGGCATGAGATCCATCAAAGGAGACACTCTTGGTGCTCTGGTCCGACCAAGATGGCATTCCTGTCCAATCTGGGTGCTAAGGTATAGGCTGTGTACACACACCACATCCTGGGAACTCAGGCTATACACCCCACAGATACCTTCCTGTTATGGTCTCTTCCTACTAAAGTCTGATACACATCCTAAAGGAAGGGTCATCAGCCTGGACCATGGATCATTCATTTGTGGGACCCTCATGCATTCCATTGAGGTATGGGATCCTGGGACCAGAAGGGGAACTGCAATCCCTAGTAGGCTCAACTCAGGTCAAAACCACCCATGTGACAGTGAATGCCAATCCCTGGATGAGGCAAGCACTGGGGAGGGGGCATGCCCAGGCAACACTGTATGTGTGTTCTGGGCTAGGTATCAGAACCCCACTGTCAGGGCAATGTATCATAGGTTGCAGTGACCCTGTGACACATGTGAAACTCCCAGGCTGCCAAGCATCTGTAGAGCATCTTCCCCGCCAAACCACCCTCATTTCTGGGTGTGTTCATCCACCTGGGCCTCCTATGGAATGGGAGTCCTGCCCTGGCACACAGGCCTGATTCCCAGTATCTTCCCAATTCCAGCCAAAGCAGCAAGGCAACACAGAGCCAATGCAGCCCACTGGCCACACATGAACTCTCCTTTAGGATCTGTTGCCAACCCTCAGTTGGCTCCTGCACCAGGCAAAGTGGTTGGGCAAGACGTTCTAGACCTCATAACCCAAAGGGGCATGGCTTTCTCTAGAGCACTGCCAAGGCTGCTATCTTGTGTATCCATGGTCCACTCCTTACACTAGTGACAGGTTATGTGCCCAGGTCCCCAGATCTCCTGTAGAAACCAAATGATCCTCAGCATCCAACATCTGGGATGTCAGGCAGCACATCTCACTGAAAGAAACAAGGGGCCAAAAAGAACTGATGAAGGAGCCCCCAGCATGGCTTGCAACTCAGTCAGCAAGGAGTACACACCAGTTGCTTCTCCCTGGGGACTGCATCCATGTCTAGAGGCCTCAACATCTCCATTCCCAAGTCTCTTGCCCTCGAAGATATGTGGGGATACTGGGCTCCTCTTGTACCACAGTCACTAGATTGGGCCTCAGCATAGCCTGTTGAGCATGATCATCATGTTGAGATGATTCATCATCTCTCTTCAAGACAGTATGAGGTCTCATTATTGACCCAACCCCCAGACTCACATACCACGTGATCTCATTGATGCTGTCCCACTTCTAAAGACCTGACATAGTGGCTTCCCTTGGGGAGTCAGGAATGTTTCACACTGAGGGTGCCTTGGACTGGGTTTTAGCATACCCATAACTGGGCACAGGTTGGAATACTCCTGAATCATTGCTCCAACAGCCTCATAACCCATGTGAAGCTCCCAGACTGCCAGGTACCTGCAAAACCTGCTTCCCCACCAAACCTTCCTCCTTCCCTTACTGTTGTCTTCATCTCAGGCCTCATAGGGAATCTAAACTTGCCCTTACACACAATTCTCAGCCCTAGATTCTGAAACTTCTGGTCAAAACAGCAAGGCAATCCATAGCTACTACAGCTCACCTACTATAAGTGGGGGCACTGGCCCCATGTTAACCCTCCTTTACAAACCTTCCCCTTCTTAGTTGTCCCCCAAACCAGGCCATGTGTTTGAGCAATACATTCTGGAACTCAGAGCCCAAAGTGACACAGCTTGCTCTACAGCTCAGGCTGAGGTAGTGCTCCTGTGTCTATGTGGGTCCACCTCTCTGGATTGCTTTGGGTGACCCACCCTGACATATGCACTCACCTGGGACCTGGGATGTAAGGGTAAACCGCTGGGCAGTACACAACACTGAAGAAGACAAGAAGATGAAAGGAACTGAAGGGAGAGCCCATAGCACTTCCCCCAACTCAGTCAGAGTGGAGCACTCATGAAGCTCAAGGAGGAAGAAGCTTGGGTAAATCCTGCTGGAGCATCTGCTCCTATACAGGGATTGGGTTCTGAATGGGGGCCTCAAGGACACCATCCCATAGTTCTCTTCCCTTGGAGGACATATGGAAACCCTGAGGTTCTTTTGCACCAATGTCACTATGTTGGGCCTCAGCATAATCCTATTGAATATGATTAAGTCATCATCTCTTTTTGATACAGTATGAGTTCTCATTATCGACCCAATCCCTAGAATCACACCACAGGAACCCTTTGGTGCCATCCCACCTCTAGAATACAAATGGAATTGGTTACCTTGGACCATCTGGGTTGATTCCTTTGCCAATTGAGTGGTACCACCAGTTCATGGGCAACTAGGCTATTGACCACAGACCTTACCCTAGGGGTACTAAAACCTACATGTGTTTCCTCTGCTATCACCTATGGCACAAGGATGTGGTTGAATATGAGGAGACAGCAGGTGCCAGGCTCTGGGTATACTGGTTCAGAATGTTGTTAGACTTCACAGCCCAGAGAAGTTTCCATGTAGCACACTCCTGCAGGCATGGTGGGTCAGGAAATCTCTGATCACCTCACTCAAAAACTGCTTGGCTGTTGGTCACTGGGGCAGACAAGGCACCTCGGGCTGGAAAACCCTGCCCAAAGCAGCTACCTCTACCACTCCTTCATTCCACAGAGGGTCAAGATTGGTCCATTACACAGGCTGGACATGAGAGTGATGGCATGGCCTTGGCATCAGAGGACTGATGGCATGAGATACACCAAAAGAGTTCTAAGAGGAGCACTTATCCAACTAACATGGCATCCCCCTCCATGCCCAAGGTCTCAGGTGCAGGCTGAAATCACACACTGGATCCCAGAAGTTCAGGATATGGACCCCAGAGAACACTGCCTCCTATGGATGCTGCCTTTTGAATCCCATACACATCCACATTTGAGGCATGGGCATTGGGTTGGACCATAGCCATGTAGCTATCATTGTACTGATGCCTGCATCTCCTTTATTGGGCATAGGCCTGAATATTACTGCAACCTAGGATCCAGGGATCTTGCAACCCATGTGAAGCTCCTAGGCTGCCAACATCTGCAGAGCTGGTAACCCATTAAACCTCCCTGCCATTCTCAGTGTGGTTCTTGGCCTGGACCTCTTATGGAATCTGAAACCTGCACCTTCAGAGAAGCATGTTGCCCAGTATTCCCTGCTTCATGTCACACCACCAAGGCAAGACCCACTAGACACAGTGGCAACTTTGATAGCATATGAACTCTCCCTCAGGAATTGTTTCTATTCCTGTCTGGCCCCTACACCATGGCAAGGTTCAGGTAAAGTGTTCTGGACCTCACAGCCCAAACCTCACAGTTCAACCAGGAGCATGGCCAGAGGCTACCTTCCTGTGTCTATCTGGGACCACCACACAAACTTTCATTGGGCAACTGCCCTTATACCAAGCTCCCATATAGAGGCCCCATTATTCTTATCATCTACACACCCAGGACAACAAGGGTGACCTAGGGTAGCACATCTCACTGAAAGAAACAAAAGGATGAAGATACCTGAAGAATAGTCCCCAGCACATCCTAAAATTGGCCAGCAGGGAACACATACCACACCAAGGAGGAAGAATCTTGGGTGGATTCAGCAGGAGCAGCTTCTCATGCCTGGGGACTACATCCTGGCCTGGGGGGGCTCCAGGTGTCCAGCACACAGGTTCTCCTTCCCTGGAAGGCACATGTGGATCCTGAGATACACTTGACCAACTTTCAGTAGGCTGGGCCTCTGAGTAATCCTATTAAGCATGAGTCTTAAGTCATCATCTCTCTCTGAGATAGTATGAGGTCTCATCATCAACCCAACCCCAGGGAACAGCACGGGAAGCCCCTGGAGCCATTCCAACTTCATGGCCTGGTTGGAGTACCTTATCACGGGCAGTTCTAGACATTTCCTACACCCATGAAGTTGAAGCCCCCAGCTCATTGGCCACTAGGCCTAGCCCACAGTCCTTGCCCATGTGGCACTGGGTCCCCTGGTCATCCTCTGCTGACATCATCTGAGGAACATGAAGGGTATTGGGTGTGAACAAACAGGAGGACCAGGCAAGGGTATGCTGATTCCAGAATGTGGTTTGGCCACATTGGAGCAAATCTCTGTAGGTGGTATGGGGACTGGCAAGTTTCATCTACCTTGCCAGAAACTGTGGGGCCTCCTGGTCACTGGGACAGAGAGAGACACTCAGGAAGGATCTTCTTTCTGGTAGTGGCTAAATCAACCAATTCTTCCTGCCCCCAGGTCCCAAATCCAAGCCAGGACTAGGATGGTCAAGCAAGCAATGGCCCAGCCTAAACATCAGAATTCTGGCCCACAAGACACATCCAGGGGAATTCTGTAGAGCCTTTGGCCTACTAACATGGGGTCACTGTGCAGGTCTGTGCACTAGAGAGCAGACTTTGTGAATACACTGGATTTTGGGAGATTAGGCTGTACCCTGCAGAAGCATGTTCCTCCTATTACCACTCTGTACCCTGCAAAAACATCTTCCTCCAACACACCCAAAGATGGGGTAGGGACATTGGTATGGCCCATGGCCCACTTCTACCTTGGGGCCTTGATGCTTCCCATGGAGGAGTGGGAGCCCAACCCAGGAGGTGAACTGCCATCCTTGCTGGGCACACCTCAATCCAAAGCCCATCCATGTGGCCTTCAAATTTCAGCCCCTAGATGAGGCAAGCATTGGGTATGGGCTGTGCAGGGCACCACCCCGCAGGTGCCATGGTTCTGGTGTTGGCACCTCCCTGACAGGGCACTGGCTAGAGCATCCCTGGCTCCTGGGTTCCAGGGGCTCTGTGACCCACATGACACTCCCAGGCTTCCAGGCACCTGTAGAGCTGGCTGATACACCAAACTCACTTCTTGGTGTTTTCTTCTGTATGAGACTCATTTGGGAGATAAACCTTGCCCCCACAAAAAGGCCTGATACCTTCTGTCTGCCCAATCCCAGCCAAATCAGCAAGGCAACCAAGAGCAGCTACAGACAACCTAGGACAAGTAGGGGCATTGGTCCCTCATGAACCCTCTTCCTAGATCTATGTCTATCACAAGTTGGTCTGCAAACCATCCCTGACACCCATATCCCACATAGAGACCCCATGATCTTTGCCATCCACTTACCTGGGACCTGCGGAAAAAAGGGTGAACCAACAGGAAACACATCTCACTGAAAGAGACAAGGGGATGGAGGGAGCTGAAGAAGGAACCCCAAACAAGGCCGTGCAACTTAATCATCACAAAGTCCAAGTAGGAAGAAGCTTGATTAAAAACTGTAGGAGCAGCCACTCCAGATGGAGACTGCATCCTGGCCTGTGGGCCTCCAGGTCTCTAGTCTCCAGGATCTCCTATCCTGGAAGGCAGGTTGGACCCCAGTATCCTCTTGACTAATGTCACCAGGCTAGGCCTCAGTGTAAAACTACTGAGCATGATTTTTAAGCCATCATCTCTCTTTTAGAAAGTATGAGGTCTCATCATTGACCCAACCCCAAGATCCACAACATAGGAACCCTTGGCACCATGCCACCTCCAGGGCCTGCATGGATTGGCTTACCTCAAGCAAGCCTGGTCATTGTCTTGTCCAACAGGGCTGGCAGCACTAGCTCATGGGCTGCTAGGGCCTTAACCACAGCCCTTGCACCTGGGTACTGGAACTCATGGGTGCTTTCTCTGGTGATATCATCTGTGAGACAGTAAGGGGATGAGTATGAATAGACAGCAGGTGCATGCTCTGGGCACACTGGTTCCAGAATGTGCTTAGGCACTGTTGGTTCTTGTGAATCCTGTCAGGTTGCTACCACTGTAGGCATGGTGGTATCGGGTTAGCTCTGCTTACCTTAACTGAGAAGTGCTAAGCCCCTTGGTCATAGGCCAGCATCCTCCACTGCTATCTCCTGACCTCATTCCATAGGTTCCAGCCGGGAACTGGGCTGAGCAATCAAGCACTGGCACAGAACTGGCTTGAGAACCAGTTGAATGAGATACACTCAAGGAGGTGTCCATAGGGCCCTGGGTCTAACATCGAGTCCTTGCTATACAGGCCCAGCACTCAGGTCTAGCCTACATGTACAAACTATATCCCTGAAGTTCATGCTATGCTTCTCGGGTACACCTTCCTCCTGTGGTCACTGCCCAACTCAGTGCCTTATATATCCCAAATATATGGTACAGGCATTAGGATTGACCATGGACTACCCTTACTGTGGGGCCTAGGTGTCTCTAGTGGAGAACTGGGAGCCCAGGACCAGGAGGGCCCCTGTCATGCTTGCTGGACTCCAATCAGTTCAGTGCCACCCACGTGGCCTGATAACCCCCGCCACAGGACAAAGTGAGTGGCAGAGATATGCATCCCTGGCACCACCCTGCAGAATCCATGACACTGATGTCAGTCTTGCATGACCTGCAGACCTGCACAGTGACCCCATGTTAGTAGGCCAAAGGCTCTACAGAATTCCCTTGGATGTGTCTTGTGGGCCAGAATTCTGATGTTTAGGCTGGGCCATTGCTTGCTTGACTCTACAGCCTGAGAGTCCTTGTGTCCTGACACCCATATGAATCACCCAGGCTGACAGTCATCTGCATAGTGACTGCCACTCCAAACATCTCTTCCTGCCTTGATGTGGAACGGGCTTGGCTCCACCTAATCTAAAACCTGTCCCCACACAGAAGCTAGTTCCCAAGGGTCTGTACAAATCCAGCCACAAAAGCAAGGCAACCTAGAGCCACTGAGGCCCACCTAGGCCACGTTACAGCACTGGCCCCAGGTGATCCCTCCCTCAGAAATGTTTTCATTCCTTGCCTAAAGCACAGAATAAGGCAGAAGTTCAGGTAAGGTGTTCAGGATATCGACCCAAGGAGGCACAATGCTGAGGCTGCCTTCTGTGTCTCCATGGATCCACCCTTGAGGTTCACATTGGGTGACCCAACAGAACCCGTGCTCTCCCACACAGAGCTATGGACACCATCTATCCACTCACCTTGGAACTGGAGTGTAAGGGTGCCTTGCTGTGCAACTCATCTCACTGAAAGACAGAAGGGGATGGAAGAACTGAAAAAGGAGCTGCAAGTATGGTCACGCAACTCAGACAGCGGGTAGCACACAACAAACCCAAGGATGATGCAGCATGGGTGCTTCCTGACGAACAGCCATCTAGTGTGGGTACCATGTCCTGGCCTGTGAGGCCTTTAGTTCTCCAGTCTCCAGGGTCTCCTCCCCTGGAAGGCACCCGGTTACCCCAAGTTCACCTTGAGCCACTGTCACAAGGCTGGGCCTCAGCATAATCCTATTGAGCATGATTTTTAAGTCATCATCTCTCTTCGAGACAGTAAGAGGTCTCATCATCAACCCAACCTCAGGAATCACAGCACAAGAACCCCTGGGAGGTATCCTATCCATAGGTCTGGGAGAATTGTCTTACCTCAGGCAATCCTGGACATTTCCTTCAACACGGCTGGCATCATCAACTCATTGGTGGCTGCTGGGACCTTGACCACAGCTCTTGCTAATGGGGTCTGTTCCCCATGGTGGTTCTTCTGTTGACATCATCTGTGGACACAGAAGAAGTTGGGTGTGAAAAGATAACAGGAGCAGGCTAGGGTTCACTGGCTCCCAAACATGCTTTAGCTCTGTTGGCCCAGTTGAGAATTTCAGGAGGCTGCCCCTGTAAGCATATTGCTTTGGTCAGGCTCCCACCACCTTGCCCAAAAACTTCTGGGCCTGTTGGTTATTGTGCCAGAGACAGTAACTCGGACTGGTTACCATGCTGGAAATGGCTAACCACACTGCTCCTTCTTCTCCCAAGCCCATGTTTGAAGTTGACAAGAAAGTGCTGGCGTGGGCATCAGAGGACCCATGGCATGAGACACATCAAAGGATGCCGAGGTGGGGTCCTGTGACTACCAACACAGCATTCCTGTCCAGACCAGGCCTGTGAGCTTAGATATAGGCTGTGGACACATATTGCTCCCTGGGAGCTCTAGCTATGCACCCCAGAGACACCTTCCTCCTATGGTATCTGCACACCACAGTCCTGTACACATGCTAAAGATGGGGGATGGGCATTGGCCCAGATCTTTTCTTTAAATTTTTTTTGACAGGCAGAGTGGACAGTGAGAGAGAGCGACAGAGATAAAGGTCTTCCTTTTGCCATTGGTTCACCCTCCAACGCCCACCGCAGCCGGTGCACTGCGGCCGGCGTACCGTGCTGATCCAAAGGCAGGAGCCAGGTGCTTCTCCTGGTCTCCCATGGGGTACAGGGCCCAAGCACTTGGGCCATCCTCCACTGCACTCCCTGGCCACAGCAGAGAGCTGGCCTGGAAGAGGGGCAACCGGGACAGAATCCGGTGCCCCGACTGGGACTAGAACCCGGTGTGCTGGTGCTGCAGGTGGAGGATTAGCCTATTGAGCTGTGGTGCTGGCCGGCCCAGGTCTTTCATTTGAAGGTCTTGGTTCTTTCTGTGGAAAAGTGTGAGCCCAGGTCCAGGAGAGACACCATGTGAAAGGGAATGCTGGAAAGTGCCAGGGATGTGGCATTCTGGGTACCATTGTACAAGTGCCCTGAGCTAGTGTTAGAATCCCCCTGACTGGATACTCCTTGAGGGTGCTATGTACTAGTATGCAGCAACCCTGGGACACATGTGAAGCTACCATGTTGCCAGGTTCCTGCAAAGTAGACTCTCCCATCAAACTTCCTTTAGGCACCTGCAGAGCTGACTCTCCCATCGAACCTCCCTCACTGCTGTTTGTGGTCATCTGCCAAGGCCTCCAATGCAATCAGAGCCATTCCCCCCAAAAGAAGTCTGTTTTGAGTATCTGCCCACTCCTAGCCCAAAAATCATGGCAATACAGAGCCACTGAAACCCACCTAGGACATGTGGGGTCAATGGCCCCATATGAATCCTGTACCAGTATCCACTGCCAACCCTCAGTTGAGCCCTGAACCAGGCCAGAGTTTCAGGCAAGGTGTTCTAGACCCCAGAGACCAAACAGGCACAGCTGGTTCTGCATCACAGCTCAAGGTGGATTAAATTTTTCACCATGGGTCTACCTCTTATGCTTGTGACAAGTGCACATACCCTCAGATTCTTGGCAGGGCCCCATGATTCTCACCATCCATTCACCTGGGATGTGGGATGCAAGGGTGACCTGCTGGACACCACATTACACTGAAAGGCACAAGGGGATGAAAAAGAGTTGGAGAAGAGATCCCAACACAGCACCACAACTCAGCCCACAAAGAACACATCCCTGCCCAAGGAGGAAGCATGGGTGGATCCTGCAGGAGCAGCAGCTGCTGCCTGGGTACTGCTTCCTGGACAGAGTGCCTCTAGGTCTGCAGTCCCCTGGGTCTCTTCCCCTGAGAAGCACGTGGAGTCCCTAATGTCCTGGTGCTACTGTCATTAGGCTGGGCTGGGCCTCAGAGTAATCCTATTGAGCATGATTTTTAAGTCATCATCTCTCTTCTAGACAGAATGAGGTCTCATCAATGACCCAACCAGAGGAACCACACCATGAAATCCCATATTTCAGCCCTACCACTAGGGCCCCAATGGATTAGGTTACTTCAGGAGATCAGAGACATTTCCTTCACCCTCGGGGCTGCAACCACCAGCTCATGGGCCCATGGGGCCTTGACTACAGCCCTTGCCCCTGGGGCATTGGACCCCATAGGTGCTTCCTTTGGTGACATCATCTGTGGGATAGGAAGGTGAATGAGTGTGAAAAGATGACAGGGGCAGAATAGGGTATACTGGAACAAGAGTGTACTTATACCTCCCTTGGATCAGGTGAGGCTTCCAGGAGCCCACAGGTGTCTCTGTGTCCGAGAGGCCTAATTGGGCAGAATTGTCCTGCTGGAAGCGGCTACCACCATTGCTTCTTCAAGGCCACAAGACCTAGGTCTTGGCCAGGAACTGGACTGGACCAATAAGCAATGGCCTGCATAAGCATCAAAGTTCTGGTCCCCTAAGACCTATACCTGTGGTTTCTGGGCCAACCACCAGTGTCACTTTACAGGTACATGTGCTCAGGTGCAGGCTGCCTGAACACATTGTATTTCTGGAGAACAGGATGGGTCCCATGGAGACACCATCCTCCTATAGTTGCTGCCCAAAATAGTCCCAGTATGTACCAGTGATATGGTATGGACATTGGGTGGGAACATGGCCCACTCCTACCATATGGCCTGGGTGCCATCCATGGGGAGAAGGAGCCCAGGACCAGTAGGAGTCCTGGTATCCTTGCTGGGTCCAATACAGTGTCCTAACCCTATTCATGGTGCCAGTGAATACCAGCTGTTGAATCAGGCAAGCAGTGGGGATGTGGCATGGTTGCCAACATGGAAAGACCAGAGCTGCTACAATATAAGAACTAGTGACAGGACTGGCCCAACGTGTCCCCTCACTCTAGACCATTTTGATTCCTTACTTTGCATACTCAACAAGCAAGGGATTTAAGTACATTGATCTGTACCTCAGAGCCTGAAGGAGCATAACTCACCCAAGACAATGGCACAAGGCTGCCTTCCTGGGTCTCTGTGTGGTTCCACCCATCAGTTTCATCAGGTGACACACCCAGAACACCTGCTATGCCCCACACAGGCCCAATTACAACCTCCATCCACTCACCTAGAACACTTGGTCCAAGAGGGCTCCTAGGGGCAGCTCATCTCACTGAAAGACATTTTGGAATACAGGTGCTTAGGGAGGAATCTCCAATGTAGGACAGCAAATTTTATAGCAGGGAGCACACAACAAACCCAATGAGGATAGACTTTGTGTGAATTCTTCACAAGCAGCTGATCTGGCCAAGATCATGTCCTGACAAAGAGGGGATTTGAGTTCTCCAGTCCCTAGGGTCTCTTCCCCTGGAAGGCACCTGGTTACCCCAAGTACCTCTAGCACCACTGTCACTAGGCTGGGCCTCAGCGTAATCCTATTGAGCATGATTTTTAAGTCATCATCTCTCTTCGAGACAGTATGAGATCTCATCATCGACCCAATCACAGTAAACACATAAGACAGAGTCCCTGGAACCATCCCAACTTAGGAACCCAGATGGATTGGCTTACCACAGGCAGTGCTCATCATTGCATTGGGTGTGAATAGACAGCAAGGGCAGATGAGTGTGCACAGGTCCCAGAGTGCCACTTGTCTTCATCGGCCCAGGTGTATCATTCCCAGTATCCACCACATAGGACAATGTCTTGAAACTATATTCCCCTTTTCCACAAACTGCTGTGCTTCTTGGTCACTGGAACAGAGAGGGACAATTGGAGAGAATCATACTGCCAGCAGTGGCTACTTCTACCAATTCATCCTGCTCCAGGATCCAGCTCCTATGCTTTAACAAGGCTGGGCAATCAAGCAATGACCCAGTCTAAATATCATGCCCTGGTTCTAACAACAAGGCATCACCTTTCAGGACTGGGAGTTCAGTTGTTGGTTGCATGCACGCAATTGATTCTTAGAGTTCAGAATATGTACAACTGAGACATATTCCACCCATGGTTACAGCCTGCTACAGTCCTGTACACATCAAAGACAGGGTTATTCTCATCTAAGGCCTCCTAGGGAATCTAAACCCTGTGCCAACACAGAGATCTGACCCCTTGAGTCCAACAAATTCCAGTCAAACAGGCAAGTCAACCCAGAGCTGCTGAAGCTCACTAAGGACAAGTGGGGGCACTGGCTTAATGTGAACCATCCCCCAGGAACCTTGCTATACTTAAATTGGCCCCCAAACCAGGCCATTAGTTCATGTAATGTATTCTGGATCTTAAAGCATAAATAGGCACAGATTGCTCTGGATCATGGCCTGGGGTAACCCTCCTGTGTCTCTGTGAATCCACTGCTTAGGCTTGCATTGGGTGACCTGGCCTGGCACTCAGATCCCTAGCAAAGACCCCTTGGTTCCTGTCATGGACTCACCTGGGAGTCTACTGTTCCTTTCCTCTCCTGAGGCCCAAGTTTAGGCCTTTACCCTGGCTGAACATTCTAGCGATAGCATGGATCAGAGGAGTGGTGGCAAGAGTCTCACTCAAGGAGTCCCCAGGGCACTCTGGTCCTGCAAACACAGTATTGTCCTGGTATGGGGGTTCAGGTGCAGGCTACTAGCACAAATTGGATCCCATGAATTCAGCATATGGACCCCAAAGAAAACTTCCTCCAATAGATGCTGCCTACTGAGTCCCATGCACATCCCACAGTTGGAATACGGGTATTGGGTTGGACCATGGCCCTGCAGATGCCATGGCAAAGATGCCTGCATCCTCCCTTACTGGGCATCAACCTGATCATCCCTGCATCCTAGGTTCCAGGGGCACTGCAACCCAATTGCAGATCCCAGGCTGCTAGAAACATGAACCTGCAGAGCCAGCTTCCCTGCCAAGTCTCCCTCCTATACTCAATGTGGTCCTTGGCCTAGACCTCTTAAGGAAGCTGAAACCTGCACCTTCAGAGACACCTGATCCATGGAGTCTGAATACTGCTGGTCACACCAACAAGGTAACACAGAGATTCTACAGCCCCATAGGTACAAGGCAGCTCTGAAAGTGTATGAACCCTCCATCAGGAATGGTTTCTATTCCTTACCAGACTCCCACACATCACCAGGGATTCAGATATGGTGTCCTGAACTTCAGACACCAAATGGGCACAGCTCACTCAGAAGCATGCCCCCAGGCTGCCATTTTGTGTCTCCTAAGGAACATCCCTAAAGCTTGCATTGAGTGACTGTCCATGATATACAGTTCCACCACAGTGTACCCATTATTCAAGATATCCACTCACCTGGGAACCAGGCCCCAAGTGTGATTTTCCAGGTAGCACATCTCACTAGAAGAACAAGGGGATGAAGGGAGAAGAAGGAACCACCCAAGCCATGCCCACAACTTGGCCAGTTGGGATCACATAAAATGCCCAAGAGGAAGAAGCTTGGCCTGATCCAGCAGGAGCAACCACTCTTTCCTGGGAACTGCATTCAGAGTGTGGGGGAACCTCCAGGCATACATTCCTATGTACCACCCCTCAAAGGCACTTGTGGCCCCTAGGGTTCTTTTGACTACTGTCACTAGGCTGGGCCTCAGCGTAATCCTATTGAGCATAATTTTTAAGTCATCATCTCTCTTCGAGATAGTATAAGGTCTCATCATTGACCCAACCTCATTAAACACACCTGGAGGAGTCGCTGGACCCATCCCAACTTAAGAATCTCAATGGATGGATATGCTTACCATGGGTAGTACTGGTCATTCAGTTGGGTGTGAACAGACAGCAGGCATAGATTAGGGCGCACAGGTTCCAGAACATAATTTGGCATCATTGGCCTAGTGGAGTCCTCCCAGGAGCCCCTGCCTGTAGGCACAGTGGTGTCTAGCAAACTGCTGTGCCTCTTGGTCACTAGAACAGAAAAGGACACTTGGACAGGATCATCCTGCCAGCAGAGGCTACATCCACCAATACTTCCTGCCACTAAGATCCAGATCCTATCCAGCATCTAGGCTGGACAAGCAAGCAATGGCCCATTCTAAGCATCAGAAGACTGGTCCCACAAGACAAATCCAAGGAGACACCCATGGTGCCCTGGACCTACCAAAATGGGGTAACTGTATAGGCCTGGGAAAAGGTTGGAGGATGTGTGAGCAGTGAATTCTAGGGGCTAAGGCTATGCCACCCAGAGACACATACATCCTATGGTCACTTCCCAGACAGTACTGTCCACATCCCAAAGGTGGGGTAGAGGCATTAGGCTGGACCATGGATCCCTATGCATAGGGAGCTGAAGAACAAGCCTGAGCATGGCCCTGCAATGTGGCCAGTAGGGAGCATACACCAAGTTCATGGAGGAAGGAGCTTAGATGGTTCCAACAGGAGCAACCACTCAAATGTGGGGGCTACATCTTGGTCTGGGGGGTGTGCAGGTGTACCATACCCAGGTTCTCCTTCCTGGGAAGACTCGTGGACCCTGGGATACTTTTGATCTACTGTCAGTAGGCTGGGCCTCAGTGTATTCCTATTGAGTATGAATTTTAAGTTATCATGTCACTTGGAGACAGTATGAGGTCTCATCATCAAACCAACCCAAGTAAACACAGCAAGAGAAGCTCATAATACTTTCCCCACTCCGTGGCCTGGATAGATTGGTATACCGTGGGCAGTCCCAATGTTTCCTATACCTATGGGACTGACAACCGCAGCTCATGGGCCATTAGACCTAGACTACAGCCTTGCCACATGGTACTGGGCCCCTTGGCTTCCTCTGCTGACATCATCTGTGGGACAAGTACGCGAATGGGTATTAAAAGTCAACAGACCCAGGCAAGGGTGTGCTGGTTCCAGAGAATTCTTCAGCCTCATTGGCCCTAGTGAGTCCTCCTAGGACCCCACTCTTGTAGGTGGGGAAAACTGGCAAGTTTTCCCAAACCTTTGGCCTCTTTGTTACTGAGACAGAGAGTTAAACTCAGGCAGGATCTTCTTGACAGCAGTGGCTAAAACCATCAATCCTTCCTGCTCATAAGACCCACATCCAAGCCAGAACCTGCTGTTCAATCAAGCAGTGGCCCAGTCTAAACTTCAGATAACTGGTCCCAAAAGACATGCCCCAGGGAAACTCATAGGGCCTTTGGCCTACCAATATGGGGTTGCTGTACAGGCCCATGAGCTTGGGTGTAGGAAGCAAGAGCACAGTGGTTTCTGAGAGATCAGGCTGTATCCTGCAGAAACACCTGCCTCCATTTGTAACTGCCCACCACAGTACCAATACATCTGAAAAATGGTGTAGGGTAATTGGGCTGAACCATGACCTACTTGTACCATGGGGCCTTGATACCTTCCTTGAGGGAGTGAGAGCCAATCCCATCCTTGATGGGCACAACTCAGTCTGTGGTCTGTCGACATGGTCCTGAAACACCATCCTCTAACAAAGTCAGTATTTTAAATTATCATGGGGCCATGGGATGTACACGACTCTACTCTGTAGGTGCCAAGGCCCAGGTGTTGGCACCCCCATGAAGACACTAGCTCAAGAATCCTTGGGCTCTAGGCTCCAGTGGCCCTTTGACCCACATGAAGCTCCCATGCTGCCAGGCAACTGTATTGCTGGCTGCTCCACCAAAAACTCACTGCCTGGTGTAGTAGTCCGAATGTGTCTCATATGGGATGATAAGCCCTATCCCCACACAGAGGTCTGATACCTCTTGTGTCTGCCCACTTTTGACCATACCAGCATCGCAACCCAGAGCAGCTAAATCACACTTAAGACAATTGGAGGCATTGGTCCCATGTGAACCTTCCTCATATACCCATTGCCCTCCTTCATTGGCCACAAACAAGGCCAGGGATTCAGAAAGTTTTCCCCTTCAGTGCCCCAGGGGAAAAACTCCTACTGGAGCATACCCAAAGACTGCCTTCCTGTGTCTCAGTGAGTCTACCTAATAGGTTTTCATTGGAATATCTACACTGACACCCATCTCCCACATAGAGAAACCATAATCTTCACCATCCAGTAACCCGGGATCTGGGAAACAAGGGCGACCAGATGGGCAGCCATATCTCAACTTTAGACACGAGGGGACTGAGGAAGCTGAAGAAGGAGCCCTCAACACAGCCACACAACTCAAATAGCCTGGTGCACACACCAAGTCCAAGTAAGAATGTTTGGTTAGTCCTGCAGGAGCAGCTGCTCCTAAGTAAGTACTGTATCCTGGCCTGCGTGCTTCTGGGTCTCCAGTCCCCAAAATCTTCTCTCCTGGAAGGCATGTTGGATCCTAGGATATTCTTGACAAACTGTCACTAGGCTGGGCCTCAGTGTAATCCTATTGAGCATGATTTTTAAGTCATTATCACTATTGGAGACAGTATGAGGTCTCTTCATTAACTCAACTCCAGAAACCACACCATGGGAAGCCCATTGCACCATGTCACCTCCAGGGCCTTGAAAATCGGTTTATTGGAGGCAGTCCGGGTCATCACCTTGTCCAACAAGGCTGGCAGCACCAGCTCATGGGCTGTTGGGGCCTTGGCCATAGCTCCAGGCACTGGAACCCATGAGGCCTTCCACTGGTGATATAATCTACGAACAGTAAGGGGGCAGGTATGAATAGACAACAGGAGCATGCTCTGGGCACACTGGTTCCTGAGTGTCCTTTGGCACCAATGGCCCTTCTGAGTCCTTTAGGATGCTGTCACTGTAGGTGTGGTGGTATTGGGCTAGCTCTGCCCACCTCAATTGAATAGTGCTGGGCCCCTTGGTCACTAGGTCAGCATCCTCCACTGCTCTCTCCTGACCCCAGTATCCGGGATCCAGCAGGGAGCTGGGCTAGAAAACCAAGCACTGGCACTGAATTGGCAAGAGGACTAGCTGAACAACATACAATCAAGGAGTCCCCCATAGATCCCTGGGACTAACAAAAAGTCATCACAATCCAGGCCCTGGCAATCAAGTCTGGGCTATATGTACACAACATATCCCTGGAGTATATACTGTGTTTCTTGGATACACCTTCCTCCTATGGTTTCTATACAACTCAGTACATTATACATCTCAAAGAAAGGGTATGGGCATTAGGATGGACCACAAACTACCCCTACTGTGGGACCTTGGTGCATCCCATGGAGCAGTGGGATCTCAGTTCCAGGAGGGGCCCTGCCATGCTTTCTGGGATCACCTCAGTCTGATGCCATCCACATGGCCTGATGATGCCAGTCCCTGAACAGGGTGAATGGCAGGGATATGCATGCCTGGCACCATGCTGTAGGAGACATGTCATTTTTATTGGCACCCCCTGAACAGTTACTAGCCTTATAGTCCTCTGTCCTAGGCTCCAGTGACTCTGCCCACCACCTAAAGATCCCAGGCTCCTGCATAGTCATTGCCACTCCAATCCTCTCACCTTGCCTTGACATGGCTTGGATCTGGATCCACCAAATCTAAAACCTATCCCCACGCAGTCTTGTTTGCCAGGGTTAGCCCACATTTGGTCTCAACAGCAAGTCAACCTAGAGCTGTTGATGCCCAGCCAGGTCTTGTGGCATAACTGGACCCAGGTTAATCCTCACTCAGAAACGTTTCCATTTCTTGTATGAATCTCTGAACAAGGCAGAAGTTCATGTAAGGTTCAGGTAATGTCCAGGACATTTCCCAAAGTGGCGTAGCTCACTCAAGAGGACTTCTGAAGTATGCCTTCTTTTAACTCTGTGGATCCACCCCTGAGGTTCATGTTGGGTGACCCAACAGAACCACTGCTGCCCCACACAGGTACATGGACACCCTCTATCCACTCACCTGGGTGTAAAGGTACACTAAAACTGGGTATAAGGGTATCCTGAGTGCAGCTCCTTTCAATGAAAGAGAGAAGGGGATGAAAGGATCTGAAAAATGAGCCCCAAGCATGGTATTGCAACTCAAACAGTGGGTAGCACACAACAAACCCAAGGAAGATGGAGCATGGGTGCACCCTGAATGAGCAGCTGCTCCAGTCTGGGCACTGTGTCCTGGCCTGTGAGGCCTTGAGATCTCCAGTCCCCAGAGTCTCCTCTGCTGGAGGGCACATGATTACCTCAAGATCCTCTTGCACCACTGTCACTAGGATGGGCCTCAGTGTAATCCTATTGAGCATGATTTTTAAATCATCATTTCTCTTCAATACAGTATGAGTTCTCATCATTGACCCAACCCTAGGAACCATACCATGGAATCCCATTGTCACTGCCATAACACTATAGCCCATAGGACTGACTTACCTCAGGAAGTCAGTGACGTTTCATTCAACCACAGGGATGGAACAATAGGCTTCAGGTCTCATGGGCCCTTGACCACAGCCCTTGTCTCCATGGCACTGGACCTCATACCTCATAGGGACTTCCATTGGTGACATTAACTGTGGGATAGGAAGGTGAATGGGTGTGAACAGACAGCAGGGGAAGAATACAATACACTGGATCCAGAGCATGCTTACTCCCCCATTGCCCAGGTAAGGCTTCAAAGAGCCCACCCTGGTACATGTGCTTGGTCTCTGAGACCAAGAGGTCTACTAGCATGATTCTTTCAGGATTCTGCCACAAGGAAATAGCTACCACCATTTCTCCTTCAAGCACATGAGACCGAGACCCCGGCAGGAAATTATACTGGACAAGCAAGAAATGGCCTGTATAAGGATTAAAGTTCTGGGCCCCGAAACCTACAATTGTGGGTCCTGGGCCTACCAAAACAGTGTTGCTTTCAGGGCCAGTTGCTCGGGTGGAGGCTGCCTGAACACACTGTATCCTTGGAGGACAGGCTGGGTCCCATGAAAAAACCATCCTCCTATGGTTGCTGCCCACCTCAATCCCAAACATGTCCCAGTGATGAGATATGGTTATTGGGCAGGACCATGGCATAATCTTCCCATGTGGCTTTGAGCCTCCCATGGAGGAGCAGAACCTTGGGATCAGTAGCATCCTGACATCTTTACTGGGCACAATCAGTTTAAGGCCATGAACATAGCCTGTGCATGCCAACCACTGGAAAAAAGAAGCAGTATGGATGTGAAATGCCTGGTACCACCCTGTAGGTGTCATGGATCACTTGTTGGTACCTCTGTAAGTAGGTACAGACAAGAGCCTCCCTGAAGCCTAGTACAATGGAACCGTGGCCTGCATAAAACTCCCAGGCTTCCAGGCACCTACAGAGCTGGCTTAATAGCCAGCTCTCCCTCAGCGCCTTGGTGTGATCACTGGCCTGAGTCTCCCTGTGAATCTTAACCCTGTCCTTATTCTCAGTGTCCACAAACTTCTGGGAATATCATCAAGGCAACCCAGAGCTGCTAGAGTATAACGATAACTATTTGCAGCACTGGATCAATGTGACTCCTCATTCAGGACCATTTCCCTTCCTTACTTGGTACTCTCACAAGGCAAGGGGTTTAGGTACATTGATCTAAACCTCAGAACCCAAAGGGTTATAGCTCACCCAAGATCATGGCCCAGTGCTGCCTTCCTGGGTCTCTGGTCCCAGGCATCAAGTTCATCAGGCAACATATCCAGAACACCAGCTGCCCCACACAGGTCCAATTATACCCTCCATCCTCTCACTTAAAACCCTTAGTTCAAGAGTGATTGATGGTGCAATTCACCTTCTGAAAGACAGTTTTGGACACAGGAGCTGAGGAAGGAGCCCCCCTGCAGGACAGAAAATTTTAAAGCAGAAATCACACTACAGACCCAATGAGGGCAGAGTTTGTGAGAATCCTGCACAAGCAGCGGATCCTGCCTATAGACCATGTCCTTCCAAGGAGGAGGTCCTTGATTTCTCCAATCCCCAGGGTCTCCTCCCCCAGAAGGCACCTGATTCCCCAAATTCCTCTTGCATTAATGTGTAGGTTGGGCTTCAGGGTAATCCTATTGAGCATGATTTTTAAGTCATCATTTCTCTTCAAGACAGTATGAAGTCTTATCATAGACCCAACCCCAGAAACCATAGCACAGGAAGCACCTGGCCACCTCTAAGGCTCAGATTTCTGGCTTACCACAGGCAGTTGCGAACATTTCCTTTTTCAATGGTGCTAGCAGAATGAGTTCTTAGATTGATTATTCCATGACAACAGCCCTTGCCTCTTACGCACTGGAACACATACATGCTTGCTTCTGTGATACCTGTGGTCTGGGAGGAGGTAGGTCTGAACACACAGCAGGTGCAGGCTAGATACACTGGCTCCAAAGCATACATTGGCCCTGTTGGCCCAGGTGCGGCTTACCATGAAGCCAACCCTATAGATGCAGTGGGATCAGAAAAGCCCCACCCTCTTGCTTGAGAACTGATAGGTCTGTTGGTCACTAGTCCATAGAGGGCTACCCAGGCAAGGTTGCCCTCCTGGAGATGGATTCCCTTAAAGTTCCTTTCTGACCTCAGTACCCAGGATTCAGCAGGACCTGGGCTATACACTCAAGCAGTGGCAAAGAATTGGTCTCAGAGGACTGGTCACATGAGACATACCCAAGGAGGCCCTAGTGGTGCTCTGATCCTATCAACAAGACATCCCCATTCAGGTCTGGGAGCTCAGGTTCTGGTTGCATGCAATGGAGTCTCAGAATTCAGAAAGTGTGCACCACAGACACATTCCTCCTATGGTCACAGCCCACTTCAGTCCTCTACACATTGCAATGATTGCACACTGGCCTCCAGCTGGACCACAGCACAGTCATACCATGAAGCCTTTTGATACCCTGGAAGAGTAGGACCAGGGAACCTAGGAGGGGACCTAACATCCTTGCTGAGATCAGCTCAGTCTGAAATCCACCCATCTGGCCTGGGAAGACCAGAGCTGAGATATTGGATATGATTGGCACCAACCTGTGGGTGCCCTGGCCTAGGTTTTGGCACCTCATAACAGGGCACTGGACAGAGAGTTCCTGGATCACGGCTTCACAGTCCTCATAACCCATATAAAGCCCCTAGGCAGCCAGGCACCTACAGAGCCTGGTACCACACCAAAATTCTCCTACCTTGGTATGTCCTCATCTAAGGCCTCCTAGGGAATTTAGACCCTAACCCCACACAGAGGCCTGACCCCTAAACTCAAAACTTCTGACCAAACAGGCAAGTCAACCCATAGCCACTGCAGCTAACCTAGGACAAGTAGGGGCACTGGACTAATGGGAATCATCCCCTGGAACCTTAATTGGCACCAAAACTAAGCCAGGAGTTCATTCAATGAATTCTGGACCTCAGTGCCCAAATGGGCACAGCTTGCTCTGGAACACAGCCTGTGGCAACCCTTTGTTGGTCCATCCTTTAGGCTTGCATTGGGTGATCTGCCTGGACACTAACATCCCTAGAAAAGATCCTTGGTCCCTGCCATGCACTCACAGGGAGTCCACTGCTCCTCTCCTCACAAGAGGCCTTACATTTGGGACTTTATCCTGGCTGAACATTCTAGTGCTGGAGAAGCTCAGAGGAGTGGTGGCAAGAGCCTCAACCAAGGAGTTACAGGGGGAGCTCTGGTCCTACAAATATGTATCTGTATATGTATATACATATATCTGTCAAGATATATGTATCTTGTGTATATCTGTCAAGATCCGGTCGCTTAGGTACAGGCTCTGAGAGCACAATGGAATCTGTGAGTTCAGGATATGGACCCCAAAGAAAACTTCCTCCAATGGATGCTGCCTACTGTGTCCCATGCACATCCTACATTGGGGTAAGGATACTGGATTGGATCATGGACCTGCAGGTGCCATGTCACAGATACCTGTAACCCCCTCACTGGGTATCAAACTAATCACCCCTGTGTCTTATGTTCCAGGGGCCATGCAACCCAGTTGCAGATCCCAGGCTGCTAGAGACCCACAGAACTGGAATACCTGACAAATTTCCCACCTATCCTCAATGTGGTCCTCGGCCCAGACCTCTTAAGGTATCTAAACCTGCACCTTCAGAGATGCCTGATCCCTAGTGTTTCAATACTGCTGGTCACATGAAAAGGCAACATAGAGATGCTGCAGCCTTCACAGGCACAGTGGCATATTTGAAAGTACATTAACCTTCCATCAAGAAGTTTCCATTCCTTGTCAGGCACCTAAATCAGGCTGGGGAATCTGGACATCAGAGCCAAAAGTGTTATAGCTCACTCAGAAGCATGTCCCCAGGCTGCCTGTTGTGTCTCCCAAGGTACACTCCAAAGGCTTTCATTGGGTGTTCAACCATGTTACCCAGTTTTACCACAGAGGGCCCTATAGCTATGCTATGCAACTCACCTGGGGACCAGGATGCAAGTGTGACCTGCGGGGTAGCACATCTCACTGGAAGAAACAAGAAGGAAAAGAGATGATGAAGGAGCCACCTAAATCGTCCCCACAACTTGGCCAGTTGAGTTTACACACTATACCCAAGGAGGAACATGGCTAGATACAGTAGGAGCAACCACTCTTTCCTGGGGAGTTCAGTCAGGACTAGGGGGGCCTTCAGCTGTGCATTCCTATAGGTCTCCCCTGAAAGGCATCTGTGGACCCCAGGGCCTCTTGACACATTGTCCCTAGGCTGGGCCTCAGCGTAATCCTATTGAGCATGATTTTTAAGTCATCATCTCTCTTGAGACAGTATGAGGTCTCATCATCGACCCAACCCCAATAAACATATCAGGAGCTGTCCCTGGAGCCATCATAACTTAAGGGTCTGGATGGATAGATTGGCTTGCCACAGGCAGTACTGGGTGTGAACAGATAGCAGGCCCAGATCATAATGCACAGGTTCCAGAGTATGATTTGGCCTTGTATACCCAGGGGAGTCCTCTAAGGAATCCATAGCTTTAGGCATTCTGCATCTAGAAAACCTCTGAGCCTCTTGGTGACTAGAACAGAGGACACTTGGACAGGATCATCCTGCCAGCAGAGGCTACTTCCATCATTCCTTCCTGCCAGGTTCTATCCAGAAACTATGCTGGAGAAGCAAGCAATGGCCCAGCCTAAGCACCAGAAGACTGGTCCCACAAGACAAACCCAAGGATACAGCCATGGTGCCTTAGGTCAACCAACATGGGGTCACTGTTCATGCCAGGTCAACCAGTCGCATGATGTGTGGGCACAGAAGATCCTGGGAGTTCAGGTAAGCCACCTAGAGACAATTTCAGCTTATGTCCATTCACACACAAAGATGGGGTAGGGGCATTAGGATGGACCATGTACAACTCTACTATGGGGCCTTGCTGCCTCCCGAGGAGGACTGGGAGAATGGGTCTAGGAGGTACACTGGCATCTCTGATGAGCCCAATTCAGTCCTAGTCATTCCTCATGGCCCACAAACCCCAGCATCTAGAGGAGGCAAAGGAGGGGATAGGGTGTCCCTTGAACCACCCTACAGGAGCCATGGCCCAGGTATTGACACTCCCAAATGAGGCTCCAGAGTCTCTGAGACCTAGAATCCAGAGGCCTTGTGACCCATATAAAGCTACCAGGCTTCCAGATACTTATAGATCCAGCTGCTCCACCAAGTTCCCTCACTTGGTGTGGTTGTTCACCTGTGCCATATAAAGGAACTGAGTCCTGCTTCCACACAGAAGCCTAATCCCTAGTGTCTGCCCACCTAAAGCCATACCAGCAAGAATCTGGGATGTTAGGGTGTTCTTCAAAGTAGCATATTTAACTGGAAGATCAAGGGAGCACAGGGAGCTGAAGAAGGAGCCTGAGAATGGCCCTGCATTATGGCCAGTAGAGAGCACACACAAAGTTCAAGGAAGAGGAGTTTTTATGGTTTCTGCACAAGTAGCAGCTCAAGCCTGAGTATTACAGACTGGCCTGGGGGGCATGCAGATGTCCAATACACAGGTTCTTCTTCCATGAAAGGCATGTGTAGAACCTGGGATAATCAACTGATTGTGACTTGGCTGAGCCTCAGTGTAATCCTATTGAGTGTGAGTTTTTAAGTAATCATGTCACATTGAGACAGTATGAGTTCTCATCATCAATCCAACCCCAGGAAAAACAGCAAGAGAAGCCCTTAAAGCCAACTCCATGGTCAGTATGGATTGGCATACCATGGGAAGTCCCAGACATTTCCTACACCTATGGAACTGACACTGTCAACTTATGGGCCACTAGACCTAGACCACAGCTTTTACCCATGTGGCTCCTGGGCCCCTTTGGTTACCTCTGCTGACATCTTCTGTGGGACAAGGAAGTGAATGGATGTGAACAGTCAGCAGGGCCAGCTACGTTTAAATGGTTCCATAGTGCTTTGGCATCGTGGACATATGAGTCCTCCTAGGAGCCCATAATGTAGCTGTGGTAGAGACTGGAAAGTTCTGCATACTTCACTCGAAACTGTAGGGCCTTTGTTAACTGGGACAGAGAGGGACACCCAGGCAGGATCTTCTTGCCAGCAGTGGCTAAATTGACCAATACTTCCTGCACCCAATACTGATGTACATGCCGGACCCAGGCTGATCAAGCAGGCAATTTCCCAGTCTAGGCACTGGAATGCCATCCCCAGAAGAAATACACTAGGGTAATTTGTAGGGCCTTCAGCTTACTAACACAGAGTTGTAGTACATGCCTGGAAGCTTGGTGCAGGCTGAGAGTGCACAGTGGATTCTGAGAAATCAGGCTGAGGCCTTCAGAAACAAATTTCTCCTATTGTTACTACCAACCACAGTATCGACATATCCGAATATGGGGTGGACACATTGGGCTGGGCCTTGGCACATTTCTACCATGGAGCCTTGATAATTCTCAAGCAGGAGTGGGAGCCAAGGCCCAGGAGTTGCACAGGCACCCTTGCAGGGCCCAACGTCGTCTGAGCCCATCAATGTGGCCAGTGAATGCCAGACTCTAGGTGAGGCAACCACCAGGGATAGGGTGTGGCTAGCACCACCCTGAAGGTGCCATGGTTGGGCATTGGTAACTCCCTGATAAGACACCAGGTTGAGTCCACGGGCCCTAGGCTCCAGAGATCTTGTGAGACAGGTAAAGATCCCTGGCTTCCAGGTACCTGTAGGGCCAGCTGTTCTATGAAACTCACTGACTTCTTGGTGTGTCATCTGTATGGGCCTTATTTGGGATCAGAGCCCTGCCATTACACATAGTCCTGATCCCTTGTGTCTGCCCACCTACAGCCACACTAGCAATGCAACCATGGGCCATTGCTGGTAAGGTATTCATGACATCAACCCAAAGGCACACAGCTCACTCAAGAAGACTGTCCAAGTCTGCTTTCCTGTATATTCATGGGTCCAAACCTGAGGCTTATGTAGGGTGAACCCCTGCTGCCCCAGGCCCTTTGACACCATCTATCTACTCACCTGGAAACTGAAGTACAAAAGTGCCCTGCTGTGCAGCTTCTCACTGAGAGACAGAAGGAGATGAAAGGATCTAAGAAGGAGCCTCAAGCGATGCCCTGCAACTCAGACAATGGGGAGCACACAAGAAACCAAAGAAAATGAAGATAGGTGCATCCTGCATGAGTAGCCACCCCAGTGTGGGCACTGTGTTCTGGCCTGTGAGGCCTTGAGGTCTCCAGTCCCCAGGGTCTCCTCCCCTTAGAAGGCACCTGGTTACCCAAGGTCCTCTTGCACCACTGTCACAAGCTGGGCCTCAGCGTAATCCTATTGAGCATGATTTTTAAGTCATCATCTCTCTTCAAGACAGTATGAGTTCTCATCATTGACCCAACCCCTGGAAACACACCACAAGAACCCCTAGGAGCCATCCCAATGAAAGGGCTTGTTAAGATTTTCTTACCTCAGGCAGTCCTGGACATTCCTTCTTCAACATGGCTGACATCACCAGCTCATTGATTCCTGGGACTTTGACCACATCTCTTGCAATGGGGTCGGTTCTCCACAGGGGTTCCTCAGCTAACATTATCTATGGACACAGAGATGGGTGGGAGTGAACAGACAACAGGAACAGGCCAGGAAACACTGACTCCCAAGTGTGCTTTGACTCTGTAGGTCCAGCTGAGGCTTCCAAGAGGCTGCCCCTGTAGGCATCTTGGTTTGGAAAGGCTCTGATCACTTAGTCTGAAGCTTTTGGGCTTCTTGGTCACAGGGCCAGAGAGGGCAATTCATACTGTTACTGGTAATGCTGGAAGATTCTAATCACACTCTGCTTCTTTTTCTTGTGCCCAAATCTGGCCTGGGACCTGGGCTGGACTAGAAAGTGCTGCCATGAACTTGATATCAGAGAATCAATGGCGTGAGATGCATCACAGAAGGCTCTTATGTGGCCTTGTGATAACCCACAAGGCATTCCTGCCTAGGCCAGGCCTGTGTGTTAAGGGAGAGTCCATGGACACAACTTGCTTCCCAAGATCTGCAGCTATGCACTTCCTCCCGTGGTCTATGCCCACCACAGTCCTGTACAAATCCTTAAGTTGGTGAAGGGTCATAGGCCTGGACCACAGATCCTTTGTTGTGGGTCTTTGGAGCATCTCGTGGAGCAGTAGGAGCCAGGGACGAGGAGGGACGCTGTGTTCTTAATAGGTTCAATTCAGTTCAAAGCTAACCCATGTGACAGAGAATGTTGGCCACTGGATGAGCCAAGTGCCAGGGATGGGGAAGGCTGGGTACCACTGTACAGGTGGTTCATGACTATTTCCATTCTTCACTTAACAACATCACAAGGCAAGAGATTTAAGTACTTTGATCTGCACTTCAGAACCTAAAGAGTTATAGCTTAGCCAAGAGCCTGGCCCGAGGCTGCCTTCCTGGGTCTCTGTGGTTCCACTCATTAAGTTCATCAGATGACAAACCCAGAAAACCTGCTCCCCTACACAGGCCCAAATCCCCCTGACTAGACAGGGCCTGATGTGCTTTGTCCTTGTATGCAGCTACCATGCTGCCAGGCATGTGAAGCTATGATTGTGGTCACTGGCCCAGGCTTCCAACAGAATCTATGCCACTCCCCAACAAAGACGCCTGGTTCTAAGTAAAATGCCACTCCAAGCCAAAAAATCAAGGCAATGTAGAGCTATTGCAGTGTACCTAGGACAAGTGGGGCCAATGTCCCCACATAAACTCTACCCCAGGATACACTGTCAACCCTCAGTTGGCCCCTGAACCAGGCCAGCAGTTGTTGCAAGGTGTTCTGTACCTCAGAGACCAGAGGCAAGGCTGGCTCTGGAGCACAGCCCAAAGAAGTCTTCTTTTTTGCTATGGGTCCACCTCTTGTGCTCATGACAGGCGCTCAGGTGCCCAAATACTGCCTAGAGGCCCCATAATCCTCACCATCCACTCACCTGGGATGTGGGATGCAATGGTCATAAGCCAGGCAGCACATCTTACTCAAAGGCATAAGGTGATGAAAGGAGCTGAAGAAGGAGCCCCAGCACAGAACCACAACCTGGTCCATGTAATACACACCCCTCCTCAACGTGGAAGAAGCTTATCTGGACCCTCAAGAGCAGGAGCTGCTGCCTGGGACTGTTTTCTGGCCAGGGTAGCTTCAGGTCTACAGTCCCCAGTGTCTCTTGCACTGGAAAGCATGTGGAGACACTTGCGTCCTCTTGCTATACTGATGCTAAGTTTGCCTCAGCGTAATCCTATTGAGCATGATATTTAAGTCATCATCTCTCTTGGAGACAATATGAGGTCTCACCATCGACCCAACCCTAAGAACCACAACATGGAATCCTATTTTTGCCTCCCTAACACTATGGTGTATGGCCCATATGATTTTCCCCACGGGCATTTGAACCCACAGGGACTTACTTGGTGATGTCATCTGTGGGACAGGAAGATGCATGGGTGTGAAGAGACAGCAGGGGCAAATAGGCTATGCTGAATCCAGAGCATGCATAGGCCCCCTTAGGCCCAGGTGAGGCTTCCAGGAGCCCACTCCTATAAGTGTGTTTGGTCTTGGTGACTGATAGGCCTTCCAGGGCAGAATCATCCTACTGAAAGTGGCTAACACCCTTGCTCCTTCAAGCCCATGAGACCCAGATCCTGGCAGGTAACTGGAATGGACAAGCAAGCAATGGCCTGTATAAGCATCAAAGTTCTGGTCCCCCAAGACATATAACTGGGTCTTGAGCCAACCAACACAGTATCACCTTATAGGCCCAGATGCTCAGGTTCAGGCTGCCTGAATGCATTGTATCCTCAGAGGACAGCCTGGGTCCCATGGAGACACTGTCTTCTCATGGTTGCTGCCCAACTAAGTCCTGACCACATCCCATTGACGGGATACAGGCAATGGGCAGACCATGACCCATACCTCCTTTGTGGCCTTGGTGCCTCTCATGGAAAAGCAGAACCCCAGGCTCAGTAGGGGCTGTGGCATCCTTGGTGGACTCAACTTAGTTCAAAACCCAAATATGTGGACTGCAAATGACAGCCGCTGGACCAGACAAGCACTGAGAATGTAGTATATATGGCACCACCCTGTAGGTGCCATGGATCACTTGTTGGTACCTCTTTGACTAGGCACAGATCAGAGTATCCCTGCAGCATAGTACAGTGGAACCCTGGCACAAATAAAACTCCCAGGTTGCCAGGAATCTGTAGAGCTGGCTGAAAGACCAACTTTCCCTCACTGCCTTGGTGTTGTCTTTGGTCTGGGACTCCCTGTGAATCTTATCCCTGCCCTTGCTCAGTGGCCTGATCCTCAGTGTCTACCAACTTCCTCCCAAACAAGCAAGGCAATCCAGATCTATAGCAGTAAAAGAACCAGTGGCAGCACTGGCTCAATGTGTCCCCTAGTTCATGACTATTTCCATTCTTTACTTAACAACATCACAAGGCAAGAGATTTAAGTACTTTGATCTGCACTTCAGAACCTAAAGAGTTATAGCTTAGCCAAGAATCTGGCCCGAGGCTGCCTTCCTGGGTCTCTGTGGTTCCACTCATTAAGTTCATCAGATGACAAACCCAGAAAACCTGCTCCCCTACACAGGCCCAATTACAACCTCCATCTACTCACCTAGAAGTCTTGGTTCAAGAGTGCTCTGCCGGACAGCTCATTTTACTGAAAGACAGTTTGGAATATAGGAGCAGAGGGAGGAATCTCCAATGTAGGACAGTGAATTTTACAGCAAAGAGCACACAACAAATCCAATGAGGATTGAGTTTTTGTGAATAATGCACAAGCAGATGATCCTGCTGAAAATGTCCTGACAATGGGAGCCTTGAGTTCTCCAGTTCCCAGGTTCTCCTCTCCTGGAAGGACCTCATTACCCCAAGTTCCTTTTGCACTACCATCACTAGGCTGGGCCTCAGTGTAATCCTACCAAGCATGATTTTTAAGTCATCATCTCTCTTCAAGACAGTATGAGGTCTTATCATCGACTGAACCCCACAAACCACAGCACAAGGAGCATTGGCAGCATCCCAACTCCAAGGCTTGTATGGACTCAATACCACAGGCAGTTGTGTACATTTTCTTTACCAATGATGCTGGTAGAATGAGTCTGTGGGTTGTTGGGTCAATGACCACAGCCCTTGCCCCTGGGTACTGGAACACTTGCGTGCTTCTTCTGGTAACATCATCTATGGGACTGGGAGAGCCATGTGTGAACACACAGCAGGTTCAGGCTAGATAAACTCACTCCAGAGAATATATTGGCCCCAAGGCCCAACTGAAGCTTCCTATGAGGCTTACCCTGTAGGTGTGATGGGGTCAGAAAAGCCCCACCATCTTGCCTGAGAACTGCTGGACCTTTTGGTCACTGGCACAGAGAGGACACTCTGGCCAGGCTGCCCTCCCAGAGATGGCTTCCATTAAAGCTCCTTCCTGACCCCAATACTCAGGATGCAGAAGGATCAGGATGGACAATCAAGCAGTAGCAAAAAATTGGGCTCAGTGTACTGGGCAAATAAAACACTCAAAGGGTCCCTAGTGGTGCCCTGGTCCTAATACCAAGGGATTCCCATTCAGGCCTGGGACCTCAGGTGCTGGTTGCATGCACACAATGGATTCTTGAGTTCAGACAGTGCACAACTGAGACACATTCCTCCTATGGTCATGGGAGACCATAGTCCTGCATACATCACAAACATAGGGTACCATCATCAGGCTGGACCACAGTATACCCATGCCATGGAACTGTTTGGCCTCCCTTGGAGGAGCAGGATCACAGGCCCTAGGAGGGGCCCTGACAGACTTGCTGAAATCAGCTCAGTCCAAAATCCACCTAAGTGGCCAGCGAAGGCTAGATCTTAGACAATCAAGTGAGGGGACAGGATATGATTGGCACCAACCAGTGAGTATCCTTGCCTAGGTTTTGGTACCCCCCCATAACCGGACATTGGCCAGAGAGACCCTGGATCATGACACCAGAGACTTCATGACCCCTATGAAGCTCCCAGGCAGCCAGGCAACAAAGAGCCTGGTACCCCAACATACCTCGGTCCCTATCCTGGTGTGTCCTCATCTAAGGAAACCTAAAACTTGTACAAACACAGAGGCCAGAGCCCTAGAGTTCAACAACTTCAAACTGGCAAGACAACCCAGAGCCACAGCAGCTCACATAGAAAAACTCAGGGCACAGGCCAAATGTTAACCATCCCCATAGGAACTTTGGCATTACATAATTGGCCCCCAAACCAGGCCAGGAGTTCGTGCAATATATTTTAGACCTCAGAGTCCAAGTGGGCACAGCTAGCCTTTGACCACAGATAACCCAACGTGACAATTAGATCCCTAGCAAAGAAGCCATGGTCCCTGCCATGCACTCACCTGGGAATCCCAGTGACCCTTAGCTCCCCCAGAGGAATATCTTTGCGCCTTTACTCTGGGTGAACATTCTAGCATTGGCACATCTCAGAGGAGTGGTGGCAAGTGTCTCACCAAAGGAATCCCAGAAGTAGCTCTGGTCCTACCAACACTGTATCCTTGTCCAGGCCTGGAAGCTCAGGCGCATGATCTGAGTACACACAGGAACCCATGAATTCAGGCTATGGACCCCAAAGAAAACTTCCCCCAAGGACGTTGCCTACTGAGTCACATGCACATCCCACATTGCAGTAAAGACACTGAACTGTACTATGGCCCTGTAGGAACCATAACACAGATGCCTGCTGCTCCCTCACTGGGCATCAAACTGATAGTCCATGAATCCTAGGTTCCAGGGGCACTGCAACCCAGTTGTAGATCTTGGGCTGCTTGAAACCTGAAGAGCCACCATCAGGTCAAACGTTCTTCCTATCATCAAATTGGTCTTCGAACCAAACCTCTTCAGGAAGCTGAAACCTGCACCTTCCATACACAAGATCCGTAGTGTCTTAATACTGTTGGTTATACCAACAGGCAACATAGAGATGTTACAGCCTCCATAGCTACAGTGGCAGCTTTGGAAGTGTAGGGTCCTCCCTCAGGAATTGTTTTCATTCCTTGCCAGGTGCCCACACCATTACAAGGATTCGGGTAAAGTGTTCAGAAAACCAGAGCCCAGAGGGACAGCTCACTGAGAAGCACAGTCCTAGGTTGTCTTCTGGTGGCTCCCAGGGTATATCCCTAAGTTTTGCATTGAGTGACTGGCCATGATACCCAACTCTAACACACAGGATCAATGCCATCCACTCACCTGGGAACCAGGATGCAAGTGTGGATGCTACCACTGGGTAACATATCATACTGGAGGAAACAAGAGGATGAAGGGAGATGAAGGAGTGCCCAAAGACATACCCACAACTTGGCAAGTTGGGATCACACACCATGCCCAAGGAAAAAGTAGCTTGGATGGAACCAGCAGGATAAAGACTCTTTCCTAGGGACTGCATTCACGACTATGGTAGCATCCAGATGTGCATTCCTATGGGTCTACCCTGAAAGGCCTATATGGAAACCTTGATGGATAAGCATGTGAGGGCTCAGCCCAAGAATCAGAAGACCAGTTTCACAATATAACCCAAGGAAACACCCGTGGTGCCCTGTGCCTACCCACACAGGGTCACTGTATAGGCCTGGGCAAATGGTTGTAGGATGCAGGAAAACAGTGGATTCTAGGAGCTCAGGCTGTGCCAACCAGAATCATTGTTGGCTGATGCTCACAGCCCATTTCAATGCAATATACACCCCAAAGATGGGTAGGGCCATTAGGATGGAACATGGATAATTCTACCAAGGGGCCTTGGTGTCTCCCATGGAGGAGTGGGAACATGGGCACAGGACATGCTTTGGCATCCTTAATAGGCCCATTATTCTGAGTCATTCTTCATGATCCATGAACACCAGCACTATTAAGAGTCAAGGGATGGAAAAGGCGTGTCCTTGAAACCACCCTACAGATGCCATGGCCCAATTATTGACATCCAATGACATGATCTCAAACTGAGAGTCCCTGGGTCCTAGACTCCAGTAGCCTTGTGACCTACATGAAGCTACCAGGCTTCCAGATATCTGCAGATCCAGCTGCTCCAAAAAATTACTACGCTTGGTATGGTCATCCATATGAGCCTTATAGAAGAACTGAGGCCTGCCCAAACACAGAGGCCTGATCCTAGTGTCAACTCACTTAGTCATAACAGCAAGTGCTTTGCACACTATGATACCTGCCATGTATCATATCTAACTGAAAGAACAAAGTAGCACAGTGAGCTGAATAGACTCTGCATTAACCTGCAAAGTGGCCAGTAGAGAGCACACACCAAGTTCACAGAGGATGGAGCTTGGATGGTTCCAGCAGGAGCAGCCACTCAAAACTGGGGACTACACCTGGCCTGGGGGTGCATCCTGGTATCCGAAACTCAGGTTCTACCCTTGAGGCACATGTGCACCCTGGAATACTCTTGACTGACTGTCACTTGGATGGGCCTCAGCGCGATCCCATTGAGCATGAATTTTAGTCATCAAGTCACGTCAATACAGTATGAGGTCTTATCATCAACCCAAAACCAGGAATCCCAAGAGTAGCCCTTAGATCCATACCGACTCCATGGCATAGATGTTTTGGTGTACCATGGGCAGTCCCAGACATTTCCTACACTTATGGGGATGGCACCCCCAGCTAATGTGCAACTAGATACACACCAGAGCCCTTGTCCCCATGGCGCTGGGCCCCCTTGGTTTCTTCTACTGACATCTTCTGTGGTAAAAGGAGGTCAATGGGTGTGAAAAGGCAGCAGGGCCATGGAAGGGTGCACTGGTCCCACAGCGTGCTTTGGCTTTGTTGGCCCAGGTGAGTCCTCCTAGGAGCCCATCTTGTAGCTGGAGTTGACACTGGCAAGTTCTGCCCATGTCACCCAAAACTGTGGGGCCTTGGTCACTGGGACAGAAAGAAAGACTCAGACATGATCTTCTTGAGAGCAGAGGTTAAATCCAAAAATACTTCTTGCCCCCAAGACTCACATCCATGTAGGACCCAGGCTAGTCAATCAAGCAACTGTCCAATCAAAGCATCAAAATACATGCTCTGGAAAATATATCCACGGATAATTCATAAGGCCTTTCTCCTACTAACATAGGGTTGCTGTACAAGCCTATGTGCGAGGGTGAAAGCTGCAAAAGCACAGTGGATTCTGAGAGATCAGGTTGTATCTGTAGAAATAACTTCTTCTAATTGATACTACAAACCACAGTATCAACACGACCGAATAATGGGGTAGTGACATTGAGCTGGGCCATGGTGCATTTTTACCATGGTGCTCGTTGCCTCTCATGGAAGAGGGGGAGCTCAGACCTAGGTATTGCATTGGCATTCTTGTTGGGCTCAATACAGTCCAAGCCCATCAATGTGGCCATGAATGCCAGCACCTAGTCAAGGCAAGCACAAGGGATGGTGTGTGACTAGGCCAACCAAGCAGGTTCCATGGCCTGGGTGTGTACCTTTCTGAAAAGATCCTGGGTTGAGAGTCCATGGGCCCTAGATACCAGTGGCCTTGTGACACACATGAAGCTCCCTGGCTACCAGACACCTGTAGAGCCGGTTGCTCCATGAAACTCACTGACTGCTTGATGTGGTATCTGTATGGCCCTCATTTGGGATCAGAGCTCTGCAATCAAACAGTTGCCTGGTCCCTAGTGCTGGCCCAATTACAACAACTCTAGCAATGCAACCATGGGCCTCTGCAGGTTAAGTTCTTCGAGATATTAACACGAAGTTGCTCAGCTCACTCAAGAATATTGCCCAAGTCTGCCTTTCTGTGTCTCCATGGGTCCAACCCAGAGGCTCATGTCTGGTGACCCAGCAGAACCCCTGCTGCCAGACACAGGCCCATGGACACGCTCTAATCACTCACCAGGAAATGTGGGTGTAATTGTTCCCCACTGTAAAGCTCCTCGCACTGAAAGACAGAAGAGGATGAAATGTATCTAAGGAGCCCCAAGCATGGTCCAACAACTCGCACAGTGGGGAAAACACAAGAAATCCAAGGAAGATGGAGCATGGGTTCACCTTGCATGAGCAGCCAGCTCCAGTCTGGGTACTGTGTCGAGGCCATGGTCCAGAGTCCGTGAAGTTTCCAGTCCCTAGTGATACTCACCTCAAAGACACCTGGGTACCCAAGGTCCTCTTGCACCACTGTCACTAGGCTGGGCTTCAGCGTAATCCTATTGAGCATGATTTTTAAGTCATCATCTCTCTTCAAGACAGTATGAGTTCTCATCATTGACCCAACCCATAGAAACAAACAACAAGACCTCTGAAAGCCATCCCACTGATAGTGCCTATTAATATTGGCTTACTTTAGGTGGTTCTGGACAATTCCCTTGTCAACATGGCTGGCATCACCAGTTCATTGGCTGCTGGCACCTTGTCCACAGCTCTTGAATTTGGTCTGTTCATCTGTGCATATGGAGTGATTTGGGAGTGAACAGAGAACAAGAATAGGCTTTGGTGCACTGAATCCGAGAGAGCTTTGACTCTAATCAGTCCAGGTGAGGTTTCCAGGAGGCTGCCTCTGTGGGCATCTTGGTTTGGACAGGCTACAACCTCATTGCCTGATACTTTTGGGCCTCTTGGTCACAGGGCCAGAGAGGGCAAGTCAGACTGTGTCACCATGCTGGAAGTGGCTAACACCACATCCCTTCTTACCTCTATCCTAAATTTGACCCAGGATCTGGTATGGACAAGAAAGGGCTTGCATACACTTGATATCAAAGAACCAATGGCATAAGATGCATTATAGGAAGCCTTGGTGGGGTTTTTCCATGACTCACTCAGCATTCCTGTCCAGGCCAGGCCTGTGTGCTAAGGTAGTAGATGTGAACGCAACCTGCTTCCCAGGATCTCCAGCTAAGTACTCTAAGACACCTTCCTCCCATGGTGTGTGTACTCAGCAGTCCTGGACACATCCTAAACATGGGGAAGGGGCATCAGCCCAGATATGGATCCTTCATTTGTGGGGCTCTGGTGAATCTCATGGAGAAGTAGTTGCCGGGACCAAGACAGACCCCACGTCCTTATAAGTTCAACTCAGTCCAAAGCTCACCCATGTGAGAAGGAAAGCTGATCCCTGGGTGAGGCAAGTGTCAGGAATGGGGCAAGCTTGGCACCACCATTCAGGTGACCTGGGCTAAGTGTCTGAATCCCCAGACTGGATACTGCCTGATGGTGCTGTGTCTTAGTATTCAGCTACCATGTTGCCAGGTATGTGAAGCTACCATGGTACCAGGCACCTGAAGAGTCAGCTCTCCCATCAACCCTCCCTCACTAATGGTTTTTATCCCCTTCCCATGCTTCCAACAGAATCTGAGCCAGTCCCCAACAAAGACATGCAATCCCAAGTTTTGCCAACTCCTAGATAAAAGGTCAAGGCAATGCATACCTACTGTAGTACACATAGGAGAACTGGGGGAAAATAGCCTCACTAAACCCTTCACCGAGATCCATTGCCAACTCTAAGTTGACCTCTGAACCAGGCCGTGGGTTCGTGCAAGGCATTCCATATCTAAGAGTCCAAAGGAGCATAGCCGGCTCTGGAGCACAGTCAGAGGTGACCATCCTTTTTCACCATAGGTCTACTTCCTGTGCTCTGACCCCCAAATACTGCCCAGAGGCCCCATGATCCTCACTGTACACTCACCTGGTATGTGGGATACAAAGGTGTCCAGACAGGCAGCACATCTCACTGAAAAGCACAAGAAAATGAAAGGAGCTGAAGAAGGTGCCCCAGCATAGCACCATAATTCAGCCCATGGGGAACCCACCCTTGCCAAGGAGGAAGAAACTTTGGTAGATCCACAGCAGCAGCATCTGCTGCCTGGGACATTTTCCTGGCCTGGGTGCCTAAGTTCCGTAGTGTCTCTTGCATTGGAAAGCACATAGGGACCCTGGTGTCCTCCTGCACCACTGTCACTAAGCTGGGCCTCAGCGTAATCCTATTGAGCAAGATTTTTAAGTCATCATCTCTCTTCAATACAGTATATGGTCTCATCATTGACCCAACCAGAGGAACCACACAATGGAATCCCATTGTCACTGCCCTAACACTATATAGCCCATAGGATTGACGTACCTCAGGAAGTCAGAGACATTTCATTTTCCCTTGGTGATGTAACAACAAGCCTGATTGCTCATGGCCCTTGACCACAGCCCTTGTGCCCACAAAATGGACCTCGTAGGGGCTTCCATTGGTGACACCATCTGTGGGATAGGGAGGTGATTGGGTGTGAACTACAGCAGCAGCATAATAGGATTCACTGGACCCAGAGCATGCTTAGGCCACCATCATCCCAGATGAGGCTTTCAGGTTCCCACCTCTGTAGGTGTGCTTGGTCTATATGAATGAGAGGCCTACTAGGCCAGAAACGTCATACTGGAGGTAGTTACCACCATTGTTCCTTCAAGCCGAAAGACACAGGTCCTGGCTGGAAATGGGACTGGACAAGCAATCATAGCCATAACCATAGTTCAAAACCCCAAGACATAAAACTGTGGTTCCTGGACCTACTAACACATTGTTGCCTCACATCTTCAGGAGCTCATATAGTGATGCCTGAATGCACTGTATCCTCAGAGGACAGGCTGGGTCCCATGTAGACACTGTCTTCCTCTGGTTGCTGCCCAGCTAATTCCCAAACACATCCCCATGAAGGGCTATGTGCATTGGGTGGGACCATGGCCCACCCCTCCCATGTGGCTTTTGTGCATACTGTTGAGGAACAGAACCCCAGGCTCAGTGAGGGCCCTGGCATCCTTGGTGGCTTCAGGTTAGTCCAAAATACATATATGTGGCCTGAAAATGCCAGCCACTGGACCAGGCAAGCAGCAGCTATATGGAATGCATGGCATCAACTTGTATGTACCATGGATCACTTGTGGGACCTCTCTACCAGGTACAGATCAGAGATCCCTGCAGCATAGTACAGTGGAACCATGGCACACATAAAACTCCCAGGCTGCCTGGCACCTGTAGACCTGGCTGAATGGCCAACTCTCCCTTACTGTCTTAGTGTGATCCTTGCCTGGGTCTTCTTGTGAATCTCATCCCTGTCCCTGGCCAGTGGCCTTATTATTAGTGTCTGCCAACATCTGTCCACACCTTCAAGTCAACCAAGATGTGCTGTAACCCAATAAGAACCAGTGGTAGCACTGCCCCAATGTGTCCCTTTGCTCAGAAGTATATCAATTCTTTATTTGGCATCCTCACCAGGCAAGGGATTTAAGTCCGTTGATCTGCACCTCAGAGTCCAAGGTTTCATCGCTCACTAAAGACCATGGCTCAAGGCTGCCTTTCTGGGTCTCTGTGGTTCCTCCCATCACACTCTTGGGATGACATGTCCAGAGCACTCACTGTCCCACAAAGGCCCAATTACAACCTCCATCCACTCACCTAGAACCCTTGGTTCAAGGTTGCTCCATAGGGCAGCTCATCTCACTGAAAGACAGTTTTAGATATAGGAGATGAGGGTGGGGCCCTCTGTGTAGGACAGCAAATTTTACGGCAGGGATCAAATAATAAACCCAATGAGGATAGAGTTTTTATGAATCCTGCACAAGCAGCTGATTCTGCCTGCAGGTCACTTCCTCCCATGGGGTCCTTGAGGTCTACAGTCACCAGAGTCCCCTCCCCTGGAAGGCATCTGGTTACCCCAAGACCCTTGAACCACTGTCACTAGGCTGGGCCTCAGCGTAATCCTATTGAGCATGATTTTTAAGTCATCATCTCTCTTCGAGACAGTATGAAGTATCATCATCGACCCAACCCCACAAACCACAGCACAGGAATACCCTGGCACCATCCCAACTCCAAGACTCAGATTTCTGGCTTACCACAGGCAGTTGCAGATATTTTCCAACAACGCAGGATGAGCTCGTGGGTTGCTGGGTTCATGACCACAGCTCTTTCTTCTGGGACACTGAAACACATGTATGTTTTATCTGGTGACATCATCTGTGGGATTAGGAGGAGGCACGTGTGAACACACAGCAGCCATATCCCTATTGTCTGCCCATCTACATTCACACTCAGCAAGTGTTTTGGAAGTTATGGTACATGTCAGGAAACATACCTCATTGAAAGAACACAGGAGCAAAGGGAGCTGAAGAAGAGACTGAGCATGACCTACAACATGGCCATTAGAGAGCACACACCAAGTTCAAAGAGGAAGGAACAAAGATGGCTCCAGAAGGAGCAGCCACTCAAGCCTGGGGACTAAACCTAGCCTGGGAAGCCTCCTGGTGTCCAATACCCAGCTTCTCACCCTGGAAGACACATGTTCACCCTGGAATACTCTTGATTGGCTATCACTTGGATGGGCCTCAGTGCAATCCTATTAAGCATGAATTTTAGTCACTAAGATACTTTGAGACAGTGTGAAGTCTCATCATTAACCGAAACCCAGGAATCATAACAAGAGTAGCTCCTAGATATACACCAACTCAGGGGCCTGGATTTTTTGGTGTACTTGGGCAGTCCCAGACATTTCCTACACCTATGGGAATGACACCCCCAGATAATGTGCAACTAGATGTAGACCAGAGCCCTTGTCCCCATGGCACTGTGCCCCCTTGGTTTCCTCTACTGACATATGTGGAAAAAGGAGGTAAATGGGTGTGAAAAGGCAACAGGGTCAGGCAAGGGTGTGCTGGTTCCTCAGCGTACTTTGGCTTCGTTGGCCCAGGTGAGTCCTCCTAGTAGGCCATCCTATAGCTGGGGTGGGGACTGGCAAGTTCTGCCCTTGTCATCCAAAACTGTGGGGCCTTGTTCACAAGGAAAGAGAGACACACACTCTGGCAGGATCTTTTTGAATAGCAATGATTAAATCCACAAATCTTTTTGCCACCAAAACATACATCCATGCCAGAACCAGGCTAGTCAAGCGAGCAATTGCTCAATCTAAGCGTTGGAATACTTGCTACATAAGACATACTCTGGGTAATTCGTAGGGCAGGGCCTTCAGCATACTAAAACAGGGTTGCTTTACTAGTCGGTGTGCTTGGGTGCAGGCTGTGAGAGCACAGTGTATTCTGAGAGATCAGGCTGTACCTGCAAAAACAACTTCTTACTATTGTTACTGAAAAACACAGGATCAACAAATCTGAATAATGGGTAAGTGATCACAAGCTTGCCATGGCACATTTATATAATGGAGTCTTGATACCACCTATGGAGGAGTAGGAGCCCAGGCCCAGGAGTTGCACTGGCAATCTTAACAGCCCCAACACAGTCCAAGCCCATCAATGTGGCCATGAATGCCAGCACCTAGAGAAGGCAAAGAGAAGGAATGTGGTGTAACTAGCACCACCCTGCAGGTGCCATCGCTCTGGTATTGGTTCCTCTCTGAAAAGACTCTGGATTGAAGGTTCATGGGCGCTAGGCTCCAGTGGCCTTGTGAGACAAGTGAAGCTCCCTGGCTATCAGACACCTGCAGAGATGGTTGCTCCATGAAACTCACTGACTGCTTGGTATGTTTGTCTGTATGTGCCTCATTTTGGATATGAGCCCTGCCATCAAACAGTTGCCTGGTCCCTAGTGTTGGCACACGTACAGCCACATGAGCAAGGCAACCATGGGCCTCTGCAGGTAAGTTCTTCCGGATATCAACCTAAAGGCGCTCACTCAAAAACAGTGTTCAAGTCTGCTTTCTGTGTCTCCGTGGGTCCAACCCAGAAGCTCATGTCTGGTGACCCAGCAGAACCCCTGCTGCCCACACAGGCTCATGGACACCCTTTATCCACTCACCTGAAAACTGAGGTGTAACTGTGCCCCACTGTGCAGCCTCTCGCACTGAAAGACATAAGAGGATGAAATGATCTAAGAAGGAGCCCCAAGTGTGGTCTTGCAACTCAGACAGCAGGGAACACACAACAAACCCAAGGAAGATGGAACATGGGTGCACTCTGCATGAGAAGCCGCTCCAGTCTGGGTACTGTGTGCTGGCATATGAGACCTTGTAGTCTTCAGTCCCCAGTGACCCTCATCTAGAAGGCACATGGGGTACCCAAGGTCCTCTTGCACCACTATCACTAGGTTGGGCCTCAGCGTAATCCTATTGAGCATGATTTTTAAGTCATCATCTCTCTTCAAGACAGTATGAGTTCTCATCATTGACCCAACCCATAGAAACAAACAACAAGACCTCTGAAAGCCATCCCACTGATAGTGCCTATTAATATTGGCTTACCTCAGGTGGTCCTGGACAATTCCTTTGTCAACATGGCTGGCATCACCAGTTCATTGGCTGCTGGCACCTTGTCCACAGCTCTTGAATTTGGTCTGTTCTCCATGAAGATTCTTCTGCTGACACCATCTGTGCACATGGAGCAGGTTGGAAGTAAACAGACAGGATCAGGCTATGGTGCACTGATTCCAAGCGTCTTTGACTCTAATCAGCCCATGTGAGGTTTCCAGGAGGCTGCCTCTGTGGGCATCTTGGTTTGGACAGGCTACAACCTCATTGCCTGATACTTTTGGGCCTCTTGGTCACAGGGCCAGAGAGGGCAAGTCAGACTGTGTCACCATGCTGGAAGTGGCTAACACCACATCCCTTCTTACCTCTATCCTAAATTTGACCCAGGATCTGGTATGGACAAGAAAGGGCTTGCATACACTTGATATCAAAGAACCAATGGCATAATATGCATTATAGGAAGCCTTGGTGGGGTTTTTCCATGACTCACTCAGCATTCCTGTCCAGGCCAGGCCTGTGTGCTAAGGTAGTAGATGTGAACGCAACCTGCTTCCCAGGATCTCCAGCTAAGTACTCTAAGACACCTTCCTCCCATGGTGTGTGTACTCAGCAGTCCTGGACACATCCTAAACATGGGGAAGGGGCATCAGCCCAGATATGGATCCTTCATTTGTGGGGCTCTGGTGAATCTCATGGAGAAGTAGTTGCCGGGACCAAGACAGACCCCACGTCCTTATAAGTTCAACTCGGTCCAAAGCTCACCCATGTGAGAAGGAAAGCTGATCCCTGGGTGAGGCAAGTGTCAGGAATGGGGCAAGCTTGGCACCACCATTCAGGTGACCTGGGCTAAGTGTCTGAATCCCCAGACTGGATACTGCCTGATGGTGCTGTGTCTTAGTATTCAGCTACCATGTTGCCAGGCATGTGAAGCTACCATGGTACCAGGCACCTGAAGAGTCAGCTCTCCCATCAACCCTCCCTCACTAATGGTTTTTATCCCCTCCCCATGCTTCCAACAGAATCTGAGCCAGTCCCCAACAAATATATCTGATACTTAATTCTGCTCACTCCTAGCTAAAAAACACAGCAATGCATACCCACTGCAGCACACATAGGAGAACTGGGGGAAAATAGCCTCACTAAACCCTTCACTGAGATCCATTCCCAATGCTCAGCACAACCAGGCCAGTGTTTCAGGCAACGTGTTCTGGATCTCAAAGTCCATAGGGGCACACGTGGCTCTGGAGCACAGTCAGTGGTGTCCATCCTTTATCACCATAGGTCCACCTCCTGTGCTGTGACAGGTGATCTGACCCTCAGATACTGCCCATAGGCCCCATGATCCTCGCCATACACTCACCTGGGATGTGGGATACAAAGGTGTCCAGACATGCAGCACATCTCACTGAAATGCACAAGAGGATGAAAGGAGCTTAATAAGGAGCCCCAGCATAGCACCATAATTCAGCCCATGGGGAACACACCCTTGCCAAGGAGGAAGAAACTTTGGTAGATCCACAGCAGCAGCATTTGCTGCCTGGGATGTTTTATTAGCCTAGGGGGCTTTCAGGTCTAAGTTCCGCAGTGTCTCTTGCACTGGAAAGCACACAAAGATCATGGTGTCCCCTTGTACCACTGTCACTAGGCTGGGCCTCAGCGTAATCCTATTGAGCATGATTTTTAAGTCATCATCTCTCTTCAGGACAATATGAGGTCTCATCATTGACCCAACCAGAGGAACCACAGCACAGTAATCCCTTGGTGCCATCCCACCTCTAAGGCCTGGATGGATGGCTTACCTTGGGCAACCAGGGAAATTTCCTTCTCCAAGATCTTGATACCACCATCTCACGGCCTGCTGGTGCCTTGACTACAGCCTTCCCTTTGGGGTACTGGTCCGCACAAGGGATCCTAATGCCATCATCTATGGAAATGGGAAGGGGCAGGTTGGACAGACAGCATAGGGGGGCTCTGGGTGCATAGTTTCCACAATGTGATCCGATCTCATTGGCCTCGGTGAGGCTTCATGTAGCTTAGCCCTGTAAGTGTAGTGGGTCAGACAATTTCTGATCACCTCACTCACAAATAGCTAGGTTGTTGGTCACTGCTATGGAGATCCACTTGAGCTGGGTCACTTTGCTAGAAGTGGTTATGCATGTAGGTCCTTCTTTCACCACAGGCCTAAATTTGGGCCTTTACCTGGGCTGGACATTAAAGTGCTGGCATGGCCTTGTCATAGGAGGATTGGTGGCATGAAGGAGTTCCCTGGGGACCCATGGTCCTACCAACTTGACATCCCTGTCCACGCCTGGTAGATCAGATGCAGAATGTGAACACACATTAGAAACTGGGCGTTCAGCCTTGGACCCCAGAGAAAAACATCCTCCAATGTATGCTGCCTTCTGAGTCGCATACACATCCCACAGTCGGGGTAAGGGCATTGGTGTGGATCACGGCCCTGCAGTTGCCATGGCACAGATGTCTGAAACCTCTAACCTGGCACTGGACCGAGCATCCCAGTGTCTTAGGTTCCAGGAGCCCTGTGATGCACGTGAAGCTCCCTGTATGAGAGACACCTACAGGGCTGGCAACTCATGAAACCTACCTCTAATGCTCAATGTGGTACTCAGCCCAGACCTCCTACATAATCTGAAACCTGCACCTTCTGAGAAGCCTGATTCTCAGTGTCTGACTATATCCAGTAACACCAGCAAGTCAACACAGAGCAGCTGCCACAGCCATAGGCCAAGTGGAGGCTTTGAAAGCACGTGACCCATCCCTCAGGAACCATTTCCATTTCTTGCCTGACCCCAGTACTAACTACAGAGTCAGGTAAGCTGTTCTGGACCTCAGAGCCCAAAAGGGAACATCTCACTGAGAAGCACAGCCCCAGGCTACCTTATTGTATCTCAGTGGGTACATCCCTTAGGCTTACATTGGGTGACACACCCTGACGCCCAGCTACACCACAGAGAATCCATAACCCGTGACATCTACTCACCTGGAATCCAGGACACAAATATGAGCCACCAGCTAGTACATCTCACTGAAAAAAAACAAGGGGACAAAGAGGCCTGAAGAAGGAGCCCCCCAAGAAATCCCCACAACTCAGCAAGTGGGGATCATACACCATGCCTAAGGTGGAAGGAGTTTGGTTGGGTCCAACAGGAGTAGCCACTCCTTCCTAGGGACTGCATTCTGGCTTGGGGGCAGCTAAAGCTGTCCACTACCCAAGGTTTCCTCTTTTAGGCACATGTGGACTCTGTGGTCCTCTTGAAACTTGGTCACTAGGCTGGGCCTCAAGGTCATCCTATTGAGCATGATTTTTAAGTCATGATCCCTCTTCAAACCAGTATAAGGTCTAATCATTCACCCAACCCCAGGAACCATACCAGGGGCAGTCCTTGGAACCACTCCAACTTAAAAGCCCAGAAGGATTTGATTACCATAGGCAATCTTGTTCATTGTGTCGGGTATGAACAGAAAGAAGGGGCGACTAGGTACAGAAATTCCGGAGTGTTCTTTAGTGTTGTTGGCCCAGGCAAGTCCTCCAAAGAGCAAGTTAGGTCCTACTTGTCCACAAACTGCTGGGAGTTTTGGTCACCAGAACAGAGAGGGACACTTGGCCAGGATTGTAAATGTCAGCAGTGGCTACCTTCACTGATCCTTCTGCCCCCCCAAGATCTTGATCCTGGTGGGAAACCATGATGGACAAGCAAGCAATGGCATAGCCAAAGTATCAGAAGATTGGCCTCACAAACATACCCAAGGAAACAGCAGTGGGGTCCTGGACCTATTAACACAGGTTGTTGTACAGGCCTGAGAGATTGGGTGCAGGTTGCCTGAGCACAGTAGATCCTGGGAGCTATGCTTCTCAGGCTGTGCTACCTGGGACACTTTCATCATATGTTTGCTTCCATCTACAGTACTGTCCATACCAAAAAATGGTGTAGTAATATAACCTTGGACCATGGACAACTATACCATAGGGAGTAGGTGTCTCCTGTTGTGGAAGGAGAGCCTGGGACAGGAGGTGCACTGACATTCCTGCTGTAACCAACACATCCCAGTCCCATGTAGATGGCCCATGAATATAAGTCCCTAGATGAGGTAAGTGGTGGGTATGGGGTGTCTATGGCATTATCCGGTAGGTGCCATTGCATGGGTGTTGGCACACATGTGACTGGGCACTGAAATGAGAGTCCCTGAGTCCTAGGCTCCAGTGGCCTTTTGACCCATGTGAAGCTCCCAGGCTTCAAGTCACCTGCAGAGCTAGCTGCTCTGCAAAACTTCCCTACTACTTGGTGTGGTCATCTGTCATGGCCTCAAACAGGATCTGAGCCCTGTACCACAGAGAGGTATGATCCCTAGTGCCTGCCCACTTCCAACCAGCAAGGTAATCCAGTGCTGCTGTAGCTCAAATAGAATGGAGAGGGGGCATTTGCTGGTGAACCCTCACCCAGCATCTGTTGCCATCCATCAGTTGGCCCATGAACTAGGCTAGGACTTCATGCAGGCATTCTGGATTTTAGAGTCCATGGTGGCACTGAAAGCTCTGGAGCAAGCCCGATGTTGACTTCCCGTATCTCTGTGTGTCTACCCCTAAGGCTTGTGTTGGGTGACCAGCCCTGATGCCCAGCTCTCCTACAGAGGCCCCATTATCTTCTCCTTCCACTCACCTTGGAAAGAGGATGTAAGAGTGACACAAAGGGCAGCATATGCATTTCACTGAAAGAGACAAAGGGATAAAGGCAGCTGAAGAAGGAAGCACCATAATTGGATGTGAGGAGAGCACACACCAAGCCAAGGAGGAAGAAGCTTAGTTGGATCCTCTAGGGTCAGCCATTCCTGCCTGGGCACTTCCTCCTGGCCTCTGGGTCTCGAGGTCTCCAGTAACCAGGTTCTCCACCACTAGAAAGCACATATGGAACCTGGGGTCCTCTTACATCACTGTTTCTAGGCTGGGCCTAAGCATAATCCTATTGAGCATAAATTTTAAGTCATCATCTCTCTTTAAGACAGTATGATGTCTCATCATCGACCCAACCCCAGGGACTATCACATGGGAATTCCATGGTGTCATCCAACTCCCAGAGCCCAGATAATTTGGCTTACCTCTGGCAGTCTTTGTTGTTGCCTTGTCCAAGAGGGATGGCAGCATCAACTCACTGGAAGCCGGGCCTTGCCCACAGTCCTTGCCCACAGGTACTAGTATCCACGGATGGCTTTTCTGCTGATATCATCTGTGGAATTGGTAGGGGCCATGTATTAACAGGCAACAGAGGAATGCTCTAGGCATACAACTTCCAGAGTTTGCTTTGACCCTATTGGCCCTTGTGAGCCTTCCTAGGATCCCATACCTGTAAGCATGGTGGTATTGGCAAAATCAGCCCACCTTACCAAAGAACTACTGGGCTTCTTGGTCACAGAGTGAGCATCCTCCATTGCTCCAATATTACCTCAACAGTCAAGTTCCAGCAGGGAAACAGGCTAGAAAACCAAGCAAAGGAACATAGTTGGCCTGAGGACTGATTGAACGAGACATCCAAGGAGGCCACTGTGGAGACCTGTGGTTAACAACATGGTGTTCCAACCAGGCCTGAGGGCTCAGGTCTAGGTTACATCCACAAACTGCATCTTCAGAATTCATATGGAATTCTGTAGGTCAGATACACCTACTTCCTGTGGTTGCTTCCCAACTCAGGCCTGTACACATCCCAAAGATGGGGTATGGGCATTGGGATGCACCATACTCCAGCTCTACTGTAGGAAATTGGTGCCTCCCATGGAGCAATGGGAGCCCAGGGCTAGAGGGGCCTTGGTATGCTTGCTGGATTCAATTAGTCTGAGGCCACCCATGTGGCCTGAGAACACCATCCCCTGGACCAGGTAAACAAGGGAGATGGGTGTGTCTGGCACTACCATGAATGTGCCATAGTATGTGTATTGGCAATTCCTAAATAGGAACCAGACTGATCATCTCTATGTCCTAGGATCCAATTGCCCTGTTACTCATGTGAATTTCCCAGGCTGACAGTCATCTGCAGAGTCTCTGCCCCTCCAAAACCCCCTCTCTGCCTTGGTATGGCATTGAGCCCAGGCCCCACTGAATCTAAAACCTGTCCCCATGGAGGCTGGTTCCCTGAGGCCTGCCCACTTCTGGCCATACCAGCTAGGCATCCCAGTGCTGCTGAGCCATCTTAGGTTGAGAAGAAGCACTGGCCCCATGTGAACCCTCTTTCATGAAATGCTTTCTTTCCTTGACTGAGCCCTCACACAAGGCAGGGTTCATGTAAAGCATTCTGCACCTCAGAGCCAAAAGGAGCACAGCTCACTCAGGATGACTGCCCAAGGCTGCCTTTCTGTCTCCATGTCTCCATGGGTTACCCTTGAAGTTCATTTCTGTGACCCTACAGAATCTCTGTTGCCCCACAGAGGCCCCATTACTACCACCATCCACTTACCTATGACCCAGGTTGAAAGGCTACTTCTCCAGGCTACTCTACTCACTGAAATACAGAAGAGAAGAACAGAGATGAGATAGGAGCCCCATTGTGGCCCTGCATCTTCACCAGGGGGAAGCACACACCAAGCCCAAGGAACATAAAGCTTATATTCATCCTGAATGAGCAGCTGCTCTGCCTGTGGACCACACACTGGCTTGGGTTTCTCCAGATCTCTAGTGCCCAGGTTCTCCTCCCCTGTTATGCAACTGGTTACTCCCAGGTTCTCTTTACCACTTTTGCTAGGCTGGGCCTCAGCGTAAGCTTATTGAACATGATTTTTCAGTCATCATCTCTCTTCAGGTCAGTATGAGGTTTCATCCGAAACTGACCCAACCCCAGGTACCACCACACAGGAAGGCCTATATGCCATCCCAGCTCCAGGGTATGGGCAGACTGGTATACCATGGGCAGTGCTGGTCATTGCCTTGTCCTACAGGGCTGGCAACACCAGCTTATGTGATTCTAGGGCCTTGACCAATTCCTTGCCCCAGGGGCACTGGACCCCATAGGGTCTTTCTTTGGTAATATCAACCATGTTACAGAGTTGTGAATGAGTGTAAACAGACAGCAGTAGCAGGCTAGGATTCACTGAACTCAGAATGTGCTGGCCTCTCTGGCCCAAGTTAGGCTTTCCAGGAGCCCACCATTGTGGGTACAGTGGGTCAGGAAAACTCCACTGAGTTTTCTGCCAAGTGGGCCTCTTGTACACCATACAGAGGGGCCCACTCAGGCAGTCTAGTCCTGATGGAAGCAGCTTACTCTACCAATCCTTCCTGCACATGAGAATCTGGTTCTGGCCTGAAACTGGACTGGACAAGCAAGCAATGGCCTGGCCTAAGCATTAGTATTACAGTTCCATGAGACATTCATAAGGAAGTCCCCTCTGGGCCTTGGGCAAACAACATGGTGTTGCCATATGGGCCCAGATACTCACTCAGTTGTAGGCTGCACCAAAACACTGGATGCTCAGAGCTCAAGCTCTGCCCCATGGAGACACGAACATCCTATGGTCACTGTCCACCTCAGTTCTGTACACATTCCAAAGTTGTGGCATGAACATTGGGCTGGACCATGGCTCTCTCTCCAGGGCCTTGGTGCCTCCACTGAGGAGCAGGATCCTGGAACCAGGAAGGGCTCTGACATCCTTACCAGGCTCCTCTAAGCCTGAAGTCCACTCATGTGTGAAGGGAAAGCAGTCCCTTGACAAGGTAAGCACTGGAGATGGGCATTTTGGGCAGCACCAAGCAGGTGCCCTGGCCAGAGTGTTGGTACCCCTCTGGGCATCAACCAAATACCCCTGTACACAAGGGTTCAGGAACCCTGCAACCCACGTGAAGCTCCCAGGCTACAAGCCACCTGCAGATCTGGCTGCCTCGCCAACACTTCCTCAGTGCTCTGTGTAGTCGCTCACCTGGGCCTCTAATGGAATCCTTGTTCAGGGTCTTCTATAGGATCTGAGAGCCAGCCCTGCACAAAGGTCTAATCCCCAGTCTGATACAGCTTCCTCCTATGGGTGCTGCCTAACCAAGTGCTGACACATCCCAAAGATGGGGAATGGGCATTAGGCTGAAAAGTGGCCCACCCCTACTGTGGGGTCTTGATGTCTCCTATGGAGCAGGGGGCTCCTAGGGCCAAGGGGTTCCCTGTCATCTTTGTTTGGTTCAACATATCCCATGTCCATCCATGTGGCCCAAGAACACCAGGTGTTGGACTAGGAAAGGGACAGAGATGGGCATGCCTGGCACCACCCTGCAGATGTTATGATACCAGCCTAGGGGTCCCTGCAACTTAGGCTCCAGTGGCCTTGCCACCCACATGAAGGTCCTGAACTGAACATCACCTGAATGGTGCCTCCTCCTCCAAACCACCTTTCCTGACTTGGTATGATTTTGGCCAGGAATCCATCAATCCTAAACCCATTCCCAATGGTTCCCCAGTGTCTACCCACTTCTGCCCACAACAACAAGCAACCAAGAGCTTCTGAGGCCCACCTAGGAAAAGTGGCAGCAGTGGCCCCACATGAACCCTTCCGCAGGAAACATTTGTAATTCCTTGCCTGAGCACCCACTCAAGGCAAAGGTTCAGGTAAGGCATTCAGGGCATTAAATCACAAAGGGCAAAGCTCTTTTACACAAGAGGCTGCCCTCTTGTGTAAAAGAACTGAGGAAGGAGGTGCCAGTTTGGCCTTAACTCGGCCAGTGGGGAGTATACATCAAGCCCAAGGAAGATGGAGCTTGGGTATACCTTGCACTAACAGGTGCTCCTGTCTGCAGACTATGTCCTGGCCTAGAGGGCTTCCAGGTCTCCAGTATCCAGGATCTCCTCCCCTGGTGGGCAGGGGAATGCTGGGGTCATCATACACCGCTGTCACTAGGCTGGGCCTCAGCATAATCCTATTGAGTATGATTTTTAAGTCATCATCTCTCTTCAAGACAGTATGAGGTCTCATCATTGACTCAACACGGGAACCACAGCACAGGAAAACCTTTGCGCCATCTCATCTTCAGGGCTCCTATGGATTGGCTTACCTAGGGTATTCAGGGATTTTTCTTTTGCCAGTGGGGCTGGCACCACCAGCTATTGGTGTGTTGATCTGTGGCACAGCCCTTGCTTCCGGTGCACTGTTGACATCATCCATGGGAAAGGGAGATGTGGATATGAACTAACAGATAGGGCAGGCTAGGGTGCACTGGTTTCAGAGCATGATTTACCCCATCACACTAAGTTACTAGGTGAGGCTTCCCAGGAAATTACCCTTACAGACATGGTGGGTCAGGCAAATCCTATCTACCTCATGCTCAAAGTGCTGAGCATGTTGGTAACTGGGCTTTAGAGGTCAACCTGGGCCAGGTCGTCTTGCCAGATGGGTATTCCTACTGCTCATTCCTGTCCCAGAGGACTCAGTTGGCCAGTATCCAGGGTGGATATGTAAGCTGTGGCACAGCCTTGGCATCAGAGGACCAATGGTGTGAGGTATACATGAGTCCCCAGTAGAGCCCAGGCCGACCAACATAGCATCCCTTTCTAGGCATGGGCACGCAGGTCAGGCTGCCAGCAGACACCTGATCCTTTGAGTTCAGGCTCTCACTCAGGTCACATATTTCTGCTACAGTCTCTGCCAACCACAGTAACATAAATATTCCAAATATTGGCTACAGGCATTGGGCTGGATCATGGCCCACTCTTCCCATGGGCCCTGGTGCCTCTTATGGAAGAACAGAGGAGCAGGACCCTTTGTCTAGTAGGGGCCCTGGTATTGTTGCTATGTTCAACTTATTTTGAAGGAAACCCAAGTGGCCCCCAAATGCTATTTCCTGATGAGGAACACAGATAGGATGGGGCATGCTTGGTGCCATCCTGCATGACTTGACTAGGCACCTAGACTAGGCACCCCTGAATGTTCTTAGTTATGCCTCCAGTGGCCTTGCCATCCACTTTAAAATCCCAGACTGTCAGGAACCTGCACAGCTGTTTCCCTGACAAACCTCCCTCAATGCCTTGGCACAGTTCTCAGCCCGGGCCTCCTACCAAATCTGAATCCTGTCCCCAACAGAGTCCCAATCCCACTTTATGGCCACAACAGCAAGGCAACACAGAGGTGCTACAACCCAACTAGGACAAATGGGGGCATTGGCCCATGTGAACACTCCCCAAGAAACCATTGCCTCCCTCAGTTGGCTCTTGAACCAGGCCTGGAGTTCAGGCAAAGGGTTCTGGACCTCAGAGCCCAAAGGGGGCACATCTCACACAGTAGCACAGCCTGAGGCAGCCTTCCTGTGTTCCCATGGGTCCACCACTCTGGATTTCAGAGGGTGACTCACCCTGATACCCAGCTCCCTTGCAGAGGGCCAGTGATCCTTGCCATCCACTCACCTGGGTCCAGGGTCCCAAGAGTGAACTGCTGGCAGCACCTTTCACTGAAAGATACAAGGGGATGAAAGGAAGAAGAAGGATCTCCCAGTAAGGCCCCGCCCCTGAGAGAGTAGGGAGCACACACCAAGGCCAAAGTGAAAGGAGCTTGGGTGGATCCTGCAGGAGCAGCTGCTACTGCCTGGGGAAGGTTTCCCGGCCTGGCACTTTTAGATCTATACTCCCCAGGGTCTCTTGCCCTGGAAAGCATGTGGAGACCCTGATGTCCTCTTGTACCACTTTCACTAGGTTGGGCCTCAGCGTAATCCTATTGAGCATGATTTTTAAGTCATCATCTCTCTTCAAGACAGTATGAGGTCTCATCACTGACCCAACTCAGGAACCACAGCACGGGAAAACCTTGGCACCATCCCACCTGTAGTGCCAGAATGTATTGGCTTACCTTGGGCAATCTCAGAGTTTTCCTTCTCCAGTGGGGCTGGCAGCACCAGTTCATGAGCTGCTGGGGCCCTGACCACAGCTCTTGCCTACAGGGTACTTGACCACATGGGGGCTTCCTCTGCTGATATCATCTGTGAAACAGGGAGGACAGGGTGTTGGTGTGAACAAGCATCATGGGCCACCAGGGCACGCTGGTTCCAGTGCATGAGTTGGTCTTGTAGGCCTGGTGATGCTTTCCAGGAGTCTGCCTCTGTATGTGATGTGGACTCAGGCAGTCTCTGCCCATCCTGCCAGCAATCTCCTGGGCCTCTTGGTCACTAGGACAGAAAGGCACACTTGGGCAGGATTGTCCTGAAAAGAGCACTTCCCCCCACCACTCTTTCCTACACTTGATATCCTAGTCCTGACAGGAAACTGGACTGGACAAACAAGCATCAGCCTGGCCTTAAGCATCAGAGTTTCGGTCCCACAAGAAATACCCAAGGAGGCTCCCATGGGGTCCTGGGCTACCCACATGGGGTCATTGAACATGTATAGGAGCTCAGGAGAAGGTTGTATGAACACAGTGGATCCTGAGGGTGTGCGCATTTGAGACATCTTCCTCCTATGTTCACTGCCCACATCAGTCCCATACACATCACCAAGGGTATGGGCATTGGATTGGACCATGGCCCACTCCTTGCATGGGGCCTTGGTGCCTCTGCGGAGGAGCAGAAACTTGGTCCCAGGAGGGGCCCTGGTACCCTTGCTGGGCTCAACTCAGTCCATAGCCCATCCATGTGGCAAGGGAAAGTCAGCTTCTGGATGAGGCAAGTGGCAGGGATATGGTGTGCTGGGTACCACTGTACAGGTGCTAAGGCCCAGATGTCACCTCCCTTGACCTGACTCCTGCATCCTTGCATGGTAGAATCCATTGGCCCCACAACCTACATGAAGCTTCCAGAATGTTAGGTACCTGCAAAGCCAGCTGGCTTGGCAAACCTCCCTCAGTGTCACAATGTGGTCGTTGGCCTGGGACTTCTATGGAATCTGAGAGTTGCCCCCACAAAAGTCTGATCCTCAGTGTCCACCCACTTCTGGTCACAACAGTAAGTCAGTGGTAGAAGGTTCATGTGAGGCCAGTGCTGCCGCTCAGCCTAGATGGGACTGAGTGGCAATGTCTGGTTGCCTGAATGTGAAACATCATTGCCTTAAGGTAAATATTCTCTAATCCCAATATCTCTTGGATTGCATCTGTCACTAATGGGAGCCACTCACCTATTTTAAATGAATGGTTTTTCTGTTGTTTGCCCATTTTTCTGAAAGATACAATGAGATTAAAGGTTTCCCAAAATGTTTTCTTAATATGACATGCTAAAGGTCACTGAAATAAACCTGACAGAATGAGAATGAGTTGTTCAATTGGAAGTGCATCAACAGGACTGTAAAATATTAGTTTCCCATAAAGGATTTCATATTCTTATGCCCAAAGTAAAATTATTCTACAATCAGTTTCAACTTCTGGCTCTAGAATTATCAATAAGTCTAGGGCTCAGATTAATTTTATTGGGTATTATTTTTATGCAATCATCTCTATTCAATATAAAGACTTCTCATATTTTCCATATATACATACACTCCAATCTGAATATGTCTACTAGTAGGTCTTTATTAATTCATAGCATAAGCTAAAGTGAAATAGTTCGGATATATTCTCTGTAGGATAATGATATAGTATAATGTGCCACAAGGCAAAAGGGCCCTTATTCTCCTTAGTTTTTTGTTTAATCTAAGAGGATAAGATTAGGAGAGGTGTCCAAACCAAATCATATTCCTCTCATGGGGTTATATCTCATGCTTACAGTTCCTTGATGGACTGATACAAGGGGACTTTTAAAAAAGTTCATGGAAAATTTCAACTGTCTTATTTCTATTCTTTTGTGAACTTTTTGAAGTTCACTCATGTGAACACTTTTACAAAAATGCCCCCTTTTAAGGTAAGTGGAGTGGATTATAAATTCACATACATGGACAAAGTTTACATATTTCTTTGTGCTTAGAGAATAGGTGTCATGCAGTCATGGCTCTTTCTTGGTCCATCCCTTCAAGGAGCCATAGCAGTGACTTTTGCTATGATTCATTACTTATAAACTAGCATAAAATGATACTCATGAAGCCACATGAAACTCCAGATCTAAAATTAACATGCCAAGCCTCTTGGAATTGCACTTATTTTCGTATGTCTAGAGCAAACCATATACAGGAATTTTAAATCTGTGAAGGATACCCATTGTTTTTATATTGTGAGTCCTTACCAATGACCCACATATACCACAAAACCAGAGCAATGCAGAAATATTATGGCAGGAGTAATATACGAACTGTATACCAATATATACCAATATAATATAATATACCAATAACCAATAGTTACACTTAAAGAATATAGTACTGCTGAGACAGCAATCATGAGTCAAAAATATCTGAATGTTATTTAAACTAATACTCAGGAGAAAGTGCCCATTTTTCCATGATAAGTCCTCAAATAGGTCATCCACTCATTAAAAACAAAAACAAAAAAAATTGGTGGCCAGCATTGTTGTGCAGTGGGTTAAGTTGCCAGCTGCAATGCTAACATCCCATATCACAGCTCCTATTCATGTCCCAGTTGCTCTGCTTCAGAGGCAGCTCCCTGCTAATATGCCTGGGAAAGCAGTAAACAATAGCCAAAGTGTTTGTGTACCTATAACCCTCGGGGGAGACCCAGATGGGGTTCTAGGCTCCTAGCTTCTATCTGGCCCAACTAAGATTAATGAGGTTATCTGAGGGAGTGAATTAACAGACAGAATATGTCTTTCTCTGTTTCTCTCTCTCTCTCTTTGTCACTTTGCTTTTCAAATAAATAAATCATTTTTTAAAAATAAAAATTTATATTGAGATGCACGTTGTGCGATTTAGGGAACCTAAGAATCATCAAGGCCATATTAAGAACAATTGATGTCATTCTGCATTATACTTACTATAATACATATCCATTCTGTATTACACTTCATCTAATGTAGTCACATAATTTTGGTATGCTGAACAGATTGATATTTAATGATATTTATCTATCAATTTATTCAACTTCCAAGTTTCAATGCTAAGCATATTATTAAATCTTGGATTTCTATCACAGGGGAAATTTTATCAAGTCTCAGAACACACACAAGAATGGAACATGTTTAAAGTATTTTCTTTTGAGAATTTTTCACACATGAAGCATTAAAATCCTTTGGCTAAATTTTCAAGTTATCTCTATCAGTGAAACAGCCATCACTCATAATTAAATTCTACCTTTAATAAATATATTGAGGCCAACAGAAATTCTGAATCTAGAAACCAAATATCATACTATCCATGATTTTACTCTCGCTCATGAATCAAGGGCAATTTATATATCCTAATATCAAACTTCTGAGCACAATTGTAACAATCTTTCAGTTGTACTTCTACAATTATCCGTAAATATCAACCTCAGAGTTATCTGAAAATGTGTACTGTAAATGAATTTACTTACTCCATGAGAGATGGTTCCAACAAGTCATAAAACTTCCAATTTTAGGTAAATGAAGCTCATTAAAAGGAGATACTTTCTGATAATATTCCCATCAAGTAGGTCACTCACTCATTGTCAAAAGTAAGTTAATCACTCACCAACATTCTCTCAGTGAATGTAATCACCTTAAAAGGCAAATAATGTCGGAGTCTGTGGACTCAAGAGGCTTACATAGCCTTGGCAGCTCATGACAAGAGCCTTGGGTGATTACTGATGTCATAAGTAAGAGCATCAATTGTTAAATCAACAACAGGAGTCACTGTACACTTGCTCCCCAAGTAGGACATTCGTCCCCAATGAGTTGTACTATGAGAATTAATGGTAAAACTAGTCTTTAAACAGTACTTTATACTTTATGTGTCTGTGTGGGTGCAAACTGTTGAAATCTTTGCTTAGTATAGCGTTGATCTTCTTTGTATAAAGATAATTAAAAATCAATCTTAATGAAGAATGGGATGGGAGAAGGAGTAGGAGGTGGGCTACGAGTTGAGGTGAGAGGGCAGCTATGGGGAGAAGAACTGCTATAATCCAAAAATTAAATCTATGAAATTCATATTTATTAAATAAAAACTTTCTTTTATTTTTTTTATATATAAAGCTTTTATTTAAAGAATATAAATTTCCAAAGTACAGCTTATGGATTACAATGGCTCCCCCCCCATAACTTCCCTCCCACCCGCTACCCTCCCCTTTCCCGCTCCCTCTACCCTTGCATTCACATCAAGATTCATTTTCAATTCTCTTTATACACAGAAGATCAGTTTAGTACATATTACGTAAAGATTTCAACAGTTTGCCCTCACATAGAGACACAAAGTGAAAATACTGTTGGAGTACTAGTTATAGTATTAATTCACAATGTACAGCACATTAAGGACAGAGATCCTACATGATTTTTTTTAAAATTGATTAATTATCTATGCAATTTCCAATTTAACACCAAGATTTTTTAATCATTTTCAATCATCTTTATATACAGAAGATCGATTCAGTATATACTAAGTAAAGATTTCATCAGTTTGCACCCACACAGAAACACAAAGTGTAAAAATACTGTTTCAGTACTAGTTATAGCATTACTTCACATTGGATAACACATTAAGGACAGATCCTTTGCTGACTGTTGTTGTACAATGTAATTCTTTATCCATTTTAGTATTTTTTTTACCCTAGTACTAGTGGTTGAACTCTGTAATTAACACACAATTATTCTCAGGTGTTTAAATTTTAACTGAAAAGTGATCCCTGTGAAATATAAGAGTGGGAATAAGAGAGGGAGTAGATGTACAATTTGGGACATGTGCAATCGGACCTGCCCCAAATGATGGAGTTAGAATCGTGCCAGGGGATTCCAATACAATCCCATCAAGGTTGCATGTACCAATGCCATCTCACTAGTTCAAGTGATCAATTTCAGTTCACAATTGATCACACTGATAGGTCTAAGAGTCAAAGGGATCACACAAACAAGACTGCTAATACTAACTGATAGAATCAAAAAGGGAGAGAATGATCCAACATGGGATCCAACATGGGAAGAAAGATACACAGCAGACTCATAGAATGGCAGATGTCCTAAATAGCACTCTGGCCTCAGAATCAGCCCTTAAGGCATTCAGATCTGGCTCAAGAGCCCATGATAATATTGTAGGCATGGAAAGCCAAGACACTCTGGAAAAAAAAAAAAAGAAGAACACCTAAATGAAAGATCTCTGTGAGTGAGATCCCAGTGGAAAGAATGGGGCCATCAAAGAAGGAGGTACCTTTCTCTGAAGGGAGGAGAGAACTTCCACTTTGACTATGACCTTGTCAGAATAAGATCGAAGTCAGCGAACCCTAAAGGCTTCCATAGCCTCGGCAACTCATGACTAGAGCCTAGGGAGATTACTGACGCCATCAATAAGAGTGTCAAATTGTTAAATCAACATCAGGAGTCACTGTGTACTTACGTCTCATGAAGGATCTGTCCTTAATGTGTTATCCAATGTGAAAAACTTTCTTTTAAAAAAGGTAGTCTTTCTTGGAAAATTTTTGGAAAATGTCCTACCTGCACATTTCCCATCAAAGACAGCCACTGTACTCTAAGTCGTTATGGCACATTTATCTTCATCTGTACATTCTGAAATACACAGTGAAAAAAATCCAAGATATTAGCTCTAATGATACAGATATGTTGAGAAACAATGATCCCAAAGAGGAAAGGGAGTAAAAGAAAAAAAAAGAAATGGAATTATGGAAAAGCAATGATGTTTGTGCTTGGTCTTCAAGGTTGAATTAAAGTTTCCCAAGTGGACAATGGGGAGGGATGGAAAGGTTTTCCAGGCAAGGCAAGACCATGAGCAAAATCAATGAGGCAAATACCTTTTTGGTTGGAAAAACCTCTTATAAAAGGAGTAGAATATGAATGAAGCATTTTTTAATAGTTTGAGAAAAATGTAAGTAGTAGCTGGGTTATAAAATCTGAATTTTTTTTTAAAGAATCTAGCCATTTTTCGCAGACACTAATCTTGTCTGCAAATACTAACTTATAGAATCAAAAAGGAATAGAATGATCCAACATGGGAAGTGGGATACACAACAGACTCATAGAATGGCAGATGTCCTAAACAGCACTCTGGCCTCAGAATCAGCTCTTAAGGCATTCGGATCTGGCTGAAGAGCCCATGAGAGTATTTTAGGCAAGGAAAGCCAAGACACTCTGGCAAAAAAAAAAAAAAAAACACCTAAATGAAAGATCTCTGTGAGTGAGATCCCAGTGGAAAGAATGGGCTATCAAAGGAGGAGGTACCTTTCTCTGAAAGGAGGAGAGAACTTCCACTTTGACTAGGACCTTGTCTAAATAAGATCGAAGTCAGCGAATTCAAGAGGCTTCATAGACTTGGCAACTCATGACTAGAGCCTAGGGAGATTTCAGACACCATAAACAAGAGTGTGAAATTGTTAAGTCAACAACAGGAGTCACTGTGTACTTACTCTTCATGTGGGATCTCTGTCCTTATTGTGTTTTCCAGTGTGAATTAATGCTATAACTAGTACTGAAACAATATTTTACACTTTATGTTTTGTGTGGTGCAAACTGATGAAATCTTTACTTAATATATACTAAATCAATCTTCTGTATATAAAGAGGATTGAAAATGAATCTTGATGTGAATGGAATGGGAGAGGTAGCGGGAGATGGGAGGGGTGCAGGTGGGAGGGAAGTTATGGGGGGGGAGCCATTGTAACCCATAAACTGTACTTTGGAAAATTACATTTACTAAATAAAAGTGTTTATAATAAAAAAAAGAAAAAAAGAATCTAGCCATTTTTTCCTCTGATCAACATGTTAGAAGTTTTGAAATGAGAATCTTTTATCAGAATATGCTTTAGAAAATCACGGTAGTGCATGGTAAAAGCAAAAGGCTTGGTAAGTTTTTAAAGAAACTGAGGTAAGGAGCGTTGTTTAGTAGATTTAAACATAGATGAAAAGTTGAGAAGTGAATTAAAATGTCTAGAGGCCAATTCTGGTACAAACTTTTGCTAGTATCCTCTTTCAAAAATTTAATAATTTAATCTTGTGGATATTTGTAGACCCGTTATACAAACATATTTGTGGCGACCATTAAATCAAATACATGTAATCTGAATGTTTGCTAAAAAATAAATGAATAAAATCATGCTGAAGCAATCAGAAAGCAGACTATCCAGGGGTAGGTGCAACAGGATTACCAAAATTGTTTAATTTCTCCAACCCAAATTAAATATCCTATAAGGAGCCAGAAATCTCCCAGTCTTTGTTTAAGAATTTTGTTGTATCTTTGACTCACTTTAGTTTCACTGAGCATGAATAACTTCTGAGACAGGATAAGGCCTCACCATTGATCCACATCATTGTACTCCCCTCAAATGTATCCATCAGTCTTTACAAATCTTATCAGGGACAACATCTTTATTAAGTGATGGTTATTAAGTGAACTGGGGTTCAAATAAATTCAGTGCAGGATTACTGGATAACTAGCTGGTATCAAACTTCATAAGTGTTTCTTTCCCAATAGTTTTTATCCAGAATAATAAACACATTCCTTTTATTGGTTCACTCCCCAAATACCCCAATAGCTGGGTTTGGGACATGGCTAAATCTGGGAGCCAGAAACATTATTGAGGTCTTTAGTTGAGTGGCAGGAATCCAGTTACTTGAACCATCACCACTGACTCCCAGAGTCTGCATTGGTAGGAAGCTGGACTCAGAAGCCAGAGTCAGACATTGAACTCAAGCACTCTAATGTGGGACATGAGCATCTTAACTGCTAGCTTAACTGCCTGTTCCTGAATTCTCTCTTAATTCTTTCTCAGGCTTTCTATGCCATTTTATTTGTTGATAGTTCCTTTTATGGTTACTCTTACATTTTGTTCTTTATAATTTTCTGCCAATCTTGCCTGTGTTTGTTCTTGAAAGTATATTTAGGACGTGTGAATTGTTATATTCTAAACATTTTAATAAGGTAGAACAAACTCATTTTAACCACCATCATTTTCCCTTCAGATTTTGCTATAGTACCAGAGATTTGATAAAATTTGCATCACAGTTGTGTTTCTTCTTTGTGCAGTTTAAAATTTTCTATGTATCCAATAATCTCAGAGTAATATACACATTAAAGTGTTGATATTATGATAGAATGAACTTCAAAACTTAAGATACACTTTAAGTGATTATCCTTTGTAAGTGGCATACCACTACGCATAGTAAGGCAGATCTCTTGAGTAACTCCACATAAAAACTGTCATTTAGAGGTAGGCATTTGGCAAATGGTTAAGAACTTGCTTGGGATGCCTGCATCCCAAATCTCAGTGCCTAGGATTGAGTCCTGGCTCTGCTTCTGATTTCAGCGTCCTGCTAATGGATACTCTGGGAGGCAGGGAGTGATGGTTCATGTCCTTGAGTCCTTGCTACCCACTTTGGAGAACTGGATACAGTTCAAGGATTTTGCTTCAGTCTGACCCAGTCCCAACTGTTGTAGGCATTTGAGGAGTGAGCTAGCACTTGGACGATACAGTTTGTCTCCTCCACCCCACCTTTCAAATAAAATTTAAAAAGAATTGTCCGTCATTAAGAGTTTTATGAATTATTAAATAGTTTTTGCTTGTTTTTCTAAGTGCTTTACAATTTGAGACATATTTTTAAATTCTTGTTTTGGTTTTCCCTAACTTATACATAATTCAAAATCAAGATGTGATGCTTGGTAGTCTGAAGTTGTAGTTTCAGTTTTTGTGATATGGTCAAATATATTTCCTGTGCAGATCAATGAATTATATAACAATATCATTCCTACAGTTAAAATATAAAATATAAGATGAAATATAAAATATATAAAAATAGTCTGTCTTCCCAAGTAATGTTTCCTGTGTAAGACATATTTATACCACCAATCCCAGTATGAGTTACAATTATTGTTCAATTGTAACTGGATTATGGAGTATTTGTTGGAAGGAACATATGTAACCAGTAAATTATAAAAATATTATTGTAACATTGAAAGATTTTTAGGGACAAATATATCCAACTTTTTTTGCTTACATTTGTCAATAACATTTGAATTGCAATCAATTCTGTCTCCTTGACAGATAGTCATCTAACACATATGTTTCATTACATACTCTACATACTTTGGTGCAACTATTTTTTGTTCCCCTTTTAGAAAATTGTCTGTAATGCAAAATTTCATATAGTTTACCTATAAAATAATCACTCTTTTTATACTATTATTTAATATTACCATAAACAGGAATATGCTAACTACCTATTTCTCTAAGTAGGTATAACCTTTCTGTTCAGTAATTTTATATTATAGTCACTGAATAACTAGTTGTTCACTTACACAGGTGCAAATTCTTTAGTCATATTTCTATTTATAATCTTTAATTATATTTGAAGATGTGTAATTCCAAATTCTTCCCCAATTCTATCCTAATTGTTCTCTATACTGTATTAGGTTTGGATTTGAGTCTGTTTGCATCTGAGTTACATGTTCCTACAACTGCCCAAAGGCACTAAGTTTGTCACTATTTTTACATCACGCAAGTTCACAATTGTGGTTGGGATTTCTATCCCTCATAACATGGTATTTAACAGTTTCTCTTAGTTAAATCATGGCATCACTTCAGTCCCTGAAATTTCCCATGATAGCAAAACTTTCCATAATAGCAAAGCCTATTATGTACAAACAGAATAAAATTTACTCACATTTTAACCATGCTAATTAACAAAATATATTTATACATGTTTTGTATTTTACATATAATTTATATATTATAAATTGAAACATAATATATAAATAATAAATATAATAAATAATATGTATTATATATTAACCTCAAACTATATACGTTTAATTATCTCAGAAGTCATGAGTATGATTGCTGGAGACTTTCAGGATCTAAACATGCTAGGCTTGTTTTTGTGGCATCTTTGGGGGATTTTAAAGAAACAAACTGTTATCACTGAGATCAGAATACTTTCTCCTCATCTGTACAACCATTGCAGCTTTGTTAAACTTTATCCTATGGCTATACAAGATGGAGAGCGGGTGGACTTTCATGATTCTATTGAAGGCCTTTCAATTTCAATATGATTATATTCCATTTAATTTATTATTTTTTTCCTATTAGTATATTCAGTCACATAAAGCATAGTGATATTTGTGAATATTTTATTTGAGTAATACTAATCTATCTGTGGACAGATTAGAAATTTTACATTTCTTCTAAATGTGTACCATGAAATTGGTATCAAGTAATATGACAGAAGAAACGTTATCCTGAGCTCTTACCTTGTATTCATGACAACATTTAAAGAGTATGAATTTCCTTGAGGTTGAGAAACTAATTTTTAAAAAAGTGACTAATAATAAGCTTTATATTCAAAATTGCCATGGACAAGTAACAAAACAGTCTATGATTTAAGTGTTTCTCTTCACATTGCATATTATTGTAAATTACTACCTAGAAAATTTAATCTCAAGGTTCTAAATGAGAAATATAGCCTACTCAATGATAGGTGTTGATATCACACCTCAAGTATATGTCCTTTTGGATTTCTCCTTCACACTGATAGCATTGCAAGTTATCAACAACACCTGGTAGGATTCTGTATAGTACAGCAATAATCTGGTATGAGAGCACTTGGTGCTGGGTATTTTGTTAAATATCAATAACACATCTTCTTGAGAGGATTTTTCCAGTATCTGGCTACATGACAGCAAAGTTAGCCTTTGAAAACCTACAACTCAATAATTATCATATAATCATATCTTTTTCAATGTATCAGATAGTTGGTTAGGATTAAAATGAATATTCATAGATCTTTCAGACCCAAAGGGAGAAATGTAACACTTGCTAGTCATCACTTTTAATAAAATTAAAGGTAAGGTTTTGAGACACTATAAGCCAATAGTTTGATATAATTTAGTCAAGGAATTTTTAAGGATATGGTTCATTCATTGTAGTTGTTCAGAAGACTGGAAATAATGAGTAGGCAATTATTGGTATTTGTAGCGTGTTGCAAAGCCTCTGCATTACCATATATACAAAATTACTTCCCCTCTTGGTTTCTAGATATTCATGTGGAGGTTTTACAAATTTCTTGTGTCATCAGATTCTAGGTAGCATTGATTCTGGTAGTCTTTCTTGACTTATTTTAATATACTCTGTAAAACATTTTTTTCTGAAAAACAACATAACTTTAGATTATTTCCTGAATTACTTAATCCTATTGCAAAATTATAAAGTTTTCAGTACATTCCTTTTATGTGAATGAGTTTGCTGGTGGCATGAAAAAGTCACCCAATCATATAACAGTATGAGTAAAGGAAAAATCCAGCATTGAAATTGTTATTGTCATATAGTGTTCTTAGCTCTCCTTGATTTCTAATTTTATTTCATAGAGAGTTAGCTATTTCTTAATTATTGATAGGAGTTCCTGGTAGCAGTAATGAGGATTCTATCTCGTACAAACTGTGGTAGTCCAAAATCATCTTGGTCTGAAAATTAATTGGTTTTGGATCTCTTTATTTACTTGAAAGGGAGGGAGGGAGGGAGAGAGACAGAAAGAGATCATTTCCATTAGCTAATTCACTCCCCAAATGCTGGCAAGAACCAGGGCTAGGCTGAAGCAGAAAGTCAGATCTGTTAACTCAACCCAGGTCTCCCACATGGGTGACAGGAGCCTAATTACAGGTATCCTAGGATCTGTTTTAGCAGGTAGCCAGAGCCAGGAGCCAGGAATTGAACTCATGTACTCCAATTTGAGATAAAGATTTTTTTTTTTTGACAGGCAGTGTTAGACAGTGAGAGAGAGACAGAGAGAAAGGTCTTCCTTCTGTTGGTTCACCTCCTAAATGGTCGCTTTGGCTGGCATGCTGCACCTATCCGAAGCCAGGAGGCAGGTGCTTCCTCCTGGTTTCCCATGCGGGCGCAGGGCCCAAACACTTGGGCCATCCTCCACTGCCTTCCTGGGCCACAGCAGAGAGCTGGACTGGAAGAGGAGCAACCGGGACAGAACCGGCGCCCCAGCTGGGACTAGAACCCAGAGTACCAGCACCGCAGGTGGAGGATTAGCCTAGTGAGCTGCGGCATGAGCCAAGATAAAGGTGTTTTAATAGGCATCTTAATTGCTAGGCTTTAGAATACCACTCTCATTTCTTGGTTTAGATGTTTCATCTTGTTTTCCAGCATGAACTCTATAATACTAATGTATTATATATTTATGTATTATATAAATATATTAGAGAAATTCAAATGATTCTCATAAATCAGTAATTAATTTCCCTTATAATATTTCAGTCACTACTGATGTTAGAAAGTTTCTATTCTTCCAGGACCAGTGCTGCGGCACAGTGGGGTAAGCTGCTTCTGCAGTGCCAGCATCCCATATAGGTGCCTGCTCGACTTCCAGCTGCTCCACTTCCAATATAAGTCCCTACCAGTACACCTGGGAAAGCAGTGGATGATGGCCCAAGTTCTTAGGCTATTACACCCACATGAGATACCTGCATGAAGCTCCTGGCAGCCTGTCCCAGCCCTGGCTGCTGTAGCCATTTGGGGAATGAACCAGTGGATAGAAGCTCTCTTGCTCTCTCTCTCTCGCTCTCTCTCTCTCTCTCTAGAATAAATAAATAATCCTTATAAAAATTAAAGCTACTATTCTTCCAAAGTTGGCCGGTCCCATAAGACACCAGAAACATATGGGGTTATTCAAAAAGTTCAAGGAAAAGTCATAATTAAAGAAAGAAATATGCATGAATTTTTAAAATTTTGTACCAAAATAATTGGTTCTTCCATGAACTGTTTTAAGTACCCTTATTTAGTATCAGTATCATTATTTACTCTAAGATTGACAGCTGTTTAAATAAAAATTGTATGTTCTGGCACTTGGACTTAATGTACGTGAAATCAATAGCCCCTAAAACTTCATGATGGTTGACTATTGCATAACATGTTTTATATTCCTTTATGAGTCTCCCACACAGGATCCATCAATGAATATTTACTCAGCATTGGAAATAGGAATATTAGATAAATCAAACCAAGGTCCAGAACCTTCCTCAACAACTGTAAGATGTGTTCAACCTATTCATTAATGACATAGTCACACATTTTGTTAGAAACTGGTGGCCACAGTTGCCTAGAATAGCATTAGGATTAGACAATAAGACTGGTTCAAAGTGAGTACAGCAGTTGACAAGAGTTGTGTTTATACAAAAGAAAGAGATCTACTTATGGCCTACTTTTGGAGTAAGTGCGGCATTGGAAGCCTAATTTTCATGACAGAAAAGGGAGAATGGTTCAACAGTTAAAAAAAGGATCCAAATACAAATGGGGAAATCACAGCTACGAGATGTGTGAAGACCTTCTTCAGCTTGTTCTGACTATAATAAAAACAAGTTTCAGTGATGTTTTTGGGTAACAATTCAGTGTTCAGCCTTTTAATAAAAGGTGGGAGTACTCAAATAACCCTTAGTTTTTTTGTAGTAGTCATTTAATTTATATATTAGGTTGACTTTAGGAAAAACAATTGTCTATATGCCAGTGATTCATATCCCACAAATTTGGCTTCAATTTGATATTGCAACTTATCTAGGGAGGCTTTATGTTCTGGAAGACTAAGGAATTTAGTAAACAAGTGTCTAGCTTACTAGAATACAAGGTATTGGCAGCTATCAATAATAATTAGCAAATAGTATATAATAGTAATAATTAGGAAAATACATGAAGTTTTTATAAACAAGAGAACATATTAGGTGAATCTCTGAATCCCTGGAGTACCCATTGCCACAGATATTAAAAGCCTCCAATTCTGCAAGTAAACCTCAATGAAGATGATCCTTAACTCCTACATAAAGGGCCCAGAACATAAAGCTGGACATCAGGCCTATTACATAAATTGTTGAGCTCAGCCCCAGATGTTGACATGGATATAAGATTGGGTACCACTGGTTTCCACAGAGAAATCAACTATTTACTTCTCATAGAGCCTGGGCAAATCTATAAACAGATTTCCTTTCTTTGTCAAATTGTCTCTCCATTCTCACAGGTAATATAGGAGTGTTACGAAGTGAATGTTCTGCCTTTAGTATGCTCTGTTTCTGTAGTTGTTTAACTACTGGTCCTATTCATTGTATTTGAGCTAAAAATAGAGAAGGTGCTCTATACATGGCCAAAGTTTTCCATTGTTGTAAATTAGGAAGATGATACTGATTTCTTTTATTAAATCGCCATCATTTGTTCCCAGGACACATAAATACGGGTATATTTCCTGTCATTCCAGCATAGGTTGACTGTCACTTGTCCACAGCCCCTTTTTGCTTCAGGAAGCACACATTTACCAACCCAGATGCCTCACATCCTGGAAGCTCCAAATCAACTCCATCCCACATACACAACATTGTAGACCTTAAATTTTATAGCAGGTCCCTTCCTGACAGGTTTCAGGGCACACTAGAAGACAAAATGCAATCTCATAAGAGAGGGTTTATTTTCATGTACATCCCAGAAGCAAAAGAACAGTAGAAAGGTAGTCCAGAATTGGGTTTGCTGAATTAGGTCAAACAAGAGAGATCTGTAAAACTTGCCCGGTGCATGGCTCCAGTATCCATAAGAAAAGGTAGGAAAAGATTGAAATAGGAAAAAGAAATAGACACAAAAAGTTTATCCCATTCCAAGTTCTGAGTTTTACTCATTATGTCAGTTTTGTGTATTGGTTTGCAAATTTGCCACTTATTTCCTGTCTGATTTCATGAAGCAGGGAAGATCTCCACGAGGTAGTACAGTTTCAGAGTTAAAGCACATGCTTTGCATCTTCCTCATTCTGTTCTAGGACGGCTCTTCCATAGTGTCTACTGACTTTCCATTAGCATTCAATCTCTTATTTGTTGGTGGTCCTAGAGAATAGTTTGCTCCCTTTTTGAATAATTATAACTGGGAAGCTAATACTACAGTCTTAAGTTTCTTATTTATTATCTTTCTCTGTATTTTTACCAAACCTGGGTTGCTATCACCAACCCCTGAGAAACTATCTGTCCTTGCCACCTACCTATCTTTTCTCTTACTTATATTTGAATTTCTGGCAACAGATGTTTCATAAAAAATGGAGAGGACCAGCCGGCGCCGTGGCTCACTTGGTTAATCCTCTGCATGTGGCGCCGGCATCCCATATGGGCGCTGGTTCTAGTCCCAGTTGCCCCTCTTCCAGTCAAGCTCTCTGCTGTGGCCAGGGAAGGCAGTGGAGGATGGCCCAGGTGCTTGGGCATGGGAGACCAGGAAGAAGCACCTGGCTCCTGGCTTCAGATCAGCGCAGTTCCGGCCATAGCAATCATTTGAGGGGTGAAGGAAGACGGAAGGAAGACCTTTCTCTCTGTCTCTCTCTCTCACTGTCTATGACTCTACCTGTCGAATAAATTTTTAAGAATTAAAAAAAATAAAAAATTCAAAATTAAAAAAAATGGAGAGGACCAAGGGTCTATTGTAATCCATTGATGAATTTATATATGTATATGTAGAAAATGCCTCCCTGAACTGTAGTGAAAATCAATAGTGGAATCACCCAGCTTCTGAGCACAGGATTTACCATTTCCCAGTTTATTTTCTGCAGAAAGCTTTGAGGTAGTGCTGTTAGCAATTCTGCATGTTGGGTTTCCAAGGCATGAAGAGTAGCCTGAGTTGTTGGAAGAAGTGGACAATAGGATTCCTGAGGCCTTGGCAGTCCCTCATGTGAAGGTTTTCATTTGGCCTCTGTTGTACTTGTTCTATGAGTCAAACAAAGTCAATTGAAGGAAAAATTCCATGTCATAGTCAGTGTACAGACCCTCTCAAGAATAGAGCATAATTTTTTATGTCATAAAATATCATGACTCAAGCCATGGTCCTTGCCTTTTGTGACTATCTGGTCCTTTAAATTCTAGCCGGAGTTGGCATCTTTAAACCCTTATGCCAAAGTATGTTAGAGTTTGGACAGATTCAATGTAGTTAGTTCCTGGTATATGAAGTCAGAGAATCCTCTTCCTTAGTAGTCTATATCTAAGAGAACAGGAGAAATGCAATAATCTAAGATAAAAAAAAGTGCATCTTGTGTGCTATTTCTGAAAAGTAAATTGAATATTAGGAAGTTCCTAATTTAGCTGAATTTTACATTCATGGGTAAACAAATATCTGGATCTCAATTCTCCAGATTCTTGAATTTTCTTAGTTCATTAATGATCTACAACTATCCAAACACATGACAAACCTGAAATAATATAACCAGGGTGAATTTGTCTACCTGAACATTTAGATACTAATGCACCACAAAATTTCTGTGATTTTCGATTAAATACATAAAAGGTGAAATTTTCCTAAGGGATTCTATCACATACATCATCCATGAAGAAAAACCCATAATGATATTCACATTTTCTGAAACAATTAACCTAAATGCTTTAGAAGCAAGTCTTCACTAGAACAAAGATTTATTTGAAATTTCTTAGTTATCAAGGGTAGATTTAATACATATTACGTAATGCTGCCTATCCTGCCAGCAATTTCCAAAATTGTGATATTGAACCATTAAAATCAGGTTAGCATAAAAGATCGGGTTGTTCTGTGGAAGGAAGCAGATGTACAAAATTACTTCCTCCCCCTGACACCACCATAGCATTCACAATCTAAACCCCCCAAATGGGAATACCATTCTAATGAAGATAAGAATATGTGAATTTAGATAATATTGCACACAGAGAAGACACCAGTGAATCACAAGATTCCTCAATTTTCAGTCAAAGCCAAGCTGAGATATAAAATGAAGTATCTTTCATGTTGATCCTATCATCTATGTGGGTTACTGATGAAGAATTAACCATAAAAATATTTATGTTCCCATTCATCTCCTCATGAGCACTTTATTTTCAGTTAATGTTGTTGTAAATACACTATAAGCATTCATGCATGTATATTTTAGGTCACACATGTATGAATTTTTGTTAATTCTATGCCTGAGAGTATGTTAAATCATCCACTTTTTTTTAATACTTTGTAAGAATATTCTAAAAATATGCATAGATTTTCAATTTAGATATACTAGTATGTGTTTATCTGACTGTTGTTTGAATTATAATTTTTCCTGTGGCTAATGGCTTTGAGTCATTTGCTTTCATATTTGCTTGCATATTTCATTTGCTATTCATATGCTTTTTGGTCATTTGGCTATTTTTGTGAAGTACCTATTTAAATGTTTTAGTCATCACTTTTTGACAAGTAAACATTAAGGCTTATATTTAGTGATCCTTCATTGAGTTTATACATTGATAAATAAAAAATTGAACTTTAATGCAAATTGTCCATGTTTTACCTTATGGTTAGGGCTTCCCTGAGATTATGATGCTCTCCTATGTTATGCTTAACAAGCTTTATTATTTTTCCTTTCACATGTTGATCAATATTATGCCTAGAAAATATTTATTTGTATGGTATGAGAGGGAAGGAGCTTTTCTCGATATTGCTATCCAATTGACCTGGCATCAACTGTTGAACAGCCACTCTTTTTCTCACCATGTGACAGTGGACTTTTATCATAAATTAAGTAATAATATTTTTGATTATCTGTTTTTGGAATTTCTGTTTTGTACCACTGGGCCAATTTTCTCTTTTGTCATGATAACCTTATAATAGGCAATGACATTGGTCATGTAAGTAATGCAACTTTGTTCATCTTCATCAAGACTATCTTAGCATTTCCTGACTGTTTGCATCCAATATAATTCTTGAAAACAGACGGTTGCTTTCTAAAAGATCTAATCAGATTCAGTTTGGAGTTAAAAAGTATAAATATGCAAGACAGTGTTTGAACTATTCCTGATCAGAGGCTTTCTTTTGGAATTAATGAAAAGAAAATGACTGAAAATGGGGAGAACTGCTATAATATTTTTAACATGACACTGATATCTATGATCTTAATGCTGGTAAGTTCACTGTGGAATTGGAAAGCAATATAATGAAAATGTGTTGCAAGAGAATAGTGTTTGCAGTTTGTGTTAAGTGTATGTGATATGACAAATGTGGTACTAAAGAGATAGAGTTAAAAGGGAATTAAATGCAATGGGATATTAGAAAAAATTTTTAGAAATATGTAATTGAATCTGAAAATCTAACTACAGAATACTTCAAAAATTCTTCAAAAATAGAATTAAAATTAATTTTGGCACAAAAATTTTTAAATCATATTACTATATATCTTCATTAATAAAGTATTGTCTGCTTACTTTCAATCCTGTTTTATAAACCTCTTTACCTAAATAATTGATGTTTCTGAGGTTCCTGAAAATATAATCTTCTTAAAATTCACTTTTATTCTTGAAAAAATTTTACTTGACATACAGAGAGACAAAGAGAACTCTAATCTGTTGGTTCACTCTCCAAATGCCCATTATGGCCAGGGCTAGGATGAGGCCAAAACTTGAAGCTGGGAAGTCAATCCAGATCTTCCACACAGAATGAAGGAATCAAATTATTCCAGTCATCATGGTTACTTCCCACAGTCTGCACTAGCAGGAAGCCCGAGCCATGTATCAAATCCAGGTACTGTGATATGGACTGCAGGTAACTTAACCAGCATCTTAACCACTAAGCTCATCCCTCATCTGTTATTTCACATAGAAATACATTTAATTTCAGTTATTTATTTCTTAATACAGCAGCTTTGCTTAATTAAATTTCTAATTTAATTTCTAATTGTGTTCAGAATTTTTTCTGTGAACAAAGAAATTTATACCTTTTTGTACCAGTTAGGATATCAAGTATAGTATTGATTAGAAATAATGACAGAAAATCACTATTTTATTCCCTATCTCAGAGGAAAACTTTCAATATACCATTATCAATGATTTCCTAATTGGTTCTCTTTTGTAAATACATTTTATCTCATTAAATAATTTTCTTCTATTCCTAGTTCCAATAAAGGGATTTATTAGAGAATGACTTTGCATTTTATCAAATGATTTCTGTTTATTGTTTGGGATGATCCTATGGCTTTTCTTCTCCATTATGTTATATTGGTAAATTAAATGGAATGTTTTACTGTTCCAGGAACCTATATAGAACATTATATTGCATTTAGTTGTTTATTTAGGCTCTTCTTGTCTGTAGCACTTTCCTTTTGAATAATCATCATAAGTTTGAGAAAACTGGGTCAAACATTTTGTAGCGTGTCTCTCACATGGGATTTGTTTGATGAATTTCCCATGATTACATTGGGCATATGGGTTTTCAGGAGGAAGATCATAAAGAGCAAGTCTCATCATATCATATGAATGGTAATTTAACACTATGATGTTGATTACCATATAGCGATAGTTCTTGTCAGGTTTCTTCACTGTGAAGTTACTCTTCCTTCTGACTTCCCATTTTCATAGCATACTCTTTGGAAGAAAGTCACTAGCACAGCCCACAGTTGAGAAATAAGGAATTCTGCTCCACTTTCTTGAACATAAGTTATCTACAAATATTATTTGGAATTTTTCTGCATAAGAAACTGGATATTCTATCCAATTTATATGTTCATTCATTTAATTATATCATTATGGATTCATAGATATTTATTTTATATTTGGGTTATGATACAATATTGTGCTATTTATTTTGTAGAAAAATTTCCAGCTTTTACAATTAGGAGTTCTTTGGGTTGGTTCCTATGTTTGTGTGCCATACTTCCATCAATGTGAGGTTATTAATTATTTTTTTGTACATCCTCACTCTCTGACAAACAGGGCACTCTGGGTTCATCTTGTACATATACTGGTCAATCCCAGAATCAGCAAGGATCCTTGAGATTTTTGCTGAAAAATGGTATTAAAAACTAAAATTTGGGGTGAAGGAATTTGAAGAATCAGTTACAATGCCATTTGAGTTGCCCACATTCCATATCAGAGTGCCTGGGTTCAAGTACCAACTCTACTTCCAACTCCAGACTCCTGCTAATTCCCACTTGGGAGGCAATAGTGATGGCTCAAGTACTTGTTTCCCTTCCAATCTTCTGGAAAATATGCATTGACTTCCCAGATTATGGCTTTAGCCTGGCAATTCTCTCTCTCTCTCTCTCTCTCTCTCTCACTCTCTCTCTCTCTCTCTCCCTTTCAAATAAAAAGGAAAAAATTTTTTTAATTTAAAAAATGTTAAACCAACTGTTATTAGAATGCCACTGCTGGGGCCAGCACTGTGGCACAGCTGGTTAAAGCTTCGGCCTGAAGTGCTGGTATCCAATATGGGTGATAGTTATAGTCCTGGCTGCTCCTCTTCTGATCCAGCTCTCTGCTATGGCCTAGGAAAGCAGTGGAAGATGGCCCAAATCCTTGGGCCCCTGCACCCCTGTGAGATACCTGGAGGAAGCTCATGGCTCCTGCCTTCGGATAGGTTCAACTCCAGCCATTGTGGTCCTTTGGGGGAGGGAACCAGATGATGGAAGCTCTCTCTCTCTCTCTGTCTCTACCTCTCTCTTTCAAATAAAAATAAATAAATAAATGAAAAGAATGACATTGCTTCTAGACCTTCTAAGCTGACATAGTAAAGAAATATATATTTGGACAATATCTGAGTATTAAAACATCTATAAATATTTATATGTATAACTACCTATATTGTATATAAATGACACACATGAATTTATACTGATGTCTACAATTCTAACCCATGAATCATTCTAGCTTTTCTTTTATCTGTAACTTCCATTCCAACATTAAGAAAGTGTATACTATCTGCTAATCATTTACTTAATTGCTCAATTCCAGAACACATATGTAGCAGTTTCAGAATTGGTGACTCATAAATCCATGGGAAGTAACTTTATCAAGTGGACTGTAGTACTTACACATATGGGCTTTAGTGTAATAGATCTCATTCATTTCCAAAGTTACTTATGTCAGCATCTTTACCAACTCTTCAATCTTACCAGCAAGGTTGTTTCATACATTAGTGATACAGCTGGGCTCTTTTGTCACATTCTGTATTCCATCTTGGTATCCTGCAACCTTCTGAATTAGTTTTCATTAGAGTTTGTAGCGCTGTAAAGTTTGATGAGTTCTGACAAATGCATTGTGTAATGTATCCACCCTAACAGTACTATACAGAATACATTCAGTGTGCTTTATGTATCCATTACTTGCTCCTCCATGCAAATCCCTGTCAAGTACTGTCTATAGTTTCACCTTTTCCAGAATGTCCTTAAATGGAAGCACACTGTAAGTGACCTTTTAAGACAGGCTTCTTTCACTTAGCAAGATGTATTTAATATTTATCCATATCTTTGTGTGGTTTGATGGATATTTCCTTTTCATTTCTTGTTTTCCATTCTTTGGATATACCACAGTTAGTTTCTACCCTCACCAAAAGATATTTTCACTAATTCCAGTTATTGGGAATTATGAGAAAAGATGTTGTAAGTGTTCTCATGCTAGTTTCTGTGTGGACATGAAGTTTCAGATTAATTTGGTAAATACTTAGGAAACTAGTGGCTGAATGAATGGCAAGACTACGTTTAGCTTTAAAAGAAACTGCCAAACTGTCTTCAAAGTAGCTGTGCCGTTTTGCAGTGCCATCGCCAGTGAACACTATTTGCCTCCAGCAATTGGCATTATCATATATATCGTATTTTGCTAGTTATACTGTAAGTTTATTGGTATCTTAATGTCCAATCTGCATTTCTCTAATGATAGAAAGTGTTGATCATCATCACGTTTGCCATCTGTATATAATTTATTGATATCTGTTCAAATCTGTTGATTATTTCTTAATTGGATTGCATATTTTCATACTGTTTAGTTTTAAGTGTTCTTTATATATCTGAAAAGAAAGCCTGTATCAGATGTATGTATTGAAAATGGTTTCTCCAATCTCTAGGCTGGGTTTTCATTAACATAGTGTCTTCTGCCAAACAGAGCTTTTGGGTTTTTTAAATTTTTTTTTTAACAGGCAGAGTGGACAGTGAGAGAGAGAGAGACAGAGAAAAGGTCTTCCTTTGCCATTGGTTCACCCTCCAATGGCTGCTGCTGCCGGCGTGCTTCAGCCGGCGCACCAGACTGATCCAAAGGCAGAAGCCAGGTGCTTATCCTGGACTCCCATGGGGTGCAGGGCCCAAGGACTTGGGCCATCCTCCACTGCACTCCCTGGCCATAGCAGACAGCTGGCCTGGAAGAGGGGCAACTGGACAGAATCTGGCTCCCTGACCGGGACTAGAACCCAGTGTGCCGGCGCTGCAGGCGGAGGATTAGCCTAGTGAGCCATGGCACCGGCCGCTTTTGGTTTATTTTTAAAAGTTTGACTTACCATTTATTTCCCACAGAGTGTGCTTTTGCTGATGTATCTGAAAAACTTATTATGAAACCCAAGGTCACATAGATTTTCTCTAATGTTTTTCTTCTAGAAATTTTAAATTTTTACATTTTATATATAGTTCTATGATCTATTTTGAGCTAATGCTTGTGAAACATTTAAGGCATATGAATAGGTTCACTTTTTATATATGCTATTCCTTCATTCCAGCACTATTTATTGATCACTATCCATTGATAGTAATTTTTGAAGACTATCCTTTTTGCACTGTGCTTCTGTCAAAGATCAGTTGACTATATTTGCATATGTCTACGTCTGGAGTCACCATTTTGTACTACTGACCCATGTGTCTATTCTTTTGTCAATACTGCACTGTCTGGATTAGTGTAGTTTTATAGTAAAAGTCTTAAAGTTAGGTAATGTGAATCCTCTACTTTTGTTGTTCTTCAGTATTCTAAGTCTTTGTATATACGATTTTAAAAAGATTTTCATTAGCTACAAAATAGCTTGCTGAGATTTTGACAAAGATTGCTTAGTATATAGATCAAATTAGGAAGGACTGACATCTAGACAATATTAAATAAGATTGAAATGAGTTTATAGATCAGGTTAGGAAAAAAATCTAAACAACATTGGGTCTTCCAATGTGTTAACACAGACTATCTGTTCATTTAGATTTTCATTATTTTGTCAAAATTTATAGTGTTCTGCAGATAAATATATCCTATACCCATTTATTTATATTTATATCCAATGATTTTATTCCTTTGCTTTGGGGTTTTTAGGTGCTATTATATATATATATATATATATATATATATATATATATATTTCAAATTCCAGCAGTTCATTACCTACACATAAGAAAGTAAATGACTTCTGCATATTAAACCTTATTCTTTTGCTTTGCTATGCATATTTACAGCTCTAGGATGCTTTTCTTTTGTAGAATCTTGTTTTTTCCCACAGACAATGCCATCTGTAAATATATTTTATGTTTTTATATTACAATCTGCATGCTTTATTACTTTTTTCTATTTATTGAACTAACTTCCAGTTTGTTGTTCTATAGGAATTGTGCCAGAGGATGTCTTTGCCTTGCTTCTGACCTCAAATTATCCACAGTCTCCCATCACTTACTGTAGGGTTTATTTTTAATTTTTTTTCTGTGTTGACTTGAGGAAATGTCCCTATATTTCTTCCTTGCTGAGAGTTTCCATTATGAGTGGATGTTAGATTTTGTCAAGTGAGTTTTCTACATCTATTGATATGATCATATGTTTGTTGTTCTATAGGCTGTTGACATGGTTGAATTTTGAATGCTCAAGCAGGCTTACATACCTGGTATAAATCCTGGTTGATTTTGGGTTTATTTCAATTTATTTTTCTGCACATTGTTGAATACAATTGGAAAACATTTCATTGAGGACTTTTATGTCAATATTCATGAGAAAACAGCCATTTTATTCAAATATCTTTTATCTTGTTATGTTGGAATAAAAATAGTTTGATGTAATGAGTAGGAAGTATTCTGTTTGTATCTTCTGGAAGTGATAGTGGAGAAATGTATTATTTTCTCCTAAATTTTGTAAAATTCTGGGGCCGGCACCGTGGCTTACTTGGTTAATCCTTCGCCTGCAGTGCTGTCATCCCATATAGGCACTGGGTTCTAGTCCTGGTTGCTCCTCTTCCAGTCCAGCTCTCTGCTATGGCCCGGGAAGGCAGTGGAGGACGGCCCAAGTGCTTGGGTGCCTGCGCCTGCATGGGAGACCAGGAAGAAGCACCTGGCTCCTGGCTCCTGGCTTCGGATTGGTGCAGCACCAATCGTAGTGGTCATTTGGGGAGTGAACCAACGGAAGGAAGACTTTTCTCTCTTTCTCTCTCTCTCACTGTCTATAACGCTACCTGTCAAATAAACTTTAAAAATTGTAAAATTCACCCATAAAATTGTCTAAGCTTGATGGTTTCTTTTTGGAATGCTATTAATCATTAACTCAATTTAAGTAACCAATGTATGGTTAGTCAGTTTGTGAGTATGGTAGGTTTTGTCTTTCAAGGAAGTTACCCATTTTATTTCTCAAATTTGGGGGCATAGAGTTCTTAGTACTGGCTTAAGTTCTGTAAGTTCTGTGGTTGGGGTGGGTACACATTTGGAGTAGAGGTGAAAGTACTATTAAGATGTCCATGTTCCATACCAGAGTACCTGAGTTCTATTTCTGGCTTTGACTCCTGCCACCAGCTTCCTACTATTGCAGACACAGGTAGAAGCTGCTGATGACTCAAGTAAGTATGTTCCTGACACTCATGTGGGATACCTGGATTGAGTTTTCAGCTCCCAATTTTGGCATATTTATAGCTCTAGGATGTTTTTCTTTTGTAGAATATTTGAGATTTGTCTTTTCCCATAGACAATGCCATCTATAAATATATTTATAAATACCCAGCTCTGGCCTTTGTGGGTATTTGAAGATATAACCAGTGGACGGGGACTATGTTTCTTAAACTACAGTCACATTTGAAAAGGAAGGAAATCTTAAACAAATAATAGTCTATGGGATTGGTAAAGTGGCTGCTCTTTCATTTCTGATATTGGTCATTTGTCTTCTTTCTTCCCTTGCTTTCTCAAGAAGTTTAACAATTTTACTGATGTTTTAAGGAATCAACTTTTGGATTTGTTAGTTTTCTGTGATTTTTTTCCTGTCTAAACTGCACTGACTTCCATTCTGATATTTGTTATATCTTTCTTCCTGTTTGCTTAAGGTTTGAAGTACTCTTCCCTTTCCGTGTTTTTCTTATATGGAAGTTTATATTACTAATTTTTTTATACTTTTTCTTTTCTAGTGCATGAATGTAATGTAAAATTTTCCCTGTAAGCAGGCTTTCATCATATTTTATGAATTATGATAAGTAGTGTTTTCATGTGGACTTAGTTAAAAATAATTTTTAATTTCTCAAGTGACTTGTTTGTGGATGTATCTGTTATTTAGGTTAATATTTAACTTTCAATTTGGGGTTTTCACAGATATATCTTTATAGATTCCTAGTTTTATTCCACTGCAGCCTGATAATTCATTTAGCATGATCTATAATCTCTCATATGTGTTAAAGTCTGTTTTATGGCTTACAGTATAATCTAATTTAGTGAATGTTCCATGTGAGTTTTAGAATAATATATACTTTCCTATTGTTGAGGAGAATATTCTATAACATCAAACAATTTAATTGATAGTACTGTTAATATCCTTACTGTTTCCTTCTTTTTATTTTTTTACTGCTTGATTATTACTTCCAGAGAGATATTGAAGCTTCTGGCCATAACAGTGTATTTGTCTATTTCTTATTTCAGTTCTATCAACTTTTACATCATGTCTTGATATTCTGTTGTTAGGTGCTTACACATTTATGATTATTATATCTTGCAGAATTGACCGTTTATATTCTTGTAATTCTATTCTTTATGCCTGGAAATCTCCTTTTTCTGAAATCTGCTTTGTCTGTCATCAATACAGTTACTCCAACTGTGCTTCAATTAGTTTCATAATGATATATCTTTCTCCACTGCATTACTTTTAACTATCTGAATCTTTAGAGATTCCTTGTAGACAACATTTACTTGTCCTAATCCATTCTGACAAACTATTAATTTAGATGAATCACATTTTCTTCTATGTCTTTACAGGATACAGCCCATTATATTTTATTTTTCAGAAGTCTTAAAAGTTTATTTATATGTCAAAAGACTTCACAATGAAAGTAATCTTCAACAAAGTATTACTTGTTGAGGTTTGATGTAATATCAAAGAATATCAGTAATCCAGACAAATCACATTTAAAATGTTTTTATGTTGTTAGATTAATATATTTAATATTTGTAACTGTTTTCTAGTTATTGCATGAACTATTTATTTATGCAATTTTACTGTATTCCTTGCTGTTATTTGATCATTTCACATGATTCCATTGTATCTCTTAACATACTACTTATATATTCTTAATTTTTTTTACTGATTCTCCTAGGATTTACAATATACATTTTAAATTAATCTAAAGCCATTTTCAAATTATGCTATACCACTTCACATGAGTTCTGGTATCTTATAACAGAGAAATTTCCAATTTCCTTTCCATTATGACATTGCTGTCATTCACTTTACATATCCATATGCCATATGCCATAATCACTCAACAAATTACTACTATTACTACTTTAGGAAGGTTTTTAAAATAGTTTAAGAATAATAGAAACAAAAAATTTCATTTTACCTCATTCATCCTTCTTCAAAGCTCTTCTTTACAGATATCCAAGTTTAAAATTTGTATACTTTTCCTTGTGGCAGAACTTCTTTTAACATTCTTGTAGGGTTTGTCTGTTGCAAATATATATCTCATTTCTGGTTTTTCTGAGAAAGTCTGCATTTCTTCTTTCTTTAAGAAGGATAGTTGTGCTGGTTATAGATTTCTAAGTAGATAACCCCACCACCACCACCCATAACACTTTAATTTCACTCCACTGTCTTCCTACTTCCATAGTTTCTGAGGAAAAGTCCAATGATATTCTTATCCTTGTTTTTCTATAAAATGTTTTTCTCTGGCTGCTTTCAAGATTATTTCTCGTTAGCTTACTGAAAGTTGAAAATGATATTTCTAAGTTTTATTGTTATTATCTTTCTTCTGTATTTTTACTACTTTGTGTTGGCTGAGACTTCTGGGTCTATTATTTATTGTCTGTTTTTAAGCTTGGAAAGTTCTTGGCCATTCTTAGTTCAAATATTTATGCTGCTCTGTATTCTCTTCTCTATCCACTATTCTAATTATGATTGTATTACACCTTTAAAAATTTTCCAGTTCTTTGATGTTTTCTTTCATTTTGTTTTCTTCTTGAATTTCAGTTTGTGAGAATTTTGTTGACTTATCTTCAAGATCCCTGGTCCTTTCCTCAGCTGCACTAGTCTAGTGATGATCTCATCTGTTATTGCATGGTATCTACTATTTTTCTATTTGAATATTTAACATATTACTCATTATAATTTAAAATTTCAATTGATAATCTCAAAATCTGCATTCTGACTCTAGTTCTGCTAATTCCTTTTTCTCTTTAGACTACGTTTTTTTGGGACATAACATACACTATGTTTTTTTTTTTTTTTCAAGTGTATGTGATATTAAGAACTAAGGTAAGTAGGCCTATAGAATGAGATTTACAAAGATCTAAGAATTGGGCTTTGCTTAATGTCCACTGTTGCTAGAGGTACTATAAATGTCAAATTTTTTTTCTCCTGGATTTTGGGTCCCTGAGTACTCCTCTGAGAGAATTGGTATCATGCAGTGCTTTCAACTGTAATCCATTGTTATTATACTGAAGACTATTGGTGGGGTGGTAATATATGGGGGGCATTTAGTGTTGTATAATCTATGATATTCTGAAATATACTATTCTATAATATTTTGAATGTCTGTTTAGCATGCTGTGTTGAGACTGTAACCATCACAGTATTATAAACATTTTGCTAGTGGCATAGCCATCTCTCCCTTTTCACTACCCCTTCATTCTCATCTCATCATTCTATTGACACTTGTGGGTTTCTTATTTTCTGATTGATAAACAAGGAAACTAGAGGAGGCTGCCATGAGAGGAAAGTCCTTCCTTGTTTGCTTAAGGCTCTGATAAAGTATTTACCCTGGAGATTAGACTTACGTTTTGGAGAACATTTTGAGTGCATTTCAAAAGGAATACTCTTCTCCCCACTCCAGAACCATGAGGGAATCTTAGATATTTACCATGAGAACATGATGAGATTACTGGAGATAAAGTTTCCAAAATGTGGGATTGCCAGGGTTTTCTATCTTTCTCCCTAGCAGACATTAATAGGAGCTATTCATTTAAATTTCTATTTAAGTTTTAACATCAATTTGTGTCTCCCCAGGCTTCTAATTCAGCTAATAAAATTTCAGTCTGTGGTCTTAGATTTTAGCGTGGAAGTTTCCCTGAAGTCTCTGTTCTCACATAGGTTCAAGAAAATACTCGTTTTTTTTATAGTTTGCCCTGTTTGATCTTGTTATAAGACAAAAATAACTTCCAAGCTTATAAAATGTCAGAGCTGAAATCAAATCCTTGAATGATTTTTGAATGCTTAAAACAAAAACCAAACAAACAAAATCTCTTCCATTTCTTAACTAAATCCCAAATGGTTGTGATTCAGTATCCTTCTGCAAAATATTTCACATAATTTGATTTGCTATTATTGTGTTTAGGTTACTTGTATCTATATTCATAATAGCCACATCCTATAAATTTCATTCCTACAGTTAATTGTCAGGTTCACCTATTAAAATTAATCTCTCTTTAAATAATAAAAATTGTTTTAATTGTCAGGTTCACCTATTAAAATTAAGCTATCTTTAAATAATAAAAATTGTTTTTCCTTAAGTTTCAATTTACTACTGGGACATTTAAGTATGGAGTATTCTTGCTTAGAAATATATTAATTATTAATTTAATGTATTTATAAGAGATGTAGGGTTATTAATATCAACAATTTAGCTTTGTGGCTTTTTCATTAGTTTTTTTTTTTTTTTTTTGACAGGCAGAGTGGACAGTGAGAGACAGAGAGAAAGGTCTTCTTTTTGCCGTTGGTTCACCCTCCAATAGCCACCGCGGCCCGTGCGCTGCGGCCGGCACACTGCACTGATCCGAAGGCAGGAGCCAGGTGCTTATCCTGGTCTCCCATGGGGTGCAGGGCCCAAGGACTTGGGCCATCCTCCACTGCACTCCCTGGCCATAGCAGAGAGCTGGCCTGGAGGAGGGGCAACCAGGACAGAATCTGGTGCCCCAACCGGGACTAGAATCTGGTGTGCCAGCACCGCAGGCAGAGGATTATCCTAGTGAGCCACGGCACCAGCTTTGTTCTTAAATTCTATTCATGTGCAAAAACCCATTGGAAGAGATAGAAATATATCTGTTTAGGACCTCAGACAGAGCTATAAATGGTCATATTTTTACCCTATAGGACCACATCCAAAGTTATATTTTCAGGGAATCCTTGGAGTTGCACATTTACAGTGGCAGATTCTGTTCTGCTTTTTGTTGTTGTTGTTAGTATGTCTTTGAATCAAAATAGGCTCGACTTGTTTGTCTACTCCTAGAAAAATCAACTGCATACTTGGACCATATCCCTTTCTACTTTTCATAAGAAGTTCAATGGCTTTAAATTTCTCTGTGACTTTACTTCTATCTATGATGTGAATGGCCAGTTGCTGTGTTCTAAAGATGACACAAGCCCTAAGACTGATTTAACCTGCATACACTATGTGTGTGTATGTGTATCTCAGAAACAGCATAACATTTCAGAACTTAAATTTTGTCAAAGTCAGTCTAAGAAGTGAATACCTCACACTTGATAGATTACAAGTCATTCAAAACTTTTCTAGCCTAGTATCTAAGAGATGACTAAGAGGATTCCCGAATCACACTAGTTACTGTGGTGGCCCCCACATTTTCCAAAATTGCTCATCTCTCTTAACCAACTCATTGGTAGCCACAACTCTTCTCTAAGAACTAAACAGGAAGGTATTTCTTTGAGTTAAAATAAGCCCTTCAATGACCTCCCACTTTGGACCTCATTATTCTAAACTTTCTACAAATCTGAGCATGAGCCATGGACAAGCTCTTGGTATTCTGACTCAACTCCATGAGAATTTCTAGAGATCAATTTACTCAAGTCTCTATCTTGACCCAATGGCAATAGGCACAGACTATGACCTAGTGAAAACTTCTGCTGACCTTATTTTCCATGATGATTCCTCGAGCTATACAGTAATAAAAAACACATAATAGTCTCAGTATATAGGTTTACCCTCCTGTTAAATATTAATATCTTATTAATATCTTGTTAATCAGCATTAGTAACTCACATATTTCCATGCATTATAGTAATATTTTCATTTCTATTTTCCCATTTATCTGAAGAAACCTGATCATCTAACTTTTGCTTATGAACAACTATGTATTGGAAATTTTAAAATATTTTTTATTTTTTATTTATATAAAGGGAACTAATTTAGTGTATTTCATATATATAGTTTCTTAGAAAATACATAGTCTCATTTTTCCTCAGTATTCAAAAATTAACACAATATTTGTATTTATTTTTGGGGAACAATTTTATAATTGTAATTTTATAATTATAATTGTATATAATGTGCAATGATCAAATCAGGATAAATATTAATGCTAATTATGTCAATCTCCTCAAATATCATTTCTATATGTTGGAAGCTCTCAAACTGTTCTCTTCTGTCTAGTTATTTTGAAAAATATAATAAATTGTGGCAGATTATAGTCACATTGCTATGGGCTAGAACATATAGAAGTAATTCTTCAATCAATTTTGATATCCATTATCCATTCTCTATCCCTCTTCCCCCTATTATTTCTGGCCTCTTGTGACCTCTATTTTACACTCTGTATATGACAAGCTTTTCTATCTTTCACAGATGAGAATATGTCTTTCTGTGACTCACTTATTTCATTTAGTGTAATATTCTCCAGTTTCATCTACATTGTCACAAATTATAGGATGTCATCCTTTTTGGGATGAATAACATTTCATCATTATGCCACATTTTTAATACATTCATCCATTAATGGACATCTCATTCAGTTGATTCCAAATCTTGGGTATTGTGAAATACTGCTGCAATAAACATGGGCATGAATATATCGCTTTGATATAATTATACATTTCCTTTGTAAGCCCAGTAATGGGATTGTTCGACTGTAAAGTAGTTTATATTTTTGATGAAACTCCATACTGTTTTCCATATGGCTGTAACAATTTATATTCCTACCAACAGTGTATGAGTTCTCCTTTTTCTGTATCCTCATTAGCATTAGTTATTGTCTTTTTGACAACAGCAATTCTAGTTTGGGTTAAATGATATGTCACTGTGGTTTTGAGTTGCATTTTCATGATGCTTAGTGATATTGAACATTTTTTTTCATATACTGGGTGATTTGTATGCCTTCCCTTAAGAAATGTCAATTTAGGTCTTTTTGCCAATTTGTAATTGGATAATTTTGTGTTGATTGTTTTTTTTTTTTTGCTGTGTTTGAGTCCTTTATATGTTCTGGATATGAAACCTTTGTCAGATGAATAACTTTCAGATATTCTCTCCAATTTTCAGGTTGCCTCTTCATGGATAAATGAATTCAGTAAAATTGTAGGATACAAAAATCAATATACAAAGAATAATAGCATTTTTAACCAACAACAATGAACTAGCTGAAAAAGAAACAAAAAAAAGCAATCCTATTCATAACAGCCACCAAAAGTACCTAGAAGCAAATTTAATCAAGGAAGTAAAAGAAAGTATGATGAAAATTATAAAGTATTAATGAAGGACACAAAAATTTTGAAAGACATCTCAGGCTGAATGATTAGAAGAATTAATACAGTTAAAATGTACATAATGTTCAAAGTAATCTGCAAATTCAATACAATCTCTATCAAAATACTCAAGACATTATTGATATACATAGGAAAAATATCCTAAAACTCATTTGAAACCAATTAAGATATATAATAGCCTAAGCAACCTGAATAAAGGACAAAACTGGAAGCATCACAATACCTGGCTTCAAAATGTGCTATAAACCAACAGTTATGAAAACAGCTTGATATTGACATAAAAATGACACATGGGCCAATGGGACAGAAGATAATAACCAGAAATTAATTTATATTTAAAGCCAACATTTTTTGACAAAGTTGTCAAGAACATGAGAGTATTTCAGAAAGTTTATAGAAAATGGAAATAAAAGGTAACTATCTATGTATTTTTTTCAGAACATGTATTTTCTAAGAACTTTTTGAAAATCCCTCATATACTTACAGAAAAGACAAGACAAGGTCCTTAATAAATAAGACTAGGAAAATTGGATATAAATATGCCAAAGAATGAAACTATATTCCTACTCTCACTATGTACAAAAATTAACTCAAAATGAATCAAGGGCCTAAATTTTAGACCTGAAATATGCAACACTGAAATTATGCAACAATAATATAGGAGAAACACGTCAAGACATTGGTATAGGCAAATAGTTTTTCAACAGTCAATAAAAGCAAAATGAGACAAATGGGATTATATCAAACTAAGATGCTTCTGCACAGCAAAGGAAATAGAAGAATGAAGAGACACACTCTAATCTTATTTTTAATGGGCTATAGTTTAAAATGGAAACAAAGAATACCACACAGAATATGATGTGACAGATCTTACTCATCCCTGTAGTATGGCACTAGGGACAAAATCTTCCCAGATGGCAGAACAAACTGCATTCTATGTATCTGGTCAGTTAGAGGGAAATGAAGAGCCATTGTGTATATAATTAATAGATATGCTTTGGGTGTATTTTGAATGTTTTGTGAGCAAAACTTTATTTCAGCAGCAGCACAATGGTGAGCAAGTTAAAATTTTTTCTTAAGCTTCCTAAAGATGTGGCTATTTTAAAATTAAACATTATTATGAATAAGGAATACCATAGACTCTAAAGAAAAATTTCTAACATGTATCCCACAGTAAGAACCTTCATGATCAAGTATTTTCAGAGTTAAAAACGGAGTATTATGGAATATCAACTACTGGCTCCATTTACTGGGAGAAATCTGCAGGGAAATTGCATGAGAATAATCCCTGCTGTTCTCATAACGGGCATTTAGTAGTGCTAGAGACCTCAAAAGGAAAATTGCAAATTTGTTCTTGAAATTACCTAATCAAGAAAAGAAAAATTGGCTACTATTTTCAATCAACATTGGTAGGGAGACTTTACTGAGATTGTTAAGGGTTCTTTTGCACCCTCAAGTACAAGCACCCTTCTGTCATCAGTATAATCTTGGTGAAAATGTAAAGATATGGAATAGATAGGAGCTCAAACCTGAAGTACCTTTGAACACTCTCAAAGAGATTTTGTGATTATTTCTACAATGGACTTTGAACATGTATTGTAATTGTTGGCTTATTTGGGGATAGACTGAAATTTTGTCAGAGATTTTCAGCTCTGCCAGAAGCAAAATACTACGTGATTTATGTGTCTCCACAGTACTAAGCATAACATTTTACTGGAACTACAAAAAGCTTGTGAAACTCTGCAAGTCATACAGTAGTCCTATTGTCCATATTGGTCCAATCTTTAGAAAGGTAAAAAATAAACAGAAATATTAGGCATAAATTAGTAAAAATTATCAGACTCTCAAAATCCCATGGCCTATGGTTTGCTTTAATGACAATGAGCTTAACTTATTCTAGGGATCATCAGTGCTCCCCTTTTGAATTAGCAACAGGCCAAAAAATGAGCCAAACAATATCACTTCAGCTTATGGACTCAGCTCTATTGTAAACAGACATAGCCAAATATTGTAGTTGAGTCAGGCAATTTACCCTGTCTTATTAATAAAATTATAGCAACTTTCCCTCACATCATACTAAATGACTTACATGCTCCAAATCACAGAGATTTGGTCTGAGCTTTCTCAAAAACTAATGGAAAGGATCCCATTAGATACTATTTAACAGCTAGTCTAGAACTAACATTCCAAGATGTTGAGCAATGTCTTTCAATCAAAGAGGCAGGATCCTTCCTAAATCATGACTGGAGATCTCAGACTGAAAAATGTTAAAGGACATCAAGAGCAGATGATCTTTGGAAGGAGAGGGCTTCTACTCAGGACCTTCAAATCAAGTAGATAGTTGCATGAAATATCCAAAGAACAATATGATATTGTCATGTTTCAACTACCATTCTTGTCTATCTGCGTTGAGGATATATTTATGTTACTGACGAACATCTATTATTTTATTGCTTTTCATATTTTAATAACTCTTCATTGTGAGTCTAATGCCTGGTTATAATATGTTTGTGCAGTGCTTAAAGCATGAAACCAATTGATTGTTGAGTTTGTACACATTTTCCTTTGTTAACCATTTGGGTCTTTTTTGGTGGTGGTGGGGTGTTCCAGTTCACTATAATTAGTAATGGGACTCAACTAGGATCATAAAGCAAACATGACAACATGCTAGATGGCCAGAAATTTCAAATTCCTATCTTGTCATACTTAGAATAGGAGCTTGCTTTTTCTCTCAATACTAGAGGACCTTTTGTGGAAGACAACTTTTGTAAATGAACTTTCGCAGGAAGAGAACTTGAAAGAGAACAGGACAGCAGAGTTATTTATTTGAATGTGTCTAACCTTCACAGACATGTAAATAAGATCAGTACTTTTCTTTTGATTGGTATCTATTAGTAACATTGATACTACAAAACTATTGTCTGGCTCTAAACGGTTCTTTTAACTTTTATTTAGTAAATATAAATTTCCAAAATACAGTTTGTGGATTACAATGGCTTCCCCCCATAACTTCCCTCCCACCCATGCCCCTCCCATCTCCCGCTCCCTCTCCCATTCCATTCATATTGATTCATTTTCAATTATCTTTATATACAGAAGATCGATTTAGTATATATTAAGTAAAGATTTCATCATCTAAATAGTTCTTGATGAGTGATCTAAAAACCAAAAATATAAAACAGCAACAATAACAACACTCAACAATCTCATAGGGTTATTGAGTCTTTGAATAGGTCATTCAATAGGTTTAAGACTGGTATGGGATTGGTGAGACAAAATTCTATAGACTACTACTTACACACAGGACAGGAGTATGTTTCCTTGGTAAACTAATGTCTGCCTTCAGTATAATCCCTGACATCACCCAAGTTCCATTTTGATTCTTTAGTTTCACTTTTAAGAATAAGTCTTCTGATAATTTAATTAAACAAGGAGGAAAAATTAGATCTCCTGATGTAAAAACATAAACTCTAATCACTCAGAATTCTGGATTATGTTATTCTTCCCTTAAGCCTTTTCAGTCGGTGCTTTACTAAAGGCCTGGAAAAGAGGTAGCCTCCCATGTGCTATTATGCAGCAACTAGCAAATAGTTTGGAAAATGTCCCTTCTTTGCCTCAGAGGCTAATGAAATTGTTAACAATAGAGTAACTGTGTATTGAAATATCAAGGGGAAATGTCTCTTTTTAGGGGAGGGAGAATGCTGAATTTACAACCCTGTGCATTTCTTTGGGATATTTATTACTGAAAATAAATTGTCCCTAAAAATGCTACAAGGAAGTCAAGAGAAACATATATGGATACTTATTTGAGGAGTGGCCAGACAGAGCTAATAATATTACCTATCAGGCCAATATGATATTAGTGGTATACAAAACAGGTCTGTTTTCTATTAGCCATCTGGAGAAACTTTGAGTAATCGTTTATTCTTTATCTATGCATTCCTTACCAAGTCCCAGAAACACACTTCTAAAAGGATTCAGTAGTCTTCTTTTCAGTAATCTCTTTTCACATATTCCCTGTCTCTATAGGTGTTTTTAGCCAATCTTAATATCTAAAATCCACCTTTGTGGGCCAACCCAATATATGCTCAAAGTGTAACATATAAATTGGGGCCAGAATTTGACTGCTTTTGAACACTTTCCGTGACCCAATGGAAGTTGTTGGGCTTTTGTCTTTTGGATCTCAGTTACTGACATTTTTGCCCTGAAACCTTAACCTTACATTAGCCTTTTTGAAGATCGTGTTTATCTTGGTCTTACTAATAAGAAGGAAACAAATATTATTAAAATTAGGTAATTGGGATAATACTCCCACAACTGATTTTATGAGCCTAATCACATGGTAGATGATATTTATCCTATTGGTTTAATCTGAATCTTCTTGGCTGCTGGCTTAGCAGCAGGTAACAAACTCTGATTACATTATCCTACTATTTGTTTGATTTGTTTGTTACTGCCTTTAGATGTTTGATCTCCAGAAATCTTAAGTGTAGCTGCACATCTACTGTCTTATTAAGTGATGAGCTGAAACTATTACCACACAGCTGCCATAATTTACATTATTTCATTATTTTACTATTTTTATAATGGTATTAGTTCAGAAACTTTTGCCCAGGAAGATAAAAGTTGCAAATAATGTTATTATTCATTCTGTGAACTTACTGAAATACAATCAATTCATTATCAGTAAACATTAAATCGCAGTTTATGCTGTTGTTTCTTAGGATCTCCCAAACTCTTAGAATTTCTCATACCAAGATCTTTTTATGGCTATAATTCCTAAACTGCCACGTCTTGATCCTTATTCAGTCCTAATCATGCCCCAACAATGAAAGATTCAACTTAAATTTCAGAATCTTCATTATCCTAATATTGCCCCTGTAATATGCTGCTGATACTCTGTCAAAGTGGGCTCTTCCTGGTATAATAACACAATTAGCTTTTTCTTGTGAACAGATAATTTTAATACTTTTATTTGATGTGTAAAATAATATTTTTAATATTTGTATTATTTTTAATGTATTTTTAAAAATATTTTTAAAATTTGTATTTTCTCAGAGTCATAAGTAACGCTTATTGAACACACAGTTCAATTTTAGTAAGGGTTGAAACATTCTACCTCTCACCATACAAACTGTCAGGAAAACAAAGTGAATGTGAATTTGGCCCCAGGCAAATTATGCATCCACACCCTTAATGGGATGTAGTTGAAGCTACAAATTCTATTTCTGTGATTTCAGGGACCCTTACTATCTTTGTCACCTGTATCTACCCATTGTTTAGAACAGTTTCTGTCTTATACTACATCCTCCACAATTCTTTTTTAAGATGAATGGATGAACATAGACCATATTCCATGCTATTACATGAAATGGTAACATCAAACATGCAATTTGAATCCAGAAATTCAGAGTGAGAATATAGGCATTACTTAATTATTTGCCTTGGTTTTGTCATCTTGAAATGGTGAAAATAATACATATTTGTAAGTTGGGTATAAAGATTATGTGACAGAATCCCCAGGAGGTTAGAAAATATTTAGTGCTAGATAAAGTTACTAGTGTTAGTATTTGTTTTCACTTCAGTGTTTTCCTTCCTGCATGTGATTTCATAGGGTGGCCTATTCCCTTACCTTCTTTTTTCACTATAGCTTGTTCTTGGTTATTTAGTTACATAAAAGAAGCTTTTCTGTATTTCAGGATATTTTGTTTTGCTTTTTTTTAATTTTGGAGGTTTGTATCTGAATGTCTGAATAACACAGAAAAATGAATTGTAACCATTTACTGCTTAACACATCTCAGCAAGGAATAGGGATTGAAAGGAGAGAGAAAAAAATAGGTAGAGAATGAGAGCAAGCTCCCTTTTTTATTATAATGAAGATTCTGTACAAAGGCCAGAGAGTTACTTAACTTTGTCACTAGGTCAATATACAAAGGACCACTTAAAAGTCCATGGGAAAATGAACTAAAAAATAGCTTATTTTGGTAAAAAAAATTTGAAATATATGGATAGCTTTCATAAAATGCATTTTTCATGGATGCTTTGAAGACTCTTCATAATGCACATTTCCTTCTCCATCTGTTGTCATTCATTATAAAACATAAACAGTCCCATAAAGGGAAGGAATTATGTTAATTTAAGCATATATTTTGTTTATAATCTCCACTTATGATAGATTACACAAAAAAAGATCCAGATGATACAAGATGGCTGAAGAGAAGTGCCCAGGCTTCACCTTCTCTTCCACAGAGAAGTATCAAAGCAGCAATTGAATAGCTGCATCTCGAGGTAAGTGTCCAGGAAAGAGCACTGGAACTAAGTAACGGAATAGCAGGAACCCAGTAGGACATGAAATCCAGGAACAATGGCATAGAGAGAGATGGAGTCAACTCGGGACTGGTGCACTGACCATGGTCAGGGAGTATTTCTGGTGCATGGTAAAGGGGATTATGAGAGGCTCAATGCTACCCATTTGCATGCAAACACCTTGCTTCAGCAAGCTCATTACAGAGGAATACAACACTCATGGATGAGAGGCTCAGTAAGGAGAGCCACCTGGAACACTCATGGCTATGTTCTTAAGAGAAGGAACTCACTTTGTCTTCTCTCCATAACCTAAGAATACAGATTGTGGCAGTTTGGTGTCACCTTGAGAAAGGAGTCACTATTGGAATTCATACTGCTACAAGAGACAGAAACCTTTGCCTATCTCCATTCAAAAGGCCCCAGAGATATTCTAGAACTCTAGCAAGGAAGACTGCAAGCTCCCAGGTCCAACTGGGCTCAGGAGAGTAAGAGTGATCACAGCATCTTACAGCACACAACACTGCCCAGAAACTAATAGGTGAAAATTTTCCAAACGTTGAGAATGATACGGAAACATAAGTATAGGAATCAAAATGGACCCCAAATAGACATAAGCGGAGAGAAAACTCAACAATATGTCATAGTCAAACTCCATAAGTACAACATGAATAAATCCAAAATCTGCATGAGAAAAGCACCTGGTCAGTGTTAAGAGAACTTTTATATATTGATGGTAGGCTTTCCAAAAAGAAACCTTACTGGCCAAGAATGAATGGAAATATGTTTAAGTTCTCACAGGAAAAAAAAAAAACTGCCAACACAGAACATTTTAATCAGTGAAGATATCTTTCACAAATGGATGAGAGAAATAGTTTATAAAACAAAACAAAACAAAAAAAGGAATTCATCACCACTTGGCCAATAAATGATTCTTAAGGATTTTCTACACACAAACAATGAATGATACCTTCCATCAAAAAATGTGTGAAAGTATAAAACACACTAAAAATAACAAAATATATTCAAACAAACTAGAAATTTTAAAGAAGAATAGTAGAAGGAAATATTCCTTATCAGTAATAACACTAAATATAAATGGGCTAAATTACTCAAATAAAAGAAACAGACTGGATGAAAGGTCAAAAACACAACCCAACAAGTTCCCTATAAGAAACTCACGGAACCAGAAGACACACACACACACATACTATATAAGTGAAGAATGGAAAAATACACTCCATATTCATGGAAACAAAATGTTAGCAAGGATAGCTACACTTTTTTTGGACAAAAATAGATAAAAATGTAAAAAAAGAAAGTTACTTTGTAAGAACCAATAATATATGATGATTGTAAACACAAAAGCATCTAGTGGAGAAACACCTAATTTTATAAAACAAGTGATATGAGCTCTAAAGGAATACATAGGCTCCAAAACAATGATTTTCAGAACTTCAAAACTTCACTTTGACTAATGGAGAGATCCAAAGAGAAAACCACCACCAACAAAAAATCAGTTAAACACCACAATGGACCAAATGGAACTAACATACATGTATACAGCATTAAATCCAATAACTGTGGAATACCCATTTTCATTAGCACACAGAATATTTTCTAGGATAGACCATATACTACACTAAAAAATAAATCTTAATGTATTCCAAAAGTCAACATTTTATCATATCTTTTATGACCACAATGGAACAAAACTTTAAAAAAGCCAAAACTCTATAAATTATAAAATGCACAGAAATGAATAGCATGCTCCTGAATTAACAATGGGGCATGGGTCCGGAGCTGTGGCATAGTGGGTAAAGCTGCTGCCTACAGTGCCAGCATCCCATATAGGTGCTGGTTAGAGTTCTGGCTGCTCTACATCTGATGCAGCTCTTTGTTATGGCCTGGGGAAGCAGTCAAAGATGGACCAAGTCCTTGAGCCCCTATACCCACATTAGAGACTAGAAGAAGCTCCTGACTTCTGGCTTTAGATGGGTGCAGCTCTGGCCATTCTGCTATCTGGGGAGTGAGCCAGTGGATGGAAGACATCCTCTCTCTCTGCCTCTGCTTCTCTGTAACTCTACCTTTCAAATAAATAAATCTTTAAAAAAACACAATGGGTCACTGAAGAAATAAAAAGGAAATTTTAAAATTCCTTGAGTCTAATGAAAAAGGAAACAAACAAAAATATATGAAATACAGCAGTATTAGAAAAGTTTATAGCAAAAGCACCAACAAAAATAGACAGATGAATACCAATGCTCAAGGGCACAGAAAAACAAGGACAAACCAAATTCAAAGTTAGAAGAGGAAAAGAAGTAACAAATATTTGAGAAAAAATGAAATACAAATTTGGAAACATGAAAGATTAATGAAATAAAGAATTGTTTTTTTTTTTAAATTGACAAACTTAAGTAGACTAAGAAAGAAAATGAGAATATAGATATCAAAATCAGAATTGAAAAGGGAGTTATTATAATTGAGACCAAATAAATGCAAAGGATAATTAAAAACTATTATGAACTATGTGCCAAAATTGGAAATGTAGAATGAATGTATAAAATTCTAGATAAATATAACCAATATTGAATTACTATGATACAGTAGACATGACCAGATCATTAGTGAGTGATGAGATTGAAACCATAACACTCTCTGAACAAAGAAAAGCCCGAGGCCAAATGGCTTCACTGATGAATTCTGCTTAACTTTTAAGAAAGAACTATTACCAATTCTTCTCAAACTATTCTAAAAACTTGACAGAGAAGAAATGCTTCAAAACTTATTCTACAAAGCCGGCATTACCTTAATTCTAAAATTGTATGGGAACACAACAAAAATAAAACTACAGACTAATTAATATCCTTGGTGAACTCATATGTAAAAATCCTCAATAAAATACTAGTAAATAAAATTAAACAGCATATCAAAATATAATTCATCTGACTACCTAGGATTCATTGCAGTGATATTTCAACATATATAAATCCATAAACATATCAGACTCAGTAGATATCATCTTAATAAACAAAAGAAAAGACAGTCAAAAGGATATAACATTCATTCATGAAAAAAAATCTTGAACAAACTAGGCACAGAAACAATATAGTTTAAAAAACTGAAGGCTATATAAGACAAACTTATTGAATAGGAAAAAGCTAAAAGAAAACATCTTCACAGAGATCTGGAACAACACAAGGAAGTCTACTCTTATTAAATTGCATTCTAAAGTTTAACTAGAGCTATGAGGCACAAGAAATAAAAGAAATGCAAATAGCAAAGGATAAAGTCAAATTATCCCTATTTGCAGATGACACAATTCTATATATAGAAGAACCAAAATACTCCACCAAGAGATTTTAGGATTGATAAATTAATTCAGCAAAGCTGCAGACTACAAAAATCAATACGCAAAATCATTATTATTTTATATAAGTAGGCATACAGAACAATAGTGAAGTTGCTGAGAAACAGCAATTTTATTCAGAACACCTAAAAATAAATTTAACTAAGCAATTTAACTGGAATAAATTTAACTAAGGACGTGGAAGACCTCTAAAATTAAACTATAAAATATTAAAGAGAGAAATAAAAGAAGGCATACAGAAAATGAAAGTGGTCCCAAGTTCATGGATTGAATTAATATATTTGCAATGTTCACAGTACCCAAAGCAATTTACATATTTAATAGAATTCTCATCAAAATACTAGGTGGGTTCTTCATAGAATTGGAACAAAAATCCCTCAAATTAATATAGAAACACAAAATAGCTGAAGCAATCTTGAATGACAGAACAAAGTTGGAGGCATCAAAATATTAGATTTATAAACATATTACTAAGTTGATATAACAAAACAGCATAGCGTTTGCACCAAAAATTGACACATAAATCAATGGAATAGCATCATAATCCCAGAAATAAATGCATACATATATGTCAATATTGGAATCAACAATGGAATTTTGCCTGAAAACTAAGTCAATAAAAGCACAAATAAACAAATGGGTTTACAAGAAATTAAGACAATTCTACACAGCAAAAGAAACAATCAACAGAGTGAAGAAAAAATGGCAGAACGGGAAACACTCACAAATTAGACACCTCATAAAGGATTAATATCCAGAATATATATGGACCTCAAAAATTTCAACCAAAAACCAATCCTTTTAAGAAATGTGCAAAGGGTCTAAACAGACATTTTTCAAAAGAAGAAATACAAATGGCCAACAAATATTAGAAATAGTGCTCAGTATCCCTATCCATCAGGGAAACGGAAATAAAAACCACAGTGATGTACCATCTCACTCCAATTAGAATAACTATTATGAAAAAGACAAGATAACAAATGCTGGTAAGGATGTGGAGGAAAAGAAACCCTAACGCTGTTGGGAGAACTGCAAATTAGTACAACCAAATGAAAAAAAAGTATGGAGTTTCTTCAAAAGACTAAATCCAGATCTACCATGTGATCCAGGAATTTTTCTTCTGGGAATATATCCAAAGGGAATGAAGTCAGCATAAACAAAAAATAGGTGAACTTCTATGTTTATCGCAGTGATATTCACAACAGCTAAGTTAAATAATCAACCCTAGATGTCCATCAATAGGTGAATGGATAAAGACAATGTGAGAAATATGTGTGTGTGTGTATGTAGTCATAAAGAGAAATCCTGACATTTGCAACAAAATGGAGATCATTATTTTGAGTAAAATAGGGCAGACACAGAAAAATATCCCACATTTTGTCATAGGTGAAAGTTAAAAATATGTAAAAATAAACATTCATTTTTATTTCTAGTTTACTAATTTTTATCTTGTTTTAGTTTAATCATGAATGGATATTGAGTTTTATTTTTGTTTATTCTATCCAATGAGATATAATAAGAGTTTACTTTTTTTAAGTGGAAAAGTAGTTTTCACATAATTATATATATTTATAAAGTAAAAGGTGGTGTTTTGACATATGTATATACTATATAATGATGAAATCAGGATAGTTAGCATGTCTCATACTTCATATTTATAATTTATTCATGATTTCTCAATGTTATCACCTCTGCATCCTTTGTATAGACCTCATTATAATAAAAAGAATGATCATTATTACTTGAAAAGTTAAATTTTATTATGGAGTTTCTCAGATATGAGTCTCTTTCATGAAAGTTGTACCTTTAATAATCCTCTTACAGCCCATTCAACCGTTCAAGATTTTGGTGATTCAATCATTAAATAACCATTAGTGTAGCACCTCTTCTATGCTGGTTCTTATGCCAGACACACGGGGATAACCCTCCCTCTGGCTGCTTTCATGGAATTCAGTATATTACTAACAGCCAATTTGTTGCTGTCAATGCCATTTTTCTCTCTACATCATGTTCACTGAATCTCTGACAGTCACTTCAAAGATGCTTCCTACATTCTATCCTTTGGATTATACATATTTGTTTACAATAACCTCATGCCAGATTGAAGGAATGAACAGCATGTATATAAAACATATTCCACTCCAAAAACTATAAATAGCACTGTACATCAGTGTACACACACACACACACACACACATAAGTGATCTTCAAAAAAGTTCATGGAAAATGTGTATTATGAAAATACTATGTGGCTGGCGCCATGGCTCACTAGGCTAATCCTCCACCTGCGGAGCCGGCACTCCGGATTCTAGTCCCGGTTGCTCCTCTTCCAGTCCAGCTCTCTGCTGTGGCCTAGGAAGGCAGTGGAGGATGGCCCAAGTGTTTGGACCCTGTACCCACATGGGAGACCAGGAGGAAGCACCTGGCTCCTGGCTTCGGATCAGCACGGTGCGCCGACTGTAGTGGCCATTTCTGGGGTGAACCAATGGAAGGAAGCCCTTTCTCTCTCTCTCTCTCACTAACTCTGCCTGTCCAAAAAAAAAAATACTTTGTGAGGATTTCAAAAACTTTTGCACAAAATAAACTTCTTTTATTTTCATTTTCTGTGAACTTTTATGTACTATCAACACAGAGAGGTGGCTCATTGTATATATAATGTATATAATCACTCATTCAATAAGCTTTCAAAGTATTGAAATCATATTTATTAAGCACACATCATAATCAAAAAGTATAGGAAGCACTAATATCAGAATATGAAAAAGATTATTTCAAGCAACTCATAGTAGTCTAGGATAAACAGAAAGGTGACATTAATTAAAATGAAAATGGTAACTGGAAGAAATTATAAACTAGTTGCAGAATGCTACAACTCCATCCTGAAGTCTTTTTTAGAAGATAATTTTTATGATTTTTTTCTTAATTGTTACCTTTGACTTTGCTAATGATGAATCTGATTTTTCTCTACACAGGTAGGTACTTCCCAGAAGAATGTAGAACATGCTGAAGAGAGGTCTTATGCTAGCAACGACTCTCTTGAATAGAATTATCAAGAGAGAAACTAGAGACAAAAAATATCCACTGCTGCCATTTTTAACTGCATTAATGTATCATGACATTGGTATCACCCCATTGTGACCTACCAAAGACACTGGCAATGACTTCAATATGAGAGCTGCCAATGTTGCATTTATATTCTTGGAAATTAAAAAAATCTGACTGTAATTAAGAGAAAGAGCACCAATATTTTCCTTCAAGGACTATTTTCACGTATCTGGTTAAAATTATCCTTCCATTTGTGGCACAAAGTAATAGTCCTTTTCTATATCTCAGGGGTAGATTTCCCTCTCAAATGTTTTCTTTTTTATTTCTTAGAAATGTTTGTAAGAAAAATATTGCTTTAATTTTACCCATTCAAATCTACAACAGTTAGAAAAGAGCATCACTGAAGTAAAGGACTGGCGGGTAGGATGGAGATTGAGAGCTCACAAGCAAATTAATGGAAGGCAAACAATTGAAAAAGAAACAATAATTTATGTGCCTAACATACATTACCCTCCTCTCTTTTGTAGTTCTGAGGATATGAGTGCTGCTTCAAGTGTCAACTGCTCCATTTCTGATCCAGCTCTCTGCTAATGTGCCTAGGAAAGCAACAGAAGATGCCCCAAGTCTCTGGGCCCCGCCACCTACATGGGAGACCTTAAAGAAAGCTCCTGGCTTTGACCTGGCCTAGTCCTGGTCATTGTGGCCATCTGGGGAGTGAATCAGTGAATGGAAGATTTCTGTCTCTCCTCTGTGTCGCTTTCAAAAATAAATAAATAAATAAATCAATCTTTTTTAAAAAGCTAGAGAATCTTCAATAGTATTCTTTTCAAGCTAGAGTGAGGTGAGAGAAACATGTATACACTCCTCTTATGAAAGAAAAGTACACACTGCAGGCTCCAAAACAGTCCACCGAGGAGTCTTGGGCTATTAGTAAAAAGCTCTATTTGGCAGCCTGAGGTCAAGACAGAATCTTTTTTTTTTTCTCTTTAAAGATGAAGGCACAACTTATGCTCCACGATTAGAAATACTGTCTGATGATGAAGCTGGCATTGTGTTACAGCAGGTAAAGCTGCTGCTTGTGATACCAGCATACCATATGGGAGCACGTGTTGGAGTCTTGGTTGCTCCACTTCCATTCCAGCTCCCTGCTAATTCACCTGGGCAAGCAGTGGAAGATGTCCCAAGTTTTGGGTCCCTACCACCTACGTGGGAGAACCTAATTAACAGGTGGAAGATCTCTTTCTGTCTTTTCCTTTCTCTCTGTCACTATACCTTTCTTTTATTTTTTTTAAGATTTTATTTATTTGTGAGGTAGAGTTACAGACAGAGAGAGGGAGAGATAGAGAAAAAGGTCTTCTATCTGCTGGTTTACTCCCCAAGTGGCCAAAATGGCTGAAGCTGTTCAATCCAAAGTCAGGAGACAGGAACTTCTTCCAGCTGTCCCACATGGGTGTACCGGCCTATGCAATTGCATATTTGAAACTTAAAAGCTAACCAACCAAATAGCAGCAATTCTCTGAAGCCTTGATACAAGAATTTGTTACAATAGTCCACAAAGAGGAAGCTCTATAAACTGCCATCTTATACTTCAAAGGCCTCTAGAAAACTGAACTCTTCTGCAAAAGCAAAATAGGAACAGCTGGCTAAATTGATCAATATACTCACCCTAGTACCAGGTTATGTTACCCTTTCGGTGGTATATGGAATTGTTTGATAATATAAATTGGTAATAATATTTAACATACATTTATGGTAATAAATATTTGCATTAGAGGACATTAGAAGATGGTGATTGTGGCACTTGAAATTTATGTAAGTGTACTTTATTCTTGCACTTTATATACTTTTCTACTTTACTTACTTTTACACTTTATTTAAAGTCTACTTACACTTTTTATATGTGTAAGTATACTTATACTATGTTTTCAACTAATTCTCCTTTTCTGTCTCCTAGGGTAAATTTTATCCTCACTGGAAGATCCTAGTGGAGCTAGCAATCATAAAAATCATCAATCTGTTGTATATATGATTAGATCCCATCCTAGATCAGTGAATATCTGAATGTCTCAAGTCAGGCCCATCTCTCTGTGCCTGACCTTATATATAAAAAGGAGAGAAAAAGGTATCATTTTGCTAAGATTGCAAAGCAGGTAAGATCTGAATCTAGGGCTTTAAATAGTCCTTTTGTCAATTCACATAAAGAAAAAATTGACCACAAAATTAAACAAAATGGATAAAGGTGTAACTAAGAGATGAGAAGGGAACGAAAGGTTAGTTACTTCTTTAGATCCTCTATCCATATCCACTAAGTCCAAAGTCAAACTCATCGTGGTTCTGCCCCTTGCTTCTGCCCCTTGAAGGCCTATCTCTCACGATTGAAAGATTTGACTCATCAAGACACTTCTGCCCCTTGAAGGCCTATCTCTCACGATTGAAAGATTTGACTCATCAAGACACTTCTGCCCCTTGAAGGCCTATCTCTCACGATTGAAAGATTTGACTCATCAAGACACTTTATGAGGAAAAGCAAATGAGGATTAATATTAAGATTGTAAATTACTACAGGAGTGCTTCCTGAATGATCCTTCTTGAGAACAAAACATGCCAATGGAAAAGAGATAAAATATAGAGTGACATGAATATGATACCAATGAAATAAGAGGTAACAACAAAATACAATATGGAATTGTTGACCAAATGGTATCTATTACTACAAATCAAAATATAATCATGAAATAAACTAAATACTTCAACTTTTTAAAATGTAATGCATTTGTGTACATTTCACAATTTAAAATCACTTGTACCAATTAGCATCGTATTGTAGTTGGATAAGCCACTGCCTGTGTTGACAGGATTCCATTTCAGAGTGCTGGTTGGAGTCCCAGCGGCTCTGCTTCCAATCCAGCTCCCTTCTAATGGGCCTGGTAAGCATCGGAAGATGGCTCAAGTACCTGGGCCTTGCCACCCATGTTGGAGACACAGATGCAGTTACTGGCTACTGGCTTTGGCTTGGTTCAGCCCAGTCCCTGGTCATTGCAACCATTTCAGGACTAAATCAGGATCTGGAAGATCTCTTTCTCTGTCTCTCCCTTTCTCTGTCACTCTTCCTTTCAAATAAATAAAATAAAAATCTTTTAAAAATCATTTACAAATGTAATATGTGACAATGGGATTAAAATTTCAGACTTTGCCAACAGAATAAAGCTAAAATGAGTATAACATCTAGTATAATGGTTAATTACACCATTTATAATAAGATATATCTGAGTTAAAATATTGCCTTAATTAGTTATTACTACCATTATTATTGATATTCTCAGCATCTGATCACTCTAGCCTTATGTGCCAAATCTTTCCTAGTTGTTTTATCTACACAAAGTGTTTCAATATTTAAAAGAGCAATTCGAGGAAGGCAGTATAACTACCCTTATTATATAAGTACATATATATATACATAAAATATACTATATAAGTTATGTACTGAACTAATATTATTATATTACATGTTTCACTGGATAATTGGAAAAATAATTAAAAGACAATGTTTACAAACATTTCAGTAAGGAATCTACCACTTTTTGGTATATACTCAATACATAAAAATTTATTTTCATTATGATTAATTAATTTATTACATGACTACAAAATTTATAAGTGTGATATTTTCTTCTTACACATGGAAACTTCAATTGGGTAGATCAAATATGTTGATTTCACCACATGAGATATATAATAAAACTAAAATTATCAAACCATCATATAACTTATCTTATAAATAATTGAAATGGGGAGAGAAACATCAGTTATATTATAAAATTCAAAATCAAATGAAACATCACATGTCATTTAAGAAAAATGGAGAATTACAGAATAACAAAAAAAAAAAAAGAATAACAAACAAAAGATGGCAAAGGCAAATTAACACACACTGTCAGTGTTATAAATAGTAGAATGGTATTATCAAGTTGTAAGTCATTAAAATAGAAATATAACACAATTAAATTAAGAAAACTTTTGATAAAAATAACTACTCTCAATTGATGAAAAATATAGATCAGGCCGGCACCGCGGCTCAATAGGCTAATCCTCCACCTGCGGCACCGGCACACTAGGTTCTAGTCCCGGTCGGGGTGCTGGATTCTGTCCCAGTTGCCCCTCTTCCAGGCAAGCTCTCTGCTATGGCCAGGGAGTGCAGTGGAGGATGGCCCAAGTGCTTGGGCCCTGCACCCCATGGGAGACCAGGATAAGCACCTGGCTGCTGCCTTTGGATCAGCGTGGTGCACCAGCCGCAGCGCGCCGGCTGCAGCGGCCATTGGAGGATGAACCAACGGCAAAAGGAAGACCTTTCTCTCTCTCTCTCTCTCTCTCACTGTCCACTCTGCCTATAAAAAAAAAAGTATAGATCAAAAAGATCAAATTGGTATGAACCTACTAAAGGTAAATATAACACCAAACTTCATTAGGCAAAAGCTGTAAAAAACCCATAAAATTAAAAAAGCACTATAAACAAACTTTAAAACACTTTACCTAGTATTTAACCAGTTAAGGCAATGAAAAACATGAATATAGTTAATTATCAATACTACTGGATTTAGGTGTACATTTTGAAATTTGTTTTCTATAGATTCCTGCATACTTACTTCCTTTCTTTACTCTTTCCTGTACTCTTCAGGGCAAATAAAGTGTTATTCATTATATATTTTAATTCTACTATTGAATCTTTAGCTATATTTCTTCCCATTGTTTAGTGAAGTTCTATTGCCATGTCATATATATACATGTATGTATAAATAATAGTGTTGCATCATGTAAAATATGAGACCTATGTACCACCACACTTACATTCATCCTTGCCCCATCCTTCACACTATTATAATACAGATTACATTTATATAATATACTCACAACTAAGTCATAGTAGTTACCTTTCAGCAATAGTAATAAAATATGCATTTCAAGTGTTGAAGTAACAATGTAATTTACACTAACATATTTCCTAAATTATTTTTTCTGGCCAAATAGCAAGTTCTTTGCTTTTAAGACTTCAGTTACATGTATGTTAGCAGAAACATACTAGAAGACCCAGATGTGGTACTAGCAAATAGGGACAGTAGAGATCTCATTACAAATATGTTTGGGGTGGGCATTTGGCCTGATGATTAAGACAAGACACCTGTACCCTACATCAGAATGCCTGGGTTCTGCATTTGGCAACTTCTCTTGAATCCAGCTTCCTGCTAATGTGGACCCTGAGAGGCAACGGTGATAGCTCATGTAATTGGTTTTCTACCACCTATGTGGGAGACCTGTGTTGAGTTCTTGGCTACCAGCTTCTGCCTGGACCAGCCCTAACCACTGTGGGCATATGGAAAGACAGGATGGGAGCTCTCTGTCTCACTTTCTTTCAGTGCCTCTCTGTCTGCTTCTCTTACTCTGTCTCTCAAATAAATATTTTTAAAAATAAATAAAATAATTTTAAGTAATTAAAGGAAAATACTTCTGGGGTTAAATGTAAGAAATAAATGAAGATAAAAAGAAATTATAAAAATGAATTGAGTGAAAATTCTTGAACTGAAATGAATGAAAATATTTAAGTGAAATTAGATATTACAAAAAATTGTTAATAAACCTGAGCTCATTAGAAGCATATACTGAGAGAAATGTATCTTAAAAATTAAGGTAGCTAAAAAGTTCCATATATATGCTGCTTATGGTAGACACACTGAAGTACAAAGACATAAACTAAAAAGACAGAAAAAAGATGCATCAAATTTTTAGTGTAAGAAAGCTAGCTATACTTTCCAATATGAGACAAAGTAGACTTCAAGACTACAAATATTACCCAAGATGGACATACTAAATTACAAAAATAGGAAATATATTAAAAAGTCATGATAGATGTAAAAGTATAAAAAATCAGATATTTTCAAATACATAAAGAACCACAAAGAAAACTAAACAGATAAACAAAATCACATAGGAACATGATTCTAATACTACTGTCTTAGCAGCTTATAAAACAATTCAAATTAATCAGAGAGAGAAAATTTAAGCATCTGGATAAAATCTGAACTGAATTATTTGACAGTTCCAGTATATTGTAACCAACAACTACTACATATACTTTCACGTGCAAATGGAACCTTCCTCAAGATACAACATATACTAGAGCATAACACAGGCCTCAATAAATTTGTGAAAACTAAAATAGCATTGTACTTTTTTTTTTTACCATAACAGATTTAAAAATGAAGTAGGAAATAATTACCTGGAAAATCTCTAGATATTTGTAAATTAAACATTCTATTTAAAAAAGAACAATTAACATTAGATTACAAAAAATATTTAAAAAATTGAACTGAATGATAGTATCTAAAACTTTGTGGGATCTGTTAATATAGTGCCCATAGTCTTAAATGTTTGTATTAGATACAAAGAAAAGTCTACAATAAAATATCTAAGATTCATTCTTAAGAAGTTACCATGGAAGAGTATGTTAGTACTAAAAGAATAAAGAAGAAAGAAATATAGGTAAGATCAAAAGCTAATAATATCAGACACAGAAAATGGAGAAATTAGCAAGTGAAAGATGGGCTCTTGTAAATGAAAAATGAGGTGGGAAAAAACCTGTGAAGAGTGATATGCAGGAAAATAATATTACCTAAATCAAGACTAGAAAGGGCAAGATCTCCATGTACCTTAGACATTACAAGGGATATAAGGAAATATGAACTACTTTATATCACTGAATTTAACAATCTGATGAAATGGACTACACCTATGAAATAGTGAACTTACTAAAGCTGACATCTAATGAGAGAGAACCTCTGAAAAATATTACATTATTAAATAAACTGAAATGGTTACTAAAGTATCATGAAGGAAACTCTAGTCCCAGATCATTTCACTTTGCACTAATGAATTCTATCAAACATTCCAGGGAGAAATACTAGCAAAATGGTGGGGATGATAATATGTTTTATGAATCCTGATACCAAGATATGACAAAAATAAAAAGGGAATCAAAGACTAATGGCCATCCTAGTTGTATGTAAAAAATCCTTAAATAACTTACAGAAAACTGAATACTGAAATATATACAAAAAGTAAAACAGTGACCAAGTGTATTGTTTCAGGGATGTAATGATGGGTTAACTTTGTAGTTTCCCATAATAAGAGAGTAAAAGAGAAAACATGACTATATAATCAAATGAAAAAATTCAGTAAATTTACACAGAATTATTCTTAAAATTCTCAGCAAATTAGCACTGGAGAGAAACTTGCTCAAATTGATAAAGAGCATCTAAAAAACAACTAATTTCTTTCTTAATGATAAGAAACTAGATACTTTCTCTTCAGACTAGGGAGAAAGATAACACAATTTAAAATGATCTGTAATGTGAAATTAGTTTATATATAATAGCAAAAATTCAGAAAATAAATTTAAATATTTAAGTTACAATTTTATAAATGAAACATTAAAAAGATAATTTAATTTTATCTAAAACTTAAATTTAAAATTTAACAATGTTTCCATATTGAAAGCTACAAAGCTTGTTTCTATATTGAAACTATAAAATATTCAGTAAGAAATTAAAGATGACCTAATAAATGAAGAACTATGCCATTCTGATAGATAAGATTCAATTTTGTTAAAATGTCAGTTCTTCTGACATTTATATGTAAGTTCAATGTAATCAAAATACATTTTTCAGGAAGTTTTCATTTTCACTTTAGAATTGAAATGAAAATACAAAGGTCCTACTGCAGTCAAATTCCTTTCCCCCCAAAACCTTAAATAGAAGAATAAATTTTTAGACTCATGCTACCCCCATCTCAAGATTTATGCTGAAGCTTCAGTGAAAAGCACTGGCATAAGGTCCAGAATCTGGTGGTTTTGCCGCAGAATTGTATGAAACATTTAAAGAAGAAATAACTATAATACTCCTCAGATTACTCAAAAAATTGAGAAGGATGAAATTCTGCCCAACTTTTTATGAGGCCAGCATTGCTCTGATAAAGAAACCAAACAGGGATGCTACAACAACAACAACAACAACAAAGAAAACTACAGATCAATATCCCTGATGTACATGGATGTAAAAATTACCAACAAAATACTAGCAAACCAAATCTAACAGCACATAAGAAAAACCACACATCATAATCAAGTGAGATTTATACCAGGAATTCAAGGATGGCCCAATATTCATAAACAGATAAATGTAAAAATTACATCAACAGAATAAAGAACTAAAATTATATAATCATCCTAGTAGATGCAGGAAAAGCATTTGTAAGATTCAATATTTCAAAATGATAAAAACTGTCAATATGCTAGGTATAGAAGGATCATACCTAAAATAGAGGATATATAATGTAAGATGACAGTATCATTCCAACTGGGGAAAAGCTGAAAGTGTTTCCTCTACGATCCAAAACAAGACAAAGATTTCTACTTTCACTGTTCTTATTTAATATAACTTTGGAAATTTTGTGAACTTCTCATAGTTCTAATTCCTAGAATCACAATGGCGTTTCCCAACTGTAAAAATAAGTAGCTAAAATCAATGAGAGGTTGAAGAACTCAAAATGGAATATTAACAGTAACATAAGTGCCTCCCTGTATGAGTAATATGATCACAGAAAAGGAAGAAAAAAAATAACCTAAGTTTGGAAAACAGTATTTTTACTGGATATATTAAGAGAAAAATATAGTAAGTGAATGTTAATTTATTACTGAAGGAAGAAAACTGCCTTTTGCACACTTATATTGTTTATAAATCTGTGATAGCATATAATAATATCATGGGACTTCACAATCACTTACTCCTGACTCACCTAGAACAACTTCCAGTCCAGAAAGCTCTAATCATGATAGGTGCTTTATACAAGTGTACTCTTTAAAATGCTTCTACCGTATTTTTATTATATGTTTTCTATGTTCAGATATAAAATACCATTGTGTTACAACTGCCTTCAGAATTCAGTACACAGTAACATACTGTTCCAGGTTTGTAGCATAGGAACAATAAGCTATACATATACCTTCAGTGTGTAGTAGCATATGATGTACAAAAAAGGATATTTTCTCAGAGTTAAGCAGCATATACTGCGTGTGTGTGCGTGTGTATGAAATCCATGGTATGGTATTTACTTCTAGCACATATTTACACATTCATTGTACATGCTTAGATATATGAATTCATGGAGAGAATCAGAAATAAATACAGATGTATGCATAACTGTGTGAGTAAATCTGTATATTTTTCCCAACTCTGGGCCTAAAACCAGTGATACTCCAGAAGCAATGAATGCACTTATACACATGGGGACATATTGAATAAACACAGGGATCAACTTAAAGGCATCTAATAGTCAAATCTAGGAAAACTGGAAAAATAAGAGCAATGATTGCCACACGTAATGATTGCCCATAAAACAAAATAAGTATCCATAAATTTGTGTTGGTTTAAAACAATGACTGAATACATGAAATAAAGGGAGAAGGACATTTCTTCCTTATAAGGTAGATTCCAGTGAGTAAGCGTAGGAGGTATCATAGAAATAGAAATCAACATTAATTAAACACTATAGTTAATAATATTTGGTCAATGTTAATTTTCTGATTTTAGCAATTGTTATATGTAATAATGCTACAAAAATGGCTATGCAAGATTCTAACATTAGGAAATCTTGGTAAAGAACACATAGGAATTCTAGTAGTATTGCATATTTATATGTGAGTTTAAAATTACTTGAAAATCACAAAGCTGGGGAAATTATAGAAAATTTACTAAAGATTTTCAACAGGATGATAACCTATACGTGACCAATTTCAAATACAAGTCACAATAAAATACCACCTGATAACCACTTAAGTAGATGATATTTAAAAGACTGAAAATTTCCAATGTTGGTGTTAATGGACAAAAACTGAAAATCTCATACAAGGGTATTTACAATTCTTCATGGAAATATGTAATTGAAATAAGATTATTTTGGTGCAAAATTTTTAAAATCAATGCCTAAGAGCTCGTTCTCAAAGTGCTTGTGGAAATGCATATTATGGAAAATTATGCACGAAAGTTTTTGCAACAAAATAAATATAATTCTATTTTCCATGAACTTTTTGAAGTCTCCTCACATGCATTGGTTTTGAGGGTGAAAAGGCTCCACTTCTTTAGAAGACTCTTCTAGAGGTTTCCTAAAAGTTAAGCAAAAGTCTGTCTTATGATTGAACAATTCCATTTTTAGATGCTTACATCAGAGATCTGCTAATATACTCAAAATTGATTAAAATTGGAAATAACTTAGGTGTTCATCAACAGGAGCCTAGATAAGTAAACTGTAACATAACCATTGAATGGAATACTTGTTTTATGTTGCAATTATAAAGAAAAAATAAGTTTAAAACCCACTGATTCAAGGAATAGCATGAATGAATCCCGGTATCATTATAAAGAGTGGAAGAAACCAGACACATACTGTACGATTCCATTCATGTTAATCTCATCTCAGCAACAAGCAAAACAAACCTACTATCGTGGAAATCATAACATTGTTTCCTATGGGAATTTGCTTGACTGGAAAGAGGGAGAAGAGTGGATTCTCAAATATTAAAAATATTTTAACTTCCAAGTGAGGTAGCAGTCATTTTTAAGAAGCATCATGGAATTATTTAGCTAAGATCAATGCATTTAACTAAATTTTACCCAAATAATAATATGAATTTGTAAAAACAGTAAGGAAAGTTCTCAATTACTGATGTATAATAATCTTCTGGCAATATTAAAATATTTATTGTATAAGAATATAAAGATATAATACACTATAAAAGTGTATGTGTGTTTATATGTACCTGTGTATGTTCACATTTGGGGACTGTGTGTGTGTGTGCCTGAATGTGCACACATGCATGTGCTAGTGAAAAAGGATGAATAGGCCAGCGCCGTGGCTCAACAGGCTAATCCTCCGCCTTGCGGCGCCGGCACACTGGGTTCTAGTCCCGGTCGGGGCACCGGATTCTGTCCCGGTTGCCCCTCTTCCAGGCCAGCCCTCTGCTGTGGCCCGGGAGTGCAGTGGAGGATGGCCCAGGTGCTTGGGCCCTGCACCCCATGGGAGACCAGGAAAAAGCACCTAGCACCTGGTTCCTGCCATCGGATGAGCGTGGTGCGCCGGCTGCAGCGCGCCATCCGCGGCAGCCATTGGAGGATGAACCAACGGCAAAGGAAGACCTTTCTGTCTGTCTCTCTCTCTCTCACTGTCCACTCTGCCTGTCAAAAATAAAAAAAAGAAAAAAAAAAAGAAAAAGGATGAACAAGAAATTAGTAACACTATTTATCCTCAGCAAGGAGGAACTCAGTGACCAGGGAAGACGAAACTGAGAAGATAAATTACATTTCACTGAATACCTTTTTGTAAATTTTGAATTTGTAACATATATTATGATTTTATAAATGCATTTTAAAAATTTCTTCTGAGAGACAAACACGTTTTAATGATTGCTCTAGCTTACGCCTGGGTTCACTACCTAGTTCTGGCTCCTGACTTCAACTTCCTAAACCTGGGAGGCACTGGTGATGGCATAAGCTATCCTACCCACGTGAGAAATGTGGTTTGAATTCCTGGCTCCCAGCTTGGGCCCAGTTCTGGTTGTTATAGGCATTTGAGTAGTGAACCAGCTGATGGAAAGAGTACTCATTCTCTCTCTGTCTCCTCTGTATCCCTGTGTCTCCCTCTCCCTCCTTACTTTCTCTTTCCCTTTTCCCCTCTCTCTCCATCTTTGTCTCTTAAAGCAATCTAAAAATAGTAAAAATAACATACTTTAAACATAACATGAAGCAAATACAGCAGATGTGGATGACAGTACAATGTGGATTCTGGGATCCCAGGATGTGCAAGTTCACTGTTATTTTCATACTCTATGACATGTTCATAATGAAATTTTATAAAATACACCACAAAGTAAACCTTCATTACCAAAAGCAAATAACAAATTTTTAAAAATATGTAAACCATTTATTAGGAGGATGAACAAAAGAATACAGAAAAATTAATTCTTTAAAGCATTTAAAAAAGCTGATAAATTAGAACAAAGACCTGACTGAGGGAGAAGAGTAGGAAAGGGTAGTGATGGTAAAAACCCACTAGTCAGACTTATTTGCTTAACAGGGCACAGCAGAAATAAGTAAAACTTCATCTTAATGTGTTTGAAAATCTGCATAGATTGTGATTTTTCTAGAAGAAAAAAAGGTTAAATATTATAATAGAACAAAACCAAACAACAATCATAGAAAAAAGGGGGGAAAGAAATTCTAAATAATTTTCACTTCCATTCCAAACCACCAAAAACAAAGCAAAGTTTAGATGATTTCATTGATGTGTTCATTTAATCTGTGGTAGTTATTCTAGAACCTTTTAAAGCATTCTTGGCCATAAAATAAGAGAAATACTCAAAATTATTTTAACCAGAAAATTTGATGTCAAAACCTGACAATGAAACAAGAGAAAATCACAGATCAATCTGACCTAGTTATATATTTGTAAATATATGAAATCAAATTAAAATACTTATAGCTCCATAATAAATTAAAATAAAACATTTTTAAAGCCAAATAGAATCTGTTCATTCAATAAAGTATAATTATTTATGCAAGAATCATTTGATTTTATCTAATACTTGTTTTTTTAATGAAATTCCTTAGAAACATATAAAAAGGGGGAGACTTTTCTAACACAATAGACAAAATATCAAACTTAAAATTGGCATCATCTTACATTGATGATGAAGACCACTCACATTAAAATAACTTACCTATTTGGAATAAGACTTGATACTAACCCCAGAAGTGTCCGCTCAGCAAGATACAATTTGTAAAGTGATAAACAAATTCAATTTGCTCATCTTGGCAATTAGCTCTTTTATCATTAATAACATCTTACCTATGCAAACAGGTCACTAATCAGACAATGATTTGATTATCAAGATTCACATTAAAACCCATCTTAATTTCCCACCAATTTTGAAACTATTCCATGATGAACTTTACCCATTCCTAATTAGTTCTTTGACTTCAAGCACTTCAGTCCACACTCCCAAAGCCTTAATTTCCTGCTTTTGAAACACCATAAACCCTGTCAAGGTGGTGTTTTCCCTTGCTGCAGTAAGTTTAATAAACTCATCTTTTCTTGATCATAGCTCTTTCTGGTGGTCTTTTGGGGAAAAAGACCAGCAACAATGTGCTGGTCTAACCTGAGAATAAGTCCAATAAAACCTGATTAAATCAAGGATGAGTAACATTTCTAAGATTTTTCAAGTGGCCTGAAAGTACCAGTTTGTGAACTTTATCAAAAAACTAAAATCAGGATCAATTGGAAGGGGGAAATCAAACTATAAATATTTTCAATGCACTTAATACATATTTTGAAAAAAATCTGAAAAGTAATGAGAAACAGTAAGGTGATCAATTACCCCAAAAACAAAACTAAACAAACTTTCAGATACAGAAAAATAAATAAGAATTCAAGTTGAAAGAAAAAAACCCATCATAAAAATGAAAATATTAGCAGTAATTAAAATTATTGCATAAAAAGACACACCTTATCCTTGGATATAAAGACTTAATATTATTAAAAAAACATTCTCTCCTAAAATTAATTTATTAAAGGTGATGAAATTGCAGTCTAAACTGCAATTTCTTCCAACGAGAAGACACATGAGACAGGAGGCAGAAGAGACACACAGATCCACAGAACAAAAATGGAGCCAGTCACAAATGAGAATACAGCATATGCGCAAGATGGCATTACAGATAAATGGGCAATTATTGGCAAGTAATCTCAAGTAATGGCAAATAACTTGGCAACTTTAAGGTTTCAAAACAAAAAAAATTCTTGTGATTTTAGAATTTGAATTAAAGAAACACAAAAGAATTAGAAGTTAACATAGGTGAAGGGTTTTATGGGCTCAATATATATCTTTCCAAAAATGACATGAAACTCAGAAGCCATTAAAGCAAACATGGTTATACTTGGACATATAACAATCATACATATTCTTGTAACAAAAACAAAGTTAAAAAGTGTGGAAAAATATCTGTAATGCTTGACAACCCAAAGCTTATTTCCCCAAGAGTAAATGAGCTCTTTAAAATAACCAAGATACTGGAATTTCCCTCATTCACCCGAATTGGACATAAAGAGGAAATTAAAAAATACAGATGGCTAATAAACATATGAAAAATGATTAAACTCAAAAACAAAAGAAATACAATTTAAGACAATAGTTTGGGTGATCACATTGGCAAAAATCTTAAATATTTATAAAATTCATTTTCTGTTAGGTTACGAGAAAGTTGGCAATCTCATTTATTGCCACTTGAAGATAAAGCTGTTAATTACATTTTTAATGGAAATCTAACAATTTTCAAAATTTGAAGTGTGCATATCCTTAATCCCAGCATTTCAACTGCTAAGTAATTTATCATGAAAAATAGACAAATGCAAATTTTTGGTATATGGGGAGGTTCATTGCACAAAAATTTGGTGCTAACATAATTATCTATGAATGAAGAGATGCTAAAAACATTTAATAATATTTCATCTAATCAGTCATGCAGTCATTCAACAAACAACACAGATGTGTATGTATTATTGAAATATAAAAAGGCCATTGAAAAGACTGTTAAATGAAAGAGGCAATTTGCACAAAATATGTCACAATATGGCCCCACTTACAGACCCCTCCCCAAAAACAGATTGTGTGTGTGTTTGTGCATATCTATCCACTAAAAAATGCACATGACCTTTAAGAGAGGTAAACTATGGGAATAGATTTGGAAGAGAGCAAGGTACTTAATTTATATATTAGCTATTTAAATATGCTTTGAATTTTTTAAAAAAATCATACCACTTCTTTCAATATATTCTATTTTTTAAAAAAAATTACCATGTGGCAAAGGAAAATTATAAATGTGTATTTATGGGAGCACTGAGAAATTCCACCATTTTGAGCTTCTTGTGTTATATTATTTCCTCTACTGAGGCTCCTGGGATTGATTCAAGTGGCAGCAAGGGAAACAGTCACCATGCCCAAATTAAAGTCTCATCGGTGATATCCCAACATGAGCATTTCTCAGTTAAGCATTTCTTATCTGCAGGAGGTATCCACTGCCAGACAGGAAAGAGTCTCCAAGCATAAGGAAGACTGTATCATTATTTTGGTGAGGCTGGTGGTGGAAGTAATGGCACCATTTGCAACAAATCTGCCTCATTTTGTGGTCATCACCTGAAAGGACACATTGGGAAAAATTAGCAAAGGTATGAAACACATTTAATAAGGGGACTGCAGTCCCCTTATTATAATAAGTCCCCTTATAACAAGGGGACTGTCGTCAGGGGACTACAATATCATTGTTTGCTTTTTCTCCTACATGTGGTAGAACAAATCTACTCAGAAAACACAGAAAAAGACCCATTCCCAGCAGTCAAATCCATGCTATAGCGAGAAAAACACAACTTTTAAATTTCCTAACATCAAAGATGGCAGACATTCACACTGGGTTTTTATCTCCAACTCATATTTTGCATCCGTTTCTTCCCTTCTATATTACAGCTTCTTAAAGCTCTAAATCACTTACTCATTTGATCCATTATATTTCAGATAAAACTATATGTCAGCCTTCTAGTCTGACAGATGTTGAAATGCTACTGTGTCTACTGCATATAATTATTTTAGCAACACAATGAATCCAACCGTGAAAGAACAGTCTGTTGAATGGGAGAAAAATAATTAAGGAATTCCTTTATATTAATGATAAAAAGGACTGTGATGTAGAAAAGCTATGAAGATATATAAGAAAAGCTATATCTCTAAACCATTAGGAAAACTGATTTTTGGAGATAATTAGATTGTTATCAAAAGCTATTTATCTTCAGATATGGTTTCTCCTAGAAAGCAAGGACTATTGTAGCTAAACCTTACCATCAGAAGACGACACGTGGACAAAAGGTAGGCAAAGAGGTTCTTGGATGACTCTTGTTTCAGGAATTTACTGGTAATCATACATTCCCAGAAAAGTTCCCTGGAAGCCATCTTCTGAGGTGAAAAAGAGTGAGAAAGATTACTTCTAGTGAAATAGGCAATGTGGCTGGACTCTGGAAATTTACTCTTCACTACTCTTTCCTACTGGTTTCATTTGGAAGCTGCCCCTAATGCAACTATAAAGCCATAACTAGCTGTTCTGCAACGGTACATTTCAGTATCAGCAAATGGCATCTGGGCCCTTCTCCCTGTGCATTTCCAAGATCAAATATATCCTTGAATCCCACTGAAAATTAAGTCTCTTACTTTTTAAAAATAATTTGTATTTTCCTGAATATTTGTTCAGGTTATTCACAAAACCATTCAAATCGATCTATTTATAAATCTGTTCGCAATGAAGATTTGAGAACTTCTTCTATGACAAACAACCCACAAAGGTGCTTATCTCATACCTAAAAGCACTTTTCTGAGAAATATCTGGCCATAGAAATTAAAAGACCTCTAGATGAGCCAATCATGCAAATGAAAGGTTGAGACATAATGAGAGATTCAGTTTTGGGATAGGATTATTCGGCAAAGACTACCCCCTCAATGTGTCATTCAGGAAGATGTATTATGACCACAGAGCTATTATTTCCCATTACTATACCAGCACTCATCTTGCTCTTGGATGAGTTTTTAAAGCTATTTAGCTACGGCCAAATGTCATCAAACTTAAGAAGATAAAGATCGGGGCTGACGCTGTGGTGTAGTGACTAAAACTGCTGCCTGTCGTGCCAGCATCCAATAAGGGTGCCATTTTGAGACATGGCTGCTCCACTTCTGATCCAGCTCTGCTATGGCCTAGGAAAGCAGTGGAAGATGGTCCAAGTCCTTGAAGCCCTGCACCTGCGTGGGAGACCTTGAAGAAGCTCCTGGCTCCTAACTCCTGGCTTCGGATCGGTACAGCTCTGGCCGTTGCAGCCAAATGGGGGAGTGAACCAGTGGATGGAAGACCTCTCTCTCTCTCTCTCTGTGTGTGTGTGTGTGTGTAACTCTGACTTTCAAATGAATAAATAAATCTTCTTTAAAAAAAGATCAAGCTCTATCTATGCTAGGCCTTTGAACATTCAGTTTTCTATCCATATATATAAGCATACCTGCAAGAGTATCCAAGAGATCATTGGTAGGAATGGAGAACAGTTGACTAGTAAGTAAATTTCCAGCCTATTCCAAGGAGCTAACATTTGAGAGTTAAGGCAAGGGCATTGGCAGATTCCTTTCCTTCCTCTATTATCACCTGACAGGAAAGAGTAGGAAAAAAACATTTTAAGAAAAACATGCATACATATATAGATGCACCTGTGTGTAAATAAAACACACACACCCATACACACAAATATAATCTAACTTAATAATAAAGAATCCGTGAAGAGTAGGTACCCTGTGCTGTGAACATACTGGGAAAGGTTAATGCTGTGTGTCATCTGCACAAACTTCACACACAGTTCTCCCTTTACCCCAGTAAGGCCCAACACACATAAAGTAGCCAGCTAATAATTATGTTAGATAAAACACTCACATTCCACTAAGATTGAAGGTTATAAAACACAGATCTAACTCTCATGTGTAAAGCAAACAAAATATGGTCTAACACAACACAGTAAGTCTAAGCTTAAATTTGCCCTAAAATAAAAATCTAGTGAAAGAGTACACTCAAGTGCAATAATCTGAAGTGTCCCGGTCATCCTTCATGTAAAATATATCCATTAATTCAATATTTCCTCTTGATTCTGAAGAAAGTCTGTAATATAAATCATTTTTCAACAATCTTAATATAACTAGAAAGTCTAGATGTAACAATGAACACATTTGATTATAACATTTTGAATATCTTTAAAAATGCACAGAGAAGTGGCTTAAATGTGATTTACTGGCACTGCGGCTCAATAGGCTAATCCTCCGCCTTGTGGCGCCGGCACAATGGGTTCTAGTCCCGGTTGGGGTGCCGGATTCTGTCCTGGTTGCCCCTCTTCCAGCCAGCTCTCTGCTATGGCCTGGGAGTGCAGTGGAGGATGTGCCCGCAAAGGAGACCAGGAGAAGCACCTGGCTCCTGGCTTCAGATCAGCACAATGCGCCAGCCACAGCATGCCGGCTGTGGCGGCCATTGGAGGATGAACCAACGGCAAAGGAAGATCTTTCTCTCTTTCTCTCTCTCTCACTGTTCACTCTGCCTGTCAAAAAGAAAATGTGATTTACTGATCTCAACTTTGTTAATTACTCAGTGAACAAATTAAAGTGGGTAAAAAAGAGACAAAAAATGAAAACTGTATGTCTCAAAATTTCTAATTCCCTGTAAAGGCACCTAGAGAATGCTATGTCATCATGTTTATCAAACATGTAAATATTGATCTGTTTCTTAATATTCACTAGTAATGTGCTGGTTCTCCATGGTATTTGCTACAAAGCCCATATATGCTGGTAGTCAAGCACTGAGAGTTATAATTTCACTTCCAAAATGGATATGTACTGACCATTGTCAAATTCAGTTTCTCTAATACATTAAAAGCAGGTTAGCTTTTCAACACCACAGTCCTTGCTAAGGACAAATTGAACCCTCCATACAGTTTTCTGAGTGTGAGTATCTGTGTGGGACTTCATTTTCACAAAAGTAATTACGTAAGTCTTCTTTTCCATATTTTTCAACAAGATAAACTACTATGGTTACCATAGATATATACAAGTTTTTAAAAGGTGGCCCTGTTTTTCTCATAGAAGTAAAAGAAACTGGACACTTGAGAGTACATTGCTCTGGAACCCACTCAACACACACTCTTCAATTATAGAGAAAGCTCCTGCTCATTGATGACCTAGAAATGTCTCCCCGGAACAAACTGTATATTAGAGTTTCATATAAGACCACAGGAAATACTAATATTTTAGGGACAACATATGCAATAATCTCAAAATTCCCACTGTCCCATAAGGATGGAATGGCAGAAAAAGTTTTCGCTCTTGTCCTATATGCTATATCTCAATAGGAATGAATGAACTCTCTCATGTGAAGTCTATTGCTTTGTCCTTGTCAAAGAAATGGAGTAAACGTGAAAAAAATGAGAAGTATACAAGTAAACATGTACATTGGTCTACCAGACATCAGTATGAGAATAGTGTTACTACCTGTGTAGTAAATTAGCTAATCTACTACTCTCCTAGGATGTTTGCAATATTATTATTGTATTATTCTCTAGCCTCCGTTATACTAACACTGTCAAATATTTCCTGCCATATTAATTTAATGTGCAATCAGAACATATGGGTATGTCCACAGTTGCAGGAAAATGTTGGCCTGGTGAACATTTCATTCATAACAATACACGTTTATTTTTGCATATTCAACTTCATACTTTATCTTCTAAGATGAGCCAATGGATTAGGGATGAGAAAGTGACAAAAATCTATGATAGAAGAATAAAGTAACAATCGTCTAAACGTAGCTCAGAGCACTCAACATGCTTGAGCTTGCAAAAATAGCAATTTGCAGAGGCTGCATAGAGTTAGATCACATAGCTTATACAACACCTGATTCCAGCCATAGCAGTCATAGCAACGCAGAATGGAAAAGATAGACACTTAACCCTCTCACTTTCCACTCAACTCTCTGATGCTCACCAGGTAACATTCTTGAGGACTCACTGGCAATACGGTAAGCAGAAGCCTTAGTAGATCCAAACATCCCTTTGCCACACCAGTGACAAACAGCCTCTCCACCATTCTCCATGCCTCATTTCATTATGAGGAGTTTCTAGGAAAACTAAGAAAGTGCAAAAATCATTTTAAAAAGAATAGAAACTTTAGACTACTTATCATATATTTTTAATGATTTTTTTCTAATTTTTATTTTTATTTTTTGAGAGGCAGATAGAAGGGAGAGGGAAGAGAGAGAGAGAGAGAGAGAGAAATATCCCTTCTGTTGGTGCATTCTCCAAGTGCATTCAACAGCCAGGACTGGGTCAGGCCAAGCCAGGATCTAGGAACTCTATTAAGGTGTCCCATGTGGTTGGCAGGGACTCAACCATTTGAGTCATCACCTGCTTCCACCAAGAATGTGCAACAGAAGTCAGAATCACAATAAGAACCCAGACCTGAATCTAGGCAGAGATGTGGAATGTGGGTTTCCCAAGCAGAGTCTTAACCACTGTTCTAAATACCCACTACCTTCAGTTTATTAGGGCCTCACAATATCTGTTAGCAGACTACATCATACCAATTAAATTCCTGAATACTTGAAATCAATAGTAAAAATAACCAAGTATAAGTTACTAAACATTAAATGTTACCTCAAGAGTGTATCATGTTCCTGCTCATAAGGAAGCTTGTAGTGACAAAATAAGCTCTTCATTGGTGTCAGCTTTCATGGGTATGGCAGCAAGGAATCCATGCAATTCCAATACCGATTTGAACCTACAAACCACAAAGGGGAAACAGAGGTGTTGAGAAAGAAAATCTTCCAATTTGTATGTCTACTAAGAGGTTACAGATAATTGATCATATCATTAATCATCTGTATAACAAAAAAAGGTACACTTATTCCTTTGAACAAGAATGTGTTGAAAGTCTTTTAAAAGACCTGCTCAAAGTTTCCCAAGAGGTCACCTGAACATCACTCATTAAAACTAAGATCTCCCTTTAAGTGCATAGGGAATTCCTAGGAGAGATATGAATATTAGGCAATAAAATCCACATAAAATTTCAGGGATTGGAAATTTTATAATTTCATAATTATAAATGTTTAGGGGCTGGGATTGTGGCAGAGTAGATTAAACCACCAATTGCAACACTGGCATCCCATATCAGAGTGTGATTAAAGTACCAGCTATTCTGCTTCTTATCCAGATTCCTGATAATGCACACAGGAAGACAGCAGTAGATGGCCCCAACACTGAGGCCCCTTCCAACCATGTGGGAGACCAGGATGAAGTTTCTGGCTCCTGGCTTTGGCCTGGGCCAGCTCTGGCTGTTGTGGTCACTTGGGGACTGAACCAGTAGATTAAAGATTTCTATCTTTGTCTCTTCCTTTCTCTGACTTTCATAGAAAAAAATAAATCTTCTAAATATATTTAATGGTAGCATCTGCTTGAATCACTGCAATGTACAAAAAACTGATCTTTGGATGACAGGAAAAAAAAAAGCTGTTCAAAGTCTTAGGACTGGCTAAGCAAGCAAATTCAAACATGTCCTGAGCCAGTCTCCTGATTAAAATACACTCCCCATGTTAAAGATATCACCTACACATAACAAGACCAAAGTATTTATTAAAATGACCATGTATTTGACTTCAGACTTCTCCCTTCTGAGAAGATGGTAACGTTCAAGTAATTGTATGAGTGGTTCTCGGCAGTTTATAGGGAATAGACTATCCAAAGTCTCTCCTGAGTATTATTCACTAAAATTAGAATCTCTTTCGATCATACATGAACCTGGTGAAGGAATAATGAGTATTTGCCATTGATAAACCATGAAATTCCAAGACTTAATATTTAATTGCCTTACATTAAAATGTTTAATGAAGCATCTTAATTCATTGTACCATTAAATGTCTAAAAAATTTCTCCTTGAGTGAAAGGAAGAATAATAATAAAAACCACTATTCTAATCCTTGAGACTGGATTGGCAAGCCAATTAAAATCAAAATAAGATAACCCTGTGAATACAACCTACTCATTTCTTTTATGTAATTAATAAATAATGAAAAGCAAGGAACTTTGCTTTCTAACTGATTAACAGACATGCTGAGATACTGATAAGACTGTGGAATCTAAAAATTGGTGTGAATGGCTCAGGAGCTGGCCCTGCCACCTCCACAGTAGTTGCTATTTAATGCCCTGTTTCACTAGGGACTACTGATTAGATGTATGGATGCTGCCAGCTAAGTACTCAAAGAGTTGTCATGTAATCTTCAAATATATATATATATATATATATATATATATATATATATATATATGTGTGTGTGTGTGTGTGTGTGTCTCTGTATAATTCATTTGCTCTAACATATGTGAACAGGTTAATTTTACAATACCACAGGTATTCTTGAAACTAGCTTCTGACCAAATTGAATTGATTTCCCATGTCTGCCTAATATGGTATCCATGCTGGACCTCAGCTCGTAAATAGTATTTATATCACTCATTTTGTTCAGATTCCCAAAGTTTCCAGTTTTTTAAGTCATTATAAATTGAGGCACATTTATAAAAGGGACCCTGAACCTGAGCTATGTGACAGAAACAGAGTACTCAACTCTATTACCCCAGGATACACTATTAGATCACGGAGATCAATGCCATGGTCAATGACCACTCCCATAGCTGCCTAGCATAGCCAGAGTCAATGTCATTGTAGAGTTATTATTCTCTTAAGGGTATGTCATTATTTTCAGGACAAAATGCTTACTCTATGAGAAATCCCACATCAATATGCAAAAATAAAGGTCTCTGAGGATGAGTTAGCAGAATTATTTCCATAATTCTCAAGGAACAAACTCTTCCATATGCCTTAGCACTTGGCCTACATACACCTGTGGGATTAAATATAGACATTCCTCAGTATTCATAAGGATTTGTTCCACAATCCTCCAAGAATAACACAATCTATGGGTGCCTGAGTCCCTTGTATAAAACAGCACAGTATTCACATATGAGCTACATAAATCCTTTTGTACACTTTAAAACGTCTTTACTTATAATATATATTAGAACATAAATGCTATGTAAACAGTTGTTATATTCTATTGTTTAGGAAATAGGACAAGAAAGTCTGCACATATTCAGTAAATAAATAATTATTTTCTGGATATTTCTTTTTTATTTTAACTGATATTTTAAACTTGTACATATTTATGGAGTACCATGTGATGTTTCAATACATGTTGTGCAATGTTTAATGTTCAAAAATGGTAAACATATCTATCCTTTCAAAAATGTATTATTTATCTATATTGAAAATGTTCAAAATTATTTGTTTTTAAACACATTACATTATAATTATCTACAGTCATCCAATTGTACAATAGAACACCAGAATTTATTTATTCTATCTAACCATAACTAAGTAACAATTGATCAATGTTTTCACATAATTTTCTCCTCACTACTCTCCCTAGTTTTTGGTAGTGACCATTTTACTGTCAACTTCAGTTACATCAACTTTTTAAGATTCTATATATGAGGGAGATCAAGTGGTATTTATATTCTGTACCTGGTTTCTATTCCCATCTATATTGTCCCAAATGGTAACATTTCATTATTTTTATGGCTGAATAGTATTCCATTATGTATATGTAACAGACTTTCTTTATTTGTTCATCATTGAAAGGACACTTGGGTTGTTTCTATTTCTTTGGTATTGTAAACAGTTCTACAATAAACATAGGCATGCAGATGTCTCTTTGGCAGCTGATTTAATTTCCTTTGGATATATATCCAGTAGTGGGATTACTAGATAATATAATTTTTTTTAGTTTTTTGAAGAATCTTCATACTGTTTTCTTTTTTATTATTTAAAAATTTTATTTATAAAATAGAACAAATTTCTTTTATAGAGTTTTAAAGGCATAATGACACTTACCATTACACTCTCCCTCCCTCACTCTAACCAAGAGGGTACAGAGGTTCCCTTTCTTCCACACCCTCACCAGCACTTGTCATCTTTTGTCTTTTTTATAATAGCCTAGTGGTGGTATCCCACTGTGGGTTTGACTTTCATCTCCCTCATGATTAGTAATGTTGAATATTTTTTCATGTACCTGTTTGTCATTTATATGTCTTTCTTTGAAAAAATGTCTGTTTAGATCTACTGCCCATTCGTAATTGGATGATAATAATGATTGCTATTGATTTTCTTAAATATTCCTGTTATTAATCCCTATCAGATACATATCTTGCAAATATTTTCTTCAATTCTGGATGGTATCTCTTCACTCTGTTGATTGTTTACTTGGGTGTTCAGAAACTTTTATTTTGGTGTGATCCCATACACATTTAATTTTTATTTCCTGTGCTTTTGAGGGTCTTCTCCAAAACTATCCTTGCCTATTCCAACTGCCCTGAGAAATTTCCCCTATTTAATAATTTCATGGGCCGGCGCCGTGGCTCAACAGGCTAATCCTCCACCTTGCGGCGCCGGCACACCGGGTTCTAGTCCCGGTCAGGGCGCCGGATTCTGTCCCGGTTGCCCCTCTTCCAGGCCAGCCCTCTGATGTGGCCCAGGAGTGCAGTGGAGGATGGCCCAAGTGCTTGGGCCCTGCACCCCATGGGGAGACCAGGAAAAGCACCTGGCTCCTGGCTCCTGCCATCGGAGGAGCGCGGTGCGCCGGCCGCGGCGGCCATTGGAGGGTGAACCAACGGCAAAAGGAAGACCTTTCTCTCTGTCTCTCTCTCTCACTGTCCACTCTGCCTGTCAAAAAATAAAAAAAAAAAAAAAGAGAAAAAAAAAATAATTTCATGACTTACCTTTAGGTTTTTAATACATTTTGAGTTGGTTTTTTACATGGAGAATTTAGGTTTTTAATACATTTTGAGTTGGTTTTTTACATGGTGATAGCTAGTAGTTTTTTAATCTTTTGGACATGGTTATTCAATTTTAGAACCATTCATTAAAAATATATTCTGCAATGCACATTTTTAGCACTTTTCCCAAGTATCAGTAGGCTCTAGGTATACAGATTTAATTCTATGCTTCTATTCCATTTAATTGGTTTATAGGTTTATTTTTATGTCAATAACATAGCTTTGTAGTATATTAAAGTCAGATAGTATAATGGCTCTTTGTTATTTTTGCTCAAAAGTTGGCTATCATGGTCTTCTGTGGTTCCATACAAATTTTAGTAGTGTTTTTTTCCTAGTTTTGTGAAACCATCATTGATATTTTGCTAGAGATTGCACTGAATCTGTGCAGCACTTTGCATAATACAGATATTCTAACAATATTATTCTTCCCATCTATGAACAAGGGGTGTCTTTTCCATTTCTTATGTCTTCCTCAATTTCTCTTTTTTCCATCAATATTTTATAGTTTTAATTGTAAAAATATTATACCTCTTTGAATACATATATTCCTTGTTTTGTTTTATTTTATTTTATTTGCAATTATTAGAAACTGGATGTCTTTCTTTTTTCAAAAGATTTATTTTTTTAAAGAAGAGATAGATAGATAAATAGAGAGAGAGATCCTCCATCCACTGGTCATTCTACAAATGGCCTCAATGGCTTGGGCTAGGCCAGGCTGAAGCCAGGAGCCTAGAATTCCATCCACATCTTCTACATGTATGGCAGGGGCCCAAGCATTTAGGTCATCTTCCACTGCTTCGTAAGGTGCATTAGCAGGGATCTGGATTAAAAGTGAAGCAGCCAGGACACAAACCAACGTCTCTATGTGATATACTGGCTTAGCAGGTAGTTACTTAATCTGCTGTACCACAATACTGGCCCAAAGATTGTTTTCTTATTTTTTAGATAATTCACTATTGGTGAACAACAATAGCTATTGATTTTTGCATGTTGACTTTGTATTCTGTTGCATTCAATTATTTGTTCTAAGATTTTTGTGAAGTTTTAGTGATATATATATGTATATATATCATGAATATATATATATCATGAAGTCATAGATAATTTATCAAATTATTAGTGCCTAATATTGGGTCTATTAACTGACTCTTTACCTACTCAATGAAATTCTTGATTATTTAAACTAATAATAAAATAACCCATAAAATATTTCTACTAAAAAGTGGATATTACCTCAGGAGTGTATTGTCTCTTCTCTTCCAGATATGTTGGTACAAATAATAAAATCAGTACTTCACTGTGTTTGGGGTGAGATTCCATGGAAATACGTGGCACCTAATCTACAAAATATAAGAGAAAATAAAGAAATTATGAAAATACTCTTAATGAAATCTTTAGTTATTAATGCATAAAAGAATTCACAGTAGACATTCATTGTGTCACCTATGTTATAACAATCATGCTCATATCTATGATTACAGAGGTACATATAAAATTTTTTATAAAATACTCACTTCAAAGTTAATTTAGCAGTACACTTCAGAATAATTATTCTAACTGGAATCTCTTTGAATATAGTAGCAACTCATTGACTATATTATATGAAATTGGCCAATAAAACATGGAAATCCAAATATATATATATATATATATATATATATATATATATATTTCCTCTCTAAAAATGTCTGATGCAGCATGTGGTAGAATTATGTACTCAAAGGTATACAAAAATCACTTGAATCCTGACAGGAAAAATTAGGGACTAAGAAAAAAAATTATTCTAATTCTAGTGAATGGGTTGGCAGTAAGCTAAGCGATTATAATTGTTTAACTTAATCCTGTCATTTGCAACAACAAAGAAGAGCCTGGAGGATATTATATTACAAGAAGTAAGTCAGGCACCAAAAAACAAATATCACATATCACTCATATGTAGAATCCAAAAATGTTGATCTCACATGAGGAAGGAATAGAATGGTGGTTAACAGAGTATGAGGTGAGGTTGTTTAAAGGATATAGAACTACACACAGATACGGGGACTAAACCCAAGAGACCTATCATAGAGCAAGGTGACCACACTAAAAGATACACTGTATTCTGGAAAATGAAAATAAAAGTAGAGCATATGCTAAGCAGTCTTATTATAAAAATGCTAACTGTATAAGGTGACCTAATTAACTAGATTTTACAATTCTACATTTATATACTTCAAAATGCCATACTGTGCATGATAATAAATATATTTTTACCTGTCAATTTTTTTAAAAATTAGTGGTTTCATTTAATAAATAATTGGAAATAAAAACTATATTTGAATTTTGACTATCTAAGTACCCTGCATAAATTGATCATCAAGAATATTTTGGCAACACAGATGAAGGTGTGAGTGAGTCAGATGCAAGCACAGAAATCTCCTGGGAGTCTCACTAGTCAAATGTTTATTTTTCAGAGTATGTTTCTACAGCATACCTATAAAACACTCTAAGCATTTCCATTTTACTCCAAATTCAGAAATTTATAGACAAATGTAAAATTACTTTTCTCAAGAAATGTGATCAGTTATCTTTCAGATACCCCAGTTCCTCTGGGTACTTCTACTAACTATCTGAACTCCCTTCATACGTTTGCCTCGTAAGGTCTTTGTAATGAATCTCAGCTCACAGAAGTGGTTTAGTCACCCATTTTGTTCACATTCCAATGAAATCAAGTTTTTGAAGTTATGGATCCAAGCACATGTAAGAAAAGGAACTTGAGCTTAAGCCAAGTGGAAGACTCTGAGATCACTGATCCATATTACTTTCTGTCAGCCTGAGACTCGCAGATCTACATTACTCAGTCATAGTTATAGTAAACAGTCAATGACCAAACCCATGACTACCAAGAATAGCCAGAGTCTCATTGTCACTGGAGCATGATGATTCCTAAGAGGACTGTCAATATTTAAAACAATATGCTTACCATGTGACAATTCCCATTGGCCCTTGTGGATAAGAGGCAGAATTATATCCAAAACTTTCCTTCAGGTCATGATACAAAGGAAGTAATAAATTCATCCAAATGAAATCTAAAGTTTTGGTACAGGTTGACCTTCAGAAAGAGATTATATTTGAAAGGAATGTGAGAGAGTGGCAAGATGGCGGAATAGGAAGGGAGCACACTGATAGTCCGGGAAGAGACAGTTTAATAAAAGTGCAGATACTGCAGGTTCAAGAAAGAGTAGGGGAAGAAACAGCAGAGGAAACTCTTCTGGAACTAGTGATTCACGGTGGACCTGCATGGAGGGAATGGGAGCCCATGGCTCGGGACACCAGCAGCAGAATCAATGCACGAGCGCTGGAACACGAGGTGAGCCGAACCTCAGTAGCCTGAGACACCGGCGGGAAAGTGGAAAGAGGAGACTAGAAGGAACAAAGCTTGAAACCCCGTGGGGAAAAGTTCATCAGGCTAACTAGAAGAGAGAGAAAAAAAAAAAAGTGACCGGTACGAACACAAGTTTCTCTCTCTCCGCTCAACTCTCAAAGGCGAGCAAGACAGAGAGCAGGTGCCATTTTGGACATACGTCATAAGCGGCGCAACCTCAGGGCTGCAACTGCCCTCAGCCAAGCAGAAAAACCGGACTCTGGTGGGGGTGAAATAACAGGAGATTAGGACCTAGTGAATGTATGGTGCTAATGAACTGAGACTGTGAAAAAAGAGATGGTGGATGAGAGAACTCATGGAATTCATGTGAGTACTCTCCAAAGAGCTACTATTCGGTAACCTTGGCAACCCAGTGGGAGACTGCAGGAGAATTTGAGCCCACACTGAGGGCAGAACAGATTCCCTGTGTGGTCCTTGGGAAAGAGCTTCCAATCTCTGGCTCCTGTGGGTATATCATTCTCCTGCTAACTACCTTCAATTCCACTCAGCTATGTAGAATTACTTCCCTTCTGAATCCAAAAAAAAAAAAAAAAAAGAAAGAAAGAAAGAAAGAAAAAAAGAAAAGAAAAGAAAAGAAAAAAAGAAAGAAAGAGAGAGAAATTTACCACACCTAACCTGGGAGTGTCACCTTTGGCACACCCTTAACCCTGAGGAACCAAACAGAGCTCTCAGGCCACACCCATCTCAAGCCTCCAGTCCACTTAATACAGTCATATTATAACAAGAAAAAAACACCACAGCGAGGGAAGAAGAATCAAAAGAATATCTCCACAATGCCAAGCAACAAACGCAGAAACCGAGGAAATAAGAACAAGGAAGACATGATGACACCCACAAATGAACAAGACACCCCAAGCCAAGATTATTAAGATGATGAGATGGAAGAAATGCAAGATACGGATTTTTAAAAATTTATGATAAGAACACTTAGACGTTTTCAAAAGCAAATGCTTGAGCTACGGAAATCCTTACTGGATAGGATAGAAAATCTCCTTCAAGAAAATGAAATCTTAAGGAGAAATCAAAATGAAATGCAGAAACTAGTAGAACAGGAAAGTGTGATAGTGAAGAGAAATAAAAATGAAATGAAGATCTCAAGGGATCAAATGACATACACATTAGAGAGCCTTAAAAACAGAGTCAGTGAGACAGAAGAGAGAATATCGGACTTAGAAGACAGAGCACAGGAAAGTTTACAGTAAACCAAAGAAAAGAAGAGGAAATGAGAAATTTAAAAAATATTGTTGGGAATCTACAGGATACTATTAAAAAACACAACATTCAGGTTCAAGTAATTCCTGAAGGCATGGAGATAGAGAAAGGATTAGAAGGCCTTTTTAGTGAGATACTTGCAGAGAACTTCCTGGGTTTGGAGAAGGACAGAGATATCCTAGTACAGGAAGCTCATAGAACCCCTAGTAAACATGACCAAAAGAGATCCTCACCATGACACGTTATAATCAAACTCACCACAGTGAAACATAAAGAAAAGATTCTAAAATGTGCAAGAGAGAAACGTCACTCTGGTTAGATTGGCTTACATACAGAAATCAACCAACAACAGATGCTGGCGAGGATGTGGGGAAAAAGGGACACTAATCCACTATTGGTGGGAATGCAAACTGGTAAAGCCACTATGGAAGACAGTTTCGAGAGTCCTCAGAAACCTGAATATAGCACTACCACAGGACCCAGCCATCCCACTCCTTGGAATTTACCCAAAGGAAATTAAACTGGCAAATAAAAATGCTGTCTGCACATTAATGTTTATTGCAGCTCAATTCACAATAGCTAGGACCTGGAACCAATCCAAATGCCCATCAATAGTAGACTGGATAAAGAAATTATGGGACATGTACTCTATACAATACTATAGAGCAATCAAAAACAATGAAATCCAGGCATTTACAACAAAATGGAGGAATCTGGAAATCATTAAGCTGAGTGAATTAAGCCAGTCCCAAAGGGACAAATATCATATTTTCTCCCTGATCGGCGACAACTAACTGAGCACCAAAGGAGAAACCTGTTGAAGTGAAATGGACACTATGATAAACAGTGACTTGATCAGCCCTTGTCCTGACTGTTGATGGACAATTTAATACTTTATCCCTTTTAGTATTTTTTTTGTTCTAGTACTATTGGTTGAACTCTGTAATTAACACACAATTATTCTCAGGTGTTTAAATTTTAACTGAAAACTGATCCCTGTTAAACATGAGAGTGGGAATAAGAGAGGGAGGAGATGTACAGTTTGGGACATGCTCAATCGGACTTGCCCCAAATGGTGGAGTTAGAAAGGTGCCAGGGGATTCCAATATAATCCCATCAAGGTTGCATGTACCAATGCCATCTCACTAGTTCAAGTGATCAATTTCAGCTCACAATTGATCACACTGATAGGTCTAAGTGTCAAAGGGATCACACAAACAAAACTAGTGTCTGCTAATACTAACTGATAGAATCAAAAAGGGAGAGAACGATCCAACATGGGAAGCAGGATACACAGCAGACTCATAGAATGGCAGATGTCCTAAACAGCACTCTGGCCTCAGAATCAGCTCTTAAGGCATTCGGATCTGGCTGAAGAGCCCATGAGAGTATTTCAGGCATGGAAAGCCAAGACCCTCTGGCAAAAAAAATAAGACCTAAATGAAAGATCTCTGCGAGTGAGATCCCAGTGGAAAAAACGGGGCCATCAAAGAAGGAGGTACCTTTCTCTGAAGGGAGGAGAGAACTTCCACTTTGACTATGACCCTGTCAGAATAAGATGGAAGTCGGCAAACTCAAAAGGCTTCCATAGCCTTGGCAACTCATGACTAGAGCCTAGGGAGATTTCTGATGCCATAAACAAGAGTGTCAAATTGTAAAGTCAACAACAGGAGTCACTGTGTACTTACTTCTCATTTGGGATCTGTCCTTAATGTGTTGTCTAATGTGAAGTAATGCTATAACTAGTACTGAAACAGTATTTTACACTTTGTGTTTCTGTGTGGGTGCAAATTGTGGATGAAATCTTTACTTAATATATACTAAATTGATCTTCTGTATATAAAGATAATTGAAAATGAATCTTGATGTGAATGGAATGGGAGAGGGAGCAGGAAATGGGAGGGGTGCGAGTGGGAGGGAAGTTATGGCAGGGAGAAGCCATTGTAATCCATAAACTGTACTTTGGAAATTTATATTTACTAAATAAATGTTAGAAAAAGAAAGGAATGTGATACATTTGTATGCTCCATTTCCAAACTTAAAGTGAAAGTTTCCACTGTTAATTCATCCATAAATATATTAACTTACACATCCAGTAGGATGTTCCAGATGTTATTCAAAGTAGCAAAAAGCAAAAATACTTAAGAAGCAGATTGATGTCTCAGATGGCTCATCATATTAATCATATCAAATACTGTCCATATGACCCATCTCACAAAAAACAGACTGCTAATAATTTTAAAAAATAACTGGTAATCGGGGCTGGTATGGTGGTGCAGTAGGTGAATCCTCCACCTGTTGCACTGGCATCCCATATGGGTGCCAGTTCAAGTCTCGGCTGCTCCTCTTCCAGTCTGGCTTTCTGCTATGGCCTGGGAAAGCAGTGGAAGATGGCCCAAGTCCTTGGGCCCCTGCACCCATGTGGGAGACCAGGAAGAAGCTCCTGGCTCCTGGCTTTGCATTGGCGCAGCTCCAGTCGTTGGAGCCATTGGGGAGTTACCAATGGAAGGAAGACCTTTCTCTCTGTCTCTTCCTCTCACTGTCTGTAACTCTACCTCTCAAATAAATAAATAGAATCTTTAAAAAAAACATAACCAGTAATTAAGTAATTTTAAAAATAACAGATCATAGAATTGCATTGTGGCACAGTGGCTTATTAGACAGTGATTTAAGTCTCAGTTGTTCTGCTTCTGATCCAGCTCCCTGGTAATGTGCCTGAGAAAGCAGCCACGGACAGCCCAAATGCTTAGCCCCCGTCTGTCTGTCTGTCTCTCTCTGTCACACTCTTTTTTAGATATATAAAAAAGTTTTTAAAAACTAACATGGAATAGCTACTAAAAATTGGCTGTTACCTTAGGAATGTGTCATTTTGTTTCCTCCTGGGAAACAGAGATGGTACAAATGACAAAAGCATTACTTCAATGCTTCGGCAGTGAGAGTCCATCACACTCAATCTAAAGTACAAGGAATGTTAGCGAAGTAGTAAATATAATTTTTATTTGATTTTTAGATTTGTTTTGTTTGTTTGAAAGACAGAGTTACAGAGAGAGGGAGAGACAGAGAGAGAGACAGAGAGAGAGAGAGAGAGAGAGAGAGAGAGAGATATTCCATCTATGATACACTGCCCAAATGGCTGCAATGGCCAGGGTAGGCCAGAGTGAGACCAGGAACCTGGAACTTAATTCAGGTCTCCAATGAGGGTGCAGGGTCCCAAGCACTTTGGCCATCCTCAGTTGGTTTCCAAGGGACATTAGCAGGGAACTGGATCAGAAGTGGAGCAGCCAGGACTTGAATTGGCACACATTTGGGATGTCGGCATGCAGGCAGCAGTTTAACCTGATGTGCCACAATGTCAGATATGCAAAACACAATTTTTCTAATGGACTACTTAGTTATGTGGTTATACGAATTCACATTAGAAATTCATTGGATAATCTGTGTGGCAAAATGCTACTTAACAAGTCTTCAAAAATTTCCATGAAACCACAATTGGGTACATGGGCTTGTTTAATTCATTTGCTTTAATATATGTGAGTGGTTTGGTTTTCCAATAGCTCACACCTTTTGGAAACCAGTTGCTGATGAAACTGTACTTGTTCCACATGTCTTTCCAGGAAGGCCCCTGTGTTGGACCTCAGATCACAGAAGTGGTTTGGTCACTCATTTTGTTCATATTCTATCATGTTTCAGTTTTTAAAAGTCATGCTTGATCCAAGCACATATGTAATATGAGCCTTGAACCTGAGCTATGTGGCAGATACTGAGCACTCAGTTTCTTATAACCTTGAGTCTCACTGACCCACACTATTCAGACATGGAGATCAGTCTCAGTCAATGACCAGCCCCGTTATTGCCTAGTACAGCCAGAGTCTCATCATTATTAGGGTATTATGATTTCCTAAGAAGAATGTCAGTATTGTCAGGACAAAATGATTACCAGGCTGATTTCTTGATGTCAGATGCATTCATTATTCTCTCCATTCTGTTACTTCTCAAGGTGAAAAAATGTAACTCTTTCATATAAAACCTGTGATGATACCACGTGGGCTGCATGAATGAAGCAATGATGAAAAGAGAAGGATGTGTAACACAGACATTCCTTATTTAAATGGTCCAGGGATCCCACACTACAGGCATTTTTGCCTGCATAGCTTTCATGTTCCCTACATTGCAGGGATCTCCTCCCAAATTTGATGAAGCTACTGACTAGATGACATGTGCTGGATGACACCACCAATATGAGTGTGCTGCCTGACCTAGAAGCATTTTTCACTTCTATGAGCTAGTCTCCCTTCCCGCACTTAGAGGCACTAGGAATCCCAGTCTAGGGAAAACCATTCACCATCACAAATAGCACTGACAGGAGATCATTGCGGGTTCAACAGTAGCAGATAAACTAAGTGACCAAAACAACCCCATATCACTCTGATAATTAGATTGCCATTATAACTACATCCTATGAAAGTAGGATAGGATATTTGTATTAAACCGCAACAGTGTATGTCTGATTAAAAATATTTAAGATTCAGATTCCCCTCACCTGATAGGGAAGTTTTCTAGGATACAATAAAATACCACCTATAAAACAAAAACCAGGAAAACCACAAATAGGATGGAAAAAAGACAATCAACTGAGGACAATATCAAAATTAATGAAATGTCATTTTTTGATAAGGATTTTAAACATCATGCTAAAAGTGCTTAGCAAGTAATCACAAATTGCCGCCATTTGGGGAGTAAACCATCAGATAGAGCTTCTCTCTCTCTCTCTCTCTGCCTTTCAAATAAATAAACTAATCTTAAAAAAAAAACATTCTGGAAGGCTGGTGCCACGGCTCAACAGGCTAATCCTCCACCTGCGGTGCCAGCACACCGGATTCTAGTCCCGGTTGGGGTGCCGGATTCTGTCCCGGTTGCCCCTCTTCCAGGCCAACTCTCTGCTGTGGCCAGGGAGTGTACTGGAGGATGGTCCAAGTGTTTGGGCCCTGCACCTGCATGGGAGCCCAGGAGGAAGCATCTGGCTTCTGGCTTTGGATCAGCGTGGTGCACCAGCCGCAGCGGCCATTGGAGGGTGAACCAATGGCAAAAGAAGACCTTTCTCTTTCTGTCTCTCTCTCTCACTGTCCATTCTGCCTGTCAAAAAATAAAAAAAATAAACAATAAATAAACAATAAAAACATTCTGGAAATATCAAGGCAGATTAATCCTTTCTCTTTACAACTGCAACAATATCCAGAAAAAATCAAGGTATCTAACAACACATAAATTTTCATAACTGAGACTGGAATTCTTTCCATGGCAATGACAACAGGGAACAGTCTGGTAAACATGGGCAGGCTTTAGACAAGGCAAGAGGTAAACAGGACACAATGCCCATTCCTATCAACCTACAATATGTACCTTAGTTATTTGTGGATATATGGAGCCAGGTACATAAATGAAAAGACACAGTTGGACAGTGCCGTGGCTCAATAGGCTAATCCTCCGCCTAGCGGCGCCGGCACACCAAGTTCTAGTCACGGTCAGGGTGCTGGATTCTGTCCCGGTTGCCCCCCTTCCAGGCCAGCTCTCTGCTGTGCCCAGGGAGTGCAGTGGAGGATGGCCCAAGTGCTTGGGCCCTGCACCCCATGGGAGATCAGGATAAGCACCTGGCTCTTGCCATCGGATCAGCGTGGTGTGCCGGCCGCAGTGCGCCGTCCGCGGCGGCCAATGGAGGATGAACCAACGGCAAAGGAAGACCTTTCTCTCTGTCTCTCTCTCACTGTCCACTTTGCCTGTCAAAAAAAAAAAGACAAGACAAGACACAGTTGCGGGGCTGGTGTTGTGGCATAGCAGGTAAAGCTACTGCCTGCAGTGACAGCATCCCATATGGACACCGGTTCGAGTCCTTAATGCTCCATTTCCAATCCAGCTCTCTGCTATTGTCTGGGAAAGCAGTACAAGATGGCCCAAGTCTTTGGGCCCCTACACCTGCATGGAAGACTTGGAAGAAGCCCCTGGCTCTTGGCTTTGGATAGGCACAGCTCTGGCCATTGAGGCCAATTGGGGAGTGAAACAGCAAGTGGAAGACCTCTCTCTCTCTCTCTCTCTGCCTCTCCTTCTCTCTGTAACTCAGACTTTGAAAAAAAAATAAATCTTTAAAAAAAAAGACACAGTTGCTAGAATGAAGACTGATTTGGCCGGTGCCGTGGCTCAACAGGCTAATCCTCCGCCTTGCGGCGCCGGCACACCGGGTTCTAGTCCCGGTCAGGGCGCCGGATTCTGTCCCGGTTGCCCCTCTTCCAGGCCAGCCCTCTGCTGTGGCCCGGGAGTGCAGTGGAGGATGGCCCAAGTGCTTGGGCCCTGCACCCCATGGGGAGACCAGGAAAAGCACCTGGCTCCTGGCTCCTGCCATCAGACGAGCACGGTGCGCCGGCCGCAGCGCGCCGTCTGCGGCGGCCATTGGAGGGTGAACCAACGGCAAAAGGAAGACCTTTCTCTCTGTCTCTCTCTCTCTCACTGTCCACTCTGCCTGTCCAAAAAAAAAAAAAAAAAAGAATGAAGACTGATTTGAGACAAAGGTTACTCTGGAAATTTTACCAAACTGACATATCTGGGGCATGGACTCAAGGAACCCACTGAGCTCTTCCTCATCCACATGCAGAGGACATTATGAGCCTCCTGATTGGGAAATCAATACAAGGCTAACATATAAATAACTTGTACAGCCTTTTCTAGGCAGCTGTCAGGAGTCCAAATGAAAATCAGTCCCCATGATGAACAGTTCTCCAAGAATAGAATTCATCTCAATAAATACTACGTTTTCTTCAGGCAACATCTAAAAAGAGCAAGAAGATTGTCACTGTCTGGTCCTGTGCTGTCTTTAGCACCTGTTTTCCTTTACCAGAAAGGGATTAAAAGATACCACTCAAGGCTGAAAGTGGCTGAGCAGTCACAGTAGATGGGATGAGCTTTGCTGAACCACATATATCTATCCTGACTCCTAGAGACTGTATTTGTGCCAGTTGCATGAATCTCAAAGGGAGACCATTCAGCCAAGGTATCTAGGAAGCCTGGCATTCTCAAGGATCCACTGAATGTCTTGTACTCCAGGAGAAGCACAATTTAAACCTTGACCAAACAAAATTTGCACCATGTTGAACAATAGGCTCTACTTCCTCCCTGCTGGAACAATATGCTGGGACCTCATTTCTATGAGGTTAACATGGAATTTTCACTCATTTTAAGGACCAGTATTGGGGCACAGTGAGTTAACCCACCATCTATGATGCCAGCATCTCACATGAGCACAAGTTTGAGTCCCAGCTTCTCCATTTCTGAACCAGTTTCTGCTAATGAGCCTGGGAAAGTAGTGGAAAATGGAAAACGGCCCAAGTGCTTGGAACCCTGTCACCCACCTGGGAGATCCAAATGGAGTTCCAGGCTCTTGGCTTTGACCTGGCCTAGCTCTGGCTTTGTGGCCATATGGGGAGTGAATCAGCAGATGAAAGGTCTCATTCCCTCTGTCTCTCCTTCTTCCTAACTCTGCCTTTCAAATAAACAAACCTTTTAAAAATGTTTCACTCACTTTATCTTTCCAAGGAATGCATATCTGAACATCATCATTGAACCACACATACTCCTCATCACTGGAAATGTGGATCCTTGAAATGCTTACCATCATCATGGTGATCCACCAGCCTCCAGATGAACCAAGGCAGTATGTGACTAGGATTTCAGTGATATCTTCGGGAATTTCAGAATATATATATCCTTCCTTAAGGTTACCAGTATTCACTGCTCAGGAATGATGCCTGGGAAGTGCACAGGAGACATGGGTGAGTGTCAATCTTGACCACATGTACACATGTCACACTGCCAATGCCCAACCCACCACCCCACCACTACCATATATTTAGTAATAGATATATTATATTACTATTAATATATACTAATATATTATTATATTACTATATTACTTATATATTATATTACTATTATATATATACACTTATATATATATATATTTAGTATATTTAGTAACTCAAATGTGCCTCAGTTGTTTCTGGACATATGGACACTATGGAAATTGTGGGGTACACAATGGCATTTATCATGCCTCTCTGTCACAAGGAAAAGCTATGGTGCTAAGCCACTCACTCAGGATCCAAGGCCTGCAATGCTGATTAGGACAGCCCTTAGATTCCCACAAAGATCCTGATGATGCTATTGAACTCTACTGGAATCACATGCAGATTGTTTGACAATCAGACCAAGGATGGCACAGCAACCCTCTAATCACGCAACAATGTTCTCATCACAGGTCATTGGAGGTAAATGGGAAAATTTGCTTTAGATGTCATCCATAGTGACTGTGGCACTAGGCTTAGAATCAAGGAGATCTGTAATTCCCACATTCCTGTTCACCAACCAGTGTAACCCTGTGTGATATTGGGAAAAGCTCCTAAGCTGCCCATATATCAAGGTCACTGCAATTACCACACCAATTAATTTCAGTGCTGATGGACAAGCACTTGTTCTGAGAAATGCAAAATACTAGCACCAGTAGGCTGAGAAAATGGGGAGAGTGTGGGTTCTTTTGGAAGCTGGTGGATCTTATGTGATGGCAATAACTGTCTCTTCTAGAAACATTTGAAGAGTCTGTACTTCCAGGAAAATGTATGTGGTTTATTATTCATGAATTAATGCCCTATTACCTGGGCCTGACAGCAGTTTCAGAACCAGAATCTTTCAGTGATCTGGCCTCAGGGAAAAAACTCAGAAAGGGGAACCACCCAGAACCCTGGTGCTTTGGTACCAGTATAAAGTAAAAGAAAAGATGGAAATAACGGAACCTGTAAGATTTTAATTCCCTAAGGAAACTAAACCCATACTCTGTGGAGTTTCCATGTACAGATAATGTTCAGGGAGGAAAAACAACAAAGCCTCAATGCAACATCACACATAATATATAAGCCCAGGGTATGAACTTAGATAATGCACTGAATTCTTTCTTTCCAGTCTTCAAAGGCCACCTGACTGGGACATCATTACAAGGTCAACCTACAATTTGTGCTGCCCTTCCTGACTTTGATTAATGGATTCCAAATGAGTGTCACCTCTTCTGATGTTGGATGCTCCAAGAGTGGACACCATCTCCATTGTCACAGCAGCTTCCTTGGTCAGCGCTCAAAGAGAGCCAGAGCATCCTGGCCCTATTCTTCACTCATCAGTGGAAGGACCTGTATTGACTGAGTGAACAAAGGACCAAACAAATGTGAATGAAAATTGAAAATGACTGAATAGACACAACCCACTAGATGAGTCTAATGACTCCTAGAGACTAGCCCTGTGCTATGTTCAAAACCAGAGGGAGCTGTGTCTCTGGAGATCTGAAGAACTTAACGGATGTAATTACAGTTGAATTTGGTGGAATAGATGCAATCTTTCACATAAGCATTGCTGGGACACATGTACCCACCCCTATTCTTAAAGACTGTACTTATGCCACTTATAGGTTTCTCAAAGACAGGTTTCTCAATCAAGCTACCTAGTAGGCCTGATATTTTCAAGGACTCACTGAACGTCCTGCACCCAAGCAGGAAACACAAATCCTGAATCTATCATCAGTTGTAATTAAGTAGAAGAATGACGAATTGTCCCTGTTACATTCTTTCCTGCTGAAGCAAAGTGCTGGATCTCAGTTCAATGACGACAATGCCATAACATTTTCATTAATTTTGTTCAATTTTTCAAGAAATGCATATTTAAATGTCAATATCAATCCATGAACCTTCCTTTTCTATTGAAAAGCAGACCATGGGCATGTTTACCTAGTCGTGTGCAGCCACTCTGACTTCTGGAGAATGTATATGTCCCTACTGTTCAAATCCTGAAAGGGAAACATCTGAGAAAGTCTGGAGAAATTTACTCACCAATATATTATCCAATGTTTTTTTAAGTCAGTGAATTCTTATCACTCAGACTGGAATTTCTGAACAGTTCAAAACTAAATTCCCATTTTCAATCTCACTTCACTGTTGACATAAAATAAAAGGCGCCTTCTCACCACTTTCCCTCCTACTGCTACACCCAAGTTCTTCAATGAAAACTATCTCTTTTATCTACTGAAATACTGTAACAACTAGAAATACTGTAACAAGGCCAGAAACTTCCTTTCTAACAGTCACTACTTTTGTTAAAAGAGTACTTGGTGCACACACATTTCCTCACAAATCATATGATGTCAGTGAGGAGATACTACTTCTGAATGCCCTGTCATGATCACCTCAATTGTTAGGGAAGAAAATGGTCACCAAAGAGACAAAGTGATGCAATAACCAGTGTTATTTTTCTTAACCATATTTCTCGGAAATGGCATTAATTTGAGAAGAGCTCTCCATCAGGTTGGCAATGGACACCAAGGCAAGCACTTGCATCTTATAACTCAGATTCCTGCACTTAATAAACCAAGAAGACACCAGCAGGGTCTAGGTAGCTTTCAAAAATGGACTGATCAACCTAATAACCATTGGTAACAGAGAAGTACACTACCAAATGTAATTTTCTCAAATCCAAAAAATTTCCTGCAAAGAATCAGAAAAAAGGGTCAATCACACAAAATGCCAATCACACAAAACAGAAAACACTACTACTGGATGCATGTCAACCCAGAACATCTGCATCATGACATACATACAAGGCATAACATGGCTTCAATGATCACAACCACAACATACTGTGACTTATCTTAAGACAATTTCATAACAACATATGTTTTATCTCCTCCTTGGTACATCAAGACTAAATACCACACCAAAAGAAAAAAAATATTTCAACACAAGGAAAAGAAAGATAAAAATTAAATAACTCCATAATAAAGGAAAGTTGATATTTATGGAGATGGGAGATCTAACTGTTCCATCACCAGATGACAACAAGGAAACACAGAAAACATAATACCCCCATGAGACGAATCAAATTTCACTGAAGACTAAATGAATTAATTAGGCAATGGAATGTACCTCTTCTTAGTTTTGTGCATGTAGGAAGAAGATTGGGATAGAGGAATAAGGGATACCAGATTTCAACAAAAAGAACAACAATCAGAACTTTAGAGGAACATGGCTGGAAACTTCTTAAAGGCTGATGGAATGAGAATAAAAATCTTGACAACATACACCAAAGAATGACAAGGGGGAGTATTTCATGTAGTCAAGCCAAAAAGGGTGGAAAAAAAACAGGGTTCTACAACTAAAACCTAACCACATAGGCAAAAAAGAGAATAACTTTGGTTTCCTTGAAAAATCAATGTAGCATTCCGCATGGGATTTTAATAGAATATCATTCCAGAAAACATTATAAACCTCAGTTAATGGAATGCACAGAGGAAAATCACACATGTAGACATGAGGAACTGTGGCTGGTGAAACATACAGTGGAGAATGTGAGAACTAAACCCTATAGTTAATGCTGGAGGACACTTGTTGGACCTCAGTCACAATGAGAATGACTGTATGGGGTTTTCACTCATTTTGTTCGGCTTCCAAGGAATGTATTTGCAGGAGTCATCATTAACCCAAACACATACCCATGTGCTGGGAGGGGAACACCACAGGCTGGGCAAGGGGAGAGACGGTGATATCAAAGACCTTCAAGCCTGGAGAATCCAGGGCCATGGCCCAGAGAAAGGCTAGGCAATCTACTCTACAGTAGAGGCCGGCAAACACAGAGGTCTTTGTGGGTCTTCAAAATTCTTTGGACAGTGTAGGGCTGCTGGTCCAGGGCATGCTTACTGTCATCAAGCCCCAGCGACTTCTGGTCTGCTGCAGGCAACAAGTATTCCAGCACCTCAGAATGCCTCTGATCTTCAGGAGAAACATACATCTTATGTATCTGCAGAACTAAGCCACTGTCCACAATGCCATCTGAGAAAAGCACACAGATCAGAGGCAAGTTTAAGAAAATGAACAAGGTATACAAGCTAAGCCCACATGCCATTGCAAGATATGGTATCATTCTCCAATTCTCGTGCCTGAAATCTACATCCCTGAAATAATTTCCAGATGGAAATTGTGTTTGTGAGGCAACACTACTAGAACACAAAATTTCAATACATAAAACTGTAGGTGGGGCCAGCACTGTGGCTCACTTGGTTGATCCTCTGCCTGCAGCACCGGCATCCCATATAGGTGCCGGGTTCTAGTCCCAGTTGCTTCTCTTCCAGACCAGCTCTCTGCTGTGGCCTGGGAGGGCAGCAGAGGGTGGCCCAAGTGCTTGGACCCCTGCATCCGCATGGAAGACCAGGAGGAAGCACCTGGCTCCTGGCTTCAGATCTGTGTAGCACCAGCTGTGGTGGCCATTTGGGGGGTAAACCAACAGAAGGAAGATCTTTCTCTCTGTCTCTCTCTCTCACTGTCTAACTCTATCTGTTAAATAAATAAATAAAAAACTGTAAGTGGTTGTCTAACTCAGTATCTGCTTGAGAAGGTGTATGGGTCTATACATTTGAATGGGAGGATCAAGCACTGGCACACTATGACTGCATATGTGTGGGATTTTCAAGAGGAGATTCTGGTTGGGTCACACCTCTGGTCACCTGCCCAATCATCTGGACATCCAAGGGCTCACTTCCTAGAAACTTCCAATTTTGACAACTTGAACATCTGCTGCCAAGGGTCAAGCTCTTCTATCAGCAGGATGCACACAGAAAACTTTCACGTGATAACAGAGGCAACAGACTCCAAGTGGAACAGCCACTGCTTCAAGTGACGGCATGCAAGGCATGTGTGGACAAGCCCTTCTTCACAGAGACAATGACATAGTCAGGAGGTTTGCCCTCTAGTCCTACTACCCCATCAAGAGCACTGACTTTGACCATCAGGCCACACACATGGAAGAGACATGGGCCAAACATGGAGGCAGGATTCAGAAACCCTGGAAGAGGGCCACAAAGGCTCCACCCCCTAGAGTTCCCAAATGACTACTTCCCGATTGAGCTTTCTTTCCATCCCCAAGGCCCCATGCCAGCCTGGCACACAAGAACCCCTGAAGGAACACATGCTTGGCAACTATGGAACTCAGTATCAGGCTTTGTCTACCTAACTGTGTGCCAGCTGACACACAGCAAGCCATTGCACTTGCCTTCTTCATGCACACACACCACTCTGGCCTGACAACAGTGAGCCAACTTGCAGACACCCAGCAGCAAGGTCAAGAGGCCACCTTACAAATCAAGTAAATGAGTCCAATCCCCTTGTGTGGGACACAGTTATGCAGATGACAACCACTGTAAGTTTTCACCTACACTGGGACAAGCATACGTTGTCCAGAGATGGTCACCTTGGCAGTCACCTAGGGGCACTTGGGCCAAAGTGAGCAGGAAGATCTCAACAACCCAGGCAGTGGGATGACCAAAAGAGGGCCTCTGCAGGACAAAGCAGTAATGAAGTCTGGCTGTGACACACACTGGCTACCTATGCCACATATTCGCAAGCTTGGAAGCATGTAGAGGTCAGTCTCCAAGCGCCAAGGAGATCAAAGACCATGGCAAGAGCCAGTCATGAGGGCTCACCAACAATGGTCAGGGCACATGGGCAGTAGAGCATTTTCTGACCTTAAAGTCCCACAGGAAGTGCCATCCACAAGGTTCCCCACTATTCTAGGGAGCTCTGGTTGCTGGAACTGGAGAAGACAAGGGAAACGTACACCTGTATCTACTAAACCACAGTACAGAATTTTGCCCTGCAACTTTTTCCCTATGAGCATAAGAACCACAAAAACCAACACATGCTGCAATTCCATGACCCATGCTTCCAGGGATCTTGACCTCAGGCCACATAGGGCTCAGGTTTGGTCAGCAGGTCTGTAGGGGCCACCTATTGCCAGGTAAACAACCTGTACACCCCAGGACAAACACCTGCACCCTTGCACCCTCTCTCACCAAGCCAACACCTAAGCCCACTTGCAAGTGAACACTCCCACACACGTTGCCATACCAACAAGCACTCCCCTGCATGGACAAAGCCCATGGAGGATAGGTTCTGTATGCATGTGTGGTGGCCAGATTTGCCTTTGATGACATCCTTACTGGTGATACAAGCACCACCTCAAGTCTGGGCACCGGTGTCCTAAGCTTTCTTTAAGGATTCCAAGATGTGGCCACACAGGGCTCAAGGTCTGTCAGGAGGTCCACAGGGGCCTCCCATTGCCAGGTCCATGGACTGCACAACCTAGACACCCACCTGCATCCTCTCCTACAACGCCAAACCCATGCTCCCTTGCAAGGACACCACACCCACAAACATTGCTATTTCACCAAACATTCCCCTTTTGGGGCATAGCCCATGGAGGACAGGTTCCATTCGCCTGTATGGTGGCAAAATTTGCCTTTGTTGATACCTTTAATGATGGAGGAAACTGGAGGCAGGGGATGTGAGCCCACATCTCTAAGGTCCCTGCTAAGGGCAACAAGCCAGACCTCAGTCATGATGAGAATGACGGTATGGGGTTTTCACTCATATTTCTCAGCTTCCAAGGGAGGTATTTGTACATTGATCCAAGCACATGCCCATGTGCTAGGAGGGAAGCACTGTGGCCAGGCAAGGGGAGAGCTGATGACATCAAAGACCTTCAGCGGCCTGGAGAGTCCAGGTCCACAGCTTAGAGAAAGAAGTCTAGGTAATCCACCATAGCAGTGCAGCCCAGCAGGCTATCAATGGCCAGCCAGCACATAGGTCTTTCAGTTATTGAGAATGCTTGGGGTGCTACAGGGCCTCTGGGCCTGGGAATGCTTACCATCCTCAGAGTTCCAGCGACATGGAGCCCACTGCAGGACACAGGAATTCCAGGGCCCCCAAGTGCCTCTTTTCTTCAGGAAAAGTGTACAGTTTGTGCCTCCGCAGAAGCTATGCTGCCAGCCGCAACTCCCCTGAGAAGTGCACACAGATCAGGGGCACATATGTGACAATGAACCTGCTACACAGCTCAAAGCCTGAGTCCATATCCAGCCATGGTGCAATGCTCCCTTTCATGTGCCCTACATCTGCATCCCAGTCTGGTTCCCCATCATGGATCACGTGTGAAGAGGGGACCACTGGCACATGTCTTATACAGGTGGGACTCCATGTGGTTTGCCATATGACTTTCTATTTCAAAAGGTAAGTGGGTTAACCCCTTTGTGTCATGAGGGTAAGGCCTCTGGCTATCTGGGCTGGCATCTGACCTCCCAGGGCTGTTATCTCAGGTACATCTCTTTCTCAACCTTTGAACTTCCACTGCCTAGAGTCAGGACTTTCCATCAGAAAGACACACGCACACCCTTTTGAGTGATGACAGAGGCCACAGACCCCCAGTCAAACAGCCACTGCCTCCAGTAACAGCATGAAAGGCACGTGCAGACATGCCCTCCCTCACAGGGAAAACGACACAGTCAGGTGGTCTGCCCTCTATTCCTGCTACCCAGGAAAGCACACTGCCTTCAACCATCAGGCCACACACATGGAAGGGACATGGGCCAAACATGGAGGCAGGATTCAGAAACCCTGGAAGAGGGCCACAAAGGCTCCACCCCCTAGTGCCCAAATGACTGCTTCCTAACTGAGCTTTCTTTCCATCCCCAAGGCCCCATGCCAGCCTGGCACACAGGAACCCCTGAAGGAAGAAGGTATGTAGCAACTATGGAACACGCTAGCGTCAGGTCTTGTCTACCTGGTGACGGCCAGCACACCACTCCATTGCACTTGCCTTTGTCCTGCCCACATGCCATTCCAGCCAGGCACCAGTGAGTCAACTCCTAGCAAGCAATAAAGCCTAGGGGACTACCTGAGTCCTGGCTCCCAAGGCCCTTATAAAACAAGTACAGAACTCTAACAAACAAATGAAGACCACAATGAGTTTTCTCCTGTACTGGGGCAAGTACATGCTATCACAAGATAGTAAACCTTGGCAGTCACCTAGGGGCACCTAGGGCCAAATTCAGCTGGAAGATCTCAACAACCCAGGCAGAGGGATGACCAAAAAAGGGCCCATGCAGGACAAAGAGGTTAGAAAACCTGGCCACAAAATACAATGGCTACCCAGGCCACATGTTTCCAAGTCTGGAAGCACAGGAATGATGGGCTTCTACGACCACAGGAAGAGCCAGTTAAGGGTTCTCAGCAGTGGTCAGGGAACACAGGCAGTTTAGCACACTTTACCCTTACTGGCAGGGTGGAAGTGCAATCTGCAAAGTTCCCCAAAATTCAGAGTTGGAGAAGACGTGGAAAATCAAAATCAAGAGTGCACACTCAACAATGGCATGCCATTTACCCAGCAACTATTTTCCTCTCAGCCAGAGGAACCACAAATCCAACAAACGCTGCAGTCCCATGTCATGGGAAGAGGAGGGGCAGGCCTTTTGTATGGCCAGGACTCTCAGTGTATGCTGCCTGAACTACAGCATAGCTGCTTGTGCTGGAGCTGGAAAAGATGTGGAAAACACATACTCTTGAGTGTCCAAAAACCATGGTATGCCATTTTTCCTGGCAAGATTTTCCCTCTGAGCTTGAGGGGCCCCAAATCCAAAACAGGTAACAAAACTGTTATGTGGGATGTGGAAGGGCAGGCCCTTGTATGGCCACACACCTCAATGCATCCTACCTACACTATAGCATAGAGTGGAATCTGGCCACACCAAGGTCCCTGTTTCCACTTGCCCTACACTGCTGGCTCAGAACCATTGGCAAAAGACAGACACAAGCACCACCTCAAGTCTGGGCACTTGCATACTTTGCTCTCCTCCTTAGGGAATCAAGGACAAAGTCCTAGGGATCCTGGTCTCAGGCGGCATGGAGCAAAGGTTTGATGAACAGCTCCACAGAGGTAATCCATTGTCAAGCCCACTACCTGCATACCGCAGGACATCCACCTGCACTCTCTCTCACAATGCCAAAACCTATAGCTCCTTGCAAGGATGCCACATATGCTCATATATGACTGTCTGACCAAGCACTCCCCTGCCTGGGCACTGCCTCAGAGGACAGACTCCGTTTGACTGTGTGGTGGCAGGATTTGTCTATCCTGATAACCTGACTGCTGAAGGGAACAAGAAGCTGGGGATGTGGGCCCACTCCTCGTAGGACCCTGGCTGGGGGTAATGTGCTGGACCTCAGTCACGATGAGAACGACGGTATGAGGTTCTCACTCATTTTGTTCAGCTTCCAAGGAATGTATTTGCAAGAGTCATCATCGATCCAAGCACGTGCCCACATGCTGGGAGGGGAGCACTGTGGCCGGGCTAGGGAAGAGCCTGGCGACCACAAAGACCTTCAGGGGCCTAGGGAGACCAGGTCCACAGCTCAGAGAAAGAAGGCCGGGCAATCTACCAGAGCAGTGCAGGCCAGCAGGCCATTGGTAAAGGGCCAGCATATAGGTCTTTCAGGTCTCCAGAATGCTTAGAGTGGTGCAGGGCCTATAGGCATGGGAATGCTTACCATCCTCAGAAATCCAAGAAATAGAGCCCACCACAGGCCACATGGATTCCAGCGCCCTCCAGTGCCTCTGGTCCTCAAGAGAAGTGTACATCTTGCTTCATCCCAGAAGACATATTGCCAACCTCAACTCCCCCTGAGAAGTACACACAGACCAGGGGCACATGTGAGACAGATTCTGGTGCACAGGTCATGGGCACATGGGCAGTAGAGCATATTCTGACCTTAAAGCCTCATAGAAAGTGCCATCCAAAGGTTCCCTGAAACTCCAGAGAGCTCCTTGTGTTAGAGCTGTAAAAGATGCAGAAAATACACATCTATGAGTACCATGAGTAACCACTCATCCACGTTTCCTGGCAAGATTTTACCTCTGAGTCTGACGACTCCCAAATCCAACACATGTTGGTATTCCATAATAAGGGCAGGTCCTTGTATGGCCATGTCCCTCAGCATATTCTGTCTGCACTACAGCATAGGGTCAAATCTGGCTACAAAAAGCTCCATTTCCTCCTGCCATACACTGTTGGCTCACAAGTATTGGCAGCCCAAAGATACAAGTACCACCTCAAGTCTGGGCACTGGCATTCTACACTTTCGTCCTCAGGGAAATAAGGACACAGTCCCAGGGATCTGGGCCTCAGGCCACATTGGGCACAGGTTTGATGATCAGGTCCACAGGGGCTTACCATTGCAAAGCACATGGCCTGCACACTGAAGGACACCCACTTACACCCTCTACTACAATGCCAAGACCTATGGCTCCTTGTAAGGACATTACACCCACATATGTCACCACCCCATGGAGCACTCCCCTGTTTGGGCAGAGTCCTTGTAGGACAGTTCCATTTGTCTATATGGCGGCAGGATTTGGTTTTATTGATATCCTGACTGCTGGATGGAACATGAGGCAGGGGACGTGGATCCACACCCCTAAGATCCCTGGCTGGGAACAACATGCTGGACCTTAGTCGTGATGAGAAAGACAGTATAGGGTTTTCACTCATTTTGTTCAGCTATGAAGGAATGTATTTGTGGGAGTCATCATCAACTCACAGGTACAAGCACTTGTCCACATGCTGGGAGGGGAGCACTGCAGGATGGGTAAGGGGAAAGCCAGTGAGCACAGTGCAGCCCAGCAGGCTATCAGTGGTGGGCCAGCATATAGGTCTTCAGGTCTCCAGAATTCTTGGGGTAGTGTAGGGCTTCTGGGCCTGGAATGCTTACCGTCCTCATAGCTCCAGAGACATGGAGCCCACTACAGGCCATAGGGATTCCACCACTTCCGAGTGCTTCTAGTCCTCAGGAGAAGTGTACATCTTGTGTCTTCACTGGATCCACACTGTAGGCTACAAATCCCCCTGAGAACTGCACACAGACCAGGGATGAACATGAGATGATGAACCTGCTACACAAGTCACCACCACTGTCCATAATAGCCTCAGCACCATGCTTCCTCTCACGTGCCTTATGTCTGCCCTACATGGTTAACAGTCACAGGCTGTACACGTGAAGAGGGGGCCACTGGAACACAAGGATTCTTTGGGTGAGACTCTGGGTGTTTTTCCAGGCTTTCTACTTGGGAAAGCCTTCGGGTGTACCCCTTTGTGTTGTGAGGGTGAAGCCCCTGGCCACCTGGGCTGCCATCTGACCTCCCAGGGCTGCCATCCTGGGCAACTCTCATTCTCACCCCTTAAACCTCCACTGCCAAGGCTCAGAACCTTCCTTCAGCAGGACACATTTGACACCCTTCTGGGTGATGACAAAGCCCAAGGGCTCCCCATGGAACAGTACTTGCCTCCTTTGACAGCATGCAAGGCATGTGTGGATATGCTGTTTCTCAAAGGGCCAGTGATGCAGTCAGGAGGTCTTCCCCCTGGTCCTGCTACCCCATCAAGTGCACTGCCTTCGAACATCAGGCCACACACATGGAAAGGACAGGAGCCAAGCCTGGAGGTAGGTTTTGGTCACCCTGGGCTAGGGCTAAAAAGACTCATCCTCTTTGTGCCCAAATGACTGCTTCCTGACCAAGATTAATTGCTGTCACTAAGGCCCCACGCTGGCCTGGCACACAGTAACCCCAAGTAACTTGGTCTTTGGCAAATATGGAACCTAACCATGTGTCAGCTAATAAACCATTACACTATGATTACCAATGCCACAGGTACAAGCCACCAGTGAACCAATTCACATTGCTTAGCAGTAGGGCCCAGTAGGCTTGGCCTCCAAGGCCCTTATATACCAAGTACAAGACTCTAATCACTTTGGTTGGGACACGGATCTGCTCAATATGACCACCTTGAAATTTCTCCTGTGCCAGGGCAAGCACAGGCTGGCCCAAGATGATATACTTGGCAATCAACATGGGAAATGTAGGGCCAAAGTAACAAAGAAGATCTCCACAATCCCGGCAGTGAGATGATCAAAAAGGGCACATGCAGGACAAAGGAATGTTGAAACTTGACCACAAGGCACAATCTATGCCATGTATTTGCAAGTTTGGAAGCATGGGGAGGTCAGGCTCCTAGTGCCATGGAGGGCAAAGGATAATGGCAAGAGCCACTCATGGGGGCTCTCCAATAGTGGTCAGGGAAGACAGACATCAGAGTACACTATGACCGTAAAGCCCCCACAGAAAGCGCCATCCCCAAGGTTCTCTGAAACTCTAGAGAGCCCCTTGTTCTAGAGCTGATAAAGATGTGGAAAATGCATACCCATGAGTGTTCACTCAACAATGGTATGCCATTTTGCCCAACAACACTTTCTCCTCAAGCCCAAGAGCCTGAAATCCAACACACATTGAAGTCTTAGGATTTGGGCTTTGGTTGGGCAACTCCTTTTATGACCACGCTTCCCCAGAGGATCCTGTCTGCACTACAGCATAGGATGAAATCCAGCCACAATGAGGTTCCCTGTTTCTTCCCTTCCTACGCCATTGTCTCAACCACTGGTCACCCACAGATACAAGTACCACTCGTACCCTGAGCACTGGCATCATATGCCCTCCTCCTCAAGGAATCTAGTATGTGATCCCCAGGATTTCGGCCTTAAGTTCCATGGGCACAAGTTCAGTGAGCAGGTCCATAGGGGCCTGCACACCCCAGGACATACAACTGCACTGAGTCTCACAGTGCAAAGACCTAGCTCTCCAATAGTGGTCAGGGAACACAGGCACCAGAGCATACTCTGATCCTAAACCCACACAGAAAGCACCACTTCCATGGTTCCCAGAAACTCCAAAGAGCTTCTTGTGTTGCAGCTGGAAAACACACATCTGTGAGTCTGCACTCAACCATAGTACACTATTTTTCCTGGAAAGACCATATATCTGAGCCTGAGAGCCTCCATCAAACACAGGTTAACTCCCATGATGCAGGGCAAGGAAGGGCAGGCCCTTGTACGGACAGGTGCCTCAGTGTATCCTTCCTGCACTATACCATAGGGTGGAATCCGGATACGAGAAGGCCCCCTGTTTCACTATGCCCTACACCACGGGTCACAACAATTGTTAAGTCAGGGTACTTGCACTCCATATTTTACTCCTCAAGGGATCAAGAACACAGTCCTAATGATCCGGGATGCACATGGCATGGGACAGAGGTTTGGTGAGCAGGTCCACAAAAGTCACTAATTCATTGATAGGCCCATGGCCTGCACACCACAAGACCCTAACCTGCATCCTAACCAAAAATACTAACCTATGGCTCCTTGCAAAGACACCATACAAACGTATCACCATCCCAACAAGCACTCACTGGCCTGGGCAGAGCCCTTGGAGGACAGGTTCTGTTCACCTGTGTGGTGGAAGGATTTGCCTTTAGTGATACCCTGAGGGCTGGAAGAAATGTGAGGGAAAAGACATGGGATAATATCCCTAATGTTCCTACAGGGGGAAACATGCTGGACCTCAGCAATGAAGAGAATGACGGTATGGGGTTTCCAAAGAATGTATTTGTAGGACTCATCATCAATCCAGGCACATGCCCATGTGCTGGGAGGGAGTACTGTGGCTGGGCAAGGGGAGAGCCTAGCTCTCATCAGGCGCCTGGGGAGACCAGGTCCATGGCTCAGAAAAAGGAGACCAGGCAATCCACCATAGCAGTGCAGCCCAGCAGGTCATCATTTGCCACCCAGCACACAGATCATTCAGGCATCATGAATGCTTGGGGTGATATGGGGCATTGGGACCTGGGAATGCTTAACTATCCTCAGAGCTCCAGTGAATTGGAGCCCACCACAGGCCACAGGGATTCCTGCACCTTCCAGTGACTCCAGTCCTCACCAAAGTGTACATCTTGCATCACCTCTGAAGACATGACATTGACCCTGAGAAGTGCACACAGACCAGGGGCATATGTGAGACAATGAATTCAGTGCAGATTAAGGCTTGCATCCATAGCAGCCATGTCACATGCTCCCTTTTCACCTGCCTTACGTCTTCATCCCCAATCTCGTTCCCATTCAAGGATCTTATGTGTGAAGAGGGATACACTGGCACAAAAGGCTTCTCTGGTTGGGAATCCGTGTGGTTTTCCACATGACTTTCGACTAGGGAAATGTGTGTGGTTGTACCCCATTGTGTTGTGAATGTGAGCTCCCTGGAACCCTGGACCAGCATTTAACCTCCCTGAGCGCCTTCAGGGGCATCTCATTCAAACCCCTTCACTACTGCTGTTGAGGGTCAGGACTTTCCTTCAGCATAACACGTGTGGACAACCTTGGAGGTAATGACAGAGGCCATAGACTCCCCATGGAACACACACTGCCTCCTGAGACAGCATGCAAAGCACATGTGGACACATCCACCCAGACAGAAAAAAGATGTCAGGAAGTCTGCCAGCCAGAACTGCTACCCTGGAAACTCACTGTGCTCGTCTTCAGGAGACACACATGAAAGTGACATGGGCCAAGACTAGATCAGGATTAAGAACCCTGGGACAGGGCCACAAAGGCTCCATCCACTATTATCTTAAAGACTGCTTCCTGAAGGAGCTTTCCTTCGGTCACCAGGGACCTACACCAGCCTGGCACACAGGAAATCTCAAAGGAACATTGTGCTTGGCAACAAAGGAACTCAGGTACTGTCAGGCCTTGTCCCCCTAACCATATGCTGGTTGACAAACCATGGCAATGTGAACGACACTGTGCTTGTCTTTATCACAAAAACAAACCACACCAGCCTAACACCAACAAGTCAACTCGCAGTCACCCAGTAGCAACACACAGCAGGCCAGACCCTGAAGGCCCTTATACACCAAGTATAAGATTCCAATAACCTTAGTATGGAGACAGCTCCGCTGTTCATGAATATCATGAGTTTTCTCCACCACCAGGTCAAAACCACCCTGACCAGAGGGGCCCACATTAGTAGTCAATTAGGGGCACCTAGGGGCAAAGTGTTCAGGATCTGAGCCTCTCACCATAATGGGCACAAGTTTGGTGAGCACAATCCCAAACAATAAGCACTTTGCAAGCACACCACATCCACATATATCCCCATCCCACCAAGCACTCTCCTGCCTGGGCACTGCCTCAGAGGACAGACTCCGTTTGACTGTGTGGTGGCAGGATTTGTCTATCCTGATAATCTGACTGCTGGAGGGAACGAGAAGCTGGGGACGTGGGCCCACTCCTCGTAGGACCCTGGCTGGGGGCAACGTGCTGGACCTCAGTCACGATGAGAACGACGGTATGAGGTTCTCACTCATTTTGTTCAGCTTCCAAGGAATGTATTTGCAGGAGTCATCATCGATCCAAGCACGTGCCCACATGCTGGGAGGGGAGCACTGTGGCCGGGCTAGGGAAGAGCCTGGCGACCACAAAGACCTTCAGGGGCCTGGGGAGACCAGGTCCATGGCTCAGAGAAAGAAGGCCGGGCAATCTGCCAGAGCAGTGCAGGCAAGCAGGCCATCAGTGGAGTGCCAGCACACAGATCCTTCAGGTCTCCAGAATACTTAGGGTTTTGCAGGGACTCTGGTCCTATAAATGCTTACCTTCCTCAGAGCTCCAACGAAATGGAGCCTCCTACTGGACACATGGATTCCAGCGCCCTCCAGTTCCTCCAGTGCTCAACCAAGGGTACATCTTGCGTCATTCCAGAAGAAATGTCACTGACGACTCCCCTGAGAAGTGCACACAGACCAGGGGCACATGTGAGACAAGAGACCCAGTGCACAGATCATGGCCCAAGTCCCTAGCCAGGCATGGCACAATGCTGCCTTTCAGAAACTCTACATCTTTATCCCTAGCCCCCTTTCCATTCAAGGATCCTATGTGTGGACAGGGATCCACTGGCACACAAGAGTTCTCCTCTGTAGGCCCTTATACACCAAGTATAAGAGTCCAATATCCTTAGTATGGAGACAGCTCCGCTGTTCATGAATATCATGAGTTTTCTCCACCACCAGGTCAAAACTACCCTGGCCAGAAAGGGCCCACATTAGTAGTCAACTAGGAGCACCTAAGGGTGTATAAGAGTCCTACAAGGGACTCCCTGTGGTTCTTCCTGTGACTTTTGACATGGGAATGTGTGTGGTTATACCCCACACATATATATCCAGGTGAGGTCCCTGGATGCCTGGGCTGGCATTTAAACTCCCAGGGCTGCCTTCCCAGGCATCTCATTTAAACCCTTTGATCTCTGCACCTTCGATCAGCAAGATGTGTATTGACACCCTTCAAGGTGATGACCTAGGCCCAGGGCTCCCCATGGGACATCCGCTGCCTCCCATGACAGCATGAAAAACACATGTGTACACACCCTCACAGACAGACACAAAGATATTCAGGAAATCTGATAGCCAGACCTGCTACTGTGATAAAGTACTGCATTGGACCTCAGGAGACATACATGAAGGTGACATAAGCCATGGCTGGATTAGGTTTCAGAAACCCTAGGCCAGTGCCACAAGGCTCCATTTTTAGTGCCCTAAAAACTGCTTCTTGACCAAACTTGCCTTCCATCAGCCAGGTTCTACTCCAGGCTGGCTCAAGAAATCATAAAGGTTGGCCGGCGCCACGGCTCACTAGGCTAATCCTCTGCCTGCATTGCTGGCACTCCGGATTCTAGTCCTGGTTGGGGCGCCAGTTCTGTTCTGGTTGTTCCTCTTCCAGTCCAGCTCTCTGCTGTAGCCCGGGAAGGCAGTGGAGGATGCCCAAGTACTTGGGCCCTGCACCCGCATGGGAGACCAGGAGAAGTACCTGGCTCCTGGCTTCAGATCAGTGCAGCGCGCTGGCTGAAGCAACCATTTGAGGGTTGAACCAACAGAAGGAAGACCTTTCACTCTGTCTCTCTCTCTCTAACTCCGCCTGTCAAAAAAAAAAAAAAAAAGAAAAAAGAAAAAAGAAATCATAAAGAATATGGTGCTTGGAAACTAAGTTACTCAGGTATTGTCAGGACTTGTCCCTCTCTACATGTGCCAGCTGACAAACCATGACCCTGCACTTTGCACTTGCCTTCGTCACAAACACACGCCACTCCAACCTAGCACCAACAAGCCAACTCACAGTGAACTGAAGCAAGACCCTTATACACTAAATACAGGATTCCAACCACCTTGACTGGGACACAGCTCCGTGTCCACAACTGCCATTTTCTCCTGTGCGGGGGCAACAGCACCTTGGCCTGAGTTAGCCTACATCAGCAGTTGCCTAGGGGCACCTAGGGGCAAAGTGAGCAGGAAGATCTCAACAACCAGGCAGAGCGCCAACCAAAAGTGGGTCCCTTCAGGACAAAGGGGAGATGAAGCCTGGCCGTGGGAAAACTGGCTACCCATGCCACACATTTGCAAGTTTGGAGCATGGCAAGGTTGGGGTCGTAGTGACTGGAGGGCAAAGCACCATGGCAAGAGCCAGTCATGGGGGATCCCCAACAGTGGTCAGGGAACATAGGCAATAGAGCACACTCTGACCTTAGAGACCCACAGAAGGAGCCATCTCAAAGATTTCCCTAAACTCCAGAGAGCTCCTTGTGCGTGAGGTGAATAAAACTGTAAAACATGAAAGCACAGTGCCCACGCAACCACTCTATGCCATTATTCCTGGCAATAATCTCCCTCTCACCTGAGGGCCCCCAATTCCAACACACTTTATAATCCTATGACATGGACTTGAAGGGCAGAACCTTGTGCAGCCACACCCCTCAGCATATCCTGCCTGCACTACAGTATAGTGCGGCAATGAAAAGGCCCCCTGTTTCCTCTTGACTTACTCCTGTGGCTCACAATAGTGGCAACCCATAAATACAAGCACCACCTCCAGTCAAAGAACTGGTATTCTAAGCTCTCCCCCTCAGGAAATCAAGGACATGGTCCCCGGGATCTGGGCCTCACACCACAGTGGACACTGGTTCAGTGAGCACACTGCCAAGATCTAAGGCCCATTGCAAGAATACCACATCCACATATATCCCCATCCCACCAAGCACTCCCCTGCCTGGGCACTGCCTCAGAGGACAGACTCCGTTTGACTGTGTGGTGGCAGGATTTGTCTATCCTGATAACCTGACTGCTGGAGGGAACGAGAAGCTGGGGACGTGGGCCCACTCCTCGTAGGACCCTGGCTGGGGGCAACGTGCTGGACCTCAGTCACGATGAGAACGACGGTATGAGGTTCTCACTCATTTTGTTCAGCTTCCAAGGAATGTATTTGCAGGAGTCATCATCGATCCAAGCACGTGCCCACATGCTGGGAGGGGAGCACTGTGGCTGGGCTAGGGAAGAGCCTGGTGACCACAAAGACCTTCAGGGGGCTGGGGAGACCAGGTCCACAGCTCAGAGAAAGAAGGCCAGACAATCTGCCAGAGTAGTGCAGCCCTGCAAGCCAGCACATAAGCCCTTTGGTATCCAGATTGCTTGGGGTGGTACAAGGCCTCTGGCCATGGAAATGCTTACCATTCTCCAGCTCCAGCGAAATGGAGCCTCCTACTGGACACAGGGATCCAGTGCCCTCCAGTGCCTCTGGTCCTAAACAAAGAGTACATCTTAATCATCCCAGAAAAAATGCCACCAACATCAATTTCCCCTGTTAAGTGCACACAGACCAGTGAAACATGTAAGACGACGAATGCAGTATACAGGTCATGGCTTGAATCCAAAGCAGGCATAGCATGGTAATACAGGACTTGAAGGGCAGGCCCTTAATTGGCCATGCCCCTGAGCATATCCTGCCTGCACTGCAGCATAGAGTGGAATCTGGCCACAACAAGGCCCCTGTTTCCACCTGCCCAACACTGTTGGCTCACCACGGAGGCAGACCATAGAAACAAGCACCATCTCCAGTCAAAGAACTGGTGTTCTAAGCTCTCCCCCTCAGGAAATCAAGGACATGGTCCCCGGGATCTGGGCCTCACACCACAGTGGACACTGGTTCAGTGAGCACACTGCCAAGAACTAAGGCCCATTGCAAGAATACCACATCCACATATATCCCCATCCCACCAAGCACTCCCCTGCCTGGGCACTGCCTCAGAGGACAGACTCCGTTTGACTGTGTGGTGGCAGGATTTGTCTATCCTGATAATCTGACTGCTGGAGGGAACAAGAAGCTGGGGACGTGGGCCCACTCCTTGTAGGACCCTGGCTGGGGGCAACGTGCTGGACCTCAGTCACGATGAGAACGACGGTATGAGGTTCTCACTCATTTTGTTCAGCTTCCAAGGAATGTATTTGCAGGAGTCATCATCGATCCAAGCACATGCCCACATGCTGGGAGGGGAGCACTGTGGCCGGGCTAGGGAAGAGCCTGGCGACCACAAAGACCTTCAGGGGCCTGGGGAGACAGGTCCATGGCTCAGAGAAAGAAGGCCGGGCAATCTGCCAGAGCAGTGCAGGCCAGCAGGCCATCAGTGGAGTGCCAGCACACAGATCCTTCAGGTCCCCAGAATACTTGGGGTTTTGCAGGGACTCTGGTCCTGCAAATGCTTACCTTCCTCAGAGCTCCAGCGAAATGGAGCCTCCTACTGGACACATGGATTCCAGCGCCCTCCAGTGCCTCCAGTGCTCAACCAAGGGTACATCTTGCGTCATTCCAGAAGAAATGTCACTGACGACTCCCCTGAGAAGTGCACACAGACCAGGGGCACATGTGAGACAAGAGACCCAGTGCACAGATCATGGCCCAAGTCCCTAGCCAGGCATGGCACAATGCTGCCTTTCAGAAGCTCTACATCTTTATCCCTAGCCCCCTTTCCATTCAAGGATCCTATGTGTGGACAGGGATCCACTGGCACACAAGAGTTCTCCCTGTGGGACTCCCTGTGGTTCTTCCTGTGACTTTTGACATGGGAATGTGTGTGGTTGTACCCCATTGTGTTGTGGGCTGAAATTTCCTTCAGTCACCAGAGTCCTATGCTAGTCTCGCAAACAAAACAAAACAAAACAAACAAACAAACAAAAAAACAAAGGACCATGGTATTTGGCAATTATGGAACTTAGATAATGTCATGCCTTGTCCACCTAACCATGTGCTGGCCAACAAACCACAACTCTGCACTTGCTTTCATCATGAACACATGTCATTCCGGCCTGACACCAACGAGCCAACTCGTAGTCACCTAACAGCGAGGTCCTTGGGTCACTTTTGGTGATCCCCAAGGCCATTATACATCAAGTATAGGATTCCAATCATCTTGGTGGGACATGCCTCCAATGACTACAATCACCATGAGTTTTTTTCCAGCCATGGAAAGTGCATGTGAGCCCAAGATGGTCTGCCTTGGCAGTCACCTCGCAGCACCTAGAAGCAAAGTCAGCAGGAAGATCTCAAGAACTCTAGCAGTGCGATGACCAAAAGAGGGGCCCAGCAGTGCAAACAGGAGATGAAGCACGTCCTGAGGCCCACTGCCTACCCATGTTACACTCCAGGGATCTCCAGTTGCCAGATCAGGACAAGACATGGGAAACCCGCACCCATTTGTGTCCACTCAGCCACAGTACACAATTTTGCCCAGCAACACATTCCCTCCAAGCCCAAGGGTCCCCAAATCCAAGATAGGCTGCAGACCCTGAATCCAGGTTGATGAGTAGCAGGCCTTTGTGTGGCCACACCCCTCGGAACATCCTGCCAGATTTACAGAATAGGGTGGAGTCCATCCATCACAATGCTTCCTTTCTCATTTAGCACTACAATGTTGGCTTGTAAACATTAGCCACCCAAAGACACAAACACCAGCTTACACCTGAGTACTGGCACTCAATGCTCTCCTCCTCAGGGAATTCAGGATGTGGTGCCTGGTATCTAGGCTTTGAGCTACATGGGGCTCAGATTCAGTCAACATGTTAACCATGACCATCCACTGTAAGAAGTAATGCCCTTACAATCACCAGATGCCAAACTTGGACAAGGGACACCATATAGGGCTGCCTACAGGGTTCTTTGCTGCACACCACCAATGGCAGGATGGCTCTGGCCCAAGTGGCCCACCTGGCACTTGCACTTGTGCACCTCCACCTTTCAGGTTGGTTTCAATGTCCCTCTGTTGTCCAAGAGGGCCTCACAGGCACAAGGGGCTTTGCCACGATGGGCCAGGCACATACTCTCAAGAGAGCTTCCCCTGCAATGTGGGTGATCAATTCTTGGCCTGATTCTGCCACACCCTCAGGCCTTCCGTAGTTCACCTCTGAAGGAACTTGCAATCTCTAGGATACCTGCCCAAGGGTCAGCCTCACACATGTCACCCCACAACCCTGAGCAGCAGGGGGAACCTGACCGTGAAGAAGTCTGCACTCACCACGAGCAGCACACATAGGTGCCTGCCCTAGGACAACCTTGCCATCCCTTTCCCCGTGGCCCATTCAAGCACAAGACTTTGGGGCTCAGTCAGCCGAAATCTCTCAGCACCCTAGGGTAGACCAAGTACTCTGAAAGAACCTCCAACACAAGGAGGTATTTCAAAGGGACAATACTTCCCAGACCTCACCACCAGGGAACAGATGCTGAACAAAATGGGCCTCAGTTACAGGCCTAGGGGGAACCAGCACGAGCTGCTGGAGGCAGAGGGAAGCAACATTCCCCAGGGCTATAGGTCTCCTGAGTGTCCAGTGCCACATCAATGGCCCCGTAGTGGACGACGCTTGGACACAACAGGAAGGCTGCTTCAAAGAGGAGCGGCCAGGGACTCAGGACTTCATGGCATAAGCCTGAAACCCTTCTTCATCAAAGGAATCTGCAGACCTCTCACCCTCACCAAACAAACCCTGGAATACTTGGTCTCCTGGGCTTGTACAAGGCATCAACTGGCCAGGGCACACCTGTGTAGCTCGGCCTCCTTCCTGGGCAACTTCTGCCATTGCATGGAGCAACTGCTACTGGGGTTAGAGAGGTCACAGCAACCATGGTCTATCCATGGAGCAATCCAAGTCCACTATCCCTGGAATTTCCTTCCCACAAAGCCCAAGAGATGCCCCTGTATGTGGAATACCCAAAAAGGGGAACCCGAGCTACATTCTCACATGGACAAGTCCTGAGAGTGGGTCATGATAGACTAAAACAACTTGCATACGCCATATTAGCAGGGGATACATGCCATCTCCCACCCCTTGAGCCACTGGCCAGACCAGGTCTTCCTTCCAGGTCTAGAAATCTCGTGTAGGATGGGCCCTAGCCTTATGTCTCCTGTATATCAGGAAGAGGACAAGTTCCTGACACTGACCACTAAGGAAATCAGGCCTCAGGCCCATCCAGCCAGCCGAGGAGGGCCACCCGTGGATGGGCTAGGCTCCATAGCCCTGGGCAACCACAGCTCTGCCACATCCTTTACCATTCGTGCATACTTAGGGGACCACCATGCCCACTCAAAATAGCATTTCAGGGCTGGTGCTGTGGCATAGCAGGTAAAGCCGCTACCTGTAGTGAAAGCATCCCATATGGGCACTGGTTCAAGTACCGATGTTCCACTTCCAATCCAGCTCTCTGCTATAGCCTGGGAAAGCAGTAGAAGATGTCTCAAATCTGGGCCCCTGCACCCACATGAGAAACCTGGAGGAAGCTCCTGGCTCCTGGCATCAGATCGGCACAGCTCCAGCAGTTGTAGCCAATTGGGGAGTGAACACACAGATAGAAGACCTCACTCTCCCCCCGCCCCTCTCTCTCTGTGTAAGTCTGACTCTCAGATAAATACATCTTTAAAAAAAAGAAAACACCATTGCACCAGACACTCTGCTGCCCAGGCATGGCTAACTGAGGAATCATGTTGCTGGTACCACTTGTGTCACACATTTCCCTTTATGGACACCCTGAATGGTGCCCACAATTTGAACCTTTGGAAAAGGTTCATCTACACGCCTACCGGAGGCAATGTGCTGGACCTCAGTCACGATGAGAATGACGGTAGTGAGTTCTCACTCATTTTGTTCAGCTTTTCCAAGGAATGTTTATGGGGGAGTCATCATCGATCCAAGCACATGCCAAGGGGTGGGGCCCTCAACACTGAAGGCCTGTTGCTTTGTCAGCTGCTCCACCCAACCACCTCTGCAACCCACCAGAGACCAGGGACACGCCCCAGCACAAGGAGGACAGGTAGTTCACTGCAGAGGTGTGGCCCAGGCATGGCCAAAGGCTGTAGCGAGCATACAGGTGTCTGTGGGGCTGTGAAGTGCTATGGGCTTTTTCCCCACTGCTGGCCTTGGCCACACTTACCGTCCTCAGAGATACAGGGACTTCCTGCCCAACATGGACAGTTTGAATTCCGCTGCCTTAGAGGGCCTCAATTCCTCAGCAGAAACACTCTGGCCCTTCCTTGTCCACATAAACATAAACAACTGGACCTGGGAGGTAAACACAAACAAGAAGCATATTTGAGAAAATCAGTGTCCTACCATGCTCTGAGCTGCCATGCTTAGGCTGCTCATGGTGTCCTGTGCCACAGAGCATCCCCTAAATCTCCATCTCTGATACTTTGTTTTGCACAAACAAGCCTACCCAGAATGGGAGTACAGGTACACAAGGTTCTCCTGAGTGGACCACTATCGTGATTTCATCACAGTTCTGAATTCTGGGAACCTGCGAGTGAGAGTATATGTGCGAATGTGTCCCCCTGGGTTTGTTGGTCATGCCACCAGTAACCTCTGTCTGGACAGCTTTTGGTCTCACCCGCCAAATCACTCTGCTGGGGGTCTGGGCTTTCAAAACCACAGATGTGCATAGACATCTGGTCCAGAAAGACAAGGTACACAGGTACCCCACAAACATTCAACAGCTTCCAGGGAAAGAAAGGACTGCTTGTGCAGACACCTGCTACCTCACAGGACCTGAAACAGTCAGGCCTTTGGCCCTCTGGAACCTCTCCCAGGTATGGGGCACTTTGCAGAGTCCCTAGATATCAGTCCGCACATGGGACCTCCTCACAGCTGCTCTGTGTGCTCTGTGTTGCACTGGGAAAGGGCAGAAAACCATTACAAACAGGACCAACCTACTACTTGTGGTTCTGCATCACCCCATCCCCTCCGTGTGTCAATGGTGAACCTTTGGCTATCAGGTCATGGAGGACACCAGAGCTTGTACCCAGATGCACTCAGTGTCAGCCATGGACACTCAGCAAACTTTTTCTAATTAAGGCAACAGATTGCCCTGACCCTGTCATGCCCTCAGATCTGAATTCAGCTCTTAGGAAACATGCAATCAGCTCACAAACCTGCCAACAATTTGACCTCACACTTGCCACTCCCAGGTCTGCACTACCCATTACCGGCATTGTGAGCATCACACATGGGACAGCTGCAACCTTGATGTCCTCGGCCCGATGACCCATCTTCCAAGACACTATAGATTCAGGCAGCTGAATAGTCTCAGCACACCATGGCACAGCAAGTGGTTTTGAACAACCTCCAACCCAACTAGACACCAAGGCATCTCAACTGGCCCAGACATCCTGGGCTCAGGCAGGGGGAGAACAGGCACAAGAGACAGGGTCATGGGTAGAAGGCCAAGGGAGTCCAGCAGTTGCTGCTGCAAGCCGAGGGAAGTCACCATGCCTGGGGTCCTAACTCTCTTGGGTTTCCAGTGCCAATTCAACAGTCCTGTGTTGGAGGATCAGGCACAGGGGGAGGTCCATTGCTAAAAGCAGCAGCCTAGGACATTGGCCTTCCTGGGACAGGAAACCTTATTCATCTACGGTCAAGAGTGAAACAGAATACGCTGTCCTCATAAACTCGCAAAGGGATCCTGGAAGATTTGCGCACCTGGGCACACACAAACATATCTGTCACTGGGGGATGTGATCACCTTCATCATCACCAGGTTCTGGCATTCCTGGGGATCATCCTGGAGGGTAGCTCAGAGTACCCACTGACCAGTCACAAGAAGTCAGAGGAACCATGGACACTGGGAGCCAACCCAGGGCATTGTTCCTGTAACTTCCTTCACACCAAGCCCATAAGTAGCTGCATCTCTGTGAAACACCTTCCTGGGAGAAGGAAGCACTACATGCATGCCAGGCTGAGGTCCACCATCAGGTAATAGACACTACCACAAAGTCCCAATGCCTAACACAAGGATATGTCCAAGTCCTTCAGCAACAAGCAGGGCTCTTCCTCCATGACATATCTCCAGCTCAAGAGACCTCACATGGGCTGGTGCCGTGGCTCACTAGGCTAATCCTCTGCCTGCAGCGCCAGTACCCCGAGTTCTAGTCCCAGGTAGGGCGCCGGATTCTGTCCTGGAGGCCCTTCTTCCAGTCCAGCTCTCTGCTGCGGCCTGGGAGTGCAGTGGAGGATGGCCTAGGTCCTTGGGCCCTGCACCCACATGGGAGACCAGGAGGAAGCACCTGGATCCTGGCTTCGGATCAGCACAGCGCGCCAGCCGTAGTGGCCACTTGCGGGGTGAACTAATGGCAAAGGAAGACCTTTCTCTCTGTCTCTCTCTCTATCTAACTATGCCTGTCCAAGAGAGAGAGAGAGAGAGAGAGAGAGAGAGAGAGAGAGAGAGAGAGAGAGAGAGAGACACCTCACACTGGCAAAGGGGCAGAAAATGACTCCTCGTGGTGAATAAGAATAAAACTGAATAATGAGAAAGACACACAGCAACCAGGGTTCTGGTCTAATGGGCCAAAAACAAGGTAAATACTTGGACCTGTGCAAATCCACAGAAATGGACCCCTGCACACTCTGATACATTCTTCATCGCTCCTTCCCACATGGGGAGCCCCCATGCAAACTCACAGCACTCCTGCACCCGGCACTCTGAAGCCCAGGAAAAGCCAACAGATATATCTTGTCACTATGATACAACATCTGACGCTTGGATTTTGGCAACACTGTGTGGTGGCAGGAAAAATAATTCTGGATGTGGGCCCTCACTTCATAGTCCCTTCTGGAGGCAATGTGCTGGACCTCAGTCACGATGAGAACGACGGTAGTGAGTTCTCACTCATTTTGTTCAGCTTTTCCAAGGAATGTTTATGGGGGAGTCATCATCGATCCAAACACATGCCAAGGGGTGGGGCCCTCGACACCAAAGGCCTGGTGCTTCGTGAGCCGCTCTGCCCAACCACCTTCCCACAATGCAGAATCAAGGGACATTCCCCAGAAAAGGAGGACAGGTGGACCTCTACAGATGTGTGGTCCAGGCATGGCCAAAGGCTTCAGAGAGCATACAGGTGTCTGCGGAGCTATGAAGTGCTATGGGCTTTGTCCCCGCTGCTGGCCTTGGCCATGCTTACTGTCCTCAGAGATCCAGGAACATCCAGCTCACGAAGGGCAGTTTGAATTCTAGTGGCTTGTAGGGCCTCAAGTCCTCAGCAGAAGCACACTTCTTCCCACCCTGCACAGCCCTGTTGACATCAGTGACTGGTCCTCAGAGGTACACACAAAACCACAGGCACGCTTGAAGAAACCAGAGACCTGGCCTGCTCTGAGCTACAATGATTAGGATGCCCCGAACCCGCACCACAGCACATCCCCTCAATCTTAATCCCTGAAGCTTCCTTACACAAGAGCTAGTCTGTCCATGATGAACTCTGGTTATACAAGTTTCTCTTGAGTGGGCTGTTGTGGGTTCTCAGCTTGAGTTCTGAATTCTGGAAAGATGCGAGTGACGATATCTGTGGATCCATGTCCCAAAGGTGTGTCGGCCCTGCCACCAGTGACCTTTGCCAGGACAGTTTTGGCATCTATCTGCTGGTACTGCTTTGCTAGGAAACTGAACCTTCTTACCACGGATGGGCACTGACATCTGGCCCAGAGTGACAAGGTCCATGGACACCCCACAAACACATGGCAACTTCCAGGGAAAGAAAAAACCACTTGTGTGATACGTGCTGCCCCCAGGACCTGAGACACAGTCAGGCCTGTGGTCGTCTGGAACCTCTGCCGGGTGTGATGTGCTCTCAGAGTCCCCAGTAGTGAGTACGATAACAGGACCTCCTCAGTAGCTGCTCAGGGTTTCTGATTTGTGGCAGGAAAGGACAAGAGACCCACTGCAAACACAGCCAACCTAGCATTTGAGCTCCTGCATCTCCCAATTGTGTGACAGTGTCTTGTAGGTTTAGGCAGGCAACAGGGGCTTTGCCCTGATGCACCAGTGTCAGAAATGACCCCCAGGGACCTCTGCCTAAATGACCCTCCCTAATTGCCCCAACCCTAGAAAGCCCTCTGAATGTCCTGAAGTCAGCTCAGGGGAGTATGCTACTGGCCCTCAAACCCACCGAAGATTCAGTATCACACCTGCCAACCCAGACCACTACACTACCCACAAGCGGCACAAGTGAGCACCACCAGACCAGGGAAAATCGACAGCTTTATGTCCCTGGACCCATGATCCAATCGCCCAAGACAGGGTGTGTTCAGGCAGCAGATTAGTCTCAGAACCCAAGGGTACAGCAAGTTACCTAGAAAAACAACTTCCAACCCCATTAGACATTGAGGTTTCTCTGCTGGCCAAGACAATCTGGGCTCAGGCCCTGGGATTACAGGCACAGGAGAGAGGCATGAGTTATAGGCCCTGAAGTGTCCAGCACTGCTTTTGTAAGCTGAGGGAAGCTCCCATGTGTGACAACCTAATTCTCTGGAGTTAACTGCATCACATCACTGGTCCTGCATTGGAAGCCCAGCTGAAGGGGGTTTGTACATTTCAAAAAGGAGAAGCACAGTACCGTGTCCTTCGTGGCACAGACCTGCAAACCTGTTTCATCCACAGTCATGAGTACAATAGATGAAGCTTCACTCAACCCTCAGCAAAGGGATTCCAGAAGATTGCTTGCCTGTTATCCCTCCCACCAAGTAACCTACAAACTGCCCAAGCTCTACTGCATAATCAAAACATGACATTACTGGGGTTCACCCTGGGTGATCCAAGGAATACCCTTTTGCCCTGCCTTGAGAACTCACAGCAACCATGCTCACCAGGGTGTCCTCAGAAACAACCCATCCCATTGTCCCTGTCATTTCCTTTGCACCAAGCCCAAGAGCCACTCTAGTCAGTGGAAGACTCTCCCAAGAGAAGGGAACACAACATTCATGCCAGGTTGATTCCTACCACCAGGACACACAGGAACTACCACCAAGTGTCAATGCCATACTCAAGGGGATGTCTGATCTGTTTAGAATCCTGCAGAACTCTACTGCCACATCAGACCACCAGCTGAGACACCTAATGCTAGCCAGGCAACCTGGCTTCGTGTCACCTGTTGGCCAAGAAGAGGAGGACTTGGTTCCGAGAACCGCTGAACAGGCAACCAGGGAATGGGCTACACCCAGCAGATCCTCAAGGTGAATACTTGGCTCTGCCTGCATGAACACAATCAGAACCCTGCACACCTGCTTCATCCTTCATGACTGCTTCCCACGTGGGGAGCCACGACAAACTCCCAGCACTACTGCACCAGGCACTCTGCTGCCCATTTGGACAACTGAGGAAACAACTTGCTGGCTCTGCTCAAATGGACCATTCACCTTGGGCACACCCTGGGTTGTGGAGAGAACCGCTACCTGGATGTGGGCCCTCACTTCATAGTCCCTTCTGGAGGCAATGTGCTGGACCTCAGTCACGATGAGAACGACGGTAGTGAGTTCTCACTCATTTTGTTCAGCTTTTCCAAGGAATGTTTATGGGGGAGTCATCATCGATCCAAACACATGCCAAGGGGTGGGGCCCTCAACACCGAAGGCCTAGTGCTTCGTCAGCTGCTCTGCTCAACCACCTCTGCAGCCCCGCAGAGTCCAGGGATACACCGCAGTGCAAGGAGGACAGGTGGTCCAATGCAGAGCTATGGCCCAGGCATGGCCAAAGGCTCCAGCGAGCACACAGGTGTCTGGGGGGCTGTCAAGTGCTATGGACTTTGTCCCCATGCTTACCATCCTCAGAGATCCAGGAACTTCCCACTCATCAAGGGCAGTTTGAATTCTAGCATCATGTAGGGCCTCAAGTCCTCAGCAGAAGCACACTTCTTCCCACCCTGCACGGTCATGTTGACATCAGCAACCAGTCCTGAGAGGTACACACAAAACCACAGTCATGCTTGAGAAAAACAGAGCCCTGGCCTGCTCCGAGCTGCCATGCAAGGCTGATGTGGTGTCCTTAACCACAGCGTGTCCCCTCAATTTTCATCACTGAATCTTCCTTTCACTCATTAGGTCTGCCCATGATGGGACTATGGTTATACAAATTTCTCCTAAGTGGGCCTTGTGGGTTCCCAGCTTGAGTTCTGAATTCTGGAAAGATGCAAGTGACGATATCTGTGGATCCATGTCCCAAAGCTGTGTCGGCCCTGCCACCGGTGACCTTTGCCAGGAGAGTTTTGGCATCTATCTGCCGGTACCGCTTTGCTAGGAAACTGAGCCTTCAATACCATGGATGGACAACGCCATCTGGGCCAGAGTGACAAGGTCCATGGACACCCCACAAACCCGTGTCAACTTCCAGGGAAAGAAAAAACCACTTGTGCAATGCATGCTTCCCCCAGGATGTAACACTCACTAAGGCCTTCGGGACCTGGATCCTCTGCCAGTGCAGGGTGTTCTGAGAGTCCCCAGTCACGAGTACAATCACGACAGCTCCTCAGCAGCTCAGAGTTTCTGTGTTGCAGCTGGAAAGGGCAAGAGCCCCGCGGCAAACACAGCCAACCTCGCACATGCGCTCCTGTAGCTCCCAACCTCGCACATGCGCTCCTGTATCTCCCAACCTCGCACATGCGCTCCTGTATCTCCCAACCTCGCACATGCGCTCCTGTATCTCCCAACCTCGCACATGCGCTCCTGTATCTCCCAACCTCATTGGTGTCTCAGTGGTCTCGCAGGTCTGGGCGGCCAGAGGGGCCTTGCCCAGATGCACCCAGGGTCAGACATGACCCCCGGTGACCTCTCCCTAATTTCCTATCCCTAATTGCCCTGACCCTGGCAAGCCCTCCGAATGTCATGAACTCAGCTCTGGGGAACATACAACTGGCCCTCAAACCCACTGAAGATTCAACCTCACACTAGCCAAACCTGCGCTATCCACGAGCAGCACAAGTGAGCACTGACTGGGCCAGGGAAAACTGAAAGGTTTATGTCCCTGGCTCCATGACCCAATTGCCCAAGACAAGGTGTGTTCAGGCAGCAGATTAGTCTCAGCACCTCAGGGAACAGCAAGTTTCTGGAAAAACACCTCCATCCTCAGTATATATGGAGGTTTCTCTGCTGGCCAAGACAATCTGGGCTCGGGCTCTGGGATTACAGACACAGGAGCCAGGGGCATGAGTTACAGGGCCTGGGGAGTCCAGCAGCTGCTGTTGCAAGCTGAGGGAAGCCACCATGCCAGAGGTCCTAACTCTCCTGATTATACAGTGTCACATCACTGGTCCTGCATTGGAAGCCCAGGTAAAGAGAGAAGTCCATTTCAAATAACAGAAGTACAGTACCATGTCCTTCATGGCACAGACCTGCAAACCTGCTTTATCCATGATCAAGAGGGATCCCTGAAGACTGCTCGCCTGTTATCCCTCCCACAAAGGAAGCTTCAAAACTGCAGCCTACAGGTGCCCAAGCTCTACTGCATGATCAAAATATGAAATTGCTGGGGATCACCCTGAGTGATTCATGGAGCACCTCAAGAACTCACAGCAACCATGCTCACCAGGGTGTCCTTGTGAAAACCCATACCACTGTCCCTGTCATTTCATTTGTACCAAGCCCAAGAGCCGCTCCACTCTGAGGCCCTCAAAAGAAGGGAGTACAACATTCATGCCAGGTTGACTCCTAAAAGCAGGTTACACAGGCACTACCGCCAAGTGTAAACGCCACACTCAAGGGGATGCCTGATCTCTTCAGACCATTGCAGAACTCTGCTGCCACATTAGACCACCAGCTCATAGACCTAAAGCTAGACAAGGGAACCGAGCTTTGTGTGTCCAATTGGCCAAGAGAGAAGACTCGATTCTGAGACCTACCCCAAAGGGACCAGGGTCTTGGCACACGCAGCAGACCCTCAAGGGAAATAATTGGCCTGGGCACAACCACACAATCAGATCCTGCACACCCTGCTACATCCTTCACCACGGCTGCCCATGTGGGGAGCCAGCATGCAAACTTACAGCAGCACTGCACCAGGAACTCTGCTGCCAAGATCTGACAACTGAGGGATTGCCTTCCTGGCACCCCAAGAAAGGACCTTTCACCTTAGGCACACGCTGGATTGTGGAGAGAACCACTACCTGGACATGGGCCCTCACTTCATAGTCCCTGCCGGAGGCAATGTGCTGGACCTCAGTCATGATGAGAACGACGGTTGTGAGTTCTCACTCATTTTGTTCAGCTTTTCCAAGGAATGTTTATGGGGGAGTCATCATCGATCCAAGCACATGCCAAGGTGCAAGGCCTTCAACACAGAAGGCCTGTTGCTTTGTAAGTTGCTCCACCCAACCACCTTCCCAGCCCTGCAGAGATCAGGGATACCCCTCAATGCAAGGAGGACAGGCAGTCAACTGCAGAGGTATGGCCCATGCACGGCTAAATGCACAGTGAACATACAACTGTCTGTGGGGCTGTGAGGTGCTATGGGCTTTGTCCCCAGTGCTGGCCCTTGCCATGCTTACCATTCTTAGAGATCCAGGAGTATTCTGCTCACCAAGGGCAGTTTGAATTCTAGCATCATGTAGGGCCTCAAGTCCTCAGCAGAAGCACACTTGTTCCCACACTGCACAGCCACGTTGACATCAGGGACCAGTCCTGAGAGTTACACACAAAGCACAGGGACACGTGAGAAAACGAGAGCCCTGGCCTGTCCAAGCTGCCACAGTTAGGCTACCCGTGGTGGCACTTGCCACCGCGCGCACCCTCAATCTTCATCCCTGAAGCTTCCTTACACACAAGCCAGTCTGTCCATGATGGGACTATGGGCACACAAGTTTCTCCTAAGTAGACTTTTGTGGGTTATCAGCTTGAGTTCTAAATTCTGGGAAGATGTGAGTGATGGTATATATGTGTCTGTGTCCCTAGTGTGTGTTGGTCCTGCCATCGGTGACCAGTGTCTGGACAGTTTTGACATCTACCTGCAGGCACTGCTTGGCTGGGAGTCTGAGCCTTCAATACCATGGATTGTCACTGACATTTGGCACAGAGTGAAAATTTCCATGGGTACCCAAAAACCGTGGCAACTTCCAAGGAATGAAAGACCACTTGTGCGATGCATGCTGACCCCCAAAACCTGAGAGAATAATGCATTTTCACCCCTGAAACCACCGCCAGGTGTGGGGTGCTCTGAGAGTCCTCAGTAGTGAGTAGGATCACAGGACCTCCTCTAGAGCTGCCAGGGTTTCTGTGTTGCGGCAGCAAAGAGCAAGAGCACTGCTGCAAACGCAGCCATCCTCACACTTGCGCTCCAGCATCTGCCAATCTCATTTGTTTGTTGGGGTCTCGCAGGTCAGGGATGCACCAGATGTACCCAGAGTCAGACTTGACCCCAGTGACCTCTCCATAATTGCCTCTCCCTAATCACCCCAACCCTGGCAAGCCCTCTGAATATCCTGAAGTCAGCACAAGGGAACATGCAACCGGGCCACAAACCCACCAAACATTCAACCTCACACCTGCCAACCCAGATGACTATGCTAATCACATTCAGCACAAGTGAGCACCCACCAGTCCTTGGAAAACCTCCAGGATTATGTCCCTGCCACATGACCCAATCCCCCAAGACAGGGTGCATCAGGCATCAGATTAGTCTCAGAACCTCAGGGTACAGCAACTGCCTCTAAAAACATCCTCCCACCCACAAGACATTGAGGTTCCTCTGCTGGCCAAGACAATCTGGGCTCAGGCTCTGGGATTACAGGCACAGGAGCCAGGGGCATGACTTATAGGCCCTGAAGTGTCCAGCAGCTTTTGTTACTACCTGAGGGAAGCTACCAGGTCCAAGGTGCTAACTCTCCTGAGTTAACTGCGTCACATCACTGGTCCTGCTTTGGAAGCCCAGGTAGAGGGGGTTTGTCAGTTTCAAATAGGAGAAGCACATTACCTGGGCCTTCATGGCACAGTCCTGCAAACCTGCTTCATGCATGGTCAAGAGTACAACAGATTACGCGGCACTCACACCCTCAGCAAAGGGATCCCAGCACATTACTTGCCTAGAATCCCACCAAGGCACCAACCAAATTGTACCAGTCGTGTGCCCAAACACTACTGCATGATCAAACTCTGACATCACTGGGAATCATCCTGGGTCATCTATGAAGCACTTGCTGCCCTGCCTTGCGAACTCACAGCAACCATGCTCAGCAGCTTTTGCTCAGAGACAACCCATCCCATTATCCCTGTTATTTCCTTTAAACCAAGCCCAAGAGCTGTTCTGCTCTGTGGAAGACTCTCCCAAGAGAAGGGAACACAACGTTCATGCCAGGTTGATTCCTAGCATCAGGACACACAGGCACTACCGCCAAGTGTCAATGCCACACTCAAAGGGATGTCTGATCTCTTCAGAGCCCTCCAACACTCTGCTGCTACATAAGATCACCAGCTGAGACACCTAATGCTAGCCAGGCAACCAGGCTATGTATCTCCTGTTGGCCAGGAAGAGGAGCACCTGATTCTGAGACCCACTGTACAGACAACCTGGCCCTCGGCTGTACTGAGCCGACTATGGAGGTGAATACTTGGCCCGGGCGCATCCACACAATCAGATTCTGCACACCCTGCTGTATCCTTCACCACTGCTGCCTACATTGGGAGCTGCCATGCAAACTCACTTCACCAATGAACCAGGAACTCTGCTGCCCAGAGTAGACAACTGAGCGATCGTTCCCCTGGCGCTGCTCGAATGGAACTTTCACCATGGGCACGCCCTGGGTTGTGGTGAGAACCACTACATGGACATTTGTCCTCACTATCATATTCCTTGCTGGAGGTTATGTGCTGGACCTCAGTACGATGAGAATGACGGTTGTGAGTTCTCACTCATTTTGTTCAGCTTTTCCAAGGAATGTTTATCGGGAGTCATCATTGATCCAAGCACATGCCAAGGTGTGGGGCCCTCAACACTGAAGGCCTAGTGCTTTGTCAGCTGCTCTGCCCAACCACCTCTGCAACCCACCAGAGACCAGGGACACACCCCAGCACAAGGAGGACAGGCAGTTCACTGCAGAGGTGTGGCCCAGAAATGGCCAAAGGCTGTAGCGAGAATACAGGTGTCTGTGGGGCTGTGAAGTGCTATGGGCCTTGTTCCCACTGCTGGCCTTGGCCATGCTTACCGTCCTCAGAGATCCAGGAACTTCCCACTCACCAAGGGCAGTTTGAATTCTAGTGTCTTGTAGGGCCTCAAGTCCTCAGCAGAAGCACACTTCTTCCCTCCTTGCATAGCCACGTCGACATTAGCGACCGGTCCTGAGAAGTATACACAAACCACAAGCATGCTTAATGAAACCAGATCCCTGGCCTGATCCGAACTGCCATGCTAGGCTGCTGTGTTGTCAGGCACCACAGCACGTTCCATCAATCTTCATCCCTGAGGCTTCCTTTCATCGAATCTGTCTGTCCATGATGTGACAATGCCTACACAAGTTTCTCCTGAATAGGCCCTAGTGAGTTCTCAGCTGGAGTTTTAAATTCTGAGAAGTTGCGTTTGACGCTATATGTGCATCTGTGTCCCAAGTGTGTGTTGGTCTTGCCACCGGTGACATTTGCCAGGACAGTTTGCACATACTGGCAGACACTACTTAGCTGGGGGTCTGAGCCTTTAATATCGTGGATGGGCACTGACATCTTGTGCAGAGTGACAAGGTCCATGAGCACCCCAAAAAACCCACAGATACTTCCAGGGAAACAAAGGAACACTTGCGTGATGCATGCGGCCCCCCGGACCTGAGACTCAGTCATGACTTTGGTCGCCTGAAACATCTGACAGTTGTGGGATGCCCTGCACAGTCCAAACTCATGAGTAGGCTTAGGGAACCTCCTCAACTGCAGCCCAAGGGTTCTTTCTGTGGCCAGAAAGAGCAAGACACTCACTGCAGTCACAGCCAACCTAGCACTTGCGCACCTGCATCTCCCAAACTCATTTGTGTGTCAGTGGTATCACAGGTCATGGTAGCCAAAAGGGATTTGCCCAGATGCATCCAGGATCAGAATGGACCCCCAGTAACCACTCCCTAATTGCCCTGACCCTGGCAAGATCTCTGAATGTCCTGAAGTCAGCTCAGGGGAACATGCAACCGGGCCACAAACGCACCGAAGAATCAACCTCACGCCTGCCAACAAGCAGTATGGCTCTACCCTCAAACACACAAGTGAGCACTAGTGGACAAGGGAAAACTGAAAGGCTTAGTCCCTGGCTCCATGACCCAACTGCCCAAGAAAAGGTGCGTTCAGGCAGCAGATTAGTATCAGAACCTCAGGGTACAGCAAGTTTCCAGAAAAACAACTTCCAACCCCATTAGACATCGAGGTTTCTCTGCTGGCCAAGACAATCTGGGCTCAGGCTCTGGGATTACAGGCACAGGAGCCAGGGGCATGACTTATAGGCCCTGAAGTGTCCAGCAGCTTTTGTTACTACCTGAGGGAAGCTACCAGGCCCAAGGTGCTAACTCTCCTAAGTTAACTGTATCACATCACTGGTCCTGCCTCTGAAGTCCAGGTAGAGGGGGTTTGTCAGTTTCAAATAGAAGCACAGTACCTGGGCCTTCATGGCACAGTCCTGCAAACCTGCTTCATGCACGGTCAGGAGTACAACAGATTACCTGGCACTCACACCCTCAGCAAAGGGATCCCGGCACATTACTTGCCTAGAATCCCACCAAGGCACCAACCAAATTGTACCAGTCATGTGCCCAAACTCTACTGCATGAACAAGCGCTGACATCACAGGGGCTCACCCTGGGAGATCCAAGGATTAACCTTCTGCCCAGTGACGAGAGCTCACAGCAAACATGCTTAGCAGGGTGTCCTCAGAGACAACCCATCCCATTGTCCCTGTCATTTCCTCTGCACCAATCCCAAGAGCCACTCTACTCAGTGGAAGACTCTCCCAAGAGAAGGGAACACAACATTCATGCCAGGTTGACTCTTACCTCCAGGTTACACAGACACTACCACCAAGTGTCAATGTCACACTCAAAGGGATGTCTGATCTCTTCAGAGCCCTCCAACACTCTGCTGCCACATAAGATCACCAGCTGAGACACCTAATGCTAGCCAGGTGACCAGGATTGTGTCTCCTGTTGGCCAAGAAGAGGAGCACACAGTTTCGGAAACCACTGCACAGACATCCAGGAGCTAAGAGCACACAGCAGACCTTCGAGGTTAAAACTTGGCTCCAGGTGCATCCACACAATCAGATCCTGCACACCCTACTGCATCATTCACCACTGCTGCCAACGTGGTTCCAGCACTCAAAATCCCAGCACCACTGCACAAGGCACTCTGCTGCCCAGAGTAGACAACTGACGAATTTCATTCTGGTGCCACATGAATGGACCTTTCATAATGGGCACACCCTGGGTTGTGGAGAGAACCACTACCTGGATGTGGGCCCTCCCTGCCATAGTCCCTTCCAGAGGCAATGTGCTGGACCTCAGTCACGATGAGAACGACGGTTGTGAGTTCTCACTCATTTTGTTCAGCTTTTCCAAGGAATGTTTATGGGGGAGTCATCATCGATCCAAGCACATGCCAAGGGGTGGGGCCTTCAACAGCAAAAGCCTGGTGCTTCGTAGGCTACTCTGCACAACCACCTTCCCAGGCCAATAGTGTCCAGGGACGTGCCACAATGGAAGCAGTACAGGCAGAACCCTCCAGAAGGAGGCCCAGGTGTGGCCAAAGTCTCCTCAAAGCATAAGAAGCCTGCTGGGCTGTGAAGTGCTATGTGCGTTGTCCCCAGGGTTGGCCCTAGAAATACTTAGTGTCCTTAGGGATCCAGGAACTTCCTCTCACCAAGGGAAATTTGAATTCTAGCGTCTTGTAAGGCCTCAAGTCCTCAGCAGAAGCACACTTCTTGCCATCCCGCATGGTCACGTTGACATCAGCAACAGGTCCTGAGAAGTACACACAAAACCACAGGCACTCTTGAGAAAAACAGAGCCATGCCCTGCTCTGAGCTGCAACGCTTAGGGTGCCCCTGGTCGCCGCACCACAGCGTGTCCCCTCAATCTTCATCCCTGTACCTTCCTTTCATACAAGCCAGTCTGTCCATGATGAACTCTGGTTATACAAGTTTCTCTTGAGTGGGCTGTTGTGGGTTCTCAGCTTGAGTTCTGAATTCTGGGAAGCTGCGAGTTGTGGTATAAATGTGTCCATGTCCCTAGTGTGTATTGATCCTGCCATCGGTGACCTTTGCCTGAAGAGTTTTGGCATCTACCTGCCAGCACTGCTTTGCTGGTGTCTGAGCCTTCAATACCACGATGGGCACTGACATCTGACCCAGAGTGACAAGGTCCATGGGAACCCCACAAACTCATGGCAGCTTCCAGGGAAAGAAAGGACGAGGCATACTACCTCATAGGACCTGAGACACAGTCAGGCCTTTGGTCGCCTAGAACCTCTCCAGGTGTGGGGTGCCCTGCACAGTCCTCAGTCATGAATACTATCAGGGTACCTCCTTAATAGCTGCCTAGGGTTTCTGTGTTGCGGCCGGAAACCGCAAGAGCACCATGCAAACACAGCCATCCTTGCACTTGCGCTCTTAAATCTCCAATCTCTTTTGTGTGTCAGTGGTCACGCAGGTCTGGGAGGCCAGCAGTGGCTTTGCCCAGATGCATGCAGGGTCAGACTTGACCTCCAGTGACCTCTCCCTAATTGCCTCTCCTTAATCGCCCCGATCCTGCCAAGCCCTCTGAATGTCCAATGCAACCAGCCCTCAAACCACCATTTTTAAACCTCACCCCTGCCAACCCAAATGACTGTACTACCCATGACTAGAGCAAGTGTGCACTGACCAGACCAGGGATATCCGACAGGTTTATGTCTCTGCCCCATTACCAATCCCCCAATGAAAAGGTATGTTAATAAGCAGATAATTCACAGAACCCCAATGTACAGAAAATGCCCTGGAAAAACAACCTCTAACCTAGCAGACATTAAGATTTCTCTAGTCGCCAAGTCAATCTTCTAAAGGCTCTGGGATTACAGGCACAGGAGCTAGGGGCATAAATTATAGGCCCTAAAGTGTCCAGCAGCTGCTGTTGCAAGCTGAGGGAAGCCACCATGCCCAAGGTCCTAACTCTCCGGAGTATACACTGTCACATCACTGGTATTCTATTTGAGACCCAGGTAAAGAGAGAAGTCCATTTCAAATAGGAGAAGCACAGTACCATGCCCTCGTGACACAGACCTGCAAACCTGCTTCATCCATGATCAAGACTACGACAGATTACGCTGCACTCACACCCTCAGCTAAAGGGAACCGGGAAATTGCTCGCTTATTATCCCTCCCACCAAGCAACCTTCAAAACTGCACCAGACGTGTGCACAAGCTCTACTGCATAGTCAAAAAATGATATTACCAGGGCACACCTTGGGTGATCCAAGGAATAACCTTCCACCCCGCCTCGAGAACTCACAGCAACAAGGCTCACCAGGGTTTCCTCAGAGAAAACCCATCCCATTCTCCCAGTTACTTCTTTTGCATCAAGCCCAAGAGCTGATCCACTCTGTGGAAGACATTCAAAAGAGAAGGGAACACACAATCATGCCAGGTTGACTCCTACCACCAGGTCACACAGGCACTACTGCCAAGTGTCAATTCCACACTCAAAGGGATGTCTGATCTCTTCAGAGCCCTGCGGCAGACTACTGCCACTTCAGAACACAAGCAGAGAGACCTAATGCTAGCCAGAGGACCAGGCTTCCTGTGTCCTGTTGGCCAAGAAGGGGAGCACTTGGTACCAGGACCCACTGCACAGGCAACCAGGGCCTTAGCCGCACCCAACAGGTGTGCGCTTCCAACCAATCAGATCCTGCATATCATGCTGCATCCTTCACCACGGCTGCCCGTGTAGGGAGCCGGCACGCAAACTCCCAGCACCACTGTACTGGCACTCTGCTGCCCAGAGCGGCCGACTGAGGGATGGCCTTGCTGTGCCACTCGAATGAACCTTTCACCATGGGTACCCCATAGGTTCTGGAGAGATCCACTACCCTGGACGTGGGCCCTCACTTCATAGTCCCTTACAGAGGCAATGTGCTGGACCTCAGTCACGATGAGAACGACGGTTGTGAGTTCTCACTCATTTTGTTCAGCTTTTCCAAGGAATGTTTATGGGGGAGTCATCATCGATCCAAGCACATGCCAAGGTGTGGGGCCCTCAACACTGAAGGCCTAGTGCTTTGTCAGCTACTCCGCCCAACCACCTTCCCAGCCCTGCAGAGATCAGGAATACCCCTCAATGCAAGGAGGATAGGCGGTCCACTGCAGAGGTGTGGCCCATGCACGGCCAAATGCACAGTGAACATACAGCTGTCTGTGGGGCTGTGAGGTGATAAGGACGCTCTCTCCAGCGTGGGCCCTGGAAATGCTTACCGTCCTTAGAGATCCAGGAGCATTCTGCTCACCAAGGGCAGTTTGAATTCTAGCATCATGTAGGGCCTCAAGTCCTCAGCAGAAGCACACTTGTTCCCACACTGCACAGCCACGTTGACATCAGGGACCAGTCCTGAGAGTTACACACAAAGCACAGGGACACGTGAGAAAACGAGAGCCCTGGCATGCTCTGAGCCGCCATGGTTAGGCTACCCGTGGTGACCCGTGCCACCACACACCCCCTCCATCTTCATCCCTGAAGCTTCCTTACACACAAGCCAGTCTATTCATGATGGGACTTGGGAACACAAGTTTCTCCTGAGAAGGCCTTTGTGGGTTATCAGCTTGAGTTCTAAATTCTGGGAAGATGTGAGTGATGGTATATATGTCTGTGTTCCTAGTGTGTGTTGGTCCTGCCATCGGTGGCCAGTGTCTGGACAGTTTTGACATCTACCTGCCGGCACTGCTTGGCTGGGGGTCGGAGCCTTTAATACCATGGATGGGCAATGACCTTTGGCACAGAGTAAAAATTTCCATGGGCACCAAAAAAACCATGGGAACTTCCAGGAAAAGAAAGGACCACTTTGCGAGGCATACTGCCTCATAGGACCTGAGACACAGTAAGGCCTTTGGTTGCCTAGAACCTCCGCCAGGTGTGGGGTACTGTAAGAATCCTTAGAAGTGAGTAGGATCACGTGACCTCTTCTACAGCTCCAGGGTTTCTGTGTTGCAGCAGCAAAAGCAAGAGACTCACTCAAAAATAGCCAACCTAGAAGTTCCACTCTTGCATCTCCCAATCGCATTTGTGTGTCAGTGGTCTCCCAGGCTGGGTCAGCCAGCAGTGGTTTGCCAAGATGCACCCAGGGTCAGACTTGAACCCCAGTGACCTCTCCCTAATTGCCTCTTCCTAATCGCCCCAACCCTAGCAAGCCCTCTGAATATCCTGAAGTGAGCTAAGGGAAATAGGCCACAAACCCATTGAAGATTCCACCTCACACTTGCCAACCCAGAGGACTTCACTACCCACATCCAGTACAAGTGAGCACCCACCAGTCCTTGGAAAACCACCAGGATTATGTCCCTGCCACATGACCCAATCCTCCAAGACAGGGTGCATTCAGGCAGCAGATTATCTCAGAACCCAGGGTACAGCAAATGCCTCTAAAAACAACCTCCCATCCACAAGACGTCGAGGTTCCTCTGCTGGCCAAGACAATCTGGGCTCAGGCTCTGGGATTACAGCCACAGGAGCCAGGGGCATGACTTATAGGCCCTGAAGTGTCCAGCAGCTTTTGTTACTACCTGAGGGAAGCTACCATGCCCAAAGTGCTAACTCTCCTGAGTTAACTGCATCACATCACTAGTCCTGCATTGGAAGCCCAGGTAAAGGGAAAGGTCCATTTCAAGTAGGATAAGCACAGTACCCGAGCGTTCGTAGCACAGTCCAGCAAACGTTCTTCATTCAAGTTCAAGAGTACAACAGATTTCGTGGCACTCACACCCTCACTTAAGGGACCTCGGAATTGCTTGCCTGGAATCTCCCAAACCAATGCACCAACCTAACTGCATCATATGTGTGCCAACCTCTACTGCAGGATCTATCTCTGACTTTACCAAGGCTAACCCTGGGTATTCCACAGAGAACCGGGTGCCACACATCAAGAACTCACAGCAAGCAGGCTCACCAGGGTGTCCTCAGAGAAAACCCATCCCATTGTCCCTGTTATTTCCTTTGCACCAAGTCCAAGAGCTGTTCTACCCTGTGGAAGATTCTCCCAAGAGAAGGGAACACAACATTCATGCAGGTGGACTCCTACCACCAGGTCACACGGGCACTACTGCCAAGTGTCAATGCCATACTCAAGGGGATGTCTGATCTCTTCAGAGCCCTCCGGCATTCTGCTGCTACATCAGACCACCAGCTGAGACACCTAATGCTAGCCAGGCAACCATGCTTTGTGTCTGCTGTTGGCCATGAAGAGGAGCACTCGGTTCTGAGAACCACTGCACAGAAACCCAGGGCCTTGGCCACACCCGGTAGACCCTCGAGGTGAATACTTGGCCTGAGCGCATCCACACAATCAGATCCTGCACACTCTGCTGCATCCTTCACCACGGCTGCCCATGTGGGGAGCTGCCATGCAAACTCCCAGCACCACTGCACAAGGCACTCTGCTAACCAGAGCGGACAACTGAGCGATCGTCCCCCTGGCATTGCTCGAATGGACCATTCACCTTGGGCACCCCTGGGGTTGTGGAGAGAACCACTACACTGGACGTGGGCCCTCACTGTAATAGTCTCTTACATAGGCAATGTGCTGGACCTCAGTCACGATGAGAACGACGGTTGTGAGTTCTCACTCATTTTGTTCAGCTTTTCCAAGGAATGTTTATGGGGGAGTCATCATCGATCCAAGCACATGCCAAGGGGCGGGGCCCTCAACACAGAAGGTCTGTTGCTTTGTCAGCTGCTCTGTCCAACCACCTTCACACTGCACAGTGTCCAGAGATATGCCCCAGGGCAGGGAGGAAGGTGACCACTGCAGAGGTGTGGCCCAGGCATGACAAAAGGCTCCAAGGAGCATGCTGGTATCTTTGGGGCTGTCAGGTGCTATGTCTTTGTGCTTAGTTCTGGCCTTGGCCATGCTTACCATCCTCAGAAATCCAGGAGCTTCCCGCTCACCAAGGGCAGTTTGAATTCTAGTATCTTGTAGGGCCTCAATTCCTCAGCAGAAGCACACTTCTTGCCACCCTGCACGGCCACGTCAACATCAGGGACCAGTCCTGAGAGGTACACACAAACCACAGGGACACGTGAGAAAACCAGAGCCCTGGCCTGCTCCAAGCCACCACGCTAGGCTACTGAGGTGTCATGCGCCATAGCACGTCCCTTCAATCTTTATCCCTGAGCTTCTCTTCACTTGAGCCAGTCTCCATGATAGGACTATGCGTACACATGTTTCTCATGAGTTGGCCCTTGTGAATTCTAAGCTTGAGTTCGGAATTCAGGGAAGATGTGAATCACGGTATATATGCATTTGTGTCACAAGTGCGTGTTGGTCCTGCCACTGGTGATCTTTAACAGGACAGTTTTTGCATCTACCAGCAGGCACTACTTTGCTCGGGGTCTCAGCCTTCAATACCATGGATAGGCACTGACATCTGGTCCACACAGACATGGACCACAGGCACCCCGCAAACTCGTGGCAACCTCCAGGGAAGAAAGGACCGCTTGTGTGATACATGCTGTCCCCCAGGACCTGAGACAGACTCATGCATTTTCATGCCTGGAACCTCTGCCAGGCTTGGGTGCCCTGAACAGTCCACAGTCATGACTACAATCACGACACCTCCTCAACAACTGCCCATGGGTTCTCTGTTGTGGCCAGAAAGGCTTGGAGACCCACTGCAAACACACCCAACCTAGAACTTCCGCTCCTTCATCTCCCAATCTCATTTATGTGTGTAGTCTCGGCGGTCTAGGGGGCTAGCAGAGGATTTGCCCAGATGCACCCAGGGTCATACTTGTCCCCCAGTGACCTCTCCCTAATTGCCTCTCCCTAATCGCCCCAACCATGGCAAGCCCTCTGAATGTCCTGAAGTCAGCACAGGGGAACATGCAACCAGCCCTCAAACCCACCGAGAATAACCTCACACCTGCTAACCCAGAGGTCTGCACAATGCAAGAGCGGCACAAATGGGCACCAACTGGACAAGGGAAAGAAGATAGTTTATGTCCATGGAAACCTGACCCCAAATCCCAAGACAAGGGGCATTCAGGCAGCATTTTAGTCTCAGAATGCCAGGGTACAGCAAGTTTCTGTAAAAACAAATTACAACCCCATTAGACACTGAGATTTCTCTGCTTGTCATGACAATCTGGGCTCAGGCTCCAGGATTAAAGGCATAGGAGCCAGGGCCATGACTTATAGGCCCTAAGTGTGGAGCAGCTTTTGTTACTACCTGAGGGAATCTTCCATGCCCAAGGTGCTAACTCTCCTGAGTTAACTGCGTCACATCACTGGTCCTGCCTCTGAAGCCCAGGTAGAGGGGGTTTGTCCGTTTCACATAGGAGAACAGTACCCGGGCCTTCGTGGCACAGTCCTGCAAAACTGCTTCATGCACGGTCAAGAGTACAACAGAATACGTGGCACTGACACCCTCAGCAAAGGAATCCTGGCATATTACTTGCCTAGAATCCCACCAAGGCACTAACCAAATTGTACTACCAGTTGTGTGCCCAAGCTCTACTGCATAAACAAGCGCTGACATCACAGGGGCTCACCCTGGGAGATCCAAGGATTAACCTTCTGCCTGGCCATGAGTACTCACAGCAACCATGCTTAGCAGGGTGTCCTCAGAGACAACACATCCCATTGTCCCTGTCATTTCCTCTGCACCAAGCCCAAGAGACACTCTTATCTGTGGAAGACTCTCGCAAGGGAAGGGAACATACAATCATGCCAGGTGGACTCCTAACACCAGGTCACACAGGCACTACCGCCAAGTTCAATGCCATACTGAAGGGGATGTCTGATCTCTTCAAAATCCTCCAACACTCTGCTGCTACATGAGAGCACCAGCTGAGACACCTAATGCTAGCCAGGCGACCAGGCTATGTTTCTCCTGTTGGCCAGGAAGAGGAGCACCTGATTCTAAAACCCACTGCACAGACAAGATGGGCCTTCGCAGCACCCAGAGACCCTTGAGGTAAACACTTGCCCTGGGCTCATCTTCAGAATCAGACCCTGCACACCTTGCTGCATCCTTCACCACTGCTGCCTACATGGGGAGCCACCACTCAAACCCCCAGCACCACTGCACAAGGCACTCTGCTGCCCAGAGCGGCTGACTGACAGATCGCCCTGCTGGCGCTGCTCGAATGGAACTTTCACCATAGGCACAACCCGGGTTGTGGAGACAACCAGTACTGTAGATTTGGGCTCTCACTCCATAGTCCCTTCCAGAGGCAATGTGCTGGACCTCAGTCACGATGAGAACGACGGTTGTGAGTTCTCACTCATTTTGTTCAGCTTTTCCAAGGAATGTTTATGGGGGAGTCATCATCGATCCAAGCACATGCCAAGGTGTGAGGCCTTCAACACAGAAGGCCTGTTGCTTTGTCAGTTGCTCTGCCCAACCACCTTCCCAGGCCCACAGAGTCATGGATACCCACCAGTGCAAGGAGTACAGGCGGTCCATTGCAGAGGTGTGGCCCAGGAGAAACCAAAGGCTCCAGTGAGCATACAGAAGCCTGCTGGGCTGTGAAGTGCTATGTGCGTTGTAGCCAGGGTTGGCCCTGGAAATACATGCTGTCCTCAGGGATCCAGGAACTTCCTCTCACCAAGGGAGGTTTGAATTCTAGTGTCTTGTAGGGCCTCAAGTCCTCAGCAGAAGCACACTTCTTGCCACCCCGCATGGTCACGTTGACATCAGCAACAGGTCCTGAGAAGTACACACAAAACCACAGGCACTCTTGAGAAAAACAGAGCCATGGCCTACTCTGAGCTGCAACGCTTAGGGTGCCCCTGGTCGCCGCACCACAGCGCGTCCCCTCAATCTTCATCCTGTACCTTCCTTTCATACAAGCCAGTCTGTCCATGATGAACTCTGGTTATACAAGTTTCTCTTGAGTGGGCTGTTGTGGGTTCTCAGCTTGAGTTCTGAATTCTGGGAAGCTGCGATTTGTGGTATAAATGTGTCCATGTCCCTAGTGTGTATTGGTCCTGCCATCGGTGACCTTTGCCTGAAGAGTTTTGTCATCTACCTGCCAGCACTGCTTTGCTGGTGTCTGAGCCTTCAATACCACGATGGGCACTGACATCTGGCCCAGAGTGACAAGAACCACGGGAACCACACAAACTCGTGGCAGCTTCCAGGGAAAGAAAGGACCGCTTTGCGAGGCATACTACCTCGTAGGACCTGAGACACAGTCAGGCCTTTGGTCGCCTAGAACCTCTCCAGGTGTGGGGTGCCCTGCACAGTCCTCAGTCATGAATACTATCAGGGTACCTCCTTAATAGCTGCCCAGGGTTTCTGTGTTGCGGCCGGAAACCGCAAGAGCACCATGCAAACACAGCCATCCTTGCACTTGTCGCTCTTAAATCTCCAATCTCTTTTGTGTGTCAGTGGTCACGCAGGTCTGGGAGGCCAGCAGTGGCTTTGCCCAGATGCATGCAGGGTCAGACTTGACCTCCAGTGACCTCTCCCTAATTGCCTCTTCTTAATCACCCAACACTGACAAACCCTCTGAATGTCCTGAAGTCCGTTCTGGGGAAAATATTACTAACCCTGAAATCCACCAAGATTCAGTCTCAGACCTGTCAACCCAGAGGACTGTACTACCCATGACCAGAACAAGTGAGCACCTACCAGACCAGGGAAAAGCACCAGGATTATGTCCTGGTATATGGCCCAATGCCCCATGATAGGGTGCATTCAGGCAGCAGATTAGCCTCAGAACCCCGGAGTACAGTAAATGCCTATAATTCATCCTCCCACACAAAAGACATTGAAGTTTCTATGCTGGCCATGACAATCTGGGCTCAGGCTCTGGATTTACAGGCACTGAAGCTATAGGCATGAGCTGCAAGGCCTGCGGAGTCTAAGAGCTGATGCTGCAAGCTGAGGGAAGCCACCATGCCCAAGGTCCTAACTCTCCTGTGCATACACTGTCACATCACTGGTACTCTATTTGAGGCCCAGGTAAAGCAAGAAGTGAATTTCAAATAGCAGAAGTACAGTACCGTGTCCTTCATGACACATACCTGCAAACCTGCTTCATCCATGATCACGACTACGACAGATTACGCTGCACTCACACCCTCAGCTAAAGGGAACCGGGAAATTGCTCGCTTATTATCCCTCCCACCAAGCAACCTTCAAAACTGCACCAGACGTGTGCACAAGCTCTACTGCATAGTCAAAAAATGATATTACCAGGGCACATCTTGGGTGATCCAAGGAATAACCTTCTGCCCCGCCTCGAGTACTCATAGCAACAAGGCTCACCAGGGTTTCCTTGGAGAAAACCCATCCCATTCTCCCTGTTACTTCTTTTGCATCAAGCCCAAGAGCTGATCCACTCTGTGGAAGACATTCCCAAGAGAAGGGAACACAACGTTCATGCCAGGTTGACTCCTACCACCAGGTCACACAGGCACTACTGCCAAGTGTCAATTCCACACTCAAAGGGATGTCTGATCTCTTCAGAGCCCTGCGGCAGACTACTGCCACTTCAGAACACAAGCAGAGAGACCTAATGCTAGCCAGAGGACCAGGCTTCCTGTGTCCTGTTGGCCAAGAAGGGGAGCACTTGGTACCAGGACCCACTGCACAGGCAACCAGGGCCTTCGCCGCACCCAACAGGTGTGCGCATCCAACCAATCAGATCCTGCATATCATGCTGCATCCTTCACCACGGCTGCCCGTGTAGGGAGCCGGCACGCAAACTCCCAGCACCACTGCACCAGGCACTCTGCTGCCCAGAGCGGCCGACTGAGGGATGGCCTTGCTGTGCCACTCGAATGAACCTTTCACCATGGGTACCCCATAGGTTCTGGAGAGATCCGCTACCCTGGACGTGGGCCCTCACTTCATAGTCCCTTACAGAGGCAATGTGCTGGACCTCAGTCACGATGAGAACGACGGTTGTGAGTTCTCACTCATTTTGTTCAGCTTTTCCAAGGAATGTTTATGGGGGAGTCATCATCGATCCAAGCACATGCCAAGGTGCGAGGCCATCAACACAGAAGGCCTGTTGCTTTGTCAGCTACTCCGCCCAACCACCTTCCCAGCCCTGCAGAGGTCAGGAATACCCCTCAATGCTAGGAGGATAGTTGGTCCACTGCAGAGGTGTGGCGCATGAATGGCCAAATGCACAGTGAACATACAGCTGTCTGTGGGGCTGTGAGGTGATAAGGGCTCTCTCCAGTGTGGGCCCTGGAAATGCTTACCGTCCTTAGAGATCCAGGAGCATTCTGCTCACCAAGGGCAGTTTGAATTCTAGCATCATGTAGGGCCTCAAGTCCTCAGCAGAAGCACACTTGTTCCCACACTGCACAGCCACGTTGACATCAGCGACCAGTCCTGAGAGTTACACACAAAGCACAGGGACACGTGAGAAAACGAGAGCCCTGGCATGCTCTGAGCCGCCACGGTTAGGCTACCCGTGGTGACCCGTGCCACCACACACCCCCTCCATCTTCATCCCTGAAGCTTCCTTACACACAAGCCAGTCTATTCATGATGGGACTTGGGCACACAAGTTTCTCCTAAGTAGACTTTTGTGGGTTATCAGCTTGAGTTCTAAATTCTGGGAAGATGTGAGTGATGGTATATATGTGTCTGTGTCCCTAGTGTGTGTTGGTCCTGCCATCGGTGACCAGTGTCTGGACAGTTTTGACATCTACCTGCCGGCACTGCTTGGCTGGGGGTCTGAGCTTTTAATATCATGGATGGGCAATGACATTTGGCAGAGAGTGAAAATTTCCATGGGCACCGAAAAAACCATGGCAACTTCCAGGAAAAGAAAGGACCACTTTGCGAGGCATACTGCCTCATAGGACCTGAGACACAGTAAGGCCTTTGGTTGCCTAGAACCTCCGCCAGGTGTGGGGTACTCTAAGAGTCCTTAGAAGTGAGTAGGATCATGTGACCACTTCTATAGCTGCCAGGGTTTGTGTGTTGCAGAAGCAAAAGCAAGACACTTACTTAAAAATAGCCAACCTAGAAGTTCCACTCTTGCATCTCCCAATCACATTTGTGTGTCAGTGGTCTCCCAGGCTGGGTCAGCCAGCAGTGGTTTGCCCAGATGCACCCAGGGTCAGACTTGAACCCCAGTGACCTCTCCCTAATTGCCTCTCCCTAATCACCCCAACCCTGGCAAGCCCTCTGAATTTCCTGAAGTCAGCTCAGGGGAATAGGCCACAAACCCATTGAAGATTCCACCTCACACCTGCCAACCCAGAGGACTTCACTACCCACATCCAGTACAAGTGAGCACCCACCAGTTCTTGGAAAACCTCCAGGATTATGTCCCTGCCACATGACCCAATCCCCCAAGACAGGGTGCATTCAGGCAGCAGATTATCTCAGAACCCCAGGGTACAGCCTCTAAAAACAACCTCCCACCCACAAGACATCGAGGTTCCTCTGCTGGCCAAGACAATCTGGGCTCAGGCTCTGGGATTACAGCCACAGGAGCCAGGGGCATGACTTATAGGCCCTGAAGTGTCCAGCAGCTTTTGTTACTACCTGAGGGAAGCTACCATGCCCAAGGTGCTAACTCTCCTGAGTTAACTGCATCACATCACTAGTCCTGCATTGGAAGCCCAGGTAAAGGGAAAGGTCCATTTCAAGTAGGATAAGCACAGTACCCGAGCGTTCGTAGCACAGTCCAGCAATCGTTCTTCATTCAAGTTCAAGAGTACAACAGATTTCGTGGCACTCACACCCTCAGTAAGGGACCTCGGAATTGCTTGCCTGGAATCTCCCAAACAAAAGCACCAACCTAACTGCATCATATGTGTGCCAACCTCTACTGCAGGATCTATCTCTGACATTACCAAGGCTAACCCTGGGTATTCCACAGAGAACCGGGTGCCACACATCAAGAACTCACAGCAAGCATGCTCACCAGGGTGTCCTCAGAGAAAACCCATTCCATTGTCCCTGTTATTTCCTTTGCACCAAGCCCAAGAGCTGTTCTACTCTGTGGAAGATTCTCCCAAGAGAAGGGAACACAACATTCATGCCAGGTGGACTCCTACCACCAGGGCACACGGGCACTACCGCCAAGTGTCAATGCCATACTCAAGGGGATGTCTGATCTCTTCAGAGCCCTCCGGCATTCTGCTGCTACATCAGACCACCAGCTGAGACACCTAATGCTAGCCAGGCAACCAGGCTTTGTGTCTCTTCTTGGCCAGGACGAGGAGCACTCGGTTCTGAGAACCACTGCGCAGAAACGCAGGGCCTTGGCCACACCCGGTAGACCCTCGAGGTGAATACTTGACCTGGGCGCATCCACACATCAGATCCTGCACACTCTGCTGCATCCTTCACCACTGCTGCCTACATGGGGAGCCACCACGCAAACTCCCAGCACCACTGCACAAGGCACTCTGCTAACCAGAGTGGACAACTAGCAATCATCCCCCTGGCACTGCTGGAATACACCATTCACCTTGGGCACCGCTTGGGTTGTGAGGAGAACCTCTACACTGGACGTGGGCCCTCACTGTAATAGTCTCTTACATAGGCAATGTGCTGGACCTCAGTCACGATGAGAACGACGGTTGTGAGTTCTCACTCATTTTGTTCAGCTTTTCCAAGGAATGTTTATGGGGGAGTCATCATCGATCCAAGCACATGCCAAGGTGTGAGGCCTTCAACACAGAAAGCCTGTTTCTTTGTCAGCTGCACCGTCCAACCACCTTCACACCGTACAGTGTCCAGGGATATGCCCCAGGGCAGGGAGGAAGGTGACCACTGCAGAGGTGCGGCCCAGGCATGACAAAAGGCTCCAAGGGCATGCTGGTATCTGTGGGGCTGTCAGGTGCTATGTCTTTGTCCCCAGTTCTGGCCTTGGCCATGCTTACCATCCTCAGAGATCCAGGAGCTTCCTGCTCACCAAGGGCAGTTTGAATTATAGCATCATGTAGGGCCTCAAGTCCTCAGCAGAAGCACACTTCTTCCCACCCTGCATGGCCACGTCAACATCAGGGACCAGTCCTGAGAGGTACACACAAACCACAGGGACACGTGAGAAAACCAGAGCCCTGGCCTGCTCCAAGCCACCACGCTAGGCTACTGTGGTGTCACGCGCCATAGCACGTCCCTTCAATCTTTATCCCTGAGCTTCTCTTCACTTGAGCCAGTCTCCATGATAGGACTATGCGTACACATGTTTCTCATGAGTTGGCCCTTGTGAATTCTAAGCTTGAGTTCGGAATTCAGGGAAGATGTGAATCACGGTATATATGCATTTGTGTCACAAGTGCGTGTTGGTCCTGCCACTGGTGATCTTTAACAGGACAGTTTTTGCATCTACCAGCAGGCACTACTTTGCTCGGGGTCTCAGCCTTCAATACCATGGATAGCCACTGACATCTGGTCCACACAGACATGGACCACAGGCACCCCGCAAACTCGTGGCAACCTCCAGGGAAGAAAGGACCGCTTGTGTGATACATGCTGTCCCCCAGGACCTGAGACAGACTCATGCATTTTCATGCCTGGAACCTCTGCCAGGCTTGGGTGCCCTGAACAGTCCACAGTCATGAGTACAATCACGACACCTCCTCAACAACTGCCCATGGGTTCTCTGTTGTGGCCAGAAAGGCTTGGAGACCCACTGCAAACACACCCAACCTAGAACTTCCGCTCCTGCATCTCCCAATCTCATTTGTGTGTGTAGTCTCGGCGGTCTAGGGGGCTAGCAGAGGATTTGCCCAGATGCACCCAGGGTCATACTTGTCCCCCAGTGACCTCTCCCTAATTGCCTCTCCCTAATTGTCCCGACCATGGCAAGCCCTCTGAATGTCCTGAAGTCAGCACAGGGGAACATGCAACCAGCCCTCAAACCCACCGAGAATAACTTCACACCTGCTAACCCAGAGGTCTGCACAATGCAAGAGCGGCACAAATGGGCACCAACTGGACCAGGGAAAGAAGATAGTTTATGTCCATGGAAACCTGACCCCAAATCCCAAGACAAGGGGCATTCAGGCAGCATTTTAGTCTCAGAATGCCAGGGTACAGCAAGTTTCTGTAAAAACAAATTACAACCCCATTAGACACTGAGATTTCTCTGCTTGTCATGACAATCTGGGCTCAGGCTCCAGGATTAAAGGCATAGGAGCCAGGGCCATGACTTATAGGCCCTAAGTGTGGAGCAGCTTTTGTTACTACCTGAGGGAAGCTACCATGCCCAAGGTGCTAACTCTCCTGAGTTAACTGCGTCACATCACTGGTCCTGCCTCTGAAGCCCAGGTAGAGGGGCTTTGTCCGTTTCACATAGGAGAACAGTACCCGGGCCTTCGTGGCACAGTCCTGCAAAACTGCTTCATGCACGGTCAAGAGTACAACAGAATACGTGGCACTGACACCCTCAGCAAAGGAATCCTGGCATATTACTTGCCTAGAATCCCACCAAGGCACCAACCAAATTGTACTACCAGTTGTGTGCCCAAGCTCTACTGCATAAACAAGCGCTGACATCACAGGGGCTCACCCTGGGAGATCCAAGGATTAACCTTCTGCCTGGCCATGAGAACTCACAGCAACCATGCTTAGCAGGGTGTCCTCAGAGACAACCCATCCCATTGTCCCTGTCATTTCCTCTGCACCAAGCCCAAGAGACACTCTTATCTGTGGAAGACTCTCCCAAGGGAAGGGAACACACAATCATGCCAGGTGGACTCCTAACACCAGGTCACACAGGCACTACCGCCAAGTTCAATGCCATACTGAAGGGGATGTCTGATCTCTTCAAAATCCTCCAACACTCTGCTGCTACATAGAGCACATGAGACCACCAGCTGAGACACGTAATGCTAGCCAGGTGACCAGGCTATGTTTCTCCTGTTGGCCAGGAAGAGGAGCACCTGATTCTAAAACCCACTGCACAGACAAGATGTGCCTTCGCAGCACCCAGGAGTCCCTTGAGGTAAACACTTGGCCTGGGCTCATCTTCAGAATCAGACCCTGCACACCTTGCTGCATCCTTCACCACTGCTGCCTACATGGGGAGCCACCACTCAAACCCCCAGCACTACTGCACAAGGCACTCTGCTGCCCAGAGCGGCTGACTGACAGATCGCCCTGCTGGCGCTGCTCGAATGGAACTTTCACCATAGGCACAACCCGGGTTGTGGAGACAACCACTACTGTAGATTTGGGCTCTCACTCCATAGTCCCTTCCAGAGGCAATGTGCTGGACCTCAGTCACGATGAGAACGACGGTTGTGAGTTCTCACTCATTTTGTTCAGCTTTTCCAAGGAATGTTTATGGGGGAGTCATCATCGATCCAAGCACATGCCAAGGGGCGGGTGCCTCAACACAGAAGGTCTGTTGCTTCATCAGCTGCTCCGCCCAACCACCTTCCCAGGCCCACGGATTCCATGGATACCCACCAGTGCAAGGAGTACAGGCGGTCCATTGCAGAGGTGTGGCCCAGGAGAAACCAAAGGCTCCAGTGAGCATACAGAAGCCTGCTGGGCTGTGAAGTGCTATGCCTCTGTGCCCAGTGCTGGCCTTGGCCATGCTTACTGTCCTCAGAGATCCAGGAACATCCAGCTCACCAAGGGCAGTTTGAATTCTAGTGTCTTGTAGGGCCTCAATTCCTCAGCAGAAGCACACTTCATGCCACCCCGCATGGTCACGTTGACATCAGCAACAGGTCCTGAGAAGTACACACAAAACCACAGGCACTCTTGAGAAAAACAGAGCCATGGCCTACTCTGAGCTGCAACGCTTAGGGTGCCCCTGGTCCCCGCACCACAGCACGTCCCCTCAATCTTCATCCCTGTACCTTCCTTTCATACAAGCCAGTCTGTCCATGATGAACTCTGGTTATACAAGTTTCTCTTGAGTGGGCTGTTGTGGGTTCTCAGCTTGAGTTCTGAATTCTGGGAAGCTGCGAGTTGCGGTATAAATGTGTCCATGTCCCTAGTGTGTATTGGTCCTGCCGTCGGTGACCTTTGCCTGAAGAGTTTTGGCATCTACCTGCCAGCACTGCTTTGCTGGTGTCTGAGCCTTCCATACCACGACGGGCACTGACATCTGGCCCAGAGTGACAAGGTCCACGGGAACCCTACAAACTCGTGGCAGCTTCCAGGGAAAGAAAGGACCGCTTTGCGAGTCATACTACCTCATAGGACCTGAGACACAGTCAGGCCTTTGGTCGCCTAGAACCTCTCCAGGTGTGGGGTGCCCTGCACAGTCCTCAGTCATGAATACTATCAGGGTACCTCCTTAATAGCTGCCAGGGTTTCTGTGTTGCGGCCGGAAACGGCAAGAGCACCATGCAAACACAGCCATCCTTGCACTTGCGCTCTTAAATCTCCAATCTCTTTTGTGTGTCAGTGGTCACGCAGGTCTGGGAGGCCAGCAGTGGCTTTGCCCAGATGCATGCAGGGTCAGACTTGACCTCCAGTGACCTCTCCCTAATTGCCTCTCCTTAATCGCCCCGATCCTGCCAAGCCCTCTGAATGTTGGAGTACTAGTTATAATATTAATAATATTAATAATATTAATATTAATAATATTAATATTAATTCACAATGTACAACAAATTAAGGACAGAGATCCTACATGATTTGTTTTTTCAAAATTAATTATCTATGCAATTTCCAGTTTAACACCAAGATTTTTTAATCATTTGCAATTATCTTTATATAAAGAAGATTGATTCAATATATACTATGTAAAGATTTCATCAGTTTGCACCCACTCAGAAACACAAAGTGTAAAAATACTGTTTCAGTACTAGTAATAGCATTATATCACATTGGATAACACATTAAGGACAGATCCCTCATGAGACGTAAGTACACAGTGACTCCTGATGTTGATTTAACAATTTGACACTCCTGTTTATGGCATTCAGTAATCTCCCTAGGCTCTGGTCATGAGTTGCCGAGGCTTGGAAGCCTTTAGGTTTCGCCGACTTCGATCTTATTCACCATTTTTAAACCTCACCTCTGCCAACCCAAATGACTGTACTACCCATGACCAGAGCAAGTGTGCACTGACCAGACCAGGGATATCCGACAGGTTTATGTCTCTGCCCCATTACCAATCCCCCAATGAAAAGGTATGTTAATAAGCAGATAATTCACAGAACCCCAATGTACAGAAAATGCCCTGGAAAAACAACCTCTAACCTAGCAGACATTAAGATTTCTCTAGTCGCCAAGTCAATCTTTAAAGGCTCTGGGATTACAGGCACAGGAGCTAGGGGCATAAATTATAGGCCCTAAAGTGTCCAGCAGCTGCTGTTGCAAGCTGAGGGAAGCCACCATGCCCAAGGTCCTAACTCTCCGGAGTATACACTGTCACATCACTGGTATTCTATTTGAGACCCAGGTAAAGAGAGAAGTCCATTTCAAATAGGAGAAGCACAGTACCATGCCCTCGGGACACAGACCTCCAAACCTGCTTCATCCATGATCAAGACTACGACAGATTACGCTGCACTCACACCCTCAGCTAAAGGGAACCGGGAAATTGCTCGCTTATTATCCCTCCCACCAAGCAACCTTCAAAACTGCACCAGACGTGTGCACAAGCTCTACTGCATAGTCAAAAAATGATATTACCAGGGCACATCTTGGGTGATCCAAGGAATAACCTTCCGCCCCGCCTCGAGAACTCACAGCAACAAGGCTCACCAGGGTTTCCTCAGAGAAAACCCATCCCATTCTCCCTGTTACTTCTTTTGCATCAAGCCCAAGAGCTGATCCACTCTGTGGAAGACATTCCCAAGAGAAGGGAACACAACGTTCATGCCAGGTTGACTCCTACCACCAGGTCACACAGGCACTACTGCCAAGTGTCAATTCCACACTCAAGGGGATGTCTGATCTCTTCAGAGCCCTGCGGCAGACTACTGCCACTTCAGAACACAAGCAGAGAGACCTAATGCTAGCCAGAGGACCAGGCTTCCTGTGTCCTGTTGGCCAAGAAGGGGAGCACTTGGTACCAGGACCCACTGCACAGGCAACCAGGGCCTTCGCCGCACCCAACAGGAGTGCGCATCCAACCAATCAGATCCTGCATATCATGCTGCATCCTTCACCACGGCTGCCCGTGTAGGGAGCCGGCACGCAAACTCCCTGCACCACTGCACCAGGCACTCTGCTGCCCAGAGCGGCCGACTGAGGGATGGCCTTGCTGTGCCACTCGAATGAACCTTTCACCATGGGTACCCCATAGGTTCTGGAGAGATCCGCTACCCTGGACGTGGGCCCTCACTTCATAGTCCCTTACAGAGGCAACGTGCTGGACCTCAGTCACGATGAGAACGACGGTTGTGAGTTCTCACTCATTTTGTTCAGCTTTTCCAAGGAATGTTTATGGGGGAGTCATCATCGATCCAAGCACATGCCAAGGTGCGAGGCCATCAACACAGAAGGCCTGTTGCTTTGTCAGCTACTCCGCCCAACCACCTTCCCAGCCCTGCAGAGGTCAGGAATACCCCTCAATGCTAGGAGGATAGTTGGTCCACTGCAGAGGTGTGGCGCATGAATGGCCAAATGCACAGTGAACATACAGCTGTCTGTGGGGCTGTGAGGTGATAAGGGCTCTCTCCAGTGTGGGCCCTGGAAATGCTTACCGTCCTTAGAGATCCAGGAGCATTCTGCTCACCAAGGGCAGTTTGAATTCTAGCATCATGTAGGGCCTCAAGTCCTCAGCAGAAGCACACTTGTTCCCACACTGCACAGCCACGTTGACATCAGGGACCAGTCCTGAGAGTTACACACAAACCACAGGGACATGTGAGAAAATGAGAGCCCTGGCATGCTCTGAGCCGCCATGGTTAGGCTACCCGTGGTGGCACTTGCCACCGCGCGCACCCTCAATCTTCATCCCTGAAGCTTCCTTACACACAAGCCAGTCTATTCATGATGGGAGTATGGGCACACAAGTTTCTCCTGAGAAGGCCTTTGTGGGTTATTAGCTTGAGGTCTAAATTCTAGGGAGATGTGAGTGACAGTATATATGTCAAAATCGGTGACCATTGTCGGAGAGTTTTGATATCTACCTGTCGGCGCTGCTTGGCTGGGGGTCTGAGCTTTTAATATCATGGATGGGCACTGACGTTTGGCAGAGAGTGAAAATTTCCACGGGCACCGAAAAAACCATGGCAACTTCCAGGGAAAGAAAGGACCACTTTGCGGGGCATACTGCCTCATACGACCTGAGACACAATCAGGCCTTTGGTTGCCTAGAACCTCCGCCAGGTGTGGGGTACTCTAAGAGTCCTTAGAAGTGAGTAGGATCACATGACCTCTTCTACAGCTGCCAGGGTTTGTGTGTTGCAGCAGCAAAAGCAAGAGACTCACACAAAAATAGCCAACCTAGAACATCTACTCCTGCATCTCCCAAACGCATTTGTGTGTTAGTTGTCTCCCAGGCTGGGTCTGCCAGTAGTGGCTTGCCCAGACGCACCCAGGGTCAGACTTGAACCCCAGTGACCTCTCCCTAATGGCCTCTCCCTAATCACCCCAACCCTGGCAAGCCCTCTGAATTTCCTGAAGTCAGCTCAAGGGAATAGGCCACAAACCCACTGAAGATTCCACCTCACACTTGCCAACCCAGAGGACTTCACTACCCACATCCAGTACAAGTGAGCACCCACCAGTCCTTAGAAAACCTCCAGGATTATGTCCCTGCCACATGACCCAATCCCGCAAGACAGGGTGCATTCAGGCAGCAGATTATCTCAGAACCCCAGGGTACAGCCTCTAAAAACAACCTCCCATCCACAAGACGTCGAGGTTCCTCTGCTGGCCAAGACAATCTGGGCTCAGGCTCTGGGATTACAGCCACAGGAGCCAGGGGCATGACTTATAGGCCCTGAAGTGTCCAGCAGCTTTTGTTACTACCTGAGGGAAGCTACCATGCCCAAGGTGCTAACTCTCCTGAGTTAACTGCATCACATCACTGGTCCTGCATTGGAAGCCCAGGAAAAGGGAAAGGTCCATTTCAAGCAGGATAAGCACAGTACCCGAGCGTTCGTAGAACAGTCCTGCAAACATTCTTCATTCAAGTTCAAGAGTACAACAGATTTCGTGGCACTCACACCCTCACTTAAGGGATCCCAAAATTGCTTGCCTGAAATCCCCCAAACAAAAGCACCAACCTAACTGCATCATATGTGTGCCAATTTCTACTGCAGGCTCCATCTCTGACATTACCAAGGATAACCCTGGGTATTCCACAGAGAACCGGATGCCACACATCAAGAACTCACAGCAAGCATGTTCACCAGGTCGTCCTCAGAGACAAACCATCCCATTGTCCCTGTTATTTCCTTTGCACCAAGTCCAAGAGCTGTTCTACCCTGTGGAAGATTCTCCCAAGAGAAGGGAACACAACATTCATGCCAGGTGGACTCCTACCACCAGGGCACACGGGCACTACCGCCAAGTGTCAATGCCATACTCAAGGGGATGTCTGATCTCTTCAGAGCCCTCCGGCATTCTGCTGCTACATCAGACCACCAGCTGAGACACCTAATGCTAGCCAGGCAACCATGCTTTGTGTCTGCTGTTGGCCATGAAGAGGAGCACTCGGTTCTGAGAACCACTGCGCAGAAACCCAGGGCCTTGGCCACACCCGGTAGACCCTCAAGGTGAATACTTGGCCTGGGCGCATCCACACATCAGATCCTGCACACTCTGCTGCATCCTTCAACACGGCTGCCAATTGGGGAGCTGACATGCAAACTCTCAGCACCACTGCACAAGGCACTCTGCTAACCAGAGCGGACAACTGAGCGATCGTCCCCCTGGCACTGCTCGAATGGACCATTCACCTTGGGCACCGCTTGGGTTGTGAGGAGAAACTCTATACTGGACGTGGGCCCTCACTGTAATAGTCCCTGCCGGAGGCAATGTGCTGGACCTCAGTCACGAAGAGAACGACGGTTGTGAGTTCTCACTCATTTTGTTCAGCTTTTCCAAGGAATGTTTATGGGGGAGTCATCATCGATCCAAGCACATGCCAAGGGGCGGGGCCCTCAACACAGAAGGCCTGTTGCTTTGTCAGCTGCACCGTCCAACCACCTCACACGGTACAGTGTCCAAGGATACTCCCCAGGGCAGGGAGGAAGGTGACCACTGCAGAGGTGTGGCCCAGGCATGACAAAAGGCTCCAAGGGCATGCTGGTATCTGTGGGGCTGTCAAGTGCTATGTCTTTGTGCCCAGTTCTGGCTTTGGCCATGCTTACCATCCTCAGAAATCCAGGAGCTTCCCGCTCACCAAGGGCAGTTTGAATTCTAGTGTCTTGTAGGGTCTCAATTCCTCAGCAGAAGCACACTTCTTCCCACCCTGCACGGCCACGTCAACATCAGGGACCAGTCCTGAGAGGTACACACAAACCACAGGGACACGTGAGAAAACCAGAGCCCTGGCCTGCTCCAAGCCACCACGCTAGGCTACTGAGGTGTCATGCGCCATAGCACGTCCCTTCAATCTTTATCCCTGAGCTTCTCTTCACTTGAGCCAGTCTCCATGATAGGACTATGCGTACACATGTTTCTCATGAGTTGGCCCTTGTGAATTCTAAGCTTGAGTTCGGAATTCAGGGAAGATGTGAATCACGGTATATATGCATTTGTGTCACAAGTCCTGCCACTGTGATCTTTAACAGGACAGTTTTGGCATCTACCAGCAGGCACTGCTTTGCTCGGGGTCTCAGCCTTCAATACCATGGATAGGCACTGACATCTGGTCCACACAGACATGGACCACAGGCACCCCGCAAACTCGTGGCAACCTCCAGGGAAGAAAGGACCGCTTGTGTGATACATGCTGTCCCCCAGGACCTGAGACAGACTCATGCATTTTCATGCCTGGAACCTCTGCCAGGCTTGGGTGCCCTGAACAGTCCACAGTCATGAGTACAATCACGACACCTCCTCAACAACTGCCCATGGGTTCTCTGTTGTGGCCAGAAAGGCTTGGAGACCCACTGCAAACACACCCAACCTAGAACTTCCGCTCCTGCATCTCCCAATCTCATTTGTGTGTGTTTTCTCGGCAGTCTAGGGGGCTAGCAGAGGATTTGCCCAGATGCACCCAGGGTCATACTTGTCCCCCAGTGACCTCTCCCTAATTGCCTCTCCCTAATTGTCCCGACCATGGCAAGCCCTCCGAATGTCCTGAAGTCAGCACAGGGGAACATGCAACCAGCCCTCAAACCCACCGAGAATAACTTCACACCTGCTAACCCAGAGGTCTGCACAATGCAAGAGCGGCACAAATGGGCACCAACTGGACCAGGGAAAGAAAATGGTTTATGTCCATGGAAACCTGACCCCAAATCCCAAGACAAGGGGCATTCAGGCAGCATTTTAGTCTCAGAATGCCAGGGTACAGCAAGTTTCTGTAAAAACAAATTACAACCCCATTAGACACTGAGATTTCTCTGCTTGTCATGACAATCTGGGCTCAAGCTCCAGGATTAAAGGCATAGGAGCCAGGGCCATGACTTATAGGCCCTAAGTGTGGAGCAGCTTTAGTTACTACCTGAGGGAATCTTCCATGCCCAAGGTGCTAACTCTCCTGAGTTAACTGCGTCACATCACTGGTCCTGCCTCTGAAGCCCAGGTAGAGGGGCTTTGTCCGTTTCACATAGGAGAAGCACAGTACCTGGGCCTTCATGGCACAGTCCTGCAAAACTGCTTCATGCACGGTCAAGAGTACAACAGAATACGTGGCACTGACACCCTCAGCAAAGGAATCCCGGCATATTACTTGCCTAGAATCCCACCAAGGCACCAACCAAATTGTACTACCAGTTGTGTGCCCAAGCTCTACTGCATAAACAAGCGCTGACATCACAGGGGCTCACCCTGGGAGATCCAAGGATTAACCTTCTGCCTGGCCATGAGAACTCACAGCAACCATGCTTAGCAGGGTGTCCTCAGAGACAACCCATCCCATTGTCCCTGTCATTTCCTCTGCACCAAGCCCAAGAGACACTCTTATCTGTGGAAGACTCTCCCAAGGGAAGGGAACACACAATCATGCCAGGTGGACTCCTAACACCAGGTCACACAGGCACTACCGCCAAGTTCAATGCCATACTGAAGGGGATGTCTGATCTCTTCAAAATCCTCCAACACTCTGCTGCTACATAGAGCACATGAGACCACCAGCTGAGACACGTAATGCTAGCCAGGTGACCAGGCTATGTTTCTCCTGTTGGCCAGGAAGAGGAGCACCTGATTCTAAAACCCACTGCACAGACAAGATGTGCCTTCGCAGCACCCAGGAGTCCCTTGAGGTAAACACTTGGCCTGGGCTCATCTTCAGAATCAGACCCTGAACACCTTGCTGCATCCTTCACCACTGCTGCCTACATGGGGAGCCACCACTCAAACCCCCAGCACTACTGCACAAGGCACTCTGCTGCCCAGAGCGGCCGACTGACAGATCGCCCTGCTGGCGCTGCTCGAATGGGAACTTTCACCATAGGCACAACCCGGGTTGTGGAGACAACCACTACTGTAGATTTGGGCTCTCACTCCATAGTCCCTTCCAGAGGCAATGTGCTGGACCTCAGTCACGATGAGAACGACGGTTGTGAGTTCTCACTCATTTTGTTCAGCTTTTCCAAGGAATGTTTATGGGGGAGTCATCATCGATCCAAGCACATGCCAAGGTGTGAGGCCTTCAACACAGAAGGCCAGTTGCTTTGTCAGCTGCTCTGCCCAACCACCTTCCCAGGCCCACAGAGTCATGGATACCCACCAGTGCAAGGAGTACAGGCGGTCCATTGCAGAGGTGTGGCCCAGGAGAAACCAAAGGCTCCAGTGAGCATACAGAAGCCTGCTGGGCTGTGAAGTGCTATGTGCGTTGTAGCCAGGGTTGCCCTGGAAATACATGCTGTCCTCAGGGATCCAGGAACTTCCTCTCACCAAGGGAGGTTTGAATTCTAGTGTCTTGTAGGGCCTCAAGTCCTCAGCAGAAGCACACTTCTTGCCACCCCGCATGGTCACGTTGACATCAGCAACAGGTCCTGAGAAGTACACACAAAACCACAGGCACTCTTGAGAAAAACAGAGCCATGGCCTGCTCTGAATTGCAACGCTTAGGGTGCCCCTGGTCCCCGCACCACAGCGCGTCCCCTCAATCTTCATCCCTATACCTTCCTTTCATACAAGCCAGTCTGTCCATGATGAACTCTGGTTATACAAGTTTCTCTTGAGTGGGCTGTTGTGGGTTCTCAGCTTGAGTTCTGAATTATGGGAAGCTGCGAGTTGTGGTATAAATGTATCCATGTCCCTAGTGTGTATTGGTCCTGCCATCGGTGACCTTTGCCTGAAGAGTTTTGGCATCTACCTGCCAGCACTGCTTTGCTGGTGTCTGAGCCTTCAATACCACGATGGGCACTTACATCTGGCCCAGAGTGACAAGAACCACGGGAACCACACAAACTCGTGGCAGCTTCCAGGGAAAGAAAGGACCGCTTTGCGAGGCATACTACCTCGTAGGACCTGAGACACAGTCAGGCCTTTGGTCGCCTAGAACCTCTCCAGGTGTGGGGTGCCCTGCACAGTCCTCAGTCATGAATACTATCAGGGTACCTCCTTAATAGCTGCCCAGGGTTTCTGTGTTGCAGCCGGAAACGGCAAGAGCACCATGCAAACACAGCCATCCTTGCACTTGCGCTCTTAAATCTCCAATCTCTTTTGTGTGTCAGTGGTCACGCAGGTCTGGGAGGCCAGCAGTGGCTTTGCCCAGATGCATGCAGGGTCAGACTTGACCTCCAGTGACCTCTCCCTAATTGCCTCTTCTTAATCACCCAACACTGACAAACCCTCTGAATGTCCTGAAGTCCGTTCTGGGGAAAATATTACTAACCCTGAAATCCACCAAGATTCAGTCTCAGACCTGTCAACCCAGAGGACTGTACTACCCATGACCAGAACAAGTGAGCATCTACCAGACCAGGGAAAAGCACCAGGATTATGTCCTGGTATATGGCCCAATGCCCCAAGATAGGGTGCATTCAGGCAGCAGATTAGCCTCAGAACCCCGGAGTACAGTAAATGCCTATAATTCATCCTCCCACACAAAAGACATTGAAGTTTCTATGCTGGCCATGACAATCTGGGCTCAGGCTCTGGAATTACAGGCACTGAAGCTATAGGCATGAGCTGCAGGGCCTGCGGAGTCTAAGAGCTGATGTTGCAAGCTGAGGGAAGCCACCATGCCCAAGGTCCTAACTCTCCTGTGTATACACTGTCACATCACTGGTACTCTATTTGAGGCCCAGGTAAAGCAAGAAGTGAATTTCAAATAGCAGAAGTACAGTACAGTGTCCTTCATGACACATACCTGCAAACCTGCTTCATCCATGATCACGACTACGACAGATTACGCTGCACTCACACCCTCAGCTCAAAGGAACCGGGAAATTGCTCGCTTATTATCCCTCCCACCAAGCAACCTTCAAAACTGCACCAGACGTGTGCACAAGCTCTACTGCATAGTCAAAAAATGATATTACCAGAGCACATCTTGGGTGATCCAAGGAATAACCTTCCGCCCCGCCTCGAGAACTCATAGCAACAAGGCTCACCAGGATTTCCTTGGAGAAAACCCATCCCATTCTCCCAGTTACTTCTTTTGCATCAAGCCCAAGAGCTGATCCACTCTGTGGAAGACATTCCCAAGAGAAGGGAACACACAATCATGCCAGGTTGACTCCTACCACCAGGTCACACAGGCACTACTGCCAAGTGTCAATTCCACACTCAAAGGGATGTCTGATCTCTTCAGAGCCCTGCGGCAGACTACTGCCACTTCAGAACACAAGCAGAGAGACCTAATGCTAGCCAGGGGACCAGGCTTCCTGTGTCCAGTTGGCCAAGAAGGGGAGCACTTGGTACCAGGACCCACTGCACAGGCAACCAGGGCCTTCGCCGCACCCAACAGGAGTGCGCATCCAACCAATCAGATCCTGCATATCATGCTGCATCCTTCACCACGGCTGCCCGTGTAGGGAGCCGGCACGCAAACTCCCAGCACCACTGCACCAGGCACTCTGCTGCCCAGAGCGGCCGACTGAGGGATGGCCTTGCTGTGCCACTCGAATGAACCTTTCACCATGGGTACCCCATAGGTTCTGGAGAGATCCGCTACCCTGGACGTGGGCCCTCACTTCATAGTCCCTTACAGAGGCAATGTGCTGGACCTCAGTCACGATGAGAACGACGGTTGTGAGTTCTCACTCATTTTGTTCAGCTTTTCCAAGGAATGTTTATGGGGGAGTCATCATCGATCCAAGCACATGCCAAGGTGCGAGGCCTTCAACACAGAAGGCCTGTTGCTTTGTCAGCTACTCCGCCCAACCACCTTCCCAGCCCTGCAGAGGCCAGGGATACCCCTCAATGCTAGGAGGACAGGCAGTCAACTGCAGAGGTGTGGCGCATGAATGGCCAAATGCACAGTGAACATACAGCTGTCTGTGGGGCTGTGAGGTGATAAGGACGCTCTCTCCAGTGTGGGCCCTGGAAATGCTTACCGTCCTTAGAGATCCAGGAACTTCCCACTCACCAAGGGCAGTTTGAATTCTAGCATCATGTAGGGCCTCAAGTCCTCAGCAGAAGCACACTTGTTCCCACACTGCACAGCCACGTTGACATCAGGGACCAGTCCTGAGAGTTACACACAAAGCACAAGGAAACGTGAGAAAACGAGAGCCCTGGCCTGTCCAAGCTGCCACAGTTAGGCTACCCGTGGTTGCACTTGCCACCGCGCGCACCCTCAATCTTCATCCCTGAAGCTTCCTTACACACAAGCCAGTCTGTCCATGATGGGACTTGGGCACACAAGTTTCTCCTAAGTAGACTTTTGTGGGTTATCAGCTTGAGTTCTAAATTCTGGGAAGATGTGAGTGATGGTATATATGTGTCTGTGTCCCTAGTGTATGTTGGTCCTGCCATCGGTGACCAGTGTCTGGACAGTTTTGACATCTACCTGCCGGCATGCTTGGCTGGGGGTCTGAGCCTTTAATACCATGGATTGTCACTGACATTTGGCACAGAGTGAAAATTTCCATGGGTACCCAAAAAACTGTGGCAACTTCCAAGGAATGAAAGACCACTTGTGCGATGCATGCTGACCCCCAAAACCTGAGAGAATAATGCATTTTCACCCCTGAAACCACCGCCAGGTGTGGGGTGCTCTGAGAGTCCTCAGTAGTGAGTAGGATCACAGGACCTCCTCTAGAGCTGCCAGGGTTTCTGTGTTGCGGCAGCAAAGAGCAGGAGCACTGCTGCAAACACAGCCATCCTCACACTTGCGCTCCAGCATCTGCCAATCTCATTTGTGTGTCAGTGGTCACCTAGGTCAGGGAGGACAGCAGTGGCTTTGCCCAGAGGCTCCCAGGGTCAGACTTGACCCCCAGTGGCCTCTCCATAATTGCCTCTCCCTAATCACCCCAACCCTGGCAAGCCCTCCAAATATCCTGAAGTCAGCTCAGCAGAACAGTATACCGGGCCACAAACCCCACCAAACATTCAACCTCACACCTGCCAACCCAGATGACTATGCTAATCACATTCAGCACAAGTGAGCACCCACCAGTCCTTGGAAAACCTCCAGGATTATGTCCCTGCCACATGACCCAATCCCTCAAGACAGGGTGCATTCAGGCATCAGATTATCTCAGAACCCCAGGGTACAGCAAATGCCTCTAAAAACAACCTCCCATCCACAAGACGTCGAGGTTCCTCTGCTGGCCAAGACAATCTGGGCTCAGGCTCTGGGATTACAGCCACAGGAGCCAGGGGCATGACTTATAGGCCCTGAAGTGTCCAGCAGCTTTTGTTACTACCTGAGGGAAGCTACCATGCCCAAGGTGCTAACTCTCCTGAGTTAACTGCATCACATCACTGGTCCTGCCTCTGAAGTCCAGATAAAGGGGATTTGTCCATTTCAAATAGAAGTACAGTACCTGGGCCTTCGTGGCACAGTCCTGCAAACCTGCTTCATGCACGGTCAGGAGTACAACAGATTACCTGGCACTCACACCCTCAGCAAAGGGATCCCGGCACATTACTTGCCTAGAATCCCACCAAGGCACCAACCAAATTGTCTAGTCATGTTACCAAACTCTACTGCATGAACAAGCTCTGAAATCACTGGGGCTTGACCTTCTGCCTGGCCATGAGAACTCACAGCAACCATGCTCACCATGGTGTCCTCAGAGACAACCCATCCCATTGTCCCTGTTATTTCCTTTGCTTCCTGTTATTTCCTTACAAGAACCACTCTACTCTGTGGAAGATTCTCCCAAGAGAAGGGAACACAATGTTCATGCCAGGTGGACTCCTACCACCAGGTCACACAGGCACTACCGCCAAGTGTGAATGCCACACTCAAGGGGATGTCTGATCTCTTCAGAGCCCTCAGGTCCTCTGCTGCTACATCGCACCACCAGCTGAGACACCTAATGCTAGCCAGGCAACTTGGCTATATATCTCCTGTTGGCCAGGAAGAGGAGTACTCGGTACCAGGACCCACTGCACAGACAACCTGGGCCTAGGCTGCACACAGCCAACGATGGAGGTGAATACTTGGCCTGGGTCCATCCACACAATCGGACCCTGCACACCCTGCTGCATCCTACACCACTGCTGTCCATGTGGGGAGCAACACACAAACTCACTTCACCAATGAACCAGGAACTCTCCTGCCCAGAGCAGCCAACTGAGGGATAGCTTTGGCACTTCTTGAATGGACCTTTCACTATGGGCACATCCTGGGTTATGTAGATAACCACTACCTGGACGTGGGCCCTCACTTCATAGTCCCTTATAGAGGCAACGTGCTGGACCTCAGTCACGATGAGAACGACGGTTGTGAGTTCTCACTCATTTTGTTCAGCTTTTCCAAGGAATGTTTATGGGGGAATCATCATCGATCCAAGCACATGCCAAGGGGCGGGGCCTTCAACACCGAAGGCATGGTGCTTCGTCAGCTGCTCTGCCTAACCACCTTTGTAGGCCTGTAGAGTTAGGGTAATGCCCTTGCGCTAGGAGGTCAGTTGGGTCACTGCAGTGGTGTGGCCTAGGCGTGGCCAAAGTCTCCAGCAAGCATACCGAAGCCTGTGGGGATGTGAAGTGCTATGGGCTTTGTCCCCAGGGTTGGCCCTGGAAATGCTTACCATCCTCCGAGATCCAGCAGCTTCCCACTCACCAAGGGAAGTTTGAATTCTAGTGTCTTTAACGGCCTCAAGTCCCCTGCAGAAGCACACTTCTTCCTGTCCTGCATGGCCTAATTGACATCAGCATACGGACCTGAGATGTATACACAAAACACAGGCCCTCTTCAGAAAACCAGAGACCTTGCCTGCTCCAAGCCGCCATGCTAGTCTGCCCCTTGTCCCCACGCCACAATGCATCCCCTCAATCTTCATCCTTGAAGCTTCCTTTCACTTGAGCCAGTCTCCATGCCTGGACTACGCATAAACAAGTTTCTCATGAGAAGGCTCTTGTGGGTTCTCAGCTTGAGTTCTGAATTCTATGAAGACGTGAATCACAATCTATGTGCATCTGTGTCCCAAGTGTGTGTTGGTCCTGCCACTGGTGACCTCTGCCAGAACAGTTACTCATCTCCCTTCAGGTACTCTTTTGCTGATGATCGGAGCCGTCAATACTGTGGATGGGCACCAACATCTGGCCCAGAGTGACAAGGTCCATGGGCACCACACCAACCTGCGGCAATTCACAAGGAAAGAAAGGACTGCTTGTGCGATGCATGCTGCCCCCGAGGACCTGAGATTCAGTCAGGCCTTTGGTTACCTGGATCCTCTGCCAGGTGTGAGGTGCTCTGAGAGTCCCTAGTCATGATTACAATCACAAGAGCTCCTCAACAGCTGCCCAGGGTTTCTGTGTTGTGGCAGGAAAGGGCAAGAGACCCACTGCAAACACAGCCAACCTAGAACTTCCGCTCCTGCATCTCCCAATCTCATTTGTGTATCAGTTGTCTCCAGGACTGGGCGGCCAGCAGGGGCTTTGCCCAGATGCACCCAGGGTCATAATTGTCCCCCAGTGATCTCTCCCTAATTGCCTCTCCCTAATCGCCCCGACCCTGGCAAGCCCTCTGAATGTCCTGAAGTCAGCTCTGGGGAACATGAACCAGCCCTCAAACCCACCGAGAATAACCTCACACCTGCTAACCCAGAGGACTGCACTACCCTCAACAGGCACACAGGAGCTCTGGACCATGGGAAACCATCAGGTTGATATCCCTATCCCCATGACACAATCACCCAAGACAACGTGAGTTCAAGCAGATTAGTTTCAGAACTCCAGGGTACAGCAAGTGCGCTGGAAAAACAACCTCCAACCCCATTAGACGGCGAGGTTTCTCTGCTGGCCAAGATAATCTGGGATCAGGCTCCAGGATTACAGACACAGGAGCCCGGGGCATGAGTTATAGGCCCTGAAATGTCCAGCAGCTGCTGTTGCAAGCTGAGGGAAGCCACTATGCCTGAGGTCCTAACTCTCCTGAGTTACAGTACCACATCACTGGTCCTGCATTGGAGGCCCAGGTGAAGAGGGTTTGTCCATTTCACGTAAGATAAGCACATAGCTGGGCCTTCGTGGCACAGACCTGGAAACCTGCTTCATGTCAGTCAAGAGTATGAGAGATTTCGCTGCACTCACACCCTCAGCAAAGGTATCCTGGAAGATTGCTTTCCTGGAATCCCTCCCACCAAGGCACCAACCAAATGGCACCAGACATGTACCCAAACTCTATTGCATGATCCAAATCTGACAAAACCTGGGCTTAACCTGTGTGATACACCAAGAGTATCCACTGCCCTGCCTTGAGAACTCACAGCAACCATGCTCACCAGGGTGTCCTCAGAGACAACCCATCCCATTGTCCCTGTCATTTCCTTTGCACCAAGCCCAAGAGCCACTCCACTCTGTGGAAGACTCTCCCAAGAGGAGGAAACACAACATTCATGCCAGGTTGACTCCTACCACCATGTCACACGGGCACTACTGCCAAGTGTCAATGCCACACTCAAGGGGATGTCTGATCTCTTCAGAACCCTGCAGTACCCTGCTGCCACATGACACTGCCAGCTGAGACACCTAATGCTAGCCAGGCGACCAGGCTTTGTGTCTCCTCTTGGCCAGGAAGAGGAGCACTCGGTTCTGGGAACCACTGCACAGGCAACCAGGGCCTCGGCCACACCCAGCAGACCCTCGAGGTGAATACTTGGCTCCACCTGAATCCACACAATCAGACCCTGAACACCCTGCTGCATCCTTCACCACTGCTGCCCACGTGGGGAGCCAGCACGCAAACTCCCAGCACCACTGCACAAGGCACTCTGCTGCCCAGAGTAGACAACTGAGGGATCGTCCCCCTGGCACTGCTGGAATACACCATTCACCTTGGGCACCCCTTGGTTTGTGGAGAGAACCGCTACCCTGGACGTGGGCCCTCACTGTAATAGTCTCTTACATAGGCAATGTGCTGGACCTCAGTCACGATGAGAACGACGGTTGTGAGTTCTCACTCATTTTGTTCAGCTTTTCCAAGGAATGTTTATGGGGGAGTCATCATCGATCCAAGCACATGCCAAGGGGTGGGGCCTTCAACACAGAATGCCTGTTGCTTTGTCAGCTGCTCAGTCCAACCACCTTCACACCGTACAGTGTCCAGGGATACGCCTCAGCACAGGGAGGAAGTGGATCACTACAGAGGTGTGGCCCCGGTGTGGCCAAAGCCTCCCGAGAACATACAGGTGTCTGCAGGGCTGTTAAGTGCTATGGGCTTTTCTCCAGTGCTGGCCTTGGCCATGCTTACTGTCCTCAGAGATCCAGGAACATCCAGCTCACCAAGGGCAGTTTGAATTCTAGCGTCTTGTAGGGCCTCAATTCCTCAGCAGAAGTACACTTCTTCCCACCATGCACTGGCCACCTAGACATCTGTGACCAGTCCTGAAGGGTACACACAAACCACAGGCACTCTTGAGAAAACCAGAGTCATGTCCTGCTCCGAGCTTCCATGCTTAGGCTGCCTGTGTTGTCCCACGCTACTGCATGTCCCCTCAATCCTCTTTCCTGTATCTTCCTTTCAATCTAACCAGTCTTCCCATATGGGAGTATTGGTATACAAGTTTTTCTTGAAAAGGCCCTTGTGGGTTTTTTCTTGATATCCTAATTTTCCATGAATGGGCACCTACATCTGGCCTTGAGAGACAAGTTCCCTCAAACCCACGACAGCTTCCCGGGTACCACTTGTGTAATGCATGCTGCCTCAGAAGACCTGAGACACAGTCAAGTCTTTGGCCCTCGGTAGCATCTTGCGGGTCTGGGTCGCTTCCCAGCATCACCAGAATTCAGTACAAGCAAGGGACTTCCTCAACAGCTGATCCAGGAGTTGTGTTGCACTGGGAAAGAGAAAAGCACAATTACAAAATGGCAAACCTAGTTCCTGCACTCTGTATCTCTCCAGCTCACATTTTGTTAGTGGAGACCCTTTGGCCACAAAGGACTCAGAAGGCACCTGTGCCTTTGCCCAGATGAATCCAGTTTTGGGCATGGACCCACAGTGTCCTCCTCCTAGGATGCTGTCCATCAATCTCCCTTATCCTGTGAAGCCCTCAGAATGTCCTGAAGCCAGCTCTCAGTAAATCTGCCATTGGCCCACAAACCCAGAATGCTGTCAATAGGATGCCCATCTCTGCTTCTGTCTCCAACTTGCTGCTAATGCACATCTTGAGAGAAACAAATGATGGGTTCCTATAACACATGTGGGAAACCTGTATTCAGTTGATGATTCCTAGCTGGTGCTCTGAACCAGTCCTAAAAGTTGCAGGTATAGGAAGAATGAATTAGCAGATGGCAGATCTGTGTATGTGTGTATCTGTCTGTCTTGCTCCCTCCCCGACACCCACATTTTTTTCCTGTAAAAGAAATACCCTTTTAATGCAAAAGATAGGGGCCAGCATTTTGGTGTAGCAGGTTGAGCCACCACCTGCAATGCCAACATTTCCTATGGGTGCTGGTTTGAGTTCTAGCTGTTCCACTTCAAATCCAAATCCTTGCTAATGTGCCTCAGAGGACAGTGGAAGATGGTCCAAGGTTTGGGCCCCTGACCTGCACATGGAAGACCCAGATGGATTTCCAGGCTTCTGGCTTCAGCCTCGCTCAGCCCCAGCCACTGCAGCTATTTGGGGAGTGAACAGTGGATAGAAGTTCTCTCCATCAATGCTTCTCTCTGTAACTCTGCCATACAAATAAATAAAACATTAAAAATGCAAAAGACAAAGAAAAAATATACAAAACATTAATCCTAAATAAGATAATAGATTTATGATCAGAAAACATGGAGGCCAAAGGGCATATTCAAATTGTTGAAAACAAAACACAAATGCAGAACAATTCCCTAGATAGCTGCACTAGACTTTAAAAATGAAGAATAACTTAAGACATTCAAAAATAGACAAAAACTAAAATAATGTATTGCAGAAAGATATTATACTATGAGGAAAATTGAATGGAGACTTATGAAAGTGAAATAGAAGAACACTAGATAGCAACTTTCAACTATAGATGAAAAGAGGATCAATAAAATAATAAGGAAATCATTACAAAAAGCAGTATAAATGTATTGCCTGTTAAAATTCCTTGCTTCTCGTATCAGGTTTAAAAGATAGCTACAAGGGATGGACAATGGGCACAACAGTTAAGATGCTGCTTGCAGGAAACACATTTGATACCCATTCCCATAGAGAAATGGCTGGTTGGAGTCTCAATCTCTTCTTCTAATCCAGCTTCCTGCTACTGCACATCCTGAGAGGCATCAACTGATACTCAAGTACAATCCCTGCCACCTGTGTGGGAGATACAGATGGACTCTAGCTCCTGGCTTCAGCCTGGCCCGGCTCTGGCCATTACAAGCATTTGACCTAGTAGATTCTGTTCTCCTACATCTGTATCTTTGCCTTTCAAATAAATGTAAATAAATAAATAAAAAGTTTGCAGAAAAATACCACTTGGTACACACACATCCCATACTGTAGTGACTAGTTTGAGTCCCAGTTATTCCATTTCTTATCCAGCTTCCTGCTAATGCACACACTGGGAGAGGGCAGGTAATGATTCAATTACTTTGGTCCTTGCCACACATATACAGGATCAATCTGAAATATGATCTCAGCTTCTGGTTTGGGCCTGGACAGGCCTGGACAGGCAGCTGTGGGCAACTGAGGAATGAAACAGCAGATAAAGATATCCTTCTGCTCTCTGTCTCTTTCTCTTAAATAAAATGCTTTTCAAAAAAATAAAATTTATTTTAAAAGACAACTGTGATACACAATACTTCTAAAACTGGTAAAGGACTTTAATGATAAAGCTAGCATTGTGGCCCAGCGGCTTAAGTCACTGCCTGCAATACTTGCATCGCAAATGAGTGCTGGCTCAAGTTCCACCTGCTCCACTTCCAATTCAGCTCCCTGCTAAAGCACCTGGGAAGGCAGTGGAATTTGCCCCAAGTTGTTGGGCCATATCACCCATGTGGAAGACCCAGAGAGAATTCCAGGCTCTTGGTTTTGGGTTGAAGCCACCTGGAGAGTGAACGAGCAAATGAAAGATTAGTATTTCTCTTCCCCTCTACCCCTCCCCCACCTCCTTTTCAAGTAAATAAATAATGTTTAAAGGAGACTTAGAATGAATAGCAATGTCATTTGAACAACAAAAATTTGAAAAAAAATTTGAAAAAAAAGGAAAGGTACAAGAAGTAAACTCTTCAGTTAAAAGGTACACTTTTATATGAGTTAGATTAAAAGAAATGAGTAATCAACTGTAATCCAAGTCATCTTCCACTGACATCCTAGATGTATTAGCAGGAAGGAGAATAGGAAATACAATAACCAGAACTCAAACTGGTACTCCACTACAGGATGCCATTGTCAAAGAGGTGCTTAACCTGCTGAATCACAACTTCAGCCAATGTTCCTACAAATTCCTAATCTTCAAATTCAAGAGGTTATTTGTTTCTATAATAGATAACTAGGGGCCACTGCTGTGTGGTGCAGTGGGTTAAAGCCTGAGGTGCTGGCATGGGCGCTGGTTCTAGTCCCAGCTGCTCCTCTTCCGATCCAGCTCTCTGCTATGGCCTGAGAAAGCAGTAAAGATGGCCCAAATCCTTGGGCCCCTGCACCCACAAGGGAGACCCGGAATAAGTTCCTGGCTCCTGGCTTTGGATTGGCACAGCTCCGGCTGTTGTGGCCATCTGGGAACCAGTGGGTGGAAGACCTCTCTCTCTGTTTCCACCTCTCTCTGCAACTCTGTCTTTCAAATAAATACAATAAATCTTTAAAAAAATATAATAGATAATTAGCTTGATGGTCAGTCATGTCACCAGAGGTTTCTTTTCTTGGAATACTAGTCCCAAGGCAGAAAATTCTAACTGCATCTAGCCCCACCAGGCAGTGAAGCCCACTTTCCATCATAAAGAAAATGGTATAGCTGATCAACCAAGGAAGGTCATGATTGCTACCAACTAGGAACTTGGGCAAATGCTGAATACAAACCTCTCATCCCAACTCTAATCATAAGAACCTTCACTGGTAACTCATCTAGAAGACCAGCAATTGAATTATAGCTCTCAACCTCCTCTCTTTCTTCCTCTTCCTCCCCCTCTTCTCTTCCTTCTCCCTCATATTCTGTCTTCCAAGTAAATGAAACATAAATAAATTAAATATATAAACAACATGGCAACACCCATTTGAGTTAGAGTAGCAGACCTGAATAGGTTCTGACAAAGAATATATGAACAAGAAGTCTAAAACGTATATATCTAGCGCTTCAAGATAAAGTTTGTTGATTCTTGCTACATAGAAAACTTGTTAATAGAAAAACTGTAAATAACCATCCATAGCCTTATTTATAACAGCCAAAGTTGGAAACAACATGAATGCCATTCAAAAAAAGAACAGTCAAGAGCTGGAGTTACAGTCACAGAATAGACATACGGAGTACTTCAAAACTGTTAGGATTGATAAACAAATTCCACAAAGTTGCAAGATACAAAATTGACACCAAAAAACAGCATTTTTAGTAAAAGGTGAAAGATTTATATAATCTGAAGAGAAATCAGAGTATAAAAAGCAACATTTATATATATAAATAATGATCTCACTGAAAAAGAACTTATTTACAAGAGAAATTCCATTTACAATAGCGGAAAAAAAAAGGAAATACCTTGGAATAACCAAGTGTATGAAAAACTCTATTAAGTATATTAACCAAGTGCATGAAAAAATCTACAATGAAAATCACAGAACACTAATGAAAAAATTGAGAGGATTATAAAAAATGGAGGCCGGCGCCGTGGCTCAACAGGCTAATCCTCTGCCTTGCGGCGCCGGCACACCGGGTTCTAGTCCCGGTCGGGGCGCCGGATTCTGTCCCGGTTGCCCCTCTTCCAGGCCAGCCCTCTGCTGTGGCCCAGGAGTGCAGTGGAGGATGGCCCAGGTGCTTGGGCCCTGCACCCTATGGGAGACCAGGAAAAAGCACCTAGCACCTGGCTCCTGCCATCGGATGAGCGTGGTGCGCCGGCCGCAGCGCGCCGGCCGCGGCAGCCATTGGAGGGCGAACCAACGGCAAAGGAAGACCTTTCTCTCTGTCTCTCTCTCTCTCACTGTCCACTCTGTCAAAAAAAAAAAAAAAAAGTAAAAAATGGAGATTTCCTATGTCAAAGATTGGATGAGTTCGTATTATCAAAATTTCCATAACTACCTCAAATGACTTACAGATTCAATGTAAACTTCAACAAAATACCTCAGACATCCTTCATAGAATTAGAAAAAGTTACCAAAAGTCATATGGAAACACAAAATATGCCACATACCCAAAGAAGTCTTGAACAACAAAGCTGAAAACATCAGACATACTACACAGCTATTATAACCAAAACAGCATAGTAGAACATAAAATACACCATATAGAATTAACGGTACATAATAGAAACCCAAGAAATAGGTGGACATGTGACACAGTGGTTAAATTGCTGCTTGGGACACCCACATCCTATATTGGAGTGTTTGGTTTGAGTCCTGGATCATCTGTTTCTGAGTCAAATTCCTAATAATATGCAACCTCAGAGACAGAAAATTATGCCTCAAGTATTTGTGTCCCTCTAAAAACATGCAAGGTCCAGATAGAGTCCTGGGCTCCAGGATTCACACTGGCCCTATCTTCCCTTGCTAGTGAGGGCATCTGGAAGTAAACTAGTAGATGGAAGATCTATCTTTAATAAAATAAGAATTCAATCGATAAATAGATAATCTAATAAATAACAAGTAAAACTTCAAAAAGAAAAAGTGTTTTAAAAAATACAGAAATAGGTAGTCACGTGGCACAACAGATGTCACTTGAGTTGCCCACATCAAGTCCAGACTCATCTTCTTCCTATCCAGTTTCCTGATAATCTGCACTCTAGGAAGCACCAGGTAATGGCTTAAGTACATGGGTAATATGAACCAATCTATATAACATAATATAAACTCGATCTAGGAAGACTTAGATTGAATTTCAGGCTCCTGGGTTTGTCCTGTTCCATCCTTGCTGTTCTGTTCATTTAGATAGTGAAATAGGGGTTGGAAGATCTCTCTTGGTATGTATGTCTCTGTCCCTCTGTCTCTCTGCATTACAAATAAAAAGAAAGTAAATAAATAAACAAACCCAGGATAGCATTCCATGTATCTGCAATTTCAAGTTTCACCATAGCTATATAAAGGTGTTAAAGATATTCCATGAAGAGCGAGCAGTCTCTTCAACGAACAGTGGTGGGAAAACTGGATTTCCACATGCAAATTTTTGAATCAAGACCCCAAACTTTTCCTCACATTCAAAAATCAACTTGAAAAGTATCAAATATCTAAATAAAACATGAAACTACTAGAGGAAAATATAGGAGAAACACTTATACGCCATAGGCTATACATATATTTTTTTTGGTAACCATGAGATCTCAAAATCACAGTTAACAAAAGTGAAAATGGAAAACAGTTTATATCAAACTCAGAAATTTCTGCATAGCCAAGGAAACAATCAACAGAGTGAAGAAACAAGTGTCACAGTGGGAGAAAATATTTATAAAATATGCCATCTGACAAAAGACTAGTACCCAAAACTTCAACAATGATCTTAGAATTGATCTGAATAGACATTTTCCAAAGGCAAAATACATATGGCCAGCAAACACATAGAAACATGCTCAACATCATTAGCCTTAAGGGGAATGCAACCAAAAATCACAATGAAGCATTATCTCACTCCAGTTAGAATGGCAGTTATCAAAACTACAGACAATAAAAAGTGCTTGTGTAAAAAGGGAACGCTAGTATACTACTGGTGTGAATTAAAACTTGTGCCATCATTATGAAGAACAATATGGAGGTTCCTTAAGAAATAAAAAAATAGATCTATCATATGATCATTTTATCCTACTTCTGAGAACATATGCGAACATAATGAAGTCAGCATATGAAAGAGAAACCTGTACTTTTTTGTTTACTAAAGCGGTGTTCACAATAGCTATGATATTCAACCAATCAAGATGTCCATCAGTGGATGAATGAATACATACAATGTTGTACATATACACAATGGAATATTGCTCAGCCAAAAAAAAAAAAAGTAAGATCTGTGGGACCAGCGTTGTGGCATAGCACGTAAAGCCACTACCTGTAATGCTAGCACCCTCTATGGGTACTAGTTCATGTCCCAGCTGCTGCACTTCCCATCCAGCTCCCAGCTAATGCACCCAGGAAAGCAGCAAAGATTGGCCAAGGTGCTTAGGCCCCTCCACCCATGTGGAAGACCTAGAAAAAGCTCCTGGCCCCTAGCTTCAACTTAGCCCAGACCCAACCATTGCAGCCATCTGGTAAGTGAACCAGCAGATGCAAGATCTATCTGTCTCTCTTCTCTCTGTGTAACTATTTCAAATAAATAAATAGATATTCAAAAAATAAAATACTGAAATTTACAACTAAAATAAACCATCCATATAAAGAAATGTATTTTTTTGAATCATAGGTGGACATTAAAATATATACACACACACTCATATACATACGTACACATTCATGCACTATTTACACAAACACAAACATGCATACATATATACAGCAAAAATGCAGATGCCATAATATTTGGTATATAGATATTTATAAATGTTTTCACTGAACATATTAATTTAATTATTAATTATTAATTATAATAATTTCACTGACATATTAATATATTCTTCCTTAATTTTATTATGTTAATATATCTACCCCTGTTTCCTTTGTGTTTGTGTTTCCATAGAGTCTATTTAATTCTCAAACTTACCAAATATTTTGGGGGGATGTATTTCTTAAGTATAGCATACAGTTATGAGACCATTCTGAATGGTTACTATGAGAAAACCATTCTGAAAACCATGTCATCTTAATAAGCACAACTTCATTCCCTGATTATGGTCATTGTTACATTTTTAAAATTTATAAATGCCAAAATTTTTAAAAATGGAATTTACTGCTTGATAATATTTTTAAAAAGAATTTTAATGCCAAAGTGAATTACAGGAAAAATTACCTTCAGTACTTAATACTGCATTGTATTTTTTTATGAAAATATTTTCATAATGAAAATTGCTAAGAGAACTAAAACGTGAAAAACATACAAATGTGTAAAAACAATATATAAACTATTCCCTAATTTGATTTACAAAAAGATGTCTTGTGTGACAAAGAAGGCACTCTTGAACCATCCTGAGAACAGCAGTCAGCAGGCCCCAAATATGCCACAATCTAAATGAAAATATTCTTAGGAAGTATATTAATGATACTTAGAATAGTTTATTGACTCTCTATTGAAGTAGAATGTACATACAGCAAAGTTTACACACTAAGACATACCTGAATAAATCTGTACTACACAAAAACAGTGACTGATCAACACACAAACAGTATTTGCCAGCATTCCAGAGAACACCCAGATGACTTATTATTTGCACAACAACCCAGAGACATCTTAACCTGCCTTAACCTATGTTAACACTTTTCAAAAAATAGCATCTTGTTTATGGTAGCTATAAAGCTATAAAACTATAAAGTTTATATAAGTTAGTGTCACTACTCAGAATGTATTATTCTTTTTCAGAAGCTTTTTTGCTGTTCTAGTTATTATTCTATTCCATATTAATTTTTAATCATCTTGCTAATATCTACAAAGAAGCTTGCAATGATTTTTCCTTGCATTGGATCTCCAGATGAAATTGGGTAGAACTGACAATACTGATATTTCTAATTAATAAACATAGTATACTTTTATAACCTACATTAGTTTAGATATTTCTTCACAATCTTCATCAATGCTTAGTATTCAACATAGAGATGATTTATATCTTAAGAGATTTACACTTACATATACACTTTTGTATTATTATAAATCATATTTACTTTCTCAAGGCTAATATAATAATATAACTATTGTATATTTACTTTTAATCCTACCAATTTGCTAAACCATGTTTCTAGTTCTAAGAGTATTCTAAGTTCTTTGAGATTTTCTAATGTACAGAATAATGCATCTGTAAAGAGAGATTTGTTTTTTGCCTCTGATTTTTATGGATCATTTCTTGCCCTTCCCCTGTGGCTGGGGATAGAATTCTACATAAATGAAGAGACAGGACATTTTTATCTTTTAAAAACACACTAGATTGTACATTGTTAATGCTTGCAATTTACAGAACAAATATTACATACCAGTATACTTAAATAGCCTTTGGATTCAGAGGGCAGCCATGAGACCACACATCTTTGTATATTAACATGCACAAATATACAAAGTAGGGATTTTTAACATTATATTTACTAGATAAAAATACATTTCAGTGCTCCTCCCATTCATTTTCACTCTCACAAGTTTTTAATGATGGGGATTCTAGTATGCTTCAGTATTTGGTAAGGTTTTTTTTTCCTCTTAGATTCTACAACTCTCCCTGTTTTGGGTCATTTTGTTCATTGTTATCTAGCTCATTTGAACTCTTGCCTGGTTCTGGAGAAATTAAAATATATAAAAATATATTCATTCATATATAAATGTAAAATAAACATCAAAAGTTAATATTTGTAGAATTTTTGATAAGAAGTTTGTCAAAAGGAAGAGTTTACCTACTCGTACTAAAGAATTGAACTCTAGGTTCCACATAACACATACTCTGCATAGTCATGCAAAATAATATACAAAATGCATTTCTTATAGGTTTGTATTTCAATTGTATTAATAACAGTGATGAAATATGTGAAATGCTATTATCATTCTACTTACTGAATCTGACGTAATTTCTTTTGTGAGGCCAACACAGTATTAAAAATCAAACATAGGGGCTGGAGCTGTGGCGTAGCAGGTAAAGCTACTGCCTGCATTACTGGTATACTATTTGGGCATCAGTTTGAGTTCAGGCTGCCCTACTTCTGATCCAGCTCTCTGCTATGGCCTGGGAAGGCAGTATAAGATGGCCCAAATCCTTGGGCACCTGTACCCGCATGGGAGACCAGGAGGAAACTCCTGACTCCTAGCTTTGGATTGGCACAGCTCTGGCTGTTGCAGCCAACTGGGGAGTGATCCAGATGATGGAAGATCTCTCTCTCTCTCTCTGCCTCTCCTTCTCTCTCTCTGTAACTCTGACTTTCAAATAAATAAATAAATATTAAAAAAAGATTTAAAAAAATTTAAAAAATAAAAATGAAACATACTTTTGTTTCTGAAGAATGAAATGTTTCTTGATTCTTTATATTTAAAATCTTGAAGGCCTTAGAAAAATCTCATTAAATTGAACATATAATTTTATGCATTGAGAAAATGTATAAAAGAAAATGAATGCAAGTCAAACCTCAATGATGAGAAAAGTAAACAAAAATGATACATAATGAGCTTATGGGTCTGACCAAAATGATCCAATAGCCATAATCTTAGTTATTAAGTCAACATGCTGTAACCACAAAAATTTTTTGAGAAATTCTTAGTTGAATTTCACAAAAGGATATTTAATTGCAATATGAAGCCGCAAAAAATACCAATCATTCCCCCAATATTCTTCACTTGTCATTCTATGAAAAAGTGAGATCAAATAAAATTATAAAAGGAAATGATTCAGAAACAATGTGGAAATTCTCAACAGGATAAAGAGACATTAAGTAAATATTATCCAACATGCCACTATAAAGATGAACTCAAAGACCTGAGATGTGGCATGGAACACAAAATGTATGACTGTCAATGGATACTGGTTTAGTTACTCACCCCTATTCTCTGAAGTGGAAGAACACATTCTAATACTCCTCTACCTCAGCAAATCAAAACAGAAAGAAAAGAAATAATCTCAGAAAATACTTGAGTAAAAATAACAAAGCACTAAAATTGTTTCCATTGTCAACATTTAATATAGGCATTTGATGATAACTTTATTCAGTCTAACATTAATAAGACTTGCAGAACCAATAATATTTTGCACAATCCATTTTCAATGCAGTCTTTACTCATTAATATTTCCTATATACAGTATTCATCTACACTCTTTGTTCACAGTGAACAAACTGAAGCAAGTCTTGAGTCACTGAGACTATAAAAATTACTTAAGATTGGGGCTGGTGTTGTGGCATAGCTGGTTAAGCCACATGGGTGCTGGATCATAGACCTGGCTGGTTTACTTGAATCAGCTCCCGGATAATGGACCTGGGAAAGAAGCAGAAGATGGCCCAAGTCCTTGAGCCCCTGCATCCACATGGGAGACCCAGAAGAAGCTCCAGGCTCCTGGCTTCAGCCTGGCCCAGCCCCAGCTGTTGCAGCTATTTGGGGAGTGAACAAGTGGATGGAAGATCTCTCTCTGTCTCTCCTCCTTTCTAATTCTGCCTTTCAAATAAATTTAAAAAAACATTTTCTTAAAAAAGTATATAATATAGATTGCTAACATTATTTTCTGAGAAAAAGAAAACACATATTTATATCAGTATTGTCATTACAGAGGTCACCAAATATTGCCAGGCTCTGAGAGTCTTATTTGCCCTATTACAGAATCACTCATCTGGACCTCAGATTGACATCTGGAATGAGTCCCTCAGCATCCTCAGACACTTGTTCTCATCATCGATCCAGATAAGCACCCTCCTAACAAATAAGTATTTCCATTGCCAGGCTTATTTTGTGCAAGCTTATGTAATGCATTATGAAGGAAGAACAATAATTATACAGTGGAAGTTTTACTTAGTATACAGTGTATAAATATGTTTGGTTGTTCTAATAAAATTATATAAATCTATTGGGAATTTAAAAAGAAAACATTTCTAATCAACTGAAATTCTACAAGAGTGAGCAAAAACAAATAACATGATTATAGAACAAATATGAGTAGAAATATATTTTGAATATGCCAGATAAAGATAAAATAATCAATATTTAGCAAACTTGAAATTTTTTTTGGACAGGCAGAGTGGACAGTGAGAGAGAGAGAGAGAGACAGAGAGAAAGGTCTTCCTTTTGCCGTTGGTTCACCCTCCAATGGCTGCCGCGACTGGCGCACTGCTGCCAGTGCACTGTGCTGATCCGAAGCCAGAAGCCAGGTGCTTCTCCTGGTCTCCCATGGGGTTCAGGGCCCAAGCACCTGGGCCATCCTCCACTGCACTCCCTGGCCACAGCAGAGAGCTGGCCTGGAAGAGGGGCAACCGGGACAGAATCCAGCACCCCAACTGGGACTAGAACCCGGTGTGCCAGCGCTGCAAGGCAGAGGATTAGCCTATTGAGCCGCGGCACCGGCCCAAACTTGAATTTTAATACAAGAGTACTTTCTTCCAACACAAAATGGTGAAAAGGAAATATACCAATGATTCACCAAATCATTCAAGCTACATCAAAAAGAAATTTTTAAAAAGGAACAAACAACAATGAGGATTCTATTAACAAACCAGGAACAGTCACAGGGGGGGAAATCTATCATAAAAAATATACTCTTCTGAACCTCTTGAGAACATGATTGCCCAGTCTTGAAGCTATGGCATCGCTAGCCACAATCCACAAAAACAATTTGAATAGCAACACAGTAGTCACTCACCTCTCTTCCATTAAGTACTCTAACTTGTTCTAAACTTTGACCTGCAGCAAAATGTCACAAAGAAATTAAGTCAGATAAAAATATGGAAATCTATTTAAAAATCAATAATGGTTGTTATAATTATTTATCATACAGCCACACAAATCAAGACTTGCTTTCTTGACACCTGTCATTTCCTTTATTCATTCCTTCCTGAACTGTTTATTCTGCAAATAATCAATAACCATCTCTAACATGTTATGTAAAATAGTGACACAACAATTGCTTCTTTGAATGATTCTAAAGTTGTAACCTACTAAATAAATACTTTATTTTAGCGGCTAAAATGAAAGGTGCATAATAGGGATGTTCTGACATAAATATTCTGGAAGAGATAAGAAGTCTGGATATCTACTTGAATAGTATACAAAAATACACGTGTAAAACTTTAAATCTACTTCAAAACATTATATATAAAATGATAGGACAATGAACAGAATACTAAAAGATGAAAATTTTCATAACTGAAATAGAAACTTAAAAAAATCTCAAATTGGGGCAAGCATTGCAGAAGAGGCCACCTGCAACACCTGAATCCAATTTGGGCACTTGTTGGAGTCTCAGCTCCTCTACTTCTGATCCAGTTCTCTGATATTGGCCTGAGAGAAGCAGCAGAATATAGTCAAGTGCTTGGAACCCTGCCACCCACGTGAGAGACCCAGAAGAAGTTCCTGGATCTGGGCTACAGCCTGGTCCAGCCCTGGCCATTGCGGACATCTGAATAATGAACCAGCAGATGAAAGACTCTCTGTCTCTCCAACTCTCGACATAACTCTGAGTCTTTTTTTACAAAAATTAAATAGGACATTACAAGGCTAACATGTAAGAGAGTAACATGGGGTGAGCATGGTCCTTTTACATTAAAACATAGAATTCAATTAAGGATCACAGGAGGAATGCATGAGTAGAATAACAGAGGACTCTGAAGAATAAATGTTTGAAGGTAAATCATGGAATTCAAACTGTCATAGAACACCAGGGAAGGATTTGGGAAATAAAATGTAAAATTGCTTAAATACAAAAAAAACAGATCCAAAAAACCTGTTATAAATATAATGATGTAGGTAGGCAGAAAAAAGTAACAGGACATAATAGAAAGATAAGGTATACACAAAGTCATCAAAAAGAAGGAATGGGGGCCAGTGCTGTGGCAAAGCAGGTAAAGCCATGTCCTATAGCTGTTGGCATCCAATATGAATGACAGTTTGAGTCCCAGCTGCTCCTCTTCCAGTCCAGCTCTCTGCTACGGCCTGGGAAAGCAGTAAAGTATGACCCAAGTCCTTGGGCTCCTGCACCCATGTGGCAGACCTGGAAGAAGCTCCAGACTCCTGGCTTCAAATCAGCCCAGCTCTGGCCATTACAGGCTTTTGGGGGGAGTGAATCAGTGAATGGAAGACTCTCTCTCCCCCTCAGTAACTCTGCCTCTCAAGTAAATAAATAAATCTTTTTTAAAAAAGGAAGGAATAGTGGTGAAATGAGTCAGACATAGAAAGACAAATACTACATGATCTCCCTCATATATGGGAGCTAAAGAAAAAAAAAACTCAATATGAAAACACAAAATGCCAATTACTAGAAGCTGGAAATATATGGAGGGATAGAGGGAGTGTGGATTAAAAGAAATAGAGGAAGCTGACTGTGGCTTACAGATTGTGATAAATACATATGATGTTAATAATAAGGGAGGCTGAGTGTGGGTTATATGGGAACTCTGTACAACTCCACAAAATTCTGTACAACTCCACAAAAATTTCTTTAGTAAATGTAAAGCTATCTGAAATTTTCAAAAAACTTAATAGGGAAGGAGTGATCATTTTAATAATAAAAAAAGTAAATCAGGACAATAAAAGTTATTTTTTTTTATTTTTTTAAAGATTTTTATTTATTTTTTTGACAGGTAGAGTTACAGACAGTGAGAGAGAGACAGACAGAAAGGTCTTCCTTCCGTTGGTTCACTCCCCAAATGGCCGCAATGGCCAGAGCTGAGCCAATCTGAAGCCAGGAGCCAGGTGATTCTGGTCTCCCATGCAGGTACACAGGCCCAAGCACTTGGGCCATCTTCCACTGCTTTCCCAGGCTGCAGCAGAAAGCTGGATTGGAAGAGGAGCAGCTGGGACTAGAACTGGCGCCCATATGGGATGCCAGCGCCACAGGCGGAGGATTAACCTAGTGTGCCACAGCATTGCCCTTACAATAAACGTTTGTAAGCGTAATAAAGGACACTACATAAATCAATTCACCAAGAAGATATAACTGTATCAAATGTGTGAGCAGTTAGCAACAAAGCTTCAACATGCAAGAAGCGAAACAGATGTGAAATTTACAATTATAAATGAAAACACTAATACTCTGCTCTCATCAATCGACTATATGAAGATAGAAAATCCACAAATATAAAGAACTGAACACCATGGGGCTGGTGCTTTGGCACAGTGGGTTAATGCCCTGGCCTGAAGCGCTAGCCATTGCAGCCAACTGGGGAATGAACCAGCAGATGGAAGACCTCTCTCTCTCTGACTATCCTTCTCTCTGTTAACTATGCCTTTCAAATTAATAAATAAATCTTTTAAAAAAAAAAGAACTGAACACCATAAAATGATTGGACATTCACAGAACATTAGAAGAACCACCAGTAGAACAAAATTAAATATTTGTAAATACACATGGGACATTTACCAAGACCATAATAATTTATCGAGACCATACGACAAACTTCAACAATTGTATAAGAATTGAAAGCATGCAAAGTATATTTTCTGGCTGAAATTAAAAAGGTGATTTTTAAAAAGGAAATGAAAACATATATAACCAGAAAATCATATAAACACTAGAAGTTGAAAAAACACTTCTGAATAATCACTGTGGTTCAAATAAATTAGAAAATAGTCTAAAGGAGCTAGCATTGTGGCTTAATGGATTAAGATACTACCTGTAATGCCAACACAATATATGTGTGCCAGTTTGTGCTTCTGCTGATCCTCTTCCAATCAAGCTCCCTACTAGTGACCTGGAAAAAGGAGCAGAATATAGCCCAAGTGCTTGGGTCCCTGCTACTCAAGAGGGAGACATGGAAGAAGCTCCTCTTCCCTGGCTTTGGCCTTGCCTAACGTCAGCTGTTATAGCCATCTGTAGAGTGAATTAGCAGATGGAAGATAACTCTGTCCTTCCTCTCTAACTTTGATTGTCAAATAAATAAATCGTTAAAAAATAAAAAGAATATATTCTAAAAACATGAAAAAATTTAAACATCAAAATTTGTGGAATAGATCTAAAGCAGTCTTTAAAGGGATATCTATAAAGTTAAGATTCTAATATCAGAAAAGAAAGTTATAAAATCAGCAACCCGTATACCAACAATAAGATACTAGAACAAAAGCCAAGAAAGACAACAGATGACAAGAAATACTAAAGTATATATTAATTCAATGAAATTGAAAAAATAAAAGCGAGTGATAGCAAAATCTGGTTGTCTTTAAAGACCAATATAACTATTTAAGACATGTTCACATGACAAAAATAAAGTTCAAAAAGGAAAGAGAACTTACAAGCAATGGGTAAGAGATATTTTGCTCAAAGACATCAAATGAACATAATCAGAGAATATTACAAACAGTTATACAATATACAACCAACAACCTGGTCTCCAAAAGAAGCATTATCAAGGCTAGCATTATGGCATAGAGGGTAAAGCCTCCACCTATGATGCTGGCATCCCATATGGGTACCAATTGGAGTTCTGGCTATTCCATTTCCAACCCAGCTCTCTGCTAATGTGCCTCAGAAAGCAACAGAAGACATTCCAAAGTGCTCAGGCCCTGGGCACTCACAGGGGAGATGTGGAAAATGTTCCTAGCCCCTGGCTTCAGTCTGGCCCAGCCATGGTTCTTACAGCCATCTGGGGAGTAAAACAGCAAATGGAAGATATCTCTCTCCCCCTCCCTCCCTCTCTGTCTTTCAAATAAATAAATAAATTTTTAAAAGAACACAGCACTATCATAAAAGAAGTAGACAAGTTATACTTTGACAAACCTAAAAACATATATTCTGGCCGGCGCCGTGGCTCAACAGGCTAATCCTCCGCCTTACGGCGCCGGCATACCGGGTTCTAGTCCCGGTCGGGGCACCGGATTCTGTCCCGGTTGCCCCTCTTCCAGGCCAGCCCTCTGCTGTGGACCAGGAGTGCAGTGGAGGATGGCCCAGGTGCTTGGGCCCTGCACCCCATGGGGAGACCAGGAAAAAGCACCTAGCGCCTGGCTCCTGCCATCGGACGAATGCAGTGCGCCGGCCGCAGCGCGCCGACCGCGGCGGCCATTGGAGGGTGAACCAACGGCAAAAGGAAGACCTTTCTCTCTGTCTCTCTCTCTCACTGTCCACTCTGCCTGTCAAAAAAATAAATAAATAAATAAATAAAAAACATATATTCTATGTGACTCCAAATAGATATTGAAAAATGGAATAAAACTAGAAGAAAATATTTGAAACCACAACCATAAGAAACTTTTTATCAAGAATATATCAAGGGGCTAGCATTGTAGCATAGCGGATAAAGCTACTACATGTGATGCTAACATCCCATACGGACACCGGTTCATGTCCCAGCTGTTCCACGTCCAATCCCTGCTAATGTTCCAGGAAAAGCAGGGGAAGACAGCTCATGCTAGAGACCTGGATGAAGCCCCTGACTTTGGCCTTGCCCAGACCTGGCTATTACAGCCATTTGGGGAATGAACCAGCAGATGGAAAATCTCTCTCCATCTTTTTTGGTAATTCTGACAATCAAATAAATAAATCTTTAAAAAAAAAAGAATATGTAAAGAATGCTCAAAACTCAACAGTATGTCCCCATGCCTTCAGGGTGTATAGCCCTCAGACCACCCACCCCACACTTTCTGGCCTACAGGCTCCCCCATGAGGCTGACGCCTGATACTCAGTATGAATCCAGATTTCCTTCTCCTATGCATTTATCTCACTGAATACAAAGCTTAAAAACTAAAAAGAAAGAAAGAAAAGAAAGTTCCAGCTGGCGCCGCGGATCAATAGGCTAATCCTCTGCCTGCAGCGCCGGCACACCGGGTTCTGTCCTGGTTGCCCCTCTTCCAGGCCAGCTCTCTGCTGTGGCCAGGGAGTGCAGTGGAGGATGGCCCAAGTGCTTGGGCCCTGCACCCCATGGGAGACCAGGAGAAGCACCTGGCTCCTGCCTTCGGATCAGTGCAGTGCGCCGGCCACGGCGGCCATTGGAGGGTGAACCAACGGCAAAAGGAAGACCTTTCTCTCTTTCTCTGTCCACTCTGCCTGTCAAAAAATAAAAATAAAAAAAAAAGAAAGTCAACAGCATTGGAAAAACGTCTCCCAATGTTTTAGCACAACTGGTTAAGCTTTTGCTTATGACTCCACATTGCAGCTCAGGTCCTGGCTACTCTGCTTCCTATTCAGCTTAGTGATAATGTACCTAGGAAGGTAGCAGAGAATGGTTCAAGTACTTGTGCCTGTCACCCATGAAGGAGACACAGATGGAATTCCTGGCTTTTGGCATGAGCCTGACCCAGTCATGGCTGTTGTGGCCATTTGGGGAAGTGAACCAGCAGAGAGAATAAACTGCTCTCTCCTTTCCCCTCTTCCCTCTACCTTCTCCCCTCTCTCTTTTTTTCTGCCTTTCAAATAAAAACACTATTTGAAAAAGTGACTGTAAGCTGTGAAGAGCCAACATTCCTTCCTTTAAAATCAAATTCGGGCTGCAGGGGGTGCCAACATTGTTTCACAGTAGATTCAAGCTACACTTACAACACCAGCATTCCATACCAGAGTGCTGGTCTGAGTCCTGGCTGCTTGGCTTCCTTCCCAGTTTCCTGGGAATGTACCTAGGAAGGTAGAGGGAGATAGCCCAAGTACTTGGGTTTCTGCCACACATGTTGGAGACTCAGATGGAGCTCCTGGCTCCTTGCTTTTGCCTGGCCAACCCCTGGCAGTTTCAGTCATTTGAAGAGTGGACCAGCAAATGGAAGATCTCTGTTGTACTCTTGTGCTCTTGTTTCTCTCTCTCTCTCTCTCTCTCTCTCTCTCTCTCTCTCTCTCTGTGTGTGTGTGTGTGCGTGTGTTTCTCTGGTTTTCAAATACATAAATATATAAGTCTTGAAAACAGCAACAACAACAAAAAAAGAAAAACAATCCTATTAGAAAGTGGGCATAAGGCTTGAACAGGCACTTTATTAGTGAGGATATGTGGGAGGCAAAAATTAAAACACAAGATATTCAATATTCTAAGTCTTTAGCAAAATGTAAAGTAAGAATCAGGATACTACAATTACTTAAATTAAAAAAAAGACATTACTCATGCTAACATGCAAAGCAACTGGGTACTTAAACTGTCTTATAAAATCAAACATGTACTATGTGATCATATTCATGGGCATTTATCTTAGAATAATGAAAATGTGTATTTACACAAAAGCCTTATACAATACTCAAGTCAACTTTATTTTGAATTGCCTGAAATTGGAAACAATCCAAATATATTTAAAAAGATGGTTGTATAAAGAAATCATGTACATCCATATAATAAAATCCTATTCAACAGCTTTAAAAGGATTAACTGACATAGATAAAAACAAAAATGATTTTATTTATCTCAGAAGATTTTTGCAAAGTGAAAGGAGCCAGGACTCACAACTTAAGTATTTGTTTATTCCATTTAATCATTTGGTTAAAATAGAACTACAGAGAAAATGGTCAGAAGAGACTGTGGGAGGGACTGCCTACAAAGGAATAACAGAGAGATTTTGAGGCTGACATCAACTCCTCCACATTATGATAAACATATCAAACCTAAAGTATTATATATTACATGCAGTGAATTTTGCTATATGTGAAATAAAAAGTCATATACAAGGTAAAGAAATGAAACTGAGAAAGGCGGGGCTAGGCCACTGGGCTTTTCATGTGTCAATTCCACACTGTCTCATGTATGGAGCTTACATGGTAACAGTCATGCAATCTTAGGAATATCACTTTAATCAAGGCATCAGATATTCAGTGGGGAAATGTTTAACACACACAAAATTGCTACACTCATATCTTCCAGAACTGTGGCTGGTACTGAAATAAGCAAGAATAAACACATACTCACTTGCTTGGAATGCAAATGTACTGTTCAAAACTATTGTCTCTTCATTTCTACAGAGAATGATTTGGGCAAATTCATGCAAAGGGCACCTTTGTGCTAGTGATAAAGGATCTAGAGTGAAATGAATCTAATGATCACAATGCCCGAAGGAGGCTGCATCAGCTATGAAGCCAAAAAAAAGTTATGCATTGCAGTTTAATGCAAACTTTATGGGAAGTATCAGTTTATTCCTGTGGCAAAATTTGACCTGAGTGATTTATCCTGCTACTTTTCAGTACAATACATAAGTTTGCAAGTACTTAGTATGGAGAGCTTTCCTGTATCTTAAGTAATAATGCTATAGGCCAGAGCAAGCAAATATTTGGTTTTTACTCACACCCACTGGATCAACCAGATGTTAGAAAATGTGCTGTAAGTAAAAGCCAGTCTCAATTTTAATCATTTCCACAAGAAGAAAAGCTTCCAACAATATTCACTGCAATATTTATAGTACATGGACTAACTTCAGATGCAGGAAATATAATCTGACATAGCCCTGTCAGATAAGTACTCAAAATATTAAATCATTACCCTATTCTCACCCTTAAGAGAAACAAAATATTATATGCACACAAAATCCTCCACACCAAATATTCCTAACAGAATTATTCATAACAGCCAAGAAGAAAAAAAATCTAAATGCACATTAACCGATGAATGTATAAACAAAATGTGGTATATCTACCCATAGACTATCATTCATCCATTAAAAAGAATGGAATTCTGATACATAGCTAAATCTTCTAAACATTATGCAAATGAAATAATTCAGGGTAAAAAAAAAATTCTTCAAAGATACGGCATTGTGGCACGGTGGGTAAAGTTGTAGCCTAACCTTCCAGTACCCCATATAAGTCCTGGATTCTCCAGTTCTGATCCAGCTCCCTGCTATTGGCCTGGCAAAAGAAGAATAAGACCTAAGTACATGGACTCCTGGCACCCAAGAGGGATACCTGGAAGAAACTCCTGGCTCCCGGCTTCAGCCTAGCCCAGCTCCAGCCATTACAACAATCTGAATAGTGAACCAGTGATGGAAGATCTCTCTTGTCTCTTCCTGACTTTATGAAACTTTTTCAAATAAGTAAATAAATCTTTAAAAAAAAAAACAACCTTCAAATGTAAATGCTTCAAATGCAAATAACTACAAGAGCTACCTGTATAATACTCATGCATTAATTTCACAGTGTATTTCCTAAGTATGCATATATGCTTGAAGCAATATGCTTAAGTCTCTTCTTTTACGTACTATTTTGTATTATTCTGATCTAATTTCAGACCTACTGATCAGATGCAAGGGTAAGAAAATGCCTGGATAATACCATCTGAGATGCCTATATTTTACTACATCTGTTTCCTGTTTGCCTTTACTTTTTCTATTCAATTTTATTCACATTCTATTTTATTTATATACATTCCCTGGTTATTTTTACTTCTTAAGAAAAAAATATTTTTAGGGGTTGTTGTGGTGGCGTAGTGGGTTAAGCCAACAGCTGTGATTTCCACAACACATGAGCACCAATTCTTGTCCTGGTTGCTCATTTCCAATCCAGCTCCCTGAAAATTGCCTGGGAAAGCAACAGAAGATGCCCCAAGTACTTAGTTTCCTGCCACTCACATGTGAAACCTGGAAGAAGCACCTGGTTCCAGGTTACAGCCTGGCCCAGACTCAGTGGTTGCATCCATTTGGGAAGTGAATCACTGGAAGGAATATCTGTCTTTCCCTCTCTCTAACTCTTTCAAAATAAACAAACAAATCTTTAAGGAATAATAAATTTAAAAAATTGGTCTAGTGGCCGGTGCTATGGCACAGCAAGTTAACACCCTGGCCTGAAGTGCTGGCATCCCACAAGGGCACTGGTTCTAGTCCCAACTGCTTTTCTTTGATCCAGCTCTCTACTGTGACCTGAGATGCCAGTGGAGGATGGCCCAAGTCCTTGGGCCCCTAAACCCGTGTGGGAGACCCAGAAGAAGCTCCTGGCTTCGGATCAGCGCAGCTCTGGCCGTTGCAGCCATCTGGGGAGTGAACCAGCGGATGGAAGACATCTCTCTCTATCTCTAGCTCTCTCTGTAATTCCAACTTTAAAATAAATAAATCTTTTAAAAAATTGGTCTAGTTGGTGTTTATGAAATGAAAAATATTGGCAACTAGTTTCAGCGTCATTACCAAAATTAGGCAATTAATACTTACGTTATTATATATATTCTAGTTGATATAATTTCTTCAAATAGAGTGTTTTGTTAAAATCGACCTTGTATTGATTTCTTGTATCTATTTAGTGTAAAATAAAATGTAACATTTCATCAGTGATATTGGTATATTTGAAGACTGAAAGCAGAATGTAACTTATTTTGGATCTGATGTTCCCTCACATGTAGATTCAGGTTTATGCACTTTTCTTTGTGACAACTACAATAATAAGGTTGGGTTCTTCTGAGTGCATTCAGTCATCACTGCCAGATATACCTATTACTAGTAGCATTAACTTTCAGCTCAATATTCAGATGCTTTCTATCAAGTTATTCACAACAAGATTATTAACTTGCCTTTGTAATGGATAAATATCTTAAGGCGGATAACTGCAGACTACTTATATATCCCGTTCTTCCTTAATATTCTCCTGCAAGTTTTAACATCATTTGATGTTTCCTGGCTGAAATAATTGTGATTACTGCAAAATACTGACTTTTCAAATGCTGTCATTCACTTTGTTTATTATGGTTTTCTATTACAAAGAAAAGCTTTACTTGCTATACCACTCATTCATTCAAATATGTGTTAAGCAATATTTAAATATCTTACCAGCATGTATCCACTTTTGCAGCCTTCAAGAGAACTACAATGTGAAAATATCCACAAACAGCGTCAGTCAAAACCGGAGGTGGTTCACTGTTCGGTGTCCAGCAGCCCTCTTTGAAAGATACAGCTTCACCTATTTCTGACTGCTTTCTCATCCTGTACTCATTTTCCTCCTTCAATATCCAAAATGTTCCAGGTCTCACCTGAAAGAATATTGAACAATTTCCCTTCCCCCAAAATGCTGGAAAACAAAAAAGCAAAGTTAGAATAGCATAGCTCCTTCCTTACATCACAAACTAGTCATTTCTAAATATATTTCAACCAGTGCTACAGCATAGTAAAGCAAAATGTCACAATTTCTCATAATCACTTTGAACACATTGTTAGTAGCTAAGAACCGTTATGTTTGTACCTGCAATTCACAAAGTGTTATCTTTAGAAAATTATTCTAAGAAATTAAGATAACTGGGAAAGTAGATTGTTTGTAGAATGCATATTCAAATGGGACAGATTATTTAGAATTCAGAACCTACAGACATAAATTATAATTGAAAAAACGTCCCAACAGCAGGTTATGAAAATGAAGTCTACATAAAGCGGCAATTTTTTCTTCATTCAAACACTCCAACTGAACCTTTCCCCTGGACTTTACAGTGTTTGCTTTTAATATTTCCTATCAGGAGGTCTATTCCACAGCCAACTTTTACTTTTAATCACTTTTTTATTGGTCATATCACTTTAAACTTCGATGTATGCACCCTATCTTAAACAATGATATCTAATATATCAAGGTCACTCCTTGATTCATATACCATTCAAACAAATCAATTTTCATCTCATGTTTTTGTTCTGTTTCTATAATACCTCAATACATACTTTCTAAAACAAAATGCTACATCTAATGGTTCTCAACCAACTGATTCAAAAGAATAACGTGATATTTGAAATATGCATTCTTCCACAAAACAGTTTCACACAATGGATTTAGCAAATTATAAGAGATATTAATTATCATTCAAAGACTAACACAATCGGATAGTTTTCTTATGTTGTAACAGTATGAATTATGGCAAAGCTATCAGTTCACTTATCTTGAAAAAGGAATAAATACAATACTCTATATACTTGTGAGCATTATGCAAAGTTATTTCATACTTATATATAGCACACATGAAAGGACTTCAAGAAATTCTTGGAAAATCAGAATAAAACATAAACATATGAACTTTATTCCTCAACATAAGTTCCATGAAGTTTAAGGTACTTTCAAAAACAATTATAAGGGCCAATGAGAGTCCTGGGACTTAACTCAGTCCTTTTTACATTGACAGAAGAAAAGTGAATGTCCTTCCAAGATTTTTTAAAAATAGGAAATAAAAGGAATTCAGAAGGAGCAAAATTAGGAATATAATATAGACCTCTGAAGAATTCCCAGTGAAACTCTTGCAAAATTGCCCTTGTTTCATAAGCAGGAATGATGTCATGAAGAGACTCTCAGGGTAAAATTTCCAGGATGTTGTTCTCCTAAAGCTTCAGCTCATTTTCTCAGAATCTTTTGCTATTAGGATGCTATCATGCTTTGACCCTCTAAAAGGTCACCAAGAAAAATGTTTTGAATAGCCAAATCCCTACCAAGGGAGAAAAATAAATTGGTGCCATGCTTTGCCTGATTGATCCACTTTTGCTTTGAATAACTCCCACCTCTTGATAGTGAATCCTTTGAGCCTTGTCTCCGCGATCATACTGATAAAGTCATGTTTCATCTCTTGATAACATATTCAAAGTATGAATTCCCACTCATTTAAAATTTCCATTGAAAGCTCTGCTCATTTGTAGCTATTTTGTCGAATGCACTTTTGACACTCATCCAGCAGATTTGCTCTACTTTTTCAGTCAGAATTATGTAAGCTAAATCAATCGATATATGTCTGAATGTTGGCTATTTTTTCTGCTGTTGATAATTGGGCTCTTCTTCCAAAGGAAAGTTGAAGAAATAGAAATTGATGTGGATGATCTGTCACTGAGGGTTTTCAGATTCCCTGCAAATCATCTCATACGTCCCTACAAATTTTCCACTTATAACCTGCTGATTTGATGGGAGGGTATTGTCCCCATAAATTTTTTATAAAATGCCCATGATTTCACCACTCTTCTACTCTTTTGTCATAAAGACATTTGCTCTTGCTTCAATTTTTAGCAGAATGTGTTATTCTGACATGAGTTTTTCAAACATATCTTATCGCTTATAACTAACTCTAAGTGCCTCAAACTAAATCCTGCACAGGAAAGTTAGTATACTGACTTTATTTTGGTACATACTTTTAAAATACTATGCATTTCCTATGAAGCTTTTGAAGAAGACCACTTTTAGAAAACAATAAATACTATATATAATAGGAATATAAGTAGCTGAAACCACACGCATAAACAAGTTAAATAATGACCAGGACTATGAACATTTTTATGAGTATTCTTCCTGTAAAATTTGTTTATTGATTATATCAGAACAAGCACATATACATGTCATTTCACATGGATAAAATACAATATTAATTCCTAGAGCATAGTTGGTACTCAATAACTAGTGAATAAATGAAATTTTGAGACCTATATTTTCATATAAATTAATTTGAATATCCCTTATTAACAACAAAAAATAAGTCAACTAGATAAAGGCATCATCACTAATTTCCCTGGTACTATGATTTGAGAAACATGTAATTTACTATTTTACAAATATAATTAATGTTGCAATAAGTACCCTTGAGTTTATACACATCTTTGAACACTTTCTATAATATATTATAGGCACATTTTTGAAAATAAAATTTTGGTCAAACTGAGCAAATTTCCATTTACAAAGAATTTCCCACTAACTTCCTGGAAGAGTTTTGAAGTATCTACACTTTGTTCATACATGTATCTATTAATCTGATAGGTGAAAAATGGTAAATACTTAGAGATTTGCTTCATATACTTATTATATATACAATTTTTATAATAACATTGTAAAGGCTAATAAGTCTGAGCATATTTTTACATGCTGTTGGCCACTTCCAATGCTTTTCTATGAACTATTCATTTATGTGCTTTCCTACTTCCTACTGGGAATGTTCAGCTTTTGCTTTTTTTCAATAAGCCTGTTATAAAAGGTGGATACTGAAGTTTTTATAACTGATATATATATATATACACACACACATATTTATAAGAAGTAACCCAATTTAATTCTAGCTTTGACATGTAGTCATCACTCTTTATATGCTGACATAATTACAACAGGTCAGACAAGTTCAAATAAGCTAAAAATTCATTGATCAAGATTGATATCAAAGCTGAAGACAGACAACATTTTGATATTAACTGTGCTGCGTATGAAAAGGTCACAGGCTAGACTTCAGACACTAATTACTTGGAGAAATTATAAATGAACTACAAAAGAAACAGATTTAACTTAAAGGCATATTTTTGAAAACAAAATTCTTGATCAAAATACACTAATTTCCATAAAAACATATTTCCCACTATATTCTGATAACTGGAAAGGAGTTTGTTTCTTTATATAGTGCTGGTTTTACTGTTTACAATATGGCATGTGGTAGTCATTTATATCACTCTCTTATGAATGGGATTTGGAGAGAAGCTAAATTTTCATGAAAACAAAATGGTAAAACAATTCTCAGCTATTTTTTCTATGTGACTAAGATAATCTGATTATTTTTGAGATCCTTATTTTAACCAGTGCTATAGTTTAGGTATTGATAAACTAATCCACAGGCTGTCTGTATAAATTCAATCACCTACCACTGTTTGCAGCTCCTTTCACACTACAAAAGCAGAGAAGATTGTATGAAACAGAAATAATAAAAATTTTGTAACTGAAAAATTTTATTTGGCTCCTTATACACAGAAAAATGTTGGTCTAGTTTAGCACAGGCTGGGGTGGTAATTCCATATAATTAAAAGTATATGACTGTGTAGAAGGACAGAAAAAAAAATCATAGCATTTACTGTAAATTTCCTCAAGCCAAGAAAATATAGGAAATATTTGGATTTTTCACATTGAAGCATAGGAACAAAACCAGAGTTCCTACTGGGCAGTTTCCCTGAGTTAGTGACCCTCATTCTCATGATCTCTTCTGGAAGCTTTATCCTTCTATGTATCATTACTTCACAGACCACCGTCACCACTGGCCATTCACAAGGGAGGTAAATCATTTAGTTTTCCACTGCTATGTTTTTGACAGATGTGCAGTAGTCCACATGGAAGACATAATTATGATGATGATGATGATAAGGAAGATAGATAACTGATACATGTAAGATGTCAACAAATAAAAGCAGAACTAAAACAGAGTTTGAGAATAACCAGTAACATAACATATAGTAATTAAAAACAAGATGTTTTTTGAAAATTCAACACTTCTTTTTCTATAGTAGCTGATTTACCTTATATTACCTTATATATTATTACTGAATTTCTTCTGAGACCACAGAAGGATAGTAACTACACTTTAATGCTGTGTACAAAAGAAGTGAAAAGCTCCCCTTTCCTGCATAATTGCCCTGGGTTTTGGAACCAGGTAGTTATGATAAAAATGAAAAAAAATATACTATTCAAATCAACCAGATATAACTGACGGATTGATTTCAACTTCCCAAAATTCTGAGGTGTGAATAACTAAAATGCACTTTTTTTTTGATAAAAGACAAGTCTCTCAAGAGCTTGATTCTGTGTTAAAAAAAAAAAAAACTCAAATCAAATGTCTACATAATATTCCATATCTATGCCTTGGCCATGGTAATAGTGAAATTAAATGAATGTTCATTATCAATTCTCTACAATAATTTACCTTGTTTTTTTAAATAAGCTATCCATTTAGTCTCTAAGTTATCAATTCACTGAAAATATTATGAAAAGCAAAGTACCCATTTAAAATATGTAATGAATGCTTGCTTTAGAATTTTTTGGGGGTAAGGGCAAGAATTATTAGCAAAACTAATTCCTGTCAAAAGTGGTTCATTTTATCAAAACTATGAAACAGGGGTCCATGTTATGGTGCAGTGAGTAATCTGCCACTTGTGATCAGAGTGCCTTTTCAAGACCTGGCTATACTTCTTCCAATCCAGCTTTCTAATAATGCACCTGGGAAGGCAGAAGATGGCCCCAGTTCCTGAGTCCTTGCTCCCATGTCGGAGACCTGTATGGGATTCCTGAATTGCTTAAGCCTGGAGCAGGATGGAAGATTCTCATTCTCATTCTCCCTCCATCCTTCCCTCCCCCCCCCCTTTTTCCACTCTCCCTGTGTGTGTGTCCTTCCCTGTAACTCTCCCTTTCAAACAAATGCATCGTTTTGAGAAACAATGTATAATAGATAGAAAAAAACAACACATAAAACTGTTTAATAGCTCTTCATAGGTACTCTTGTTAAATTGTCTATCATATCCTGCTTTATCGGTCAAACCCAACTACTCAAGGTGGGAAAATGGTTACATTTTTTTTTTTTTTGACAGGCAGAGTGGACATTGAGAGAGAGAGACAGACAGACAGAAAGGTCTTCCTTTTGCCGTTGGTTCACCCTCCAATGGCCGCCGCTCCTCCGATGGCAGGAGCCAGGAGCCAGGTGCTTTTCCTGGTCTCCCCATGGGGTGCAGGGCCCAAGCACCTGGGCCATCCTCCACTGCACTCCCGGGCCACAGCAGAGGGTTGGCCTGGAAGAGGGGCAACAGGGACAGAATCCGGAGCCCCGACCGGGACTAGAACCCGGTGTGCTGGCGCCACAAGGCGGAGGATTAGCCTGTTGAGCCACGGCGCCGGCCAAAATGGTTACATTTTACCATCAGCCTTCATGTTAGTCACATAAGCATTGCCTCATGTCAGGTACCCAGGACATCCACCATGAGGAAGCTCCTTATTCTCCCATCTCGCTTCTTACCTTACATCAGAAAAATCATAAATTAAGCAATCATTACATATTTTAAATGGGTAGTTTGCTATCATAGTATTTTCACTGAATTGAGGCTAAATGGATGACATATTTTAAAAAGCTAGGTAAATTACTGGAGAGAATTGATGTGAAAATATTTAATTTCACTATTACTGTGGTCAGAGATGGAATATTATATTAATTCTCCCTTCGAGTCCCTTTATTTTTTTAAGAAAACTTTTATTTAATAAATATAAATTTCGAAACTACAACTTTTGCATTATATCGTTTTTTCCCCCGTAACCAGCCTCCCACCCACAAACCGTCCCATCTCCCACTCCCTCTCCCATCCCATTCAGTAAGATTCGTTTTTAATTATCTTCATATACAGAAGATCAAATTAGTATATACCAAGTAAAGATTTCAACAGATTGCACCCACACAGACACATAAAGTACTGTTTGAATACTAGTTGAACACATTAAGGACAGAGATTCTACATGGGGAGTAAGTGCACAGTGACTCCCATTATTAACAATTGACACTCCTATTTATGATGTCAGTAATCACCCAAGGCTCTTGTCATGAGCTGCCAAGGCTATGGAAGCCTCTTGAGTTCACAAACTCTGACCTTATTTAGACAAGGCCATAATCAAAGTGGAAGTTCTCCCTTCTGAGAAAGGTACCTCCTTTTTTGATGGCCTGTTTTTTCCACTGGGATCTCACAAACTGAGATCTTTCATTTAGGTCATTTTTTGCCAGAGTGTCTTGGCTTTCCATGCCTGAAATACTCTCATGGTTTTGTTTATTTGTCTTTTTTTTTTTTTTTTGCCAGATCCGAATTCCTTAAGGGCTGATTCTGAGGTCAGAGTGCAGTTTAGGGCATTTGCCATTCTGTAAGTCTGCTGTGTATCCTGCTTCTCATGTTGGGTTGTTCTCTCCCTTTTATTCTATAAATTATTATTAGCAGACATTGGTCTTATTTATGTGATCCCTTTGATACTTAATCCTATCTTTTTGATCAATTATGAACTTAAACTGATCACTTTAACTAGTAAGATGGCACTGGCACCTGCTCTTAATGGAATTTGGAGTTCCATGGCACGTTTCTAGCTCTACCATTGGGATAAGTCCGAGTGAGCTTGTTCCAAACTGTATGTCTCCTCCCTCTTTTATTCCCACTCTTATTTTTAATGGGGACCAATTTTAAGTTTAACATCAAAGAGTAGTTGTGTGTTAATTAAAGAGTTCAACCAATGGTATTAAGTAGAAAAAGAAAATATTGAATAGAATAGTAAGCTGTTCCTTGACAGTCATGACAAGGGCTGATCAAGTCACTGTTTCTCATAGTGTCAAGATGTTCAAACTTTAAAAGTCATTATACTTACGGTAAAGACACATAACATATGATTATGGTAATTAAATAAGACATCTCAAGAACGACGAAAATGATGGAATTGAAAAACAGAATATTAAACTTTTGTACAAATCTATGATAGGCTTCAGGGCAGATTGGAAACAACAGAATAAACAGAAGGAGACTGTAGTATTAGGGAAGGAAAAGGCATTATAAAATATATTTAAATAGCAGAAATTTCCCCATAGCTTGTCAAATACATACAATTAAAGATCCAATAAACTCATCAAACCATGAAATAAGACAAAAAGAATCTTTACTGAGTCAAACCATACTCAAATAACTAAATAGAAAATTATGAGTAATAGAAAAATGGCATAATTACATAAAGCAACAATGAATCAGATATTTAGTGACTTCCAATCAAAATGATTGGAAGCCAAAAACAGCGACTCATCTATAAACTGTTAGTACAAATGTCAACAATAATTCTGGGATTCAGTAGCAATGCCTTTTAATAATGGTAACTAAAAAATAAAAGCTACCATTACACAAAAAGAAAAAAAAAATCACCAGTAGACCTGTGGTAATAAGTACTAACGAAATTACCTCAGATAGATGGATAATGATAACAGTAAGAAACATGGATCTTCCAGAGAATGAAGAACAATGAAAATTGTTAATATTTGGATAAATATTAGCAATTCATAAATACTATTTTAAGATTAAAGGTAAACTATTTTAACTGAGAAGCAAGATTCAAAACTCAGCATTCAGACTTATTAACAAATGATATATTAATTAAGCTTTTTTATTTCCACTAGTAACATGTCCCTTGCTTTACCAAAAAGCAGACAGAGACCTGTGTCTTGAAGGAGTGACTTTCTCCCTTTTCCTGTAAAGGTTCACAAGAGTTAGCAGATAGGAAGCCATGGCAAAGTGAGAACCAAATACTAGTACACATAACAGACATAGCAAGAAGGCCCCTCCAAGAACAGAATCTATTCTAATTGCCCAAATTCAGATATTTCTAAGCCTCTTACATATCACTTATCTTTCAATAAATCACTTTATTCTCAGAGTTGTCTGTCTCTCTATCTCACAAAGAAAAATATCACTAAATTTTATTTTCTTTTCTTCTCAACATTGTCCAGCTCAACCAATTCTCAAATAATGTAGTGTATAACAAATTATCACTCTCTCCTTTATTGCTATACTCTCACATTATTCATTTCTCACTCATTTATTCACAAATTTGTTTATTCAACAAACTTTAATGAAATTCTTACTTTTTGACATTACAGCATAAGACAATAGAAAGAAAAGAAATCCCTGTCAAGTAGGAGCTCATCATATTTATTTTGGGAAAATGAGACAGAACACAAAACATTAAATGATTCATAACTGATAACAATATTAAAATTTTTAAGATCTCAAAATTGACAAAGTCAGTATGACTTTTCATGCATCTATTTACATTAAGGCATATTGATAAATCCTATGATACCTCAGGTCTAACTGCCATTCAACAATGATCTTGTCAAATTTACTGTGTTAGCTAAAATACATTCTGATATTTTCTCCAAACCAGCACTTGTCTACCAAAATTTAAGATATGTGTAGGTGGAAATCCTATATAATACTAAAAAATCTTGATCTTGTTGAATGATACTATTCTAAATTAAATAAACATAACTACTTTTTCCAAAGCTAATAAAATGAGAAGAAAGTTTCAACTTACTCAGAACAGCTGAGACATCAGAAATAAAACAAGGAGGTACATGTCCTGTTTTGCTAATATCCTCATGCACTCTATGAATCAACACTATCTAACAAGCTGGTTAGCTCCCTGCCAACAGAGCATTTTTCTACACAATTTCACCTCTTCACAATCACCACTTCACAATCACCATGGAGGCTGAATATACTGTGGATGATTCAAAGAATTTTTTTTCCTTATTGCCTCTCTTGTTATGAAATAAACATATTCTTCCCATATATCATAAATCAGTAGACACATCTTCGGCACTTCTTGAATTCTAATATTAAAAAAGGCTAATTGGATCAAAGAAATAAAGATAAACAGTAAAAATTGAGGATAAATATCCATTATACTTAGCATATTATGATATACAGATGCATAAAGAGTAAATTTTTACAGTTATTAAGTTCAAAGACACCAATAATACAGTATGAGTCTCACTGAATTCTGCAACATGGGCTATCCTAGAATGGCATTATTCAGTGACTATATTCTACAATGTAATTTCTCATCAGTGAAACACCCATAGCCTCTCTCCAAAAATAACTCTTCTTTTAAAAGAGAAATTCTGAGTAGAGGAGCATACAATAAGGAAAAATGGATCCTTCCTAGGGAATGACAAGTACATCAAAAGGGCACAACTATAAATGATATTTTTCCTGATTAAGAAGTCTACTATACAAATACCTTCATCTTTTGACTGTTTTTGAGAAAATAGATTGAAAAAGAAAACACTGATGGCACATGCCACATAATAAACACAAAAGAAAACAGGGGATTTATAACCTATCCCCTAGTTTATTATAAAAATTCTAATCTAGAAGATGTTCAGTACCTCATGTGTATTTGCAAAATCTAACTTAACACTCTACAGAATCTGTTGCCAAAATATTCCCTGGAAGAATTATTAAACATCTACTTCATACTGGGTCTCTAGAAACCCTTGTTTTTCTTATCCTTTAAGTAAATTACACACATTCATCATAATTTCACTCATTTATAAACAAGCAGTTTAGCCAAAATTCTTATTAAAAATATGCTATGTGTTAGGGATCTGTAAGATAATGAAAAGTTAAATATGAATCGGAAAATATCCCTGTCAAGAGGAGCTCATTGTTTCTAGTCTGTTAAACAGATATACAAAAAGAAAAATTAAAGGAAATTTGGTAATTGAATGCTAGAGACATAAGGCATGACATATTATTTAAATAATGATAATCTAGACAGGTTGTGCAAACAATTTCTACAAACTCAACTCTAAGCCATCATATAGGAAATGAAAATTTGCAATAAATTTTTGGAGATATGGTCAACAGTTTCTACAGATTCAAAAGGAAAATATCTTACAATTCTATCATTTCTTTGACTTTAGTGATGCTACGCTCATGGATTTTCTGCTAGAACTAGTATCTAAAATGGACAACATACCATAGCCTTGGCCTGGAACTCTTTCCTACAAAATTCTCCCTTCTGCACATCCTATCTTGCTTCACCTCACTTATTTTTAGTACCATACTTTCTTCACTTACTCATTAGGTTGTTACTTTTTCCTTCACTTAGTTCCTTACACATTTCCTTTAATCAGAATTATTTGCTGAAAAATATGAAAGCTAAGACCTCTGAATAATACAAAAATCTTGCCTCAATGAACCATTCTTCCATGGCCAACAAAAGAAATACCAAAGCAAGTGGGAACGGAAATGATGAAGCCCACATAGATTGCTGCTGGATGACTGATAACGTAATAAAGATACAAAGTTCTATCTTGTCTACATTTAACATAGAATGCTGAAGACATGAAGTAAACCAATTGGGAGGCATGCTCATCTTACTCTTTTCCTATACTAAATTTTCAGCATCAGTATGTGTTCGGCTAATATTGGTAATATCATTATAGGACAAACTGTCGACCTATGGGTTATCCTTTGATTTCAACTTGCCAATATTAAGAACCTTCTACGCCTGTCAACATTGTGTTTTCCCTAAAAATCAATGATACTCTTCATTTTAAAATTCAAGTGAATCTATTCTATAGCAATGCTGACTATCAGTCAATTTTACTCTCATTATTCATTTTTCTTTGGTTATACCAATATTACTTAGTTTTCACCTAGTAACTCTAACCACTTTTCATACTCTCCTTTAAAGGATCTTACTTTCTTAATACCTAAAAGCTAAACAATTCAGGATATAAGCTCAGAGAAATAATTTCTATTCTCATATGCAGTCTGTGAATAGATCTCCTCCTTTCTCAAGGCCATAAGAAGTCATATATTGATTAATCCAATATTAGTTACCTCTACCTCCAAGATCTCTAGGTTCCTACTTCTACCTTAAAGATCAAAATGGTAAACCAATCAGTTTAATATGGATCTAAAACTGGCAACATGAATCTCTTCTTTAATCAGGCACTCTGAGAAATATGAACAGTAAATGATGTCACCCTTCAGTCAACTGTTTAGATTTTAGGAATATCACTTGAGATTATCTTTCAATGCTATAACAAGTAAGGCTGGCAATACTTCAAAATATACCCCCAATCCCAGTACTTCAAGACAAACCAATCTAATGAAGCATTTCATATGACTATTGAAATAATCACAAACTTGCCTTTCTTTCTTCTATTTTTGACATCTTATCAGAGTTTATATTTAGACATTACACAGTGATCTCTGTGCTACCTAATTTGTGGAATGCATACATATATATATACTTCAGAGGGGGTGGTTGCTTTTGGAGAACTATACCTTCCAGCTGTACCCATGACTTGATACAAGTCAATAAAGCAAGCTTCCCTCAGAAGAAGAAAAACTTTTAGAAATCAAAATTTAGAAACACTGGGGTTGGTGTTGTGGGACAGCAGCTTGAGTCATAGTTGCAACACTGACATCCCACATCAGGGAGCCAGTTCAAGTCCCAGCTGCTCTACTTCCAATCCAGTTCCCTACTAATGTGCCTGGGTTGGGTCTCTGGGAGATTTGGATGGAACTCAGGGCTCTGGTCTTTGGCCTGGTCCAGGTTCAGCCACTGAAGCCCTTTTTGGGAGTGAACCAGCTGGTAGAAGATACTTCTCTCTCTCCATCTATGTCCCTCTGCCTTTCAAATAAATAAAATAAAGATCTTACAAATTAAAAGCAGTTCATATATTAACAATGAATAAACCATAGCATTAAGGGAGAAAATTTTTGTACAGAGCCCTTTAAGTGAGAACATTCTTAGAAAAAAAGTTGGATGAGAAATTAAGGGAGGAAAGACACCTCTAGAATCTATAATTATTGGGGCTGCATTTGTGGTGCAGTGGGTAAAGCTGCCACTTGTGACACTGGCATACCATACTGGAATGTCAAAGTCTCCACTGCTCCATGTCTCATCCAACTTCCTTTTCCCTTAGTACCAGGGAAAACATCAACAAAAGTTTCTCAGTCCCTGTCAACTCCATGGGAGACCAGGATGACATTATAATTATTCAACAGTGGGGGGGAAGTTATGGGTGGGGGAAGCCATTGTAATCTATAAGCTGTATTTTGGAAATTTAATATAAAGCGTTATAAAAAAAAAAGTAACTCTTAACCAGAAACTACCACCCTGCCTTAAACTTCACAAAGGAAAATTATTTGATCAACCTGTCAATGATCAAGGCTCTGTTAAATTTTCTTGCTGTAACTTACTATCAAAAACTTGCCCTTTGGGGCAAGTGTTGTGGCACACTGGATTGAGCCACTGCTTCCAAAGCTGGCATTCCATATCAGAGTTCCTATTCAAATGACAACTGCTCTTCTCCCAATCCACCTCCCTGCTAATGAGCCTGGAAAACCAACAGTATATGCCCCAAGTATTTGGGCCTCTGGTACTCATGTGGAAGATCTGGATGGAGTTCTGGGATCCTAGTTTTAATTTGTACCAGCCCAGGCCATTACAGTCATTTGGAGAGTGAACCAGCAGATGGAAGATCGATTTCTGTTTCTCTGTCTCTCCTTCTCTGTCATTGTGCTTTCAAATAAATAAAAACAAAACTTGCCATTTGCCCTCTACTATGCCAATATATTTGCATCACCTACCACTACAGTGCCATTTGTCACACACATTGGATTTCACAGTTTAGACATAAAATAACTACTCTTCAGATACCCCATGCCTGCTTTCTTGTGTGAAACACCATCTCACTCTATACCCAGTACTTTGAGTTAAAAACATTTTGGACAAGCTTGGATACATAACCTCCTCCTTACAAATACAACTAATATATAGAACCAATAACATATTATTAGAAAACATCACTAATATAGGTAAGATTCAACTGTTAGTGGTAAAACCATGATGTAAATATTTCATAACAAGATATTTATATAATTTAAAATGATTTCCTGACAAAATATATATTAACTCCCAATGAATGATAATCTAAAAGTAGAGAAGCCTAGTGGGTATTCACTGAACCCAATGGCAAAGGAAGAGAATCCAACAATGTGATATTATTTGTCACCTGTCATGATTCACGAAGGACACACATCAATATTGAAATGTTACTTCCAAAACAAAATGTGTAACTTAATCTTTTTCATGAGGAAACAAAAAAATCAAAGTCTGAGGTATTTTATTGAAATTTAGAAATTACTTTTGAGGAATTTCAATTTCAAAGGCAAATATATATGGAAGATATAATACAGATTAAATAACATTAGAGAAAAATGGCAGGTGAATGTAATTTAGGATCCTTTTCTGGAACCTACATATGGGTGAAAATGCTATAAATAACATGACTGGAACAACTGTTAATAAGTGAATATGGATTATATAATATTATGCATTTACATAAGTTTATACATAGCCAATGATTTTGAAATTATTACAAAGGTTAACCTAAGATACGTTCATGCTATTACAAAGTGAATGCTTGGGAATTTCGGGTTAAAAGGACACAATACCTGTAACTAATAAGGCACCTTCTAAAAAAAGTAATCTATTATTTTTTAATAATATCAATGTCTAATTAAAGACAAAGAAAGGCTGAGGAACTGTTTCATATTAAATTAAAAAAGAGACTTAGCATCTGAATGCAATATGGGATCCTATTCTAAATCTGGGATAAGGGGAGAAAGGGTGAAGAACATGATGAGAATTGCTAAAAATGTGACTATAGAAAAAATATCACTATACTTTTAAAAGGGATACATATCAGGATTTTGAAGCAGAAAGGGGAGGAGAAAATATAACAATGCAGGAAAAAAAGTTAATCTGGGTGAACAGTACATAAGGATATGGGTTTTCTACATGATATCTTGAACTCTAAATTGAAATTATTTAAAAAACAAAATTTCAATAAAAATCCAGTATTCTAAATTATACTTAGGGAATTTATGAACCTCTAAAAAGGACTAAATGTACAAAAGGTTAGGTTAAGAGTCCAGTGGGGGCAGGCACCATGGCACAGTAGGTTAATCCTCAGACTGCAGCTGGCATCCCATATGGGTGCCGGTTCTAGTCCCGGCTGTTCCTCTTCCAAACCAGCTCTCCGGGAAAGCAGAAGATGGCCCAAGTGCTTGGGCCCCTGCACCCACATGGGAGACCTGGAGGAAGCTCCTGGCTGCTGGATTTGGATCAACACAGCTCCGGCCATTGCAGCCATTTGGGGAGTGAACCAACGGAAGGAAGACCTTTCTCTCTCTCCTTCACACTGTGTGTAACTCTACCTCTCAATTAAATAAATAAAATATTTTTTGAAAAAGAGTCCAGTGATCCAGGATGCTTCTTAGGACTGAAGGACAAAGTAGAGAATTTCTTTGTGTTGTAACTCATCTGCAATGATTCAATCTTTTTTTTTTCATGGCCACTTACTGTTTAAATTAGACTTAAGTTTTAACATTACCATTTCACCTATTAGATTGGCTAAAAAGTTAAAATATTATTAATACCCACCATAGACAAATTGTATGAAAATCAGCAGTGCTGTTATATCATTGCTCTATGGTAGCTGAGAAAGCACTTTCAAGGATATTTTCACAATATTTACTGAAACCAAAGTATAGGTAACTCACAACTCAACACCTAAACTACCCTAATGAATTAGGAATGAAAGTGCTTTTGAAAAGATATATAATTATGTAGATTACATAATTATAGGCAGCAGCAAAATCAAAGAAATAAAAACCCACAATAGAGAATTGCATAAACCCATTATAATCTGTATTCTACATCCGAAAAAATGTAAAGTAGCTCTATGTAATTATTTGGAAATATGTCAATAATATAGATCCTGAAGACTCAGGAAAATAACAAGGGAAAGAATTTCTTTATTTTTTGGTTTCTATACATAGTCACCTTTTCAGAACAACACTAAACCTATGCTTAAGGTCAGGGTCAAACTATAACCTGTGATCTAAATCCAGTACCCATGTTTTATTGGAAGACAGCCACATCCATTCATTATAGCTGCTTTCACACTACATTAGGGAAGTTGAACAGTTGCAACACTATGGTCTGAAAGTCAGTTCTTTCACACACAATATACTGCACAGCCTGAGTATTATCTTCTGTTTCTGTCACATAAAGGTGTATGACTAGACAGTGATTTTATATTCTGAACTTGACATATGTTAACAAAAATAGTTTGAAATATATTTAACTTTTGAAGAACGAGTAGTGTAAGTTCTACCTCAGAAATCAGCTGAAAGAATAATATATTGAGGAAGGAGACATGCATAGCTGTACATATTTGTGAGGTTTTTATATTTTTAACTCTCCTGTTGTTGAAAGTAATCAACAAGGGCATTATGGCACAGGTTTAGCCGCAGCCTGTAACACCAGCATCCCCAGATTACCAGTTTAAGCTCTAGCTACTTCCCTGTGGATCCAGCTCCCTGCTCACGCACTGGGAAAGCAGCATACTTCAGAAAGCAACAGAAGATGGTCCAAGTACTTGGGCCTCTGCCACCCTTGTGAGAGACTAAATGGATTTCCCAGGCCATTATAGCCATTTGGAGAGTGAACCAGCAGTTGAAAGATCTCTCATTCTCTGTTTATTCTCTTTAACTTCACCTTTCAAATAAATACAAATAAAGCTTTAAAATTACCTTTAAGGAAAGAAACTGTAGTTTTAAAGTTCTTAGAATTGTTTTTATTGCTAAAACCAATCTAAAGAAGCTGATCATTATTAGATGTTCCTTTATATAAACCTATCTATTAAGACAGGTTGAGCAAGGCAGTTAAATATAGTTCCCTGATGAACATATGATTTAAGTTCCACAAGTAGAAAATTAAAACTTTAAATAAACAGTATTTTCAAAATAAGCTCACTCAGCTTAAGCAGGAAACAGATAACATCAAGGAAATGCAGATCAAAGAAAATATTTTTGATCATTGAGTTTTTCACTTTAATAAGAATGCAAGTGAAACCAAGAAAAAGATAGGATTGTATTTTCTAGACAATAATGTCACCATTGCATTCAAACACCTACATTTATGGTGTGGCACTCACACATCTATATTTGTAAAGACTTCCAAGTCTTAGGTTTCAGAACTGGCAAATAAGTGAACTGCATAGTAAAGAGAACCATGGAGGAAAACCATTGAGTTCAACAAAAAGATAAACTATAGAGGTTTAATTCAGGTATCACAGATGATATCTGTGGTACCTGTCTGATTTAAATGAGGAAAGAAGTATTTTACAAATACAAACAAAAGTGCTACATGGGAGGCACTCAGCTTGTCAGAAAGCCTGGCTATCATCTGGAACTGAGTAAAGTGCCCAGAGATTTCCATTAATTAAATTCACTGCATTCAAATCTCACTTCCATTTGTAAAGCAAACTATTAGTAAGAAATGCAATGAGGTAATATACAACTACTGAGGGAAGCACAGAATACACTGAGAGCACAGAGTAATAGTAAACTTTAGGTTAGTAACATAGGTAATAACTTGCCAAAAAGCAGTTCACTTTTATTCTTGGGCATACTTCCATTAAAGTTGTGCCCCTTGCGACACAAAGATAGAGTAAGATCCCAAAAAGGAGAACTAATGTTAGCATTTTGGTGATGCTATGGATGGAACCATTACAGATGTCTGTTATCCTCTTGTCCACAGTTACCCCGGGAGAATATAGAAGCTGCAAATGGAAATAAACAGCAGGTTATCCTACAGTCATATCTATGATAAATGAATATCACCTTCAAGTATCTACTGATACTCCATGGAGAACAACTCCCATAATCTTAAGCTACAGTTGCATGTAAAAACAATGAAGCTGAAATTTTCCTTCCTCTGCATATATGTGGTGTATTGAACAGTTCTCTCCTAGTCTAAATTATTGTCATCACATTCAACTAGCTATTCATTTTTGAAACAATCTTTCCTGTGAAATGTCTGCAAATTTACATAGCAGTTCAGGAGTTAAAACAAAAAAGACATAGTTACTCTAGGTATTCCACAATATTTTGTGGGAATCTTTCTAAAAAGCAAAATCCACAAATCACAAAATCCACAAATTTTTCTCACGCTTTCATGATGCTTCCTGTTTAAGTTTTAGTGTTTCCAAAAGTAACAAAGCACCTTGTATTTCAACTTCTGATTGAAATGTAGTCTTCTGACCAGAAGTACAAGATCATCTATTCAAATATAACTTCCAAATAATCACATAGCTCACAAAGTAGCTTTGATGAGAAAGAAATTTAATTTCATGCAACTCAAACAAGAATATTATCTATTGTTAGCATAGCCAAAAAAGAGTAAGCCTTAACGCTATTACCTGTAGGAAATGTCTGTTTGGTCCTTACTTGGGAAAGCTTGTGAAAGAAAAAAAAATGGGTGCTTGAAAATATCAAGAATTCTCACTCAGTCATCAAATGAAAGGGTGTTAAAATATATTTTCACCACACCAGGAATGGAATATTCCTCATCTCCTGTATGCTCATCCTAAATAGTAATAAACAGTTCTATTAATTTCCTAAATAATGCACATGGAACTGAAATTCAACTTAGTGCTGTCATTACAACTATATTATATATATATATATACATATATATATCATACTTTGCTTTCTTGACATCTTTTCCTATGACATCTACTCATTCCTTATTACCTCTATGCATCCAGCATATTCTTCAATATTCATTATCAGAGAATATAAAAATTACTAATTGATGAAAAGTAGCAAATAAAAGTCAATAACCCACATATCAATAGTGCAATATCAAAATTTAGAATTTCTTATCTATTCTATTGCACTTCACAATATGACAATCTTTTATGTTTATAGAATTCTTATGAGTTTAGATTTTAAAATACAACAAATTGAATTCAACTTCAAACTGGCAAAATATTTAAACATACAGCACAGAGTGACTGATTCTTACCAGCACAATTGAAGAATGAAGTCCACAAAAATGTTAAGTACAGTTATTTCAATTGATATGCATATGCCATGTAGTGAAGCATTTAAATGTTTTCATTTCTCAAACTGGAAACACCTCAGTTAAAACTGTGGAAAATACAGGGAAATCGTGATATACCAAAAACAGCTTATCATAAGCAGAAGCTGAAGTTGGCTCATTCATCAACCTACTATTCAGTTCCAAAATCAATAAAATAGAAAAAAACTTTGTTTCAATTACAGGAAACTATTTTCTAAACTAAACTAACTAGGACTAGTTTTTGTATCTTAATTATGATATTTTGAGAACTTGAACATCAACATTTTCTGATTTCATAAATAAATTCACTCTCATCCTGTAACATTCCCTATTTGCTTCAACTTTAAATATGACCTAGTTATCCTATCAGTCTATTCTCATACTTATCAATGTTCTACACCACTCCATGAGGAAGAAATCCAAATGTATAACTGAGGGCCGGCGCCGCAGCTCAATAGGCTAATCCTCCACCTTGCGGTGCTAGCACACCGGGTTCTAGTCCCGGTCAGGGCGCCGGATTCTGTCCCAGTTGCCCCTCTTCCAGGCCGGCTCTCTGCTGTGGCCAGGGAGTGCAGTGGAGGATGGCCCAGGTACTTGGGCCCTGCACCCCATGGGAGACCAGGAGAAGCACCTGGCTCCTGCAATCAGATCAGCACGGTGTACCGGCCTCAGCGCGCTGGCTGCGGCAGCCATTGGAGGGTGAACCAACGGCAAAAGGAAGACCTTTCTCTCTGTCTCTCTCTCACTGTCCACTCTGCCTGACAAAAAAAAAAAAATGCATAACTGAAAGACACTGGACTATGACCTGAGTGAGGTTTTTGGTTTTTCCTACTGGGAAGGGATTAAAATATACTCGATAAGCAGAAAGAAAACTCACTATTCAAGTCCAGAAAGGTATCCTATGGTAAGTAGAATCCAATATATACTTTAAATTTGATTTGTTTCCTGATTTAAAGCAATAAAATGTATACATTTATGGAGAACTTGATATTTTGATAAGGTATTGATAATTCACAGAGCAATCACCCGTTTTATGGTGAAATATTTGAAATGCATTTATTTTAAAGTATAAGATTTTTTACAATGTTTTTATCTTTTCAAAAGCATTGGAGAAGTACACTTGCCAAATGCCTATTTGTTTCAGGTATCCATGCTATCTATATTGCCAATGTATCACTGTGCATTTAAGAGCTATGGCATAACTTTCCATGATCTCCCCCATATTAACAATGAAGTTCTACTGTCTTTGTGACATGCAGCCCATGAGGGTCTCTCATTAGCACAGGATCCCTAATAATTCCTGATGGACAGCTGTTACTATGAGAAATACTCATAGTGCTAAATCACGGAGATTTTCTTACTATCCTAAGTTCTTTAAAGCACATATCCATAAAGTATCCCATTCTTCTATCCATCTTGCATTCATTTTGCATTCTCAATGGTATCTTTCCAAACATTTTTATCCATAGTTCCACATACACAGTTCTATTTACAATTCTTAGTCCCATCCAGAAAACATTTCTGGATCCATCCAATCATCCATCTGTCTGCCAATCCACCCTTATAGCAATGCACTTGTATAACAGCTATTCTTACTCCACCATTTTCCTGACACCTGTCTAATACTCATTTCTGTATGGTTGGGTTTATTTATCCGTTCTAGCACTGACTAAATCATGCAAGGATGTATTCTACTATGTGCAAATCAAAACATTTATGAAGGAGGTAGAGAAAGATAGTGAATCAGGAAGATGCTCCAGTGATCATTTCTACACAATGCCAACAATTTGAACACCTTCACAAGAGCTAAGGAACCCATGGAAGAGAACAAGTCCTCATCACTGATCATCAGGTAACTGTATATCCAAGTATGAGATGATATCTATGTTACTCCAGTTAGAGTATTATAAGGAATAAAATTTAAAAAATAGATTAAAAAAACTGCTACTCCAGTTAGAATGGCTATTATAAAGAAGGAAGAATAAGAGAACCCTTATATGGCATTCCTTGGAAAATAAATCATAACAGCCATTATGGAAAATAGTACAGACTACCATATAACCAAGAAACCCCACTAGTGAATATGTACAAAAAGAAAATGAAATCAGTCTACCAAAGAGACATGTGTACTCTCATATTTATAGCAGCACTATTCACAGCAGTCAGGAAATGAAAAAAACCTAAGTGTCAATCAACTGATAAAAAGATAAAGATTATATATACACATGGGATACTATTCCTCCATAAAAGTTGAAATCCTATCATTTGCAACAACACTTAAGTCATTGGGCTACCATTAAATGAAATAACCGAAGCCAAGCATTCTATCACTCATCTGTGTAATTTAAAATAAATTGACCTCATAGAAGTTCAAAGTGGTACCCCATACATATGTACAGCTTTAATGTATCACATAAAAATAAGAGGCCAGCACTGTGGCTCAGTGGGTTAATCCTCCACCTTACAGTGCCAGTAGCCTATTTGGGCACCGTTTCTAGTCCCAGCTGCTCTTTTCCCAATCCAGCTCTCTGCTGTGGCCTGTGAAAGCAGTGGAAAATGGCCCAGACACTTGGGCCCCTGCACCCATGTGGGAGAGCCGGAGGAAGCTGTTGGCTCCTGACATCGGATCTACACAGTTCTGGTCATTGCGGCCATTTGGGGAGTTAACCAGCAGATGGAAGACCTTTTTCTCTGTCTCGCCTTCTCACTGTAACTCTTCTCTCTCAAATAAGGAAATAAAATCAACAAAAAATGAGAAAAGGGTCATGGAAAAATACAAAAAGTACCTGCTGTGATAGAATAATATTTTGAAATCCATGCATTGTTTTTCATAATAAACATTTTAAATCAAATATCTGAAGTCTTTTCAATTCACTGATAAATAGCACCAGCCAGCTGGGGCAGGAAAATTCATATAGCTTGAAGATATTAGGGTACATCAATTTTTAGACTAATTTTCTGCCAGACTACTAGATATGCAATAAGCTTGGCTATAAGCTACTACAAATAGCCTATTTACACCTTCTAACTTTGAAATTATTAACTAGAAGCTCAGCCATTTCCAAAATAATTCTAAACTGGAATGTCCTGGAATATGTGTAAGTATTCTCTGTAAAAGCTCTGAGAAATAATGAACTTCTCCAATAATGTGTCCATGTCTCACCTCCATATAAAATGTGGCTTTCATGATTACTGGACAAACAAGCATAAGTGTGAAGAGTAGAATAAAATGTAAGAATAGAAGTAGCACTAATTAAACTTGTTTTGAAATGGGAAATACAATATGCTTCCAGATTCTTAGCTACCACAATTCATTCATGTCAGAAAGTCACTTTCTCATGGAAAATGAAGAGCAACACATACTCCAGTCCAATTTTCTTTTGCATTTACTGTGAAAACAAAGCACAATGCAAAAGGGGTCAAAGATGACAAGGAGAAATGTTAGCAGCTTAATGAAGGAGGAGATATTACTAAATAATCTGAATCACAAATCATTTATTTAATGACTTTCGTTAAGTCTCATTGTTCAAAACTTCAACATCTAATATTCCTTCCTCACTACTACATAGAAAGTCACAAAGTAATATTAAACAATTTGTGTAACATATTCAGTCATAATTTTTATAGAATGCTAAATTTTAACTGGAAAATCTTATTAAATTCAATAAGTGATCATTTTACTCTAACCCATTTTACCTTCAATTTTATTTGTTAATTCAGCCACTCTTAATAAATATGAAAAGTAATGAACTCATATAATCTCCATTCCTCTGTATTAACATGTGATGCATTCTTTTTCATAAAGGGTTCATAATAAAAGTGTGAACAATGTTTAAAAACAAAAAAACCCACTAATTGATAAAGCATTTGCATTTAATATAAAAAACAAAGAGTAGATTGGGATATGACTTACTGTGACATTTTAGAATCTGTCCTAAGCATGCTCAATCGGAACTGCCCCAAATGATGGAGTTAGAATTGTGCCAGGGGATTCCAATACAATCCCATCAAGGTGGCATGTACCAAGGCCATCTCATTAGTCCAAGTGATCAATCTCAGCTCACAATTGATCACACTGATAGGTCTAAGAGTCAAAGGGATCACACAAACAAGACTAGTGTCTGCTAATACTAACTGATAGAATGAAAAAGGGAGAGAATGATCCAACATGGGAAGCGAGATACACAGCAGACTCATAGAATGGCAGATGTCCTAAATAGCACTCTGGCCTCAGAATCAGCCCTTAAGGCATTCAGATCTGGCTCAAGAGCCCATGAGAATATTTTAGGCATGGAAAGCTAAGACACTCTGAAAAACAAAAAAAAAAAGAAGAAGACCTAAATGGTAGATCTCTGCTAGTGAGATCCCAGTGGAAAGAACGGGGCCATCAAAGGAGGTACCTTTCTCTGAAGGGAGGAGAGAACTTCCACTTTGACTATGACCCTGTCAGAATAAGATCGAAGTCGGCGAACCCTAAAGGCTTCCATAGCCTCGGCAACTCATGACTAGAGCCAGCTACATCAAAGTGTTTAAAATAAAACTACTAATAGTAAAACTGAGATATTTGGCACAGCATTTAGTTCAACATTTGGACACCCACATCCCATATGAGAATTCCTGGACTTTAATCTGGCTGTGATCCCCACTCTAGATTCCCTGGAGGGAGCTACTAAAGGCGAAAGTGGTTAGCTCCCTGCCACCCACACTGGAGACATGGATTAATTTCTCAGCTCCTGTTTTCATCCTGGTCCAGGTCCAGCAGTTGTATTCATTTGGGAGTGAACTCGCATATGAGGTCACTGCCTTCCAAACAAATACGTTTTTAAAAAGAAAGGCAAAAAAAAAATCTAACTCAATATTAATATAAATACTTGAAATAACACAGATCTTGCCGGCGCCGTGGCTCAACAGACTAATCCTCCGCCTTGTGGCGCCGGCACACCGGGTTCTAGTCCCGGTCGGGGCACCGGATTCTGTCCCGGTTGCTCCTCTTCCAGGCCAGCCCTCTGCTGTGGCCCGGGAGTGCAGTGGAGGATGGCCCAGGTGCTTGGGCCCTGCACCCCATGGGGAGACCAGGAAAAGCACCTGGCTCCTGGCTCCTGCCATCGGACGAGCGCGGTATGCAGGCCGCAGCGTGCTGTCTGCGGCGGCCATTGGAGGGTGAACCAACGGCAAAAGGAAGACCTTTCTCTCTATATCTCTCTCTCTCACTGTCCACTCTGCCTGTCAAAAAAAAAAAAAAAAAAATAACACAGATCTTCACTTATACTAGAAAATTACAAAACATAAATAACAATTTAAAATCAGAATCTAACACCATACTATTACAAAAAATAAACATTGATGTATAATAAAATAATATGAAAATAAAAACAGTATTTATATTACTAATTATTACACAGGATAATCAAACTAATAGCACTAAAAATATTGAGAATACAAAGTAACTTCTGCAGTATCTTTCCACAAAAATGTATACCTCAATTTCAATGACTAACATTACATAAATCCACACTGAAAGATGAAAATGTTCTATAAAATCTTTAAAAGCATAAGGATTATGAAAATAAAAGATAACCTATGGAAACATACCAAACAGGAGGCATAAGACAATCTCATGCAAACTGGTATATAACATCAAATCACAGACCAATAAAATGATACTAAAGCTACAAATATGCATATGCTACATGGATTAGTTAACATGTATCAATGTTAATTTCCTGGTTTACGTAATTAGTTAGGAAAGAAAGAAGAGGACTAATAAAAAAGTGATGCTTTAAAGTCGTGTGTATATCCCTGTGGAACATTAGTCATTCTACTTGTTGATAATTTAGCTAGTGGTACATTAAGCCTGTGAACATAAAGTCTATTGAAATTATGTTACTGCAAAAATTAAAGAAAAAAATAAAGGAAGGAAGGAGGGGTGATTGAAGGAGACTGGCAAGGAAGGAAGCATGGTTATATTAGCATTGTTATCTATGAAACACATGAAATCTGTTCTCTTTATAGTAATAAAAATTAAAAGCAACTGATAAAGACTATTGCAAAATAAATAATTTTCTATTATTTTTAAAAATTATTAATTATTGAGACTGTGCTGAAATTACTCACAATGGTTTTATAGAACCAGTGAAGCTATACAAAACCCTACCATAAAAAATAAGGTATTCTTAAGGAATATAACTTCACAAATTCTAAATAAAATTATAATTATTGGAGGGAATATTAAAACTAGCTTTTCATTAGATGCATGTTCTATTTTAGAAAAAATTTAATTCAAAATGTCATTTAATTAAATCTAAATCTACCATTAAATCTGGTGAATAATATTGAATAAAAGAAGTTCCCTAAAGTAGCATCACAAGTTAATACCACTGTTAACATAAAAAGAGCCAAGGGTGCTTTATTCCTGTATATTCTAAATATTTACCAATGTACTTCATCAAGATAATAAATGTGATCATCAATTATGAATTAAAACCATTAGTTTTAGAAACTCAATGAAATACACAGTATATAAAAATATAATTCATTTCAGAATGATTATCAATTACTAAATTAACTTTAAAATACTTAAAATTAAAAGAATCCCAATAAAACTGTACTGTGCAGTATTCTAAAATAATAACTTGATTAAAAATAGACATACCTTGCAGTCGTATAGGAAGACTCAATTTAAAGAGATCTAGTCTCTGCTAATTAACCTATTATATTTGGTGCAAATGAAATTAAAACTGCATTTTTTTCCAACTTGCTATAACTGTAGTCAAATGAGTGAAAAAAATGCAAATATAGACAGGGAATATTCTGCAAAAGAAGAGAAATGAGATAGAGCTCAATGGAATAACTGAGACAATATAAAACATCAATTACTAAAACATCAATAGAATGGAAGATAAATAATTTAAAAGAAATTTGTCAATTCTGTGCAGAGATTTCGCATATTATTGTGGTAGAACTTAAATAAGCACTAAATATGTAAGGCAAGGTGAATAATATTTAATTCATTAATATAACAATCACTGAGAAAATGACAAAAATAAATGAGAAAATGGAAAGAAAATAATGATACTAACATAAACATGCTTTCAAAGAAAAACAAAACTCAAAAGACCATAACAGAAACATGGTTGTATTTTCAGTACATAAATTTCATCAAACAAAAGTAACACTATATTAAACTAAAAGGGAAAAACATATTATTTCATTTGTAACGAATGTCAAAATGTTAACATACTTAAACATTAATGAACCCTTACAGTCCACAACAAATAGAATAAGGCTATATGAAGATGACCTCACTCAACATTTACATGACAAAAAATTCTTATGAAGCATTATTAAAATATTGATATCTAATATATACACACACACACATACACACACACACAATTTTAGGAAATGAGGAATTATAATCCAAACTCTGGTAAGACTTTCTCCAATTAGTGGAAAACCACTCAAATGTAGATGTTGTATACATTTAGCCCTGGAAATTACAACAAACAAAAATTGAGATTGCTCAATACATAGAAACTCTGTAGATAATACACAGCTCACGCAAAAAAATTAAACTCCCCATTGATATGCAAAAACTCATCAATAGTAGATATCATTGAGGAGTAGAATTAGAAAGAAAGCAAACACTTATAAGGTGTAAAAATACTACATCCCATAAAATTCTATCTCCTCTGAGTTCACTCTGTGGTAACTGATAATTATAAACACATGCACTTCATACTTATGGTAGCACTCATATGAAGCCCTTGTAATTCCACCATCCAGAGCTTCTCTGAGCAATAATGTCCTGACTTTCCAAGTCCTTTGATTCAGTCCAACAGTAATAATGAGAGAAATAACTATATCTAGTGAATATTCTCTTCAATGAAGTCTTTTTGGTCACTTGTCAAAAAAGTCCAGTTTTTCTGATCTGCAAGGAGTTTCCAACACAACACATATTAAGGCAACATTCGTTCTGCATTTTGAAGACCAAATGTTTCTGCTGAAACTGGTGGGATAGCTTCTTTTCAGTCATCACCTGATAGGTCACAGAAAAAAATGGAAAAGATTAGAAGCAAACTAAAAAATGGTTTGCAAATGATATATTAACAGCCATTCTTATAAAAAACAGTTCAATGTTCCTCCGAGATATTAGCTCTCTTTTATATATCTTGCTACTATTGAAATATTGCTGAAACATTATACTCCCATTGTCCACATATTTGGTTGCTTGTATCTCTAGATCACTCATTCATACAGAAGTATCACATGCAGTCTTCATGAAATAGGACAATGGTGCCTGAAAATTCCACTGGAAATAACAGAGAGCTCAATACACTTTATGAGAAAAATAATAAAAATAGAGGATGTTTTTAGAGAACATTTAATTCCTAAGACATCCTTGGCAGTGAATAATTCTGACTCACAGAATCCAGACATAAGAAAATGATTGCTATTTAGGCCACTGTTTCAGAGTAACTTGTTACATAGCAACAAACCAATGCTAACTATCTGGCTTACCAAAATAGCAAAGCTTAAAAGCAAGATATCTCAACTCTAATCAATATAACTCTCAGCTCATACAATCATACCGCCAAAGGGATATTCCAGAGAGAGATCGGAGTGAAGAACATTTGGATGAAAAAGTATTATAACAGGTCATTCAGCAGAGAAGTGGCCCTTCTTGGAACTATCATCCCTGGCACAAAAAAAGAAGAAACATTCTAAGTGAAATACACATTACTATAGAGGAACAGCTATGGAAGCAAGTTAGCAGATGTTGGTATGTAATATTTCCAGGAACTACTGTTAACATCAACAGTTTCTCATTAACCAATCTTATAGCTGAGTCAATTGATCAACCTCAGCTATGATTCTATACCTTTAGAAATAAGGAATTTTTTGTGGTTTCCATTAAGATCTTACTTTCAGAACATCACAAAAATATTTGATACTATCAATTACATAATTTCTAATTATTAAACATCTAGTCATTTACTGCATGTTAAGGTGTCATGTCTGGTCTTAACTCGGCTAATTAAAAGACCACAATTCTGCAACATAATGTTCTTACCTATTACTTTCAATGCAGATCTACAAATTACAAGTACTCCACAGGAAGGTGTTCCAGATTATTTCAGACATACTCAGGTTAGTTGCAAATATATCTTTCTTTCAACATGATCACCTGAGAAATAACATCCAATACAGCCACAGTTACATACAAATCAAACCCCAGACTACACAAGTAAGAATCACTAGGCTGGTCAGACAAGGAACAAAGAAATTTAGTGAAAACAGAAAATCCTTGCCCCTAAACAAAACCTTTGTATACACAATGCGGTATATCCTGCAGCATCTTGATCTAGTTCAGTATATTTAAGAATGGCACTGTAACTATCAAGAATTTATCATCTTTATATAATGTTTATTATCTTCTTCATTCATTTGTTTGACAAAATATAATGGTCTGACACCTACCTCAATTTCCATCTTCAAACTTCTTTTTCTTGGGCATTCCATTACTGTTTTACTTAATTATTTGCGGCACTGCTGTCTAATAGCCTCTTCTTGAAATGACTAAAAAATTATCCATAATGGTCACAGGAAATACAAAGTTGAATAAAACAGCCCAACATTCCCATATTTACAGGTAAGGATGAGACAGGCACAAATGGCTGTCTCTTTAAAATGTCCTCTGTTGTTTAAATGTTCATATTGAAAAAATATTTTAAAATTTCAAGTGAAAAAACAGAAAAATCTACTTATATTCTGATTATACAGAACTTAAAATTTTTTGCCCTGTTCTTCCTGTCAGATTTCTATTCATATAAATCGTTATGTTAATTCAAGATTTAGTCACAAAGCAATATGCAAATATCTAGATATACAGCCACTACCTTATATTTTATACATATAAAACTCTCAAACAGAATATTGAAATGAGCATCTTAACTATTAGAAATATTAGAAATGCCAGAATATTATTTCCCATACAAAATTAAAATTTTTTATACTTAGGTATTAACATTTGCAGTTAGAAAAACTGAGACTTCAGTGTATCCTCTAAAAAAAACCAATTGTTGTTTGTTGCTAAATACCGTAATTGCAATTATCACTACAAAAGCAATGAAACACTTTCATATTGATTTCTTTAGTGTTTTACATTCATGTTGAATATGCTATAATCATTACATTATTACATTTACTAATGGATATTTCAGGAAACAGTATAGCATATACTCATTTCTAAAGTGAAATTATTCTTCACTGTGAATTTTTGAGACTTGGAATGAAATCCAAGTTGTCAATTATGGCAATTTGATTGTCACTGCCAAATTGCTGTCCAAAAAATGCTGATTTATAATTTAATCAATATCAAGTATGATCTTTAACAGAAATATTCCTACTGTGCATTGGAGATAATATTTGACATCTGTTTCTGATTATCATGCAAAACATAAACAAATATCAAAAATATTTTATAAAGATTAAAAAAGAATCATTAGCTGTTTTGTTCTCACATAGATATATAAATACAGAAATAGATTAGAAAACAAATTGTTATGGATATTATTATTTAACATATTACCATACTTTCAGTTGTAGCAATAAGCAGGATCCTGGAAGTGTGTGCAAGTAAAAATAAGAATTAAAATGTAAATTAATAAACAAAGAACTGAGGTAAGGGTTAGTCCCTTGAAAGAGCAATATCTGACATATCACTAAATCTGATTTTCAGTATTCATGTAAATATAAACATATACATAAAAATTAAGTATAATAAAGTGTAGTAAGTAACAACAAAGGGGTATTTATCACTGATTAAAAAGGATAACTCCCTTGTGTATTCTCTTAGTCATAAAGATAAAATTATACTTTGGGATTCTTTGTTATAAGCATACTATACACTAAAAGAATAACAGTTATTTTTCTTGTTAAGAAACTCTAACACTTGGTAGTGATGGAAACAATTTGATGAAACAGCACTCCTGAAAACACTCAAATGTTACAGTCTTAAGAGGTCCATTATTATGCAAAACACTTATAATGACATATTTACAAACTTATACTTTGAGACACCATGCATCTTCAAAATCAGATTTTTTAAAATTCAACATATATATTATCTACAAAGCTGTCTTCAACTTTCATACAAGTCCAAACAAATGCAAAACAGTATTAATTCAAAGAGGTAGAAGAAAAATTTCCTTAGAACACATTTCCTATTACAACTATAAAATTATGAGTTAGTATACTTTTAAATATATAACCCACACCCTAATCTATGATTAGGATATATTATTTTAGATGAGAATACAATGTAAAAAATATTCTTCTAATGTTTTCCTTCTATAACTATCCAATAAACAGATACTAAAATACGTACGTCAGAGAACTCACGTCACAGAACTCACAATTTTATCAATTTCATTACCAAAACATTTGCAAAATACAATGAAACCATGAAATTTTACAGTGACTTATTTACAAAATTACTTTGTGAGACTCTGTACATCTAGAAAGACTAGATGTTAAAATTAAAATTGTGTATCTGCGTACTATTTACAAAGTTGTCTTGAATATTGTCATGCAATCAAATGAGCACATACAGAACTGTATACAGTTCCAAGAGGTAGAATAAAATATTTTTGATAAAGCCATTTATTTCATATATTAACAGAAAGAAAAATACAATAACAAAATATTCTATCAGGATGCTTATGACACCCAAAAAGGCAAAAATGAATTTACATAGACTTTCATGTTAGGCTTTTTTTAAAACATGCAATTAATACTTCTAAAGGCACTAGATGTTTAATATTAAATACTTACAAAGTTGTATTTGGTTATTGCTATGCAATAACAAAACACAAAACCTCATAATATAGGTCTATAAAATGTTAGGAAAAATGAACCACTATTGTGAATTTCTTTATATACAGGAAAACAAAAAAATATCTGTATGTTCCTTATATAGACACAAATTATACAATAAAAAGAAAACAATTTAATGATTACTATCTAATTCTGCTTCTAAAAACATGTAAACCATTTTCTCTCTCTCTAGTTAACTCTATATATGCAAATAACATGTAAGCTGTTTAGTAACTCATTATGCCAGAAATATTTGATAATCCCAATGAATACAATGAAAATACCACAAAATGAAGAAATCTGTTTTCAAAAGAAAAATGTCTTCAATTCATTATCTGTTTGTCAACAATCTATATATTTAAAAAGTTGAAACGTTATAGATAACTATGTCAAAACATAGCCGTTTAATAGTAAATCTGACTGTGTATACTAGAATATATTCCTTCAAAGAAGTGTATTTTTCTACTTCGTATTCAACTTCCCTCTTTCCTCCACCCTTTGTATATATTATGAATAATCAGAAGAAAGGAAGTTGATGGCTCCAAAGTAATAAGATAGAACTATTAACCCAATTTGATAAGTACATATGATGTATACACAGAAATATCACATAATTACTGAGAAACATGTGCAACTATTATATAATTTTTGAAACATATTTAAGGATATAAAAAAATGATCATACAAAAATAAAAATCTGCTTTTCCTTAAGTGAAAAGAAAAAAAAAACACCAGAGGGTCACCCACGTCTAGCTCTTAAAATTTCAAAGTTAAACATTTCAACTTCTTAAACATAACTTAGCAGTCAATTTATATAATAGATGAAAATACCATGACTGTATATTGCAGATGTGATCACAATACATCCAACAGCCTTATTCATATAATCTCCAAAATATATAGAAGTTAATTCATATTAGTAAAAGGTTGTGATTTTTAAAAATGTGTATCAGCTGTGTGTATGTAGACACAAAGAGGTTTTTTAACATATAAATCACTACATATATTCAAAAATTGCCACTTATTACAGAGGTTTGTTCTACCATTTCACTTCAACAAACAAAAAACCCTATACTTTTTAGAAAAATACAGTCACAGAATGTAACAGAAATTTCTTTTGTATCTACAAGTGTGAAGGACACAATTACATGCACACAACCTCCCCATACAGTCTCACTGAAAACATATTAGGGTTAACATTTCCATGAGCAATAGAGCTTCACTATACTCTATCTGCCTGTCCCATTACCCAAAACCTAATACATAGAGAGGAGCTACCAACGAGAATGGATGAAAAGTATGCAAATTTATGTGCAAACATAAATATGTCCAAACATAAATTAACAAAGATTATCTTATTGAAAGACCTTTAAAGATTCATAACGAAACATACAAAAACCTAAGCTAATTAACAAAGATACTAACTCTATTGGTTATATACTAACTCTACCGTTTGTGTCACAAGGAAAATTTCCCAATATGACTGACACTGCAAATACAAAAAATCTTATGACATGCATCTTCTATATAAAACAATGAACCAAATAAATCTCAAAGGTAGTCTAGCAATTGTCAAACTAAAGTGTTTCTACTTTTACGAAGCAATTTGTTATTCAAAACATATACAACTACCAGCAATATGAAGGCAGACCTGTTTATCATATCTGGCATCTATAAACGTCTTCTAGCAATTGAATGAAATTTCTATGATTTTAATAAATTTTACACTGGATATTAATGTGAATACAACCTTGTATATACATGTGTGTTCAGAGATCTCTATAATCCCAAAAAATATTAAAGGGAAATAACTATATGCTATGTATATTTATCTACTTTTAACAAAATCACCCCTTAGGTTATTCAACTATTGGAAAGAAGACTTTAACTGTGTAAATATTTAGAAGACATGCAAATATAACAACTCCAACATTTTTCATAATATAATCACTGTCTATTATATATCTAACACTATTCCAGTGATCAGCCAATAATCTACTAGATATATTATACCATTGTTATCATCCACATAAAAACTTACAAATTCATGTTGCAAGCATGTCTATATTAAATAGAAAATAAAAATATTATTGAATAAAATCAAATTCAATTGGGATATAAAAACTTTTCTAACCCATGGTATTTGGACACATGTTGATTTTTTGTTATACTTAAGAACAGTGTGGATTTTCATATAAACTATAAATCAAAGCAGACCAAAAGTTGCAATGTCATTTCTACTAGGTTGCATCTGTCAAAGTCTCACTGTCTTCTATGATAAATAAATGGATATATATTTAGTATGATACTATAATATTTCCTGTAATTATGGCAACCTAAAATTTGAGCCAAATGATGCAATGAGCATGGGTTTTTAAAACAAATTGGCTATATTGTAGCACTTACATAGGAATTTATAATGTCTATATACATACATCTAAAATATTATTTTTAAATTATTTAAAATGGTAACATTGCTTGTAATAAATATTCAACAGTATCTACCACTTAGTGATTCATATTGAGAGGCCATTTACTGAATTAATGTTCAATGTTACTTAACAATCCCATAGGCAAAGTAGGGAAGAAAGTCCGGCTCTTTAACATTAGGATATTTACAATTTGTATGTATTCATTTGCACCCAACATATATCCATGGAATAAAGCCTAGAAGCCATACAAAAACCATATTGTCACAAAGTTCTCAAAATTCTACTCTTTCTTCTATTTTTAGCTAGCAAGGAAATGTCAGTCCTAACATTTGATTGTAACTCCAAATTTGAAATTACAAGTTTAAGATCAGTATCAGTTCCTTTTTTATAATATATGGGATAACAGAAAAGAACACCCATCCCTGAATACATAGGTTTTGACAGAAGTTGATTTCTTGAAATTCCATCATTAAAAAAAAAATCTTATACCATATTAATTTTAAAACAAAGTCTCACATCTACATTCACAAACTCCATACACAGCAGCCTTAATAAAATTCCTCATAACAATTTTACACTTAAATTTCTCCTAGGTGGGGAAATGCACACCAAAAATCCAATAAAAATTTTTTTACATATATCATTGAGATATTCTAAATTCCATTTCTATAACCCAGTACTGAAATATTTATACTTTTTAGCAAACTTCTCATTAGAAATCTACCTCAGCAAATGTCATAAACAATGTTTTGTATTTCATACAATGTAGTCAAATGCACATAAACAATGTCTTATTTTTCAATCAACATAAACCATTTCCATGCTCCCTTGCTTCCTACTGCCCTCTATCAAAAACCAAATGCAGAATTGTATATAGATTTTCAAAGGAAAATTTTACCATTTTTAACAATGTCCATACAATGCCAGGCATGTCATGACTGCAATCATTAGAAAGATTCATTTAAAAAAATTAAGTATTTCTGTCTGATTATATCAATTTCTAGAGGTCGAGCCAATAAAAATAAAACATGAATCAGTAAAAAAGCTGCATATATAATTTCATTCTCTGCCTCTTATGCTCCAAAGAACAGTTTGTACACATCCAAGATTAAATGACAATTTATATTTGTTTCAATACCACTATTCAGTTTTTCCCAAGTACTTAAACAAAATATATTAAGCTAAATATGTTCAGAATTGATCAATAAATATAATTTGAAGAGTTAGAGGTGTTTCTTAATTCTAGAAGGAAGGAGTAGTGTCGGTTTAATGTTAATGCATATCCTTACAAATATTGTACATTCAGTACTTTTACTGGTAAACCTTTCAAAGGCACGTGGGTACTCCATTACAAGAAAAAAAAATATTCTTCATTTTTCTTTCTCCAAGTCCAAAGATTATACAATGGAATAAGTATTTGAATGACAAGATGAAGCACAAGGTAGTAGCAATCTGTTGTGAGAGGTTTTGTAGCCAGTGAAGCTTTTAGCTAAAATCACCTAGTGATTCCTTCCCTTTCTAGGCATATATTCCTGTAGAGTTAGCTTGTCAATTTGCGTTTGTGTGTACTAGCCCAGATATTTGAAGTTTTATATATTTGAAATTATTTCCAATTTGAAGGACAGTACTTAATTGTACTGCCTAGCAGTGATTCAGAGGCCATTTTGGAGAGAAATCTGGAAAATTGCTGTCCTGATGCCTGTACTACAAAGTATCCGGAGAATGGCTTTACAGTTTTACAGTTTTATCCTCACCAGACACCGTCTGTAAAGATTTATCTTTCCACAGCAGACTGAAATAAAAATCATCCAGAAGTGCCAGAAGAACCTGTAACTTCAGTTTTATCGGAGCAGGGCAATCACTCAGGATATAGATTCAGCTTATAAATGTCAATGGAAAATAGGTTTGCAATTCTACCATAAACCATCATAGGTTGCGGTCAATATGTTTCCTGCTGCACAAATTTCTGGAAACTCTTAAGGAACAGATGATGAAAGTGAAAGAATGCTGCAAAATGAATGAATCCAAATGTTCAGTGCCTACAAATGGTAGGTTTCCAGTTTTCACTATGACAACGCATACACAAAATATTATCAGTTTAATTTTTGTAATCTTTATCCTCTTCTTTGATTATATTCCTAACATTCCTGAAATAGGCCAACTTCAAGAAAACCTAATGAGATTTGTCCTAGATTCATGAACACTGCTCCGCCAGATAGATGAATTGAAAAGTCTGATGTTAGACGCAAGGGAAACAGATTCAAGTTTATAAACATAGTTTAGGTAAAAAGACCCTCAGGTAGAAGAGTAGCTCCACAATAATCACATAACCATCTGTGAACAGTGTCCGATGTGTAGGTTTCTAGAGGATGTCCTGATCTATGTTTCATGGGACAATTTTTTTCTAATAAATGAATCAGAGCTCTTTATCTCACTTCAGGCTGGCATCTTTCTACATCTTGTCAGAATCAATATTCAAATATGCTACAGTAATTTCCATTTATTTCTTGTTGAATTATGTTTTTTACATTTTAATAATATTCAATCTTTTACACTGAGTTCCAGATGTGTATTATGGTAATCAATAATCTCTTTTGCCAACCCCCAAATGACAGATGCATTCTCTTTTGTTTTAATGTAGTCATTTATTACCCTACCCACTAACAATTTTGTATTATTCTCCTCAATAGCAGTGCCACCCTAGCTTCTAAAATTTATACAAAGAACAGATGCCGTCAAAAGAAACTGGGTATATTTATTCTCCAGTGAGCTAGCCTGAAGCAGGCAGACATTTAGTAAAAAACAGAAGATTCCCATTTCTCTTTCCACAACCCTGATAACTTGTAAGTGCCTCACTAACTGATGAAATAGGGAACTATAGTTTAACACAAGAATATTGCTCCAATTTCTAACTGTTCTCAATCTATAAACTCTAACAAAGAATAAGAGAAATTGGGGTAACAATGGAAGTCAAACATTGTCTCTTTTCTTTTTGTGGGTACATTTCTTGTACCACCAAGTATTTAAACTAATTTTGGTAATATAGAGAAGAACAAAATTTGCCTACCCATCAAGCACATAAAGTGCTAATTATTATGTGAAGCCTTGGAGAAAAATAAAAGGGGGACACAGGCATTTAGCAAACCAGTATGTTTTCTCAATAAAAGAACAGTATCATAAATCAATTTTATAGACTCTTGGAGCTATATTTTCAAACTCTGACATGCATCTTAAATAAATGAAATGTGTTCTTAAATCAAAAATTCTGTGAAAATACTACTATGACATCAACGATTTCTTATGGATTTATTTTGTTGCTGCTTGTTCCCTTATCATTACTTAGGATCATAGTTCACTTAGTAGATAAAATTCTCAATCTATGTAAAATTTCAAGCCTTGATTTTCAGCCAAGCTCACTAGGGAGGATTGCACATTATACAATTGATAATTAGAATAAAAATGTATCATGTGCCACACTTTTTAGCAAAAATAACAAAATAATTGTATTAATTGGATTAATTCTCAGTAAAATCACATAAAAGCCACATTTTAAAAATCATCAGTGATATCTTCTTATTTTATTCAATCCATCCCAAAAAGAAGTCACCTTGTTTGAAATCTGTGTTTCTTGTTCAGTTGCTTTATCATGGGGAATGACTAAGACTTAATCTTAATAGGTCCATATTCTTCAGCATTTCCAACCCAGTGGAGTACCAGTGAAAGTGGATAATTTTACAAATTAGCTATACACTCTGTTATAACACCATTCCAGTGGAGAACTGCCATGAGAAAACAACAACAACAAAAAAAACAAGAACCAAATAAAACATTTACAGTTACACTATAATAGTGATATATAAATTTCCCACAACAAACCCAACTCAAATAAATACAGAGAAATTGCCAAACATGAACCACATAAAATAACCAATAGTTGGATGCTGTAATGAAACAAAAAAACTGTTCTTACTTGCAAAATATTGGTATGAAGAGCTCAGTATTTAACAATAGTGTTACCTTTTCCTCAAAATGATAAATATTAGGTCAAAACTGTCATGTCTAGGTATCAGAGTATTTACAAAGATCACATCTTTTTTTTATACTGTACTGCTTTCTGAAATTTTAATTCATTTATCTTTTACTATCCAATGTGATTTTAGTTGATTGAATAATATAATTTAGTGAAACTTGCATTAAAAAATTTCATTGATTCACTATTAGAATTTATCAAAAATAAGTTTATTTCTTCAAGAGAAGCATAATTTAATTGTATGTTACCAATTTGTTCTGAAAATTATATATATTCATATTCTTAAGGAAATTATACATTTATGTCTTTCCAGACATCTGACCATAGTATCTACTATCATTAATTCTAGTTTCTTATAATCTTTACAAGAAAAAAAAAATATTTCATACTGATTGTGATTTTTCAGACAACTTTATTTCAGTACCTTCATGTATAAAAATGCTGTATTTTAAGAAAATGAATGTTGCATACTGAATGCAGTTATTTTCTAAATGTTGTACCTTAATTGGTAGCATTTAAGGTTACAATTAAGGCGCCAGCACTGTGGCATAGTGGGTAAAGCCGCCGCTTGCTGCACCACTTCTGATCCAGCTCTCTGCCACGGCCTGGGAAGGCAGTAGAAGATGGCCCCTGCACCCATGTGAGAACCTGGCTCCTGGCTTCAGATGGGCGCAGCTCTGTTCTTTGCAGCCAATTGTGGAGTAAACCAGCAGATGGAAGACCTCTCCCTCTCTCTCTCTCTCCCTCTTTCTGCCTCTCCTTCTCTCTGTGTAACTCTGAATTTCAAATACATAAATAAATCTTAAAAAAAAGACTTCCAGGAGAGGTTTGAGAATGACTGATTTAACCAAAGTTGATTAGAAATATATAGACCTTTATCTATTCTAATAACTTTAGATATTTTTATCAACACTTTTACTAATCATAGTAATCTCAACAAGATATGATCCTACCTATAAGGTCATCTCTAGAAAAGTGTCAAGTGAGTATTAAAATACATATCTGGCTGAGAGATGTATTTGATTATACAAATAACAATTGTTAATCTTCCCTATCCCCCATTGTTCCAAAAATCAAACTTATTGTCAAAAGGTAAAACATCACCACTACTCTCAGTTTACCTGGTTTGCTTCGTACAACTCAAGTCCAAAAACTTTCTTTACTCTTTTTCTCTCCACTCACTTACTAATAACTCATTCCTTCCATTAATCTCTCATCACATTCTCTTTGATCACACACATAGTTTTCTGGAACGAAGATTCCCTTTAAATGAAAACATCAACAAGTGGAAGAAATAAACGAATCTTATCACAAAGCCAACCCGTCACACACTATCCACCACTTAACACACACATGCAAAAAAAAAAAAAAAGCCCACTATTCTCTTCTGCAGATTCTAATTAATATACTTAGGTCAGCTCTGAATAATAATAACAATCATGCCATAAATGGGGTTATTTGGACTGGACTGAAGCAGCAACTGCTACTGTGGCTTCTAGGTTGCACCAAACATCCTAAGGTCAAGGAACTGATGCCTACACTACACAGCAACATAGCTCACATTAAACACTTCCTTTCTCATTATATGGTTTGCCTCTAATCTAATTCAGGAAAAAGGTAACTTACTTCTCAGCCTATCCAAGTATAGCCCTAATAACCATAATTAGGAACACTAAGAAAATTTCAAGAAATCCTGGAATTTACAAATGCAGTTACCATTTCAAGCAGAAATCAACAAAGTAAAAAAGTATACAAGAACTTCTCCACTTCACTTTTAAATAAATGTTTATTTCTTTGAACCTCAAAAGCTTTTCACTGTAAACTAGTCTCTTGTCATATGGGCACAAAGACCCACATATCATTTACTAACATGCACACATTGATAAAAGATTACATTCAGATCTTATCAACTAATTAAGATAATTTGAGAATAAGGTATTGCTACATTCAGCTCCCTGTGGTAAATATTCAATACAGTCTATTTTAAAATTAACTGAAAAATCACTATTGTTCACTCATAAAAAAGTACCAAAGCTAAAGTATATAGGCATAGGACCTAACTACACTATGTCAATCAGATTTAAAAAAGGTGTGGGGAGAGGGCACTGGTTCATATCCAGGCTACTCTACTTTGATCCAGCTCCCTGATAAAGCCTGGGAAAAGCAGCAGGAGATGGCTCCAATGTTTGGGCTCCTGCCACACACATGGTAGACATGGAGGAAGCTCCTCACTCATGGTGTTTGCCTGGCACAGCCCTGACCACTGCAGCCATCTGGGGAGTGAACCAGCGGAGGAACTCTCTCTCTCTGTTTCTCCCTGACTTTCAAATAAATAAATATTTTAAAATAAAACACTCATCACTCATAAAAGCAAAAATAAAGAGAATGATGTGAGATAAGAGAAGTGATACAAGAAATACAAGGTATCTAGCAAATCATTTCATAGCTCTGGGACTCAGCATCAACTACTGCAGAATGCTAATTACATTTCCTTAACTGAATTATCAAAGGTCAAAATTTCTAAATCACCATTTATGTCTTACCAAGTTAGAGAAAATGGTAACTTATTGGGAGGATAATTAATCTTTCTGAATGTATCTTTAGTATTCTGTAAAATTATAAATCAAGGGAAGTTCCACCTTAGAGCAAAACGATGTCTCACGAACAAACCAGCAGATTCTAATATTTCTGATTAATGGAGAACCTGCTTCCAAGGTAGGGTTTAGGAACAAATTCTTGAGAACTGGGTAACATTAGTAACAGGGAAAAAAGCATAACTTTTAAATCTTTACTCTTGAATTTATTACTCAAACATACAGTGCAAAACACAAAGGTAGGGGACTGGCAATGTGATGTAGCAGGTAAATCTGCAGCCTACAGTGCCAGCATCCTATATGGGTCCTGGCTGCTCCACTTAATACCTTTCTCCCTGCTAATGTGCCTGGGAAAGCAGTGGAAGAGCGCATAAGTGCTTCACTGACTGCACTCATGTGGGAGACCTAGAGGAAGCTCCTAGCTCCTGATCAGCTCAGTTCCCATTGTTGCAGGAGTGAACCAGCAGACAGAAGGTTTCTCTCTCTCTGCATCTGCCTCTCGGTAACTCTACCTTTCAAATAAATAAATCTTTAAGACAAAGAAAGGTACCCTATATCAATGCTTTGAATATATAAGATCTTCTACAAAGGGAACTGTATTAGTAGATATGGAAACAATTCCCTGCTACTCCAGTAGAAAAACCTACAGTTGTATTAAAGTATTGATAGGAAATGCTCATAAAATTTATGTCCTGAGGACTGACACTTAGGCTGGACTTCAGAGTAATCACATGGAGCCTCCCTTCATTATGCTCAGTAAATACAGCTCATCATAAATCCAGCCCAGATCTTTCCAAGGTCTTCCTCAACCACTAAGGCAACTTTGTAGAAGTATTAATACCTGCAAAAAGTACATTTCTACTCATACTCCTTTGCTCTGGGAGAATAATCCACTTTATGTGACAATGGATGTGATACAGAAACAAAGTAATTCAAGAGAGAATTATAAGGAAAAGAGACAAAACACACACACACACACACACACACACACAGAGCCTTGGCAATCTGTCAGAATAATACTGAGATCATTGGTTTTATAAAATTAAACATAATATGAACAAATTTCCACATGCAACTAAATAAACTGAAATAAATACACTGAAAATGAAAATAGTAAAGTGTCACCACAGTCAAATGACATAGATATTAGTAACTTTCTATTCTCCCCAATAACTTTTACAAACTAATTCAAGGACTTAAAATTAGACTGAAAACATTCAAAGTATCCCTGAGTTACATGTAAACTAAAGAATGAAATAACCAAGGTGAACAATTAAATAAAATTGCTAAATAAAAGCCAGGGCAAACATGAAGCACGAAATACAACAAAACTATCCTAAAGTACTAAGATAAGTTCTCACATCTCAGATACAAGGATCCCAAGTATTTCTGTGGCACAGTTTAAATTGTAACAGAAATAACAGAATCCAAACCACTCTTCCCACTACATGTCACATAGTTAACATGAAATTAATAATTTTAGAGACTGCAATATATTTCTGCTACCAAACCACAAAATGGTTTAATAGAAAAAGAACTCTTTGGAGTTAGTACCATGGCTTAGTGGGTAAAGCTGCTTGCCTACAATGCCAACATCCCATATGGGTGCTGGTTCAGCTACCGTGTGCTCTACTTCAGATCCAGCTTCCTATTAATGGCCTGAGAAAAGCAGTGGAAGATGGCCCATGTACTTGGGCCCCTGCCACCTATGTGGGAAGACCCAGATGAAGCTCTTGGCTCCTGGCTTCAGCCTAGCTCATTCCTGGCTATTGTTTCTACTTGTAGAGTGAATCAGTCGATGGAAGACCTCTCTCTCTCTCTCTCTCTCTCTCTCTCTCTGTCTCTCCCATCTTTCTCTGTAACTCTTCCAAAAAAATAAACCTTCAAGAAAATGAATTCTTTAAATATCAACACAAATAAATTATCTAAGATGGGAAAGCAAATAATCCAAAAAATTCAAATACATAAAATATCTACCCTCAGCAGCGCATTAATGCACAATGATCCCCATTCATCAAATATCCAGTTGCGCCATGGAACCACTCAGAATCTATCTCACCTGATTCTTGAATAATGAGAACTTAACTGATACCTCACATATTTATATTTAAGAGGCAGAGTAAGAGACAAGGAGGGAAAAGGGGGGAGCGAAACAAAGAGAAATCTTCCACCTGCTAGTCCAAGGACCAAATGGCCACAGCAGTCAAGGCTGGCCCAGGCCAAAGCCAGGAGCCAGAAATTCCTTCTGAGTCTCCTACATTGGTGACGGGAACCCAAGTACTTAGGCCATCATCCCCAGCCTTTTCTATCATATTAGTAAGAAGCTGATCAGAAGCCATGTTGCCTAGACTTGAATTAGCACTGATATGGGACATGGGCATCCCACACAGCAGCTTAATCCACTGCACCACATTGCCCATCACATCCTCAAGTATTTTTAACTTAATATTCCTTAACAACAGAATTCATTTCAACATGCTTTTCATACTAAGTATTCCTATTCTACATTATTAATATTTTTTTAAAGATTTGTCTATTTTATTTGAAAGGCATAGTTATGGAGAGGGGAGATATTTCTATCAGATGAACCTGCCATGCCACAACACTAGCCCCCATTATTAATCCTTAAATCAAATAAAAGTACGTATCACAGGCATATATCATTTCCTTTTTTCCTAACAGCTTCAAGATTTGTGACAAGCCTGCATTCTGTAAGCCATTTTTCCAACAGTTTGTTGTTTCCTTCACATATGGATCACATACTGATAATTCTTACACTTCCAACTTTTTCAGAATTACCATATTTGTTATGGGATCTCTGGTAAGTGATTTTTTATATTGCTCTTCTGTTTTTGGCACCATGAAATGTGCCCAAAGACAGCAAATTTCAGAGAAAAATGTGTGTGCAGAATGATCCACTAACCAGTCATTTCTTCATCCCCTCACTCCACAGGCCTCCCCAATACCTGAGAAACAACAATATTGAAATTAGGCTAATTAATAACTCTAAAATGTTCAATAAATGTTCAAGTGAAAATGACAGCTTCACATATCTTACTATAAATCAAAAGCTAGAGATGCGGGGAGATTAGTGGCTTGGGTTGCTGTGATAAGTCCTGGGTCCCACATCAGAATGTCTGTGTTTGACACCTGGCTATGGCCCCTAACTTTAGCTTCCTGATTATACAGAGGCTGGGAGGCAGCAATGGTGGCTCAAGTAATTGGCCTCCTAAGTGAGCTTCCAAGTGAGCTTCCATTGGCCCTGTTCCAGCTGTTGCAAACATCAGAACAGTAAAACTTATGGGAACTTTCTGTATCTAAAGTAAATCAATAAACATTTTTTAAAAGTTAGAAATGGTTAAGATTATTGAGAAAGCATGATGAAAGCAGAAACCAAAGCATAGGCCTCGCACACCAAACAATTTCCCTAGTCATGAATCCAAGTTCTTGAAAGAAAAGTGCTACTCCCTGAACACAAGAATGGTGAGAGAGCACAGCATCCTTATTGCTGATAATGAAGTTTTTAATAGTTTGGACCACTCTAAGCCATACCAAGACCCTAAAAAATCTTCAATTCTGTAAAAGTTGAGAAAGGTAAGGAAGCTGCAGATTAACAATCTAAAGTATCAGAGGTTGGTTCTTGAGGTTTAAACAAATAAGCCATCTCCATAACATAAATGTGATACTGTAGAAGTGCCAAGAAGTTATCAAGCTCTAAGACAACTGATGAAGGTAGCTACATCAGAACTTAGAAACAGATTTTCAACAGCCAATACAGCCTCTATTGGAAGACAGCAACTAGGACTTTCACAGATAGAAAGGACAAGTTGACTCCTGGTTTCAAAGGATAGAGGTGACTCACCTATTAGGGGATATTTTAGTTGTTGACCTTAAAATAGAACCAACACTTAATTACCATTCTGAAAATCCTAGGGCCCTGGGAATTACACTACATCTACCCTGCCTGTGCTCTATAAACAGAACAGTAAAGTTTGTATACAACACATATGTTTACAACATGGTTTATTGGATATTTCAAATCAACTGTTGAGAACTACTTGTAAGAGAAGTATTCCTCTTTAAATATTACTCAATGACAAAGCACTTGGCCAATCAAGAACTCTGAGATGTGTAAGACTAATGTTGTTCTCAATGCCTGCTAATTCAGATCCTTTTCTGCAGCCCATGAATCAAGAAGTAATACTGTCTTTCAAGTAAAGAATTAAATTTCATAATACTATAGCTGCCATAAATTAAGTCCTTTGATGTATCTGAGAAAAGCAAATTGAAAACCTTCTGAGCACCAGAATTTTACGGCAGTGCATTAAACCATTGGTTGAAACACATCTCACATTAGAGTGGCATGATGCTTAAAGTTCTGACTACTCTGCTTCTGACTCAGCTCCCTGCTGATTAGCCTAGGGAATCAGTAGAAGATGGCACAATTACTCAGGCTCCTGCCATCAACATGGGATACCTGAATGGAGTTCTAGGTTCCTAGTTTTGGCTTGGCCCAGCCCCAGTTGTCATAGCGAGCTGGGGAATAAACCAGTAGTTGTAAGATTTCTGTCACTCTGCATTTAAAATAAGCACAAAAAAGATTTATAGAAATAATTCACCTTTATTGATATCATTAAAATCACTTGTATTTAAAGGAGGAGGTAAAATGATCAACATTTATATAAGTGTATTTCAACCCTCACGGATATTTGAGGGGCTCAAGGTTTCAATGGAGGAAATAACTGCAAATGTAGTGGAAACAAAATAATTAGAACTAGACTTGGAGACTGAAGATGTGACTGAACTGATGTAATATCATGATAAAATGAATAAAGAGTTGCTTTTTATGTTTCAGTCAAGAAAATGGTATCTTGAGGCCACTGGGCTGGCATAACCAGTTACATTGCTACTTGTGACTTTGATATCCTATACTGGGTTGCTATTTCAAGTTCCAGTGCTTCTCTTCTGATGCAAATCTCCACTAATACATCTGGTAAAACAATGGCTGATGTCCCAAGTACTTGGGTCCTTGCCAACTACAAATGGGACCAAGATGGTATTCTGGGCTCCTGGCTTTGGCCTGGCCCAGCCCCAGCTGTTGCAGACATTTGGAGAATGAATCAGAAGATGGAAGATCTTTCTATACCATTTTCTCCCTCTGTTGCTAGGTCTTTTAACTGAATAAATCTTTTTAAAGATTTAAAAATTGGGGCCGGTGCTGTGGTATAGCAGGTAAAGCCGTTACATGCAATGCCGGCATCCCTTATCAGCAGCAGTTCAAGTCCCAGTTGCTCCAATTCCAATCCAGCTCTTTGCTATAGGCTGGGAAAGCAGTAGAAGATGGCCCAAGTCCTTGGGCTCCTGCACCCGCATGGGTAGACCCAGAGGAAGTTCCTGGCTCCTGGCTTTGGATCGGCTCAGCTCTAGCTGTTGCAGCAAATTGGGGAGTGAAGCAGTAGATGGAAGACCTCTCGCTCTCTCTCCTCTCCTTTCTCTGTGTAACTCTGACTTCCAAGTAAGTAAATAAATCTTAAAAAAAAAAATTAAAATTTATTTATCTATCTGAAAGGCAGAGCCACAGAGATAGCAATCGTCTATTTGTGAGCCCACTCTCCAAATGGCCACAACTACCAGAGCTAGGCCAATCCAAGGCCAGGAACCAGGGCCCTCTTCTATGTCTCCCATGTGGGTGCAGTGACCCAAGCACTTGAGCCATCCTCTACTTCCCTCACAGGCACACCATTAGGGAGCTGGATTGTAAGCAGAGCAGCCAGGACTCCAACCCACACCCATATCGGATGCTGGAACTGCAGGCAGCGGCAACTTTACCTGCTATGTCACAGTGCCAGTCCCTAAATAAATAAATCTTTGCAAAATAAAGTCTGGGCTAGCACTGTGGCACAGTGGGTTAAAGCCCTGGCCTGCAGAGCTGGTTCAAGTCTTGGCTGCTCCACTTCTGATCCAGCTCTCTGCTATGGCTTGGGAAAGCAGCAGAGGATGGTCCCAGTCCTTGGGCCCCTTTACCCAAGTGAGAGACCTAGAAGAAGCTCCAGGCTCCTGGCTTCAGATTATCTCAGCTCCAGCCATTACGGCCATTTGGGAAAGTGAACTAGGGGATAGAAGACTTCTCTCTCTCTCTCTGCCTCTCTGTAACTATTCCGTTGAAATAATAAATCTTTAAAAAAATAAAAAGTGGTATCTTGAGTTATACTCTTCTGAAAAAAATTCTGTGAATATTGAATTGGCAACAAAGGATTCAGAACACTAAATAATTTTGTTGACAAACTAGCTGCAAGGTTTAGGAGTACTGACCCTAACTATAAAGGAGGTACTACTCTGGGTAATTTTTTGTCCATTGGGGCAGGCATTTCACCTAGCAATTAGGATGCCAGGTAAGAAATCCACATCTAAATAAGAATGCCTGGATTCAATATCTGCCTCTTATTCCTGATTCCAGCTTCCTACAATGTAGGATGCAGTAATGCTGGCTCAAATGGTTCCTGTTACCCACATGGGAGACCTGGATTGGTTCCTCAGCTTCTTGATTTGGTCAGCTGTGAAGCAGTAGGTGGGATATCTCTCTCCTTCCTTACGTCTCTCCCTCTGTCTCTCTGCCTCATAAAAAGAAATAAAAGAAAGGAAAGCAATAAAATCTTTAAAAAATCTTTATGTCTTTCCCTCTTACTATCTGTAACTCTGCCTCTCAAACAAATAAATAAAATCCTTTTTTAAAAGGAAAGCAAGCTTTCAAATAGCACATATATACACACTAATGAGAAATCTATTTTGAAAAGATTCAATCAACTCTTGTCATACTTTAAGGAATTGTCAGAGGACGGTGCTATGGCACTGCAGGTTAAAGCCCCTGGCTGCAACGCTGGAATCTCATATGGGCACTTGATCTCATATGGGCTCCACTTCCAATCCAGCTGCCTGCTAATTTACCTGGGAAAGCAGCAGAGGATGTCTGGTGCCACATGGGATGCTGGCACTGCAAGTGTCACCTAACCTGCTTTGCCATAACACAGGCCCTCATTTTGTCCTTAAAAGCTGAAACTCCCCAGCATAGTTCCACATTCCTTTTCAAGTTCTATTCCTTTGTTATATGGTCAGAAAACTCTTGGTTTGCCTCATAACTATGTTTTGAAATAACTTGATTGTTGGCTATATTATCATCCAAGCACTTCACCCATTTCCACAGGCACATCGCAGGGAGCTGGATCAGAAGTAGAGCAGCTGGGTCTCAAACCAGCACCCACATAGGATGCTGGCATCACAGGCAGTGGCTTAACTGCTATGCACCACAATGACAGCCCCTTGAATGTACATTTTTTTAGGTATAATGCTATTACTGCACACATAAGAGTCTTCAGCATACTGTAAATATAACTATTATATTCAGTGAAAAACCAAAAATCCCCTGTCCCTTGTTTAAAGTAATCACTTTATGGTAGTGGTCTAGACTAAACTAGAAATAATTCTGAGTTATGCCTGTTTATTAGCATAGTGGAGGCCAATGCCTGACAAAAATGACATAAAATGTAGAAGGACTATTTTAACTGTTTTTGCTTCTCTATATTCCCCTCCTTGATATATGGCTACCTTATCTCTTCATGTAGAACATGTATATCCAGGAATTTATCTCAAATATTGATATTAAATTAAGCACCCAATATTTCAATAAGGACTTCCCACTCTTATCTCATTTATACATTTGAACTAAAAATAAATAAAACATCTTCTAAATACATTGTAAATGACAGGGTACTAAATTGAGTCCTGGTAAATACTAAATAATTCAACTTCCCACTCCTTTAGGTATAGCTAACTAGAGTATGAAGTCAGCTGTCAGACAGGCTTAGATTCTAATCACAGATACTCCATAAGATATAACTAATATACCTACAAACATGCTTTCAAAAGTTAGTATTGATGCTCTCTTTACTTCCTTTTACTTATTAAACATCTATGTACTGAGTTGTATTCAAATTTATCTACTGCAGAAAACTAAAAAAATCAATTGTCATAAAACACTAAGTGTTCACATGAAGGTATCATACTCACTGTGTTTCAATATGCTTCAAAAATATTACTCTTCCTCCTTTCTGGATGTAAATCAGAACCCCAGAATGCTGGCACGTTTTTATGGAAGTGGTGAAAGTCGCAATTTGACATGTCCATGTTTCTGTCTCAGCATATGCTATGCTTGTGCCTTCTGTGACTCAAGGGCAAGCTTCCTTTTAGCTTTCAATAATATATAAAGTGTAGAAAAAAGAAAAAAAAAGGATTAGCTCAGAATATCCATTAAAATAATGCATACTGGAGGGCTGGTAAAGTATATTACTCCTGAGATTTCTACATATCCAAAGTTCTCCCATGTTAGGACAAAATTTCCTATTGAGAACAATGTGCTCTAATGTTCTAATTGAGGCACACTGACTGGATTTCAGAAAGTCACTTTAGCTCAAAATTTGAAATCATTAGTATTCAGACAAGGTCCTATGTCATCATGAACCTAGCCAAGGCCTCTGGAATATATACTATTTTTCTTTACAAGGTTACTTTACCTGGAATAGTATATGTTTCTGTCCTAAATACAGCTAACACGATTTTCAGCCTTGTTGCACCGCTACTGGCTGGCTAGGATCCACAATGATGCCACATCATAAATTTCAGTAAACAAATTCTCTTTGAATCTTTCAAGTCACCAACTAAGCTGAAAAAGTTGCAACACAACATCCCGTTTTAGGCATATATCACTCTAGCACTAGAGAAAAAACTTTAAAAGTATCTATGCTTTGCTTGATTTCATAAAATTCATATACTAAGAATTACATATGTAAAAAGATTCAAGGATGCAATGATGAAAAAGACAGAATCATCAACTAAGTATAAATACCACACATTTGAAAATTTCAACCTCTATCAGAGCAGCTACAACTGATGCTTGCTGAAATTAACAAAGGTAACATTGAGGTGAACAAACTATGCTTTTTATAATATTTGAAACAACATTATGAAAATTCTAGAGAAATAGCAGTATGATCACAATATTATGTCAACTAGTTACTACTTAAAATATTTATTTAAAATTAAAACATCTAAGAAACAAAACACTAATACATTAATTCCAATATTGGCATGATAACTTAATTAAGGACTAATAAGCTCAGAAAATCAAAGTGCTCCCTTTTTTAATTTTAAAGATTTATTTATTTGAAAGGTAGAGTTAGAGAGAGGGCATGGGTAGAGGCAGAGAGATAATTTACTCCTGAAATGGCCATGCGGATCTGAAGCCAGGAGCTTCCTCAGGGTCTCCCATGTGGGTTCAGACATGGCTGCTCCACTTCCAATCCAGCTCTCTGCTATGGCCTGCAAAAGCAGTAGAGCATGGCCCAAGTCCTTGGGCCCCTGCACCCGCTTGGGAGATCCAGAGGAAGCTTCTGGCTCCTGGCTTTGAACAGGCACAGCTCTGGCCATTGCAGCCAATTGGGAGTGAACCAGCAGATGAAGACTTCTCTCTCTCTCTCTGACTCTCTCTGTGTAACTCTGATTTCAAATAAATAATAATAAATAAATTTTTAAAAAGAGATATTAACAATAGTCAAAGTTGCATGGGAGTATATGGACAGTCTTTGTACTACTGCATAATTTTGTTTTCTAATCCTGAAATTATTCTGAGATTAAAAATTAAAATATGTAATTCCAATGACTCTCACAGGCTTAAATGTATTCCACAATTAACACAATCTAACAGTAGCACTTAACAAGCTAACTCCTACATCAACAAATAATTCATAAACTGCACAGAAGCAAAACCTAAAATTATCTCCCTTTTAAAAATTGTTTACTGGGGCAGGAATTGTGACACAACAGATTAAGAAGCCACTAGCAAAGCTGGCATCCCATATGCGCACTGTTTCAACTCCTGGCTGCTTTGCTTCTGATTAAGCACTCCACTAATGTGTCTGTGAAGGGAGCAGAAAATGGCACAAGTCCATGGGCCCATGCACTCACGTGGGAAATCTGAATGGTGTTTTAGGGTCCTGGCTTTGGCCTGGCTTAATCCCAGCCTTTGAAGCCACCTGGGGAGTGAACAAGCAGACAGAAGAGCTCTGTCTCTCACACACAACCTCTCTCTGTAACTCTATCTTCCGAATAAACAATATAAACCTTAAAAACTAAAAATGATTTCCTTTCCATAACTAACACAAACAGCATCTTGATATAAGGGTACTCCTCAGCTGTTTAAAAGATATTTCTGAACATTTCTAGTATATCACAAAGTAATGCAGTTGGACATAAGCATAATATACACAAGTAGTTTAATGTGCCAATTAATTTTAGAATGTAAGTTAACTTCATTGTAAGTAACACAGCTTGATTATCCTAATTATCTCAATTATCTCAAATACACAATCCCCTGCCTCCCAGGACCAGGATGGTCATCCTTCTAGTAATTTGTAAATGAATACTTACTGGTAGGAATAATTATTTCAGAAATAGATCCTCCATTCTGATCACAGGATACTGTAAAAATTGATCAACTGAGGAAAACTTCAAGAAAAAGAATGACACCTACTACAAATGCTTTTTAAGAAGTATATAATACTGACAAGTACTACTGGCCTTCAGATAATGTGCACAGTAGAGGAGCAGGAGGCTAGGTATGAACCATAGCAAAAATCATAAGCCCTCAGGTCATGAGTATCCCGATTATGGAGATTTTACCAACACCAGTCAACACACAAAATCAAAGTAAAAACAAACAAACAAACAAATATCACAACCATATGCTCCAAGAATTAAAGAAAAAAAATTTGAATGAATTGCTTAATAGAATTCACTTCATTGACAACAACTTCAAGATAAAAAAGTTTCACTCTGACCTGAAAAAAATCAGTAGACAACAAAAAATGTACAACGGTACCTCACAGTTTAATTGTTCTATGCATTTATTATTAGCTATTATCAATGCATAAAGAGGGGACAAAAAGCTCACAAACACTCTGCACAATTTCACAAGACGCATTGGAGGGGAAAAAGTGACTGAGACAGATCAACAGTATCTTAGGGTCTTGGTGGGCGCATTCCTGGGGGAGGTGGACCTGGAAAGTAAAAGAAAAATCCCATGAGACAGACAGAGAGCATATAATTCGAAGGCCCTGGCTGACAGGTAAAGCTGCATGCCCCCATTCACCTCTAATTCCTGGTGGAGGGGGTCTCATTCCTGGAGGGGGCATGCCTATTGGTGTCCCTCGAGCAGGGGGGAGCCCAATTGGTGGACCCATGGGTGGTCTCATACCAGGTGGAGGTGCCATAATTCCTAAAAAGAAAAAACATCAGAAATAAAGTCCTCCTAATTTGTCTCCAGAAAGTTGTTAGAATTTAGTCCTAAGAAGAAAGGGTCCCTAACAACAGTAAGTCTTAATTTCTTGGCTATTACCCCTGTATGCTATTTCCAAAGCAGCTGGGCAGTGTTGTGGTGCAGTGGGTTAAGCCTGCAATGCTGGCATCCCACATCACAGTCCAGTAAGTCCCTTCAGAGACCCAAGTTACTCCTGTTCACCAATCCTTTACCTGGAGGTGGGGTTGCTCTGCCAACTGGTGGGGGTGGAGTCCCTCGTCCTGGTGGGTACTGTGTTGGGGCTCCAGCAATGCTGGCAGTAGCAGCAACTGCAGCAGCTGCAACAGTGCCTCTTCCCTGTGGAGTCATTACCTGAAAAGAAAGTAAAAGAGGCAATCCCTCATATAGTGTTCAAAACAGTAAAATATAAGGTAGTTATAACTAACTAGATACTAAACACAGGAATTTCTCTTCTAACATTACTCCCATATTGTAAAAAAAAAAAATCATGGCATATACAAGCTCTTTTTTCCCCAACTATGGTATATTCACTTATTTCTCCTATCAATCAATAGTGGTGATTTACTATTATCAAAGTAGCTAACATACTAACTTTCTCTAGAATAATCATCCATTCATTCTAAAGCATCTGCTACTCACAGCATAAAAAGATGTACAGCATCTTAAACCTTAACAACCTCACACTCTAGTCACACTTTTTCTATAATCTAAAACTCTTCTAGTGTCTTACCTGCTGTGATGGTCCTCCAACTCCTCGGACAGGGCCTGCTAATCCAGCAGGAGCTTGAGGAATTGGGACACCAGCTGGTACACCTCTGCCAGCAGCCCTACCAACTCCAGGGCCACCTGCAGCTCCAGCAAGTGGTACCCGAGCAATTCCAGTCTGAAACAAGAAAATCGACAGCTTAAAATGAAATGATCCACTTGAGCTTTTATTCACAAATCACTCCTCATTTTTTCCATGCTATCTATTCCATTATTAATTCTTCATTCCAGTGAATAAATGAGTAAGGGAACCATGGTATAACCCACCAAGTAAAAATAAATCAGTCCATTCCTATCCTTATCTAGATGGTACCCAGCATATAAAACAACACATCAGAAAACTCTTAAATCCTAAACTACAGACAACCAAGAACTGACAGCATGTGATAGGCATATTTGATAAAGGTATGCTGTGCTATGTCTGTTTTACCACTTTCCACAGTTCTAAATAATTGAATGTGCTTCCACATCAAAATTCTGAGTCACTTAAATGCATTTTTTTAATTATTAAAAAAAAGTCTGTCCTGTTTCACATTTTCCTTACATCTTTGGGAGGTGGCCCCTCAACAGTCATGGATACCAAGTTCTCTCCACGTAGCAACACCAGACCCAAAACCCGCTTTTCTTCACGCTCTGGTTGTTTTGCATTCTTTGGCCTATAAATCACAATGAAATCTTAGTTAAGATAAATTTCAATGATTTCTAGATCAGTCAGCAAAAACATTTATACAACATTTTGAAGCATCAATTAACACCTGATGCCAAGATGCTGAAACAGTTTTTGAGTTATTTTCATCCTCACAAACAAACCTAAGCTAACACAAAAAGAGGGGACTAAAAGCTCACAAACACTGCACAATTTCACAAGACACACTGAAGGGACAGATCAACTGTATCTATGTTTCCCTTGATGTTACACCACAGGAAAACAAAATACTTTTCTCAAATACAGATGGAAATGCCATGGCTAAACTAGGTAAGACAGGCAAAATTAAAACATCAGTTACTATATTAAGAGGAGCAGAGGAGAGGGAGAGAGCAGAGAGCTTCTATCTTCTGGTGTACTCCTCAAATAACAGCAATGATCCACCTAGGACCGTAGCTGGGAGCTGGGACCTTAATCCGGGTCTCAAACATGGGTTGCAGGGACCCATTCATTTTATCCATTACCACTCCCAAGGTCTGCATTAGTAGGAAGCTGGAGTCAGAACTGCGGAAAGGTATTACCTCAGGGTATTCATCTTAACCACCAGGATGAACTCCCACCCCTACTATCCTTTATTTCAAACAATATTCCTTCAATCCAAAAGACTGTTACAGAAGACAAACAATAACATATCACTCTGTTTTGACTTTACTGAACAATTTTATTACAAATAAATCAATGATTGTTTTCACAGTTAAAACAGTTACGTGGATGCAAGGCTCTGACCTAATTCAGAGATAAAGCCAAGAGCTTAAGCAGACATGTATTGTAATTGCTTCATGATTCAGTTATCCTTTAAAAACCCTGCATCAGCTCTCAACTTGGTTTGCCCCTGCCTCTGACTCCATCTCCCATTATATAAACCCAAACCACCCTTACTTTATCTTCCTGAACTCATCACAATCACAGAGGATCAAATTCATATGTTTGTCAAAAGCCTTAAAGGTGCCAATGAAGATTCGGCCATCTTGCAGGATACATCTCATTCTATAGTCAATGTGCTGCAGCATCTTGCTACTCTTGCCCACAGTCTAGAAGTAAGATAAAGAGTCAGTGATCAGCTTGCCCATGTCCATTTTCTAACCTACATCCATTTTTCTAGTCTACCATAAATTTATCTTATCTTTTTCTCCTATATTCTTCCACATTTAATTTACTGGGCCAAATCTGAACTTGGAACCACTAAACTCCTCTAAAAAAGTTTCCCATCATAACTAATACTTTTCCACAGAGATCCACAAGCCTCGTTTCTTTATAGAGCTGAAATTTTAATCTTACACCTTTACCTGTCTAATCTTAAATCCTATCTTTGAACACAGCACATTATCTTGTTGACAATTTCTTTTACCCTGGACAAATTCCTACTTCAATTAAAACTTGTTAAAGCCGTCGCCACAGCTCAATATGCTAATCCTCCGCCTTGCGGCGCCTGCACACCGGGTTCTAGTCCCAGTCGGGGCACCGGATTCTGTCCCAGTTGCCCCTCTTCCAGGCCAGCTCTCTGCTGTGGCCAGAGAGTGCAGTGGAGGATGGCCCAAGTGCTTGGGCCCTGCACCCCATGGGAGACCAGGAGAAGCACCTGGCTCCTGCCATCGGATCAGCACGGTGCGCCAGCCGTAGCACGCCAGCCGAGGCAGGCATTGGAGGGTGAACCAATGGCAAAAGGGAAGACCTTTCTCTCTGTCTTTCTCACTGTCCACTCTGTCTGTCACAAAAAAAACAAAAAAAACAACCCTTGTCAAGTTCCTAAGGTACCATAACATGCAGACATGTTGTATCTATTTTTGCAAGGTGACACTGTATGACCAAGCATTAAGAAGCTTATGACTGTTTACAAAACCTAGCAATTTTATCCCCTTTGGGAATGGTATCAATCATTTGATAATACATGCTCTAGACTGAGAACCACAGAACTCTGTGGTTAGGATGCTAGCTGGTTTATGCTCACTTGCTCCCTCCTTTTGCCAATTGTTCTCCTGTGTACTAATCAAGCCTTTCAAGTTTTGAAAAAGCTTTCCACATAAAGTAGTTTTTATGTCTACTATAATCTGACCTAAGAGTCAAGATAGTCCCTTAATAACTCTGCCAATGACCAAAAACTGCTTCTGTATTTTCTCATGTTCTAAAACATCTCAAGATGGTTTCAAAACCAATTTACAATAATTAACAAGAAAAGAAACATTGCTAATCCCTGTTTTTTTCTCAATGTATTTAGAATGCATGTCTACATATTTATTCAACCTTTCAGAACCCAAAGACACCCACACACAACTGCAAACTACTATTTGATGCCCTTATAACAACTTACCACCCCCCATCTTAATACATAAACATCTTACCATGATTGCTGTTCCACCAAATTCAATGTCCAAAGTAAAATTTCAGGACCCTTAAGACCTAAGGGAAGGCTATAGATAAAGGTATGATGGCAGGTTCTCCTAGAAACAATGCAAGCTGGGCAGAAGCTTCACAAACTGTAGACGGAGCCTGCAGAGGAAAGCATGTTACAGCTGCACTACAATCTACCATGTTTTAAAATAGGCAGACAATTTTGCACAGATATCACTACAAAACACATATTCAAAAAATCCTTTATCCCATGCCTCATTCACTATTCCTTCATCTTTAATTTCCACATTTGACATAGCTAGGGTTGATGAAACTCACTAAATTACATTTTATCAGTAACTTTCATTTAAACATCTCAAAATTTTACTATTCTTCCTTTCTACCTTTAAGGTATTGCTTTACTCCAACACCTAAAATTAATCATTTCAAGTATTTATAACACAAATTATTCCTGAGTTAGTTCAAGATTTTGTTGTGGGGCCATCACCCTGGCTCACTTGGTTAATCCTCCACCTGAGGCGCTAGCATCCCATATGGTTGCCGGGTTCTAGTCCCCGTTGCTCCTCTTCCAGTCCAGCTCTCTGCTGTGGCCCAGGAAGGCAGTGGAGGATGGCCCAAGTGTTTGGGCCTCTGCAACCCATGGGATAACAGGAGGAGGCACCTGACTTCTGGCTTCAGACCCATGCAGCGCCTGCTGTGGCGGCCATTTGGGGAGTGAACTAACCGAAGGAAGACCTTGCTCTCTGTTTCTCTGTCTATAACTCTACCTGTCAAATAAAGTGCCAGTCAATCAAGATGTTAATGATCCCCTCACAGTGAATAATGGAAATAAACAGACAATGGGCCATGGGATAGTAATTACAGGAAACTAAAGTAGATGCAGATTTTTTTTTTATAATTTTCATTTCAACAGAAAAAAATAAAACATTGACAAAACTATTCTTATGTAAGGACTAGAGCTATGGGAATCTTTTCAACTTAAAAAGACAAAGCTTTTATGTTCAGGCATTAACAGATTTTAATAAATTTCCCAATCCAATCTGTTTTAAATATTCTACTCAATTATACATTATGCACATGCCTCTATTAGCCCTGTGATTGGTAGATTTTTGGAAATCAACATTTGTAAACACAATTTCCTCATAAAGTGAATATCAGAGTAAGGGAATGCCACTCGCTGTCCTAGGTCTATCCATCATGAAGACCTTGTGTTGTTATCTAGTGATTGAATATGAAATGCAACAGGGAATTCAAGTAAGGGTCTAAAGAAATGGGAACCTAGAGAACCAGGGATGTGTGGATGTGTGTGTGTGTTTATAAGCATATGTAAATAGAAGAGATACTTGTTTTACTCAGAACTCAGATGAGGGGTTGACTGCTTAGAATGGCTAAAAGTAAAAATGGGAAGCCAGCGCCACTGCTCAATAGGCTAATCCTCCGCCTTGCGGCGCCGGCACACCGGGTTCTAGTCCCAGTCGGGGCACCGGATTCTGTCCCAGTTGCCCCTCTTCCAGGCCAGCTCTCTGCTGTGGCCAGAGAGTGCAGTGGAGGATGGCCCAAGTGCTTGGGCCCTGCACCCCATGGGAGACCAGGAGAAGCACCTGGCTCCTGCCATTGGATCAGCACGGTGTGCCAGCCACAGCGCGCGGGCCGCGGCGGCCATTGGAGGGTGAACCAACGGCAAAAAGGAAGACCTTTCTCTCTGTCTCTCTCTCTCACTGTCCACTCTGCCTGTCATAAAAAAAATAAAAAATAAAAATGGGAGCACATTAAGGAAATGGAGTTGAAATTTGGCAAGTATGAAATATAGAAATTGTTTTTTCTCACCCCTAACCTGGCACACTATAATTATTAATTGTTGTCAACACCAAGTAAAAAATATCATTTTGTAGAATAATCAAATTTGTCTCTACAGAAAAAAAGAGAACAAAATGTGTCTATGAGAAAGATTAGAACAGCAATATCACTGACAGCAGGCTTGGTGCTTCGGACTGAAAGGTTATGTGAGCAACTCAATGACCTGAGTTCTTCACAGATGTTCTCCAAATTTTGGAAATATGGACTTATTTTAAATGGCAAAATTTCATAAAAATATAGGCATCTTGAAGTCAAAAATTTAAAAGAATGGTAACAAATGAAAGCTCATTGAGCCACAGTAATATACTGCTCAAATTTATTAAAATTTTAAAATATGGAAAATCTCCCTCATTATCCTTTAGAGAAGTGTGACAAAAGATTAACAATAAAGAATGGGAAAATATACAGCTAATTGGAAAATATTCTTCCACAGAGCACAGGCAACTAAATACCACACATACTTTCCTTCATTGGAAGTATAAACTAAGAGTTGTAAAGAGAAACTAACCACTTTTTAAGTTTGTATTAATTATTTGAGACAGAAAGACACAGAGAGCTCTCATAAATTGGAATCCAAGTCTCCTTTGTGGGTGGCAGGAACCCCATAGCTCAGGCCATCACTGCTCTCTACTAGAGTTGTTTTAGTAGTAAGCTGGAGTCAGGAGTCAGAGCTGTGAATCAAATCCAGGTACTCTGATACTGAACACAAATGTCCAAATACCCACGTCTAGTCTAGGAATGTTTACATCAATGAAGACTTCCTGTGATGCATTTAAAAAAATCATTCCATGGCCGGCGCTGCTGCTCAATAGGCTAATCCTCCGCCTTGCAGCACTGGCACACCGGGTTCTAGTCCCAGTCGGGGCACCAGAATCTGTCCTGGTTGCCCCTCTTCCAGGCCAGCTCTCTGCTGTGGCCAGGGAGTGCAGTAGAGGATAGCCCAAGTGCTTGGGCCCTGCACCCCATGGGAGACCAGGAGAAGCACCTGGCTCCTGCCATCAGATCAGCATGGTGTGCCGGCCGCGGTGGCCATTGGAGGGTGAACCATCAGCAAAAGGGAAGACCTTTCTCTCTGTCTCTCTCTCTCACTGTCCACTCTGCCTGTCAAAAAAAAAATCATTCTAGGGGAAATCATCTGGCATAGTAGTTAAGATACCCATTAGGATAACTGCATACCACATCATAATACCTACATTGGTGTCCTGGCTTCACTCCATATTCCAGCATTCTGCAAACACTGTTATCTGTGGAGGCTCAAGTATTTGGGTTCCTGAAACCTACATGGGAGACCCAGACTGAATTCCTGACTGCTGGTTTTGGCCTGTCCCAGCCCTGCCTGTTTCAGTTATTTAGGGAGTGAATCAGTGGATGAGATCTCTGTCCATTTGTTCATCTTTGTATTTCAAATCATAAATATTTTTAAAAAGAAAAGATTCACTCTAATATTATACCCACACTTGGATACTTATCCTTTTGTACCAAGAAACAGAACTAGAGGTTCAATATCCCTTTTCCAAGATGCTTGGAATCAGATATATCTTGCATTTCAGATTATTTTATATGTGATTATTGGCATCTGCAAAATAATGTTTCACATACAACTTATCCACATAGCATACAGTCATTTTATATGGTATTTTCGTGCATGGAAAAAAGTCATGGTGTTTGGAATTTTCCACCAGGGGTGTCAGTGCTCAAAAAACTTTGTATTATTTTCAGTTACAAGTTTGGGAATTAAGGATGCTCAATCTGTAATATTCATAAATTTACTTTCCAATTTTCCTGGCTATCACATTGTTCAGATGTTTATAATTAAAATAGGAAGGTATCAATTATTAAAGTATCCTTCAAGTGAAATCCATATGATTTCCAGACCCTTCCCTTACTGCAGAAATACCTAGTATTCTACATACTTCATATACAATCTTTCAATAATCCCTTTCTTCAGCACTTTGCTATACCTCTTGGTACCACCGTGGTGTTTTCAATTAATCTGTGTCTCTAAAATAATGATCAGTAGATGTTTTTATATAAAAGAGGAAGATATTAAATATTTTAGGCTATTCCTATCATCTGATCTGTCAAAAAGTTGCCAGTGTAGTGCCATGTAGCCATGAGCCTTACACAGACATACTATAGTTCAATAAAAATCTACAAAAATATGTAGTGGGACAGATACTAACTCCTACTCTAATGAAAGCCTAATAGCTATCACTGTTAGGTAAAACTAGCAGTTGGACACAGAATAAAATAGGATATGATTAAATATGAGAAAATGAAATGGTTCTACTGGCACATGCTAATATGTAATTTAAACAACATACTTAGAAGTTTTCAAGAGGAAGCCAAAAAATGTCTAGACACAAAGAAAATCAACTGTGTGTGTGCCTACTCATTGAAAAATGCCCTGAGGGACAATTTTCAGATTCCCTAGCCTATTTGCAACAAAGTTCATCTTGGAATGTTGGATATTGAGGATTCAACAAGGGAGAAGTTCTCAGAAAATACGTCTTCTCAGATTTAAATTCAATATAGTAGCCACAAACAGTCCTAATTAAGTCAAGTTGAGGGGCAACATTTCAAAAACAGAAATAAAAATCTAGAAGAGAACTCACCCATATACCCTTTCTGATTCTATTTTCTAAACAGTATATAGCAAATTCTTAGAAATAAGAACATTATTATTAAATTATTAAAACAGAAAAAAATGAAGCAAAAACAAGGTACTGAATCAATGTGAATAACTTTCTAGAAAATATAAATAATCAACATATACAGTAAATAAATCTACATCACATTAAAAATTTATGGATAATCTTTATTGCATTGTCTGCTGATTCCAGTAAGAAATACATTGGTGAAAACAGAAAAGTGAGAAAAAAGACAAAACAATGAAAGAAATAGTTAGTGAATAACCAAGGAAATATTTAGATTCTCTAATAATCTTGATAATGATGGTATATTCAGTAAGTATAAATGATATTATAATTATAATAAGACTGGTAAGTGTATTTTAAATAGCACACTATTATGGCAATGAAAACTAATGTTACTTTACAAACTCTTGCAAAATAATTAAATCATTCACAAAAGAGAATTATAAAACATTAACTAACAGTTTTTTTTTATATAAGGTAAAGTTGAAAATCAAATAGAACATAAATAAAAGTATCCAAAAAGCACACACCACAAAGATTGGGACACAAAAACATTGTCATGGTAGGAACATTAAGGATTTTCTTTTACTCTTTTAAAATCTTTATGTAATCTACTTTTTTATAAGAAGTATTTATTAAAAAAAAAAGTCTTTTCAAGTGCCCAGATTACTAAATGAACACCAAACACCCTTTTTTTCAAGGATTTATTTTCTCATCATTACTATATCAGCTCTAACCTGGTTTTTGCTTAGAAGTCAGCTACCTTGATATCCCAATACTGCTTTAACCACCTCTTGGTGTCTCGGCTAAGAATGCCTGTCTCAGTTCCGCCTGGAAATCCACCACAGGTACTTGCTGCTGTTGAGAACGTCTTGGGTACAACTGACACCTATGATAAGAGCATAGTATACATAAATGACAAAAATACATTTATTAATATTAATCATATCAAAGAATACAGAGACTCTTCTATTTATGAAATCTGCTTTAATGCTCAGAGAATGCCATTACTTTGTTAGGAAACTATAAAATAAAACAAAAGTCTCTGAACACAAGGATGTGCGAGGAAAGTGAATACTTACCCAGTCTAGGAATATTTCCAAAGACCCAAAAGACCAAGAGTTGTTAGTTCTGCAGAAAAAGTATCAGCATCATGGCCCCTCAATTTACAATCATCCTATGTGGAAACCATCTTTTCTCCCATAGGCTGGGTGAAGAATTTGGTAATGCATTTTCAAGGCAATCATCCATACTGATCCTCCTAAGATATCACCACCCAAAAAAAGCACCTCAAAGGTACAGCTTGTTGAAGAACTCTAAACCTAGGTAAATCATACAGCTATGAATAAGCAGGGCATTTTAAAGAAAAGACCTCAACATACCCCTATGGATCAGTAACCTGATCCTGAACAGAAAGAGATGTAGAAATTTAGTTTGTTATGCAACAAGACATGGCTAGGACACAGGAGGAGAAATCACCAACAATTATGCCCTTGTTGATAAAGGAAAAAAAAAGAGATAAGAGGTGGCTTCAAAAGTTTCATGGAATATTCACCCTAAGATTTGTTTTTTTGAAAGGCAGAGCAACCAAGAGAAGGAGAAAGGTGGAAAGAGATACAGATTGATCCCCAAAATGGCACCAACAGCCAAGTCTGGGCCAATTTGAAGACAGGAGCCAGGAACCCTATCCTAGTCTCACACATGGGTGGCAGAGGACCAAACTATTTGGTCATCTTCTGCTACCTTCCCAGGTATATTAGCAGGAAGCCGGCTAGGAAAAAAGAGAAGCCAAGACTCAAACCAGCCCTCTGATACAGAATGCTGCATGTGTCTAAGCAGCTGAGCCAAAAGGCCTGCTCCCCACAACAACTTTTAATTCCATTTTTCAACAAACTTTCTGAAGCTTCATCAGTAAACAAAAATATTCATTAGCAGTTGGATTTGGAAATGTGGACAGTGGTAAAAGATTTTCTACTTCGTAGTTTTTCAACATTTTCATCACGCTGTTAGATGAAGAGTTTAGCAGGCCATGGTCCCTAGCTCAGGGGAGGTAACTTCTAAATTCTAGAAATTTACCCCAAAGCGGGATTATCTTTTTATTCCAAGTGAATTCTTCAGATCACACCTGAATTTAGGCTATTCCAAAGACTCAGGATGGTGTCCAGCCCTACCACAAAACACCAAGGTAAGAGGGTAGCGGTTATAATTCTGATATCTGAGTTGGGGGATGGTCAGTGGAAACTGAGCTCAATCACATGACCAAGGATTCAATCAATGTTGACTATAAAATGAAAATACAATGAAACCATTAATATATAAAAGTTCTGCTGGGCTTCCTCATTGGTGCATCTTTAGAACAGGAAAGCTTTGAATTTGGGACCCTCCTAGGTCTTAACTCATTAGTATGTTCTTTTCAATCATTTTATAATAAAATTTTTACTTCTGTGAGTCATTTTAACAACTTAGAAAATCTGAAGGGGCATTAGAATTTATTGCCAGTTGTCAAAAGTAGGGGTAGTCTGCGAACTGCGGAGCTTGTAGTTGATATCTGAATTCAAAGGAGTCTAAGAGAGAGATGACACAATTTACCTATGAAGTCTGCATTAAGTTTTGGTTACTAATTAAGCCTTAGTATCTTAATTACATTCTACACGCTTTAGGAATTTCCTATTCCAATCACTGAATAATGGAATCTTAATTTGGCCATTCTCTATTCTGATTTCTGTTACCAAATGGCAACCAAGCCTCTTATCTAATGAAGTCCTATAAAGTGTTTCAGAAAGAAAAAAAACAATTCAGCTTCCTAAAACCTATGGGGCCAGAGCCGTGGCTCCCTCGGCTGATTCTCTGCCTGCAGTGCCAGCATCCTATATGGGTGCTGGGTTCTAGTCCCAGTTGCTCCTCTTCCAGACCAGCTCTCTGCTATGGCCTGGGAGGGCAGTAGAGGATGGCCCAGGCGCTTGGGCCCCTGCACCCACACGGGAGACCAGGAAGAAGCACCTGTATCCTGGCTTCAGAGCAGCGTAGCGCCGGCCGTAGTGGCCATTTGGGGGGAACCAAGGGAAGAAAGATCTTTCTTTCTGTCTTTCACTAACTCTGTCAAATAAATTAAAAAAAAAAAACTAAAGAGAATTTCCTATTGCATTAATCCTTTGAGTTTAACTGTAATTCAACAAAAGACTAAATATAAGAAAGTAATGTTATTCAATACCAAAGAACAGGAACTGATTTGGTGGTATATCTACTGAGGACAGAATAATCATTGATATTCTAAGTGAGAAGAAGGGGAAAAATGAACTTCTAATATGTCCATGTTAATCTGTGGAATATTCTGTTTACATGTTATATTGGCTTTTACTTGTTTTTGGATTTTCTGGAAGGATTACTAATGATAACTTTTTATTGGTCTCTAGGGCAGATACCTTCACAATGCCTCCACGAAGACTTATAGTTTGGAAAAAGATGGGAGATTAATAGAGATAAATACTAATGAACATTCATCATATATATAAAATATTACTATTAAGTGTACCAATCCCTAAGCATATGAAACATAAGGCAGACAGTATCTATGTAAACCTTACACATTCCTGCAACCCTTTACACTCAAAAAGAGACAAAGGAGAAAATTAGAGTTTCCCTCCCACCTCATATACTTCCAATTCAAGAACCTATAATATACAGAAGGTCAGGAAAATTCAAGTTATTTCTTCTTTAAAAGCATCCAAATATTTCCATATATTTGTACAAATAAAACACCAAATGAAGCTTACCTCATCCCAAAACAAGATTAAAGATGAGATGATTAGTTGTATTCAATGTCACTGAGGCCATATAGGATAAACTCTTAACAAAACATAAAATACTAACTACATCCCCTCAAGACACTCTAACCACCATCTATATCTCCTGTACAATATCTCTCAATTATCCCTTGGAAACTGTAGGGTATTCCCAGAAGTGCACTGACACTTTTTAAAACTTTGCAATTACAAAAGACTAAGAGGGAAATCAAGATATTATAACAAAATGTATAGTCAAATTATCTATTTTAAAGGACAAACCATCTTTCACAATATACTAATATTTATAAATATTTAAAAATAAATTGTAGGCCGGCGCCGTGGCTCAATAGGCTAATCCTGTGCCTTGCGGCGCCGGCACACCGGGTTCTAGTCCCGGTCGGGGCACCGGATTCTGTCCCAGTTGCCCCTCTTCAGGCCAGCCCTCTGCTGTGGCCCAGGAGTGCAGTGGAGGATGGCCCAAGTGCTTAGGCCCTGCACCCCATGGGAGACCAGGAAAAGCACCTAGCACCTGGCTCCTGCCATTGGATCAGCACGGTGTGCCCGCTGCAGCACGCCGACCGCGGCAGCCATTGGAGGGTGAACCAATGGCAAAGGAAGACCTTTCTCTCTGTCTCTCTCTCTCATTGTCCACTCTGCCTGTCAAAAAAAAAAAAAAGAAGACATTTCTCTCTATTAAAAAAATAAATTAATTAAAAAAAAATAAATTGTAAATATTCCTTTCAAAGTAATTTTCCAAAAGTGTAATTTAAACAATACTTGGAAGAGAAAATAAAATTGAGGGCAAACAAATAGTCCTTATTCTCCCTAGGTATTTAGAATGTGCAAGTCTTTTACAATTTTTGTATATAAAATGAGCACATGAAAATAACACACAAATTTAATATCTACCTTCTATAATTAAAATAGTTAGATGAAGAAATTAGTAATAATACATTGATTTTCAGAGCAACCTGCTATCTTGTTAATAGTTAAGAAATACAGAAAACCAGTAAGAAATTTAAGATTAACATTGAATGTAAACTAATTTTCAAACAGTACTTTATACTTTGTATGTCTGTGTGGGTGCAAACTGTTGAAATCTTTATTTAGTATATACTAAGTTGATCTTCTATACATAAAGATAATTAAAAATGAACCTTAATAAAGAATGGGATGAGAGAGGGAGTAGGAAATGGGATGGTTTGCATGTGGGAGGGTGATTATGGCAGGAAAAAAAACACTATAATCCAAAAGGTGTGCTTTAAAAATTTATATTTATTAAATAAGTTTTCTAAAAAAAGAAAAAAAGTAGTTAAGAAATACTAACTAAATAATGCATAGTTAGATTAATGATTAAAACAATTATAAGATAGGTATGCACACTGATCTGGAAAGATCCCAAGGAATATCTTCATACAATACATACAGCAATGTCATGCAGGCAATTTTAGAAATGTGTCCCGCCTCCTGCCTATTCCCTTCCTCTTCTCTCTCTACTTCACACATAGACAAACCCACTAGAGCAAGGATGCACAGGTCTGAAGGATAGAGACCAAAGTACTTATAGGTTATCTCTGTGGAGGGAAGGGAAATGAGTTGGTAGAGGCTTTAAAATTTGACTCACTTTTTATGTAAATGTATGTCTGAATTTTAGGGGCAATGATAAAATGCCAAACAGTCACTGTATATACGGCATTTCTCAGGTCACTGAAATGTTTATGTACTCTTAATTAAAGCTGTCCTTTAGAAACCTAAATTGTGTGACAGCCCCTAAATGTATAAATTCTGATAAGAGGAAAAATTATGTATACAATAACAGAAAACAAAACCATTATTGCAGAATTAAGAATCAATATAATGTTCCACTAATGCACAGAACATTTTTCAAGCATGTAAGAAGTGATTTAAAAATATAAGAAATTGGAAATAATTTAAATATGTGTCCTGTTGAAAGATAAATACAGAAAAGGAAATCCAAGTTGGGCTGGATTAGGACTATGTAATTAAAAACAATTTAATTAAGAATAATTTCATTGTTATATATGCATGTACTTGAATTATCTATATTTTAATCTCTTTTTTGCTCACTTTACTCTGTTCCAACTGAAACAGGAGTCAACAAGAACTACTTTTCAACCCAGTGTATACTCACTCTTGATTGCTCAATGAAGCAGTCCTCCTACGTTTAACTTGGACTTCCACTTCTGGCACGTGCTGCTCTGTAGTCCGTCTCAGGTGTAAGCGATCCCTAAAATAGGAGGATTTGTTTGATCAACTTCTTGAATTCTGAAACAATTATTTATGTAAGGTATATATTTGGAGCTACAGTTAAGATGATGGACTTTTAAGAAAAAATATCCCAATATTCAAAATAACAAGTATTAGATCATCACTCTTTAAACAGAATGAATGTAGTAGCAACTTTCTCATTTTACAAACCCATCATGTCAGAAAACTAGGCTGAACCAAAAAGTTAGGAAATAAGCTAAATGAATATATTCACTATTATGTATCTTCACATACACTTATAAATGAGAATTAAAAAATTAGTGAAAAATGTTTATTGTGGGGTACAAAAACTGAAATCCATGCAGTCTTTTCATAATATACTTGTTCCATTAACTTTCTAAAGGCTCTTTTATATACATGTATACATCTACACACACACACACACACACACACCATACAGTATCAATAAATACTTATCTTCCACTACAAAAATAGCAAAAATGATTCTAAAACTAGTTTGAGAAAATATATTTATTTGGTAGAATGGAGTGGTAGAACAAAAGCTTAAATCACAAAATGTGTACATTAAAACAATGCTGCTTTCTTAGGGTTTACCAAACAAGCAGAAAGGCTTAAACAAAAATAATCAACATAGCAAAAAGAAAAAGAAGGAAAAAAACTCCATTTTATGAGCAGAACATGTCACAAAATGGCTGTTCAAGGGAATTGACTGAGTATAAAATTTCCTACTCAGGTTGTATTAGGAACTGTAGAAACCACTCACAAAGTTGTAATTTAAAAGCACTAAAAGCAGAATGAACAGAAAAAAATGAGCCTTTTACAAGTCATGCAACTTACATCTCAGGGGGAGAATTCAGACACATTCCAAAAACTAATTCTCTGAAACTAGATGTTTTAAAAACATTTTTTGACTTCTCAATAACCTGTTTTTTATTACTAAAAAAATTTAAATATTTAAAACTTAACTTTTATACATTTGAAAAGCAGGGGGTGGGGAAGATGTCTCCTATTTGCTGATTTACTCCCCATATTCCTACAACAGCTGAGGCTGGGCCAGATTTAAGCCAGGATCCAGGAACTCAATCTGGGTCTCCCAAACAGGTGGCAGGAACCCAAGTATGTGAACCATTACCTATTGCCTCCCAAGGTATGCTTAACAGGAAGCTAGCACATGAAGCATACATTGGACTCAACCCCAGGCATTCTAATGTATCCCAGGATGTAACACATGTATCTTACCTGCTGTACCTAATGTCCAACTTTTAAATTATTTTTAAAGTCAAATGTACATTATAGTCTTAAATTGTAAGATTCTATACTTTGCTAACCTTCATGACTTTGAATTTAATGTTTCCCCATAAACATGACACCTGAAGTACAAAAACCTTAACAGATACACTGAATTTCATCAAATACAAAAGACAAAAAAGGTCTGCTTCAAAGGATGCTAAAATGTCTACCTGAACTAAAAAATAGTGATTACTGGAGGCTAAGAATAGTCAAGGAGGGGGATGATGGAAGTTTGGATACAGGGTAACAAAACACACAGGATAGTTTCTAGTGTTTCACAGCACTATTTGGTTACTATATCACAATAATGTATTATATACCATGTAAAGAAGTAAAGGAGAGGATTTGGTTGGCTATATGGAGTAAAGGTTGGTAGATGCGATGCTAATTGCCTGATTTGAGCAGTTCACACTGCATACATAGGTTGAAAAATTTGCACTGTGACCTATTAACATGTACAATAATTACATGTTAATCAATTTTTTTCAAAATAAAGAAAAAATATAATGACAATAATGGCAAAAAAGATTTGCATTTCATGCAGCTGATGAGTCTAGTTTCCAAAACAAAACATCTAAACAATAACAAAAATAGAGAGGAATGAAACTTTTTGTCAGTGACAAAGTTTAGAGGACCTGTTGTGGTGAAGGTTGCAAAGGTGTATGGTATATACTTCTAACACATTAACATATATACTTATTTAAAACTCTGTATGGTAATCATATCTAAAAGTGTTCTTTTAAAGTTTTGTTCCAGAACACATAAGGAGCTCTTACAACTAAACAATAAAAAGGATTTTAATAGGCAGTTAGGGAGGAAAATGTAATGTGTGTATGTGTATACATACATATTTAATACAATATTAATTTTTGTTCCCAAAGCATTTACATTTAAAAAAAAATCTGGAAACAAACTCCAAAGTAAAAGACCAATGGGATCCTACAATATGATACTAAACGTTTTAATTTTCTATAAAATATTCAATGTGCCTTATATAAAAAAAGGAATAAAAATTCAACTCTGTTCTTGGTGATTAAAACAAGAGTGTGAGATTCTTTCCCTCTGCATTTTCACAACCAGAAGAAAAATCAGTATATCCAATACAAAACCTGGAGAGAATTATCAAAAAAGAGAATTTTGTGTCATCTGGCCTTCTGGAACTGGAGAACAAAGACATGACATTCATTCCCTACCTTAATAAGTAAGAGAGGCTGTCTGAGCCAGTAACAACTGTCACTCTAGCTCCATTCTGAGCCACAAATAAGAGACAGTACCAGCCACAGTCTTAATTCACATGGAAGAAACAAGATTCTAAAAACTCAATGTTTCTTGACATGCTAAGGAGAGCACTCATAACTTGTTCACTTCAAGGATTTTTCCTAAAGTACCTAAGTAACATAATGCAGTGATGATTAACTTGGAAATCTACATCCAAAATGTGAAATGTTAGAAATTTAGCTAGAACACAAATTGAACATTAAGAAGAAGAAGGTAAAGAGAAAACAAAAATGTAGATTGATAATAAATGGGAGAAATGCTTCATCAATAAAAACCAGTCAGATAAATTATGGAATCAAAATTTTTATAAACCCAAATCATTACCTTGCTTCAAATAGCAATATAAAAGTCCTTGCACTAAGCTTCTTCATTTCAAATCACAAGATGAGCTCATATTCCCCTCATTTTCAAAATGCCCTAATGTACTGAGCCAGATATTCACTAGATAGGAGACCAAACTCCCCAGGTCTTCCAAGGGGATTCGCCATATTGAGATCCTGAAGCTGAAACTACAAAATGGCGGACCACAATGAACACTAAGCCTGCATAGTCAAATGAGATACAGTTAAACCATACTGGTCTCTTTATACAAGAACAACTTGACAATGCCAGACCTCTGCTATTTTTATACTAACCAAAAAGAGACAATTACAAAATTAAATTTTTCAAGCTTCCCAGATTTACCTTTTTGTAAATTACAACTCAGACACACCCTTGATGATAAATAGGGAGGGGAGAGGAGATAAAGAGAAAGTGCATGAAAATAGTGAAAAGGAAAATAAAATTCTTAAACATCTTTTTAAAACCAAGTAGAATGTAGAAAAGCAATTATCCTGTTCACGGTCTTTCTCATTAATTTTCATAGCAGCTCCAACTTCAAAATGGTCCAAAATCATTCATTAAGAAATCTAACTAAAGGTAATTAACTCCTGACCCCACACACACCTTTAGTCCCACAGGGTTCTCCCCATTTTTCTGATTCCATTTTTTCTGAGCAAACAAAATTTCAGCTTTCAGTTCCTAGCCCTACATTTGACACACCCCTCACCTTCGTTGGGACCATACCCCAATTCCTCCAGCCCTTCTCCCAACCCGGTTTAAGAAAATTATCTATGCAACAGCTTCACAATGGAAAATCCAGAGATGAAGGATAAAATCCTTGATGAAGCAACTGTTTAGATATCAACTCTGGAAAGCAGAAATCAAAAGCTATGGGAGAGTTACTGAATCCATTTTGATAAGAGAATTAGACTGTGTACAATACAATCAAAAGAGAATTTATGAAACTGAAAAATAAGCTTTTCCAGACAAATCTCTACCAATGATGCAGCTGCCTGTAGCACAACAGGTCTTGAAATGGCTGTGTGGCTGGTGAGCTCTAGACCCCCACTGCTCCAGTCTACTGCAACAGTATGGCAGAATTACACTGCAGCTGCCATCCCACACATGCAGAGGCTGTAGAAATCCCTGACCTCCCCCTCATTCTTTCCATCCTCCACTGCAGCACTGTGGAGAGGGGGATGCTGCAAAGCCTTCCATGTGGAGCTGCACTATCCATTCTCACTTTTGTACTGTGCTGCAGCAGGAGGGGGAAGGCGCAGTAGCTAGAAGAGCCAGGTAGAGGGGGTAGCTGCTGTCCTCCTCTGCCCGAGGCCGCGCAACCCCCTCCTCACAACCCGCCCCACCTTAGGCAGAAGTAACTTTCAGGTCCACTGCGCCTGCGCAACCTTCCCACTGCGACACTTTGAGTAGTGGGCAGCCATTCATCTCACCCTGCTCGATTCCTCCCCTTTGGAATGTTTGCTGGTAGAATTCTAAAAGGGCGGAAGCCGGGCTGACGTGTGCTACCCTCCCTCCTTGCCTGCTATATTGTGGGGAGGGGGCAACCGCCCCCTACCCTGCCGCGCTTGCGCAGATCTGCGACTCTGCAGCAGCGGCCATCTTTAGAGAACTGCACAATGGCGTTGACAGGCGTAGGACCACCGTGCGATCCCCAGATTCCCTAATTCGAAACACAAAGATAAGCCCCAAACAGAAAAGAAGCCCCTGCGATGTCATTTCACGCATGTCAAAATATGTATAAAAGTTCTGCACAGTATTTACCTAGCATACCATTCCCCAAAAACGTGACGGGTAGTAAATCAGTAAAATACAAGGAAAACAAATGTTTCTGCAGTCTTCGCTTCATTGTAGGAGCGGAGCAGTTTTAAAAATAGCATGATCACAATTTGCATACTGGACCACTTCAATAAGCCAAAGAAAATCTTAAATTCTTGGTTTCCTCAGACGAAAGGCTCCTCAGCCCCTCTTATCTTCCTCTCACGTCTCCCACATCACAGCGATCAACCTGCGGCTCCCACCCAGTCGATTCTGACACACAAATCTTTCCAACGCCAGAGCTGTGCTCACCTCGACATACAATCTTCCCATTGCACTTCCGATATCCCCGTGGTGCCACTTCCATGAGAACCGAGCAACCTCATCTCCTCCCACCCCTCCGATGGCGGGGTCACTCTGCCGCGAGACCTCCCTCACCACAGGGCGGGATGCCTGTGGCCGGCCGTGCCCCCTCCCACGTCACAGACCTGCGGATGTGCCCTCTCCTGTCCAAGTCACCTCGGCATCCCCAGCCCGCACCACGCTGCCGAAACCTTGACATACCCTCCGGAAACCCTTCCCCGCGGTGGGCGCGGCTGCTCCTACGTACCCACCGCCACTGCCGCCATCAACACACACGCTACCGCCAGTCACCGCCTCAGATCGGAGACAATGGTTCACTCACAAAACGACGAGAAAGGACAGATACGGGGACACGGCCGCGCAGTTCGGGTACCCATGGTGGCAGGATGGCCGAGTCCCAAGCCTCCAAAGGTGGCCAATCTGGTTCTCCAGAACAAAGGATTTTAGGACCCTATTCCCCAGTTCATTCAATTCTCCAAGTCCTGCAAACTTGGAACATCTGAAGAAAAATGAACATTCCTCAGGCTGCTTCTGAAAGAAGCCTGCCGCCGGACCGACCTTGCTCGCTCCATCGCGTCACTGACCGCTCCTCAGGCCGAAGCGTCAGGCATCTCCGGCAGCGCCGGAACTCTGCGCCGCACTCGCTGCCGCAACGCAGATTTATCGTACCTCCCTGACTGCGCACGCGCGCCAGCTTGCCGCTGCGGCCGCGCATGCGTGCCCGCTTGCCGCAGTGCGGGTTGGGGGGGCAAGGGTGGGGGGCAAAATGCTCTCCGACCGAAAAGACCCTGACGGGAGGGGGGAGGGGGCTACTGGACCCCCAGCTCCGGCTGCAGTGCTGCTCAGAGAAACGCTCTAAAACCCAGATATTCAGATATTTTCTGGTCCAGAAATATTTTCGCGGCAACACTGTCCAGTCATGCTTGAAGTTACCCTCCGGTATTCCTGTAGGCAGTTCAGAAACGCGGATTTGGAAAGTTCCATTGAGCAGAACCCGGGCCGGCACTGTGGCGTATTGGGCCGGAGCCACCGGTTCGAGTCCCGGCTGCTCCACTTCCCATCCAGCTCTCTGCTGGGGCCTGGGAGAGCGGTAAAGATGGCCCGAGTCCTCGGCCCCTGCGCCCGCGAGGAGACGCAGAGGAGGCTCGGGCTCCCGGCTTCGGATCCGCCCGAAATCGGAGGTGAGCCCGCTCCAGCCTCCGCGGCCATTTGGGGAGCGAGTCAGCGGAAGGAAGACATTTCTGTCTGTCTCTCTCCGTCACTCCCTCAAGTAAATACAAATCTTTACATTGCCGAGAGCCATAATCAGTGTAAAAGTGCCCGTTTCTTGAAATTTTGTCCAGAAAATCTGTAACTCTAAAATAGATGCCGCATTATTCACATTCGGTGTGATGTTCCCCCTTTTTTAATTTCTACATTTTTTATAAACCATGAAAATTATTCCCACTTGAATCATATAATTAAACTCTAAAAGAGAATGGATAGTTCAATTAGGAAAATCAGCTATTGTCCTCTTTAAAACAACTTATATCTTTATCTACAACCTTTAAAATAATCTTTCTTTCCCTGAAGTAGGATACATTTTAAAAAATAAGCTATGCTGACCAGAATGGAGGAACACAGGTACATTCATACGGTTTTAACAAACACTTAAATATACAACCTTTGACCTAGCAATATCCTGTCTACAGATGTAACAGATGCTTTGGTAACTCCAAAATTTCCACATTGTTTGTAGCCTGGAGAGAAGACAAAGCTGATAATAGGAAGCTGAGGAAATAATCCTTAAGCTATATTTGCATAGTATTTTGCATACCATTGCCCTTTTCTCAATTGTCCCTCTCAAAGAACTAGAGGTGGTATTGGATTAATGGGTAACAAACAGCTAAAATCCCCTCTTTAACTCCCTAAACTACTATTCACTTTCCAATGATCCTGTATTCAAACAAGTATGCAGAAACACCAATACCCAGTTTCATCATAATAAAACCTTAGAATCTATGTAATGTGCATTAGAGTGAGCAGCCTAAGTTGTGTACACATAAACAATACAATATGGTTGACATAAATAATGTCTTATAGGAGGAATAATACAAGTTATCATATAAAGTTATCAATACCCAAAGGTTTTTTGAACTATAAAAATTTAATTTCTAATGGTTAATTTTTAAATTAACTATAATCATGAAGGGAATAGTAAAATATAATGTAAAAATAAGTATATGAAAATATATTATAAACATTATTTTCATATTGAAAAATTATGGAATAATATATACCAGTACAATCTAGTGCAGAAAACAATATGTTTGGATTCAGGGTCTGTGAATTCAAATTCTAGCTTTTGTGCTTGACAACAATGAAACCTTGGAAACTATGTGCACTGTTTTCCTAATCTGTAAGATAAGGGTTATATTTATTTTAAACAACAATTTGACAAACTTAAAATACATATTGAGAACAGGGCCTATAGAATTGTTGGGTCTTAGAATGAATTGCACCAAATGTTACATTGATACTTCCTCTGGGAATAGGATTCAGGTATTTAGTTTTTGTGATTGTTGTTAAATAAAATCTATGTCTTACTCAGATTTCCTCAGTTTTCTTTTTCGCTAATGTCCTTTTTTCATTGCAGTATACCACAAATAACCGGGTACACACATCACAGTCCTCTCTCAGAAACTTCTCTTGAATGTAATGATTATCTTTTTTTTTTTTTACTTTTTGTTGTACAACTTTTTGCAATGATCATGAATTACTTTGTACAACTAAAATGCTAGTATTATTAAAATTACATGTAATTCTTAACTCTAAGTTACTTGATTATCTAGTTTCTTAAAGCTATTTTCTCCAGCTTCTGGCCTGCTCTCTTTTAAAACTCTGCCCATCTCATAATCTCTTGTTGATTCAACTGAATGAGAACGTGGACTTTGGGGGGAGGGGATGAGCACTGTGGTGCAACAAGTTAAGCTGCCGCTTGGGACACCCGCATCCCATATATGAATGTTGGTTCTAGTTCTGGCTATTCCATTTCCCATTCAGCTTTCTTATAATACACCTATAAGCAGATGCTGATGGCCCAAGTAAATACATGAGCCCTTGCCACCCACATGGGAGACCAGATGGAGTTGTGGGCTCCTGGCTTTGGCCTGATCCAGCCCATTTGAGGGGTGAACCTGAAGATTGGTGGTCTCTTTCTCTTTCTATCTCTGTTGCTCTTACAAGTAGATGAAAATAAATAAATCAACAATAAAAAAAAAGAAGTGGGCTCCAGATTCTTGAGAAGGTCTTGGGCCTCACAGACAATCCAAAGAAAATTTCCATTTGGCTCAGTCATCTCCTTAAGGGCATAAGTTATATCAGTAAACAGGCCTGTTTAACAAAGGTACAGAAAACAAACCTGCCAGTAAAGTTTGCCTTGGGTATGTTACTAGACCCTAATATGTCTCAATCATTTCTTTGTTTTAATACAAAGTCTACATTACCCCTAAACTAGACACTTAAGAATAAGAGCTTATGGGGCCAGTGTTGAGGACTAGTGGGTTAAAAAAAGAAAAAGGATGTGCTTATTATTTCAAAAAGATGATGAGCTTAAAAACGCTAAATCTAGAATAAAACTATTTTTTTTTAGAACTGACACTAGAGGATCTGAGAATAGTAATCAGAAACCTTGCATCACACTATATACCCAAATTAACTCAAAATGGAACACTTAAATGTAAAATTTTAAAATATAAAATTTTGAAATTCACTTAGAATATAAAATTGTATAACCTTAGAGTAGGCAATGGTTTCCTAGTTGTGACACATAAAACATAAGCAACCAAAATAAAGTTAATTTCAGTTACATGCTTCCAAGCACACTATTAAGAAAGTGAAAAGGCAAACAGAAGAAATGGCTAAAATGTTTACAAATGATAAAGCTGAAAAGGATATAGCATCCAGCATAATAGAGAAATATTTCAACTTAATAAAATCATAAGAAAAATTTAAATAGGCAAATAATTTAAATATATAGTTCTGAAAAAAAAAAAACAAGAAAAGGTAGACAAATGTGTAATCAGCACATGAAAAGATCCTCACCTTGAATCATTAGGAAAATACAAATGAAAAGCACAGTGAGATGCCACTTAGGGCTGTAATTAAAAGGACAATAACAAGTGTTGTAGAGTAGGTGGAGACATTGCTAAAGGAAATGTAAAACTGTGAACTCACTTTGGGAAAAGTTTGCAAATGCCTAAAAATGTTAACCATAATGTTAACATGTGAGTGTGACCAACAATTATCTTCCTAAGTATTTACCAAAAAGAACTGAAAATACATCCATACAAAAATATGTATATGAGTTTTCAGAGGCCTTATTCATAATAGTTTAAAAAAGCGAAATGACTCAAATGTCCATCAAGTAATAAATGGATAAGCAAAATATAGTATGACATGGAATAATCATGTAATGAAATATCATTCAGCCACATAACCATAAATGAAGTATTGATTCATGATACAACATGGATGAACCACAAAAACATTATGGTAAGTGAAAAAAACCAAACACGAAAGGCCATATATTGTATGACTCCTTTATATGAAATGTTCAGAACAGGCAAATCCATGCAGACAAACATTATTAGCTATTCTAGGGTATAAGAGAGTAGCAAATGTGGAGGGAGTGCCAATAGTTAATGAGGTTTTCTTTCAGGGATGATGACAACGATCTGGAATTAGTTAGTAGGGATACTGATAAAATTCTGTGAATATTAAAAAAAACGCACTGATTTAGGTAATTAAAAAAGGTGAATTTTATGTCACGTGAATTTTAAGTCAGTTTTTTGAAATCCCAATTGAAATACATTATATATATATAAAAAAAAAAAACTGACCAGTAATCCTCAAAACTGTCAAGATTATGAAAAACAAAGTCTGGGGCCTACATTGCAGTGAAGCAGGTTAAGATACTGCCTACCAGGGCCAGTGCTCTGGCTTAGCAGATAAAGCTGCCACCTGCTGTGTTGGCATCCCATATGGGTGCTGGTTGAGTCCTGGCTGCTCCACTTTGGATCCAGCTCTCTGCTATGTCCTGGGAAAGCAGTAGAAGATGGCCCAAGTCCTTGGGCCCCTGCACCCACAAGGGAGCCCCGAAGAAGCTCCTGGCTTCAGATAGGCACAGTTGTTGCTGCCAAACGGAAGTAACCAGCAGAGGAAAGAATATCTCTCTCTTCCTCTCCCTCTTTCCCTCTCTCCCTCTCTTCTTCTCTCCCTCCCTTCATCTTTCTGCCTTTCTGTAACTCTGCCTTTCAAATAAATAAGTAAATCTAAAAAAAAAAAAAATACTGCCTGCAGTGCTGGTTGGAATCCTAGCTGCTCCACTTTTTGATCAAGCTCCCTGCTTTTAATCCTGGCAAAAAAGGAAAGGATGGCTTAAGTCTTTGGACCCCTGTCATATGGGAGATCTGGATGGTATGCCAGGCTCCTTGCTCATGGCCATTTAGGGAGTAAATAACAGATGGAAGGTGTCTGTCTCTTCCTCTCTGTTTCTCTGCTTTTCAAATAAAAGAATAAGCATTTTTTAAAAGCCTGAGAAATTACAACCAAGAAGAGTATTGCAAGATGAGTACTAGATACAGTGCAATATTCTGAAAGACCTGAAAAACAGAAAAGGGACATCTGAATAGAGTATGAACTTTAGTTTGTGGTAATACACGTGATACCAGTACATTGATTGTAACATATGTACCAAAGACCATGTTAACAATATTGTGTACCTATAAAACAGCTCTGAAATAAAAAGCAGAGGAAAACAGAAATACAATCAATCAGAAAAGGATATACAAAAATGTTCTTACCTCAAAGGAGAAGACAACTGGTGGACAAGAGTAGAAAACTGACTTCTCACTGAATAATCTCATTTTTCTTTACTAATCTGTCATTGAAATTTATGAACTGCACCAAATAAACAAGCAAATGTTACAGTAAAAGTTGTTCAAGTAATTTCTCCTGAAAACAGCACCCTACTTTGCATGAGACAGGGGTAGGGTGCTGGCATCACAGTGGGTTAAGTCACTGCCTACAATGCTACTAATTTGAGTCCAGGCTGCTTCACTTCCTGTCCAGTTTCCTGCTAATGGCCTGTAAGAAGTAGCGGGAGACGGCCCAAGTCCTTGAACCGCTGTAACCACGTGGAAGACCCAGATGAAACTCCTGGCTCCTGGCTTTGACCTGGCCCAGCCATGGCCATTGTAGCCATTTAGGGAGTAAACCAGCAGATGAAGACCTCTCTGTCTCTCACTTTTTCTCTTTAACTCTGCCTTTCAAATTAATAAATATTCTTAACAACAACAACAACAACAACTATGGATGCCTGCATCCCCTATTAGAGTGCCTGAGTTTGAATACCAGCTCTACTCCTGTCAGCGTCCTGCTAATGCAGAGCCTGGGAGGCAGCAGTAATGACTTGGATCCTTATTACTGATGTTAAAGATTCAGGCCAATTTCCGGACTCCTAGCATCCGCCTGGTTCCACCTTGACTTTTGTCAGCATTTAAGGAGTGAACCAGTGGATAAAACATTCATTCATTCATTCATTCTCATTCTCTCTCTTTCCTCATTTCCCCTCAAAAAAAAAAAAAAAGAAAGAAAAGAAAAATCAATCAATAAATAGTGAGTCTATAATAAGGTGCCATTTTTTAAAAGAAAAAGTACAAGTATGCCCAGGAAATATGAAATATTTGCTCTTTTTTTTTTTTTTTGGACAGGCAGAGTGGATAGTGAGAGAGAGAGGGAGACAGAGAGAAAGGTCTTCCTTTGCTGTTGGTTCACCCTCCAATGGCCACTGCGGAGGGCGCACAGTGCTGATCCGAAGGCAGGAGCTAGGTGCTTATCCTGGTCTCCCATAGGGTGCAGGTGCCCAAGCACTTGGGCCATCCTCCACTGCACTCCTGGGCCATAGCAGAGAGCTGACCTGGAAGAGGGGCTACTGGGACAGAATCCGGCGCCCCAACCGGGACTAGAACCCGGTGTGCCGGTGCTGCAAGGCAGAGGATTAGCCTTTTGAGCTGCGGCGCCGGCTGAAATATTTGCTCTTTATGAAATCCCTACTGTGAACTTGCTGTAGTTCTCAACTGGGTATAATTCTCTATACCAAAGTAGTCCTTTCCACCTTTGGGTCTTGCATAACTAAATCTGCACAATGTGGGATTTCCCAGGCTCCCTATTTTGCAACGCAGTGGGTTCTCAAACACTGTCTACCATCAGGAAATTGTGACTAAGGAAAGACAAGCAGTGGAAAACATTCAAAAGGAGCCAGAAGACAATGGCTAGATTCTAACCTCAAAGTCTTTAGGCCTTAAACACAGACATTCTGCTCCACCAAAATTCTAGTTGCGCATGTACAATCATGTACAATCCTTACAGCATTGTCTTTTAATTTTCTTGCTTTTTGTACAATACAGGTAAATAATAACTTCAAATATAGTCTAGACATTTTCATAGGAAAACAGGTCGACTCTAGAGGAAAAGATTGAATGATTTAGAAGATTTCTACTCTAAGCTTTTATTAAATTCTCAAACACTGATTCAACATTAAGAAATTCTAGTCTAAAATATAATAGTAGATTGGAATCTTTTGAATCATATAAATTCTTTTGTATTTTCTTAGTTTTTGCAACATACAAAGTTCAGCCCAGGAATGAAAATAACATGTACTGCTACTTGGGTAAAGAGCCTTTTTTTTTTTTTTTTAATTTGACAGGTCAAGTTATAATAGACAGTGAGAGAGAGAAGCAGAGAGAAAGGTCTTCTTTCTGTTGGTTCACTCCCCAAATGGCCGCCACGGCCAGCACTATGCTGATCTGAAGCCAGTATCCAGGTGCTTCTTCCTGGTCTCCCATGCGGGTGCAGGAGCCCAAGCACTTGGGCCATCCTCCACTGCCTTCCAGGACCACAGCAGAGGGCTGGACTAGAAGAGGTGCAACTGGGACTAGAATCTGGCACCCATATGGGATGCCGGGATGCCAGCACGGCAGGTGGAGGATTAACCAAGTGAGTCACACCACCAGCCATAAAGAGCCTTTTGGAGGGAGAAAAAATATCATAAAAGGTATACAATTATATGTAAAACAAAATAGAAAATCAGGTTAGGTTTTAAATATAAATGATAGTGAAATTTTATTTGTGGTCCCCAAACAATCCCCAGTCCACCTTCTCTGCCAATAGTACTTTTTGTGGAAGAGTCTTTAAAACACAATACTGATCTTAAATAACATTTCAACTAATATTAAAATAATGGGGCCAGTATTTTGGCTAACTGGGTTAAGTTGCCACCTGCAATGCCAGAATCCCATATACACGCTGGGTTGAGGCCCAGCTGTTCTGCTTTGGATACAGCTCCCTGCTAATTGTATGGGAAAAAGAGCAGAGGGACACCCAAGTGCTTGTGCCCCTGCTAATCACTTCAGAGACCTAGAAGAAGCTCCTGGCTTCAGCCTGGTCCAGCCCTGGGCATTACAGCCATTTGTGGAGTGAACCAGCAGATAGAAGATCTCTCTCTCCCTCTCCCCCTACCCTTTTAAATAAATAAATATAAATATATATATATATATATATATATTTTTACAGGCAGAGTGGACAGTGAGAGAGAGACAGAGAAAGGTCTTCCTTTGGCCGTTGGTTCAACCTCCAATGGCCACTGCAGCAGGTGCACTGCGGCCTGCGCACCTCGCTGATCCTAAGGCAGGATCCAGGTGCTTCTCCTGGTCTCCCATGGGGTGCAGGGCTCAAGCACTTGGGCCATCCTCCACTGCACTCTCGGGCCACAGCAGAGAGCTGGCCTGGAAGAGGGGCAACTAGGACAGAATCCGGCGCCCCAACCGGGACTAGAACCTGATGTGCTGGCGCTGCTAGGCAGAGGATTAGCCTATTGAGCCATGGCGCCAGCTTAAATAAATATATTTTTAAAATTAAAAAATGAAACAAGTATACCTACTAAAATAATATTTATTTAAGTTATATTCTAATGTGTTATACCAAAACAAATATAAAAGGCATACCAATTATAAGACACAAATAAATTTGAGGCTCTTGTGAATTTATTTCAAACCTTACAAACCTATGTGATGTAGACAACAACAATGCAAACAATATTTTAGAGGGAATTAAGCCTTTTTATGATAAATTTAAAAATTTAATGGCAATCATTTAGCCTACCAATTAGTCTCTTATCAGAGTACTTGGGTTGGACTCCAGGCTCCAGCTCCTGATTCCAGCTCCCTGTTAAGGTGAGCCCTGGGAAGCAGCAGATGATGACTCTAGTAGTTAGATCCCTGCCACCAAGGTGGAGACCTGGATTGAATTCCTGGCTCTGTTTAGCCTATTCCAGCCATGGCCCTTTCAGGCAATTGGGGATTAAACTAGTGTGTGGGAGTACTGTATATCTGCCAGCCACTCACAGATAGATATATGTAGTTACAAACACATGTAAATATTACATTCATGGAAAATATATTTAATATATTTAATATATTTTAATAATTATAAATATAAGGTCATAAGACTTTAAAGACTAGATGGTTTGAAATTTGCATTCTAGGTGTTTGACACAGCAGTTAAGCCATCATTTGAAACCTTGGGATGCCTGCACCCCATATGAGAACACCTGAGTTTGAATCCTGGATCCACTATCCATTCAAGCTTCTTGCTAATGTATACCCTGGAAGGCAGCAGGTGATGGCTCAAGTAATTAGGTCTCTGCCACTCACCTTGGAGATAAACTGATCTCCAGCTTCCTGGTTTCTGCCTAGGCTGGCCCAGAATTGTTGTGGACACTTGGGGAGTGAACCAGAGACAGGATCTCAGTATCTCTGTCTGTCTCCCTCCCACAATAAAAATAAATAACAGATTTTAAAAATTACACAATATGTGAGCAGCTATCTTTATTTTTTTCATTTACTTGTTGTACAAGTACATACCCTGCCTATTTCTCTAGACAAAATACTTTTCTGGATACTTTAACAGCAGCCCATACAGGGGTCAGGACTGTGGTACAGCTGGGTAAGCCTTGGCCTGTGATACCAGTATCCCAGATGGGTGCTAGTTTGAGTCCCAGGTGCTACATTTCATTATTTTTTAAGATTTATTTATTTGAAAGGCTGTGTGTGTGTGTGTGTGAGAGAGAGAGAGAGAGAGAGAGAGATTGATTGATTCTTCCATCCACTGGTTCAGTCCCCAAATAACCAGGATTGGGCCAAGCCAAAGCCAGGAGCTTCCTTCAGGTCTCCCACATGGATGCAGGAGTCCATGTGCCATACTTGGGCCATCTTCTACAGCTTCCCCAGATGCATTAGAAGATAGATAAATAGGAAGTGAAGCAGCCAGGATTCAAACTGGTGTTTGTATGGGATGCTGTCTCTCCAGGTAGCCTGGGGAGTGAATCAGTGGATGGAAGACCTCCCTCTTCCTCTCTGCCTCTCTCTGTGTAACTCTCTCAAATAAAATAAAATCTTTAAAAAAAATAATGATCCATTCAACAGCTAAGTGAGTTAGTTCTCTTCTTTATCTCTTTCACATATTAGGAAAGTCAGGTCCAGAGAGGTAAGGAATCATACTCAGGGACCAGTGCTGTAGCATAGTGGGTAAAGCCGCTGCCTGAAGTGCCGACATCCCATATGGGCACCAGTTCAAATCCTGGCTGCCCCACTTCCTATCTAGTTCTCTGCTATAGCCTGGGAAAGCAGTAAGAGATGGCCCAGTCCTTGGGCCCCTGCTCCTGTGTGGGAGACCCAGAAGAAACTCCTGGCTTCAGATCAGCACAGGTCTGGCCATTGTGGCCAACTGGGGAACCAGCAGATGGATGACCCCCCCCCCCATTCTCTGCCTTTCCTTCTCTGTGTAACTCTTTCAAATAAATAAATAAATCTAAAAAAAATCATACTCAAAGTTATATAGCTCTCAACTGGTTGAGATTCAAGCCCATCACTCTGGCTCCAGTGTATTAGCTCTTAACATTACCCTATTCAAGGAGTTGAGAACCTGCTACCCCGAAATATGGTCCTGTCAGATGTTAATTATTTAATATTTTTATAATTATTGGGGCTGTGGAAGGATAAAAACAAAATTTTATTTTATGACAAGTAAAAATTATATGAAGTTCAAATATCAGCATCTATAAACAGCTATTGGAACATAGCCATGGACATTTGTTTACATGTTGTCTATGGCTACAATTACACAGTATTTGAAACAGAAAGCATATGGCCCACAAAGCTAAAATATTGTTAATTGGCCTGATGGTAATTTTGTGTGTCAATATGGATAAAGCATGATCCCCATATATTTGATCAAACACCAACCAGGATATCACTACCGTGTTTTCAGATAGGATAAACATTTAAATAACCAGATTTAGTAAATCAGTTTATCCTGCATAAAACAAGTGGGTCTTGGGCCTCATCCAGTCAATGGAAAGCTTTATGAGAAAACAGAAGAAAGACCTTTAGGAAATTAAAGTTCTGCCTTTGATTTACAGTTGCCACATCATCTCTTCTCTGGGTCTTTAATCTGCTCTGCAGATTTTAGACCTGCCATTTTTTTTAAAGAATCATTTTATTTATTTATTTGAAAATCAAGTTACACAGAGAGAGAAGGAGAGGCAGAGAGAAAAAGAGAGAGGTCTTCCATTCCACTGATTCACTCCTCAAATAACTGCAACAGCCAGAGCTGAGCCGATCTGAAGCCAGGAGCCAGGAGCTTCCTCCAGGTCTCCCACACGGGTGCAGGGGCCCAAGGACTTGGCCCATCTTCTCCTGCTTTCCCAGGCCACAGCAGAGAGTTGGATCAGAAAAGGAGCAATCAAGACTCAAACCAGTGCCTATATGGGATGCTGGTGCTACAGGCTGTGGCTTTAACCCACGGCACCACAGAGCCAGCCCCTAAACCTGCCAGTTATAACAATGAGTCAACTCCTTAAAATAAATGAAGAGAAGGAGAGAGGTTATATCCACACCCTATTCATTCTGTTTCTTAGAAAACCCTGACACAGATTAACACAAATGGTACTAGAGAAACCAAAATATAAATATTATGAATTAGTTCTGGGATTTCTGGAATTAGTACTTTAATCTGACTAGATTTAAAGATACTAATGACCATTTCCAGGGGTAAAAATAATATGCTTAATCCATGATGGGATGTGCAATAGATACACACAAATATCACCATTGGATACTCCAAACCAAATAATGATAAGGCAAGGTTCTGGGTAAACATGTACAAGGGTACTTCAAAGAAACTCACAGAAAACAGCATTAAAAGTTAAGTTTACCTTGGTGCAAAGATTTTTGAAATTCATTCATAAAAGGGATCTTCAAACTGCTCATGGAAGAAATATATTACTAAAATTTACATGGTTTTGAAATTTTTTGCACTAAAATGCTATGGCACAATACCAGCCCTAGGTACTAATGTCTTTTATGGCTGGAGCAAGATTCCCTGGAGACTGTAAATGCTCTAAATCAGTGTTCTTGTATCTAGGATTAACAGGTAATCAAGAGATAGGAACTGGAATGGCATCAATCACTAACTTTTTTTTTGAAGAAGATTTATTTGTTTGAAAGGTAGTGTTACAGAGAGGCAGAGGCAGACACACACACACACACACACACACACACACACACACACACAGGTCTTCCATCCACTGGTTTATTCCCCCGATGGCCTCAATGGCCAGAGCTGTGCTGATCGAAAGCCAAGAGCCAGGAGCTTCTTCCAGGTCTCCCATGTCGGTACAGGGGCCCAAAGAAAGGCCTTTTTTTTTTTTAAAGAAAATTTTTTTTTTGGACAGGCAGAGTGGACAATGAGAGAGACAGAGAGAAAAATCTTCATTTTCTATTGGTTCACCCTCCAATGCCCGCCGCGGCCAGCGCACCGCACTGCTCTGAAGCCAGGAGCCAGGTGCTTATCCTGGTCTCCCATGTGGGTGCAGGGCCCAAGCACTTGGGTCATCCTCCACTGCCTTTCCGGGCCACAGCAGAGAGCTGGACAGGAAAAGGAGCAACCGGGACAGAATCCAGCGCCCCAACCGGGACTAGAACCCAGTGTGCCAGCACCTCAGGCAGAGGATTAGCCTAGTGAGCCACGGCACTGGCCAGACCAGACCATTTTTACTGCTTTCCTAGGCTATAGCAGAGAGCTGGATAGGAAGTGGAGCAGCCAGGACTCGAACTGGCGCTCATATGGAACGCAGGTACTGCAGGAAGCAGCTTTACCTGCTACGCCACAGCGCCGGCCCCTCAATCACTAACTTTCAAAGCACTTGGGTCATCTACCTCTACTTTCCCTGGTGCATTAGCAGGATGCTGGATCAGAAGCAGAACAGATGGGATTCAAACCTTCATTCTGAGATGCGACTATTGTGAGTGGTGGGTTAACCTGCTGCACCATAACGTCACCCTTGCACCAATCACTATTACTGATAGTTATCCATTGCTTCCTGCCCCACTGTGAACTCTGCTGACCTAGAGGTCTTTGTTCCAACAACAAGAATACTTCCACCAGTAGACACAAAATTACTTCCCTGCAACACAGCATTCAGTTATATGAGGCTCCTCATGCCTCTTAATCAACAACAAAAGAACAATGGTGCTGGTTAGATTGATTTTGTTTGCCATGGAGAAATTGTGCTGCTATTCTGCAAAGGAAGTAATGAAGAATATATATGGATATGTGTGTATGTGTGTGTGTGTGCATACAATATATACAGGATATACATTAGAGTATCTGTTAGTATTACCAATATTTGACATTAAAGTCAAATAATAGGCCAATTTAGTCATAGTTATGAAGGATCCAGATCCTTCATGAATTAAGGTTTGAGTCACTCCACCAGAGAAATAATAATGACTAGCATGGTGCTTGCTGAGCACAAAGAGAAGATGGAAGAAGGCAGCTACAAACACAAGCTGCAATCAAGTAAAGTGACCCATAATAGAAATCAGGACTATAATTGTCATAATTTTCTGAAATGTCATGTATGTGTATATAGAAATATCTTTGTTTTCTTCCTTTTCTTATTAATATATAAAGTATGTTTAATTTATATCTTTGTATTTAGGTATTATTAAGTTTATATCACATTATTTCAGTTATAGGATTTTCAGGAAGAGTAAACATCACCTAAAGTCTCTACATACTCTTTTCTAGGGGAAGAATTACAGCAATTTTTGTTGCATGCAGGGTAGTTACATCATGTTGGTTACATGTATGATCTTGTTAGTATTTTAATTTGGAGATTGAGAATGTTTTAAGGAGCTGCATGTGGGAGCCATATTGACAATGGATGAGCTGGTGATGTATATTTTATGTGTCAGCTTGGCTGGGCTATAGTGTCTATTTGGTCAAACACTAGCCTGGATACTACCATGAATACATTTGTTGGCTGAGATTAACATTTAAGTCCGTAGATTTTGAGCAAAGCAGATTACCATCCATAATGTAGGAGGGCCTCATTAAATCTGTTGTAGGCATTCCTAAAGAGAAAACAGACTTGGGTACTGAGAAAGGGAATTTTCAGACTCATTCCTCCTAGTCTTTTCTCAGTCCTCAGATTGCCAGTTTACTCTAAAATTTTGAACCTGCCAGAATCCAGTATCCTCTCCCTCAAACACACACACCACACACATACACACACACACACACACACTGATGTGCCTTTTAGAGAAAAGGGTTGCTGACCTTGCTCTGCAGAATAAATGTTGTCAAGAATCCTGTTAAGAATAATATGACTGAAAATCTTTCTCATTGCATTTATTCCTACAAGTCACAGTAGGAATGCTAGAAATCATGGTACATATACACATGATGGACTACTACTCAGCCATAAAAAAGAACGAAGCCTGTCTTTCACAACAAAATGGTGCAATTAGAAATCATAATGCGTAGTGAAATAAGCCATTCCCCAAAACACAAATATATATTTTCTTTTATTTGTGGTAGCTAATATATGGAGTACAAAAAAGTAATGTATATGAGTGAAATTGACATTTTGAGATTTGATTATTGTTTATAGCACTTGTCCATACTCCTGAGAAACTGGTTTTTCTACTTATTATTTATTGAATTCTTTATTTAGTGCAGGATTAATCTTGTGATTATAAAGTAAATTGAAAGTATGTCATTGAAAAAATTAAAAGAAAAATAGGAAAGGAAGGAGGAAGCAGCGTGGTAGTAGGGGAGAGGGAGGGAGAGAGAGAAGGTAGCATGAGTTCATTATGTTCTTAAAATCTATAATATATGAAATACATGAAATTTCTTCCTTTTATATGAACAAAAGTTAAAAAATAAAAGATAGCCATAGGTACAGAGCACTGTATTAGGTAATGGTGATACCCTCCTCTTCTTCCTATTATCAAAACTAAAACTGATTACACAGAGAGAGACCTGGAACAAGTAACAAGCACCCTAGTAAAAACATTAATGTTTAACATTCATCTGGGAGGACAACCCTAAACCATGATAGCCATGGCTGAGAAATGCAATCAACTATGAAGGTTAGAGAATAGCCATCATTCTTTCGGAAAATGCCTAATGACACTGAACTATGGCTGGAAAAACAAAGGTGCTTCTTTCAGTAACCAGTTAGCAAGAAACCCAGGACTTTCAATGGATGTGAAAGCCTATGTTTAAGGTAAACCACAGCCTGGTTGTGCCCATTACATTTTCTTTAGTTTTCTTACTACGTTTCTATTTACGTTCCTTTGATGTTACCAACTCAATATCTCAGTAAGTTTTCCCCACATTTCAGTAAGGAAAAACTCCTAGCCATCTAGACTTCTGTAAAGCACCTTTTCTATACTTCACTGTCTCTTGACATCTTGCAACCTGAGCACAATAGCTGAGTATTTGAACAGTGGAGGTGATTTTACTAACAAGTAAAAATGTGTTCCTTTGTCCAGACACAACCAAAGTTTCTTCATAAAAAGCTGTATAAACTGAGAATTGCTGAAGATGAATTTCAAAGTAATAAAACCTAGCTGTTTGGGGCTGGTGCTGTGGCGCAGCAGGTTAATGCCCTGGCCTGAAGTGCCGGCACCCCAAATGGGTGCTGGTTCCAGTCCTGGCTGCTCCACTTTGGATCCAGCTCTCTGCTCTGGCCTGGGAAAGCAGTGGAAGATGGCCCAAGTCCTTGGGCCCCTGCACCCACATGGGAGACCCGGAAGAAGCTCCTGGCTTTGGATCAGCACAGCTCCGGCCATTGCAGCCATCTAGGGAGTGAACCATCGGATGGAAGACCTCTCTCTCTCTCTGCGTCTCCTTCTCTCTGTGTGTAACTCTGGCTTTCAAATGAATAAATAAATCTTTAAAAAAAAAAACCTTCCTGTTCATAATGTAATCAAATGTATATATACTATACTTCTAAACTACAAATTAAAATCATAATAAGACTTATGAAAGACTAACCAATGTTAGTATAATATAAAACATAGAGATCAATGGAATAGAAGGCCCAAAACAAACCATCAAACATGGTCAAATCATTTGACAAGGGTGCCAATAATATTCAATGTGGGAAGATGATCTTTTCAACACGTAGTGCTGGGAAAACTGGATAAGCATATGCAAACGAATAAAGTTGGATCACTTCCTTATATCACATATAAGAATGAATTCAAAATACATCAAATATATAGGAACTAAAATTTTACAACTCTTGGGGCCGCAGTGCTGTGGCATAGCCAGGTAAAGCCGTCACCTACAGTGCTGGCATCCCATATGGGCACCAGTTGGAGTCTTGGCTGCTCCACTTCTGATATAGCACTCTGTTATGGCCTGGGAAAGCAGTAGAGGATGACCCAAGTTTTTGGGCCCCTGCACCCATGTAGGAGACTGGAAGAAGCTCCTGGCTCCTGGCTTTGGATTGGTGCAGTTCTGGCTGTTGTGGCCAACTGGGGAGTGAACCATCAGATGGAAGACCTCTTTCTCTGCCTCTCCTTCTTTCTCTGTGTTACTCTCACTTTCAAATAAATAAATCTTTAAAAAATAAAATTTTACAACTCTTAAAAAAACTTCCAAACATTGGATTTGGCAATGATTTCTTTAATATGACTAGATCTAAAGTTAAGAAAAGAAAAAATGCAAGAGTATTTCAAAAGTTTATGGAAATGGGCTGGCGCTGCGGCTCACTTGGCTAATCCTCCACCTGCAGCGCTGGCACCCCGGGGTTCTAGTCCTGGTTAGGGCGCCAGATTCTGTCCTGGTTGCTCCTCTTCCATTGCTCACTGTGGCCTGGAAGGCAGTGGAGGATGGCCCAAATGCTTGGGCTCCTGTACCCGCATGGGAGACCAGGAGGAAGCACCTGGCTCCTGGCTTCAGATCGGCGCAGTGCACTGGCCGCAGCATGCCGGCCATAGTGGCCATTTGGGGGGTGAACCAACGGAAAATGAAGACTTCTCTCTCTCTCTCACTGTAACTCTGCTTGTCAAAAAAAAAGTTTATGGAAATGTAAATTATAAAAAAACTACACATATATTTAAAATCTTTTGCACTAAAAACTTATTTTTATATTTCATTTGCCATGAATTAAAATAATTATATTTTCATCTACTTGAAAGGCAGAGCAAATGAGACATACATATGTACACACAGAGCTAGATCATCTACCTACTGGTTCACCAACAGCCAGGGATAGGTCAGGCTGAAGCTAGGAACCTAGAACTCAGTCCTGGTCTCCCATATTGCTGACAGGGCCCAATCACCTGAATCATCTGCTGCTGCTTCCCAGGATGCACTAGCAGAAAGCTGGATTAGAAGCAGAGTAGCTGGGACTCAAATCGGCGCCCTAACAGGAGATGTGGGCATCCCAAGGGGCAGTTAATCCACTGTACAGCTGCTCCTTCATGAACTTTTTGAAGTAACCTCACAAACAGGAGTGCATCAATATTAAAACATTCTGTGCATCTAAGGATGCAATCAACATAATGAAAAGGCAGTCCAGAGAATGGGAGAAAATATGTGCAAATCATATGCCTAAAATATATCTAAAATTATGTATACAAAATACACACAGAACTTCTACAACAAAATAAAAACCCAACATATTTTAGGGACAGGCATTTAGCCTAGTGATTAAGATCCTCATGTTCCGTATCAGCATACCTACGTTCAATGCCTGGCTGCAGCTCCTATTCCAGTTTCCTGTTAATGCAGACTCTGGGAAGCAATGATGATGACTTAAACAATTGGGTTCCTCCCACCCATGTGGGAGACCTGGATTGAGTTTCCAGCTCCTGGATTTGTTCCAGCCCAGTTCTGCCCACTGCAAGCATTTGGGAAATGAATCAGCAGATAGGAGTGCTCCTGTTTCCCCCTCCCTCCTTTCCTCTGTTCCTTCCTCCCTCCCTCTTCCCCTCCCTTCCTCTCTCTTTCCCCCTGCCCCCAAAAAATTTTAAACAAGAACCTGATTTTAAGAAAATGGGCAAATGACTTGAATAGAGTTCTCCAAAGTAGACAAGCAAGTGGTGAAATATATACAAAATTATGCTCAACATCAGTAACCATCAGGGAAATGAAAATCAAAATCACTGACATGCCACTTCGTATTCATTAGATTGGCTATTATTATAATCAAACAAAAACAATATAAATGTTGGTGAGGTTGTAGAGAAACGGAAGACCTTGTGTAATGCTTGTGGGAATGTAAAATAGTGCAGTCACCATAGAAAACAGTATGTTGTTTCTTCAGAAAATTATTTTTTTCTTTAAAGATTTAATTATTTATTTGAAAGAATTACATAGAAAGAGGAGAGGCAGAGAGAGAGAGGTCTTCCATCTGATGGTTCACTCCCCAACTGGCTGAAACTGCCAGGGCTGTGCTGATCCGAAACCAGGAGCCAGAAGCTTCTTCCGGGTCTCCCGTGGGTGCAGAGGCCCAAGGACTTGGGGCATCTTCTACTGCTTTCCCAGGCCATAGCAGAGAGCTGGATCAGAAGAGGAGCTGCCAGGACTAGAACTGGCACCCATATGGGATGCTGGTGCCTCAGCCCCGGGCATTAACCAGCTGTGCCACAGCGTCAGCCCCTCTTCAGAAAATTATTTTTAGGTTACCATACTTTATGAGTTTCCATAAATTCCTTTTAAAAGATGCATTATGAAAGGCAGGGTTAGGCAGGAAGGCAGGGAAGGAGGGAGGGAGGGAGGGAGGGAGGGAGGAAGACAGGCTGAAACAAGGAGCCAAGACCTTCTTCTGGGTCTCCCACATGCATGGTGGGAGCTCAAGTGCCATTATAGGCTGCCTTCTCAGGTGTGCTATCATCAAGAAGCTGGATCTGAACCAGAGAAGATGGTACTTGAACTTGGACTCTGGTACAGGATGCAAGCGTTGCAAGTGGCAGCTTAACCCCCACTATCTCTCAGTGCCAGCCAGTGTCTATATAATATTTTATCATTTGTAAAACTGAACATTCCAGGGGTCGGTGTTGTGGCACAGCAGGTTAAGCCTCCACCTGCAATGCTGGCACCCTATAAGGGCACTGGCTTGAGACTCAGCTGCTCCACTTCCTGATCATGCTCCACAATAATGCACCTGGGGAAGCAACAGAAGCTGGCCAAAGTCCTTGGGCCCCTGTACTCACATGGGAGCCCAGGAAGAAGCCCCTGGCTCCTGGCTTCAGCCTGGCCCAGCCCTGGCCATTGTGGCATTTGGGGAGCAAATCTCTCTCTCTACCCCCATCCCCTGTAACTGCCTTTCAATGAAATAAATCTTAAAAACAAAATTGAACATTCCATGGAAAGCAAGAGGCTGATACTAGTAACATTTATATCCTCTGTTACATTTAATCCCTGGTAATCCTAGGCTCAGCTCAAAAAAGCAACTGTTTTAGTGGCCCAAGAAGTACCAGAGTGGGTTGGTCTAGATGGCTATGTCCTCCTTTTTTAGGATTGGTCATTTGAATGGAAAACAGAAAAGAAGAATCAGTTCTTGTCCCTCAACTATGACAAGAAAACAGTGCCAGGGTTAAACAAAACATCTTTTCCACGCCCTAGAAAGCTAGCTTTCCTTGGCGTTTCGCTTTTCTTGCTGGCCAGAGCCCTTTAACCATAAAATGGCTCAGAACAACTGATTCTGCTTGTTGCCCGAGTTATCAGTAACCCCCATACCTTAGATTCTGTGTTATAGTTGCTCCCACTCCCTTACCTGGAAAACAAGTTGGGCTCTCCGTAAATTACTGTAAGGAAGACCGCTTGAACTCAGACGGGACTCTGGGGTTACTCTGTAGGAACACTTCCCAGAAGGAACTACTCCTTCAATAAAAGCATGCACCTGCTTGCTCACAAATGTTCTGTGTGAGCCCCAGGCAAACTCTGCACACCTGCTTAACATTAATCTTAACAAACATGGTTATATCAAAACCTTCACAAAACTGAATTTGCAATTTCAGTTCCGTTGACTGGGTCAGATATAGTCCTGTATTAAATAAGCCTGTCTGATGATATTGGGCAACTGAAATACTTTGAATTTATTCCACTTTCAGAATTTATGAGTATCTCTTCCAGTCCAATCATTGAATGACCTTCATCTGACTTACAGGAGGGATAGGGAGGGGAAGGCAGCTTGCCTCCAAGGCATGTGCTTTAAACCCTTGCCTAGGTGAAAGGGCACCACACCTGGTAATTCTTCAAAACAAACCTTAATCATCAGCTGGTGGACAACACAGCCATAGAGCAATAGCCATACAAATACTCTCTGAGTTCTGTTTCTGAAACTAGAAATTTGTGAGGAAGTCTTGTCCAGGATTCTCAAACTATAATGGAATACAAAACACTGGGGATCTTGCTAAGGTGTGGGCTTGGATTCAGTAGGTCTGGGGTTGAGTTTAGCACTTTGTAACCACAAACCATAGACCCTGAGGGAGGTGGAGTATGAAAAGCACTCATTTACATTTAATTGCACCTTCAGCTCTGCTCTGTCCTCAGATTCTGTACACTTCAATGATATCTCTAGGTTAGTGAATCCCAATTTCACTGCTAGAACTATTACTTCTCTCTAGGTGTGATCCTTAACTCAACTCTGACAATTGTTAGAAATGCAAACATTTGAGTCCCAGATTAGATTTTTGAATTAGAAACCATGGTTGCAGGAGACATTCAGTGTTTTAACAGGCCCCCAGGTGATGCTAATGTACTCAAGTTGGACAACCAATGCCTTTGCCAGAGGAATATAACAGTCTCAAGCAGAAGTCACTGGAGAAAAGCAAATATACAAACATGGGGAAAGGATGAAATTATGGAATTAAAATAACGTTTTGAGCAATATTAAAAGTGTTTCTGAATAAGAAAAGTTTATAGGCACTTGTAACAGATAGAGGAAATGGTAGATGTCACATGATGTACATGCAAATATAAGGCAAAAAGGGAGAGGTTACAGATAATGCAACATTTCTACTTACATAAGAAAAAAGTGCCTTCAGGGACTGGTAAAAGTGGCAGCAAAACCTATGGAGGAAATTCTGGTGGAGCAGTATGTTCAGGAAATTTTGACTTCTAACTTCCACTCATATAGGCTGAGGGTAAGAATTACAAAGAGAAAAGATATATCAGGTCATTCAAAATACACATACATAGATCTAGAGGTCATAGTAAATGTGCTCTGAGTTCCGTGCAGATGTGGTTAATGTGGAGAGATGTGGGAGAGGTGGCATTTTATAAAAACATGAGTTCCTACACATTGACAAAAGATTCTTTGCTTGATCAAATTTTAGTCAGACTCCTGGACCTTCTCCTATGCTCATTTATATACTTCCTTGAAAATTCAGTTTTAACAAACAAGCTTAAATCAGTTTAGTCAGAATCCTCTACTCTAGATATCAGAGTAGGTCCCACATCTTCCTGCCACCCTCCAGGTAATACCTGATCCCCGGTCTGTCTTCAGCAAGAACCCTGTTAGGCTGATTTGATAACAGTCCCTCCTTATTCCTGATGTTACCTCTTAGTAATGTTCCATTCATTGACCTCCACTCTGCCCCTTGGCTATAAATTCCCACTTGCCCATGCTATAATTGTATGTGAGCCCTCTTTCCCCTCCAGAAGACATTTTTGGAGAGGTTCTTTTAACTATAACCATGGTCAGTCTTACTTGTGCTTTAACAAGTATCAGAGTTTTTTTTTTTTTTAAACAAAACATGCACAAAAATACCCAAGAGGTATACACTGATGTATTATGCAAACTCCATATGATCTTCCAGGATTAAGTGCATGGCATTTTGGTATATAGGCTCTAAGAAGCCACTTTCTTTACCTCTGTCATTAGAGATATGTTGGTAGAAAAGTGATAGAATCAAAAGCAAAGTTTGTGTGTATACATACATATTTATTCACACATATTTAATGAATAGTCTCACTAAACTAAAAAAATGGATTCTACCATCAAAAATCATTGAAAAATATTTCAAGCATTTTTCAACGTTAGTGTACTGTAAAATGAAGGCAAGTACACAAATTTTCTCTAAGGCGATTTATGTTACCATAGAATTAAACTATATTCATATGGTAGTATATAAAATCAAAACCTCTCTTTAGGTCACATTTGTAAGCCAAATCCAAAGAGAAAAAAGGAAAATGATTAATAGGAAAGTTGGATCTATTAAAATGTGTATTAAATAGGGCTCATGGTTAAGAATATGGATGCAAATTCATATTTTAATAAACTGAACCCTAGATATAACTTACGAAAAAACAAAACAAATATGAAGCATGTATTTATCCCGCGGCCACGAAATGGAAACCACGATGAGAAATCACTGACACTACGCCGGGCCCACTGCGGAAACCAGAACATATACCAGATCGCTTTTGGCCACCATCCGCCCTGCCAATCGTTTTACCTTCCCAGAGCTTTTAGCGGGCCAGCGGCGGGCACCAAATGATGACGTAATTCCTGAGCGCAGCTCCGCCGCGGACCAACGCTGATGACACGGCCCGGGGCTTGGCGAATGCAGACTATCGAAAGAAAATGCCAGTAATGTTGGTGTTCGAAACAGGCTACGCTGGCCGGAAAACAATTACTTGGGAATTACCATCTACTTAAATTAATTCTTTCACGGTGATCCATAAAGCATATATCCCTTTGAAATGTAGTTGATCCAACAAGAATTGAATCATTGATTGGGAGGTGGGGAGTAAATAGCATAGATTTTTAAAGGAAATGTTCCTTTCTTTAATTATATTTCTACTTATCTGGAAATTGATGACCTTCAAAACTGATTCTTAGTTAAAATTTTAAATTTGGGACATACTGCATTCTTAACATACTGGTTGCTGCTGCCTACTTTGATACTATTAAAATTATATGGTCTGCTTACACGAATATACAATCAAGCACACACAGAAGCAAACATCAAGGTATTTCTTTTTGGGGGTAGGATTTCGTACATGTTTTATTTTCTAAATATTTTATGAGCATGCATTGCTTTTACAATCAGGAAAATCCAGGAGGTTAGATAAAAGAATGTATGACTGAGTGTATTTCAATGTAAGTGGAGTAAGCTAGATGCCAGGAGGCTTTGGCAAGACAAACATAGCCCATAGGATGGAGAAGGTGAATGGTTAGGGACCAGGACATGTTAATAAGCCTTATTTTTAGAATCACTGCAGCAGATCTCCTTCATGTTGTTAATTGTTTTTAATTAACTACTGTATGTTTTATTTATATATTTCTAGTACTAATTACTTTATATTTGTAAAACAGAGAGCTGGCATAGAAGGTTGCTAATTGCCACCAGTGTGTTGAATGGTCAATAGGCCTCATCAACCAAGCTGAGAATATCCTGAAATAAAATGACCAGGCAGAGTTGAACACATTTTCTAAGTGTAGAATTGAATAGGAAAAAAAAAATCAAAATCCAGATATTTCAAGGTGTAACTGCACAAATCAGATGACAGGTAAACTTCCCTAATTTTTTAAACTCTTTCAATCTGTGACACTAGCATATATTTCTCTTGAAAAAAAAGTCAACAGTGCCCTTTGCCAAATTGTATTTTTGTTTGTATATACATGTGTATGTGTTAGAGCTATGGAAGTTGAATTTGTTGCAAGGAGTTTTATGGTTTTGGAATTATTCCCTGCATTCTCCTGCAAATTTTTATAATTTTATTTAATGATATAATTTTTAAAAAGTCTAATTTGAAATAATTAACAAAGAAAATAAAGAGTTCATAAATCGGGGAGCAATTTGGAGTAATTTACACTGTGTAATGGAAAAAGTAAAAGTTTCTTTTATAAGCTACAATCATATATATCTTTTATATCTATTTTATAAAATATATCTTTATACATATAATTTATAAGATAAAGGGGCTGGTGTTTTGGTGTAGAAGGTTAAGCTGTGACACTGGCATTCCATATGGCTGCAGGTTCATGTACCAGCTCTCCAGTTTCCAATACAGCTATATGCTAATGGTCTGAAAAAAGCAGCTGAAGATGGCTCAAGTGCTTGGGTCTCTGGCACCCACATGGGAGATCCAGAAGAAGCTCTTGGATCCTGGCTGGCTCAGCCCTGGATGTTGTGGCCATCTGTGCACTTTATAAATTCCAGTTTTAACAAAGAGCTAATTGAGTCAGAATCCCCAACCCTGGGTATCTTCCACTATGCCCCACTATGTCTAATCAGTGTGGTCTGTCTTGAACAATAATTTTATTAGGTTGTTTTATCCAGAATTCTTCTCACCCTGAAATTAAATCTTACTAATTTACTATCTACTTGCCCTCACCCTACTGCTCCTTGGATATAAACTCACACTTGCTCATCCTGTTTTTGGTGTTGAGCCCAATATCTCTTCCCTACTGCAGAATGCTATTAGAGCACTTACCATGCTTTAACAAATATCATTGATGCCTTTTTTGTTTTGATGCTTCAATTTTAAAAGGATCAGATTCATCATTGGACTTGCAGACCTGTAATTCAGAAACCTGTGTACTTATGAAGTTTGTATATTTGAAGTCACCATTCAGGGTGATTCAGGTCTTCACCCATGATTAGTTGATCAGAAATCCATTGATCAGACAGTCACATGAAACATTATTGTTGGCAGAGGTTAGTTAAGCTGGTAAGGACAGATTTTGATTCTTAGGACTTAATAATACTCTGAAGTTAGATTAGAATCCTAGGTTTCTTATGAAATAGATCTCTGGGATGGAAGGTATTCTAAGATCTTTGGACTGAGTTGAGATTAATCTTTGAAACCATGGTCTGCAAGTCTTTTTACTCCCTCTAGTGAGAGGACAGAATATACTACCCTAAAATAAAGAACTGTTGAGCTGAAGACAATTAATGAGATACAGAAAATTCTCTGTCTTCATTTTGCTTACCTGCAGGTAGAACACAATTTGCAAACACAAACGGTATCCTATTACTCCCCCACCCTTCTATCAGGAAGCACAAAAATAAACCACTAAAAATATTAGACCCTTTCCAGAGTAATCTACCTTATGTTTTATTAACTATCCTTTATCTGACATGTATTTGTATTTCCACAAGTTGCTGCTTTTAGAGCCTCAAAATTCTTTGTTTTGTCTCTTGTCTGCTATTCCTTGTGGAAGATAACACATGAAGTAGAATTCAATGACACTTCTGAGAACATCTCATTATTTCTCTTATTTTTTGCTATTTTTACATTTTTTCTACATATAAGGAAATAATCAATTGATTAGGCAGTTCCAGAGCTGTTAGTATTCACCGATCAAGAATGAAATAAGGTCAGAAGGCAAACTTTTCATTTCCTCCCAAACATATATTACACAAGCATCACAGAAATCCCTAATACATGCAACACTGGTTCGCAACATAGAGGCCAAACAGGAAGGGTGAGTATGGAAGATTCACAGGGGTCAGATTGGGAGCAGTGCTCCAGGAAGCTTGAATCTACTCCAGCAGCCCTTTTCTTCCATATCCTATTACTTCTATTCTAAGTTTGCTAATCCATACACAGAAACCCAGGCAGCTCCAAATAGGATTGCCCAGCTGTGTTTCACAAGATGTCTCTACAAGGTAGGCCCTGCTCAAATTCTGTACAGGAAGTTCCCATTTCTGTCAAAGAACTCCAACTCCTTCTGCACTACTTTGCTGCTGAAGTTCTAGTCACCAGCTTCCCCTGCCTTCAACTCTTCCAACTTCTCATCACTTGACACTTGACTATCATTGCTCTCTCTCTCTCTCTTTTTTTTTTTTTTTGATAGCTGACCTCTATGGATGTTGGTTTGTTTATTTAAAAATTTGCTTTAAATTACACTAATAAAACATGAATATGCCCTCTTTGTGATAAGTTCAGTGAATCAATGGGAAAAAAGGCAAAAAAAAAGTTCCTTTGACTCTTCCTCAGCCTCTCTTCCCTACTCAGGGATCAGCATTGGTGTCAGTTGGGGGCAGGGATGTATCTTTCCAAATGTTTAATGTATTTGGATATGCTATGGGTGAAACGGTAGCTATATTATCCTAGTTCTTTGTCTCACATGGAAGAAGAATTTCCAAGCAGGCAAGGTGGAGAGAGAAAGTATTTAAAAGTATTTAGAAGCAAGATTTATTACAGTCAAAGACATCCAGAGTGGCATGGAGAGGGGATCCAAGAGAGGTAAAGGCCAAAGGAGCTGGTGGAATGCAGTGTTCAACCCTTCTACCTTTCCACTACAAAAATGGGAAAGATTTCCTACGGGGGGAGGAAAGTGTTTTACCAGTTGAAACTTAAATTGGAAGTTCTATCTCTTTTTTTAAAAATATTTTTATTTATTTGACAGGTAGAGTTATAGATAGGGAGAGAAAGAGAGACAGAGAGAAAGGTCTTCCTTCCGTTGGTTCACTCCCCAAATGGCCACAACGGCTGGTGCTACGCTGATCCAAAGCCAGGAGCCAGGTGCTTCCTCCCGGTCTCCCATGTGGGTGCAGGGCCCCAAACACTTGGGCCATTCTGCACTGCCTTGCCTGGACACAGCAGAGAACTGGACTGGAAGAGGAGCAGCTGGGACCAGAACCCGGCGCCCATAGGGAATGCTGGCACCGCAGGTGGAATATTAACCAAGTGAGCTCTGGCGCCAGCCTCAATGGAAGTTCTATCCCACAAAGAATTGAACATGACCATCTAGCAGAGGATGATGACAAGATCTGGCCTATGGTGAGCACTTCAGCCATCTCCTTGTACAACCTATCCTCTGCTTTACCAGAACTATTACCAGGGACTTTCCATGCTTCTCTCCGGAAATTAGGTAAGGCTTTGGATACTATTCAAGTTAATGTGAATTTATCCCCGATTTTGACACTGATTTAAGTATCATATCATATTACTGTAATCACCTGCAAAAGTTTATGCAGAATGGGCTCCAGATTTTCTAGAAACAAATATGCCAACGCCTGGCATTACATATATCATGCTTATTGGTTTTGCTGTTATTGGCCTAAGAACTACATTGCATCATTTTTTAAAAAAAGAATTATTTTTTGAAAGACAGAGTGACACAGATAGGGACACACATACATGCATACATGCACACACATATAGAGATATCCTCCATCTGCTGGTCCACATCCTATATGCTTACAACTGCTGGGGCTAAAATCAGGAACTCAATCCAGGTCTTTCATGTGGGTGGTAGGGACCCCAGTATTTGTGCCATCATTTTTGAGTCCTCTCAGGCACACAGTAGGAAGCTGGTTGGAAGCACAGAAAAGCCAGGACTAGAACCAGGCTCTCCTATAAGGATGCAAGCATCCAATGTGGCAGTTCAAGCCATTGTGCCATGATGCCAACTTCTAGATTACATTTGTAGGAAGTTTTAAAAGCTGCTATAGATACTTATTTATCATAATGATACTCTTGTTCTTTATACTTCAAGTGAAAATGTATTATGTGAGAGGCAGGTGTTTGGTGCAGTTACTTAAGTCATTTTCTAGGACTCCTGCATCTGTGTTATAGTACCTGATTTGAGTTCCAGATACCCCATTTCTGATCCAATTTACTAGCAGTGTGCATCCTGGAAGCCAGCAGATTATGACTTAGGTACTTGTATCCTTGTCACCCATATGGGAGGCCCAGATGAAGATCTAGAGTCCTGCCTTTGACCTGATCCAGTCCTGGCCATTGCAAGCATTTAGGAAGTGGATCCTAAGATCTTAAGATCTACCTCTTGCTCTCTCTCTCTCTCTCTCTCTCTCTCTCTCTCTCTCTCTTTGTTTCTGCATTTCAAATAAAATGAAAATAAGCCAATAAACTTTGAAAAGCTTTATCTATATAGTATGTACTTAATTGAAAGGCAGAATGATGGAGAGAGAGAGGGAGAGGGAAAGAGAGAGAGAATGCTTCTGTCCATGTATTCACTCCTCAAGTGGCCACAATGACAGGGTGGGCCATGCTGAAACAAGGAGCCAGGAACTCCATCCGGGTCTGTTACATGGGTTGCAGGTACCCAAGCACTTGGGACATCATCCACTGCTGACCCATGTGCATTAGCAGGGACTTCCTAGGATCCTCCTGATTTAACCAGGAAGGTTTTGGCAACACTCAACAAAGACAAGAGGCAGCAGCACCCAACATCAAACAATGGGACCTTCCTAAATGGTGCTAGCCACATGGTAAGTCCTGTTGGTAAGCCAGGGGCAGTGTAACATCATTATATTATACTCCTTAGAACTGTGACCACAGAGCATGACTGCTGCACCAATTGTGATTTTCCATTAATTTGTACTAGGGTCTTTCTCAGAAAAGTTGATATAAACTGTAGCCCTGCCCCAAAGGGTATAGAAGAGGTAGTCGTGATGTCTACTGTGTAGCATCCCTTTCACTGGATATTTCTTCATTAGGTGGATAGCCTAAAGCCTATGTTTGACCTATGATTAAGTGTCTCTCTTTAGGAAACCTGTTTATGCTGACCAGCACCAGTATGGCTACTGGCTGATGTGAATCTAGTTCATTATTTTCAATATAGATACTCTGTAGGAGATCTCTGAACAGGAAAGAAGTTAGGTTTGGGTGTTTAGGTCAGGTGAGACAAAGAGAGGGCTGCACACAAAGCATAAGGAATAAAAGAAGTAGTATGACTTACATATCCTAGAGAGAAGAGGCAGCACACTTTACTAGACTGATAGAAAAGAGGAAGCCTTCTGAGATATGTGTGTTCAAACAACAGTTGCAAAGCAAGAGAGAGTATGTCAGAATTTGAGGTCCAAGGCCTTAATTGGGGTCCAGAGTGTTACCCAAGTAGGTTTCCCACAGGGAATTTTAACTGGTGCGTTTAAAACAAGCAGGCTGGAATTCCAGGAGGTTACACTGTGCCATATCTTGTGGGGTGTGTGGATCATTGGGTTGAGTCATGTAGATCGTCTAGTTATCACATAAATAGGTGGTTTCCAGAAGGTTACAGAGTTATATAGGGGAGATATCTATATCGGCTATCTTGAGGAAAAGGAAGGAGGTGAGGAGCTAGAAACTGTCAAGAGTGACTAAATTCTGATTCTGGTGTTAGAAAATTAAACACCTTCAAAATGGATGTTGAGACAACAGAAATGACAAAAATTCAGTATGCAAGGCAACAGAATATAAGAATTCATCACAACATGTAGTAAATATTTTATGATATTCTATAATATATCAACATCTCTGAACCAGTGGCACAAATAGGTTTTCACTTTAATCTCACTAAATCTGTCTTCAAACAGACTAACCTTTACAGCAGTCAAAAACTCTGGTGCCTGCTTTGACTTGTGTCTTACAGAAGTTTAAATTTTATAAATGAAATATCTCTTAATACCAAATAAGATATTGCCTACAGTTATTAAGGTGCATTTTAAATGAATTAATTTTTTATTTGATTAAATATATTAAGTTCTCATTTGCCATTAAAGGGAAAGGATGGAAAATCTAACTCTAATATTTCTATGTGCATTATAACTGTCAGGATTTTGTCGGTCTTCCTTTATTGATTTTATTACAGTTTCCATCTATCTCAATACTACCAATAAGAAGTCGAAAATCTGACATATTCAAATCTTTCAGTAAAGATTTGCAAAAGAAATGGATAAAATCTTTGCAAATTTTAAAAGATGGAAATTCTAATGAGCTTCAGCCTAAAAGTTTTGATACTTAATGTGATTTTAGTGACTGTGCTCCTGTGTATATAACACAATTGGAAAGAACACACCTGTGCATTGAAGAGCTTCAGGAAATGAAAGAACAAGTTCAGGATGATGGTTCCTAAAAATTCTCAGTATTTGGAAAACAGTCAAATTTCAATCTCCAGGACACAGTTAACATAAAAATAAATATTTTGACCAGATTCAAGTAAAGTGAAAATACAGTCTGAGTTCTGATGATAATAATGCTACTTCTCATAATTTAAAATAATTAAACTATATAAAATAGGGGAATGTTACAATCTTATAATTGTTCTTTCAGTCTTTTATATAAGAATGAAATTCTAGTGTTGTTACTTACCCTTTAAATAGTGATAGCATATTCTTTACCATAACCTGGCCTCTAAAGTAAATCTTAAAAAAAAACTGCCTATATTCTATTCCAAAATAAATTATCTACTGTTTTCCAAGATGATTATGCATAGTTGTGTAAACTCTCTCTTGACTTCTATAATCTCTCAGATGTGTGCTATCATTTGGATATGGCTTGTTCTCCAAGGGTTGGTACACAATGTTATGGTGTTAAGAGGTAGTGGGGCCTTTAAGAGGTAGGACCTAATTGGAGGGTATCAGGTCATTGGGGAAATTATCCTCTGAAAGTGTTAATGTTGGTCTCTTGGAATGAATGAATTCTTACATTTTTGGCCCCTCCCTGGTGTCTGGATTCCTGTATTTCAGTATGACTGCTCTCAACCCTTTCATATGCACTCTTGTCTCAATGCCATCTGCCACAAATGAAGCTCTCACCAGAACTGAGCAGATGCTGATGCCATGCTATTGAATACTCAGAAGTATGAGCTAAATAAACCTTTTTTCTTTATATTTTACCCAGCTTCACGTATGTTGTTATAGGAACAGAAAACAGACTAATACAACGTGTCTTATCAAAGGCAATTTCAACACAAGCTTGCAAAAGAAGGTTTAGTGCCTCTTAATACCACAGTGAGATCTAGCGTTGTGCTGTAGGCAAAGCTTCTATGATTCCTGATGGTCTCTGTGTCATTTCTTAACTCAGTCCTGCCACTTGCCAGGTAGGATCCCAACCAAGGTATGTGCCACAGTTAGTTTCAGTTTGCGAATATCCAACATTTGAAAAATAAATCTACAATAATGATTTTTTGAAACATAAAAAGGGTAAATGCATATGGAATGAAATTATTGCTAATATTTGAATTCACTTTACATGTTCAATCCTATTTAAAGTCATACTCACAAAGTGTGCCTGGCACATTGACATGTGGGTCTCTCCTGAAGAAAATGGCTAAACATTACAATGAACCCAAAATTCTAGTGTCAGGAATGAAAAAGGAACAGAGACTATCCTTACCTGGAAAAGTGCCCCCACGAGACTGACAACCTTGTGGAAATTTTTGGAACTCTAAATTCCTTTCTTCAAACTATCTGTAAAAGAAAAAGAATATTCAACAATACTTGCTAAAGCATGATAAAGACAACTTCATTTATAATAGGTATAGGGACCATAGCAATGGGGTTTTGCAGTCAAGCAGAGAGATTGGGCCCAGTTATGAATATAGCATGGCAAAATGGGAAATTATAACTAAGGAACAGGATAGAGGGCGATGGGTGGAAAAATCATAGGAGGTGACAACAGGAGGAAGAAGGATTCTGGCTAAAATGTCATAATGGGATTATTGCTGAAGATAGGCCAAGGTGATCAGATATTTCTTGGAGGTGGTTAAAGAACTTGATCATCTATCAGGGATGGGGAAAATTATTGTTAAACTGATTTTTCAGAATTATTCTTAAAGACAGATTTTATAAGGCAGTGCACGGATGTATCTAGGGAAAGGTTCAGGAACTTTACAAATATTTGACTAAGTGCAGAATCTTTGTTCCATCAACCAGAATTAGAGAATGAAAAGAAAGGTTACATGCTGAGGATGAAGAAACAGAAACCAGGATTCTGGGTCCATGTAGATATTCTGTTTTTTTTTTTAATTTTAATTAAATATATTTATATAAGAAGGAGAAAAAAGAAGAGGAAGGAAGGGAGGGAGGGAGGGAGGGAGGATGGAAGGGAGAGAGGGAGGGGGGGAGGAAAGGAGAAAGGGAAGGAAGAGAGAGAGGGAGGGAAAAAGAGTTCCCATACATTGGTTCACTCCTCAAATCCCTAAGGCCAAATCCTGGAATTCAGTCCAGGTCTCAGGAGTGAATGGCAGGGACCAAATTATTCGGGTCACCATCACTGCTTCCCTGGGTCTGCATTAGCAGGAAGCTGTAGTCAGGAGTTGGAGGCAGGTGCTGAATCCACTCAATATGGGATGCAGGTGCCTTAACCATTAGGTCAAGTACTTGCCCCCGTGCAAATATTTTTTTTTAATACTATGATTTTTAATCCCAGATATTCTTGAAATTTGAAGAGTCTTGGTCTGCCCACATTAAAATCTACCATACATTTGAAAATATACTCAAAGCATGGTCATATCACACATAGGCAACACTCTAATTATAGCAATCTATACATAACAAAAAATCCTCAAATCTCTTCCTCAACAGTGCTTCTATCATCAGCCCTTGCCTTCTCTTTTGAATTGTGTATCCCTCATTAGTTGTATTTATTTTTGTTTGTGTTTGTGGGTTGATTTGGAGCCCTTAATTTCTTCTTTTTAATTGTTTTTAAGATTTTATTTATTTGAGAGGTAGAGTTACAGACAGTGAGAGGAAGAGACAGAGAGAAAGGTCTTCCTTCCATTGGTTCACTCCTCAAATGGCCACAATGGCCAGAGCTGCAATGATATGAAGCCAGGAGCTTCCTCTTGGTCTCCCATGTGGGTGCAGGGGCCCAAGCACTTGGGCCAACTTCCACTGCTTTCCCAGGCCACAGCAGAGAGCTGGATTGGAAGAGAAGCAGCCAGGACTAGAACTGGTACCCATATGGGATGCAGGCACCGCAGGCAGAGGATTAACCTACTGCACCACGGCCCTGGCCCCAACATCTTTTTTAATTTTTAAAACTTATTTACTTATTTGAAGGGCAGAGTAACACAGAGGGGGAGAGAAAAAGAGATCCTCCATCCAATGATTCACTCCCTAAATGACTGCAATGGCCAGAGCAAGGACAAGAGCCTGGAACTCCATCAGGTTCTCACATATGGGTGGCAGGGCTTAACATGCCATGCCACAATGGCAACTCTGCCCCTTTTTGGTTCTAGATGTTGCAGATATGTGGGAAAGCCCAGGTAAGGAAAGCAATAAGTAGCACGATAACGAATAAAGGAAAATTGATTATGGGCTGGCGCTGTGGTGTAGTGAGCTAAGCCTCGCCTGCCACACCATCATCCCATATGGGTGCTAGTTCTAGTACTGGCTTCTCCTCTTCCCATCCATCTCTCTGCTATGGCCTGGGAAAGCAGTAGAAGATGGTCCAGCTGCTTAGGCCCCTGCATCGACCTGCATGGGAGACCTGGAAGAAGCTCCTGGCTTCGAATGGTGGACTTTTCTGTCTCTCCCTCTCTGTATCTGTAACTCTACCTCTCAAATAATTAAGTAAAATATTTTTTAAAATGTTTAATCATTCAAACAAATTAATATGTGATGTGACTCATGTTTTGCAAACATGCAAGTGTTTCTGGGGCAGCTGATATGACACAGCAGGTTAAGTCATCACTTGGGATGCTGCATCATATGTTGGAGTGCCAGTTTGAGTCCCATCTACTCTGCTTGTGATCCAGCTTCCCTGGGAGGCAGCTGGGTGGCTCAAGGACTTGGGCCCCTGCCAACCATAGGGGAAATCCAGATGGGGTTCCTGGTGCCTGGCTTTGGCATGGTGTAGCCCTGGATGTTGCGGTCATTTGGGAAATAAACCAGCAGTTAAGATCTCTCTCTCTCTCTCTCTCTCTCTCTCTCAGGCTTTCAGGCAAATGAATATAAATATATACTTAAAAATGTTTCTCTAGAAAAGTGAACAGAAGATAATCATACCATCTTATGAGGTAAGAATATTTCAAAAGCAATTTGAGTTCTAGCAAGATTTTAAAGGAACACATCAATCTCCTTCACACAGAACATTTATATTATGGTTTAGTTATATGTCTAGGCATTTGTATTCCAACAATGTTTTTGCACTAAAAATAATAAAAAATATTGAAATAGAAAAAATAAGAGTACAGGGAAAGTAATTATGGACAATCTGTACAAAATACTAATGAAAACTTTTAAGAGAACAAAATATAGAAGAATCAAAAAGCTGGATACAAAAAATGACCAAGACTTCAGAATATCACATGGGTGCACAATCTGGCAAAATAGTGAGAAATGTAATTTGTGGGGAGAAATGATGGGCTTGCTGTTATGACCGCAGCATTTCACCTTTGAAGTATCCCAGGAACTGTCGCCCCAAAATCTGGCATTCTTGTAGCTGATTATTTTAAACCAAAGAGATATAGAAAGCGGTATATGTTGGAAGAGGCTTTCCTCTTAGATCCTTACAGCAGCTCAAAGTCTTGCCCCTTTGATCCCTTCTTTAAGTGTCCATTAACTAAATTCATATCCCAGGCAGAGAGACTGTAGCCTGTCCATTCGACCGGACAGATTTTATCACACACTTTGTCTACTATTTCAATCCCAAAGAGAATCATTTACAAACCATTGTGTGCTCTGCAGGCCTAACCAACTTTGTCTCAGGCCACTGTATTCTTAAAATCCACTAAGTTTCTCTAAAAATCATTTACTGTTCCCTTCACATTCCCTATTCTCCCCCTCTCCATAGAAAAAAGAGATCTATGTGTTTCTTCGTAATTTTAAGCTACTGGGTAATCACACTCCTGTGATTTTTCTACTTATGTGGGTTAAACTGCATGTCTTTTCTCATACAAAGTTTTTGTCAGTTTATTTTAGCACACATTTTGATGTCAGAGGAGAAATTTTCCTTTGCCTATACTCTTTTCCTGATTATCTATCCCGCTCCCTCAATTCCTTATTGTGCACTTATACTGCACAATATTAATTCATACTTTTACCATGAGTATTAAACTATGAAAGACACAAATAAGACATTTTGCTCAAGGTATATTTGCTATATTCTTTGTCAATACTAGCAGTAACTAATATTATTACAATTGTATATTGAATATAATAACACAAGGAAGCAACATAAAAATGTGTATCTTTATGCAAATATTGATCTGGAATGATAAACCCTAAGCTGTTAGCAATGATGGGTGTTACTATGCAGAATGAAATTAGCAGCATCCCAGCACCAAACCTGGATGTGGAAGTTCCAGTGTGTTTGCTGGGCGTAGGGGACAGGTGCCCTGTCCGTTCCACACTGTGGAGGTGCATTCAGAATTTACTCCTGGGACCTGCTAGCCATGTGGCTGCCTTTTGGCCCAGGAGCTGGGAGAGCTGCCACTGTGGCCAAGGCGCTTTTCCTGCAAGCTGACAACATGACTGTGGCCAGCCGCTGTTTGTTCCAGGAATGTTCTTGACCTCTCAGTGTGCCAGGCAGTGGCCACAAAACCTCTGGATTCCAATTTCTTTGGTTTACTTATGGACAGTCCAGAAGTTGGAATTTCAGACAACTATGAAAATAAAAGGGATCATGGATTTGTAATGTCACTGCAGTAGAATTCATTGGTAAAAATTTTGAAAAATATTAAACACACACACACAGACACACACACGCTTGCTAAAATATCACAAGATAGCCACAAACTTTAGGCAGCATTTTTTCCTTCTTCTTTACCCAGGTTAATGTAAAATGTTTACCTTTGAAAACAAATTGTAGTTAAAAATGTAAATCTAATGGGGCTGAATTTAAACAAAAAGACTTTATGGAAAAAAACACAAGTTAATGTGCACAAGATTGGGAAAAGCAAAGAAATGTCTAAATATAACACAGAATAACACCAAAGTTCAAAATCAATTATCAGAACACCATTGAGATAATATGCAATTCTATGAAGAAGCCCCTAGACTATGAGTAGGGAAGGGCCTTTTTGGTCTAACTCAGAGCACCCTGGGAGGCTTAAATGGGTAGACAGAAGGTTGTCATCTGCGGAACAGGGGCCACTTTTGTTGAGAAAGTGGTCTTGGCTGTGCCCCTAGTCCTCATTTGTCTGCACAGGATGTATCCCTAAGGGCCTGGATTGTTCATGCACAGTTTCACAAAGAGGCTTGATAGTTACACACAAAGCATTTCTAAGATTGGTACTCCAAATAAAACTCATAAATAATTATTAAAATCATGAACATATCATAAGATGATTTCAAAATATAGATGTACTTTGTGTTACTTTCATATTTCTCAAGTTTTTAATGCTCAGGTTTATGCTGGAACACTGACTTTTTTCTGTTCATTTTAATATTTTAAAATTTTTGTTTCACTCTACTAGATATACCTGTTAGTTTTTAAACTATCCTTTTCTATGCAGATGGAAATCACCTTCTGATGTCTGAATTCAGCTTGACTGCTGGTACCTGGGGCAGCAAGATCTTCAGCTGTTTTGAATACATGTCTCAAACTTCATGGAAATTTAAAATATAAACTGAGACCCAGAGCAAGTCCACTATTATCATGATAGTAGGTGCATTACAGTGGGAAAATATAGAAATACTAAAGTATGTTTACTAATATCTATACAGTGTTTCATATTAAAATGACATTCTTACTCAAATAGCAGAAAGAATAAACATTGTGATAAATCTTCAAAAGTTGACTAAGATACTGATAGGTTAAAAACAGAATAGAAAGACATACTTACTGAAATGAAGAACTGGGCTGAAGATGTTATTTTATGGGCATAAATGTGAATTTGTTAGCACAAATTAAAGACTTTTCATTGTCTTTTTTTGTTAAAAGAAGTAGAATAGGCTGCTACTAGGGCTCCATTTTTAGGAAAGATAGAATAAGTATATTCAGCTCTGCACTGATTATAGCTACAAAATTTGAATGAAATCTGTGGAATAGCTCTATTATGTAGGACTACTGAATTGGTGATACATTTTCATTTTTTTACCTGTCACATATAATCTGGCCTGAACTTAACAGAAGGTTTCAGAAGAAGTCTTCTAATTCTAGTCTGAAAATTGAAAAGGGAGAGTGAAGAATTTTCCTTCCCTCCCCCACTTTTCTTTTCTCCAAACTTTCCTGCTCCAACTCCCAGGCCATACTGTTGTCATGGTGACAATGGCTCCCAGAGCTACTGAACAAAATTTAGGGTAGGAAAGTTTCTCTCACCGCTGGGAGGAGTTGTTGGTCCAAGAGAGTTGGGCCAATCTCATTGCTTGTTTTCATTTTACTCCTCTTTCCTATCCTCTGACCACCCATGCTAGATACAAGACCAATTGTGATCAAAGGAGTGAAAAGAGGACCCAACTGAAACTGAAAATACTGGGAACTCAGGGAAACAAAAATGCCTGGGAAAGGGAATCCTCAGAATTGTTTAAGAACTCACAAGCTCACTCCCTTCTTCAAGCTGCCAAGAGAGGATCTCATGGTAATCAGCACACCAAAGGCTCAACCGCCCACCCCTGATGGTTCCAAGGCCAGAGAGCAAATACTTTTGGCTTTCCTGGCCAGACTGACTCTTGTAACTATTGAACTCTGCCATTGTGACATGAAGAACACATAAATGAAAGGTTGCAGCGATGTTCCAATAAAGTTTAAATTAAAAAATAGCATATATTAACAGGATTTGGCATCCAGGCCCTAAACAAACAGAAAAGCAACTGATAGTGTACGTTCCAACATAAGGGAAAAGAACCAGGTCTCTATAGACAAAACAGGGATGTTGTTCTCACTCCAACACTAATTGCTGCTTTAAAATTGGAAACATATTTTACTTCTTCTTACCTAAACAAAAATTAAATTCACGTAACACATTTCACATATATTTTCTGTATCAGAAAAATGCTCATCATAAAATAATCTCTAAATAAGTACTGCCTGAAGTTGACATTATCCTTATACATGATACATAAAATTTCTTTTCATATTTAACAATCTTTAATTCAAATGTAAAACTTCCAATACAAGCCATTTGTAGGGCTTGGGATTTGTTTTTCCTTTAAAACAAGAATGGGGAAATCAAGCAAAATGATCTTTCTACTTTTTAAAAACTTTAAAGGAAGGGATAAATCATAGGGCCATGAAAGATCCATTCAACCAAACCCAGTTTCTCCCCTACCAATAGTCTTCCACCCATTTCACAACCTTAATTCCATATTCCTGAATGAAAAGATTTACAGTTCAGCTTTGCTTACATAACCATTGAAAAATACTTAGCACCAAAGCTTGCTTCCGGTAATGCCAAACAAATCATGAAATTACTTTAGTATTTGTTTCTTCTTTTTAAAACAAGGGGGCAGTTATTTGTAGAAGGCAGTACTTAGCCTCCAGATACATAATATTTTAAAACACATTGGCAGATTCTTTGCTTGACTAAACTTCAGTTAAGTTCCTGAACCTTCTTTTAGGCCTAATACACACAGTAAAATCCAGTCAGTAAGTACTCTCACCCTTGTTGGCTGATCAGGTTCTTTATTTTTTACCATCCCCCAAGCTGATGACTGCCCACCCTGGCCTTCACCAGAACAATCTTCAACAAAAATCCTGTTAGGTCAGTTTACCCAGACTACATCTGCAACTTTCCTCCTAATGTTATTTTTTAGTAATCTTCCATCTGCTGACTCCTTGGCTATAAATTCCCATTTGCTCAAGGTGTAGTTGAAGTTGAACCCAATCTTTCTCCCACACTGCAAAATCTCTGTGGTACCTATCTCTCCTGATTGTCCTGAGTAAAGTCTCCATTGTCTTACTTTTAACAAGGACAACTGAATAATTTTTCTTTAATAACAAATAATAAGATATAGTGATAAATATAAATATGTATTAAATGCACATATAAGAAAAGGAGAGCATCAAAGCCCTAATGTTGGTAGTGCACTTCAATTTTTATTTTCTGGAATTAGAGTTAGGAGGAGAAGTTTACAATTATTTTCTCTTCCCATTTCATTTATTTTTAAAAATCATCAGTAGGGATTTCTTTAAAAAAAAACTAGGATAGTAAACATAATTAAAAAGCATACAAGATTATAAAAAAAGTAATAAACATTTTGTTAAGATTGAATTAATAATTTGCATTTCATTCTCTAAACAAGAGTTTTCCTGTCCTTTCTCAACTTTTTGTCTTATTTAAAGCATGATGGCCTATAACAGTTGTGAAAATTGAAATAACTACACATAGACATTTAAAAGACAAGAAAAATAAGACAATCGAGCACAACAGATCTTGATGTTATTATATGGAGGTTTCCTCTTTTATCCTTCTCTAATACCGCTTTAAAATTTTCACAGTAACACTTGAAATGCAGGTAAAATCAAAATGTGTAACAAGATAAAAAATATACATGACCTTGGGGTTTGTATAAACTTAGGTATTGTTTACAATGAGCAAGGATCTTAGCTATAAGAGCAAATCCTGCATTTCTAAATAAATCTTTACTGGGATAACCATTCATTTACATATGGTCTATGGCTGCTTTCACACTACAGCTGCAGGGATTCAAAATGATACATAAAATTTAAACTACTTAAATGGTTTTTCACAGGAAAAAAATGCTGACCTCTTTACTATGGCATTTAGGCAATATTTTTCTAAAAAAAATGGAACTAGGAGTATAGGTGAAAAATAGGAATAATAATAAAAAATTACTTGGGGATTCAATTTATCACCAGTTCTAAGATAAAACTAGGGTGATGAAGAAGGGGATGCAAGATGTATACAAAAGCAATGCCTAGTACCTGTTTAAAAAAAGTGTGGACCTTCTTCCAACCCTGTACATTTTTTATTATTAAAAATAGTACTTTATCTAGAATATTGAGTCTTTGGGGCAGATCCTACCTTGAAATCCCTACAATTCTCTCATATTTATTAAAGGTATTTTGTTGTCAAGAAAAAGAGTAAAGAATCATAAATCATAGAGAAAGGATTAAAGTAATATTCCATTTCAAGGAAAACAATTCAGTATTTAAAAATATTTGAATTTTTCAGACAAGTGTAAGAGAAACGAAAACACTGAAAAGGAAGAGTGTATAATCATGGTTCCAGACAATGTTTATGTAACTATAAAAAGAGGGGAGCGTGTTGGTAAGAAACACCACAGAACTTAATTTTGGGGGCAAAACTCAACAAAACACAAAATTGCATAGTCAGAACCAAAACAATGACACGAAGCCAAGGATGAAAATTTTTAGAGCGAGGTTTGGTTTACAAAGCTAAAGCTTTTCCGACTCAAGCGACCAACGGGAAATTTCCAGCAGGCGCCTTAAAAGGAACATTAAACCGAACGAACGAACGTGAAAAGGAAACTCCGCCAGGGAGGGTCACCACCCACGAGTCGCTCCGCCCGCTCCGCGCAGGCGCGTACTGGATCGACCCCCACGGGCCGCCGTCCCCTGCCAGCCACGTGATCATCCCAGAGCGCACCGCAGGCCGGCGGGCAGCGCCTGGTAGTGGTGCCCTGCCTGCGGGCTGCGGCGCCGGGATGGGCGTAGTGAGGGCGGTCAGTGCGGCTCTGCAGGGTAATCAGGACCCTGAACCCGCCGCGGGGCCTCCGACCTCTACCACATCGGAAATGTTTCAAAGGGTAACAATCTGCCAGAGTTCTAACCAAAGACATTTCATTTTATGAACGATATGAGGCGACTGAGGAGGAGAATTGAATGTGTGTAAAGGCACACACGTTGCTCAGGGATGAGTGTGACACCGAGCAAAGACTGTTTGTACCGTCAAGTAGGACCTAGGTCTGTGGGCACGGGACTCCTGTGCACCCCTGTTTGTAAGGGAATTCGGTGAACCCAGTGATTCCCATCAACCTTTAACGCCAGCGACTGTGGGTAGCAAGGGATGGGCTTTTCTGCGTCTTTAGCGGAGGGAGTTAAAAGCCGCATTTCTCTGTGGAAGCAGTTATGCGTTATCTTTAAACTGTGGAACAAATGATTTTTAAAATCCCGCTCAAACGTCCACAGTAATTTCTGTCCCTCGATCTGCATCTTTGTAAATGAACTCTTACAATTAAGTTTGCTATTAGCCCTCCACTGTTGCTATTTGGCAGCGTGAACACGAGGGTTATCCATCCGGCAAAGCGAAGTGTAGCTTGTACTTCGGAAATGTAAAGTGAGTTTTAGGCAGGAAACGCAACTTGTTTGGAGAGCAGTTGTCTTCCAGGAGCACAGTTAATGGTCTGACTCAGCATTCATAGGGAGTTTAAGAAAAGGCGCTATGCTGAAAATACTAAAGTTATTTTGTGACCATTTTTCCTGTTCTTTAGGCTGTCTCATTTCCCACACCCTGTATTTTTCTTTTGCCTGTACAAGGTCTAATTCTAAACCCCATATGTTTTTTTTTTCTCTTCAAATTCACAGGACTCACATTCTCCTTTTACATTTATTTTGGATATAGTCATTGGTAAGCACACCTCATAGTGCAAAAATCCAACCATATTGACACGGGATAAAATCCCTTAGAAATCTAGCCCAGTATATATTTCTAGCTTCCTTCAGATGTGTTGAAGTTGCTACTCTCCTTGTCATGTGTCAAACTTTTTGACTTTTATACATGCTCTGGTCTCTACATACTAATCCTACTTTTGTCTTTACTAGGTCTAATTTGCATGGTTTTCACCTACTTATTATTCTTGTATTCAATAATAAGTTCTTCCCTTCAAGAAAGCTTCAATGATCATTTAAATTTGAGTTGCATGTTCTTGTATCTTGTGGTTTTCCACAGAATAATGCACTACTACAGTATCTCTACTCTGACTTTTATTGCCTATTTTTTGAGTATATGTTTGAGATGTCTCCAATAAAGAAAAATTTATCTTTACTGTTAATTTGCCCACACTGCACTTGTAGCTATGTGTATGTCACATGGTTGCAAATTTTCTTAGTTTTCAAAAGTGAATGGTTCAACATTGTATTCCCATTTGTCCATAATGAAGAACTAGTTATTGAAGTTAAAACTTTTGCAATAGGTTTGAAAATATGATACATCTAAGGATAATTCTGACAAAGTGTATACAAAAACATGCTTTCTAGATATTAGAAAACACTAAAGTTAAGATATTAAGATTAAGAAATTAATTAAAAGATTCATGTAAAATGAAAAGATAAACCAGTTTTGTGGATTGGTAATAGTAAGAGGTAAATTATTATAATATTTTTTAGAAGTAGAAAGCGTACATATTTATTTAATATACATAGGCCAGGGGGGAGTCATAGGAAAGTTGATGCCCCCTTAAATTCTTATAAATTTATCTATATTGTACTATAACATGTAATCATTTTCCATTATGAACAATTGGATTTTAAAATTTATATTATAATACAAGAGATTTAGAATACCCACACCGATTTATAAGAAAGTGGAGCAATGTTGGAGGACTCACATTATTTCCAGACAATTTAAAACAGCATTAACCAAGATAGAGTGGTATTGGTATAAGGGTAGGCATTTAAATAATGAAACAAGCAACCAGAAATAAATGGTCAGTAGATTTTTGATTAATGCACCAGAGAAATTCTATGGAGAAAGATTAGTATTTGCATTAAATAGTACTGGAACAATTGAGCATCCATATGTCAAAAAAGAAAAAAACACAACAAAACTGTCTACCCTTGTTTTGCACTATAAAAATTCAAAATTTATCATACAAATAAAGGTACCATCCTAATATATAAAATTTGCAAGGAAAACATAGCTGGTAATCTTTATGACCTTGGGTAAAGATCTATTTAATAGAAAATAAATATAAGACACACAATTAAAAATTGGGTAACTAATAAAAATAAATGCTTCTTTAAAATATTTTATAGGCCGAGAGAAAACATTTTCAATGTATAATTGATAAGTCATATCATTTGATATATATATATGATTAAAACTTTTATAATTTCAAGCCAATAAACATAGCATTTAAAGTGGAATGAAGGGCTGGTGCCATGGCATAGTGGGTAAAGCTGCCCCCTGAAATGCCAGCATCCCATATGGGTGCCAGTTGGATTCTCGGCTACTTCACTTCTTATCAAGCTCCTGCTAATGCGCCTAGGAAAACAGCAAAGGGTGGCCCAAGCTCCTGGGTCCCTGTCACCTATGTGAGAAACCTGGAAAAATCTCCTGGCTCCTGGCTTCAGATTGGCTTGGCTCTGGCTGTTGTTTTCCCAAGATAAATGAAAGCATATGTTTGTAATAACTAAATTTATAGATATCCTTCGCATGGTAAAAAATGAAGAATAGATTATGGTACATTTCTTTCATAGTGTTAACTCAGTACTAAAAAGGAACAAATTGCTGATACATAAAACAGCATGAATGGCTCTCAAAACTCTGGTTTTAAGAAAAAAAACTAGATGGAAAAGATAACATAGAGAAAGATCTCACTTATATGACATGGAAAAGAAATCTTTTGAGGTACATATGATCAATAATTGCCAAGCTATCAGGATAGATATGATCAATAATTGCCAAGGTTATGTGTGTGGGAGGATTACTACATACAGCACAATGGAACTTTTTGGGATAATGATGCAAGACAGTTGTCTGAATGGTCTTGGATGGCTCCGATTTTTTCTTACTTGTGGATCTCAATAATAACTGTAGAATGTGCTGGGAATGCAATACCTTGAGGTGTCCTGAGGAATGTATTAGCCTACAGGATTTTCTAGAACAGCTTGGATCTGGTTCCTCTCACTTCTAGGGAATGTGACATCTTGGGTTGGAGAGTAACTGTCTAGCACAATTTGGGCTTTGTTCCTCTAACCCCTGGAAGCAGGATATCTTTTAAAGCTTTTCCCAGGGAGCCATTTTGGCGGGAGGTCCATAACCTGAAAGCTGCCTTTGGTGAAAGTAGGGTATGCACAGTAAGGCTCCATTTCCTCATACAATTTCTTGAGCATACTTGGATTTATTCACCATGAAGCCGTGAGTTTTTTTATCTCTTGCTGCCTCCCTGTAAGCAGTAAGCCAGCTTCATTCAAATTGTGTGTCAGTGGGTTCTTCCTTACTAGACTGAGTGCTTAGGAAATGGTGCTCAGATGGATCCTGAGGCATCTGTGAGGGAACAGTTGTGAGGGCCTCAGATGGTCCCTGAGATATGAGAAGAAATTAACACAGGAAATGTCAACTCCCAGAGATAGGGAGGTTCACACTATGAAAAGGACAGACACTGAGGAAGACAGGGAATGCTGAAGAAGCCTGGCTAGTGTGGGTGTGTGTGGTTGATAACGAAATATTGCAACACCACTGCAGCAGGCTGAATGGAGCAATTATAGATGGGGTCAAGGTCTTGAACCCGTTGGAAGCCAATGGCCATATATGCCTGTCAAGATAAGAGGAGAGAAAAGGGAATCCAGACATGGATCCTGGAACCCACATTACAATGTTTCTGTATAGCCATAGGTGGAAAAATTATATTGAGGGGATCTGGGGTAAATGAAGTGACTCATGGTGCTGAATTGCTTTTGGTTTCATCCATTTGAGGGTGAGACCCTTTGGGCCACTTTGCATGGTAACCACTGTGAGTGCCCTGTACGCATTGACAGTCCAGCTACTTGTGGCATTACTTCTCCCTGGGGAGTTAATGTCCCTCACCACTAATTACCCAGCTCTAATAGTGGGGCATTCCCACACCTGCTTGCTACCTAGGTTCCTCAAACATCACTGGGCTACTCAACAAAAGCAGTGCTGCATACCAAATGAAAAAAAGGGTAAAATATTTTTTCAATTAAGGATTTACTTGTTACAGATAAAAATGTTATGACTCATCCTGTCTCAATGTAACAGTCCAGTTTAGCTGTTCCAGAAGGCCTCTAGGGAAAGGAGACCATGAATGTCAAAGCCACTTGGGTAAGAAGTCATAAAAGTATCCTAGATACAAATAAAAAGTAATTCTGGTGGTATTCACTAATGAAAAATAGATCTGACAGCTAAAATAGGCATCGTTGTGTCCTGGAGGCAGCATGTACTCCATTTGGTTAAAATGCCACCAACTTTCAATGCAGTTCTTTACAGGAGCAGGCCTTGGAAGCTGTTCAATGAGTTGCATTTAGGAATTGCCTTTGAAACTGTTATAGCCTGCTAGCCTGATGAAATTACATTTGTCTGCAACTTCCATGCATGCTAATTGGAGTTTGTGGCAACAGAAAAGTACAGTTGGGATGTACCAGCCTCTCAGATGATAGACAAATTTCCTGAGGTAGCCACCGGCATTGCCTCTTTACAATGATAACTCCTTGCCTGCTATTGGGCACCCATGGGAACTAGGTGTCTTATGGACAGAGTGCCCATGTGATTCTGCAACCTGATATACCCATTCTCCATGCTCTTAAACCTTACCAATAATATTGCGCAGACTCAACAAAGCTCAGTGATCAAAGGGAAATAGCATATTCTATATCAGCCTAGTTAGTCAGTATGCCACAAGACCAAGAGGCTCCCTGAACAAATGGTGAGATCACCAGAAATGACCAGATGCTAGACCCTAGTAGGGGTGGGGAAGGTTGCTAATCTGCCAATCTTTTCTTTTTAGAGAGCAGTAGCAAGAGATTCCTGGAAAGATAAAGCCATTGCTAGGCTTTCCCAAGCTGTGGCCATAGCTGGGATCTTGATTATGTTGATGGTTGTATAACAATGTATATTTGTTGAAATTCATTGAACTATCTACTGTAAATTTATGGATTTAACTTTAATAAACCCAACTTTGAAAATCATTGCATAAATGTCCTTATTTTGGCTCTTTACTTCTTTAAATTAGTAGCTTTACAAATGTGAAAAATATAATGAGCCCTTTACCAGACACTTTTTCAAATTATTCCTTCTGCATCTAGATGAAATAACCAGAGTTTTACTTTCAAGTTCAGAATTGTCTTTTACCCCAATCTCCAATGCCGATTTTACAAATGGATCATTCTATTCTCTTATTACTCTTAGACAACTGTATCTCTCGGTAATCCTTCCTTTCTCATGATCAAAATCTATATTCATACTTGTAATGCATAAAATGTTGAAGATGACGGGGTACAGGAAACATTACCCAAAATATAGTACCTTGAATTACTCAGTGTTTTAAGCTGAAGGAAATTGAGAAAACTGCAGAGGAAGGCCTCTCTTTCTCCCACTTCATCTCACCTAATGATCCATACAGGACAAGTGCCCTGCCCTAAAGACAAGGAATATCAACAGAGAGGCCTGGAAGAATTAAAATAAAGAAAACTGGCTAACACTCCCCAACAAGTTTATTACCATTATATCACATCCTTATTCATGCTTGATTGTCCATGAAAATACACAGGTATCCTTGGGTCTTTGGATCTTCATTTCTGATGGTTGGATCACATAAAGCTCACATGAAATAAATGTGCATGCATTTCTTTTGTTCATATAGGTTTTATTATAGGGGAACTCATCCATGAAACTTGCAGTGGGTAAGGAATGTACTTTTTTTTTAATCTACAAAGTCCCAACACCTGGTGTCTCAGAATATGACTATATTTAGAGATTGGGCCCTTAAATAGATGACTAAATTAAAATAAGGTCATTCGCATGGGCCTAATATAATCTAAGAAAGTTTGTACATACAAAGAGATAACAGGAATAACAGAGGCAAAAAGCATTGGAAGATACAGCATTAAGGTGGCTATTTACAAGCTAAGGAGAGAGGTCTCAGAAGAAACCAAACCTGATGACACTGTCATATTTCCAAGTTTCAGAACCGTGAGAAAAGAGGCTTCTGTAATTTAAGCTGCCCAGTCTTCAGTACTCTGTAGATAGAAGAATGGGATGGGAGAGGGAGTGGGAGATGGGATGGTTGTGGGTGGGAGGGAGGTTGTGGGGGGAAAAGCTGCTATAATCCAAAAGTTGTAATTTTGAAATTCATATTAAATAAAAGTTTAAAAAAAGAAATAAAAAGAAAAAAGAAAATATAATGCTCTAAGAATTCATTCAGTTATCTTATTTAAGAAACTGTCTCTCCCTGACCACTCAGGCTTTCCTTATATACATTTCCTCTGGATTAAGAAAATATACTAGCTTAGGTCTTGTTTCTCTCTTCCTCAACATATTTTTGTAAAACTCATTCAGAGTTTCTGTGCCCATTTAATATTCTTTATCTTTAAAGAGCCAATGATTAGTACCTAAGAAGAATGTAAGCATTCATTATAGTGATGACTTAATCCATTTTCTGTTGCTATACAAATGATTTGTTGATAGATACTTTATAAAGAAAAGAGGTTTATTTAGCTCACAGCTATGGAAGGTGAAAGTCCACAACTGGTCTGCCAAATCTGTTTGGCCTCTGGTGAGGGCTTCATCATTGTTAGTGGTCAGAACATGTGAAGAAGAGAAACTTGATGAGACATGAAGCCAGAGAGAGTCAAGGCCCAACATTGTTTTTAGAACTGCTTTTATAACAGTGCTTATATGGGGTGGGGTCTTAAAGAACTATATTAATATACTTCTGAGGTTGATTACCCCAAAGACCTAATTTCCTCCCACAAGGCCTCACTATTTGAAAGTTCCCACTGCCTCTAGACATTACCACACAGGTTCCCAAGCTTCCAGTGGGTGAACTTTTACAGAAGACACACTCAAACCATAACTTAACAATGGCAAGGCATGGCAAAATTTGTGAGGAAGGAACAAAGAATAGGAAGATCTGATGGGGAATAGCTTGAATCTTTAGAATGCCTAAACTCATCAGATGCTCCTATAGGGACAGGTTCCAGTGAGAGGTAATATTGACAAAAGAAGGCCAGAACCAATAGTAACAGGCTGAATAGTACACTAATAAATAAGCAAAATAGCTAAAGGAATTGAGTTTCATTTTGCTTCTATGAAAATAACATAAATTTAAGTTCTTACTAACCATTTAATTACAAGTTTGGGCAAACAATGACAACACATGTTACTAGAGCTAATAGTGCCATTTTGAAGTCAATATATTCATTTAAAAGAAAATACTATACCACTCTAAGTCACTTGTAAATTTTATAGAAAAACAGGCTGGCTGGTGCAGCAGCTCACTATGCTAATCCTCTGCCTGCAGCGCCGGCACACTGGGTTCTAGTCCCAGTCGGGGTGCCAGATTCTGTCCTGGTTGCTCCTCCTCCTGTCCAGCTCTCTGCTATGGCCCAGGAGTGCAGTGGAGGACGGCCCAAGTGCTTGGGCCCTGCACCTGCATGGGAGACCAGGAAAGGCACCTGGCTTCTGGCTTCAGATCAGTGCGGTGCGCCGGCCACAGCATGCTGGCTGCAGCGGCCATTGGAGGGTGAACCAACGGAAAAAAAAAAAAAAAAGGAAGACCTTTCTCTCTGTCTTTCTCACTGTCCACTCTGCCTGTAAAAAAGAAAAAAAAGAAAGAAAAGAAAAGAAAAGAAAAACTGAGGCAAAATGCCTTTAATGGTTTGAATACAAGTGATCTGTATTCATTTCATGCATGTATTCATCCAAACTAAATGAAAATTGAATTTATAAGGATGGATTTGCACATGGGAGTCCAGGAGGAAGCACCTGGCTTCTGGCTTTGGATCGGCGCAGCGCACCAGCCATGGCGGCCATTTTGGGGGTGAACCAATGGAAGGAAGACCTTTCTCTCTGTCTCTCTCTCACTGTCTAACTCTGCCTGTCAAAAAAAAAAAAAAAGGATGGATTTTCTGAGATGTAATTCTTCTTCAAATATTTCACCTATATATTAACTCAGTATCTAAGTACTTCTACCAATGAGGTCAGAGTAAATAGTCTAGACTGTTGTGGTACAGTCGAAAATTCAAATAACATTCTCTGCAAAGGACTCACATAGTAGTTCTAGTTTTCAGGTGCTATAAATGCAGAACTTATAAACATGATGCTCACATTCTGATTAAGGGCTGAGTGTTAATGGAAGATATGGATATTAGCCACTAAGAAACTGCTCTGTGACTACCTAACACCACAGTAGAGCAAGAACCAAGCTCCAGGTGCCATGCCCCATAATTTCTGTCCTATGTCCATCAGTTTTTTATTTCATCCTATTCTTCTTCTGTAGCAAGAATCTGCAAGCTCTGTGTGTATTTTTCAGCTAATTGACAGCTTGTCTCACCAGGTTGAACTGAACCCGGATTCTTAGCTGATAATTCTATGTAAACACACACATATCATATTTATATATTTTTAAGTTATATATGTTTTTTAGATTTAGAATTTGACAATTTTAACACTTTGCCACATTCATTTCATATGTAGACATTATATGCACGATGTATTTTTTTTTCTTGAAAACAGATATTAATATCATAAAGTGAAGGATTAATGATAAAGACCATGTCATGGTAAAAGAGTATATATATATCTATACATACAAACTCAAATATATATAACAGCTTCAGTAATTATATTTTAACACTTAAAATTTTTCTAAAATACTTAGAAATACTTTAGAAATAATGTGCTAACTACATGCAATATAAAATTTACCATTCTAACCATTTTTAAGTGTACATAGAATTCAGCACTATTAAGTATATTTCCCAAGCTCTTTTCATCTTGCAAAACTGAAATTGTATAACCATGTTGCGTCATGTGTCAAAATTTCCTCCCATTTTAGGGATCAAGATTATACCATTTTTATTTAGTTAGTTAGCTTATTTGAGAGAGAGAAAAAGAGAGAGAGGAGGGAGATGCACCAAGAGAGTAAGGGGAGAAGAAAAGGAAGCATTCCTACTCACTGTTTAACTCCCCAAATGCCAGGTTTCCCATATGGGTGACAGGGACTCAATTTCATGAGCCAGTTCTCCCACATTGGTGGCAGGGACTCAACTTCTTGACCTCATTATCTGCTGCAACCCAGTATACACATTAAAAAGATGCAGGTGTAGAACAGAGACTCCAACCTAGATACTCTGAAACAGGGTATAGGCAACACAACTGGCTTCTTAAACCTTGCACCAAATGTTTACCCCACGTTTTTCTCTATCTCTTCATCCATCCTTCTGCATTTGGGTTGCTTCTACTTTTTGGGTATGGTGAATAGTATCATGAATATCGAACATAAGTGTATACATATCTCTTCAAGATCCTGTTCTCAACTCCTTTGGGTTATATAATTCAATGTTTTTTAAGTTTTTATGGAGCCACCAAACTGTGGATATACCATTTTATTTTTTAAACCACAGTGCATAAAGATGCCAATTTATCCACATCCTCATTTTTTTTAAAATAAAAGCAACTACAATTGGTGTGAGATGGTATCTCATTGTGATTTTGATTTGCATTTCCTTTTTTTTTTTAATTTTCTTTTTTCTTTTCTTTTTTTTTTTTTTTTGACAGGCAGAGTGGACAGTGAGAGAGAGAGACAGAGAGAAAGGTCTTCCTTTGCCTTGGTTCACCCTCCAATGGCTGCCGCGGCTGGCACGCTGCAGCCAGCACACCACGCTGATCTGAAGCCAGGAGCCAGGTGCTAGGTGCTTTTCCTGGTCTCCCATGGGGTGCAGGGCCCAAGCACCTGGGCCATCCTCCACTGCACTCCCGGGCCACAGCAGAGGGCTGGCCTGGAAGAGGGGCAACCAGGACAGAATCCAGCGCCCCGACCGGGACTAGAACCTGGTGTGCCGGCGCCGCAAGGCGGCGATTAGCCTGTTGAGCCATGGCACCGGCCCAGATTTGCATTTCCTTAACAATTACTGATATTGTACATATTTCCATGTGCTTGTTGATTATCTGTTTCCTTCTTTAGGGAAATGTCTATTTAAGTCCTTTTGTTACTTAGAATGAAATTGCTTCTTGTTACTGAGTTACAGGAGTTCTTTATACATTCTGAATATTAACTCCTCACCAGATTTGTGATTTGCAAATATTTTCCCCCATTCCATAGTGTATTTTCAGTCTACTGATTGTGTCCTTTAATGAACAGAGGTTTTAATCTTGATTCACTCCCATTTATTTACTTTACCTTTGTTGACAGTGACTTTGGTGTCATATCCAATAAATAATTGCCAAGACCAATATCATTAAGCTTTTCCCCATGTTCCTTTTAAAATTTTTTATAGCTTTAGCTGTTATTCTTAGGTTATTGATCCATTTTGAATTTTTAAATTATGGTATAAAGGTTAATACCATACTTTTGCAATTGAATGTACAATTTTCCCAACATCACTTGTTGAAAAAAATTCTTTCCAAATCAAATAATCTTGGAATCCTTGCAAAATTAATCTGATCATGTATAATATGAATACACACTTTTCAGAATAAGATACAAAACTGGCCAACAAAAATGAAGGTACTTCAGCAATTTTTGGAATATGCATAGTATGAGGAAGCTATGCATAGATATGAAAATATTTGACATGAAAAGAAACTTTTTAAATTTCATCTCCTGTAAGATTTTTTGAATCCTTGTATATGACAAAATACTTAAGATAACTAATACTAATAGAAATATAAATCAAAACCATACTGCATTATCCTCTTATCTCAGTTGGAATGGCTATAATAAATTAAAAAAATAATAGCTGTTTGAAAGGATGCAGAGAAATGAAAACTCTTACATGTTACACGTAAATAATATAATCATTATGAATAACAGTATGAAAGTTCCTCAAAAAAACTAAAAATAGAATTACCTTAGAATAGTTATCCTCTCACTACTGGATATATATCTAAAAGATAAGAAATCAATATATCAAAAATACGCCTTCACTTCCATATTTATTATGGCAGTAGGATGTGTAAGGAAGTAATGAGAGTTCTGATGTGATATTCTGAGGTTCAAATGTGATAATCCACATGGACATTAACACCACATCATGCATGTAGAAGCATGTTAACAGAGGTCAGGACTCATATTCCAAGCTGTTGAATACAGGAACTGCATCTGAGCACATTTTAGTCTCCATGAACCACTCCTTCTTGGTAGCAACTTCTCTACATGGCCAGGCACAGACCAATTTCCCTAGGCCCATCTGTCCAGGTGATCACCGATCACATTTTAGGATCATGTAAAGCCAAAAAAAAAAAAAAAACCCTATTTGGGATATGACAATACCTTCTATCTGCAGTGGCCCAGAAAGTTCCACAGAAGAATGTGATAGACATTACATGTACATTAGTTCACTTTCTCAAGTCCTTCTCCGTATCCAGTAGCAAGAATGGGACAGAGAAATTACACCAGCTTTCATGGACATGAGGGCTGATGTGTGCCATCATCTCACCACTGAGACATGGATCACAGAACTACAGAGCAGTCCAGAAGAAAAAAAACATAAGAAGTCATTTGAACATATTTTCCCTTCAACTATTTCATCTAATTGTTGACTACTAAGACAGAGGCCTTTGCATGACACAGCTATCTTACAGGAAGCCCAAAGGTGAAAGGAAACCCTTTGTAGATAATGCATGTATAAGTAGGTTGAACTACTCCATGAGGACTCAACTCTGCCTTTCCTACGACTTGTTCTGTGTAGTTGGACAACAGCCTACATTATAAAATAAGTGTACTTCTCTGTTTGCAAGAGCAGAACACAAATGTCAACAAAAGAAGAAACCAGTAAGGCTTAGGTCCTCTAATCATTTCTGCAGAAAATGTCCAGCTTTCTTTAAATTTTGGAACCATCTTACCTTTGGCCTTCAGCACATAAACGCTGCAGTCTATATAGCTGGCATAGATGATCAGATTGCTGTTTAGACATGAATATGTTAAGATCTAATACAATAATACAGTGAAGATCACAGGAATATTCTTCTTCTATTATTACTAGTAGTAATTTTAAATTTATAAAAAATATCGTGAAGTAGTACTACAATGAATTCCCCTATATCCCTCACCTTATACCCCCTATTAACATTTCATATTGGTATATTTGTCACAATTAATGAACTACACCCAGGTACATTTTTTAACCAAGATATGACCTTGCAATTCTTTCTATATAGTTTTGATGCTCATAGCTGATGACTGCAGCATTTCCTGACCAAAATCTACCCATCTATTACATGGAAATTACCCATAAAATGTCAATATCTTTGGCCTTTTTGTTGCTGGCATCTAATAATTTTTTAACATTTCTTATAAATCTCTTAAATATTGAACCAATGCCTCCCCACCAGAATAGGTTCTAGACCATGCATGGAGGTTTCCATTACTTGCACAGCAGACACATACTACTGCATCTGAGTGACACACCCTGTAGCAATGCGTGCTTTACAGGCCAACGTGATCCTCTCAATACAGTTATGCTGGCATTAGTGCATCTATGTTGCAGGCCTTAGATTTTCTCTATCCTGCTTGTTGAAGTACTATATCTGTTGTACCCTCCTCTTGCCTTTGTGTAACTTGTTTTCAGATGTGTAAATCCTTGCTCAACCCAGGTTGAGGACACTAACCAGGATAATCAATCATCTATTCACAAACAAACTATGGCAGAGAATAATCAAAGGTTCAGCCTACAACAATGGATATCAATGGATCACCTAGAGACGGGAAAATTATTGACTGAACCAATGAAAATGAAAATCTGAAAAAGTCACAACATGAACACCTTTTTAAAATATTATGCCAGATGATAAAAAAAAAGATTACAGTTCCATATTTTTTACAAGCCAGTAGTACAAAAGTATGTTCTATCTTGAGCACATTTACGTAAACCATCTTTTGCTAGAGACTTTTGATTTCATTAAAAAATGAAAGCAATTTTAGTAAATAATCAGTAAAGAGCAAGAAAATAACATCTATGCACATTATGACCCATCTATCCCAGGAAATGCCGTACAGACATTTATAAAAGTCAGATGGATGGAATCACAGACTCTAGCCAGTGTCTACAGCTTTTGAGTAATAAAAAAATCAAGCAATATGATGTAGTTCACACTGGTACAGTAGCAAAATGGCTGGCCTCTGCTTCAGAATGAGAGTCTCAGTGTTCTGTCTACACAAATGGATGCCTCTGTGAGCCTTCACAATGAGAACAAACTAAGCCACACAATGGAAACATCACAGAACTTAAGCATGAACATCTTAGAAAATTTTGCCTGTTGCTCCCAGAAATATCTGTGTTTCTCTCCTTTTCAACCCAAGTTATTTCAGAGGAAATTTCTGGAAAACACTGAAACAGAGAATGTGTAACATCTGTATTTCCTAATAAAAGTGACATTTCCATTCAATTACTAAAAAGTGATGCTTGCAAAAATGAAGACATTTGAAATGATTCCTGAAAAATGATCATAATTAATTTTAAATGCGAAACAAAAAGCATTAATACACAATAAAAAAGTGAATTTGGTTGTAGATGATGTTTATGACTAAAAAACCCCCAAACTATATACAAATGATTTATTTAAAAAAAAAAAAAAAGGAAGAACAAATATTACCAGGTAAGCCTGAAGCGGTAACGTGTCCTTCCTTGGTCAGCAAGCAGAACCAGAGTGGGGAAAACTCGCTCTTATACAAAAGAACTGCACTCCCCAAGCAACCCCAGAGGCGGGCCAGTGAGCAGCTGTCTTTGCGTGTGCAGACCCACAGAGTGGCTCTCTGCTCTGCCGCAGCCGTTGCGGCACGGCCCTTGGTGGGCGTGGTCTGGAAGAGGAGGGGGAGGACCTCTCTCACTGGGGCATCTGCGCTTGTGCAAAAGGCACTGAGGGTGACTTTCTAGGTTCCCTTGGTGGGCGTGGTCTGGAAGAGGAGGGGGAGGACCTCTCTCACTGGGGCATCTGCGCTTGTGCAAAAGGCACTGAGGGTGACTTTCTAGGTTCCCGCCGTCTATGGTCTATGAGTGTTTTGGCTGGTCTTGGGGAGTAGGGGGATGGGAGGCTCCAGAAGGGAGAAGAGGTGAAAGGGGAGTCTTGGCATCAAATGAAATTCATGGAGAATATGCTAAGAAAATAACCCGGGGAAGGGGTCAGTATTGGGTAGACTGTCCAATACTAAAAAGCAGGTAAGGTGTAGAAGCTTCAACAGCAATGCTCCAAGGCTCTACACTCTCCTCCCCGTTCAAGGTGCATCTGGGAATACAGGTGTAGGTGCAAAGCATACAGGTTTTCACTCTTCACTTTCTTCACTTTAGAAGAATGTAGCAGATAAGAGAAAGGGCTCAAGAGGAAAATTCTTCTGTTAAATGAAATCTCTTAATAAGACATGATATCTGTACAGACATAAATAAAACATGAAGAGAAAAATACTTCAAAAATAGACATAACACTAAAAGAGAAGGTTTGAATGTTCTCACAACAAACACATGACGGATGTTTAAGGAGGTGAATATACTAAGCATCCTGAGATTTGATAATTACACATTGCATGTATATATTGAAGCAGCACATTGTATCCCAGAAATACATAGAATTACTATGTGTTATTGAGCGCCATGGCTCAATAGGCTAATCCTCTGCCTGCGGGACCGGCACCCCGGGTTCTAGTCCTGGTCGGGGCGCTGGTTCTGTCCCGTTTGCTCCTCTTCCAGTCCAGCTCTCTGCGGTGGCCCAGGAGTGCAGTGGAGGATGGCCCAAGTCTTTGGGCCCTTCACCCACATAGGAGACCAGGAGAAGCACCTGGCTCCTGGCTTCGGATCAGCGCAGTGCACCCCCGCAGCGGCCCATGGGGGGTGAGCCAACGGAAAAAGGAAGAGCTTTCTCTCTGTCTCTCTCTTTCTCTCACTGTCCACTCTGCCTGTCAAAAAAATTTAAAAAATATAAAATTAAAAAAAAAAACACAACTGATGGATAAAGTCACTGCCTGCAGTGCTAGCATCCCATGTGGGTGCTGCTTCAGCTCCCAGCTGCTCCACTTCCTGTCCAGCCCTCATCTGAAAACTACCTTTATATGTGTACAAACTCATGATTTGAGCAACAATGAGGAAAAGATGTATTTTTCTATAAATGTTCTGAGATTGAATGTCCATAGGAGAGATTATAAGACTTTTGATCACACATTACACACAAAATAAATCCCAGTGGGATCATTCACCTAAATAAAGGAATATTTTAATGCAGCATTTATAATGTAACTTAGGAAATTAACTTTGTGACCATGGAGTAGGATAAGTTTTCTGAAATTAGACCAAGAAAGTTTATTCTGTAACTAAAAAAATACCGCAATAACATTGATGTGAGTAAAGACACTGGAGCTAGAGAATGAATCAGCTAGTTTCTTCTATCCATTTCAAATTTATTTATTTATTTTGGACAGGCAGAGTTGACAGTGAGAGAGATAGACAGAGAAAGGTCTTCTTTTTCCATTGGTTCACCCCTCAAATGACCACTATGGCCGGCGCTGCACCAATCTGAAGCCAGGAGCCAGGTGCCTCCTCCTGATCTCCCATGCCGGGTTCAGGGCCCAAGCACTTGGGCCATCCTCCACTGCCTTCCCGGGCCACAGCAGAGAGCTGAACTGGAAGAGGAGCGACCAGGACAGAATCTGGTGCCCTGACTGGGACTAGAACACGAGGTGTTGGCGCCGTAGGCGGAGGTTTAGCCAAATGAGCCAAGGCGTTGGCCTCATATATGTAATTTTATGAACATAACATTACTTCCCAGCATCCATCCTCTTTCCTTTTTAATTTTTGTGATTACATATTTTCAATTTACTTTATAATCACAAGCATAATCCTCCACTAAATAAAGAGTTCAACAAGTAGTAAGTAAAAACACCACTGTTACGCAGGAGTAGAGACAAGAGCTAAAAACAATAAGCAAATCTCAAATGTCGATTTCACTCATGTGTATTGCATTTTTGTACTGTGTGTATTACTTCCAACAAATCAGAGAAAACATGATATTTGTTTGGTCTGGCCTGTTTCAGTAAGCATAAGGGTCTCCAGTTGCATCCATTTTGTTGCAAAAGACAGGATTTTGTTTATTATGGTTCAGTAGTATTCCATCATATATATATGTATATATATACACATATATACCACAATATATATTATATATACCTATATAGTAGATATCTATATCTATATCTATCTAATTAAGCCCCACATGAACCAACCTAACAAGTTCCACTTTATTGTAAGTAGTTTACAACTCTAAGATGATGCCATTTGCTTAATCATTTCATACCAAAATCCATATGTAATGATTTAATAGTTGGTAATATTTACACCCAAAGGAAACAACTTAGCACAGTTAAGGCACAGTGCTTAAGTGTGTTCTTCAGACTTAGAATGTCCATTAATCTCTTAGTTAATAAGGTCATCATTTTTTCTCTTGCTCCTTCAATTAATATTTAAAAAAATAAAAAATGAAAAATAAGAAGTGCGCATGTTTCTCTTTTTTTGACAGGCAGAGTTAGACAGTGAGAGAGAGAGGGACAGAGAGAGAAAGGTCTTCCTTCCATTGGTTCACCCCTCAAATGGCCACTACAGCCATCGCACTGTGCTGATCCAAAGCCAGGAGCCAGGTGCCTCCTCCTGGTCTCCCATGTGGGTGCAGGACCCAAGCACTTGGGCCATCCTCCATTGCCTTTCCAGGCCACAGCAGAGAGCTGGACTGGAAGAGGAGCAACCGGGACAGAATTCAGCACCCCGATCGGGACTAGAACCCGGGGTGCCGGCACTGCAGCCAGAGGATTAGCCAAGTGAGCTGTGGCGTCGGCTGATTTTTTAAATATAAAAAACACCTACCATGTGAGCAGAACAAAATGCCATTTGATATTAGGCAAATGACCATTAAAGTGCCATGAGACACATTTCACAGATTTAAAAAGCAGGTTAAGTGAAAAAAGGCAAGCTTGGAAAAGGCAACATTTTGTGTGATTAGATTTACACGACTCTGGAGAAAAGGCCAGCTATAGAGATAGTACAGTGATTAGTGGTTACTAGGGTTTCAGGAGACAGGAAGGTCAAATAAATGAATTCATGAATTCAGGGGTTTTTTTTGTTTGTTTGTTTGTTTTTTTTTGAGGAACGTGATATTATCTTCTATGCCACTGTAGTTATACATAGTTGATACTACAAAATCTTCAAGGGCTACAGAACCTTATAAAACACAGAATAAAAACAAAGGAACATGCATTAAAAACATTATTATTAAATAATAATCCCAGGAAGGAGTATAGAAAAAATAATATAATTGTACTAAAATGTATGAAATAATGTCCTTAAAGGGAATCTGGAAAAAGAGGAGTGACCTCAACTCACTAAATGGAGATTTTAAGTCTAAATGTCAAATGATTTATACATAAGCTCTTCTTCAACATAGTTGATAAAGTTGGTTTCCATGGGAGTACTGATTATCTCAACTCTGAAACTATTACGCATGTATTTTCAGATGGTATAATTAAATTAACGGAGCCAGTTTTCCACCAGTTAGGACACAGTGTACACACAAATAAGTGGAAATAGGTAAATTAATTCATGTGCTACCGGGAAGGAACACGTGGTACTGACTACTGGAATAGAACATGTGGTTCTTGATACATAGTAGGAATTCATGCAGAATTCAATATGGATACATATGGATGAATAAAAACATATTTATGAGTATATGTATATAAGTGTAGCATACACAGAGAAATATATTTTTGCTCGGTTGGCTTACAAGGCTTTAAAGCAACAGATGTCCCCATAGCAATTAATACAACAGTGCCACTGATCTTCACTTTTAATTCCACTTACTAGTAAAAGGAAATAGGGCACCAAAGTACAATTATGGGGATACTTCAAACTCATATAGGAGCCAACTCCAAGATCCTCTAATGGCTCATACTGGGACAAACTGAGCAATAATAAATCAAATGTATAAATAATATAAAAATCAATATCCATGCTGACATACTGACATAAATAAATGCTTGAAATAAATGGAAGATAATAGAAACATGAAGTTGGCATAGGATTCTAGGTAACTTTAGTAACTACTCTGTTGTCTTGCTAGCAAACTCCCTTGATGGATGGATTTCACAAAGCACATTATCACTTCATAGGTCATGTCGACACCTTATAATAACAAAATAATGCTAACTTCTCCTTCCTGTCCCTTGTATTATTGCTTTCATTCATTTCAACAATGCTTCTATAATGCATATGTGAATATAAAAGATATATACATAAAACTACATAACAAAATATATAGGGGTAGGTACTTTGTTCAGTGGCTTAAGTTGCTACCTGAGACTCTCACATCCCATGTTGGAGTGCCTTGTCTGAGTCCAAGTGACTCTGCTAGCCTGATGAAATTACATTTGTCTGCTTCAGATTCAGCTTCTTGCTAATGCACACCTAGGAAGAAGCAGGTGAAGGGTCCAGTACTCGAGTCTCTGCCAGCCGTGTGGGAGACCCAGATAGGATAAGATAGAGTTCTAGGCACTTGACTTTGTTCTGGCACAGCCCTTGCAGGTGTTTGGGGAGTGAACCAGCAGATGGAAGATTTCTCTCTGTTTCCTTCCTTCTCCTTCCCCCCTTCTTCCCTCCCTCCCTCCCTTCTTTTCATCCTTTTTTCCCTCTTCTTTTTCTCTTTCTTGTTTATTTCTTGCTTTATTATTCTCTTTCTTGTTCTGCCTTTCAAATAAAAATGAAAAAAGAATAAAAATTCATGCTCATTAAAATTATATATAAGTGATATGCTAATAAAGGAGAGAATCAGATAAAATACTCAATTAAAATGAGAAAAGTAGAAAATTAGTGAATGATGAAACCAGTAAGAATGAACAAGGACAACAAATAGAAAACAGTAACAAAATGGTAAATACCAACAAATTACATTAAAATCACTTTTCATGTCCATGATCTCAATCCATTCAATTAAAAGTTGCAGAGTAGGGTAGCTATTTGGCCTGGTGGTTAAGATGCCTGTTAAGATACCCACAAACCATGTCAGAGTGCTTGAGTTCAAGTTCCGGTTCCACTCCTGATTCCAACATCCTGCTAATGTGCTCCTTGGGAAGCAGCAGTTGGTGTCTCAAGGAGTTGTCCCCTGCCATAAATGTGGGAGACCTGGATTGAGTTCCCAAATTCTGGCTTTGGGATGGTCCAGCTCTAGCCATTGCAGGCATTTGGGGGAGTGAATCAGTGGATGGGAGCTCCTGTTTCTTTATTATTAATAAATAATAAATAAAATATACTAATGGTGAGGGTATTTGGTCTAGGGTCAAAGCATTGGTTGGAATGTCAATGTCCCATATCAGAGTGCCTTGGTTTGATACCTGACTCTGGATCCTGACTACAACTTCCTACTAATACAGACATTGGGAGGCAGTGATAATGGCTCAAGTGATTTGTTCTCTGTCACTTAGATGGGTGACCTAGATTGAGTTACTAAAACATGGTTTCAGTTCCTGGCTTGGGGCAATTGTGGACATTTGTGGAGTGAACCAGCATATTGGAATGCTTTCTCTGATTCTCAAATAAATCAATAAAAAGTAAGTAAATAAATAAATAAAACATGTATATTGGCAGACTGATTTAGAAAATAAAACCCAACTGTACATACTACAAAATCACATGTTAAATATAAATATATACATACATATGTATATCTAAATGGATGGAAGAATATGTAAAGCTAACATTAATCAAAGAAAGAAAATAGCTATAATAATTCCAGACCCAACAGATTTTAAAGCAAGACAGTTTACCAGGACAATATACAGGCATCACATGAAATATTAAGGGGGTAGTTCTACAATTAGGTAGACTAATCCTTAACAGGTACATGCTTAAAAGCAGAAAGTCAAACTATTTGAGGAAAAATTGAATTGGAAAGAGAGTCAAATCCATTATTATATCTGGAAACTTCAAAACTCTGTCAGATATGTGCCAAACCAGGAGGCAAATTTTCAGTAAGAATGCAGCTGAAGTCAACAATATCACCATTAATGGGATATAACTGACATCTAAAGACCATTTCATCCAATAACTGAAAGTCAATTTCTTTTAAGCTTACATGACAGATTCACCAAGATAGATCACATTCTGGGCCATAAAGTATGTGAAAACAAATTTCAAAGAATGGAAGTCATCACACCATTGGAATAAAATAAACTCAAAGAATAACTGGATTGGCTGGTGCCACAGCTCACTAGGCTAATTCTCCACCTGCCGCGCTGGCACCCCGGGTTCTAGTCCTTGCTAGGGTGCCGGATTCAGTCCTGGTTGCTCCTCTTCTAGTCCAGCTCTCTGCTGTGGCCCAGGAAGGCAGTGGAGGATGGCCCAAATCCTTGGGCCCTGCACCTGCATGGGAGACCAGGAGGAGGCACCTGGCTCCTGGCTTCGGATTGGCGTAGCACTGGCCATTGCAGCCAGTTGGGGGGTGAACCAACAGAAGGAAGACCTTTCTCTCTGTCTCTCTATCTCTCACTGTCTAAATCTGCCTGTCAAAAAAAAAAAAAAAAAGAATAACTGGATAAAAAGCAGAAAACCCCAAAATTAATTAAAATTAAGAAATACCCTTCTAAATAGCTATGGATAAAAGAAATGCCCAGAAAAACATTTTGAGCTAAATGAAAATGAAAACATATCAAAATCTGTGCGATGCAATGAAAGCAGGGCTTAGAGGAAAATGAACAGAAATGTTAGAAAACGGCAAAGATTTAAAATCAACCACCTAAGTTTCTTCTTTTGGAACCTAGAAAAAGAAGAACAAATTAACTCCAAAGTATAAAAAAAGATGAAATATCATAAGTAAAAACAAAATAATATTGAAGCTATATTTTCCAAACAGATAAGGATATCCATACATCCCTGAACACAGAAATATCCACTATTACCAAGGAAAACAGCACAAATAGAATACTTGCTTCTGTGCGTGCAGATGTGACTCCTAGCTGAAATGAGACACTAATTTTCAGAAATTATTGACCAAAGGATATTAATGTGGCCTAATTTTCACTGTTTACTAAATTGGCAATTGTTTTATGATAATCCATCAATAAACCAAAATAAGGCAATATTTACTACATATACGCAAGTACTTTAAATGAGACGTGAAAGAAGAAAAGTATGTAATTCATGTTATGAGTTGAGACAGAAGAGAATAATCACTGAATCTGTAAGAGGATATGGAGACAAAGATCTCTGGACAAAGGTACTTCTGCAGAGAAACGTCCTGTAAGCCCAGCCCAGTGCCTACTGCCCTTCCCCCCTCCTTTCACCAGCATTTACACCTGCCTTAACTACTTCACTGATTCTTTGACTCCCTGTTCGACTGCTCTCAGCCTCTTAAGTGTAAACACAAGGCAGGTGTAAGCAAGCCAATATTTTTTTTTTCTAATCCACAAATCCCCATTAAAACTGTAAAAGACAAACATATAGTAACCTGGACTCAGGGTGGCATGGCAGTTCTGAATGACACAGGAAGGTGAAATGGAGCAGTGTCACTTGTTCATTAGTCAATTCAGGAGCCTAGGAGTCCTCTCTGCCCATCTACACTGTTGATCCTCCCCAGACAATCTCACCCCAGTAATTAGGAATGCATTGTTAAGCATAGCATGAAAAATACAAAGATGAAAATTTGGTTGTGGATGTTTGTGACATAAAAAATGAAAAGAAAAAAATTACATGCCAGAGTTAAAGAATTTTGAAGGCCAAAAGTGAAAACAAGAATGCACATTACCAGGTGAGGTCCTTGGTCAGCAAGGAGAATGATTGCTGAATAACTCCTTCTGGAATTCCAGAATCAATCCCAGAAGTGGAGTGCAGAGTAACTCTTATTTCTCAAGCAGACTTCACAGAAAGGCAGTCAGCTCAGGGCAACCACAGGGCTCTGTCCTTGGTGGGTGGGATCAAGAGAAGAAGGACCTCACCCACTGGCTCATCTACCTTTGCACAGGTGCCCCCCAGGAATGCTTTCCCAGGTTCACACTCTACTGGTGGGAAAGAAAATACCACAGCCTCCCAGAGCAAGAAAAGAAAAGTAGGAAACATAATGACAAATACAATTCCTGAGTTGTACTAACAAGCAAAGCTGGGTCTTATTTGTTCTTATAGGGGACTAAGACTCACAAGGACAATGTAGATGGAAACATCAACAACAATTTTCTAAAGTTCTAAACAATCCTCTTTATTCAAACTACACCTGGGGATACTAGTAGAGGTTCAAGTCATGCAGGTTTCTACTATTTCTTCATAACAGCACAGCAATTGAAAGACAACAAAGAAAATAGAATAGTAATCTCAAAAAACAGGCACATGCTACATAAACAAATTATTTATAAGATGAGTGGGGATAAGATTTTTTATATGTTGTGGTAACTGAATACCCATTTGAGGGGGGAATCAAAATCTGATCTTTGACTAAATTACATACAAAATCAATCACAGGTAGATCAATTACCTAAATATAAAACAATTCTAATTATCTCCAGGACTTTGTGGGATAGGGTAAATTTTTTTTGACAGGAGGTAAAATTAACTACATCAGATCTAATATGTATTTTCCACATAAAAGATATTCTGACATCATTAATATGAGTAAGGACTCTGGAGACAGAAACAATCAAGCTTAACTGTCTTCTTATCCAGGAGGGCTTTACTTAAGATTTAGAAATGGATCACAGGTGAGGTTATATCTCCTAGCTGAGATGTGGAGAGAACTGATTCAACTAAAATGTGCAGTGTATAGACTAATAGCAAGTCCATATAAACCATTAAGTATTTATCTACACTGAGGAAATCTTCTGAGTAATTACAAGGTGGATCATTTACATCAGTTTTAAGATGCATTATCATTTTTTTACCAAGAAAGAAAACCATTGACAAAACATGACACAAATGATTCCTATTAGAATTTTACTTCTTATTTATGAAAAAATACTTTCAAACTCAAATAAATGTGAATGTGTCTTATGCCTGTGATTGCATGATATGAAACATGCCCCACATGATCATTATCTGTATGAATATGAAGCTCTAGTGATGCGGCATTTGTGAAGCAAGTACTATGCCACTGCACCTCAGTTTACCTTTCCAGCCTAAAGACATCCTATCTGGATGCTATAATGCTGATTTCACCAGAAACTGCCATATGAAGGGTTTTGGATCAAGTTTGTATATGTGCACACAAGGTAACCATATTTTTTAAAATTGTTTTAAATCTTCGTTGTATTAGAAAGGCTTGTGCCTGCACCAAAATACTACACACAGATGGTTCATTCCATTTGCTCCTGATGCTTGCAATAGCCATGCAAGGGTCAGGAAGAAACTAAGAACCTAGAACCCAGGTCTCCCCATGTGAGTGGTAATGACCTAGGGATTTGAACAGTCATGTGCTGCCTCCCAAGGAATGAACTATCAGGAAGCTGAATCAAAAGAGAGGGGCTGGCACTGCGGCACAGCGGGTTAAAGCCCTGGTCTGCAATGCCAGCATCCCATAAGGGCACCAGCTAAAGTTCTGGCTGCTCCACTTCTGATCCAGCTCTCTGCTTTGGCCTGGGAAAGCAGTAGAAGATGGCCCAAGTCCTTAGGCCCCTACACCTGTGTGGGAGACCCGGAAGAAGCTCATGGCTTCAGATCGGCACAGCTCCGGCAGTTGCTGCCATCTGGGGAGCGAACCAGCGGTTGAAAGACTTTTCTCTCTCTCTGCCTCTGTACCTTTGCCTTTCAAATAAATAAATGTTAAAAAAAGAGAGAGAAACAGGACTGGAACTAGAAATTCTAATCTGGAATACTGGCATCCCAAGAAGATTCTTAACCACTGCATCAAAGGTCCAATACAGAAATTGTATTTTTGCTTCCTTCTAGTGAGCTCATCAACTTTAAGATGCCTCTCCATTTGAAATATGTGAAAATATCACTCTAAAAATCAAAGCAGTGGAATGTTTATCCCAGTGATTGCTTTTTTCTTAGTGAAAAATCTTTGTTACTCATCTGCTGTATTCTACTCAATTTTTGAGGAGCTGTGCTTACACATGGTTTTATAAACATTGGCCAACTAGATTTCCTTCTATCTGGTCATTAGTGTCATTTGAGTTATATAATGCCTTAGCATGCATTGTTCAATGAGATTTATTTTACTCATATCAGAAGCAGGAGTTGGTTACCCATGACACTTTCTTGTTCTATATTGCTTTCTGGTTCCTCAACCAGATCAATCGAGAAACCTATACTGTGCAATCACATCCTGGAGTCCACCTAATTATGGCAAAACGAGATACAACATCCTACTGTGTCCAATATCATGGGCTATGCATATCTGCTGTTTATACTACAACTTAGTTACATTGTGACTCCATAGAACCTGTGCTTGCTTACTGCAAATGTAACAGTTTGCTCACCAATTGAAACTTGAGTAATTTCCTGAAACTAAATAAAAAGCTTCATACCACAAGTCAGTCATATTGTCCCTCTCTCCTTTCCCCCAATGTTCTGGATTTACCTGTGGGACAAGACATTTCCCTATTACACAATAGCCACTTAATCATGCTGTCCTCTCTTATCTGAAATCTAAAAGTGATATACTTTTTTAGTTTTATTTTACATGTTTTATTGAGTTGTCTCCTCTGTGTTTTACTTTGCCAACACAGCTGATTTTGACTTCTTCCCAATTCAGACCCTCCCCCCACCCTGAGAGTGTTTGTCTTTGCAGGAATGAACTTGACACAGGTAAGAGACAAATGGATTTTTTTTCCTGTAGAAGGGACTCTGAGTAACTCATGGAATCACTTAAGCATTAAGTCACCCACTTGTGTAGCACAATTTTAATTTCTTTTTACGACTGAGGCTTATTTTCCCAAACTTTGAAACTTTTGCTTTGGAAAATACAGGTTCTATATCTTTGCACAGTACTAGAACAATGATTCAGTGTGGTATACAAACCACACTGAAAGCGCTTGAATTAGGAGTTAATAGTTAGGGCTGGTGCTGTGGCATTGTAGCTAAAGCCACTGCTTACAGCACTGGCATCCCAGAGGGGCGCCTGTGAGTCAAGGCTGTTCCACTTCCAATCCAGCTCCCTGCTAATGCTTCTGGGAAAGTAGTGGAAGATGGTTCAAGTCCTTGGGCACCTCCACCCACATGGGAGACCTAGAGAGTATTTCAGGCATGGAAAGCCAAGACACTCTGGCAAAAAAACAAAGACCTAAATGAAAGATATCTGTGAGATCCCAGTGGAAAGAACAGGCCATCAAAGGAGGTACCTTTCTCTGAAGGGAGGAGAGAACTTCCACTTTGACTATGACCTTGTCTAAATAAGATTGAAATTGGCGAACTCAGAAGGCTTCCATAGCCTTGGCAACTGTCAAGAGCCTTGGGTGATTACTGGTGCCATAAACAAGAGTGTCAATTGCTAAATCAACAACAGGAGTCACTGTGCAGTTACTCCCCATGTAGTATCTCTGTCCTTAATGTGCTGTACTATGTGAATTAACAGTATAACTAGTACTCAAATAGTACTTTATACTTTGTGTTTCTGTGGGGGTGCAAAGTGTTGAAATCTTTACTCAGTATATACTACATTGATCTTCTGTATATAAAGATAATTGAAAATGAATCTTGATGTTAATGGAATGGGAGAGGGAGTGGGAGATGGGATGGTTGCGGGTGGGAGAGAAGTTACAGGGGGGAAAGGCCACTGTAATCCAAAAGCTGTACTTTGGAAATTTATATTTATTAAATAAAGTTTTTAAAAAGACTTATTTATATTTGCAGAGTGACAGAGAGGTAGAGGCAGAAAGAGAGAGGTCCTTCATCCACCGGTTCATTCTCCAGATGTCTGCAATGGTTGGAGATGCGTCGATCCAAAGCCAAGGGGCTGGAGCTTCTTCCAGGTCTCCCATTGGGGTACAGGGCCCCAAGGACTTTAGCCATTTTCTACTGTTTTCCCAGGCCATAGCAGAGAGCTGGATCAGAATTGGAGTAGCTGGAACTTGAATTGGTGCCCATTTGGGATGCTGGCACTGCAGGTAGTGGCTTTATCCTCTACACCACAGCACTTGCCACAGATTTTTCTGAATTCTAAGCTCTTGAAAAATTCCAGGTGCAAGAGCCCATTGACATCCCTTCACTCCTTAAAAGTAGGAGATAGTAAGAGAGGCAAAAATTTCCTCTTAAGGATACTAATTAGAAAAACTACCACAGTGCCAAAGATGATTCTTTTTTTTTTCCTTTTTAAACTCATATTGAACCTGAAGCACATACATGTGAGGAAGTTAAAAACCAAAAGAACAATTTTAGGTACCAGTGCTGTGGCACAGTAGGTTAATGCTCTGGTCTGCAGTGCCGGCATCCCATATGGGTGCTGGTTTCAATCCTGGCTGCTCCACTTCTGATCCAGCTCTCTGCTATAGCCTGGGAAAGCAGTAGAAAATGGCTCAAGTCCTTAGGCCCCTGTACCCTCGTTGGAGACCCAGAAGAAGCTCCTGGCTTCATATTAGCACAACTCTGGTTATTGCAATCAGTTGGGGAGTGACACAACAAATGGAAGACCTCTCTCTCTCTGCCTTTCCTTCTCTCTCTGTGTAACTCTTTGAAATAAATAAATAAATCTTTCAAAAAAGACAATGACTTCATAAAAAATTCACAGACTAATTTGTAGAAATAATGTTCCTGGTTCTGATTTTTAAAGGGAAACAAAAGTAATTTATCAACTTTTAAATATTAAGAAATATAATTTTGCTGTTACTTTATAATTAAACCTTTCAATGATTTCCAAGATTGTTCCTACAGCCTATTTCCAGGGAGCCAGTTCAGGAGACACCTTCATTGATAAAAGTCTTGAATATATAAGCTTTAAGGCTAAAATTTCCATCTTCAAAATGTAAGGATTTAAATAGAGCCCTTGACAAGTTACTCAATGCATTTTTCTGGCCAGGAAGACAACAAGTACTAGACAGAAAAAAAGGTCAGGCTGTAACATTTAACTGAAAAAAAAAAAAAACAAAACAAAACACTGGTCTTTCATGGCATAAGAGAATTTAGTTAGGTCAGGAGGGTGATGGTCTAATAGCCTCAACTGCAGTATGTCAGGTACACATAGTTCCATTAGAGATAGCGACAGTCCAGATGCTTTTAGTAATAAAAGCAGAATTTTTGAACTTCTGGGAAAAAAATAAAAACAGAAGATAGGATTGTTGCCCACCTCCCCATACTTGAAGGTAAGCAAGGTTCTTATTACCAAGGATAGACAGGCAAGGAGATAACTGTGTACAGAACTTGATAAAGTAGCTTTTTTTTTTTTTTCAAAGAGAAAAGCAGGATTTATTTAAGTCAGAAACCTCCTTAAGTGTCCTGCAGGAGGGCTTCAAGAGGGGCAGACTCCCTGAACTATGAGGTTCTGAATCTTTAAAGCATACTTTTTTGGGGAAAAAAAGAATAGCAGCTAACAACTGGTAGAAGATGGGGGCAAAACTCATCAATAATCCTGGTTTGTAATCTTGCCTGTCCTGTTTAGCTTGCTCATGATAAGACAAAATAACTAGCAGAAGCCTGAAAATACCACTCCCTTGATATTCTCGTGATAAGACTAGAAGTTCTCAAGGAGTGGGACAGGCACTTTAATCTTGCTAAAGACAACTTTTGTGGGAAGCAAGCATTTTATAGCCTCTTAGAGGGACTCCCCTTTTCTCATTTTCCATTGGGACCAATCTGTCTACTGTCTCATCTGACTCCGTGTATTCTCTCCCCTTGGAAAATGGATCCTAACTTCCGTTAGGGGAATGGGATGACGACTGTTCTGGCTGCTTAATGCTGAAAATGGGGCCATTGAGAGAAAGAAGCAGAGCATTCTTTTGAGGGTCAGATCTAAGGGTCCAGGGTAGAATGCAGATATCTTCAGCGACATTGAAATACTGCCTGGAGTTTGATGGATTCTAGTAGTTTAGTCCTGGATAACACAGAGCATAAGTCAGGTAAGGCAATTACTATCTCTCCCAATTGAGAGTTGTATGTTGTGAGAGTTCCAGGGATCCAGCTGAAAGCCTCAATGTCAAAGACATTTTTGGAGCTTTAGATGTAAGCGAATTTTACATCAGGTTTAAAGTATCTGGTCAAAGTGAGTTAGACCTGAGCATTTTAACCAAACTTGTGGACTGGATCTAATCAGATAAAGCTAATTCCTTTATGATTGAAATTCAAAGCAATTAAACTCAATAAAGGCAACAGAAAAAAATGCAGGAAACTTCCCTGAGATACAGAAAACTTTGTTACACAGGACAGTTAGAAAAGAGAAAAACCTTGATTGCTAATGATTAGCATGTGATAGCAGCATGCACTCATCAGGACAGTTTCATTTAAATACATAAAGCAGTTTTGGAATTTTGAAAATGTCAAAGCAGTTTTTTTGAATATCAAATAAATGAAGTTACTTTACCTAAGTGCTGCAAACTCTAGGAGTCTCAGGAAAATATTTAGCCTAGAAAACAAGACATTTAAGAATAGTACTAACAATGCTTTGTTAACAGACATAAATATTTTTGAGAATCATATTATGGGTTACAAAAATTTTAGTCATGGTTATGATGACAATGGTTCGTAGTGTCTTTGGAAGTATAGCAGAGTTTCATAGATCTTTATACTTTTTAGCCAGTGGTGACTGCAGAGCACTATAGTTTACCAAGGCATATACTGACAAATGGAGAACAGAAAAAAATCTTAAAATGGTGGACAGAGAGACTTCTACAGTTTAGTAAGAAAATATTATGACCAAACAGCATCTAAAACTGGTCAGAGGCATGGCTGCAGAACCTCCAAACTAGGTCTGCTCACTCAATGCACAGAAAGCCAATCGCTGAACTAGGGTGGTGAAAGAAAGTAGGTGTTTTTTGGAAAGTGCATAGCAAAGAGCCGGGCAGCTATTTCTTAATTCCTGGGCTCCCCGAGGAGTTAGGGATGAAGGTTCTTATAGACTGTTATCTGGAAAGGCAAGGAGAATATTGGGAGCATTTAGAAAGGACCTAACAGAGTTGGACCCAAGAGAGGGAGTGACCTGAGAAGGAAGGCGATACCAGAGAACATGCTGGAGGATCTGCCTATTCATATTCAGTCCATGTTAGGATCTATAGTTAATGGGAGTCTAGATGGAAAAGCTGCCTGTCTGTAAAAGGGATAATTAAGTGCTGACCTAATACTAATGAGATATCTAGGAAATACTAGCTAATGGGGCCAGGAATTGGAGTTTGTAGGAATTGAGGAAAAGTAATTAGAAGAGCAGAGAGAGCTTTTGTTAGGATCTTGGGTAGAGGAACAATTCATTGAGGCATGGAGCCCAGAGCCCATGTTTCACTGACAAACTGATCTCCAACACTGATCAGCCCAACACCCTGTCAGCTGTCAAAGTTTGGTGGAGTCTTTGAAAAACACCAGAGGGTGGCTGCGGCCTGAATTCAAAGTTACTCCTCCCAGTTTTGTGCCAACAGGCCAATCCCCACAAAAGGAAACTGAGTTGGACTGGACCAATATTCCCAGATCTGAGAAAAAAACTATAAATGGTGGTGCCTCTAGAGTTACAGCTTGTGAAGACTCCGAAAGAGCTGGGGACAGGTACTCAAGTATGGAACAAGGTAAGTAGTCAATGTTCCAGATTGCAGCCAGTTTCAAGTGCTGCTCCCTGCAGGAATACACTTCCCAGCCCAACATCAGCTGTCAGGGTCTGATGTCCTGCCAAGAGACCTTCTGGAAGCACTGGAGTATAGTGCCAGCCAGGATCCACCATCTCGAGGCCTTCTTCCAGTTTCTCTCACAGGGCGGATCTACACAAGAGGGAGGAGAGTGCTTCACAGTCCAGTGCCCACATAGGCTTTTCTGGCACTGGGGTCCAGCCAAGAGAGTTTCAGAATATACCACAGAGTGCTCCAGCCAGAGTTTTTCAGTCACCTCAGGGCATTTTCCCATCCTTTATGAAGGGTTGATCTACACAAGAAAGGTGAGAACAGAGTCTCAGCTCCAGGGGATTTCTGGCCTCATCAGTAAGCCTAGCCCCTAAGTCTTAAGGCCTGAAGCCATGAGAACCACTTTTTTTTTTTTTTTTTTTTTTTTACAGGCAGAGTGGACAGTGAGAGAGAGAGACAGAGAGAAAGGTCTTCCGTTGCCGTTGGTTCACCCTCCAATGGCCGCCGCGGTCGGCGCGCTGTGGCCGGCGCACCGCGCTCGTCCGATGGCAGGAGCCAGGAGCCAGGTGCTTTTCCTGGTCTCCCCATGGGGTGCAGGGCCCAAGCACCTGGGCCATCCTCCACTGCACTCCCGGGCCACAGCAGAGGGCTGGCCTGGAAGAGGGGCAACCGGGACAGAATCCGGTGCCCCGACCGGGACTAGAACCCGGTGTGCCGGCGCCGCAAGGCGGAGGATTAGCCTGTTGAGCCACGGCGCCGGCCGAGAACCACTTTTAACTGGAGGACACCGACCCAGTGTTCTTGAGAAGGTGAGAGAGTTAACATAGAAGAGAGTGAAGCTCTCTGGAAGACAGAAGCGAGAGCAGTCCACTTGCTCACCTGTCCAGTCAGGCGATCTGATGCTGGCTAGAGTTGAATTTGAACTGGATCCTGGTCATGTTGGAGTTAGATCTGAGTCACAGCACCAAAATGGTTACAGCTAAAATGGTGGTGGAGAAAAGACAACTTCGGTTCTTTGTCTCATGTGAAAGATTTCTGTGTGGATAAGAAAGAGAGAAAAACAGCCGGCGCCGTGGCTCAACAGGCTAATCCTCCGCCTTGCGGCGCCGGCACACCGGGTTCTAGTCCCGGTCGGGGCACCGGATTCTGTCCCGGTTGCCCCTCTTCCAGGCCAGCCCTCTGCTGTGGCCCAGGAGTGCAGTGGAGGATGGCCCAGGTGCTTGAGGCCTGCACCCCATGGGGAGACCAGGAAAAGCACCTGGCTCCTGGCTCCTGCCATCGGACGAGCGCGGTGCGCCGGCCGCAGCGCGCCGACTGCGGCAGCCATTGGAGGGTGAACCAACGGCAAAAAGGAAGACCTTTCTCTCTGTCTCTCTCTCTGTCCACTCTGCCTGTAAAAAAAAAAAAAAAAAGAGAGAGAGAGAAAAACAAGATTTCCTTAAGTCAGAAACCTCCTAATAAAGCAGCTGGGAGGAGGGCTACAAAAGAAGCAGACGACCCAACAGAGTAACTCTTAACTTCCAAGTCTCCTGATATAATTTAGTTGCTTTTTTCACACATTTATTCATTGCCCAATTCATTATATAAGCCTTGACACTAACTACTTCTGTGCATATGTATTTCTTCTCGAACATTCCTGTGCCATATAAATCTTATCCTAAATAAATTAATGAAATTGTACTCTTTTTACCTCCTGATCTGTCTCATGTCAATTTACTTCTCAGGCCCAGCCCCACTCCCCTACCCACCAACCCAAACAAACAAACCCACATACAAACATAAGAAAAATCTGAATTCAAAGAGGTAAAAACCTACTTAGGACACCTACATTACAGAAAATTTTATATGAATTCCGGCTTCCTATAACATTAATAACTTACATAACTACAGAAAATTTATGAAAAGGAAATTGATAGTATTACTGATTAACTGAGCTAGACTTTATTCATATTTTACTATGTTTTCTAATCATATTATTTATCTCTTCATGGTTGTAATACAGAACACCAAAGTTTGTTGAATGTCATATGTATTGCTGGTTTAGTGCTGCATAACAAATTGCTCCATAACTGTGTGGCTCATAGACACAAACACAAATGTGCACACTCACTAATCACTCATGTCCACATGTTTCTCACAGTATCTCTGGGTGAAGAGTCCAAATGTAGATGATGACCCAAACTGAGGTCTCCACAATCACATGAAGTTGGGAGGACAGTTATAAATGCCAGTTAGGTCTGATGCCATACCTAAACAAAGATATTGCAAGAAAGGAGAATAACAAACCAGTAAGTCTTGAGAACACAGAAGCAAAAATCCCCAAGGAACTTTTGGCAAAATTTGTTTTTGGCAAAACAAATTGAGTACTATATAAAAAAGTATTATGATATGATCAAGAATATTAAATCCAAGAATGCAAATTTGGCTCAACATAAAACATCAGAGTTAGAAGGAATAAGTCCCTATATTACACAAAATAATAGGGTAACCATAGTTCACAATAATTTTATATATTTTATGAACAAACTGAAGAAAGAGTTCCCAGACCACAATTAGTCCAAGTGATCAATTTCAGCTCACAATTGATCACACTGATAGGTCTAAGAGTCAAAGGGATCACACAAACAAGACTAGTGTCTGCTAATACTAACTGATAGAATCAAAAAGGGAGAGAATGATCCAACATGGGAAGCGAGATACACAGCAGACTCATAGAATGGCAGATGCCCTAAATAGCACTCTGGCCTCAGAATCAGCCCTTAAGGCATTCAGATCTGGCTCAAGAGCCCATGAGAGTATTTTAGGCATGGAAAGCCAAGACACTCTGAAAAACAAAAAAAATAAGACCTAAATGAAAGATCTCTGTGAGTGAGATCCCAGTGGAAAGAACGGGGCCATCAAAGAAGGAGGTACCTTTCTCTGAAGGGAGGAGAGAACCTCCACTTTGACTATGACCCTGTCGGAATAAGATCGAAGTCGGAGAACCCTAAAGGCTTCCATAGCCTCGGCAACTCATGACTAGAGCCTAGGGAGATTACTGACGCCATAAACAAGAGTGTCAAATTGTTAAATCAACATCAGGAGTCACTGTGTACTTACGTCTCATGAGGAATCTGTCCTTAATGTGTTATCCAATGTGAAATAATGCTATTACTAGTACTGAAACAGTATTTTAACACTTTGTGTTTCTGTATGGGTGCAAACTGATGAAATCTTTACATAGTATATATTGAATCGATCTTCTGTATATAAAGATAATTGCAAATGAAAAAAAAATTTCTCCCATGAATTGATATCTTAAAGAAAAATCAAAAGGACATTTTGGAAATGAAGAATTGAACATAACAAATAAAAAATGCAGTGAAAAGCCTTAACAACAAAATTGGTGAAGCAGAAGAAAGAATATCTGACTCAGAAGGCAAAGCACAGGAAATTACACAGACAAAGCACAAGAAGAAATTAGAAAAAAAAAAAGCACTGTTGGAAATATTCAGGATGCTATCAAACAACCCAACATATGGGTTCTAAGAGTTCCAGGAAGCATGAAAAGAGAGAAAGGATTAGAAGGCCTTTTGAGTGAAATAACAGAAATCTCCCCTAATTTGTAGAAAGAAAGGGACATCCGAGTGCAGGAAGCACATAAACCCCTAATAGACATGACCAGAAAAGATCTTATCCACTGCACACTGTTATCACTCACCAAAGTAAAACATAAAGAAAATATTTTAAAATTTGCACGAGAGAAATGCCAAATTACTTGCAGGGGATCTCTAATTAGCCTAAGAGTGGTCTTCGCATCAGAAACCCTACAGGCTAGGAGAGAATGGTGAGATGCAGTCCAAGTCGTAAGAGAAAAAAAACCTGTCAACCCAGAATACTATACTCTGCAAAAGCTCTCATTTACGAATGAAGGTGAAATAAAGACTTTCCGTAACAAACAGAAATTGAAAGAATTTGTCACTGCCAGCCCTGCAAAAGATGCTTAAGGATGTGCAGCCCACAGAAACACAGAAACATGGTCATCATTACAAAAGAAAGTAAAAGAAGAAAATCTCCTTGAGAAAGTACAAAGGAAACCCAAAGTAAAAAGAATAGTGAAATTTACGAAAAAATGGCAGGGCATAGTCATTATTTATCAATAGTCACCTTGAATGTAAATGGTCTCAACTTTCCAGTTAAAAGATACATACTGGCTGAATGGATTAGAACACAAAACCCATCTATCTGCTGCCTATAAGAAATATATCTCACCAACAAAGATGCATGCAGACTGAAAGTGAAAGGATGGAAAACGAAATTCCATGCTACTAGAAATCAAAAAAGAGCTGGTGTAGTCATACTAATATCAGACAAAATAGACTTTAACACAAAAAGTGTTAAAAAGAGAAAAAGAAGGGCACTATGTAATGATTAAGATATCAACTCAACAGGAGGATGTAACTACTATAAATGTATATACACCTGATTACAGGGCACCTGACTATTTAAAAGAAAGGCTAAGGGACCTAAAAAGAGAAAGAGATGCAAATACAATAGTAATAGGGACTTTAATGCCCCACTTTCAGCAATGGACATATCAAGAAGACAGAAAATCATCAATATCATCAATGAAATGGAGTTAATCGACACTATAAACCAAATGGACCTAAGAGATACCTATAGAACTTTCCATCCTACAGTTGCAAAGTATACATTCTTTTCTTCAGTACATGAAACTTTCTCTAGGATTGACCACATACTAAGTCATAAACAAGTCTCAGCAAATTCAAAAAAATCAAAATCGTACCATACATGTTCTCACTCTACAATGGAATGAAGCTGGAAATCAGCAACTCAGGAATCCCTAGAACATATGCAAACAGATGGAGACTGAACAACATGCTCTTGAATTAACAGTGGGTTATAAGAGACAAGGTTTCTTTGTGTGAGATCCTTAGAAGTCAGGCTGGAGGAGCAATGGTGTCTCTTGACAACAAACACCATAGACAAGCCTGATGAGTGTATCCATTTATTAGCAATCAGGCACAGACTTTTATAGGGTAAGAGGGGAAGAAAAAACCTGGGGCAGTAACAGTAATTCTATAGGGCGAAAGGGGCAGCATGCCAGAAGACCCTTAACCAATCGATTTATAGGTCACATAGGCCACATAGGCCCCTTTGTGCAACCAGCCCACATCTGAAATATGGGAGTTGCTTATTGGCTTTGTTTATAAATCATGAAAGCATGATTTACATGTAACTCTCATGAGTTACATAGAGAGAGGAGAGACATAGAGAGAGAAAGAGGTACTGCATCCACTAGTTCACTCCCCAACTGGCCATAACAGCCAGAGCTGTGAGGATCCGAAGCCAGGAGCCAGGAGCTTCTTCCGGGTCTCCCACATGGGTGCAAGGGCCCAAGGACTTGAGCCATCTTCTATTGCTTTCCCAGGCCAAAGCAGAGAGCTGAATTGGAAGTGGAGCAGCCAGGTATCAAACCAGCACCCACATGGGATGCCGGTACTTCAGGCTAGGGCATTAACCCACTGGCACCTCCTTTTGATAGTTTTGTTTAGTTGGTGACTCTATGCTTACTTTTCTAGCCAGATCCAGTGAGCTGTTCTCTCTTCCCTAGTTATAATTCTGTTAAAACTGTTCCGAATTATGGGATTTGACTCTATGTACCAGCTCTTAAATTTAAAGTTTCATTCCCGGTTTTTGAAACAATCAAAGAGACACAGATTTTGTGTTATATTAAAATAATCTATTATGTTCTCCTATTGTCTCTGTTAGGTTCTAATTGTGTAAAACAACTGAGTTTTAAAGGAATTATGACTTGTTTAAATATATACTTATTCTAAAACATTTGAGTAATCCCCTTGTAACAGTGATTAAATCTGGTATATATTATGTCATCATGTTAAGGGATCTTATTTCAGCCAGATATTTTTAGCTGTCTTGGCATCCTTGACAGGCATTCAAAAAATCAAAGTTCCAGATTTTTTGGACTTGATATTTCCAATTGGGCCCCTGGAAATGTCAAAGGATATGTTTCTCATCTTGTAGAGACACCAACTAATCAGGCTATTTGGATTATATTACAGGTACTGTCAAGATGTAAAGTGGTGCTAAATTTTAAGTTTTGATACTACAAAATGCTACTGATCAAATGTCTTAAAGTTAAATTGTCTAATGATTGTTACTAGACGTGATAGTTATATTAGTAAAAAAGGCCTAGAGGCCTAAAAGGGTTAAATGTTTTGTAAAATCCTAATGTGCTTTAAATAATACTTTGTGGAGTAAACAAGTACCTCTTGTTGGTTAATGAGTTTATAATTTTAAATGTGGCTATTTAAAGTCTTTTGTCATCCAAAGCTTTGTATATCCTGTTTGCTTCTCATAAAACTAAAACATTGATGGTTCTGTGTTTATCTGTCCTACCCTAGGTTCTGATGTACATTTTCCTGCAACTTCTGTTGTATTCAGTTCTTTGGGATGGCTCTATAAACAGATAAAGCCAATAATACACTACAGGTTCCAACTGGGAGAAAGTATGGTTAAATGAAGTTACTAAGAGCAGAAAGAAATTTAAATCAATTAGTAATTTTAAAAAATTAATGACTTTAAGAAACTGTTACTAAAACTTCTTTACTGTTCTATCTTGTATGTTATGTTCTCATGTATACATATTGTATGTCTACATGGAAAAATTTATTTAAAAAATCTTAATTGGCTTAAAGATAAAAGATTACTCATAAATTTAAACTAATAAAATTAATCAAAGATATATTTGATTCATGTGACCTAAATCTCTTTATCAGATGTTTTAAATCTATTGAAAGAAACTAAAAATGTTTTATATGTTTGTACTTAAATTTGCTGTTTAAACAAATTACAACATATTAGATATTTAAGAAATGATTCCAAATACATGTATTCTTGAAATTTATAAAAGGCATTAGACCTTCTGATAAATGTTTTCATAAGTTGTTATTTAATGGTTGAAACTGCTTGCTAAGATTTCATTTGATATTGTTATTGTCAAAGGACAATCTGGAAAGCCTAACTTGTTCCCTCATTTCTCTATTCTCTTTAAGATGAGAAACTGATTCTTCTGAGGGATTCTCCAAGATATACAGTTTGATTTTTAGATATTATGAAAGGAATGGCTAACATATTCTATATAATAATATAGCCAAAATGAGAGGTTACATCATAAGGTCACAGCTAAATTTACTTCACCATGGGATCCCAAATCCCCTTGGGCTAGATGGTGAAAATGACATCTTAAGTTTTAACATGATTATACAGATTAAATTAAGTTTTAAAATGCCCTTTTAGATTGGATTAAGTTTTAAAGTGGTCATATGGATGGGACTAATTGTTAAACTGATTTTATCAATAAAGTTAATAAAATTAATGGGGAATAAATGTTCCAACATGGGGAAAAGTCCACACAACAGACTCACAGAATGGCAGTTGCTCCAAGTAATGCTCAGTGACCTCAGAATCAGCCATAAATGTGTTCTGGTCTGGCTAAAAAGCCCACTAGAGCATTTCAGGCATGGAAAACCAAGACACTCATCAGAACAGGTGTCCCTGCATGGAGAACCTCCCTGGGTGAGACCCCACTGGAAAGAAGCAGTTATCAAGGACGTACTTTTCTCCAAAGGGAGGAGAGGACTTTCACTTTGCTTATGGCCTTGTCTAAATACTTATGGAGTTTGTGGATTCAGAAGGCTTCCATAGCCTAGGCAGCTCATGTCAAGAGCCTCAGGTGATCACTGATGTCATACATTAGAGTGTTAATTATTAAATTAGCAACAGAAGTCACTGTGTACTAACCTCTTATGCAGGATCTTAAGACTATGCTTAAAAACAGAGGTGGGAGTATGGTACCCCTCCATGAGCGCATTAACTTTGCCCTTTTCACCTTAAATTTCTTACAAGTCTCACTCCTTGGAGAACTTCCAGCAGTGAGACACTGGAGACCTCCCACAAGCCAACCCAATTGCCTCTGGTTCGATGGAGGGACCAGACCACCCAACAATGGAAGGGACCTAATCCCCTCATAACAATGGGAAGAGGTTTTACTTGTGTCTTTCCAGAGATTGCTCCACAGCCCATGTTGGTACCAGCCCAAAATGTCAAACCCTGGACCCCAGCCTCCAAAAGCTAACCCTTCGACAGGCCAACTTCAGCTATTTTCCCTGAACAAGCTATTCATAAAAAGATCCTCTTTGGATCAGTTACAGCTTAAATGGAAGAGACCTTACCAGGTGCTACTGAGTATGACTACCTCAGTAATATTAGTATTAAACTTCTGCCCCTTCAGTCCTCACATCAAGACTGCTGTGCCTTAAAGCAGACAAGCTGCACCTGCCTCTCTTCCTAAGAAATAATATTGTCGCTAAAAAAAACTCCTAATGTGCTCTTCTAGCATAATCCTCTATACATAAGCTAGATGGCTTTATAAATTGTCACCACCCAGTATCTGGGAGTCTGAAAGATATGCTTTTTTCATCTTAAAGGGGAACTCTACTTGTGGTTTTCCTTATTCTAGTTTTGCTCACAATAATCAACAAACTTATATGTTCCATAGCTCGACTTCTGGCAGTAACTGGCCATGCAGGAGATACAGACATTGGCAGTGACCAAGACTTCCCCAGCTCTCAAAACAAGTTTGTTAGATGAGATAGGCAGAGACTTCCAGACCCAGGACAGGCAGGGCCTGCACTATGCCCCTCATAAGCAGGAAGCAGCTACAAAAGATGTGATTATTCTACATCCTTCAACACCCCTTAGGTTTAAGGGAATGGAATCTCTAAAGGGGGAATGATGTAGGCAAATATATAGGATCAGGTTTGTGAGCTGGAAGACCACACCTTCACCATATCCCCCTATGTGATCTCATGCCCCTACCTTACCACAGGGCTCACCCTAAAACATGGGGGTGGGAAATGTGGGTGATCCCATGGGACTGCTTGCCCTGCCCATGCAAGAGGTTGAGAGGGACCCCTCTGCCTGGCTGCTTGCAGGCAGCAGGAGCTCCAGGCACATTTCCCCCATTTGCCCTTCCTGTTGGAAGCCTTGTGGCTGTACCTTTATGATTTATAAACAAAGAGCCGATAAACAACTCCCACATTCCAGATGTGGGCTGGTTGCACAAAGGGGCCTATGTGGCCTACATGACCTATAAGTTGATTGGTTAGGGGTCTTTTGGCATGCTGTCCCTTCTGTAGTAATATTGCTATTACTACCCTAGGTTTTTTCTTCCCTTCTTACCCTATATAAATCCATGCCTCATTGCTAATAAACAGACATGCTCATCAGGCTTGTCTATGGTGTTTCTTGTCGAGAGACACCATTGCTTTTCCAGCCCAACAGCTAAGGATCTCACACAAAGAGACTTCAGCTGGAGCCTGAACAGGGACCTGAGTGCACCAGGTAGGCACTGGAAGAGTCTTCCCTACTTCCTGAGGAGGTCTCACCCATCTCTCAGCCCCCAAGTCCCCTCTGCCAGGTGACAGGACTCATCTGTCCCTCTTTTGGGGGGGGCCCTCACTGTAACTGGCCCCAACCCCTCTCTGCTAGATGAAAAATGGAATATTCATCCCATTTTAGGGACCTCTGTTGTGTACTGGCCCCAGCACCTCTGCTAGGTGAGAGGATTGTCTTGCCCCTCCTTAGGGGTGCCCACCATAGTTGCCTGCTCCTCATGTGGATCTTCTGCTGTCCTCTAAATCTCACTATAACTCTCTTGACTGCCCTCACGTTCTCTCTGGAGCTCACTATTACTACCCCATCAGACTGGTTTGTCCATAGTTCAATCTTTCTGGCCCTTTCTGCTAGGAGAGAGGAAATTTCTGTCCTGTTCTAGGGACCTCCAAAGAAGTCATGGGCTCCCCATGTGAACATAGTGAGAAACGGCTGCCCATGCTTTCTAACTTGACTTATCTTTTTACATTTCACCTTGACCCTCATGTATGTGCCACACTCAGTCCGTGGATGATGGAAAAGGAACACGGGGCTTGAGTAGCTTGTGCTCCAGCGGACCTGCATAAGAGCTGCATTGGCTTCCTGCCAACGTGCAAACTCCATGGGGGAAGGGAATTTTGCTCATGGCCAGAGCAGCATTGGCCCTCTCCACACAGCTGAGAGGGGCCTGCAGTGTGCTGTGGCAGATGAACGCTGCAACAGCCTGCATTTCCGCTGCTTGGCTAGAGCCTGTGCCTTGGCCCCGGGCCACCATGGGGGAGGGGCAGTGCCCACACCAGCATGTCCAGCTGCAGCTCTGCCAGTGCCTATGCCAACCTGCTGCTGCTGAATTCTGACATAGATGAGAAAGTTTTTCAATATAACCCTATAGTTACTGCCAATTTTACTATAAAATCAGTACAGGTTGTCCCCACCTTGTAACTGAATACCAAAAAGAAATTTCTCTATTTAAATCCAGGAGAATCGCTGCCTTTAAAAATACTGCTTTATGGCCGGCACCACGGCTCAATAGGCTAATCCTCCACCTACAGCGCCAGCACACCGGGTTCCAGTCCAGATCGGGGTGCTGGATTCTGTCCCAGTTGCCCCTCTTCCAGGCCAGCTCTCTGCTGTGGCCAGGGAGTGCAGTGGAGGATGGCCCAAGTGCTTGGGCCCTGTACCCCATGGGAGACCAGGATAAGCACCTGGCTCCTGACTTCGGATCAGTGCGGTGCCCTGGACACAGCGCTCCGGCTGTGGGGGCCATTGGAGGGTGAACCAAAGGCAAAGGAAGACCTTTCTCTCTGTCTCTCTCTCTCTCACTGTCCACTCTGCCTGTCAAAAAAAAAATACTGCTTTGCAATTTGCCAAACTCATTTTCCAATTTGTGTTAACAGGTTTCCAGTAATATAATAATGAGTAATCAGTACTCGTTATGGTCCCTAAATGAATTTTACAGTCTCTGGTCTAACGTCACTGATTTGCTCCTGGGGTTTTACAAAAAGGAGTAAAGTTTGATACAAATGTGATTTTGACCTCAATTTAGATAGAGATATGATATAATATCAGCATCTTCCATTATCTAGGTGTAGTTACTAAATCTAAATTAGATAAAACAGATGAGATAAATGTGTCTAAACGTAAAGTTAGGTAATCCTAACACTTTGTATTATATATTAAAAAACTGTTGAGTTTGCCAATTATGTTTTTAATAAGTTGTTCGTATAAAAATGTGGAGGAAATACAGTCACAAGAAGAGACAAAGAAAAAAAAAAAGCAGACTCCTCCTCCCAACACAGACCTTAAAAAGTGGCTGCTTGCAATTAACTAGTGAAGCAGCTGCCCACTGTTATCTTATCTATGGAGGACAGATGTCCTAATTTCTGCTTCTGTCAACTCCAGTCATAAATCTGTCCTAATGAATCTGCCCCTGGTATCTCTTTTACAAACATGTTGGGCCCACTGACCATTAGAAGTGTGGTCCTGTGTCACGTAGGATACAATTTAAACCCACCACTGCTGTAACAGCTAATGTATGGTACTGATGAACCTATAAATATTATAAGAAACTTGGTATTGTTGCTTAGTTCTCAGGAAATGATTCCAGCTAAGCCCATGGGGGTAACAGACTGCTTGATCCTCCATGGTCTCTGGAGCCTATTTGAATGGGGGGAGTTTTCCCACCCCAGGTTTCTGTTACAAAAATAGTTCAACACTATGTGGAAGTATCTAAGCTTAAAATTTGATGTGTTATCTTATTTTAAAAATGTTTTCTTAATTTGGAGATTTCTAAAGGGTTATTTCAAAATATAAATCAATATCAACAGATAGATACAAAAGCTATCAATCTATTTCTCTTTGACATAGAATTAAATCTGATCCTCTATTAAAACAATGAGGTTTTTACAATATTATGTTAATAAATATTTTTAATTGTCTTAAAAATCTTCTTAAAACCTGTAGCATCTCCTTTTGATATTTTTCACAAGATTTATTTATTTGCAAGATTAAAAAAAGAAAATATAACAACAGATACCACAGAAATAAAGAGAATCATCGGAAATTACTACAACGAGCTGTATGGCAACAAACTGGGAAACCTAGAAGAAATGGATAGATTCCTGCACACATACAACCTACCTAAATTGAGCCAGGAAGACACAGAAAACCTAAACAGACCTATAACAAAGATGGAAATTAATTCAGTAATAAAGGCCCTTCCAGCAAAGAAAAGCCCAGGACCGGATAGCTTCACTGCTGAATTCTACCAGAAGAACTAACTCCACTTCTTCCAAATTTATTCAAAACAATTGAAAGGGAGGGAATGTTCCCAAATTCTTTCTATGAAGTTAGCATCAACCTTAATTCCTAAACCTGAAAAAGATGCAACGGATAAAGAGAATTACCTATCAATTTCCCTGATGCACATAGATGCAGAAATCCTCAAAAAAATCTAGTCAACTGAATCCAACAACATGTCAGAAAGAATATCCACCCAGACTAAGATGGGATTTACCCCTGTTATGCAGGAATGGTTCAACATTTGCAAATCAAAAAGTGTGATACATCACATTAACAAACTGCAGAACAAAAATCACATGATTATCTCAATAGATGCAGATAAAGCATTTGATAAAATACAACACCCTTTCATCATGAAAACTCTAAGCAATTGGGTATAGAAAGAACATTCTTCTACACAATCAAGGCAATTTATGACAAACCTACGGCCAGCATCCTATAGAATGGGGAAATGTTGGAAGCATTCCTACTTAGATCTGTAACCAGACAGGATGCCCACACTCACTGTTGCTATTCAAAATAGTCTGAAAGTTTTAGTCAGAGCCATTAGGCAAGAAAAATAAATCAAAGGGATACAAATTGGGAAGGAGGAAGTCAAACCATCCCTATTTGCAGATTATATGTTTCTATATATAGGGGATCCAAAAGACTCCACCTAGAGACTATTGGAACTCATAAGCTAGTTAGGTAAAGTAGCAGGATAAAAAGTCAATACGTAAAATCAATAGCCTTTGCATACAAAGACAATGCCAAGGCTAAGAATGAATTCCTATGATGAATCCCATTCACAATAGCAATAAAAAAATCAAATACCTAGGAAAAAATATAACCAAGGATGTCAAAGTTCTCTACAGAGAGAGCGGCAAGATGGCGGAATAGGAAGGGAGCACACCGATAGTCTGGGGAGAGACAGTTTAATAAAAGTGGAGATACTGCAGGTTCAAGGAAGAGTAGGGGAAGAAACACCAGAGGAAACCCTTCCGGAACTGGAGATTCACAGTGGACCTGCGTGGAGAGCGTGGGAGCCCGCAGTTTGGGACACCAGCAGCAGATTCAACACACCAGCGCTGGAACGCGAGGTGAGAAGAACCTCAATAGCCCGAGATACCAGCAGGGAAGCGGAAAGAGGAGACTAGAGTGAACAAGGCTTGAAACCCTGTGGGGAAAAGTTCACCAGACTAACTAGGAGAGAGAGAGAGAGAGAGGAAAAAAAGTGACCCATACGGACACGAGTTTCTCTCTCTCCGCTCACCTCTCAAAGGTGAGCAAGACAAAGAGCAGGCGCCATTTTGGAATACGTCATAAGCAGGGCGACCTTGGGTCAGCACCGGCCCTGAGCCTAGCAGAAAAACCTGACTCTGGGTGGGAGGGGTGAAATAACAGGAGATTAGAACCTAATGAATGTGTGGTGCTAATGAACTGAGGCTGTGAAAAAAGAGACGGTGGGGGAGAGAACTCACGGAAATCACGAATTCATGTGAGTACTCTTCAGAGACGCTACAGTTCAGTAGCCTTGTAGCCTTGGCAGCCCAGTGGGAGACTACAGGAGAATCTGAGCCCACACTAAGGGCCGCAAAGATTCCCTCTCTGGTCCTTGGGAAAGAGCTTCCGATCTCTGGCTCCTGTGGATATATCATTTGCCTGCTAACCACCCCCAATTCCATTCAGCTGTGTGGAATTACTTCCCTTTTGAACCAAAATAAATAAATAAATAAAAGTAACAGAGAGAGATTTACCACGCCTAACCTGGGAGTGTCTCCTTTGACACACCCTCAACCCTGAGGAACCAAACAGAGCTATCAGGCCACACCCATCTCAAGCCTCTAAGACTCCATCAAAAGCAGACAGTCCACTTAATCTAGAGTCATAGTATAACAAGAAAAAAACACCACAGTGAAGAAATCAATATGCCAAACAACAAACGCAAAAACCAAGGTGATAAGAACAAGGAAGACACTATGACACCCCCAAATGAAAAAGACACCCCAATTCAAGATTACAAAGATGATAAGATAGAAGAAATGCAAGAAGCAGATCTCAAAAAATTGATAAGAACACTAAGAAGTACTCAAAAACAAATTCTTGAACTACAGAAATCCTTAATGGACAAGGTAGAAAATCTCTCTCGTGAAAATAAAATATTAAGGAGGAATCAAGCTGAAATGAAACAACTAGTAGAACATGAAACTGTGATAGTGACGAGAAATCATAATGAAGTGAAGAATTCAATAGATCAAATGAAAAACACATTAGAGAGCCTTACAAACAGAATGGGTGAGGCAGAAGAGAGAATATCGGACTTAGAAGGCAGAGCACAGGAAAATATACAGTCAAACCAAAGAAAAGAAGAGGAAATTAGAAATCTAAAAAATATTGTTGGGAATCCACAGGATACTATTAAAAAACCCAACATTCGGGTTCTAGGAGTTCCTGAAGGCATGGAGAGGGAGAAAGGATTAGAATGCCTTTTTAGTGAGATAATAGCAGAAAATTTCCCAGTTTTGGAGAAGGACAGAGACATCCTAGTACAGGAAGCTCATAGAACCCCTAGGAAACATGACCAAAAGAGATCCTCATCACGACACATTGTAATTAAACTCACCACAGTGAAACAGAAAGAAAAGATCCTAAAATGTGCAAGAGAGAAACGTCAGATTACTCTCAGAGGAGCTCCAATTAGACTCATAGCAGACTACTCATCAGAAACCCTACAAGCTAGAAGGGAATGGCGAGACATAGCCCAGGTACTAAGAGAGAAAAACTGCCAGCCCAGAATATTATATCCTGCAAAGCTCTCATTTGTGAATGAAGGTGAAATAAAGACCTTTCATTGCAAACAGAAATTGAAAGAATTTGTTGCCACTCGTCCAGCCCTGCAAAAGATGCTTAAAGATGTGTTACACACAGAAACACAGAAACACGGCCATCAACATGAAAGAAGGTAAACGAAGGGAACCTCACAGCAAAAGATCACAGGGAATTCAAAGCATACATTTGGATAAAGAAATTATGGGACATGTACTCTATAGAATACTATACAGCAGTCAAAAACAATGAAATCCGGTCATTTGCAACAAGATGGAGGAATCTGGAAAACATCATTCTGAGTGAATTAAGCCAGTCCCAAAGGGACAAATATCACATGTTTTCCCTGATCGGTGACAACTAATTGAGCACCAACGGGGAAACCTGTTGAAGTGAAATGGATATTATGAGAAACAGTAACTTGATCAGCTCTTGTGCTGACTGTTGTTGCACAATGTAATACTTTATCCATTTTAGTAATTTTTTTAATTCTAGTACTATTGGTTGAACTCTGTAATTAACAAACAATTATTCTTAGGTGTTTAAATTTTAACTGAAAAGTGATCCCTGTGAAATATAAGAGTGGGAATAAGAGAGGGAGGAGATGTACAATTTGGGACATGCTCAATCAGTCGTGCCCCAAATGATGGAGTTAGAATCATGCCAGGGAATTCCAATACAATCCCATCAAGGTGGCATGTACCAAGGCCATCTCACTAGTCCAAGTGATCAATTTCAGTTCACAATTGATCACACTGATAGGTCTAAGAGTCAAAGGGATCACACAAACAAGACTAGTGTCTGCTAATACTAACTGATAGAATCAAAAAGGGAGAGAATGATCCAACATGGGAAGCGAGATACACAGCAGACTCATAGAATGGCAGATGCCCTAAATAGCACTCTGGCCTCAGAATCAGCCCTTAAGGCATTCAGATCTGGCTCAAGAGCCCATGAGAATATTTTAGGCATGGAAAGCCAAGACACTCTGGAGAAAAAATAAGACCTAAATGAAAGATCTCTGTGAGTGAGATCCCAGTGGAAAGAACGGGGCCATCAAAGAAGGAGGTACCTTTCTCTGAAGGGAGGAGAGAACCTCCACTTTGACTATGACCCTGTCAGAATAAGATTGAAGTCGGCGAACCCTAAAGGCTTCCATAGCCTCGGCAACTCATGATTAGAGCCTAGGGAGATTACTGACGCCATAAACAAGAGTGTCAAATTGTTAAATCAACTTCAGGAGTCACTGTGTACTTACGTCTCATGAGGAATCTGTCCTTAATGTGTTATCCAATGTGAAGTAATGCTATAACTAGTACTGAAACACTATTTTACACTTTGTGTTTCTGTGTGGGTGCAAACTGATGAAATCTTTACTTAGTATATACTGAATCAATCTTCTGTATATAGATAATTAAAAATGAAAAAAATCTTGGTGTTAAATTGGAAATTGCATAGAAAATTAATCAATTAAAAATATATCATGTAGGATCTCTGTCCTTAATGTGCTATACATTGTGAATTAATACTATAACTAGTACTCCAACAGTATTTTTCACTTTGTGTTGCTATGTGAGGGCAAACTGTTGAAATCTTTACTTAATATATGCTAAACTGATCTTCTGTATATAAAGAGAATTGAAAATGAATCTTGATGTGAAGCAAGGGGAGAGGGAGTGGGAAAGGGGAGGGTTGCAGGTGGGAGGGGAGTTATGGGGGGGAAGCCAATGTAATCTATAAGCTGTATTTTGGAAATTTATGTTCTTTAAATAAAAGCGTTATTAAAAAAAGAACTCATAATACAACGAATGAACCTTTGTATGCAAAAATGTAAATAGTCATATCTAGCAGATTGGGGGATTCCATGTAAACAAAAACAACAGAACTCTATATGGGTCAGGCGCTTCGGTGTAGCTGCTAAAGCTGCCATCTACAGTGCCGGCATCCCATTTGGGCGCCAGTTCAAGTCCTGGGTGCTCCACTTCCAATCCAGCTCTCTGTTATAGCCTGGGAAAGCAGTAGAAGATGGCCCAAATCCTTGGGCCCCTGCACCCACTTGGGAGATCTGGAGGAAGCTCCTGGTTCCTGACTTCAGATTGGCTCAGCTCTGGCCATTAACAACAGCACATTATCAATAATGTTGATGACCCTAGGGTATACCTCCCCACTACAATCCTTTTCTTATTTGATGAAGGAAACCTATTTTGAGTTGTCATTCCTTTATTGTTTTTTCTAAGTTTGGATTTAAAAGTAATATATTGTTTAATTTTATTGTCTCCATATTTATATGTGTGTCCAAATTAACCTATATTGCTGGTATAATTATGAGAAATCAATAGGCAAATCCATATTTCAGAATATTGCACAAAATAGTATAGTACTTTTCAGGATTCAAAGCCATGCAAAACAAGTGAAGACTGAGAAACTGCTGTGGATTGGAGACAGTTTGATGTGGCAGACAGACTATCAGATGGCACCTGATGTTCCCCATTTCTTGATATATTCCAACTCGTATTCAACTCCCTTCCCCTTGAGTGTGGTTCAGAGATGTTATTACTTAATAGAATAGACTACTTATTAGTAGTAGAATGTAGAATGTTGTACACATAGAATTGAATTACTATGTAAAACTAAATTACTATGTAAAACTGAATTACTATGTAAAACTAAAATTCTCCTCTCTCAATGGCTTTATTGAGAAATTCTCCATGTGTTAGAAGTCCACATGACAAAGAACTGAGTGTAGACTTTGGTCAATAGCCATTGAGGAACTGAGGCCATGGGTCTAAAAGCCTGATCTGAAGTTTGTAACATTACATTTATGATGTACCCAAGTGTCTTTTCAAATAAAAATATATAACTTCACAGATAATATGAGAACTTTATCACAGCAAAATATGTCTAATTCCTCTCTCTCATTTCTTCATTTCTACTATATTTGCAGTCATTCATTTCATTTATATAAGGGTGCTGTAAAAAGTTCATGAAAAATGGTAATAAATGTGATTATTTGGGGCATAAATTCTTTGAAATGGATGTCATTTTTTCATGATACACAATTCCATGACCTTTTTGAGTACCTCTTATATATAAGCATATATGCACATATGTACATATTTTTCAGGAAGAAAGATCTGTACTTTATAATTCTAAAGGGCTTAGCTTTCCAAAATGATGTGACAATATTTATGTATTTACTTAACTAAAGTGGGTCAAAGTAACTGAGGTGCAAAATGATATAATTGCAAGAAGAAACAGATTTATCTACTACTATAGTTGAAGACTTAAACACTTGCCTATTAAAAATGGACTTATCCAGGAAGTAAGAGAATCAGTAAGGAAATAGTTGGACTCAAAAGCACTATCAATCTATTGATATATTATTGATACACATTGTTACCTTCCTCCTAAAATGGTAGAATATGCATTCTTTATAAGTCTATCTGTATAGCTGAACAAATTGACCACTTCTGTGGACATAAAACACACCTACTCCAATTTAGTATCTAAAATGTCTGTTCCATTCTCAGCCCATGGTAAAATTAAACTAGAAATCTATAAAACAGAATGATAACTCAAAATAATCTCAGAAAACATACTTCTAACATCCTGAGTCAAAAAGGAAATCTTGAGTTATAATACAAATCTTTTGAAATAAATGAAGATGAAATCGTATCTCATAAAAGTTACTGGAATATGAGGATAGCAGAACTTAGGATACCAATAGCACTGAATGCATGTGTCAGGAAAGAAGAAACATCTAAAGTCATAACTAGTCTAATTTCTAATCATATAGGAAACTTAAAAATCAAATTATCCATATTAAGAAGAAAATGTATAATGTTGTAAAGACAGTCAAAACAAATCAAATACAAAGCAACTATATTTCTCAAATATTTAATACCCTAACAGATTCTAAAACAATTACCGAGATTTCACAGGGAAAGCTTAACACCCCAAGGAGTACCCTTTACTAATGGCATGAAGAGGCAATTCCTCCCTGAAATGAGGAGACATTAAAATCCAGAAATGACCAAACAAAGGCTTAATGATGTGGAGTAATGACATTGGTTTACTAAGAAAACAGATACCTTAAATATTAACATTCCATCAATAAGAAGCTAAGTGAACAACTATTCTTCATATGCAGTATAAAATGATTCATATGATAGAGGGGAAAACCATAAATATACTATATTGCTCTGAGATACATGAGAAAATCATGAAGTTTGTATGAAAATATCAAAGAATACAAAAGAGGACACAAAGAGACAGATGGATGAACATGTTTGTATGGAGAAACACCCCATAGAAGCTTGCCCAGCACTCACTGCTTCTGACATATACAACAAAAGCTCCCTTTTTGCTATGGTTATGTCACTTCCAAGTGCAGCTGCAGACTGACCCCTCTTCTACACATCCTGTTAGGCTGCTTCCAGCACCCCATGTGTGGATATCCATGAGGTGGTATCCATACTGGATGTTCTGATCAACTAATTGCATATATACCTGCAAAAAACTAAGAGGACAGGGGACTACATGTCGGGGTGGGTCTGAGAGATGGAGGAAAGAAGGTGAACAGGAACATCCAACATCTTTTACCATTCTGTTCCTCTCCATCCTTGCTCCTCCCCAGAGCCAACTCTTCTTAGGAATGTCTAAGTACCTCCCCAGGGCACGGAACATCCTCCCCATACTGTAAAACCTCATTATCTGGGTTAATATTTGAAAGAAGAAAGGCCCATTCAATATTCTTTCATACAGAATGCATCCCTCTATGTGATGCCCCTGTATGATCCCCTGATCTGCCCTCCAACCTGCCCAATTCCACCATGGTCTCCTTTTCCTGCTCCTGCCATCATCATAAATCATGTTTCCCAATTGTCCTTCAAATCCACTGGCTTCCCCATTTTTTGGGGAGTTCTCAAGTGAGACTGTCATTATAAAGTAGGTGTGGCCCCACCCTGCTTCTGGCTCCCTGTCTCCATGTGATCTCTTTTTAGCATACAGACCTGTAGTGATGACAGCCATCATGATGTGATGCAGCCTGAGGGACTTCTCACAAGAGCTGGAGCCATGCTGTTTGGACTGTCAGGCCCCAAAATTGTGAGCTAAATAAACCAATTTTCTTTCTTTTTTTTTTTTGACAGAGTGGACAGAGAGACAGAGAAAGGTCTTCCTTTGCCATTGGTTCACCCTCCAATGGCCACCACAGCTGGCGCCCTGCAGCTGGCGCACCACACTGATCCAATGGCAGGAGCCAGGTGCTTATCTTTTATTGTTTGTAGTTGATGAAATTAATACATCATGAATTAATTTAAGTACAGCTTTCTATGTCTAACAATAAAATACAAATTTTTATCAAAAAGGAAAAACATACAGTAAGGCTTATCTCCTCCATTTGTTTTCCTGGAAAACCTAAAGTTCACTTCAAATTTTGGAATTATCTTGCTTCTGTCCTTCAGTACATAACGGCCACAAAGTATGTAGTTCATGTGTAGTATATGTTTCCTTCTATGTGTAGAAAAATTTTGATTAATTATGAAAGCTCTAATAGAATAGAATATTATTAGGGACTTATAAATAAATACATATATATATATATATATATGCACATACAAATATGTATATATTACCATAAATCCAGTCTTGTCATTCTTTGAATACAGTATTGAAGCCCAGGGTCCTTGATTACAGCAATACCGGGCAAAGAAAATTCACATCTACTAATTTGGTGTGAAAAGATTCATAAAGTGACAATGTTTTTGATAAAACTCATAAACCTTGAACAAACAGATAATTTGCTGTTTTGAAACTCCCTCCAAAAACCAGTGAATCATGCTTAAATTCTACCTTTCAAAATCTCTAGGGAATGGACCCAATGTAGCCACATTTTTTTGCAGTGGTTAACAGGTGTAGCTTTTATTACAATTTCCAACAGAATCCTCACTTATGATTTAGAATCATTTCCTATTCTCCTCACCTTCTGATCCCTCACCAAAATGATCAGGAATGCTCCATTCCAGAAATTCTAGGCTTTTCCTCTCCCAATCTCTGCTCCTCACCTAATGTCAAGGCCACTTTCACATTTTCAGGTGGTTTAAAAAACCCAGCACCCTGGTACAAATTTTCTGAATTTGTCCATTTTCCATTGCTATCACAAAACATCTCACGTGCAATGTTGTATATGGAAAATGGGTTTATGGCCGGCACTGCAGCTCAATAGGCTAATCATCCGCCTTGCAGTGTCGGCACACTGGGTTCTAGTCCCGGTCAGGGCGCTGGATTCTGTCTCGGTTGCCCCTCTTCCAGGCCAGCTCTCTGTTTTGGCCAGGGAGTGCAGTGGAAGATGGCCCAAGTGCTTGGACCCTGCACCCCATGGGAGACCAAGATAAGCACCTGGCTCCTGCCATCGGATCAGCGTGGTGCGCCAGCTGCAGCGCACCGGCTGTGGTGGCCATTGGAGGGTGAACCAATGGCAAAGGAAGACCTTTCTCTGTCTCTCTCTGTCCACTCTGTCAAAAAAAAAAAGAAGAAGAAGAAAGAAAATTGGTTTATTTAGCTCACAATTTTTTGGGGCCTGACAGTCCAAACAGCATGGCTCCAGCTCTTGTGAGAAGTCCCTCAGGCTGCATCACATCATGATGGCTGTCATCACTACAGGTCTGTATGCTAAAAAGAGATCACATGGAGACAGGGAGCCAGAAGCAGGGTGGGGTCACACCTACTTCTTTATAATGACAGTCTTACTTGAGAACTCCCCAAAATCTTGAGAGAACTACCTTAATTCTGAATGCAAAACATTCAATGACTTCCCACTAGGATCAACCATCTAAAGTTCCAACCACCTTTTTGTTTTTTTAAAGATTTATTTATTTGAAAGTCAGAGTTACACAGAGAGGAGAGGCAGAGAGAGAGAGTCTTTCATCAGATGGTTCACTCCCCAGTTGGATGCAGCAGCTGGAGCTGTACCAATAAGAAGCCAAGAGCCAGGAGCTTCTTCTGGGTCTCCCATGAGGGTGCAGGGGCCCAAGGACTTGGCCCATCCTCTACTGACTTCCCAGACTATAGCAGAGAGCTGGATTTGAAATAGAGCATCTGGGACCTGAACTGGTACCCATATGAGATGCTGGCACTGCAGGCGTCGGCTTTACCCACCACACTACAGCACTGCCCTCACCCCTCCCCCGACCTTTTAACATCATCACATTGAATACCATCCTTCCAAGCCACAAACACATGGGACAGAAACCACTTTTTATGCATAAGAACTTTCCTACTACGTGAAGTATATTCTCAACCATGTAATTGTCTTAACCTGTCAAAAACATGGTGTCAAAATTTCACTTCCATGCATGCACGTATATGTCTCAACCACCATATTAACATATCTTTAGCTACTTGAATATTACTCACCTGCTACTGTAACAATACCTATTGTGTGGTGTTTAGGCTTTAGAAAAAGAAAATACAATCTAGTAATATGGGTATCAATAGAATACCAAGTCCCAAAGAATTCATTATGGAATCTGTAGAATGAAAAAAAATTGCTGATTATCACAGAGTTTTCTCAAATGATTAAATGCACAGCTGTCTTTTGAGAACTTGTGGATTTTTTAAATCAGAAAACACTAAACTGAATGGAAAATATGATTTATGGTACCTGTAACTGACATAATCTAATTCTCAACTCCAGAAGCAGTTTTTTTCCAGAAAATCTATATTGAGTCCTGCAGACACATTGTCAGACAGTATCTGAAAATGGTGCCTTGAGAGATGTGAGGCACAAGGACCTATCTTATAGGAAGTGGTTAAGGGCAGGCTGGCGCCTCTGCCTATAGTACCACCATCCCATATGGGCATCAGTTCGAGTCCCTACTGCTCCATTTCCTATCCAGCCCGCTGCTAACAGCCTGGGAAAGCAGTGAAAGACAGCCTAAGTGCTTGGCCTGTTCACTCATGTGGGAAACTCAGAAGCAGCTCCTGATTCCTGGCTTCAGATTGCCCCCATTCTGGCCACTGCAGACATTTGGGGAGTGAACTAGCAGATGGAAGACCTCTCCCTGTCTCTCCCTCTGTCTGTCTGTTACTCTGCCTTTCAAATAAATAAATAAATCTTAAAAAGAACAACAACTCTTTTTTAAAAAGAAGTGATTAATGACTCACAAAGTGGAGACTGTGTTACAGGGTGTAATGAGGAATAAGACCAGAAAGAGAGTCCAAGGACCTTGATGGTGTCTTCCTGAAGCAGGTGCCACTGCGTTTGAAGCAGAGGAAAGAAGTGGAAAGCTGCTATGCTGTTCTCTACCGACATGCCCATTCATCTTTTGAGGCTGAGGTTTTTATTTACATGTTTAGGGGAGTATTTTGTAACAATTTAACATCTTTAAAAAACAAGTTTACTTCAAAATAATTTTAGCTTCACACAAAGTTTCAGAAGTATCAGAGTGTCTTATTTATCCTTAGCTTCATGTAGTGCTAATCAATTACATAGAAATAGTGTATTCCTAATAAACTGGGACATTATCAGTGATACATTTCCAGTAACTGAACTATACAATTTCTTCCTATATTACAAGGTTTTCACCTAATATAATTTTTCTATGCAGGATCAAATCCATGATACCATATTACATTTAAAATCAGATGCATTATTTACCGCTGCATAAGAATCTATAACAAAGCTTAGTGACTCTAAACCACACACAATTTACTCATGGCTTCTCTTGGTCAGGACTCCATATGTGGATGATGATCAAGGAAGGGTCACAACTGAAGGTCCAGATGGAGAAGAATTTCCTTTCACATTCAGTTGGCTGTTCTTAGGAATCCATCTCTTGTCCAAGATATGAGTTAACAGTCACAAACTCCTTAAAAAGTAGAAGAGAAGAGAAGAGAAGAAAAAGGAGACAGAAGGGGAAGAGGAGAAGGAGGAGAAGAAAGCAAAGCAAGAAATACAACATTATAACATTACAAGAAAAGAGAATTACAAACCAATAGGCCATACAAAATAGAGGCAAATAATCTCCAAAAGAGCGCTAAAAGAAAACCCAAGAAATACATAACTATGATGATATATTATGACTAAGGGAATTTATCCCAAGAAGGTAAGTTTGGTTTACCATGCAACACCAATTGATGTAATATGCCATATCAACAAAGATTAAAAAAAATGATCATAACAAAATATAGAGAAAAAAGTCTGTCAAATCCAAAACATAGTCATGATTTTAGAAACTCAGCTTATTAGGTTTAGAAAAGAATTTTCTTAACCTAAAAGGGCATCCAGGGGTGGGCCTTGTGGCATAGAAAGGAAAGCATTGCTTGGTTTGCCCATATTCCATATTAAAGTACCTAGAGTCCTCCTACTTATGCATCTGGAAGTCAACAGCTTGAGTCCTGGCTACCCAAGCAGGAAACCCAGATGGCGCTCCCTAGCAGTTGGCTCCAATTGAGCCCAGCCCTACGTGTTTTGGGTATTTGGGGCAGTGAAGCAGTGAATGGAAGACATCTTACATCTCTGCCATTCAGTCTTTCAAATAAATACAACTTTAAAAATAAATAGGGCAGGAGCCCGTGCTGTGGTGCAATGGATTAACACCCTGGCCTGAAGCGCCAGCATCTCATATGGGCACTGGTTCTAGTCCTGGCTGCTCCTCTTCCGATCCAGCTTCTGCTATGGCCTGGGAAAGTAGTAGAAGATGGCGCAGGTCCTTGGGCCCCTGCACCCGCATGGGAGACTTGGAAGAGGCTCCTGACTCCTGGATTTGGATCGGCACAGCTCCAACCGTTGCGGCCAACTAGGGAGTGAACCATCAGACGGAAGACCACTCTCTCTGCCTCTCTTCTCTCTGTGTAGCTCTGACTTTCAAATAAATAAATAAATGCTTTAAAATAAATAAATAAATAGGGCACACTATAATATCCATGTAGCATCACATGAAAACTTTAGGGCTTAAAAACTTTAGGACTTTCCCTAAGGTAAGAAATGAGTCAAGGATGCCCCTTCTTGCCACTTCTATTCAACATTGTTCTGAAAGTTGTATTCAGGGCAATTAGGTCAGAAAAAATAAATATACAGTGTTAACAATAAAAAAGGCAAAGTATATCTAATTCTAAATAAAATAAATTTGTGTTTAGAAAATTTTATGGACTCCATTGAAATATCATTAGAACCAAAAACAAAAATGTTCCACAAGGTGGCAGTATTATGATCAATATAAAAAATTAAATTTAATTTCTATACACTAGCTATCAACAATCTATAAATAAAACTCAGAAACTAATTTTATTTAAAATAGTATCAAAAAGAAAAATACACGTAGGAATAAACATAACAAAATACTTTTAAGATACATGTACTGAAATGGATAAACACAGGCAGTAAAAGAAAAAAAATGATGGGTGGGACTGCATCAAACTTAGAAGCTTCTGCACATAAAGGAAATAATCAGCAGACTAAATGAAAACCCATTTAAAGAGAGAAAATATTCACAAACTATATATTCCAAATACAAAAGAAACTTAAACAACTCAATATCAAAAATCAAAGCATTCAATTAAAAATGGGCAAAAGGTCTTAACAAAAATTTTTCAAAAAGAAGATATGTATTTGGACAACAGGTATAGTAAAAAGTGTTCAACATCACTAACCATAAGGGAAATATAAAACAAAACCCCAGTGAGATGCCACCTCTCCCAAGTTAGAATGGCTATTATCAAAGAAATCAAAGATAACAAGCGCTGGCAAAGATGTAGAGAAAATGGACATCTTATTAGTATGGCCATCATGAAAAGAGAATGAAGTGTCCTCAAAAATTAAAAATAGCACTGGCATGTGATTCAGCAATCCTACTACTGAGTACACAAGATAAATATAGTAAGTTCTTAGAAAATGTGTATTATGAAAAACATACATGAATTTCAAATATTTTGCAAAAAATTAACTTATATTTTAATTCTATTTTTTCATGAACTTTCTGAAGTGCCCTCATATATTCTAATCATGATGTGAAATAGGACCTGCACTGCAATCTTCATTTCAACACAATTCACAATAGCCAAGACATAGAATCAATTAAATGACCATCATGAATGAATGTATAAACTGTGATATATATGCACAATGGAATACTATTCAGCCATAAAAAGGATGAAACATTGCTACCTGGGACAATATGGATTAACCTATAGAACATTATGTTAAGTAACATAATAAACTCTTATTAGAGTCTCATAAAAGTTATTTTAGAATCAGAGAACAGAAGAGTGGTTTCCTGAGACTGGGGAAGGGTAAAAGAAGAGGAGATCAGGAAGGGTTGGTCAGTGAGTACAAAGTCACAATTACATAAAAGGAATAAGCTCTGGTGTTCCAATACACAATAAGGTGACTATGGTTAATGGCAGTATACTGAATATTTAAAAGGGCTAGAAAAGGCTTTGAAATAGTCTCACAACAAACAAATGATAATTGTGTGGGATGACTGATGGATAACATAATTATCCTGACATGATTATTATATGATGCTTGCATGCATGGAAAAATATACTGCACTCCATATTTATATATATATATATATAAATTATTCCATATAAATAAAAATAAACTTGAGAAAACTTAAAAACTCATTTTTTAAAATTTTTGAAAAACTTTTATTTAGTAAATATAATTTTCCAAAGCACAGTTTATGGATTACAATGGCTTCCCCCCCTCCCTCCCATACCCCTCCCATCTCCCGCTCCCTCTCCCATTCCATTCACATCAAGATTCATTTTCAATTATCTTTATATACAGAACATTGATTTAGTATATATTAAGTAAAGATTTCATCAGTTTGCACCACACAGAACATAAAGTGTAAAATACTGTTTGAGTACTAGTTATAGCATTAATTCACATTGAACAACACATTAAGGACAGAGATCCCACGTAAGGAGTGAGTACACAGTGACTCCTGTTGTTGACTTAACAATTTGACACTCTTGTTTATGGCGTCAGAAATCTCCCTAGGCTCTAGTCATGAGTTGCCAAAGCTATGGAAGCCTCTTGAGTTTGCTGACTTTGATCTTATTTAGACAAGGTCATAGTCAAAGTGGAAGTTCTCTCCTCCCTTCAGAGAAAGGTACCTCCTTCTTTGATGACCTGTTCTTTCCACCGGGATCTCACTCTCAGAGACCTTTCATTTAGATTTTTTTTTTTTTTTGGCCAGAGTATCTTGGCTTTCCATGTCAAAAGACTCTCATGGGCTCTTCAGCCGGATCAGAATGCCTTAAGGGCTGATTCTGAGGCCAGAGTGCTGTTTAGGACATCTGCCATTCTATGAGTCTGTTGTGTATCCCACTTCCCATGTTGGCTCGTTCTCTCCCTTTTTTAGTCTATCAGTTAGTATTAGCAGACACTAGTCTTGTTTGTGTGATCCCTTTGACTCTTAGACCTATCAGTGTGATCAACTGTGAATTGAAATTGATCAAATGGACTAGTGAGATGGCATTGATACATGCCACCTTGATGGGATTGTATTGGAATCCCCTGGAACAGTTCTAACTCCACCATTTGGGGCAAGTCCAATTGAGCATGTCCCAAATTGTACATCTCCTCCCTCTCTTACATGTCCCAAGTTCATTTATCAGAAAGCTTAATATTGTTAACGTGGCAATATTTTCCAAAGGGATTTATAGATTCTAGGCAATTTCTATAAAAATCCCAGAAGGTTATTTGTGTTGCAGTAATTTAGAAAATGATTCTTAAATTCATAAAAAGTACAAGAAAACCAAAACAGCCAAAACAATCTTGGAAAAACGAAAAAGAGTATTCAATTTCTTCATTTCAAAACTTAATAGTAATAGTCATCAATAAATTCTAGTACTGACATAAGCATAGATTATACCTGTCAATGGAACATAACTGAGGGTGAAAATTTAATCCGTACATTTATGTTCATCTGGTCTTACTCAATACAGGAGATATTTTTCAACAGATTGTAGGACAACTTTAGATTCACAAGCAAAGTGAATATTTTCCTCACATGCTAAACATAACTGACTCAGAACAGATCATATGCCAAAGTGTAAGAACTAAAACAGCAAAATCTGTGGAAGAGAACAATCAATCTTCATAGCCTTAATCAAAACTATGGTTTTCTAAGATGTGACACAAAAATCACAATAACATTAAAAAAATACTGTAAACTTAATCAGATTTAAATATTTTTTGTGATTCAAACTATTAAAAAAGTAAAAAGGCAATGACAACAATGGGATTAAATACTTATGGATTATGGGGCTGATAAAGGATCCATCATTCATAATATATAAAATATCTTTACAGTTCTAACATTAAATACATTCAAAATAGGTAAAAAAAAAAGACCCTTATTTAAAGAAGCCATATCAAAGTCCAGTAATCACATGAAAAATATTCAATTACTTTAGTCCTTAAGGAACGGCAAACCTAAACAACTGTGATATGCACTTCACAAATCCTAAAGGCATATCGATAAATGAAATGAGCCTGTTTGAGAAGACTACATACATTCAAAATGCATTTATACGATACTTTGTATACAGGAAACTAGAGATAGTAACCAGATGGTTATCAAAGGATTTAGAGAGGCAATGTTTGGTAGCTGAATTACAGGAGATTTTTCTAGGACTGTGAAACTGTTTCACACGACCAGCTAGTGATGGAGACAATGGTACTGGTTTGGAAATACTACAGAAGCCTTTAACATGAAGAGTGAATCTAAATGCACATAAAATTCTAAAAAATATTTTGTAGGATAGGGGCTCCCAGAGAAGAAAGGGGCTCCCAGAGAAGAACACAAACAAAATAATATAACTCTATTACAAACATGATATAAACTCTGCAGAAAGAGGGAAAGGGGATGGCCTAATTAACTTAGGGAATAAAGTGAGATTCTGCATCTAAAGGACAAAGGATTTCTACACAAGCACAGCACTTTATTAGTAAAGCTCTCTCCAGTGCGGACATGGGTTATCAATTCTGAAACCACTGTGAATATATTTGCATTAAATGATCAAATAAAAGAGCCAAAATTATCATTCTTGTGGCAGGCTATGCACAAATAGTGAGAATAAGCACCCCAATGCATAGGATCCTGCAGACAGCAGTAAGAGCTCATGTTTACTTTAATATAGATGTGTATGGACATATGCAGAAACACATACCTGTATATATATGTGTTAAGATGCACACGTTTCCTTACTCTGTCAGCTGACAAGACAGCCAAGAGACATTACAGTAGCAATGTGTGCATCTGTTGCCCACAGCTTTTTCATACCCCCTCAGCAAAAGCAAATCTGACCCCATGAACAAACCATGGACACTAGGCTCTGGCAGGGAGGGAACACAATTAGCTTGAAACATTTTGTAGTGAGAGAAGAAGAAGGAAAAAAAAAAAAAAGGCTACATCTTAATGCATATCTTAGAAAACAAGAATACCTAAATTCAATAACTTAAGTTCCCATCACAGGAACCTTAAAAAGAAAAAAAAAAATAAATTCAAGGTAAATAGAATTGATGCAATATGTACATACGGGTGAAAATAAAGTAAACGATTCCATCACTGGATATTTCAAAGGAATACTGATAGCTTCTCAGTTTAACTAGGAACACACAACATCCCAAACAGAACTCTTGCTTTAGAATACGCAGACGCAACTTCCCCCATGAAACGAGGAGATACTGTGCTTTGGAAACGATTAACCAAAGGTGGACTCACATCTGGCACAGATCACCAACACCTGTACGGATGCGGAGAAACAGGCGGTAAGGCCTGCTCACCGCCCTCCGCAGGTCCTCGCCCACCACAGTTGGGAAGACCAAGCCCTTCGCCCACCGTGGCCCTTAGCGCCTTGGGCCTCGGGCTCTGGCCCTCAGCTCGCCTCGGTCCGCGGTCCTCAGCTTGCCGTCCACCGCGAAGCCTGGCCCTCCGCCGCCCTCGGCCCTTGGCCCTCGGCCGTCAGCCCTCCGCAGCCCTCGGCCCTCGGTCCCCGGCCCACAGCCCGCCAACCGCGGATCCTAGTCCGCCGCAGCCCTCGGCCCCGGCCCTCAGCCCTCCGCAGCCCTCGGCCCCGGCCCTCAGCCCTCCGCAGCCCTCGGCCCCGGCCCTCAGCCCGCCACCAACCGCGGATCCTAGCCCGCCACCGCCCTCGGCCCCGGCCCTCAGCCCGCCACCAACCGCGGATCCTAGCCCGCCGCAGCCCTCGGCCCCGGCCCTCAGCCCTCCGCCGCCCTCGGCCCCGGCCCTCAGCCCTCCGCAGCCCTCGGCCCCGGCCCTCAGCCCTCCGCAGCCCTCGGCCCCGGCCCTCAGCCCTCCGCAGCCCTCGGCCCCGGCCCTCAGCCCGCCACCAACCGCGGATCCTAGCCCGCCACCGCCCTCGGCCCCGGCCCTCAGCCCGCACCGGCCCTCAGCCCTCCGCCGCCCTCGGCCCCGGCCCTCAGCCCTCCGCCGCCCTCGGCCCTCCGCAGCCCTCGGCCCCGGCCCTCCTGCCGCCCGCAAACGTGGACACGGCCTCAGCTCCTCGCGACCCTCACCCCGCCGCGGACCCCGCCGCGGACAGCCCTCGCCCGCCGTCCGCCTCCACGCGCCGCGCCCCTCGGTCTGCCCATCTCCCTCCGCGGGACCCAGCCTTCCGCTCTCCGCGGTCCTCAGCCTGCAGCCTCTGGCGAACGCTCGCCGCAGTGGATCGCGGACGCCAGCCCTCCGCCGCCCTCGGCCTTCTGCCCGCCCTCCGACCACGGGACACAGCCCACAGCTCTCTGTGACCCGGCACCCAGCGCGGACCCTAGCCCGCCGCCCGCTCGTCCTTTAGAGGGCCGCGGCCCTATGTCCTGTGCCCATCTCCCTCTGCGGAACCCACGCCGCTGCAGCCCCCGGCCCAGGGCCCTCAGCCTGCGGCCCTCCGCGGGACCTAGCCCACTGCTCTCCGGGGCCCTCAGCTCTCCGCCCTGAGCCGAAACCCAGCCTGCTGACCGCTGTCCTCCCGCCCACCGACCGCTGCTCACCAGCCGCAGTCCCAGGCCACCGGCTGCATCTTCCAACCCAGCCGACCTCAGCGTTCCCACCGACTGACCGTAGTCCACCGCACAGAAACCACTACCCTGCTCCCCAGGGTGCTCACTTCTTGTGCCCACTGCCCTGGACGCCTGTGTAGTACCCTGGGGTCTCTATTCTGCACAGCTGCGGCTCCCCTTCATTTGAATCTTCGCGCCACGCTGCTAGCAGCCTCTGATGCATGGACAGCAGGTGGCGTAGTGAGATGGTCACTATGAATTCTCAGGTGCATGTCTCCAGCCTGCACCCACACAATGATAGGGACCAGGAACTTCTAGGAGTAGTGGGAGAGGTGAGTCACAACAATGGAGAAAGGAAGGCAAATTAGAGAATCCAAGGTCCCTAAGGCTGCTTGGCCACAAGCCTGGAGTTCTCTTTACCCACCCCCATCCTCATTGCTCCCCAGCCCCAATCCCTCCTAGTAATACTGAGGGTCCTCCCCAGTGATCAGAGACCACTCTCGCTCTCACCCAAACATTCAAATATCCTTCCACACACCATTCGTTCCTCCGTGAGCTGCCGCTGCATTGCCTCCTAGCCTGCGCTGTCTCACCAGCCCAGTCCCACCATGATCTGCCCTTCCTGGCCTGCCATCCTCGCATGTTGTGTTGCCAGCTGTCCTTCAAATCCATTGACATCTTCTTGTACCCTGAGCTGTGCCATGGGCACATGGTTTCCTTTTCTCTTTCCCTTCACTGTGTGCTTGACTCGCCACTGCTCACTATTCAGAATATCCTCAGTGTTCTTCCAAGTGGCCTCCCTAGTGCATCCTATCTCAGGCCTGCTGTCTGTCCTCTGAGTTCCCAGAGCAATGCTTCCGCCTCCAGTTCTAGTTCTGAATTCCTGCCAGACTGAAATCTCAGAGAACACGGAAACTGCTTCTGTCTGATGTGTAATGGACATGGACAAATATAAAATGCTCTCCTTTTTTTGAAGTTCTCATATGAATGAATCAATCTCTCAAATCCCTTAGGTATATTTTTGTATACAATTTCTTAAGATTTATTTATTTATTTGAAAGGCAGGGTTACAGAAGAGGCAGAGGCAGAAAGAGACAGGTCTTCTATGCGCTAGTTCATTTCCCAGATGGCCGCGAGGGCCAGAGTTACTCTGATATGAAGACAGGAGCCAGGAACTTCCTCTAGGTCTCCCACACGGGTGCAAGGGCCCAAAGACTTGGGCCATTCTCTATTGCTTTCCCAGGCCATAACAGAGAGCTGGAGCAGCCAGGATTCGAACCAGTGCCCATATGGGATGCTGGCACTGCAGGCAGCGGCTATACCCACTAGTATGCAGCGCTAGCCCCTGCATACTTCTGAATTCTCTCTCTGTCTCCTCTCCCTCTCAGAATATGTTGCCCTTTCAAGCTTATGCAGAACATTTACCAATATAGATCATAATCTGGGACAAGAAACAAGCCTAAATAAATTTGAAACTTTCATGTATTTAAATGTTAATATCCATTGTAAATAAATCTTTCAGCACATAAGAAAAGTCAAAACTTCAATGAAGGAAAACTTTTACATGGTATAGACCGTGTTGCGAATACCTCCATCTAACATCATACTTAAATGTAAAAGATTGATACTTTCTCTTCAAATTTGGACAAAGCAAAGGTGTCCATTCCTACCACTGTAAAAAGAAAAAAAAAGGTAGGAGATGTGAAGAGAGAAGAAAAGTGGGAGAGGGAGAGAGAGAAAAAGGGAGGGAGATGAAGAGGAAGAAGGAGAGAGCCAGGGATGGAGGGAGAGAGAGAGAGAAAGGGAGAGGGACAGGAAAAGGAGTGGGGGGGGAGAGAAGGAGAAAAACAGGAGAGGGAGGGGAAGGTAGAGAGATGAGAGGGGAGAGAAGAAGAGAAGGGAAGTGGAAGGGGCAAAGAGCATAAGAGAGGGTGAAAGAGACAAAGTGGGGGAGGGAGATAGGAGAGATGGATATGGGAAAGGAAGATTTGAGAAGGAGAGAGGAAGGGTAGGAGATTGAAGAGGAGCATGGGAGAGGGGAAAACAGGAGAGAGACAGGAAGAGAATGAGTGAGAGAAGAAAGGAAGGAGAGGAGAGAACCTGCTTAGACATATGACAAAAGAAGAAATAAAACTGTTTTGCAGATGTAGGTATCTACATAGACAATTTTATGGAATCTGCCCAAGAACCTGTATAACAAGTGATTTTAGTCAGGTTACAGGTCAACATAAAATTGTGTGTTTGTGTGTGTGTGTGTGTGTGTGTGTGTGTAGCAAACAGAATATTGGAAGCTAAAATTTTTAAAAATACCATAAACAACAACAATGAAAAGATGAATTAGCAATAAATATACAAAACTGTATAGGAACTTGGTGCTGAAAATTATAAAACATTAACAAAAAACAGAAAATAAAGACCTAAATAAGTGGGAGGACACAGCTTGTTCATAGAATGGCAAAAATGTCAGTTGCTAACTAACATATAGATGCATAGGAACTCATGTGTAAATCTCAGTATATTTTTCTGTAGACATCAAAATTTACATGGGATAATAAATGAACAAAAATAACTAAAGCAACTCTGAAAAAGAACAATGAAGTTGGAAGAATCACAATATATAGATATTCATAAATATTGTATTCACTGAATCATACTCTTTAGATAGGAATATTCCCTCCTTACTTCATTTATCATCTTTGTCATGAATCCCATGCTACGTGATTTCAAAAATTGTGTATATCCTTACATACATAAAAGAATGGATAAGGCAAAATGTTAAGAATCATTAAGTCTTAGGACACCAGATTTTAAGACTTACTGTGTAACCATAGAGGTTAAGACACTGTGGTGTCGTGGATAAATAGAGATATGTATCAGTGGAACAGAATAGAGTCTAGAACCAGACCCAGACAATATGAGCCAGACATTTTTAACAAAGCTACAAAAGAAATTCAGTGGAAAAACAGATTTTAATAGATGGTGTTAATTTCTGTATATTCAATACACACATATACACACACAAAGTGAACCTCAAATTAATTTTAAATGAAACATTTATACAAATTTCAAAGTAAAACGGTTAATGCTTACCTAAGAAAATGTAGGAGAACATTTGTTGACCTAAGGTTAGGAAGAGGGATCTTAGGCATAACACAGAAGTACAATCCGTGAAAGAAAAAAGAAATCGATAAATTGGACTTCTTCAAAATTAAGAAATTTTGCTCTGTGAAAGATAATATTAACAGAATAAAAAGTGAAGGTGTAGAATTTATTAAAATATTTGTAAACCATTTCTGACAAAGGATTCAAATTCAGAAAATATAAAGAATTATTTAAACCAAATAATAAAATAATTTATTTAAAAATAGGGCAGTTTTGACCACATATTTCAGCAAATGGAATACATGCATGACACATCATTGGCCATCAGGGAAATCCAAGTACAAGCCACTATGATACCATTATATCTGTTAAAATCACCAATTTTTTAAACGACAATATCAAGTCATGTTGGGAATACAATTTCCATGTGGCCCGGAAAACTCACTCTTTAATATTTACCCTAAAGAAATGAAAACTTATGCTCACACAAATATCTGTACATGAATATTCACACTAGCCTTCCTTATAATGGCCACAACCAGAAAACAACCCAATGTCTTTCAAATCATGAGTGAACAAACAATGATACATCTACACACCAGAATATTACTCAGCGATCAATAAATACACACTATTGACAATTCAGCAACTTAGATTTAAAAATATCAAGTCAAATGAAAAATAAATCTCAAAAAGATTTTCTCTGTGATTTCATGTATACTACATTCTTGAAGATTACAAAATTACAATCATAGAGAACAAATTAGCAGGGGTCAAGGTAGGATTGAAGGAGGATATCACAAAAACAGGGTAGCAACATGTCCTTTAATATCAAATTTTGCATCATTGGCTTGGCAAAACAATGGCTACCTATATATTCCAGAGAGATTTCATCCTAGTGAACATGATACCGGAATCTAACAAATTTCATAGGTTGCTACTCCCTATTCATGAGCATAGTGCTAAATAGAGAATATTTTGAAATGTGTACTTATCCAAAGCTGGGGTCATAGTGAAAAAGAAATGCTATACTTCAGTTTAGTAACACAAAGACAAATGTAGCAGGATGAGCCATTATTAAATAAGAAGCAGAGTGAGATACAGAAGGGATACATTCTAGATACCTCTTTAGATCTCTGTCCTTTGATATTTAAATTAAATTAGGCTATATGGGATTGCCTGGATTATTAACACAGACCTGTCACAAAGAATGTGACCTGAAATTACTTGCTGAACCCCTTTTTAAGTGGAGCATTAAGCCTGTGATTATAAATTAAAATGTATTTGAAAAAAAATTTTAAAAAGGAGGAGAGAGGGAGAGAAATATCAGGATATTAGAATTGTATCTATGAACCACATGGAATTTGTTATCATTATATTACTAAATAAGAAATGTACCCTCAGTCTCAGTATTGAAATCTCTAAATTATATGTCTTCTGCTTTTCAGAGGGAAAAATTAGTGTAACTATTAAGGTAATAGCTGTCATTCAATTTTATTCTATGCATCGGAAAGTGTTCACAGCATTTTCTAGGAATCATGTCACACCACAGCTAGTAATGGTTTCAGCTCTGATTTAGAGGTTACTCTCTCCACAAGAAAACACTAATCCCTGTGCTAAACCCACAACTCAACTGGAATGCAGGAGAAGCAGGCATTATTTCACAGCTGCACAAGAGATCCACATAAATGCTGTTTGTTCAGAGATGTAGCAGTAATCCCCATTGCCTCCATCATCTCATTCTTTAGAATCAGGGGAATGTGAAAACAAAATCAGCAGGAAGTGGAGACTCTGAGGATATTCCTGAGTATCCATGATAGTAAAAGTTTTAAATTTGTGACACAATAAAAAATAATTCCTCATTGCATCTTAAAGAAACTAAAATAAGCTTTTTATTTAATACCAGCATTATTAAAATGCTTGTGCAAGGTATATGACTTAGTAGTACTTAGGCAGAACTTACAGAAAATGCTTACACCAAAGCTTGCCCCTGAATTCCAAATGCCTCAACCAGTGGTTCTCTCTGAAGAGCACCTTTTGTATTTTCCTTCCACTCTTCTCTCTCTTCTGGTTTATTGTCCCTTTGTGATGAGTCTGTTGATCAGATCAGACCACCCCCAAACAAACTTTATCAAAGGAATGTGAAAGGTTTGATAAACACAAAAGACAGTACTTAAATAGATACTGAAGTAAAATAACTGAACTGTGCACTCTAATTTACAAATCAGATACTTTTAAATATGAAATTCGTTTTCTTATTATGTCATATACCTTGACAAGATGTAGCATAAAATACAACTTGGTTAGCAAGGTGCACACACACAAGCTTGGAACCACAAGTTAAAATTCTACAATTATATTCAAGAAAAAAAAAACAGGTTTCTAGTGCAGATAAATGTACAACTATGTGTGCTTTAATTCTGTTTTGCAAAAATCAAAAACAAAAACCGATGTCAACTTAAACAAAAAATGAAAAACTTAGCATACACTCATCAAGGATTAGTGATGTCATATACTTGTAACAGATTATCACACAAACATCACAGATAAATCAATAATCTCTGAATATGTGAACATCCACAGTACAAGACAAAGAGACAACAGAACAGTGAGACATTGTCTATTACTAAACATGGGTGAGGATGATGTTGTAGAGTGAAGGAGACAGTATTCTGACATCACTTAATGCCTTTGTAATCTTTCAATAGCTACCTCATCTTTAGCATCTTCACCTATGCAGTGGGTATAATGCAAAAATTATATTGTCTTTCTTCTGAGTAATAACATTTTAATCACTGGTAAGAGCACCACAACATATGACATTTCTAGTTGAACACTTACTATATTGTCTCTATACTACAAAATATAAATATGTATATAATTGGAAAACACAAGTCTGAAAAAGGCAAACCTCGAAGTATGCATGTTAAGAGTGGTTACAAAATACAGAATTCAGGGTATAGTTGCTGGTTTTCATTATGCAAATTTTCTGAAGGTACAATTTTAATTGTTATCAACAAAATAATTTCTCCCCTTCAAAAGTTAGAAAGGTGAACAGCAAAAATAATTACTGGCACATATTTCTGAAATTGTCTAATAACAAAAAACTATAGATACGGCACTAGAGCTGAACATCATTTGGAAATGTCATACTATGAATTTTGTTATCCATTTTGTTAAAAGTCTTTCTAAAATAATTTTAGAATACAGAAGAGCAAAGGGGTAAATTCCAAATAAAGTACAACACATAGGGAAAAGTGACAGTGATGTTTCCAAAAGATGCCGAAGACTGAGCTACAACACAGCACAGGAGCAACAAAGGTGAGGTAAATCAGAAAAAAAAAAGTCAATGAGCTATATATGGCAGTGGTTGAAAAATACACTCCAGTCGTTGTTTCGAATTACATTTATCAAGTAATTTATTATCATTGACTTTCATGTGTAGGAGTAAAATGACAAGGTTTTAAATGAAAGTAAATGTTTTCTGGTTTGCTTTTGTTTGTTTCCTTTACTGGCAATAGCCGCGGGATTTTCCAGATAATGTGTAAAACTCTGGAACTAATTTTTTGGACGGGTAAATGAAAATCTGAAAAAAATAAAAATAGAGAATGAGTACCCAACTACAAAACCATTGTGTTGACTTCCCACTAATCAAAAAAACGAAAAAGCCCAACATATCCACATTTAGACAGTGATGGATATATAAACACACGAATGCCTTCCAGAAAAAGCCAATCCTTGTACCTGACGGATTAAAAAAAAAAAGTAAAATCTAGGGGCATTTAGACGCAATTCCTAAGTCTCCGTCTCCGCGACGCAAACACGAAATCTGAAATTGTTTTTTTTTTTTTTTTTTTTTTTTTTTTTTTTTTTACAGGCAGAGTGGACAGTGAGAGAGAGAGACAGAGAGAAAGGTCTTCCTTTTGCCGTTGGTTCACCCTCCAATGGCCGCCGCGGCTGGCGCGCTGCGGCCGGCGCACCGCGCTTGTCCGATGGCAGGAGCCAGGTGCTAGGTGCTTTTCCTGGTCTCCCCATGGGGTGCAGGGCCCAAGCACGTGGGCCATCCTCCACTGCACTCCTGGGCCACAGCAGAGGGCTGGCCTGGAAGAGGGGCAACCGGGACAGAATCCAGCGCCCCGACCGGGACTAGAACCCGGTGTGCCGGCGCCGCAAGGCGGAGGATTAGCCTGTTGAGCCACGGCGCCGGCCGAAATCTGAAATTGTTAAACGCCCGCCTCGAGCTTAAAGCGCCCGGCGGAGCGCGCAGACGGCCGAGAGGGGCAAAGGCGCTGCCACCCAGCCCGCCTCGCCGGCGCAGGGAAGACTAACAGGATAGGCCCTCGAGGGCCGCCGTCCCCGCACCGCCCACGTGACCTTCCCACCGCGCCCTGCGAGCGCACCGACCGCCGCTCCGAGCACCTTTCTCGCCGCCGTCCCCTGCGAGTTGCCGGGTCGGCTGCGGTCTTGGCGCGGGATGAGTCGGTGGCCGGGGACCGATGGCTGGTTACAAGTCGCTCGGGACCATACAAAAGTCAAGCATGAAGGTTTCCAAAAACCTCTGTCCCCGCCGTAGATTTCCGTAGCGTTGTCTAGTTCATCGTGGTGTAAGGAAAACTTTTTTGCAGCTGCCTTGAGGACGAAGTATTTCAGTCGCTTTAAGAAAATCCTACAGTGTGGTCTTCTTGGGATACACCTATGGAATGCATGAAATCTGTTCTCTTTATATTGAGGAAAAAATAAAAGACAAAGCCCTCAAGGCGTTAATCAAGAGAAACAGTCCTACAGTTCATAATCCAGCAGCCGCATTTTTACATGGCGAAACCGAAACGCACGTTTCCTGGGATAAATGTTAAGACAGATGTGCCCGCGTCTCGAACTCACAGTCTGAAGCCAATACTCCGTAACGGTAGAAGCGGCACTGTCCCTCGCCGTTCAGGGATTCCAGGCCCGTTTTTCGCTGCATATATTTTCTGTCAGAAAAGAACTTGGCTCAATAAAATCCCGCAAACTGAAGTGGGTGGGTAATTTTAAAATGCTCGGTTTTTAATCATTCATTCATACAATCATCTTTGATTCTCCACCTTTTACCACACAAATTCCAGGTGTAACAAAATATTGGTCCTGTTCATTTTAATGAACACTAAACTAAAAAAAAAAACGTTTTTCAATATACAAGCACATGCATAAAACTACTTAAATTATTTCTATAAAGCTATTACTAATGTTTAACAGGGTAAGACTACAAATAAGCAAGTGGGAACTACTTAATATGTCTATTGGATAGTACTCAGTGTAATACTGAGAATATATATTATAATGACCTACTCAATAAAAATTTTAAAAAATGAATTTCGTCTTATAAATAGGTAGTTTTCCAAATAGAAAAGAAATGAAAACAATAAACATTATGTATCCCCACTGAATGGATACATAGTAAGTTGCTAATATTCAAGCTTGAATAACACATTTTTAGCTAGGAAATATATTGTTGCAGCCTTTTTGTGACCTACCAATCTTATTACTGAGGTGAAACACACAAGAATGTTTTCTGCACAATTGAAAAATAAGAAAGTAAGTACTTTTCAGTGATTTATAAGCAAATAAAGGATCCAGCATGTATTGGAATGTAAAGTGTTAACAAAAATAGTGCATCTCTATAGCCAATGATATAGAAATAGCACTATGAGATACTACAATAAAAATCCATCTGGAAAATATAATCTGAATAACACATATGACTATAGCTAATTGTACCTGTTAAATATATATTTATTCATATTTAATGCATAGAAATAGAAATATGGGTATATATTTGGTTGAATACAATTAAAACATGAAAAATCAGACATCTGTGTATATTTACATTTTATATCTATATCTTTATAAATAGGAAGATATGTAAATTAAGTAGGATACACCTGTAAATCTCTGGAAAAATCTGAACATCTATTCAAGGTTAGACAGTAGTATATAATTAAATAGAAAAGCTATATTGTGTATAATATTTAATTTTTACTTTCTAAGCTTCTGAATTTTTCTTAGCATTTGCATAACTATCAGTTCTGTAATTGAAAAGGTATTTTAAGTTGCTCTTTATTGAACTCCATCCAGTAGTTCTCTGAACAGTTCTGTTCTTTCCAAGTTTCTTATCTCTGTCTTCACAATCACTGCTACTATTGTCAGCAGCTGCTGGGAACCTGGGTTCTCCGCAATACAACTTTAGAATGTTCCTATACTTCCATTTGTGGATGACAGATGGCGCTGCAACATGGGTTTCTGATTGTTATACACAGTTCTAACACACCTCACATATGCATCAAATGGATTGTAACTAAGAAAAAGGAGTTGTTTCCAAAGTTCCCACATTTCCTTCAAGATAGGGATGTTATCTTATATTTTCTCAAAATAGAGTCTTAGAGTTTTAGCAACTGGAGTGTAAAGTCTAGTCACAAGAAAAACATAAAATCCCAATTGAGAGAAGCTCTACAAAATAATCTACAAAATATTTGACCAATAGTCCTCAAAAACATCAACTTTATCAAAAACAAGGAGAGGCTAAAGACCTGTCCCAGTCTGAAGAACCCAAGAAGATATGACAAGTACGAGTAATGAAGTATCCTTAATGGGATCCTGCAACAGGTAAAATAAATTAGGTGAACAATAGGGAAACTTAAATAAAACATGAGTTTTAGTAAATAATGTGCCAATATTGTTTGACTAGCTGTAATAAATGTACCTCACCTAAGTGAGGTGTAATTAGTAGGGGAAAGTTGGGGGTGGGAGACTATGTACTTTCTTTAGTGAGAACTTCTGAGAAAGAATATGGGAACTCCTGTGGCATCTTTATATTCTTTCTGTACATTTTCAACTTTTAAAATTTGCTTATTTAAAAAATAAAGGTAATAGTAGATTTTAACCCAGTGAGTAAAACAGGAATTAGGAGTTTATATTATATGAATGAATGAATGAACAAATGAATGAGGGTGAAGGGAAAACTTACTGACTCTAGAAAATACAGTATGAATGACAAAGGACTTAAAAACATCAATTTATGCTAAAACAAATGATTGAAGTACAAGTATTTCCCTACAAATTATTTTTATTAATTACAAATGGAAAATATTAGTCATGGGGAAATTTAAGGTTTTATCTTGGTCAAAATAAACATCACTGATATTGGCACAAATCACCATTATTGTGCCTCTTGAAAAGATGCTTTGAGAAGGACACAGAATCACCTCAACAATGCTGTTGCTAAAATGTGTAACACAAATGTAATCAATTGACAAGATTAGATAAACACAAAAAATATTTTTATGAAATAAGTGACTTGTATACCTCAAGAACATAAAGGTCAACAATCACAAAGGAACACTAGGATAGTTCCAGATGAAAGATGACTAAAAAGGTATGATATTAAATGCAACAAATGAATCTGGACTCTAAAATAATAGCTGTGAAATGAAATATAGACAACTGGCAAAATTTGAACATAGACTGCAAATTTGATGATACTATTGGATCATTCCTAACTTCCTTGAATTGTGGGTTTGTAAGAGGAAGCCTGCATAACTGGAAATACATTCTAAAGTCTTTAGGCTTGAAATAACATGTTTTTCCTACCTTATTTTCAAAAAATTTTGTAAAAAGCATGTGTATGTTTTTGTATGCATGCATGCATGTCTGTATCTCCCATGCCTACAGAGACGGGGTAAAAATGATAAAAGAGGCAAAAAGGCAAACATCTGATGAATCTGGATAAAGATAAAGAGAATTTATCAGTCCATTGTCTTGCTGTATTTATTTAACCTTTAAAATAATATAATAACATATATACAGAAACAATTTTGGGACACTTTACTATTTCATCATTCTAGGAAAAACTTTATAACCATCACAAAATTTATAAAATTGAGTTTAATTAATGTAAAAAGGTTGTCTAAAAATAGTGAGGAAATCCTGCTGAGGAGAAATATTTGTGACACAAAGTTTGTCGCTAGAATATATAAAGAATTTCTAAAAGTGACTAAGGAAAATAAATCACCCACCTGAGGGGAGGGAGATGACCAATTTATGTTCAACAGGCAACTTAAAGAAGACAGAAATTCCCAGATATTCTAAGAAAAGGTGCTTAATCTTATGCAGGAATCAGGAACACAAAAATATACTGTTTTTCATCCATTGAAATGTCAATTTAAAAAAAAATAGCAAATTTATATAGGTGGTCAAAGGAATGGGAAAACAGGTACTCTCTAATAGCTGGTAAGAATGTAAATGTATTAAGTTTAATGTTATGCATAATGTGTATAGTAACTATCCAGCAAACAACTAGTTGAAATTCTGGAATCAACTAATGAAAGCCTAATATTATTTGCTGAAAACAGATGATGTAGATGATTACTTTTTGTCATATCTCTATTTCTTCTATATATGCTTAAAAATTACCTCTGTTTTATAAAACACAAACATTTAAAAGGAATACTCAAGAAAAGTTGGAAATCATGCCAACATGAATTATAAAATAAGTTAACACTGTCATTAACTAATATGACTGATTAATTCCAGTTATGTCTAATGAAATATTTGTGAACTGAAAGACTACTGCCAATAGATAGAATGTTTTGGAATGTTTTCAGAACATAAAATACTAATTTTCAACTGAAAGAAATGAACAAGCTTTATTGTATGTATAATTTTCCCTTTTCCTTCAATACTGCAATCATCTGCAAAATTTAAAGAAAATGCTTTGAAGGGTCATCATATTATTCAAGGTTCCCCATTCTAAACATAGATATCTGCCTCAGGTGCTTGATGTTGGCACTTTCAGCTGTACCCATCCATCTACCAACTGCATCACTAGGATTCTGGCCAGGACAGGAATAGAGCCTGGCATGGCTTTTAAAGCCATAGAAATATATTGGAGATTATCATGTGCCCTCTGACTGCCATGAATCAGGAATAGATTCTGTGATTATTTTTCATGTGGTCAGAAATATTTAGAATGGTTTTGTGTTGGAGTTAAAGCAAATACTTGTCCTATATAAGGAAGGCTATGCATAATGATCAATAATAAATCATTCTATAGAAACAAACTCTTCCCGTCTGAGTCTGAATCCTGCTTTTGGTGGGCTTTCTCTCCATAAAAAATTACATTTAAAAAATTACTGTGGACCATTTTGCTGTTAAAGCCAGTGTACACTTCCCAGTGCTCATCTTACTTTACTATTTTCCTGCATTTAAGTGTTTCTGAGACTCCTGCTTAAATATCCTCTGCTCTGTTTCCAAGCCTCTATTCTTCCTGATGTCCTTTGAACTCCCTGACTAGTCTGTCTAGTCCTCTTCTGGGTTCATGACTCTAAAATGTTGAAATCCTTAGTGATTGTGATAGCCTGTACATAAATCCATTTCTGTGTGTGAAAAATGATTGTAATAATTCCATTCTTTGCATTCAATTTGCTGATTAGTCACTTCCTACACTCACTCTTTGTTCATTGTTTTAGCCAAAGGGACAATAGCAAATGAGACATAATCAGAAAAGAAGGAGGAAAGCACTTTCATACTGGGTCTTGCCTTGCTCTACTGCTTTTGGATTCTATTATTATATGAAAAACTCTGAGCTAGTCTTAGTGATAACAGCTATACTACCAAATCATTCCTGTCCCCTAACCTGACACCAGGTCAACCATCAAACACATTAGCAAAGCCATCTTCAAACATCCAGGCCCTGATGAGCTCAGAACCACTAAGATGACCTACAGAATCATTAGAACTAATAAATGCTGTTATTTTAAACTATTCAGGGGGTAATTTGATATGCATCAAAACTATCATACATAGATAGGTACCTTGAAGAGAGACCCTGATATAACAAAAACATACATCTTGTGGCATTGGCTATAGAATGAAGGAGCTGGTATAAACTGAAAGCATTTCAAAGCAGGAAAAACTGGGAAAAGACCTTCTGCAGGTGAATGCTGTAAAATGTAAAACTGGTAAAAAAAAAAATTGCTAGTGGTAAAATTGAAGAATCTACCTGTGATTCAGTGGACACTAGCAAGGAGATGTCCAGTAGAATGTTTGACATGTCACATGGCTGTTTTTACTGAAATGTGATAAAGTATGGCAAAAGAGATAAATGAGCTAAAGAATTAACTGTTCAGTCCACAATCAAAAGTTCAGAGGAAATCTAGAGGGACAAGAAAGTAATGAGCTAGAAAATATAACCATTTTTTTCATGCACAAACTGAAGAAAACAAAAAGTTAAAATAATAAATTACTTTTTTAAGCCTCTTAATTTTGGCATAAACTAACATAACTATATATCATAGATATGTGAATCACTCCCGTTTTTTAAATCATCAACCCAAACTTATGAGTTCCAAATGTGTGTATATATATATATATATATATATATATCCTATAGCTAACTTAAAATTTACTTAAGTTTTTAGATTTCTCACATATACAAAAATCAGAAATCAAACAAACTTTTCTGAATGCTATCCACACTCTGTAAATGACAATGTCCTGAGAGTAATCTGTATAGTCCATATTTTCTGGTAAATAACTTACTCCAAATTCCATCTACGTACAAAGATACAACTCAAAGTTGGGAGCATGCATTTAGTTTAACAGGTAATATGGCCTGCATTCCACCATGGAGTACTTGTGTTTGGTTTTTGGCTCCTGACTCCAAGTTCTGGCTAATACAAGTCTTCAGAGAAAGCAATGATGGCTGGACTAATTTGATTCCTTCAACCCATATGGGATATGTGGATGTGTTTCAAGCTCTAAGCTTCAGTTCTGGCCCAACCATAGCATTTGCAAGCATTTTGGGGAGTGAATCAGCAGATGGGAGCTCTGTCTCTATATCTCTCTATCTCTGTCTCTTTCTCTATATCTCTATCTCTACCTCTATATATATATATATATATAATCTCTTTGTCTCTATCTGCCTATGTGTCTCAACACAAATCTACATCATTTTCATTACTGAAGCAATTCAAGCAACTATGATCTCTTGTAGGGACTGCAAAAATCTACCAACTGAGGCAACAGGAAAATATTTTGGGATATTAATATAGTCTTCCTTGTGTTTTTGTCTCATTTCTGCCATTCAAGCAGATAGTCATGTCTCTTCTCATGAAATAACTGGAGGCTACAGTAAGGCTAAAAGCCTTCGAGCCTTCTCAGATTCTCTTTCCAAATGCCTGCACTCTAGATGGCAGATAAAATATGATGAAGAGGCAAAATATCCCAGGCACAATCAGGAAGTAAAGTTAAGCAAATGTATTGACCAGACCAGAGAGAGTTTTGTGGGCTAAGGGAAGAAATACCAATGAGTGGACAAAGAGAATGTCATATGCACTGGAAGCAAAGGAGACTTGGGCTCACTGTCCAGTCTGTTTCCCAGAGACAGGTCAATAGTTCATGCTTAGAAAAGCTCAATGCTGAGTTGAGGTAAGAACTCAGGGACAGTGCTATCAGTCCTAAGCATCATCATATGGGGAGTGTGTCTTTCACCATCATTATGAATATTTTTGTTGACACATGGATTAAAGGCCTGCAAAAGGCTATTTCCAAATCATGGAAACATGAAGATACAGATGATCCAATGAAACAAAAGAAAAACAGTTCCTATGCTAGACTAGCAAATGAGTCTGAATCTCCCCTAGGCCACATACACAGGTGAATGCCCAACTCACACAGGTGTAGGTACGAGAGTGTCCTGGACAAGATAAACCTTCACTACACTCAATGGGCAAGACATCTAGAGCTCTCATTCTTGCCTACTTCCAAGAATGGGGCATACAAAAAATGTAAGGCCCAACTTGAAAATTGTGTCTCTTTGTCACTGTTTTTCCCCAAATTTGGTGTGCATGGAGTTACACCCCTACAAGCCCCTAAGTCATCCATTGTCACATCATTTATTAGTTCCCATTCCAAATGTGACCACCAATTTCTCTGAGCGCATAAACCCATCAAAACCCTTCACCCTACAATGATGTCTGACTGTTACCTAGTGAGCAAGTGGAGGAAAAGTATGTGGTGCCATTTAAGCTTGTCTCTGAGCTAAATGATCAGGACATGGGAGTTTTGCCACTAGCAGCTTAGAAGAATGAGTCAGAATGGGGCCTTCAACAATCACCTCTCCTTAAGTGTTCCTTCAGAATCTTCACCCAGGATACAAATATGAGGGACATGGGGCACAGAGGAGATACCACCTTGTACCAATAACACATCCGCTACAAGAAGACCCATTTCGATCCAGGGAGTGGCAGCCTGCCATCTCTTCTGCCACTCTTCTCTCAGAATAGCTGACACCAGCATCGTTCAGTCTGGTAGGGAGGGGGAGAGTCTGCAGAGTGAAATCTTGGAAAGTGGTTTTCCTGGGATGCAATGAAACAACCTTTGCGTTGTGCTCTTTCTGTCCCAGTGTCTAGCTCAGGAAATGCATCAAATTCGCCGAGGGCTTGTTGATCCTCGGTGGGCCCACTCCCAGGGTTTCTGACTGACAGGACTGGCATGGACTGAGAATCTGCACATCCCACGAGTTCGCCCCGATGTTGATTCTGATCTGTGGGTCACTGTTGGCTGGGGCATGGGCCACAGACAGAGCGTGCCAAGAGGGAGCGGGGAACAGCCGCTGAGGTGAGACTTCATTCGGACGGCTCACCTCCAGCTTGTCAATTTGCCCATAGGGCCTCCATGCAGCTGCTCTCTTTCCAAAATTAGGGTCTGTTATTTGACTCTAATTCTACTTCGGTGACCCGCACACCACAGTTCCAAGTCCTAAGATCCCAGTTGGATGTTGTCAGAGAACGAAAAGGGGCACTGTATGTGTCGCTTGGCCACCGCCTGTCGGCGCACTACCTCGTCAGAAAAAAAACACTTGTGGATCAAGCCCTCATCGGGGGAGGAGCTGCACTAGAGACTGGCAGGCCCGCAGCCCCTGGAATCCCCCCGCCCAACCCAGCCCTCGAGCTTTCTGGAAGGTGCCAAACCAGCGCAGGCGCAAAGCAGGTTCTGCAATGCTGTAAGGAGTGTGCGCAGGCGCCAGGAAGCCCCCTCCCCTGGAGAAGCTGGCCCCTGCAGTGTGGCAGGAGTGCGCGTGCGCCACGAAACCCCCTTCCCTAGTCAAACAGACCCCTGCACTGCGGTGAGAAGAGTGCGCATGCGCCAGAAGGCCCCATCCCTTGCTGGGCAGTGAGAGCTTGGTCTCCACCCATCTCCCCCCCACCTCTCATTCCAGGTGATTGACACAAGATGTGGTCTGGGGATGCAGGCCTGCAGAACAGTGGCCCTGAAAGCGTTTTCTACACACAGATATGACTTAAACCTTCTGTGTTGCTGTCCCTGTCCCCAAGAAGACAGAGGAAGTGAGCTAACAGATTAGTTTAGATTTTGGAAATGAGGGTTTTCTTGGCCGTCACTCTGATTTCTTTAGAGCTCTTCAGCTTCTCAGCCCTCCGACGGCATTTTATGAGTTAGCAAAGGACCTCTTCACTGTTTCTGCTTGCTTCCTGATTCATGGGTTATAATATCACCAGTTCTTAAACTTTACACACCAACACCAGTCAGGTGTCGTGCTTCTTCATTATGTTAATATTCCCCAGGTGCAAGAAAGCAGGACAGGGGTGAAGCAGAGGTCTTTAGTCTACGATCCTGTTGCAGGGCGGGGTGGGGGGGACCTCAATTGGGAACCAGGGGTCCGGCAAAGGAAAAGAATGCTTGTTCTCCTGCTGGCTCCCTCCCCCACGTCTGCCCTCAAATCCCTACCCTGCTGCTCCCTAAGTTTTCTCCAGCTGAGGACTACATTTCCTTCAGAGCCTCATGTTGGAACCTCCGGCTTCAAACTGGCTGCTAAAAACCACACCTTCACATCCCGTATCAGAGCCCCAGCTAAGCAAGACTTTTCTGAGTGGCAAAGACCAGGGATAATCTAACAAAACTGGTTATTTCTCACGCTAGTTCAATTCTTCATTCCCTAGGTTACTCCTTAACACCTCTATCAGTGACTCACATATCCCACTGTTGCATCAGACGTAAAGGCAGGTGGACAGACTGTGACATTTAGGTGAAACCTGGTCTGAGCCCTGTCATCCTTACTTTGGGCGGCAGTAAATCAACTCCTTCCTGCTTTTTTCCCTTGCCCCTCCCCCCAGCCCGTGGCATCACACTGGAGAATGAATTGGACTACGTAGGACCTCTTTGTTCAACCCCCCTCCTAATGACTGCTTATTGCACTCTTGGTGGAAACCAGAGTCCTCAGCACTCCCTGCATGCTGTGAGTGAGCCTCTGACTTCAGCTGCACCCCAGCCAGTGGGGAGGGGGCTTGTCATTCCTCAGACATATGAGCTCTCCAGTAGGGCTCCTGCACTCAGCTAGGACAACCCCCACACCACTCTCATTAACTCTTTCACTTCCTTAAAACCTTTGCTAACATTTGCCTCAACTGAGTCCTGTCCACACTATTCTGTTTGCTTTGGAAACCTGAGCCACAGCGGCATTCTCCATTCACCTTGTCTTCATGGGCTTTGTCTTTTTGTCTGCTTAACTCAGCTCATTCTATCCCACTATATAATTTAATAAGTGTAATATATAAATTACAGTATTATAAGTTCTGCTTGTAAGCTGTATGAAATCATGTGGTTTTAGTTCTCACATTAATGCATCCCAAACTCCTAGAAAAGTGTTCCATATACACTAGGTGCTCACGAAATACTTATTAAATAAATAAATGGTTAGATTTCAGGGGGTAAGGAACTGAAGATGAAATGACAGGTTAGGAACTGAGAATTGAGTGGGAGAAATATACAGTGAGAGAGAAAAATGGCATAGGGAAATTCTTAGAAACAGTCTTCTAAAACTTCCTTTTGAGTTGTGAGCAAAGAGCATAATACTATCATAGTGAAGATTTTGTAAGGAAGCAAACATTGTGTCCGGGCAGCAGGAAGATGACTCCCGAACAGAAAGATGCACTCTTACTGATGTTTTCTGCTTCCTGCCTCAGTAAAACATCTCACAGGGCGCTCACCAAGTTCACATCTCTGGAACAAAATATGCACACATTTGGGCATGAAACTTATTTTCCCTGGAAGGCCTCAAGTCCACAACTGGTGGCCCCAGCTTGAATATTTTGGTGTCTACATATCTGGATAACATAGCCTGTCCTCAGAGGTCCACCCCTGTCCTGCAGCCAGAGAGGGCTTCCAGGGATTAGCTGCCTAGAATGAGCGACGAGACTGGCAGGAGTCGCAGTTTCCCTTTTTGAGATCAGAGCAGAGCTTGCTGGGAACCTCAATTCTATTCATGTGATCTCAGAGAAGTCTCTTCTGGGAGACATACTTTTAATAACTTGCAAAATGTGAAGCATGCCTACACTTAGACCTAACCATTTTATTTTTCCATTAATAGATTTTAAAAAGAGAGAGCAAAATGCAGCATTGTCTGTGATGGTAGAGAAATTAGAAATGATCTAATTATCTATAAATAGAGAGTTGACAACAAACTAAGCTACATATGATACCAGCATCATGGAACTGATAAAAATAAGGAAAGATCCATACATGGTGATATGGAACAATTATCTGATTTTAGAAAATGAGAACAATTTCAAATTACAAAAATAATTGAAATGCAATCTGTGTAATTCTGTAGGCACTTTTGATTATCTTTGTGATGGCACCAACCTCTTCGCAAATGCTTGGAAATCTGTAACAAAGATCACATCTATTAAGGAAAATGAGGGAGAAAAATTCATTAGTAATTTTATACAATCCTAGATTGTTTGAATGTTTGCAGAAACTATGAGTGTTTGGTAATTTAATAAATTCTTGCTCTGCCAAACCCCCTCATCCCTCCCTCCAGTTCTTGTACACCTATATGGAGTCTGGTTTGACCCCCTCTTCTCCATTCAGCAGCAGCTCCCAGAGTTTTTATGAGTAGTTTGCTTTTCACTTGTGGCTCCTGGTTCTGAATGCTAGATGGCGCTATAACCTGATTGGTAAAGACTATCCCGACACAGGTCCCTCAAATGGGAATAGAAGTCATTTTAAAGCAGCCAATTTGGATGGGTTCACCCCTCTCCTTGAGAGGAGTGTTGCTGTCTTGTTCACAAGCAGAGATTAAAGGATTTGGTTGAAAGGAACAGCAGGGCACCCTCCTGGGGCTGAAAACACCGCCCAACTAGGGCAAGAACCTTAACTCACCATTTGCCTACTCCTGGATTCTATGCAGCAAGCAAATGCATGGGGGAAATGATCCCAATGCACAGTAGATCTGAAACAGAAGACTTTTCTTGGAAACCTGCCATGTAGGAATCTACAGAAATAAACCCAAGGGTCAGCATAGGAAAAGTTTGCTGAAATGAGATACAGAAAATGGCTGAAATTTTGCATCAGAAAAAAAAAAAACACTTGAAATAATCAATGCACTTGAAATAATTGATCTTAAATGACAAGAATTATCAGTGGAAACTATTCTCTTAAGTTTTAGTTATTCTGAGTTTAACTGAATTACACTTTGGGATAAATTAGACAAGAATGTTTTACTCGTTTGTTTTTGGCTTTTTGAAGAACTTTTGACTTACAATACCTGCAAAAACCCTGATTTAGAATTTTTTTCCAGTTGATTATTTCTGGAGAAGCTATCAATATGAATGATGAGTTAAGATGAAAACATTTTAGATTTGTGTTTAAGTGTATGTGGAAAGATATTTAAACTAATTGGAACATACCAAATTGGATAAAGTTGGAACATTAAAAATACTATGTTGCAACATTTGGCTCTCATACATTTGGAAAAAATGTAGCTAAACTGCTATCTTAAATCATTTACAAAAATAAATCCCAGTGCTCTAAAATCAGCAAAAGGTAGTATATAAAATAAGTGAGGCGACAAGTCCCAGTCTTAGTATAGATACTTGCAACTTCCTTAAATAGATCATATCTGGGATCTTTACAAAACTCAGTAAAAGAAAAGGCTAATAAGAGACTGTGGAATGACCAAGTTATATGAAAAATTATTATCATGGTAAGAGGAGACAGGTTTAATGGGGCAATCTGAATGTTCATGTCAGTCTTCTACAACACTGTAACCAAACACACATCACTGCCCTATGGCCACTGCTGGACATTTGCCAGGGGTCAGGGTCACGGAAAAGCTGAAATCCTGGCAACAATGTTAACAGGGAGTAATCAATTCATTTTATTTCCAAACATTTCACTGTTTTATGCATTTGTTAATACTTTTTAGGTTTTAAATATTCCTTAGAAATCACTGTGAGGAGATTAAGAACAACAAATAAATGAGGAGGTTAAGAACAGACAAATGAAGAAACCTTTTGTTAGCTTTATCTGCAGGGAGTTGGAGTCACCTACAATGATAAATTTTGGAGCATTTGTGAAATGAATATTCTGAAAAAACTAAAAAGATACAGGATTTCCAGAACATGGACTACATTCCTCATATTCCACAGTTAAGAATGATGATGTATATTTTTTTCTAATACAAAATTGTTTTACGTCTACCATCACCAAATAACCTTTGACCGAAGAGTGAATGAGCATGGATTAGAGGGTTGCTGGGATCAACCGCTTCCCAGGGGCCTCTCATGTCCCTGTCCCACACAAACAGAAATGTTTAGGTTTCCTGCTGGACTCAACCATCCACAAAGCCCACTCTGGGCTCCTGGCCAGGGCAAGAGTAGAGCTGAGGACGCTATGTCTTTTAAAGCCACTGGAGTATGTCAGAGGTTACCACGTACTCCCTCAGGGTATCTGCGGTTTAAGAATAGAGCACCAGAATGTTTCCTTGGTTTTGGAAGTTATTATTATTTGTTTTAGGGGAATCTGAGCTGGAACGGTGTTCCATGTCCCACCCCAGAGGAGAGTGCGAGATAAAGGAAGAGAAGGGGTCTCTCTCTGAGGTCACAGAGCAATCACTTTCCAACTCCCTCTGAAGGGAGGACTCCACTCAGGGACTCTGAAAGCGTCTCTGTTGACCTTCATGTTGTTGAATCTTAGAGACCCAGTCACGGCTTGCTGGACTTGGTTCTCCCACGGGGAAGCCTCCCTCTCCCTCTCCTACCCACACCCTCACCCTCTCCTGGGCTTCCTGAAGCCCTCTTGCCAGGGGTTTTTCTCTCTCTCTCTCCACCCCCTTCCTGTGCACTTCTCAAGGCTCTGCTGTTAGAGAAATCCTCTGAGCTCATCACTCACTTGTCAAATCCCAGCTTCTTTTCCTTTCCCCAACTGCAAACCTTTTGCCTATCTGAGTCTCCCTCTGTGCCTCCACTGGGGCCCTGCTGATGTCATTTAAAATTCTAACTCAGTTACATCAGGGCAGGATCCTTGTAGGCATATTGAGGTTAATTAGCAGGAGCCGCATTCATGTCTGTATGTAAGAACCAGAAAATGAATCAGTCCCAGTGAGCTCAAGGGAGGAGTAGCCAAGTGGGTTTCGAACAGCACAGGGACTCCACCTCTGGGGCCCCCTTGAGCCCACCCTGCCAGGGCTGAGTGCAGGCACAGGGGAGACCACTGCATTGCACCAGGCCTACTGCACAAGCTTCACAGGACCACTCCCTGCACTTCAGGCCAACGGTGAGGATGAGGGTGGGTGGTGTGGAGGGAGAGAGCAAGGGAGGGAGTACTCTCATCTCTGCTCCCTTTGGCCATGAATGCTTTTTCCTGGATGCCTGGTGTGAGCTTGCTGAAGGGGTGGGGAGCCTTCAGAAAAATGGCTCTGAATGCCAGATTTACTCAGATGAAATTAGGACATTCTGGATTATGCTAGACCAAGTTTGACACCAGTCCACAACCCCTCCACCCCTCATCCTAGGCCCAAATCCCAGACAGCTGAGACTTCTGGTGGTCACAGAGCAATTAGGGACATAACTCGGTGCAACTATCCAATCTTTTTTATTTGTTTGGCAGTAGTTGTTTTGTTAACACAGTCTTCCAGCATCTTCTTGCCACTGAGTTTTAAATACCACCACATGAAAGCAGCAACTTGCATAGCTTTTCATTTGTTTTAAAAACAAGATTTATTTATTTGCAAGTCAGTGACAGAAAGAGAAAGGGAGAGATAGCGAGAGATATCTCCTGTTTGTTGGTTCACTCCCCAGATGGTCCCAACAGCCATGGCAAGGCAAAGCTGAAGCCTGAAGTTAGGAACTCTGTCTTCCAGGTGCATAGCAGCAGCCCAAGAACTTGGGTCATTCTCTGTCTCCCAAGCACATTAGTAGGGAGCTGCATCTGAAGTGGAGCAGCCAGGACTCACACCCTTCTCTCCCACATGCCGCAGCTTAAGCCATGGTACAGTGCTGGTCCCTGGAGCCTATTTTTTCACCCTCTGTTACTCCAGTATCCGTTCCACATTTTCGTGGTTAGGACATCCAGCTGGTAATTTATCCCTTGGCTGCAATATGATCTGTCTGTGCTGGTGGCACATTAAGAATGCTCTGTGGAAGGCCAGTGGCATTGTCTGGGAGGCACATGGGGAGGTTGCCAAGGTACTTCTAGGAGGCTTATAACATTTTTCCTTTTATTTATTTTTATTATTGTTGTTGTTATTATTGATATTATTGGATTTGGGACTTGGTTACACAGATGTGTTCACCTTGTGAAAACTGATGGAGCATACCCTTAGAGAGTTCATTTTTTCTGTAGATTTCTAGAAAGGAAAAAAAGAAATGAATGAAGAAAAAGAAAAAATAAGAAACAGGCAAATAAAGCATGAGTCAGGAACCATGAGCTTAAGCATAAAATTGGGCCAGCAAGGACACATGAGCATTCACACACAACACATCTCACCACTCTCTACTGCCTCAAATCCGAATATCAGGATGGGGTTCCAGGAAAGTGTGCAGGTAAGAGCCTCAAAGCTGTATCAAGAGAACATCTGTGAGACCAAGATCCCTCCCAGCCCACAGAGCTCCCTTTGATCTTTAACCAACCTATTCACCACTGACCACGTAGCCTTTCTTCTCTTTATCACCAGATACAGGACTGTACCCGGTTTCTTTTTAGAGAGGCTGAATCTAAAACATGGTGTCTTTTCAGTGATTTCATGCAGATCTGAGTCTTAGGCATCTCACCAGAGATCCCAGCTGGGCAAAGTTTTTAGAGATCAAAGCCTTGAATGAGAACTGGGACTGACACCAACAAAACTCATACTCCTGAAGATGCCTTCATCCTTCAAACTCCAGGTCATACTTTGTCTTTTAGGCTAACTGAAGCCAATCCTTAAGCCTTTTGGTTATTACAGTTAAAATCAGTCTTCTATTCCTTCCAAAGATTGTTTCCTCAATCAGGGTTTGTTGTGTTTCTGTTTATTGTCTGTGCTCTTGAGTATGGATCACATTTTCCTATTTTTTTCACATGTTGAATAATTTTGGATGGTGTCCTAGACATTGTGAATGATACATTATAAACAATCTTGATTGTGATATGTTCTGGTTGTGATGTCTTTGTACTATATACATACATATATTCAACTATGTGTTGTGTGGCCAGTGCTGTGGCGCAGCAGGATAAATCCCTGGCCTGCACCATTGGCATCCCATGTGGATGCCAGTTCAAGCCCCAGCTGCTCCACTTCTGATCCAGCTCCCTGCTAATGTGCCTGGGAAAGCAGCAGAGGATGGCCCAAGTGCTTGGGCCCCTGCACCAACATGGGAGACCCAGAAGAAGCTCCTGATGCCTGGCTTCAGATTGGCCCAGCTCCGGCCACTGTGGCCATTTGGGGAGTGAGCCAGCTAGCGGAAAACTCTCTCTCTCTCTCTCTTTTCTCTCTCTATCTGACATCATATCCTCACTCCATTATCTAGCTCATGTGACTGCTCTAGACTCTGTCCTCAGTTTTTTCATGCCAGTAAAACTCCAGGTTTTTCAATTGGAATTTAAGAAGCCTTTCATGGCAGGAACTTGGAACTGCTCTTGGACTGAAACTCATAAAATAGTGGAAAACTCACCTAGAGCCATATCTACAGCTCATAACCAAATATCAATTGTCCTAAAGTCCTTACTTGTTTTCCCCTTCTCCGTATCAATTTCAGAGTGTAGCTTTTATATTGTACTTGTATGTTTTAAATTATGTATAACTTTTAGGTTATATATTTTAAAATATTTTATGCTTATAATATTACTGCTACTACTTTGTTAACATAATACATTTTAACATTTTTATTTAAATATGTAGGTAGTCCCAGTTCATCTATGTATTTAGTTGCTACATTAAATTGCTGCATTAAGTTGCCCCAATAGGAGATACTTGGCCAGGTTAATTGGCTTGAAACAACCTTGGAGCACTGCATGGACAGACCCAAATCTCCAAAGAGAATTAGGTATTTCCAAGGGAGACAGGAAAATTCCTATAAATGAGTAGGGCCTCTCTCTTCATAGATATGGCAAAAATTTGCATTTTCAGACACTATGGAAGTTTGATGTGGGTGCAGGAAGAAGAGCTGTTGGAGAGGACAAATGCTAATTAAACTGAATAGCCTCTTTCCATGAAACCAGCTAAAAGGAAGATGTGGGAGATATAAACACCCAGAAGAGGCCAAAGAAGTGCATGTGGGCCCAAGACAGGTTGCCCCACATAGAAGATGGCTTTCTCAATTTCATAATGATACTTGCTCTGCCATTACTGTGTGCTGAGGAATTAAACCTCCGATTTACATGACTATCCGCCCTTGTCATGAACACAAAATATTGCTCTTTGTTTTAATAAACAAAATGAAACAGCTCATCTTCCTAACTCTATTCCAGGCTTATGGCAGAACCCCCCTTCAGGGATTCGGGGACCTGGATCGAGGAGAGTCATCAGACAGGAAACACAGCTCTGTTTTTCTTTTCTTTTTTTTTCCCCCATAGAGATTGCTGTTCTTTCCATTTAGCCTTCATAAAGCATCTGGTCTCTCCAAGTGCTGACCTCATCCCTCAGAAAAATGCAGCATTGATTCTATTCAAGGCTTAAATTGTGGAAAACTTTATTTTTTCATTTCATTTAGTGTGAATTTTCTTTCCACAATACCTGATGCCCCCGTGCTCTCATTCCACTTTATGTTAAGTGTCCATCATGATAATGCACCATGTGTTTTCCATTGAATTGCCACCTACCTTATGGATGTCTTTGACCAAAGGCTGCTCCCAGTGGTTGACAGGAACAAAAGGACAAGGAAGAGGAGGAAAGAATATAAAGCTTGATGGAATCTGTGCTCATTTTTTGAAAAAGAGTGATAAGACACAGGAGACTGTGGTCCAGTAAGCTGATCAGGGAGGGGGCCTACGTGTCATGAGGGCATAGAAGACAGTTCTGTGTGGTCACCATGTAGATAATAGAACAGAAGAGGGACTCCACAATGCACTGTCTTATGTTCAGGCTACAGAGGCATCACAATTCCAAATAGGATTCATGCCCTACACACTTTAAAGCCTGATTATGAGACTGTCTCCCAAAGCCAACTTCAAATTTCCTCTCATATTTTACATCATAAAATTAATTAAGATATGAGAATCTGGACACATTCTCTAGAAAGCATTAGTGTTCGGGTTTGGAACCCTGAAGAGAGAAATATGGTGGGCAACACACATAGCTCACGGTGACATTAATTCTATTCCCTTTCCTCCAAAGCCATCCTTAAAATCATATGAAACATCAGGTGTCATCCCCTGCAACATCTAAGGCATGAATTGTTGATCACTTATAATTACCTGCAGGATCACCTATGGAAAAGTCATTGGGAGTGGGAAAAACAGTTTCTGCTGAATCCTGTCAACTCAGTCCTTACCGCTCAGAGAAATGCAGCTGAGAGGGAGCACCGCTCATATTTCTCAGATCTGGCCAAAGCTCCCAAAGATACATCTGTTTTCTTAATTTAATCTTTATGAAGCCATTACTCACCTCCAAGGTCTTAAATCCTTGCCAAATTCCAGGCTCTTTCCCCCTCACTTCTTAAGTCATAAAAATATGGAGGTTAAATCCAGACCTAAGTCAAGGAAATCTGCACACCAATAAAATAAGAATACTACATAATTAAGGCTGTAGGAGATAAGTCAATAGGGCCACATAAATGAAATGACACTAAATCTGATCTTGTGCTTTTATATAAGGAAATGGTGAATTAGGCATAATTAATTTGAGTGGAGGAATAAGCAAATAGGAAGAAAATAGTAGTCAACTACTCCACATTTCTCAATGAATCTCTCTTTAACTGCCCAATATGACCTTATCAACCAAGAGTTGGAGGTGTGAGGGTGCCCTCAATACTCTGCAAAAACACACTTGAACCAGGAAGATCCTTCCCAATGTGACTGCTGCCATTTTCTTTCTCTTCCTTGCAAAGTACCTGATAGTAGTTTTGTTCACAGAAATGGAGTACACAGCTTCATGCCAGGATAGTACATTTTAAAAATTTATTTATTATTTTTAGAGATAACATTTGTAATTTACATTATAGTCAAAGCTTAATGCTTCACTAAATAAATAGTTCAACAAACAAAAACAAAAAGTGACAAGATCATAGTCCAGCAGGAAAATAGGCAAGGGATTTAAACAATAATGTAATGAAAATACGCTCAACTTCATTCATAGAAATTTTAAAATAGTCTTGGAATTATTAAGACTTTAGTAGTATATATTCTATAAATTTGTTTGATAAAGATTTAAAACAAAACACTGTATTGGCAGCAAAACTGATACACATAAGGCATTTCTTTTTTAAAGCTCATTGCTGCTGAAAGTTTCAACATAAAATTCTCTACATCATATTATACATTATGATTGATCTCCTACACTTAGAACTCCACCTGCAGTCCTGGAATAACAAGACTCTTGAGGACCAGAGACTTTTCTATCCAAGAAGGCAATGAGGAGGGCACACAATACATATTATCTGTTAACTGAATGGTGCCGTCCAAGCTAAGCACTGATGTTTTCTTCCATGATTTTAATTCAAATTTAGTCTCCTTTGGTTTTCCATCTTACAGCATAGAAAATAAAACTTCTTTTTACATTTCTAAATCCAGGATTACTATTTCCCTACTATTTCCCAATCCAACATGTAATATGTTTATATAGACATGGTAGAAGATAGGGAGAGAAAATGTATTATTTCTTGTGGAGATATTGCTAAGACAACAGGAAAAAAGATAATGAAGAACCTTAGTGGGGTCTAGTGTTGTGGTGTGGTGGGCTAAGTCACTGCCTGCAATGCCAGCATCCCATAAGGGTAGCTGGTTCGAGTGCTGGCTGCTCCACTTCTGTTCCAGGTCCCCTCTAATGTGCCTGGAAATACAGCAGAAGATGGCCCAAGTGCTTGGGCCCCATGCACCCTGTGGGAGACCAGAAAGAAGATCCTGGTTCCTGACTTCAGCCTGGACCAGTCCCGACAATTGCAACCATTTGGGGACTGATAACAGTGAATGGAAGATCTCTCTCTTCCTCTTCCTCTTTCTCTCTCTGTCTCTGTCTCTCTGTCTCTCTCTCTCTTTCTCTTTCTCTTTCTCTTTATCTTCTCTCTGCCTTTCAAGTAAGTAAAAAGAAATCTTAAGAAAAGAGCCTTAGGTACATATTCATCACCTAATTTAAAAAATAAAATACCATAACTGTTATAATTTACATACAATAAAATTCACCTATTTTAAGTATACAGGTTAATGAAGTTAAAAATTACACCAGTATAGGGGCTGGCACCATAGTGCAATGGATTAATCCTCCACCTGCAGTGCCGGCATCCCATATGGGTGCCAGTTCTAGTCCCGGCTGCTCCACTTCCAGTCCAGCTCTCTGATGTGGCCTGGGAAAGCAGTAGAAGATGGCCTAAGTCCTTGGAACCCTGCACCTGCGTGGGAGACCAGGAGGAAGCACCTGGCTCCTGGCTTCAGATCGGTGCAGCTCTGGCCATTGTGGCCATTTAGGGAGTGAACCAACAGAAAGAAGACCTTTCTCTCTGTCTCTCCCTCTCACTGTCTATAAATAAAATTTAAAACAAATTACACCAGTCTAATAACCATAGGTATGATAAAGAAATGTTCATCACCCCTCAAAATTCCCTCTTTTCTTCAGCATTCAATACCCAACAAGCTGCAGCTCTAGGCAGATACTAGTAAGATTTTTCATCACAATAGGTTAGTTTCAAAACTTCATTTATGGACTATATTGCATATACTCTTCTTTTCCTCTTTTTTTTTTCCCCAAAGAAACATTTTATTTAATGAGTATGAATTTTGTAAGTACAGCTTTAGGAATAGTATATATCTTGTGTCTCACTTATTTTACTTAGCATAATATTCTTGAGGCTCATTTATACTGTTGCAAGAATCAATAGGGTTTTCCCCCTTTCTTAGATGAATATTATTCCATTTAATTGATATAACACACTTTTTTATTTGTTTATTCACCAAATTTTTGACAGAAATTTTGATTGTTTCCTCTTTTGTACTAGTATGAATTAAGCCATTATGTACATTTCTATAAAATTCATTCCATTGATAAGTTCTTTTTTCTTCTGATTAAATACCTAGAGTTAGAATTGCATAATGTGATGTATATGTGTTTACCAATATAAGAAATTAGGAACCTTTATTCCAAAGTGTGTATACCATTTTGTGATTACCATAATATACAAGTATAATAATTGCATGTATCTTTGTCAATGGTTGACATTACTATTTCAATTTTTAGTCATTTTACTGGGTGTATAGTAGTGTTTCACCATCCTTTTAAACTGTATTTTTCAGATGAGTAGTGCTGGTGAGCATTTTTATAGAGAATAGTGGCTACTCAGATATGTTACTGGGTGAAGTGTTTGATGAAAACTCATTTTTTATTGGATTGATTTTTTATTACTGAGATTTGATAATTCTTTACATAATAAATATACAAATCACTTTAAAAATATTTATTTATTTATTTATTTATAAGACCGAGTGATAGGGAGAAGAGAAAGCATAAGAGATCTTCCGGGCTGGCATCGTGGCGCGCTAAGTTAACCCTCTGCCTTGCTGGCGCTGTGGCTCACTAGGCTAATCCTCCGCCTTGCGGCGCCGACACACCAGGTTCTAGTCCCGGTCGGTGTGCTGGATTCTGTCCCGGTTGCCCCTCTTCCAGGCCAGCTCTCTGCTGTGGCCAGGGAGTGCAGTGGAGGATGTCCCAAGTCCTTGGGCCCTGCACCCCGTGGGAGACTAGGAGAAGCACCTGGCTCCTGCCATCGGATGGCGGTGCGCCGGCCGCAGCGCGCCGGCCGCGGCGGCCATTGGAGGGTGAACCAACGGCAAAGGAAGACCTTTCTCTCTGTCTCTCTCTCTCACTGTCCACTCTGCCTGTCAAAAAAAAAAAAATCCTCTGCCTCTGGATCCCATACGGGTGCCAGATTCTAGTCCCTGTTGCTCTTCTTCCAGTTCAGCTCTCTGCTGTGGCCCGGGAAGGCAGTGGAGGATGGCCCAAGTGCTTGGGCCCCTACACCTGTGTGGGATACTGGGAAGAGGCACCTGGCCCCTGCACCCAGGGGAGACCAGGAGGAAGCACCTGGCTCCTGGCTTCAGATTGGCATAACTCCGGCCATTGTGGCCATTTGGGGGGGTGAACCATCGGATGGAAGACCTTTCTCTCTCTCTCTCTGTAACTCTACCTGTCAAATAAATAAATAAATAAATCTTTAAAAAAAAAAAAAAAGAAGAAGAAGAGATCTTCCATCCACTTCCATCTCCAAATGGCTGAAACAGCTAGGGCTGGGCCAGGCTGAAACCAGGAGCCAGGAGCCAGGAACTCCATTTGGATTTTGCAAATGGGTGGAAGGAGCTCAAGCACTTGAGCCATCTTCAATTGCTTTCCCAGACACACACATTAGAAAGAATTTGAATTGGGAGTGGAACAGCAAAGATTTGAATTGGCACTCCTATTTTTTATGCTGGAGCTACAAGTGGTGGCTTAACACATTGCACCAGAATGCCAGGCCCAAAAATTATTTTCTGAAAAGTATTTATTTATTTACTTGAAAGTCAAAGAGAGAGAGAGAGAGAGAGAGAGACAGAGAGAGACAGAGAGAGAGAGAGGCAGATTTTGCATCTGTTGGCTCACTCCTTAATTGCCTGCAACAGCTAGGGCTGGACCAGAAGCAGGAATTCCATCCAGGTCTCCCACATGCGCGGCAAGAAACAAGTATTTGAACATAATCTGCTGCTTCCCAGGTGCATTAGCAGGAAGCTAGATCAGTAGTGGGGGAAGCCGGGACTTTAAACAGCATTCTGAGAAGAGATATGGGCATCCCAAGCTTCAGCTTAACTCATTGTGCCACACCATTTGCCCTGGTACAAATTCTCTGTTGGGTGTATGAATTATAAGAACTTTCTCACAATCTTTGGCTTAGCCTTTTATTTCCTTAATGATGTCTTTTTAAGACCATACATTTTTCCTGAAGCTTTGCCTAACATGCAGTTATGAATTCTTTATCCAATATTCACTTTCTAATTAGCTTTTAAGTTTAATTGATGGTCCATGTTAAACAATTTTTTGTGTGTGATGTGAAATAAAGGTGGAGGTTCTTGTTTAACCATTTGGATGACCCATTTTTCTTGCACTTTTGGGGAAGACTATCCACTCCTTATTGAATTGCATTGGAAACTTGGTCATAAACAAATTGACAATATATGCAGAGTTTATTTCTGAATTAGCTATACTGTTACAATGAACTATGTTTTAATTCCATGACCAATAACACATCATTTTTATTAGTATAGTTTTATAGTAACATGAAATCAGACAATGTGAATCCTTCAACATTTTTTTCAAAATATATTTGAAAACTCTACATATTTTGCATTTCTAAATTAATTTTAGAATAGCCTGTCATTTTCTGCAAAAAGGATCTTGTGATTTTATTGGATTTTTTTTCTGCCTATCCACTTTAGTAGAATTTGATATCTTTGTATTGAGTATTTCTGTCCATGAATCTGCTATATATTTTCATTTATTTAGGTCTTCTTTAGATTCCCATGGAAATAATTTAGAGTTTTGTGTAGAAGTCTTGTATATGTTTTACATATCTTCATTTCATGTTTGTTTTTGTTTTTATAAATAGTATAATTTTAAATAATTATTTTCAAATTACTTGCTGGAAGTAAAACGAGATGCAGTAAATGTCTACATTTTGATCTCATGCCCTGAAATCTTATAAAATTAATGCACAATTCTACTAGATGTCTCAGAGATTCTTTAGAATTTTAGATACACACTTACATATGATTTGTCACCAAAGAGTTATTTCAGCATCTATTATATCCATTTTAAAGTTCTAGTCTGTTAATACCATCACATCTGAGTCTGTTTTGACTGGTGAATTTTTCTCCTAGTTATGGGTCACATTTTCCTGCTTCTTAGCATATTTAGTAATTTTTGAGTAAATGCTGAAGACTGAATGCTGCATTGTTGATTATGAGGATTCTGTTGGGCTTTGTTCTGACAGGTAGTTAAGCAACCTGAAAATCAGGGCATTGGTTCTGAGGCTTGTTTTACAGCCTTATTAGAAAAGGGCTAGAGTTCCTTTTACTCTAAGGATAGTTTGGCATGTTACTAATGAGTCACCCTTTCTGGATTTCCACGGAATGTCTTGCTTGTTAAATGGAGTTTCTTCACTCTTCCTGGTTTATCCTGGAGCTTTCTCCAGCAATTCATGATGTCTAGGAATTGTTCAGCTTACAACAGCTCTGTGGTTATTCTCCACCCAACCACTTGGAGATTCTCCCACAAATGCCTGTTTTAATAACAGTTTCAATGGGACCACTAGGCAGATTTCTGGAGACTTTTAACGCATATTTTTTCTGTCTTTGGTTACCATCTCTTTTAAATTTCATATATCTCATCCTCCCTGAGCACTAATCTTGACCTCCTCATATCAGGGAGAATCCACTGTTTCTTGGAATTCCAATAAATTTGGAAGATGTCAGCAGAAATTAGTGCAGTTGTTTATTTCTTTTCTCTCAAGATTTAGATTCTATAATGTCTATTTCCAATGTTTTAAAATAATTGCTTTGCACATTTTCCAATTCTTTTGTTGTTTATGAAAGGAGAAGTCTGGTTGAAGTTCTAACTCAATGTTAAGACAGAAATCTTATTGTCTCTTCAGTTCTCATCTTTTATCTGCTTGAACTAAAACTTAAGGCACGTGTTGTTCATTGTAATCTGGGAGGATCCCATCAAGCTCACAGTATGAAAATACTTCTTGCTATTCTACCTCACACATGATCCTACAGCTTTTTACAAATTCAAGAATGCCATCTTCAATGCATTTCTAATTTTAATATTCTATTTTCTACTTGTTGGACTACCTGGAATTTTTACAAGAAGCTTTTTTGATTTTTATATACCCCTGAAAGCCCTAGAATGAAAATGATAATAGAAAGCACAATTTATATTTCTGTGGTTTGGGTAATAATTTAGAAACTGTTTACTTCAGTTTTTTCCCAAACCATTCTTGGTCTTCAAAGAACTCAATAAACTCACTAAGAACTGCAGTCTACTGTCACATTCTAAGATTATATAACAGGCTCAACAAATATGGCATATCCACGGTATGAACTATATGTAGCTTGTGGAGGGCTGACACAAGCTACATTATGGATGAATCTTGAATTCAACATGTCATGTGAGAAAAGCAAGACATAAAAGACTACACATTGTACAATTCCATTTATATGACTTATCTAGAATTGCCTATCAACATAGAATGTATGTTAGTGATTACTTAGGGTTGAAGGTGATATCTAAGCCATACGATGAGTTTGTAATAATGAAAATGTTCTAAAATGGGCTATAATGATGTTTGCACACATCTGTGACTATTTATAAAAAGAATATGGAATAATATACTTTAAATTACAGAATTAGATTGCATGTAAATTAAACCTCAATACTGATTTTTAATAGATTATCAAAATTCACCATCAGAATCCAGAATCCAGATCAGAGATAAGTATATGGGCAATGTGTAAGGAAATGTTCACAGAATTAGGTGTTTATTCTATATGTATATTCCAGAAAAAACAGTTCTTTAGGAAAAAAGCAAGCATTTTCAAATGTGTACATGATATTCATGGTTAGTTACTGAGGTGGCAATTGTAGAGCAAATATACAGAGGGCCAACTTGGAATTTGGGCATATAGAGAAGCCTGAAGAAAAAGAGAAAAATCTGTAACTTTTCCTACCAGTGACCTCAGAGAAGGGTAGAACATGAGTAAGGACTCTACACAGAAACAGGAGGGAAATACTTTCTGACAGGGAATGAGTCTCCTTGATCTACTCATCAGCATTTTCTCCTCCCCTATCCCACCTGAAACCTTATATATGAATGAGACATTTTAGATATTTCACTGGATTCTGTGGCTTCCTGGAAAGTCTGTATGTTACTAGTTCGAGTCTGTCTTTCCTACAGTTTCATATATGTAGAGTCATACAACGCATTTTTTTTTAGGCTAGCTCCTTTCACCTAGCACAATGTCTTTAATTGTCATATATGCTGTGGCCTATATCAGTAGTACCTCCTTTTGATTGCAGAGTAGTGCTCCACTGCATTAATGAACACACTGACATGTGTACATGCATGATTTGGTTAAAGGTCATTTAGATATCTGGATTTGAACTACTCGGAATAAAATGGTTGCATATATTTGCGAACAAGTATTTTTTGCAAACATTTAATTTCATTTCCATTGGAAAAAGAACTAGGTGTGTTCCTTAATTCTTTTTGTAAGTATATTTTTATATGAAATTGACCAACTCTTTTTTTAAGTGATTGTACTCGATGATTTTAATTCTTGAAAATACATGTTTTTTTTTTTTTTGTTTTTGTTTTGGACCTAAGGACCTGGGCCATTTTCTTTTTTATTTTTTTAAATTGATTTATTTATTTGAAAGCCAGAGTTACACAGAGAGAGGAGAGGCAGAGGGAGAGAGAGGTCTTCCATCCGATGGTTCACTCCCCAGATGGCCGCAATGGCCATAGTTATGCTGATCCGAAGCCAGGAGCCAGGAGCTTCTTCCGGGTCTCCCTTTCAGGTTCAGGGGCCCAAGGACTTGGGCCATCTTCTACTGCTTTCCCAGGCCATAGCTGAAAGCTGGATTGGAAGTGGAGCTGCTGGGACTAGAACTGGCACCCATGTGGGATGCTGGCACTTCAGACCAGGGTGTTAACCACTGCACCACAGCGCCGACCCCGAAAATACATAGTTTTTAACTCTCTTAAGCATTCAGTAAATTTACCATGTATGCTTTTATAATCAGGACCTGTAACAAAAACTATACCCACAATAACTTTTGAGAATTTAAAATTATACATTTATTTGCGTTCACATCCCCGTGCTTTTCCATTCCAATTTAAAATTGGAAGAAGCAGTACCTTTAATCTATTTGGAACACAAGACAGGAAACCCCATAGTCTTTTTGTATTTTTGATGAAGAATGTTAACAAAGGATTTTGCAGTATATTTTAAAAGTCATGTAGAATCTCATTTCTATGACCATTTTCTTGCAGAGAATAATATATCTGTAATTTAGTTATTTTTTGTAAAACGTATTTCTTCAATCTTTGCATTTGTTTGCAATTAAACAGAAAAACTTCACATTTGCTCATGCATACATTTTCTTGACACAATGAAGGATTTATAGATAAGAAAAAGCCATTTGACCCACATTCTCAACACTCCCTCACACAATATCCAAGGACATTCCCTAGAGGTAAATGGTGTGTATCTAACTAAATGTTTTTCCTGTGCGTTTTCTTTCTTATCTTGAAGATATATGTGTTTTTGTCATCACCTCTTTTCCCTGTGTGTGAACTCTGGTCTTTTCCTAGTTGATTTTTAGCTGCTTTTACTTGCAGACAATTTAAGGATTAAAATTCTATTTTTGAAGGTATTTTCCTCAAATTGGTGGCTCACGAAGCATGGATTACCTCACAACACAGGAAAGACGGTAGAGTAATCCCATATTTTGCCCTGCAAAAAGACAGATGACCATCGTTCAAGGCTTAAGTATTGGTTTGTATATTATCTGCCACCTCACTGGTAAGCTATGTCACATGTTTTTATTCTAATGTTATTGTAGAACATTAATTATTCAATGATTTCTGCATTAGATTAGGCTAGATTATATTGTGGTAATAAACTTAACTCAAAGTATGTGTGGCTTAAAACAATGCTAGCTCACTTTCTGCCCACACTACACTTCCAACATAGAATGCTCAGGGCCTGTCACCTGCACAGTTTCTCAAGGACCTATGACCTTCATGCAGCGTTTTGGTTGTTACTCCTTGAGGTTCCTCCCTCCCACATTATAAATCTGTAGCTTCATTTGAAAGTTTTATCCCCCTCTCCAACTTCACTTTGCTTGATGCTTTCTTTGGTCAACAAATGGCCCACTGTTTGACAAAATTCAGTCCAATATTTATTTCAAACCATGGACAGAATTGTGCAGTAAAAAGGAAAAGGTATGTTTTTGAGAGCCATTATTGATAGTAATTACAAAACAAGAATTTGAGAATGAAGTAAATAAACTCTGAAGACTTCATGTCAAGGGACAGAAAGCTGTCCCAGGAAAGGTTTGACAAGGCGTGACAATCGCAAAAGTAATACACAGTGTTCCATGTGCAGAATAGGCTTCAAAGAGATCCTGCTGGGCACGGATGACCTGTTTTGGTCTGTTCACAGAGAAAATGACTTTTATCACTTCTCAGCCTTTTGGCTAACATCAAGCATAGAGAAAATGACTTGAACTACAGTATTTTCTAGAGAAATATATACTAACGTTTCAAAGAATATTTAAAATGCCCTAACTCTTGCTGCTGTTTCCCACAAGAAAGGTTTTTGGAATTAGATAGCCTCACACAGAAGTGCAGCATCTATCACTAAAATTGGGGTATGACAAAGTGCTTAGACCCCTGAATCTGCTCCCTTCTTTCAAATTTTTGTTAAAATAACATATGCAGAGTGCATACACCTTCAGAGATAGTGACTTAAATGATGAAATACCATTTTTATCTCTCCATTTAACATTTCCACTAGGGATCTTTCCCAATTTGTGTTTTTTTAAAAATTGGCCACACATGCTTTGGCATGACTCCCATGCAGAGTCAATGACCCTTCCCTTGAAACTGGGTGAACTTGTGACTACTTAGACTAACAGGTGATGGCTGGGATGCTATGTGGAATCTGAGTGAAGGTCACAGAAGGTATGCTGCTGTGCTTTGATCAGTAGTACACTTACTATTTAAGTCTAAGCCACGATGTACAACATCCAAATAGGAGTCCATGCTCTGAATAATTCTAAACCACATGGAGAACTGCTGTTGACAGTTCTAGCCTTTGAAACATCTCCACATAGGTATGAGAAATTGAGCTATTTGATGATTCTAGCCCCTAAGTATTTGAATCACCCACACATTTGTGTCTTCCCAGTTGAAGCCACAGATATTATGAAACAGAGAAATCTCTTTCCCATATTAGTTAATGCTCAGTGAATCCATGCACATAGCAAACAGTTGTTCCACTGGCATGGTTTATTGCACTGAAACTGATAATCAGAACAGAGCTCATGCTTCAGCATTACATGTGGTCAAGGTGTCACAAGGATGAGCAAGATATTTAACGTATAAAATATCTCTCTGCAAATGGCCTAGGAATATAAAATGTTTTAATGGGAAATAGTGAAAAAACAGTATTACTTGTTTTCCTAAGATCAGCAAAGGTCTTCCTAAGACATAGTGTAACTTCATTGTGATTTGCAGGATGTTAGTACCCTTAGACTCTATTGTAGGTCCTAATTCAGAATTCTTATTTATTCTGTTTCTTAAGTAATAGAATCATTTAATGTTTAATCTTCCTCATTTAATTTAAATTAGCTTAATTGAAAATCCAAGTCCACCATGTTGCATATGAACAGGTAGCTGGTGGATGGAGCAATGTTTATCTTGGTCAGTACATTGCTGAGACAGATAATGGCTTATTAATTTTAGATAGAGGAGAAGACAGACAGTAAGACAATGATAATGGGCTGCCTTCCTACACTATCTAAACTTTAGCACTTTATACTACCTACCCCAAATTCCTAAGGAGTGCTCTGGGTCAGGGACATACATATCTTCAAAGAGCCATGCAGGAAACATCATCAAGGATTTTTTAGTAACTGTACCACCTTTTCTTCACTTGGCTGCTGCTAGCCTTGCTATGATGTAAGAAGACAAAACACATAAATATAACTTGGATAGAGATTTCCTCACCGAGGATGTAATTAAAACATTCTGGTTTGGAGCATTTGACTGAATGAATAGCATAACAGAACAGATAACACAAGTGCTAACAATACTTCTCCAGTTGCCATAATGGCTGAAACTGTGCTGAAGCCAAAGTAAAGAACTGGGAACTCAATGCAGATTACCCACAAGGGTGTCAGGAACCTGATTATTTTAGCTGTTATCACTGATTTTGTGTTCTGCATTAGCTGAGCATTGAACCCCGGTATGCCTATATGCAATGTGCTTGTGTTCACCAGAATCTTAACTGCTAGGATAAACATCCACCTTGACTATGTGTAAATGGTTAATTGTATGGCATATGAAACATATCTCAATAACTGTTACTGTTACTGTTTGTTACTGTTACAAATAAAAGAAAAAATAAAGATTGGACTATAAAGCATGTAGAGGGGCAGGCAGAAGGAACAAACCATGCCACAGCCTTCCTCCATTGCAGTTACAAAGAGGACTACAGAGTTTTCTCAAAAGTATATGCAGGGTTGATGTCAACCTTCCAAGCTCACGAAGCAATATAGTTCTCTTCCTTTACCCACCTTTCACTCAAGGTCTTTTACCAACTACTGCCTGTTACCAATCTTATGCTTCTTTGGTTATGTTGAGATTTCAATCCATATGTTGAAAGTTCCACTCAGTAATAGGAGAAATCAGGAAGCACATCTTTAGCTGCCTCAGCCCTCAGCATGAAGAGGCTTCTAGCAAATAACAGCTCATCTTTCGGGGTGAGGTTGTTAGGGTACAGCTCAGACTTGAGACCCAGAATAGCTCTTTATGTGCTGCAGCTGTCCTATTCACGATGCTGCCCTCAGGTCTTATTGCTTGCCTGTGACCTCTCCATGTCAGGGAACACGTGAAGTCATTTGTCATCAGAATGTGTTTGCCCATTCCACTGTCACATTACAGAAAGACCTAGAGGCCCAGAACCAAAAGGAAAATGTGGAAAGGGCTGATATGCTGTTTATTCTCAAAATCAGTCTCGGAGGAAGCATGAATTTTGTGGCAAGGAGAGTGGGAAATCCAGGAGGATGAATTCTCTGCTATGAAACGACTCAGGGTACACGTGCCACAATATCACTAAAGCCCATAGAACCTTTCACGGTTCTCAGCCCGCCAGATGACTATTTTTTTTTCCCTAGAAAGGAAATTTACACAATTAGTTGATTGGACACATTTCCCCAGAATGTGCAGCTTTCAACATCTTGAGAATAGATGTCACAATAATATACATGCACTTGTGCCTACCACTGAGTTCTACACAACAGTCTTCCTGGGGTCCTGATACTGAGCACACTGAAGTCACCACAAACATACTCAATAACAGACCAAGTAGTTAAAGCGTTGCAGCTTACATATTTGAGGCTTCACAAACTATATTCATTCCTCTAAATTTCACCCTTTGCCAAAATCCAATCTGCTTTTAATTTCACATCCATAAACAGATGATCACATCTAAGGCTTTTTAAAAAAACCATCTTATACAGCAACCTAAGCCCTAACCCAAGTCATAGTGGCTAAGACCTACATGGCAGCGCAAGATAAATGAAAAGTGGATTTTAATCAGTCTGTACATATGTAAAGAAAAATGGATGATTAAAATGCTGAGCTCAGGGAGTTCTGTAACTTTCAAAGAAAGAATTCCAGGTTAAAGGCTAGAATGAGTCTCATAGTTAGGGTCTAGAGTTATAGATATCAGCATCAACTCATGCTTGTTTTAATATACTTACATATACATAGATTTAGATATATGAGCATATTACAAAAATTCATGAAAACTCAGGGAATCTTTTAATCCATTTTCCATGAACTTTTGGAATAAGTCTTATAGAAAAATAGCAATATTAAAATGTGGGTATACAGGGCTGGTGTTGTGTCACAGTTGAGTTAAACTGCCGCTTGCTAGTCTGGCATCCACACTGGAGTGCCAGTCCAAATTCTGGCTGCTCCATTTCTGATCCAGCTTCATGCTAATTGACCCATGAAGGCAGAGAAAACTGGCCCAAGTTCTTGGGCCCCTAACACCCATGTGGGGGACTTGAATGGAGTTCCTGGTACCTGATGCAGACCTGGATGTTGAATCCATTTGGGGAGTGAACCAGCATATGGAAGATTGCTATCTCTTTCCCTGTTTCAGTCTATCTCCATCATTCTGCCTTTCAAATAAATAAGCTTTTTACTTTATTAAAAAAGAAATATGGGTACATATAAGTTCAAACATATTTTCAAGTTTTGTTTGCTGAAAGGACTTAGAAGCAGTGACACTAGAGTATCAACAAGTACATCAAGTTTTGGAATACCATTTTTAATTTAAAACGATAAAGTTCCTTAGAGAAATACTTGATTGTAAGGCTAAGGCAGAAGAAATAAATATAAATCTCAAGCATCTTACAGTTTTAGAAAGTAATAAAGTAATAAAAATTCCATATAGATTTGCCCTTATTGATATAGCTAAACAGCTGAATGAAATTATTAGACAGGAAAGACATAATAGATTGGCCAGACCAAAAAAAATTGCACACATTGAAGAGTCAACTTATCTTTAACAAGCATTCCCAGAACGCACAATGTGGAAAAGATAGTCTCTTCAACAAATGATACTGAGAAAATTGGATATCCACAAGCAAAAGAGTAAAACTGGACACATATCATACACAAAAATCAAATAAAAATGGAGTAAAAACTTAAATACAAGAAGTGAAGCTGTAAAATCCAGGAAGAAAGTATTGGTAAAGATTTCTTGGATATAACACCAATATCTTAGGCAACAAAAGCAAAGATAGACAAGTGGGACTATGAAACACTAAACAGCTTTTGCATAGCAAAGGATTGAATAAACACAATGAATAGACAACCTATAAAAGGGAGAAACTATTGGCAAATTGATAACAGATAATGGGTTGCTGTTCAAAATGTATAAGGACTCCTGCAACTCACTAGCAAAAAAAAAAAAAAAAGCTAACCAATTAAAAAAATGACCAAATGTTGTGAGTAGCTGTTACTCCAAAGAATTTATTCAAATAGCCAATGATGTAGGAAATGATGCTCAATATTGTGAAACAGTAGGGAAACATAAATAAGAACATTAATGAGAGATCACCGTATAAAAACTGTTAGAAAGCCTATTATCAAAAACCAAAAAACAAATATAGAAACAAAAATAAACTGTATTTGTTAGTAAGAATGTGAGTTAGTAAGAATGCTCTATATGATGGATGTTAAAAATAGACCATAAAGGCTGCTGCCATGGCTCAATAGGCTAATCCTCCTCCTGTGGCACCGGCACCCTGGGTTCTAGTCCCAATCGGGGTGCCGGATTCTGTCCCGGTTGCTCCTCTTCCAGTCCAGCTCTCTGCTGTGGCCCGGGAGTGCAGTGGAGGATGGCCCAAGTCCTTGGGCCCTGCACCCACGTGGGAGACCAGAACACCTGGCTCCTGGCTTCAGATCAGCGTGGTGCGCCGGCTGCAGCACACCAGCCATGGCAGCCATTGGAGGGTGAACCAATGGCAAAGGAAGACCTTTCTCTCTCGCTCTCTCTCACTGTCCACTCTGGCTGCCAAAAAAAAAAAAAAAAGAAAGAAAAAAATATGTGAAATGAGAGAGAGACAGAAAAACCTGTCAGAACAGGACTCTCCAGTAATAGATCCCACATTGGAGAACCTGTGTTTGATTCCTGGCTCTGCTCCTGACTCTAGCTCCCAGCCAATGCAGCAGATGCCCAAGAGGCAGTGGGATGACTCAAATTGCTGGGCTCCTGTCACTCCTATGGGAGACCTGGATTGTGTTCCTGGCTCCAACTTTTACTCACCCTCAGCCATTGCAAGCATTTAGTGAGTGACACTCTCTCCACTTTTGTATCTCTGTCTCTGCCTGTATCTCACATAAATAAAATAATTTTTTAAAAATTAGATACATAATCATAACATCAAACATTAAAAATGTGGAGGTAGTGTAGTAAAATTTTATATTGTCTTATGTGAGATCAAATTTAGGTTGTTTTCTTAAAATAATTGGTAACAGCACTATTGTATTTAATAGGGTTTGATTTAAAGCCTGTTTTTTTTTTTAAAGATTTATTTATTTATTTGAAAGTCAGAGTTACACAGAGAGAGGAGAGGCAGAGAGAGAGAGAGGTCTTCCATCCAAAGGTTCACTCCCCAGTTGGCTGCAGTGGCCGGAGCTGTGCTGATCCGAAGCCAGGAGCCAGGTGCTTTCTCCTGGTCTTCCATGTGGGTGGATGGAGTTTCTGGCTCGTGGCTTCTTCCCTGCCCAGCCCCAGCGTTACAGCCATTCAGCGAGTCAACCACATAAGGAGGGTCTCTCTCTCTCTCTCTCTCTCTCTCTTTTCTATTCTGCCTTTCAAGAAAATAAAGTAGGGAGAAACAGAGATCTTCTATCCACTAGTTCACTCCCCAAATGTCTGTAACTGTCCAAGTTGGCCCAGTCAAAACCAGGAGCCAGGTACTCCACCTGAGTCTCCCACATGAGTGGCAGAGACTCTACTACATCGATCATCATTTCCTACCTCCCAGGGAGCACATTAGTAGAAAGCTGGATGAGAAGTATGGAGTACCCAGAGCTTGAACTGGCACTCCAGTATGGGACATGGACATCCCAAGCAGAGACTTAACTCATTGTGCCACAATACCTATTTCTAAACATTTAAAAATTTTAATTAGTAATTTTTTTTAACAAATTCAGTATAGTTTGTAGATACAATTTCTTTTTTTATTTGACAGGTAGAGTTATAGACAGTGAGAGAGAGAGAGACAGAGACAGAGAGAAAGGTCTTCCTTCCATTGGTTCACTCCCCAAATGGCCGCCACAGCCAGTGCTGCGCCGATCCAAAGCCAGGAGCCAAATGGCTCCTCCTGGTCTCCCATGCAGGTGCAGGAGCCCAAGCACAAGGGCCATCCTCCACTGCCTTCCCAGGCCACAGCAGAGAGCTGGACTGGAAGAGGAGCAGCCAAGACCAGAACCCGGCACCCATATGGGATGCCAGCACGGCAGGAGGAGGATTAACCAAGTGAGCCACGATGATGGCCTATCGATACAATTCCTTATTTAGTGAAGCATTAAACCTTTTCACTATAATGTAAATTCAAAATGTTATCTCAAAAACTAAAAATAGAAAGAAAGGGATAGGGAGGGAGGGTGGGAGTATGGGGAGGAAGGGAACAAAAAATATTTTAAAGATTTATTTTAAATTTATTTGAATGAGTTACAGAGAGAGGAGGAAAGAGAGAGCAAGCTAGAGAGAGTGAGTGAGCAAGAGAGAGAGAGAATTTTGTATCAGCTGGTTCACTCCCCAAATGGCAGCAATTGCCACGGTTGACCCAGGCTGAAGTTTGGAGCCCAAAACTTCTTCCAGGTCTCCCACGTGGATTTAGGGGTCCAAGCATGTGGGCCATCTTCCTCTGCTTTCCTAGGTGCATTAGCAGGGAACTGGATTGAAAGTGGAGCAGGCAGGTCTCAGACTGGTATCCATATAGGATGCTGCCATTTTAGGCAGAGGCTTAACTGCTATGCCACAATATCAGGTCCAGCAATTTTATTTACATTGATCTTATTGAAGATGAGAGTAGAATGGTGGTTACTAGAGACTTAAAAATTTTGGTGGGTAGATGGGTGGATCAGACAGTGGCTGATCAAAGAATACAAAATTAGTTTTGGGAAAAATAAGTTTAGTATATCTATCACCCAACATGGGGACTATAGGTGAAGATTTTATATGATATTGTTAAAGAAAGGCTAGGAGTCAGGTGGGTCTTGTCTGGAGTGAGCAGAACAGCCACACTCAAGAGGGAAGGTGTCAGAGAAATTGGGAAACTTATCAGGCTGGGAATTCACTGGGAGGCTGGAGGAGCTGAGCTGTACTTCCCTCATCTAAGATGTGGACCCTCCCCCACCTCCAGAATAAAGAATCTTAACCTGGAAAAAATGCTAAAAACATTGATGTTAAGTGTTCTTGCCACAAAATATTAACAATTAAGGTAATATATATGTTAATTAACTAAACTGAACCATTCTATAATGTGCATAGACTTCAAACCATCAGGATTGACAAGGTTAACACATTCAGTTATCTGTCAGTTTTGAAATAATAAAAAATTGATTATACTAAGACATTGCAGGAGAAAATGAGTGAATTATTTAAATACAACACATCTCCACAAAAGCCATTTGTAACACTAATAAACACATTAAAAGTTGCACTTTAACTTTTACTTTTTCATGAACATGAAGATTTTGGATCTTCTTGTTTTAAATATTTCAAATACTGCATTGGAGTACAAAGAAGAGTTCAATAAGCACTCATAAAGTTAGTGATTCTTACAACTTTGCCACATTTTGTTCCTATGTAAATTTTATTCATAAACATACAATTTTTTGTGAAAGTAGGGATGAATATATGAATATCACATAATGTGTAATCCTTCACAAAGAACATAAATTGAGGAAAGATTGGTATATAAGGGACATAATTCATTTAAGATAACAATTATAAAAAATATATATATATATACAAAAATATGGCATCCATACATTTATTTTACTATATATGTATATTAACTTCCACATATGGGAGAAAATATGTGGCATTTTTTGTCTTTCTATGTCTGGCTTATTTCATTTAATATAATGACATAATTCTATCCATTTTGTTAAAGATACACCTTTAGAAACCAGGGAAATACAAATGTATAATAACATGAGAAATACTTCACAAATCTGAAAAATATATTGCTAAGTATAAATTTGAAGAGACTACATACTGTATAACTGCATTTATATGACACTCAAAGGAAAAAAAATGATGGCAAGAGTAAACCCATTTGTGATTACTAGGTATTTAGGGGGCAGTTAGTTTGAATAGAAGATTTATTGCGGATTTCTTTTAGGGCAGTGAAAATAATCAGTATAATATCATATTCATGAAAGTATAATACTCTTTCAATTAATTTATAACTGTATATGGAAAGAGTAACCCTACATGTATGCAAATTTAGAAATATTATTTTGTAGTTTTGGGGCTCTCAGGAAAGAATATAGACAAAATAATATAATTGTATTATCAGTGTAGGAAAGAACCTCACTGAAAAGAGTGGGAGGTAAGGTTGACTTCAGAAATTTAGGAAATAAATGAAGATTCTATGTCTAAAGTCTAACAGGTTTATACATAAACATTGTATTTTAGTTGATAAAGTTGTTTTTTGTGGGATATGGATTAACAATTCAGAAATAACTACACATACATTTCTGGAGTGGATGGCTAAGTAAATGAAAACAACTTACTGTTAGAGTGGGAGGTTAGGTACAAATTAATAGGGATGGGTAGACTGATCCATGTGGTACTGGATTCAATTATGTGATGCTGATGCCATTAGTAGGAATCCATACTTATATAATATAGATATTTACGAACATGGGTGGAAATATATATATGAGTTTGTATGTATGTATATATATATATGTGTATATATATATGTGTTTGTATACACAGACACACACACACACACACATATATATATATATATATATATATATATATACACTTTACTACTTTACTCTCTCAACTAAAAAGGTTTATAATGAATAGAAGTTCTGGTGTCAATGAGTATGCTCCATGCCCCGAATTCTGTTCCTAAAACCATTCTCCAATAAAAGGAACTGAATCTACATGAATAACTGTGGATGTGTTTGGATGTGGAATAAACACATTAACCTGGAGCACCTTGTACTTTCCGAACGTAATAAAATACTAAAAACAACATGAGCAAGAAACTAAGCAAACAGGCAAAAAATGCAACATAAAAATGTGGATATTTCAGAATTATATATCAGTCAATTGAAATATCTTCCAAAAACCAACACTGGAACAATCTGTGCAACACTAAAGATTAAGTTGCATAAATAAGTATAAAATAAATATCCACTATTATATACAATATTCTGAATTATATAAACAAGATTGAATAAATACATATAAAGGAGAATAACAAATTGCACATGATGAATATTTCAAATCATTTTTGTAGATAGCACTGCCAATAAAGAGATAGAGTGCATCTCCCAATTTCTTAAGCATATCTGTGTATACGGAATTATTTTCAATACATATAACATGGAAAGAAAGAAAAGGAATAATTTTGCAATGCAAAAATATGACAAAGATTACTTCATACAGGTAAAGAAATTATAATCAACAATTGTAAATCATATAGTTTATGCCCTTGATATGATGTGCTGAAAATGGCATTTCCTTTTTTGTGCTGTCTTCACTAAATCTATACACCTAACTAACCATGGGATAGAACACTGAAAAAAACCCTAATTAAAACGTATCAAAATGGACTGGCATTTACGGTGAAAGCTGGCTGTTGAAATTATTTTTTGTCTTACAATTCAGGGAATATATTTATATTTTTATATGAAAAAGATGCCAATATCATAAAAAGAATCAGGAAAATAATTTTCAAAGAGTCTAGAGAAATATGATATCTAAATATAATATGTATCTTGCATGTAATCCTGTAACAGAAATTGGAAATCAAATGAAGGAGATATGTATAAATTGTGAATATTATTTAATGACACATAATACTGATTTGATAATTGTGACTAATGTGCTACATTAATTTAAGAGATCAATAATAAAAACTGAGTATATAGAGAGTCTCTATATAGAGTCAATGAATTAAGACTAGGAATGTTTCAGATTTTATATTCAGATTTTGGAAAATTTACATAAAGATAATGAGTTATCATGGGGATAGGACCCAAGTATAAATACTAAATTCATTTGTATTACATAAGCACCCTAAATACATAGCCTGAAGGTAATTTTGCATATTTTTGGTGCATCTGCATTTTGACTGAGATCTGTCATATGAAGTCAAGCATAGACTTTTTCACTTATGGAACAATGTTAGTGTTCCAATAATTTCAGCTTTCTGAGCATTTAGGTTTCAGATTTCCAAATTAGGGATACCTATCTTCTGATAACTTTGTATTAGTTCTACAAGTGTAAAATTAAAGTACAAAATTAAGATGTTAAGAAGTTTATTTATTTTTAAAAAGATTTATTTATTTGAGAGGTAGAGTTACAGACAGAGAGAGAGAGAGAGACAGAGAGAGAGACAGAGAGACAGAGACAGAGACAGAAAGGTCTTCCTTCCATTGGTTCACTCCCCAGATGGCTGCAACGGATGGAGCTGAGCTGATCGAAAGCCAGGAGGCTAGTGCCGTGGCTCAAACCGGATTCTGTCCCGGTTGCCCCTCTTCCAGGCCAGCTCTCTGCTGTGGCCAGGGAGTGCAGTGGAGGATGTCCCAAGTCTTTGGGCCCTGCACCCGTATGGGAGACCAGGAGAAGCACCTGGCTCCTGGCTTTGGATCAGCGTGATGCGCCAGCCACAGCGTGCCGGCCGCGGCGGCCTTGGAGGGTGAACCAATGGCAAAAAGGAAGACCTTTCTCTCTGTCTCTCTCTCTAACTGTCCACTCTGACTGTCAAAAAAAAAAAAAAAAAGCCAGGAGCCAGGTGCTTTCTCCCAGTCTCCCATGTGGGTGCAGGTGCTCAAGGACTTGGGCCATCTTCTACTGCTTTCCCAGGCTATAGCAGAGAGCTGGATTGGAAGAGGGGCAGCTGGGACTAGAACCAGTGCCCATATAGGGTACTGGCGCCACAGGTGGAGGATTAACTTACTGCGCCACGGCACGAGCCCCAAGAAGTTTATTTTTAAGTAAATGCAAATCTTAATAAATGGACATTAGAAATAGTGTTGATTTATTCTTAGTGCATTTCCCAATCTCATCTTTTTCCTTACTCATTGATCATAGGTATTATTTTGTATTCTCTATTTCCTATAACCCTATTTTTAATTATTTTCTTGCCTGCATATTTATTCTTAAATGGTGTGTTGTTCAGTTTTCCTTATCTTCAAACTTAGAAAAAAGTGCTTACTCTAATCCATAACCCTAGACTAATCATGAGAAATCATCAGAAAACTCTATATTGTGAGATACTCCAAAATAGTGACCCATGGTTCTCAAAGGTTAAGAGAATATGTGAAGACTGAGAAATGATACCAGGTTAGAAAAGATTTGATGTAGTAAGAAAATCTGAAATTGTACCTGCTGATCTTTCTTTCAATATACACACTATTGGATGCTAATCCTCTCCCCATGAGTGTGGGAAGGGAGCAATCGAATATTACTAAGCTGATAGTTTGTCATAGGTGATTATGTTACATAAGACTGTTGTTTATTTATTGCTAGTAAACTCCTTCCCTTGACAGGTTTTATGAAATATTTTAGCCACATGAGAGAAGATGACATGCGAAGGAATTTATCAAGCCCCTAGCCAGTGGCCTGAAATGCATCATAAAAACAACCACTTGAGCTTTGAAGGGTATCCTTCACCTACTGAGACATCAATTGATCCTTAAGCCTTGGCCATTCTCTATATCTCTGGATTCTTTTCCCAGGGAACAGTTACAATAATCCATACGAATATTTTTAAGCTAGTGAATTATGTTAGGCAGGAGTAAATAAGTAATATACCTAACAACTCAATGTAATGAGACTCAATTCTGGAACAGAAAAATGACATTACAAGAAAACTTGGTAAAATTTGAAGAAGGTCTAGTTTTTTCTAATCATTGCCAGCTTCTCAGCTTTTTAAGGTATCAACATTACAGGAACTTGCAGAGTATATGAAACTCTCTGAAGTGCAAAATTCAAGGAGGGGTTGGTGCTGTGGTGCAGTGGGTTAATCTACCATTTGGGAAACTGAAAATGACTTTACTATGCTCTCTTTACATGTATCTCCCAAACCCAGTTTTTGCCTTTGGAGCCTTTACAAATCCAAATACTACTTTTTAAAAGTTTATTTTTAAATAATTTTATATTTACAGAAAGTTGCCCAGATATGAGGGTATTTCAAAGAATTAATTAAAATGGAATTAAAAGATAACTTTATTTTGGTGCAAAGATTTGAAATTCATATACAGTTTTTTCATAATGCTCATTTTCTTTGAATTTGTATTATATTTATTTTTATTTACTTGATAGGGAGAGTAGTGGTGGGGGCCAAAGAGACACAAAGAGACTTTCCATCCATCGGTTCCCAACCCAAATGGATGTAACAACCAGGGCTGGACCAGCCCAAAGGCAGCATCCCAGAACTCTTTCCAGATCTCCCACATAGCTGGCAAGGGCCAAGCACTTGGGCCACCTGCACAGCTTTTCTCAAGCTATTAGCAAGGAGCTGGATTGGAAGTGGAGCAGTTGAGACATGAACAGGTGCCCCATATGGAATGCCAGCACTGTAGGCAGCAGTTATACCTACTAAGCCACAATGAAGGCTCCACTCAATCACCATTTTGCATGTCAAGTAGTCACATCTTCAGGAGAAATGACTGTGCCTCACATTCAGTTCATATTTCTAGACATTATTTCACAGTGTAGCTTCAGGATATCACTAAAACCTTTATGAAAGACAAATTTTGGAAATTAAAAACCAAGAGAAATGTCAATAAAATGGGGCATATGGGGCTGGCGCCATGGCTCACTTTGTTAATCCTCCGCCTGCAGCACTGGCATCCCATATGGGCACTGGGTTCTAGACCCAGTTAACTCCTCTTCCAGTCCAGCTCTCTGCTGTGGCCCGGGAAGGCAGTGGAGGATGGCACAGGTGCTTGGGCCCCTGTACCCCCATGGGAGACCAGGAGGAGGCACCTGGCTCCTGGCTTCGCACTGGTGTGGCACACCGGCCATAGCAGCCATTTGGGGGAGTGAACCAACGGAAGGAAGACCTTTCTCTCTCTCTGTCTCTCTCTGTCTGTCTAACTTTGCCTGTCAAATAAAAAAAGAGGCATAAATCATAGTTTGGCATTCAGAAGACTGGTTTCCTAACAAAGGGTTTCTTTCCTTAAGTTTTTTTTTTTTTAAAGATTTATTTATTTATTTATTTATTTTTTATAAAGCTTTTATTTAAAGAATATAAGTTTCCAAAGTACAGCTTATGGACTACAATGGCTCCCCCCCACACACAACTTCCCTCCCTTCCGCTACCCTCCCCTTTCCCGCTCCCTCTCCCCTTCTGTTCACATCAAGATTCATTTTCAAATCTCCTTATAAAATCTTGGTGTTAAACTGGAAATTGCATAGATAATTAATCAATTCTTTAAAAAAAATCATGTAGGATCTCTGTCCTTAATGTGCTGTACATTGTGAATTAATACTATAACTAGTACTCCAACAGTATTTCCTTAAGTTTTGAAAAGATAACTGAACATTGAAACATTAAATAGAATCCTGTAATAATAAAATTGCTTTCATTTAAAAAAAAACCTCATAAGTTCGGTAGTTCCAAATATTCTGTTGACACTCACATTATGAAATTGTATATTATACAGCACACAGCCTAAAATCCAAAGAAAAGTATCATCTTGACAGCAGTTGGGCTGGGTGTGAAAATTGATTTTGTAGGTGCTGGCACCGTGGTACAGTAAGTTAATCTTCCACCTGTAGTGCCCGCAAACCATATGGGTGCCGGTTCTAGTCCCGGCTGCTCCTCTTCCCATCCAGTTCTCTGCTATGGCCTGGGAAAGCCGTAGAGGATGGCCCAAGTCCTTGGGCCCCCACACCCATGTGGGAGACCAGGAGTAAGCACCTGGCTCCTGGCTTCGGATTGGCGCAGCTCCAGCCCTTGTGACCATTTGGAGAGTGAACCAATGGAAGGAAGACATTTTCTCTGTCTCTCCCTCTCACTGTCTGTAACTCTACCTCTCAAATAAAAAAAAAATTAAAAAATATATAAAGAAAAGAAAATTGATTTTGTAAATGTGGTAGTTTAATTCAGTTCCTCTTTATCTGGATGTGATAATGATAGCAAGCTATTGGCTGGTACTATAGTTTGAATATGATTTGGGTCCTGAAGCCATGCAAGACTTTAAATTCCAGTCATAAGTTAACAGCATTAAGGAAGTTGGACATTTATTCTAATCAAGGTGTTCAGGAGGCAGACCTAGAGGGAGGTCCTAAGATAATTGGAGGGGTACTCCTAGAGTGTAGTTGCTGTGAGAGATCTGGTTATAAAAGCCTGAGTTGGGGCCAGGCCTTTTCTGCTTCCTGTCTCAGCATATAAGTCTTTCGTCATATACACTCCAACATTGCCATCCTCTGACCTCACCAGATGCTTGAACCAGTGGAGCTGCTCAATCAGGGACTTAAATCTCTAATACCATTAGACAAATAAACTTTTTATCTTTATTAATTGCTTCAGATATTTTGATATAGTGATAAAATGCTGACTCATATAGCAGATTATTCAATTTAGTAATTCAGAATGTATTGAGCAGAGCTAGAAAAACTCTAGTGAAAATTTAAAAAAAAAATTAAATAAACCATAATATATCATTTCCCAAATCCTTTATTCAATGATCTAACAGATGGAGACAGACTAAATGATGACTCTGCAAGTATATTAACTGAACAAGCAATCCCATAGCTGGGAAGACTTCTGTAAGGATTCAACTTAACATGACTGCAGTCATTTTGGATGTGGCCACCAGTTTGCACTTTAGGTAACCCTGACAGACATCCCAAGTCATTAACACAAACTTCCAGGCTTGTCTTACCGTACCAGATCCTGTAATGTCCTTATCTGATGCTTGGAATGTTACTTTTCCTTGAGAAAGTCCAGGTACACTTAAATTAGTCACAGGAAACCTTTGTTTAGCTTAAACATATAAACTGCCAGTGGGTATGTAGGATTCATTGTCTTACAGCCACCTGAGATCATGTTTCTGTCTATAAGTTCTTTTCCATAACTTAATATTTTCTGCATCTTGGGGTTTTCCACTTTCTTTGCATGGCTCTTTCTGCAGATTCTTGTGTACCAGGGTTTTCTGAAGTAACTCTCCATTTCTTCCGCATATAGTTCCTTATTCACAGCACTCCTCCCAGGTAGCCTCAGGATTGTTTCTAGGAACCATGCCTACAAAGCCATAACAGTTCCTACTGTACTCCCAGGGATGCCCCAAAGTCCAGATCCTTGTTTTCATGGTCTGTAATCATGGAGCATATTCTAATACCATATTGGTAGGTTTACTGAGGCAATTAGCTTCCATGGCAGAGTTCTGGAATGAGAGACACAAATGACCTGAACTACACTTCTCACTTCTGAGATCAGTATAGAAGATATTTACTGCTGTTATGCCAGGCATTTGTAATACAAGAAACCTTTCAATCCTTCAAGAGTACTCCTTGAGACAGGACATACTTATTTAAATTCCTCATCTCAACATACTGAGAGTTACTCTGTTCATTTATTTTTAATTGGAGTTCCTATAGTACCTAAGTGATTTACCAAATCCCCATTTGCTTTTTATTTCAATGCATATCTGTCATGCTCATGTATACTGGGAATGCACATCACCTAAACCCTTCACAAAAAGAAGGCAGAATAGCAGTTCATAAACAGGCTGTGAACATGTGAACAGTGAGCAACTTACTTAAAAATGACAGAATGATCAATGTGCTCCTTTTAAGTTCTCATGGTTAAGAGAAGAGACAATAGATATAATATTGTATTAACATGACATTACCAGCAGAGAGGACACAGTGCTGAGAACTGAGGCCTCCCACATTTTTTCTTAAGTAGCACAGAAGACACAATTTACTACAATCTTATACATCTTTTGCTACTACATGTCAGATGCAGGGCTAGCAACTAGAATTCTCAGAAAGATGCCATGCAAACATCTGTGTCTGAAGACTCCATGCTCTAGCTTGTATAGTGGAGATCAGGATTTTCTATTCACTTCAGTCTTGGTGGGATCTGAAAATGCTGGATGAGCGTTTAGTCAATATCCTAATTATATATTGTGTGAATTTCTCCATATATGAAAGTATTCATATCATATATTCATCAAAGTTCCATTTTATAGAAACCCAAAAGTAGAGTTGGTCAGAGAAAAAGATTTTGTGAAAACCATAATTCATCTATTCCTGCAATGAATAGTTTTCAAGTATGATCACTGACTATATAATTAGAAAAACAAATGTGACAAAAGAAAATGATAGATTTTATATACTATCAACTCTGGTTGAAAAATTGGATTTGGAATGCAGCTCACAGGGAACATTGTTCATATTTCTAAGATTAGGACAGAAATTCTCAATAGACATCCTTTTTTGTAAGTGTTTAGAAAGCTACTACTCCTATGCACACATTAAATCCTGCCATTTCTATCTTTCTCCTTGATGGGTTTCTCGAATCATAATTTATAAAATTACCTCCCCTCACTGAACTGGGCTCTCTGGTAATCTACTAATAATTCAATTATCTCTTAAAGCTAGTTAAATAGCAAACAGAGTTGCTCAACTTAAATGAAAAATATTTAACTCTATCATCTAAATAATAGAGCAGAATGGATCAAATGATCCAACACAGTGCTACAGTGAAAAATGGGCACAGAAAACAACCGTGTGTGCAGTTCATGGTAGAATGCACATTTCATGTATCTCAAGTAGAGATGTATCTTAAAATTGATAGTGTCAATTTTAAATTTTGGTGATACCCAGAAGATAGCTATAATATGATATCCATGTGCATGTATCTGAATTTGGTCCATGAATATTCATGAACACCTTCTGGTATGTCATCATCATCAAATTTCACAGGGGGCTGTCACTAATTTGGAAAGCTAATTTCCCAGAGTTGCATAGGACTTTCTTAATAAGTTTGTTATCCACAAAGCCTGAAATTAGCAGAAATAATAATGTAGAGGAAATCATGGAAAGATGAGTTGAAAAGTGACTGGGAGGGAGGAGTATTGTGACACAGCAGGTTAAGCTGCTACCTGTGAAATGGGCATCCCATATAAGAATGCTGGCTCAAGACTCTGATCCAGCTCCCTGTTAATGCACTTGGTGAGGCAATGAATGGTAGCCCAGGTGGTTGGGCTCCTGCCACCCATGTGGGAGACCTGGATGGAGTTGCTGGATCCTATCCTTCCACTCAGCCAATACCTGGCTGTTGCAACCATTTGGGGATTGAACCATCAGATGGAAGATGAAAAATTTCTCTCTCTCTCTCTCTCTCTTTCAAATAAAACAACTAAGAAAGAAAAGTGATTTGAGACATTTTGATTTGAAGACAAATTTTAGGAATGTCAATGGTAACACATTTTGCTTATATTTTCCATCTCATTTAGTCACAAGTGATATGAAAAATATATATGCATATATGCACATATATAATACATTCATACATGCACATATGTATGTGTATGCTGAAAATAGTTTCTGTTTTAACAATTTTATTTGTGGGGCCAGCTCTGTGGCACAGTGGGTTAACGCCCTGGCCTGAAGCACTGGCATCCCACATGGGTGGTGGTTTGAGACAAGCTGCTCCACTTCTGATCCAGGTCTCTGCTATGGCCTGGGAAGGCAGTAGAAGATTGCCCAAGTCCTTGGGCCCCTACACCTACTTGGGAGACCCAGAGGAAGCTCCTGGCTCTTGGCTTCGGATCGGCCAGCTCCAGCCATTGCTGCCAACTGGGGAGTGAACCACCAGATGGAAGACCTCTCTCTCTCTCTCTCTCTCTGCCTCTCCTCTCTCTGTGTAACTCTGACTTTCAAATAAATAAAATCTTTAAAAATTTTTTTATTTGTTCAATTGAGAGGTAGAGTTAAGGACAGAGAGAAGGTGATACAGAGATCAAAGTCTTCCATCCGTTGGTTCATTCCCCAAATGGTTGCAATGGCTGGACTTCAGCTGATCCGAAGCCAGAAGCTGAGAACTTCCTCCAGGTCTCTCTCTTGGGTGCAGGGGTCCAAGCACTTGGGCCATATTCTGCTGCCTTCCCAGGGCATAAGCAGAGAGCTGGATCGGAAGAAGAGCAGCTGGAACACAAACCAGTATCCATATGGCATGCCAGCACCACACGTAGAGGCTTAGACTACTACTCCACAGGGCTGGCCCCTGAAAATAGTTTTTAAAATAATTATAATAATTATAAGATTGAAATTCTAAGTGCCCAGAAATATTTGTGAAATTGTCAGTAGTTTTGGTTTTCCATTGTGACAGAAAATAATGTTGCATCTTACAACTGGTTCAAATAATACATCTTTCAATTATTTAGACAAATCCATACATATTAGCAAATACAGATTTTGTGGTTAGTAATAGACCTGCTTTCAGGTCACAGTCTGCACATGTTCTTAGCTCATTCAATCCTCAGAAAAATCTCAGGAGGAAGATATTATTATCACTCCCATGGTCCAGTTCGGAATCTGAATGAAAGCCTTATAGAAAAGGAATAGGTTAATTTTAATCTTGCTTAATCTGACTCCAGAGTCTTGGCACAAATCAGTGCTCTTTGAACATATTTTTCTCTTATATTATAAATACTTCCTAGGTTTAGTTTAAGAAATCCCATCCTACCTCATGATTCTGAATTTATTTTCCTAAATTTAAATCTAAATACTGTATTAAGTTGTTTGTATATTTAGATCAATGATCTACCTACCATTATTTTTGTATGTGGTCAGATTTTATTTACTTTCTACAGGTATTCAATTTGCCAGGATTGGAAAATATTTCTTTTATCCAATGATATTTCTCTTACATTGCTTACACATGTGTGTATAACTTTTTGAGCTACATCCTCTTTTTCCATTGGTTTATTTCTGTACCTTAATGAAGGTAACACATTATTTCACTTTTTAAGAGATTTCATTTAACATAAGCATTTCCCCTCAGTACCTGTTCTTTTAACCACTATGCTATTCTGTAATGAATAAATAGAAGAGTAAAAGCCCGTGTTTCATGCACCTAAACCAGCTTTCACAGCTGTACTTTAAATAAGTAAAGAGGGTTCAGAACCAGTGAAGCTCCATTCACTGCCTCTCCACACACCCCAAGCCCTGAAAGGATCCATTCAGTGAAGAAGGTAGACCTGTTTAAATCCCTTTATGACAACACCATTTTCCTACAAACATGCTTACAGGCATTTTTATCACCACTATTTTCAAGAAAATTAATATGCAAACAGTGATATGCACATATACTTACAAACACTAACACACATATTAACAAAAAAAACATAAACTGACATATACTACAGAAATACAAACTGACACACATTCAACAGAAACCTAAAATACAGCTTCTGACACAAACACATATCAAAACACAAGCACTGGCACACACATTGACATAAACTCACACACACCAGCACGTTGACACCAGGGCATATTCAGTGGTGCAAACCTATACTGAAACATACACATGTGTATTATATAATGTGTATATATTATATATAATACACATACACACACACACACACACATATATATATATATATATATATATATAAACACTACACTCATGTGCAATGGCAATTAAATACATTCATTGATATGGAGAAGTTATATCATGAGTCTTATTTTTCTTCATAAAGGTTAAAATAAAGTATTCCCTTTCCTATGAGGCAAAATCTAGGGGGTGCTTCTTTCTGCTCAAGTCTTTCTCTTCATCCTAATAGGAAGGGGTCCAACTGAGGACTGGGGCTTACTGGATGCATAGCTCAGATTTTGAGATCTTGGTAACATGAAATACTGCTTTCATCTTCATTCACATTTTTCATATTTCCTCATCTTCAGAGGCCTTTTGAAACTGTATATCTGAAATGCAGGAATATCACGGTGGGTTATTTTCTCCTACTTCTACAATGTAGACACCCAGAGGCCATTCTAAACTTCAGTGGTCTTTGTGGGCAAGAGATGTAAGGAGAATGGAAATATACGTGGAACCATTCACTTATAACATATATAAAGCATTTACTTAGAACAGTCATGTGCAAGCCATGAACTAAGATAGTGAGAAAGCCAGGTCATAGGGATGCATTTGTGGTGTGGTGGATTAAGTCACCCTTTGCAACACAGGCATCCCATATCAGAACACTGATTCAAGCTCCAGCTGCTCTGCTTCCAAACCAGGTCCCTGCTAATTTTGCTGGGAAAGCAGCAGATGATGGCTGAAGTACTTGGGATGCTGCCACCATTGTGGGAGAGCTGGTTAAAATTCTGGAATCCCAGCTTTTTCTGTTGCAACCATTTGCAGTGAGAACCAATGGAAGGAAGATCCCTTTTTCTGTCTCCTTCCCCACTCACCTCTCTGTCACTTTGCCTTTCAAATAAGTAAATAATTTTAAAAGAGAAAGAGAATCAGAACACTTTCGCTCCTTGCTCTCTCTGCTTTTTGAGGAGAGCTTGGCTTGGGAATGGCACCAAGGATTTTTCTGAGGACAAGAGAAATGTACAACACTCGCATCCTGCCTACTGTTCCTTTGGTTCCTGCTGCTGAGCTCTGTCCTCATCAACAAAACCTGTACAGATGGACTTGAAAACCAGTGGTGACCAAAGCCAGTGTAAAAAATCCTGATGTGTTTTTGAAGACTGGTTTTCTCAATGCTGAATCACACACTATTGCTGCTGGAGTCTGACACCTTTGCATTGCTATAAAAGGCTTATAGGAAACTTCAGCCTGGAATGAGGAAATCCATTGACAGAGAACACTTATCTCTAGATAACTTTATGAAATGCAATGCCCAGTGCTTTAGGAGGAAGAGTTGAGAAGCCAAGCTGACCACATCTTGTTCAGACTTCCCAGAGACAGGATAGAAAATACCACACATAGAGGCATAAAATTAGTGAAAATGAAAGTGGCCAGCAAAGAAGAGACAACTAGAAGTTCCTCATTCTTGATACTTCCCACAGTTTTCTCCCCGTGCAGTGAAAGTGAAGGATCAGGGGAAGAGCTCCCTACTGTATGCCAATTGAAGCACTAATGCTCCACAAAGTCCATTCCTAGTACTACAGTCAGATGTCAGCCCTCTTCCTACCTCCTAGTTGGATTTAGGTAGTTTTTGACTAGAAAGAGAATATATGCAGCTAAAAGCCCAAATATCTCATATTTTCAGAAACATCAATTTTATATGGCTTGGACAAGGTTTGAGCAAAGCTTGTGCCTGTTAAAATGCTTTAATCATGATCCTTGTCTATGGGATTTCTGGTGAGTAGAGGCACAAAGTGAGGGTGTGGGTTCACGGCCCCTCAACCCCAGTTGTATCTATGAATACAGAGGGCTGCCTGAGGTGCCATCAGTGTTGAGTTTCTAAGCATCTTCATAAGGGCATAGGTACCACCAAACTCTTGCCTCAGCTTATATCAAATTATTTTGCTATTCTATATAAAAATCACCAACACTCATAAGTGTCTTTTCTCTCTACACTGTAACAATACACTCTAGCATTCCAATACAAATGTAAATTTTACTAAACCAAAGAAGCCATTAACTTCAATTTTTTCCTATTTTATGTATCATTAGGAAAAAACAGCATTGCTAATTAAATAACGACACAAATCAAATACGTTTTGGGTTTGAAGATGTTAAAAATTAGAAAAAGTGCCTATATGAAAAATAAGTAATTGTGAGTAGGACTGGAATTTGGCAAGGTAGAAATTATAAATGCATTTATGTGAGCTATGCTGATAAGGGAGCTAAAATTGCTGATCAGAAACCATATGGGATGGATTATTATGTGAGGTTAAGATGGCAAATCACTCTTTTTGAGATCTAGCCAGCCTTTCATATCCCCCAGAGATCCCTTGATTCACAAAGAAATGTGTATAGGCTCCAGGAACATTTTTCCCAGCCAAGAAAGAGACAAGGTCAGAAATGAGCTATGGATTGCTTTTTAATTCTGGACCAATAACCACCAAGCACAAAATGGAGAATAATGGTTATCAATAATGTAGATGGGCTATATGCCCATAGATCAGAGCATCATTTGGCATACATGCCCACCTGTGACCAACAGCTACATGTGGATAGAAAATATGGTTTTTGAGTGTGTGATTTCATAGTAATCCATATGAACTTTATTTCTACAGTGTTGGGTCATAAGGATCCTTTGTTCATTTGGAGTGAAAGAGAAGAAGGGAGCAGGTGAACATAGCTCTTCGCTGGCATCTCTCTCATCTCTTCCCTGTTCCTGCTGCAATCTGCAATGGGTATCAATAAGAGCATGGATGAGGACTGATCATGTGCTTATCCACTAACTCCCTGGAGACCATCATCAGGTATATTTGGGAGAAGATAATGGACCCATCTCTTAGCCTTGCCGTAGTTCCTTTTCTGCTGCTATAAAGACTACCACATACCAGTTAAGTTATAAACAATAGAAGTGTATTTGGTACATGCTCAATCGGACTTGCCGCAAATGGTAGAGTTAGAATCGTGCTAGGGGATTCCAATACAATCCTATCAAGGTGGCACGTACCAAGGCCATCTCACTAGTCCAAGTGATCAATTTCAGTTCACAATTGATCACACTGATAGGTCTAAGAGTCAAAGGGATCACGTAAATAAGACCAGTGTCTGCTAATACTAACTGATAGAATAAAAAAGGGAGAGAACGATCCATCATGGGAAGCGAGATACACAGCAGACTCATAGAATGGCAGATGTCCTAAATAGCACTCTGGCCTCAGAATCAGCCCTTAAGGCATTCGGATATGGCTCAAGAGCCCATGAGAATATTTTAGGCAAGGAAAGCCAAGACACTCTGGAAAAATAAAAAGAAGACCTAAATGAAAGATCTCTGTGAGTGAGATCCCAGTGGAAAGAACGGGGTCATCAAAGAAGGAGGTATCTTTCTCTGAAGGGAGGAGAGAACCTCCACTTTGACTATGACCCTGTCAGAATAAGATGGAAGTCGGCAAACTCAAAAGGCTTCCATAACCTTGGAAACTCATGACTAGAGCCTAGGGAGATTACTGATGCCATAAACAAGAGTGTCAAATTGTTAAGTCAACAATAGGAGTCACTGTGTACTTACTTCTCATGTGGGATCTGTCCTTAAGGTGTTGTCCAATGTGAAGTAATGCTATAACTAGTACTGAAACACTATTTTACACTTTGTGTTTCTGTGTGGGTGCAAACTGATGAAATCTTTACTTAATATATACTGAATCGATCTTCTGCATATAAAGATAATTGAAAATGAATCTTGATGTGAATGGAATGGGAGAGGGAGTGGGAGATGGGAGGGGTGTGAGTTGGAGGGAAATTATGGGGGGGAGAAGCCATTGTAATCCATAAACTGTACTTTGGAAATTTATATTTACTAAATAAAAAATAAATTAAAAAAGAAGTGTATTTGGATCATGATTCTGGATATTGGAAAATGTAATATTGAGGGGCCTGCATCTAGTGAGAGCCTCCCTGCTGCATCCTGCCATGGAGGAGGGCATCATATGATGAGAGTGTGTTCACGTGCTTGCATACATGCATGAGGGAGAGAGAGAGAGGGAGAGGAAGAGGGAGAGAGAAGGGACAAATCCTTCCTTATAAAAAGTAACCTACTCCGGGGCCAGCATTGGGGCATAGCAGGTAAGTCTGCCACCAGCAATGCTGGCATCCCATATTAGCTCTGGTTATAGTAGCCCCAGCTTCTCCACTTCCAATCCAATTCTCAGCTAATGGCCTGGGAAAAGCAGCAGATTAAGACCCAAATGCTGGGGCCTGCACTGTGGCGCAGTGTGTTAACACCCTGGCCTGAAGTGCTGGCATCCCATATGGGCGCTGGCTCAAGTCCCTGCTGTTCCACTTCTGATCCAACTCTCTGCTATGGCCTGGGAAGATGGTCCAAGTCCTTGGGCCCCTGAACCCACTTGAGAGACCTGGAAGAAGCTCTTGGCTCCTGCCTTCAGTTCGGCACAGTTCTGTTGTGGCCAACTGGGGAGTGAACCATCAGATGGAAGACCTTCTCTCTCTCTGCTCTCCTCTCTCAGTGTAACTCTGACTTTCAAATAAATAAATAAATCTTGGGGAAAAACCCTATACTCCCAAGACAGCCTTAATCCTTTCATGAAGGTGGAAACTTTACAAGCTAATAAGTTCTTAAAAGTCTCACCTCTCAACACTGTTACGATCACAATTACATTTCAACATGATTTTTGGAGGCAGCATTCAAACTATGGCAGGTATTTACATGACATTTCTTCAGAAGAGCTAAATTCAAAGCACAAATCATTATATGCCCCAAGCATGCACAAATCCATACCATCAAGACCTGCTCTCCCAAAAGGATGGACTCTGGGGACTAAGACTGGAGGCCCGAGATTAATGAGTTCATATATATGTATTGAAAACAAAGCAATGTTTCCCATTTAATACCTGTTAAGCCAGGTGTCATTACATGCCTAAAGGTAGATATTGATAGCAGCCTTTCCTAGGAGGACCTGACAGGCAAAGAGAAATAGCTCAGATGAAGCCAAACATGTATCTCTGATTTTGTTTCTAGAACATTGCAGATCAGTTCTGGGGGTTTAATGAGGGCTCAAGGCAGAAGAGAACTGAAAGGGAAATTGAAGTGTCTCCCCTTCCCAAATTCCCAAGACATGTGTTTTATCCTTCCTTTTACAAACCACAGGGTGCAGATCCATGAAAAATCACACTAGTCCCAATGAACACCAAGGAAACATCAGAGAGAGCCAGCACGTGAGAAAGGATTGCGTACTTTCCTCCATGTCCCCATCTCACTCCCACTTGCATTACATCTACTCCCAAACATAGGAAAACATAACAGGGTTCTGGATCTACAACAGCTTTTCTTAGTAGAACCCATTCCACAGCATGGCTTCAGCCCCCATGGCAGCATCTATAATCCAGGGATTATGGAGATCAGATACTGAATGTGAAGTAATATACTAGTTAGCATAAGGAATTCTTGACCTCCTGAGATTAGGTTTCTCAGATACATCTGTCTTCAGGAATTGATGGGCCTCACCTATGATCTGTGAAGCTTTTAATGCCCTCTAGCCAAACCTGTTTCATTTTACTTTATACTGTCATGGCTTTTTAGGGTCTCTTCCTTAATTCTGTATCTTCGAGGTACCTCCATAACCAATTCTTAGTAATCCTAAATTATGTGTGGAGGGTTTGCAGGTGGCAAAAGGGAAGAAATTTTGAGAAGTTATCTTGAAAGCTCTTTCTACAGTAAAAGATAAAAAAATAGATTTTGACTATGACCTTAAACAAAGGGAAGCAGAGCTAAGCAGAAAAAATAACCTTACTGCACCCAACAGCCATAATCCTTTCATTCAGAGAGCCTGGTAGGTTGCAGGCATAAAGAAGGTGTCATAGAGGGGCCAGTGTTGTGGTGCAGTGGATTAAGCTGCCACCCACAATGCTGGTGTCCTATACGAGCACACGATTGAGTCCTAGCTGCTCCACTTCCAATCCAGCTTCATGCTAAAAGGCTTGGCAGAGCAGAAAAAGATGGCTCAAGTACTTGGGCTCCTGCCAATCACGTGGGAGAACTATGAGTTAGAGTTCCAAGCTCCAGCTTCAGTCTGGCTCTGCTCCCTCTGTTGTGGCCATTTGGGGATGGAACCAGCAGTTAGAAGATCTCCCTCTCCATCCCTCCTTCTCTATCTCTGTAACAGTGGCTTTCAAACAAATAAGCAAATCCTTTAAAAATAGAAGATGCCATAGAGAACCAAGAAAATATCTCAATGTGCTGTATTCCAGCCCAGAGAGCTACAAGACTGTCTTTGAACCAACCAGCACATGCCACAAGTTGGATGCCACCAATTCTTGGTAGAGCAACATAGTGTGTACAACGACTTGTGAATACGTTATATATAAGGCTTAAGAAAGACTTATGGGGGCTGGGCATTTAGCCTGCTGGTCCAGATGAGAGTTAAGATGTCTACATCTTACATCAGAGTGCCTGAGTTCAACTTCTGGCAGTGACTCCTAACTCCAGTGTCCTGCTAACGGGAACCGTGGAGGTGTCAGTGATAGTTCAAGTAATTAGATTCCTGACACTCATATAGGAAATCTAGATCCTATATGTATCCAGCTTTGGCTCCTGGTTATTGTGGACTTTTTTTTTTTGTAATATATCTCTTCCCACCCCCTCTCTGACTGTACTCCTCTCTTTGCTTCTCAAATAAAAATTAGTAAACAAACTAAAAAATAAAATTCCTAATTTGCTTTTGCACATCCTTCACTGTACTAGCTCAACATCTGCCACATCTTGTTTACACCCTATAGGGAAAACATTCTTCAAGAAGAAAACAAGCTGGATTAAGAAATGAGGCTGGATGGAGAACAGACTCATATTTAGGGGGGTCATAAATGCTCCTGGTAGGAAATAGATGTTCTATCCAATAGCCACTGGGAAGCTTCCTCACCACTTACAGTCATTGGATCCCTTGCAAGATGTTCAATACACATCCATCAAAATTTATGGTTTCATTCGGACATACTTTCAATATGGACTCTCACAATCCTACCCAAAACAATGTCCAACAAACGCAGGCAGAGAGGGGGGCAGTGGTCTGAGCATAGTGCCCTCCTTAACCCTTCTTGTTTGGTTGCCATAGTGATGGGAAGGCAACTGGAAGGATATGTTCAGGTAGGAGAGGGAGGCAAGACAGCAGCTCTCCACTTTTATGCTCTCAAGTCAGCCCTGGAAAACACAAACAACAGGAAACACAGAAGCAAAGCAAACCTTGGCCAGCACAAAAGGCTAACAATTTTCTCTCTCACCTTTCTAACTGCCTACCACTGGCTCTGTCTGACAGCAATGTGTCCATAGACTTGTGAGTGTCTTTTCTAAGGAAAGCTTAATCAAAGGATCTGAGCACTCTGGCATCAAATCACAAATGTGCCTCAATATCCCAAACCCTTCTCAGAGGAAGCTTCAGGGGGCCAGAGACTCAGAATTAGAAACACACAAAGTATAGGTACCAGGTCATAGGTCAGAAAAGAGTTTGACATTCTGTTTTTTCTCATTCAGAGCTTAGGAAATAGGCTGGCTGCACAACACTGTTAGCACACTTTGTCAAAACCTCCTCACGTTTTAATTTGCATCTTGAATTTCTATCAGAGATTTCCCCATTTCCTTCATAACTCAAACATAGAACTTGATACCCATCTCATGAGGCTGCTCCCCACAAATACAGATGGAGAGCGTCATTAGTTTTCTGCTTCTGCATCACGTAAGTCCTGGGAGTTCTGTTTCCTCACAAACAAAAGTTTCTTAATAAGGGCAGAGTGAGTCTTGATCAATAAGCATTCAGGTACTACTCTGCCGCAGCCTACCCTGCCATGATGAGGCCACATCATGAGCTCTAATGTCATAACCATGAGTAGAACGGACATGCGTCACTTCCAGGTGCAATCTATTAAGAATTGGCATGCTGCCTCCATCTCAATTTCCTTTTCTGTGATGGCTAAAATTTATTGGATATGTATTTGAACAATATGAATTATTTTATGGTTAATAAAATTTTACTCAGGCAAGACCATCTGATAAAGAGATGTCTTTGCTGTCACAGCAGAACCTATCCTATCCTGGGTAACACAATGGTTTAAGAGTTTAGTGAAATTGAGATACTTACATGGAGATAAAACACAAATATTCAGTGAGAGTGTATAAAGAGGTTACATTACATAAAAATGTTAGCTACACTGATTAGAAGGGCTTGGTGGTTAGGTGGGGGAGAGAATGGGAGGGCAAACAACAAATAAAAACTTCCTATCTTCTCTCCATGTCCCTAACATCCCCAAGCCTCTATGAGAACATGCACAGGCACTGAGGTATAAGAACCATCTTTGCATTCAAAATAAAATAATAGCATGTCTGCAATTAACCTTAAAGAGCTACAACACTAGCTTGCAGTAAGACTCCTCTTTGCTGTTATAGCTGAGGACACTTCTTCCCTCTCTTAAATAAGAAAAAGTTTAGAATAAACATCAGGGAGCTAAACTTTAATTTGCTTCTGGTAATTCTTATTTAATCGATCCTATCTCAACCCAGCCCTAGCTTATCTCAATGCATATCTCAATGCTAAAGAATGACTGAGAACCACCAGCTGAGCTCTGGAAATGTGGGTTTCTAGGGAAAGTGTCCACTTTTTTTAACTCTAGACTAAGCTACAGGTCAAGTCTCCTTTCCTCTTTGGTTTCTAACTAGTTTTTTGGGGGCATACGTCTGGGAATGAATCCCTCTTTGGCTTCCACAGAGCCTCTCAGAGTCATGGTTACCAGTAGAGAGATCGCCAGGATAGAACTGTGAATTATAGGAAGGGGTGGAAGGGGTGGTAGGTCTTGGAGCTATGCTGCAAGTTGGATGAGGAAAGACTACACAACTGTGAGATCAGGGGCCTGCTTGTACTGGAGGGAGATTTCTCTGAGCAGCATGCCTATGGGGTTCCATGGTGCACCAAGCACCAAACAGAGTGAGCAGGTTCCATGGAGCTTCTGGGAGGGTGAGGGCAAGAACTCAATTACCCTATATACCCCTGAGCCACGTGCTGCCAGCTTATAGCCAGGTTAGCCTGACTGACTTGTAACAGTTACCAGAAAACAGCCATTTCAAGCATGCACCCATCCATTAGACTGACATTTGAAGCCAGATATCAAGGTCATATTCCCACAGAGTGGCAGGAAAAGGATTCTGGGGATTAGAAGCCTAAAAGTTGGAATGTAGCTGACCAAGCAGACAGCTCCTATTTCTGCATCTGGGATTGTTATTTCTCTCTCCTTAGACATCATGAAGTCTCCTTGCCCTGCACAGTTTCCTATGAAACTCCTGGCACAGATTCACTAAAAAATATTAAATGCAAAACCGCCAAACATTCAGGTTTCTACGTTACTGGACATTTGCATCGTGGACTCCACAGCTCATTCCAAACCATACATCTCCAAGTTCAATGTAGTCAGAGGCACTGTCTGCAAAGAGTAGCACATTTCCTACTGAAGGTTTAGCTGCGCACGGACAGATCATGAACGGCTGCTCCAAATATCAGGGCACAGAATAAGCTGTGGGGAGATGCAGACAAAACACTTTCTGAAGGTGGGAATCAAGGAGTAAACAATGCATCAGAGATGGAGCATTGCTCATGATTTCTCCGATCTGGGTAGAACTTTGGAAAAATTCAGCTTCTTTTACTTAAACATCTAGAAAACCAGCACCCATACCAAAGCTCATTACATGACAACTTCAGCCTCATTTCATTGTGATTCTTCCTTGATTATTTTATTCTTAGAATGAAAAAATAGTAATCATGGGTTTATGGGCTAAAATGTGATATTTTGATACACCTATAAGTTTATCTAGTACAATGATTAAATCAAGATAATTAGTATACCCTTCAATTCACATAATGATCTTCCTGTCCCCACCCTGTGGTGAGAACATTTGAAATTTACTCTCTCAGACATTTTGGAATATGAAATACATTATTACTATCATCATCATGTAATAGATCTCAAAAATGTTTTTCCTTCTATTTCACTGAAACTTTGCATTCTTTAACAAACATTTTCACATCCCCTAGCCTCAGAATCTGATAACTATCCTTTTGCTATCTACTCCTACAAGATCAATCTGTTTAGAAATTACATATCAGTGATATCATGGAAAATTTTTAGCTTTCCATGCATGGCTTGGAAATGTCCTTTATGTCCATATATATTGTTGCAAGTGTCAGAATTTTCTTCTTTTTACAGACAGTATAGTATTCCATTATGAATATATTCTTTACCACTTTTTAAAGATTAATCCAACTCTTGATCAGTTCTCTGTTGCTTCCATATTATGGAATGACAATGCAATGAATATGGGAGTGAAAATATCTCTTCGGCATGCTGATTTTAATTCCTTTGCATGTGCATCCAGTAGTGGAATTGCTAGATAATATAGTAGCTCTATTTTTTTAAGTTATTCAGGAAATTCCGTAGTACTGAACACAATATAGCTCCACGAATATGCATCACTGCCAACAGTGCACGAATTCACTTTTCTCCACATCCTTGCCAACACTTTCATCTGTGTGATAATAGCAATTCTAACAGTATGAAGTGATAGAACATTGTGCATTTAATTTGCATTTCCCTAATGACTAGTGATGTTCAGCGTTTTTCACATAATTTGTGAAAGAATGACACAGAGAGGGGGAGACAGAAACAACTGCTAAGGCCAGGCCAATCTGAATCCAGGAACTTTATATTGGTCTCTTACTTTCATGGCAGGGACCCACATACATGGGCCATCATCTGTTGCCTTCCAAGGCACGTTAGTGGGAAGCTGGATTAGAAGCAGAAGTTCTAGGGCTCAAATGTGAGATGCCAGCATCACAAGTGTAGGCTTCACCTGCTGCACCATAAAGTCAGCTCTTCGTTTAAGTTTTGAGACAGAAGTTATTAATCCATTTTGAACTCAATTTTCTATATGGCTTGGGATAAGAGTCTAATTTTATTCTTTGGCATGAGATATCCAGTTTATGCAACATTATTTTCTTATCCTTTGTGAAAAATCACCATAAATGTGTGCATTCATTTCTAAACTCTCTATTCCTGTTCCATTGATGGATATATCTGTTTCTACGCTGATACCCTACTATATTGACTACTATTAAATCATTAATATAGTCATGAGTCAATTAATGACATTTCAGTCTACAGAAAAACCACATATAGAAATGTGGTTTCAAAAGAGCATATTGCCTAGTGATGTCATAGCTATCTTAGTTTGTCTAAGTACACTCTTTGATGTTTGTACAATGAGGAAATAAACTAATGACACATATCTCTGTATTAAAGTGACACATGACTTTTTAAAAATTGGGTAGCATGATGTCTTGACTTTGTTGGTTTTTTTTTTTTTTTTGACGGATAGAGTTAGATAGTGAGAGAGAGACACAGAGAGAAAGGTATTCCTTCCGTTGGTTCACTCCCCAAATGGCTGCCACAGCCAGCGCAGCGCTGATCCGAAGCCAGAAGCCAGGCACTTCCTCCTGGTCTCCCATGTGGGTGCAGGGCCTAGACACATGGGCCATCCTCCACTGCCTTCCCGGGCCACAGCAGAGAGCTGGACTGGAAGAGGAGCAACTGGGACTAGAACCTGGTGCACATATGGGATGCCCGTGCCAAAAGGCGGAGGGTTAGTCTAGTGAGCCACGGCGCTGGCCCCCTATTCTTTATTTTTTTAAAAGACTTATTTATTAATTTGAAAGTCAGAGTAGATAGAGAAGGAGAGCAGAGAGAGAGAGAGAGAGAGAGAGGTCTTCCATCTGCTGGTTCACTCCCCAAATGGCCACAATGGCTGGAGCTGTGCGGATCCGAAGCCACGAGCCAGGAGCTTCTTTCAGGTCCCCCATTCGGGGACAGGGGTCCAAGGATTTGGGCAATCTTCTACTTTCCTAGGCCATAGCAGAGAGCTAGAGTGGAAGTGGAGCAGCTGGGACATGAACAGGCACCCATATGGGATGCCTGCACTGCAGGCGGCGGCTTTACCCACTACACCACAGTACCAGCCCCAACTTTGTTCTTTGGGTCAAGATTGCTATGGCTATTTGATATTGCTTTGGCTAATCATTTGTGATTTTAACCTCATTTTAGGTTTTTTTTTCTACTTCTATGAAAACTGATATTGGAATTTTGATAGAGATTGTACAAAAATAGTTTTGAGTAGTCCAATTCCTAAGCCATTGACACTGTCTAAAGGAAGAGCCTCCAGCCTTTAGAAAGCTTAGAATTGTACCCTTATACCTCAACAGGGGATTTTTGATTGTCACAAAATGCCACCATGGGGTTATTTACAGATCTGGGCAAGCAAAAGAATGCTAAAGAAGCATCTCTCTCCTGTTCTTCCTCACCTACAGCTCTACATGTTCCTTGAAACAGGAAGATAGCACAAGCCAAGATAAAATTCCATACACTTTTCTACAACCACAAGGCTCCCAGAAAATACCATCCACGATGTGAGTTGCTTTCCGAGATATCCCATCTACTTTTTTCCTCCCTCTTGCTCAAACTCCTAGAGGTTGCTTTGTATCAGCTTCATTCTCTGCACTTTTTAAAACTGTACATTCTCATAGGACCTCTTCATGCTAAGAAAACTATGGTGCTGATGGTGAAGGCTGTGCTCACAGAGAATTGCCTGTGGCCTTTCCTACCCTGTTCCCAGGAGGCAGTCATCTTGATCTGTTCTCAGGGACCAAATCTGTCTATGCACTTCAAAATGTTCCCCACAGGGGCCACAGCTATACTTTTGTAAGCATGCTGATTGTAAGGACCCTGCATCGCCACACAGTGTGTCCTCAGTAGCACAGCTGTTGCTCCCAAACTCCAGTCTTGAATACATTTTTGAGATTTAGCAGCCTGGCCTGAGCAAAGAAGCTGGCAGCAACTGTTTTCGCAAACTCCCCGAGGGCATCTTACCACCCCCGCCACAGGCGCACTACACGCATGCACTACACACCTCACGGCAACCACCTAGTTAATCATCTGCCTTCGCACGGACACATCCCGCAGGGATCCCGTCCCACGGCAGAGGCCCAGCAGGTACACGGGAACAAGGCATTCAGCGAGCAAAGTGCGTAAATCTGAGTGGAGTCACGTTTTCGCTTGTCTCCATGGTGACAAAAAGCAGAAAACAGGCAATCAAGGATAATAAGCCCCGTGGGCAGCCGGAATCTGTGAGAGCAAATTAAGCCCCCATCTCTCTTCTCCACTCGTCCCCACCCCCATTACCTCTCGGGATTATAAACAAGAGTCAAGCCTGAGCAACAGGGGCCCTTCAGGCTCAGCTCCATGGCAACTGCCTCGTTCTCCTTTCTCCCTCCATCGTGCCTTCCCCCATTAGCCTGGATACACCACTTTTTTGCAAAAAGCCTCCATTTCAAACAATCTGGTGACAATATGGCCACTTCACAGCAACCAATCCCTGAGCCTGACCAGAAGAGGCTTCCGGGGGTCAGAGACCAGGACAGGGAGAAATTCAGCAAAGATGGAGCAGGGGCTACACAAGCCAGGGCAGAAACTGCATTTTTATTATGCAATTTTCCCCTTCTCCCAATTATTCATTTTGAAAATTTTCAAACTCATAAAATACTTGAAAGGGTAATAAAATAGAACTCTATAATGTCCTCATCTAAATTCAACAATTGTTGACAAGTTGAAATATTAACATAATACCTATGTATCTATTATCTATCCTTGCATACACATACCTATCTACCTATCATCTCCACATATTTGTTTAGTGAATACAGAACTATGACATTGTCACTTTCATGAATGTTAAGATCAATTCAATAACACTTAATATGTATCCCATGTTCACAATTTCCTAATTATCACCCAAATGTGTTTTACAGAGTTTTAATTTCAGGGGGAACTCAGAATCCAAGCAAGTTCCATGTACTAGATTTGGATGTTTTTTACCTCCTTAGTGTCTTTCAAAAATTATTTTATATTTATTTGTTTTCACTTTATTTGAAAGGCACATGGACACACACACAGAGGGAGAAACAGAAAGAGAAAGACACAAAGACAGATAGAGACATACAGTGATCTTCCATCTGCTGCTTCACTCCCCTAATGTTCCCAAGAACTGAGGCTGGAGGAGGTCAAAACAAGAAGCCCAGTACTCCTTTCAGGTCTCCCATGGGGGTGACAGGGACCCAACCACTTGAGCCATCATCTGCTGCCTCCCAGGGTGTGCATCGATAGAAGCTGGGTTCTGAAGCAAAGCCAGTAAGTAATCAAACTCAGGCACTCCTACACGAAATGCATGCATAGAAAGCAGAAACTTCACTGCTAAGCCAAATGCTTGTCCCCTCTTTAGCCCCTTCTAATCTATAATTATCAACACCCCCCACAATGTCCAACCACACATGCATGCATTTTTATAAAATGACACTATTTGTTTTTTAAGCAGCCATAGCAACCTTCTTGTAGAATGTGCCACATTCTGGATTTGCCTGATTGTTTCATTGGGATTAGATTAAATTTAAACATATATGGTGATGTTTTCTTTTCTCCACCACAGCAGGAGGCATGCAGTGGTAGATAGCCAATCAGTGATTCTAGATTTGATAACACTGTAGGTGTATTTTTCCCTGTGAGATGGATAAAATATCCAGAGAATGATGATTTGAGACTACGTGAATATCTTGGTACCAAAGAACCTTTGACCAAATGGTTGTGGCTTAAACAGATGACCTGACCTAAATGAGTTAGTACATCAGGAGTTGGAAAATCACAATTGTTGGCCAGTGCCACAGCTCACTAGGCTAATCCTCCGCCTGCAGCGCGAGTACTCCAGGTTCTAGTCCCGGTTGGGGCTCCGGATTCTGTCCCAGTTGCTCCTCTTCCAGTCCAGCTCTCTGCTGTGGCCCGGGAGGGCAGTGGAGGATGGCCCAGGTCCTTGGGCCCTTCACCTGCATGGGAGACCAGGAGGAAGCACATGGCTCCTGGCTTCAGATCAGCGCAGAGCTGGCCGCAACATGCTGGCTGTAGCGGCCACTTTGGGGGTGAACCAATGGAAAAAGGAAGACCTTTCTCTCTGTCTCTCTCTCTCTCTCTCACTGTCTAACTCTGCCTGTCAAAAAAAAATCACAGTTGTCTATTTCTATAACTCCTTTTATAGTTATTATCTAGCAGCTAAAAGAAGACCTCTCATTATTAACTTCAGGTAGCTAGGTATATATCTATCTATGTTCTATCCATCCATTCATCCTTCTCCAGTATTTCATTAAGGGAAGATTAAAAATTGCATACATTTTAATCATGCTGTCTAATGAGTCTTAATACATGAATACATCTGTGAAATCACCACAAAAAAGATTTAAAAAGATGGGGAAGGAGTAGCTGGTTAAGCCACCATTTGCATGTGATGACTGCATCCCATGTTAGAGTCCCAGTTTGAGTCCTGGCTGCCACACTACCAGTCCAGCTCCCTAACAACGTGCCCCTGGCTTCAACCTAGTCAAACTCCAGCTGTTGTGGCCATTTGGGGAGTGAACCAGTGAATGGAAGTTCCCTCTCTGTCTCTGTTTCTATCTCTCTGTCACTCTTTTAAATAAATAAATCTCTTGATTTTTTTTAAAAAAGGTAAAATAGAATTCCATAGTTCCCAAGTTTTGTTCCCTTTAGCTATTCCACTCTAAACTTGACAGTCAGCCACTGATATAATTAATTTCATTGTAGATTAGTTTTTTCGGAAAGTTTATATACACATAATAATATAGTCTGTATAGTTTGTACTCAGCATAATTATTTTTAGATTCATCTATAATATTATGTATGTCCATAGTGTTTTCCTTTTTCATTGCTGGATAGTATTCCATTGTCTTTTTTTTTTTTTCAAAAAATTTTTAAACTGTTATTTCAAATCAGGGAAATATATAACAGACTTACAAGTTCTACTGTCAGTTTAAGCAATAGGAAAACCTCTCAACTTTAGGAATACAGTTTATCATCTAAATTAGCCTCAACTCTTTATTATCAATATACAAGATGATAGAAGCAGTCATTCTTTCTAGCTATGGTCAGTTCATTATAGCTCAAAAATTGCCTCCTTACAGCCAAGACCCGATACTGTTTCAGAGGTCCTGCCCACGCAAACCATTCCTGAGTGCTTGGCTTTCTAGAGGACACCTGCTTTGCTGCTGCCCTTTAGTGTGAACTAACTTTAAATTTAAAGGAAAAACTGTGAAGTTATTACAGGGGGGCTCCTATATACCCTTCTCTAATCTTTTCCCAATGTCTTCATCTGCTGCAGTTGTGTTACTTTTAAATCGTTGCTGCCTCTAGGCCATCTCAGGCTCAGAACATACAATTTATCCTCACTCTTCATGCAGTTTTGTGAAGGTGCTAGTCCCACAGAGCTCTTAAGTTTCCTCTGTGAGATTGCATTCATTTGGCTATTTAATATCCTAAAGCAGATATCAACAGTATAAATATTTCCTTTACAACTTCACCAGACACTGCAGTATTCTGTCTCAAAATTAAATCTTCAAGTTTACCTGAACACAGGTTAAGAAGTAAATGCAATTAGGCAACTGACATGGAGCCAAATTAGAGAATCTATGTTGTAGAAAATAATGGCTCACCAAAGGGTGAGGTCAGGCAGGTCTCCCAGCTTCTTCCCTCTCCCTTCTACTTTTGTATGTCTGTTGTGAGCTATGAAAACAGCATAACTGGATTGAAGATTCACTGCACAGCACATGGAGCACACTCTGGAGACTCTCAGAAACCATCCTGGTTCATCACACTACTCTTTCATCTCATTATCACAGAGGAGATTCCTGATTAGCTCCTATTATTCTCAGGAATAAAATATGAAAATTGGGATGTGGATCTGAAATATCTATACACAAGAAATATTCAGACCTTTCAATTCATATGGTGCACAAGGAACCCTCACCATTTCATTGATGCTTTGAACTTCCCAAGGTTTTGTGAGATTTGAAGGCCAAGAGGGAAGAATACTAACAGAGAAGACAGGGGATGTTCTAGTAACCATTAGGCAATCCTATTTTCTTCACTCAATTGTCTTGATGTGCAAATGTAGTACATCTAGCCTATCCTCTGAAACTGAAGTTTTTTTTATTCATTCCCATGCTCACATTATGGAATATATCAAGGAGTTTGTAAAACTTGTAGCAGTGTTTACTCATCTTTGCCCAAAGTCCTAGCCCAAGGTGTTACATAACTACAGAGGAACAGATGACTAGTACAAGGCAGTTATGGATGGATGCATCAACCTGAATGAGCAGATGCACAACAAATTCTCCAGAAATCATGATCTTCGGGTGTGCATAGATATAGAGGCCTATTTAGGTGGGGAGAAAACTAGAAATGCCATTACTCTCCTACCTCCATGCCCTGTTCCGTGAGAAAGGTATGATTTACCATGCAAAAGCTGGAGGAATGAAGAAGATTTTTATGACTGAAGATGATCTCACCTGGCAGAACAGGCTGCTGCTGTGTGCTTCCCCCAGCATGTGCCCTCACCTGATTTGGACTTTGCCACCTTTGTCTCATGGGAGTTCACCATACTTAGATTTTCACTGGATACCACATTTCCCCAGATATCTATTTCCTAACTGTGACTCAAGTCCAGTCAGATGAGGTATCACGGCTTTCCCTCACGCTCTTTGCTTCAGTCCAAAGTACCTCGAGGGAGCTAGGCCTCAGATGAGGAGAGCAGCTGGCCAGGGCACAGCTCAGGTTTCTGAGAACAGGGAGGCCATTACTTTGGTGCTGCCACTCTGGCCACTTGGCCAACAGAAGCCCTGCTGGCTCTCTGAGCTCTTACCTCAGCCCTGGTCAGTTTTCACAGGATTTTCCATTCCTTGTCTTAAATAGATCATGGGCAGCTGTTCTTGTCATTTGTTCTACATGTTGCTTAACCCCTTGCCAAGCCTCATTCTCATTGTTGCTTTACACATTATGAGCAATTGCAAAGTGTGGCAGATAGGAATAGAATCTACCCAGAAACACACCACCTTGGTTCAAATTCTGATTCTGCCATTCATCAGCTGTTTGACTTTGTGTAAATAATTTAACAACTCAATGATGTTATCTCATTTATCAAGTGGGACAATAACCATAGTAGCAATACAATAGGTTCCTAATTATGCATCAATGAAGGAATTATACAGTCATTGGAACTGTACCTTGCACCTTAGTAAGGGATATCAATGCACACAAATCCCATTGCTGCCAGATAAATGACAGATATGAACTGATATTAAAGGTTAATGTTCAGACTGAGAAGGAGCCAAACATATTGCTGAAGACCAGAAGATGCCTTTCAAAGGCAACATAAACTTTACTCAGAATTTTCCAATATGAAAGTAAGCTGTGTGATATTTTGAAAGCCTTAATTTTTTTTTGACAGGCAGAGTGGACAGTGAGAGAGAGAGAGAAAGAGAGAGAGAGAAAGGTCTTCCTTTACCATTGGTTCACCCTCCAATGGCTGCCGCGGCTGGCGCACCGCGCTGATCTGAAGCTGGGAGCCAGGTGCTTCTCCTGGTCTCCCATGTGGGTGCAGGGCCCAAGGACTTGGGCCATCCTCCACTGCCTTCGCGGGCCACAGCAGAGAGCTGGACTGGAAGAGAAGCAACCGGGACAGAATCTGGCCCCCCGACCGGGACTAGAACCTGGTGTGCTGGCGCCGCAAGGCAGAGGATTAGCCTATTGAGCCGTGGTGCTGGCCCGAAAGCCTTAAATTTCATGTAAAACTCATTAATAATCAAATGAAACTACAGAAAGTTTGTATCGAGAACTTTAAATCATGAATTGTTTGTGGTGGATAATTCCTTCACTGTATAACCCCCAAGTCAGCTTCAAATCCCAACTCCCAAACTTCTGTTGCAAACAGTATACAAGACAGAGATAGCAGTGGAGAGGAAGAAATGAAGATAGATATTTGGGAATGATAGTGGCTTGGTGTGCTATCAGCCTTCTACTCATGGATCCTCTATGTCTTCACTTTCAAAATGTTCATGTGACAGGGAGCACAGCTGGAGTCACAGGTGCAGTAAAGAATGTTATGGTAAAGCAGGGACATTATCCTGTTTCCATTACGGCCTCGCATCTACCAGAGCACTGCCTATCGTCGTCCTCCCCAACTCAACCCCTCCAACTGCTGCTTGCAGTTGTCTAACTCATCTCTTTCCTCCAGAACCAACTACCAAACAACTAATCAGCAAAATAAAAGCATAAAACTATAGGCATATTTTATATTTCACTTCCTGTATGAAATGTCAGATACTCCGTCTTCAGCATTTTTGTAGGTACTGTACCTTTTGCCTCAAAACATCTTTCAAGAAAAAATAATTTTAAGGAAAACCACGACCAAATAAGGTGTATTTATCAATGATTTTTAACTATATTACCAAATAAGTGAGTAGCAACATCATAAGCTTTTTCAATTTTATTCCATGGTAGTACGGAATATATATACACATGTCTACTTGAAGCAAGATAAGATTTTAAAAATTTTATAACAGCAAATATCTAAAATTAAATGTTTAACTCTGTACACTAATTTAATTTTATAACATCTGAATCCTAAATATCTCATTGGTTTAGTCCTCTCTTCCTTTTATCTCATTTTTCTGTGAAAACTTCAAACATAAAGTTTAAGCAGTTGTTAATTTACCACCTAACTTCTATAATTAACATTTTATTATATTTTATCTAGCAAATGTCTTTTCATATAGCCATCATCAAATCGATCTTATTTTTAATACATCAATTTTTAAGCAAATTGTAGACAAGAGCATATACCACCCTGATAAATATTGTTAATAAGATCATAATATTTGCTTACTTTTAAAGTAACATTTACATATGACAAAATGTACAAAAGTTTATTGGTGAATTTTGACAAATGGAAGCACATATGGAACTCAAAACTTTTGAACTATAGAAAATTTTCATCAATTCAGAACATAGTCTCATGTTTCTTCAATTCACAGCAGCCATTTCTCTGATTTTCTTAATAATATATTAGATTTGTTATCAAAAATCATATAAATGCAGATCTATTGTTAATGTTTCTCTGAAAACATATTAAGTTTACCCTGATTGTAAAAGACATTTCCACTGATTATAAAAACCTTGATCAACAATTAGTTTCTTTTGCTACTTTACAGAAAATGTTACATTGCTTTCTGTCTCCAATTATTTCTGCTTATAAATATGTCAGTTTTACTACTGTTGCTCTACACATAATGTCTTTTTGGCTAACTTCTGTCAAGATCTTTCTCATTGAATTTGATAGTTGGTATTTTGACTAATGAGCTGTAGATGTATTTTTGTGTTTATCCTATTTGATAGGACTTTAATTTTTGCAGAGTAATTTCTTAGTATAGATATGTTCTTTGTGTCCTATATATCCCAAATATAAGTTGCCCAATTATTTATCTTTGTAGTTATATTAATATGTTTTGTCAGTTAAAAACTATGCTATACAGAAAAGTACCAATTTAGAGTGTCAATAATTTTTAAAAATTTAACCATAAGGCACAAATATAAATAACACTTAAGATAATTTATTCAAAATGATATAATATATCACATTTTTCTGAGAAATGGATCATAGAATATGAATGAATATAAAAAGTAATCTGCTTAGGAAATGTTTCATGTTCATAAAAATCATAACCAAACTGTATCAGAGGGATTAATTCAAAATATCAATATTTCTCTAAATTTACTAGTTACCATAAATTTCATGAGACAATGATCTCAGGTTGAGATAAAATGATCAGCTAACATTTTCCTGCAGATAAAGCCTCCTGTCTTTATAGAGAGAGGCAGCACTGACCATTGGAAGAAAGAAGGTTCCTACTGCAATCAAACAAACAAAATGTGCATACTCCAATCAGAACCACAAGCTCTCCTTTTCCCCCTATCCATACCTGCCCTTCCTCCTACTTCCAAAAACTATGGTCTCAGTAGCCAAATATGGCCAAGGAGACCTGAATGTTTCTTTGCACTAACTGCTTTTTAAAAACCCTGGCCCCAGTTTTACATGTTCTGGCTTGTAATAGTGTGAATCACATAGCAGGTCCTCAGCAGCTGTGTCCATTCTGTAGCCAGAAAATGCTTCTAGGAATGAGCACGGTGGACAAGAGGAGAGACTAACAGGACAGCGTTTATATCAGAGGCTCAGAAATACATTTCACGAGGCACAGCCTTCTGTTAGTGATTATGTACTTGTGTTCCCTTATTTCTCTCAGGCATTGCCTTGCAACTTATGCTATTCCACAGTTCATGAATTATTTAAAGTCACTGATTATCAGAGTATTTTTATACACACCACAGCACCATCATCAGAGATATTCTTAATCCATTTCAAAGCCCAGTGACTACAGCGCATGTCGACAGGGAAACAGGTGGTAACAGTGAGTAAATGTTGAACCATGTTTTTCTCTGTCACTATAGCAACAGGATAGAATAAGGACTATTAGGATACTTTGGTGCCAGCAAGGAAGGAAAAAAAAGCAACAAGATGCTCTCTCTGTTTCTATGTACCCCCAGCCCCATTTCCCCATTTTACCCTAGGAAAAAATTATAGAGCACAGGTAAGTAACAAAAATGATTACCCAAGTAACATCATGCAGACACTCTGAAGATTTCTCAAGATCAGGGTACTTTCCTTCTGTCTCTCTCTTACAGAACAGTAGATTGTATTATGGTATTCATTACTGACTCATGATTTCTTGCTAAAAATTTCATTGCCCCATCCAATGCATAGACACGTGATACACTTTTGCAAAAGGAATGTGAACATAAGTGATGGATAGCACACCCAAGCATAAGCTAAAGATCCATCACGTGCTTCTATGATTGCTTTTGTTCATGCTGTCACAAGAATGGCATGTCCTTCCCCCTGGGTCGTGGAATGAAGAAAACGTGGAGAACTGCCATGACCTCCACCAGATGCAGGCAATATGCATGTGGAGAAGAAACATGATGTTTGTCATTATGAGTACCTGAGATCTGGGATTATATATTACCACAGAAATAACCTAGTGAAAAGTTAATGAATAAAGAAATCAGTACCGATTGTGAGGTGACAACAGAACAAAACTCTGAAATATTAACCTCAGTTCCAGAAAATCAGTGATTGCAATGTTTTTATTTAAAAAGATTGATTTATTTGTTTGAAAGGCAGAGTTACAGAGAGACAGTAAGAGACAGAGATAGAGGGGGTGAGAGAGAGAGAGAGAGAGAGCGAGAGTCTGAGAGCTCTTCCATCTGCTAGATCACTCCTAAAATGACTACAAAGGCCATGACTGAGTCAGGCTGAAGCCAGTAGCCTGGAGTTTTATCTGGATCTCTCATATGGATGGCAGGGGTACAAGTAATTGGGCCATCTTCTTCTGCTTTCCCAGGCACATTAGCAGGGAGCTGGATCAAAACAGGACTAGTCAGGACTCAAAATCGGTGCCCATATGCGATGCAGGCATTGCAGATAGCAGCTTAACCAAGTGTGCCACAACGCCAGCCTTTATAATGTTCTTTCAATGATTTCTGATAGTGTGAGCCATATTTTAATTGATCAGATATTTGCTAAAAGTATTTTAAATATTCAGGATGAATTAAATACTTAAGCTAAGATTTAACTGCTAATGGTTATTCTAGAAAAGATTACAATAAAGAGAAAATTTAAGAAAACGATTTGTGGATTTGACACAGGTTGAAAAAAGGAATTGTTTATCTTTTCCAAATATTAAAATATGAAACTAATTTTAAACAGTATCAAAACCCAATTCTACAGCAGAGAGCAAAACAAGAGCTTGGCTTCATAAAGATAACCAGTTAACACTTAGTACAAAGTGAATAGAAAAGACTAAGGCTGTGAATCTTTCTTGGAAGCCTCAAGTCATCTCAGTAGACCTCAGATTACTTCAAGTTACAAGTGGAGCATATTTTGGAAAGGACTGAGGGTCTGACTATTAGTATATTGGAATGTTATAGAACAAAAGCTAACAAAAGGGGCCAACATTGTGGTGCAGTGGATTAAGTCAATGTTTAGAATGCTGGCATCTTTTACCCTTATTTAACTGCCAATTCAAGTCCTAGCTACTCCACTTTTGACCTAGCTTTCAGCTAATGTGCCTGGGAAGGCAACAGAATATGGCTCAAGTACTTGGGCCCCTGCCCAGGATAATGCTCCTGGCTCCTGGCTTCATCCTGGGCCAAACCTGGCTATTGTAGCCATTTGAGGGAATAAACCAGTTGATATTAGATCTCTCTCTCTCTCTCTCTCTCTCTCTCTCTGTGTGTGTGTGTGTGTGTGTGTGTGTGTGTGTGTGGTGTGTCTCCCTTGATCTCCACTATTCTCCTTTTAAATAAATAAATCAACTTTTTATACAAAAAGGCTAACTATATCTTGGTGGTCGGTACTGTCAAAACAATCTATAGCTGAATGAGACTTAAACAATATTTTGGCCAACAATATTTAGTTTGCTTCCCTGTAGAGGGACTATTCTTTAAAATTATATCCCAATGTGGCCAAGAAAGGTGATGAAGAATGATAGAACACCAGGAAGTGACACCAGGAAGTGGAGTCAGGAATCACAAAAAACAATTCACTCAGACCTGCTCCAAGGAAGTAGACATGGGACCAATTAAAGAATGTTGCAATCCAAAGAACTGATTAAAGAAGTATTGGGGGGGGGGGTGCCGTGGTGTAGCAGGTTAATCTTCCGCCTGTGAAGCCAACATCCCATATGGGCACCAGATCTAGTCCCGACTGCTTCTCTTCCTATCCAGCTCTCTGCTGTGGCCTGGGAAAACAGTAGAATATGGCCCAAGTCCTTAGGCCCCTGCACCCATATGGTAGACTGGGAAGAAGCACCTGGCTCCTGGCTTCGGATCGGTGCAGCTCTGGCCTTTGCAGCCATTTGAGGCGTGAACCAATGGACGGAAGACCTTTCTCTCTGTTTCTCCTTCTCAATATCTGTAACTCTACCTGTCAAATAAATAAATAAAATCTTTTAAAAAAAACTATTGGGAAGGTCTTCACAATATTTGTCCATAGGATTTCAGAACTTCTCATAAATAAATAAAAGCCAGATATTCCCAACTTTCTTCTTCCTGTGTGAACATATTTATTGATGGTACCCTGTCTCACTATTATGTTTTGATTGTGTATGAGGCATCTAACTTTTTTCTAATATTTGGATTATGAAAAATAAATAGAGCTTAATGAAAGGGCTATTGTGAGAACCAAGACTTTAAGTCTGATGATTTGATAAGAAGGTACTTTGGGGATCTCACTTTGAAGACAGAATTCATGCACATGTTTAACAGTATGGAAACACTATTTGTAGCAAGGGTTTCACTGTGGTGGATTCTATTGTTTTCAATGGTTCCCTACCCTTCCCTGTAAAAAGGATATATTCTATGTCCCATAAATACTGTCTCTTAGACATTGTGCTTGGCCATAGGATTATTTTTGGAATGTGAGCTGAAGTGGTAAATACTACATCCAATTAGATACTTAAAGACCCTTCCAAGGATGTGTGATTGCTTTTCTTTCTGCTATAATATTTTGATGCGTTTTTTACCTCGACTTAGAATACATACAATAAAGCTACAGTTAACCACAATTATATACATGCACAAGAAATAAATGATCATGATTATAAGTCAATCAAACTGGGGAGCCTTGATACAGCATTATAACTTATATACCATTTATTCATGTGTTACAATCTTTGTTTTTAATATAAAATCTAGGAAATTGATTTTATCAGTTTTGTTTTTAAATTAACAGCTAATTTTGTCATACAACCCAGGTTTCAGACATCTTGGCCTCTGTCTGAATCACACTAGAAAAAAAAATTGGGTAGTGAGAAATTCTTACTCTGAGAGGGGCAGTTCCACAGGGCTATCAGTGCCAGAGACACTGTAGGGTCCTGGAAGAACATGGGGTCTGCGTGAGACTGGGGACACAAGGATAGGACAGCCATCACCACCAGTTACCTGTTATAGATGCTTTGACAGAGCATATTTTACAGATAATAGAAACTAGGATTTTACTATCAGATATTGGACATTTTTCTCCCCTGTGAGAGCTCCAGCACTACGTGCTGGAACCACCTCAACTACTTCTGAGGCTCCTTCCACCAAGAACCTGTGTTTCTCTTTTATAACCTTCCTGGTCCCCTTCCATGTTTCAAAGAAAAAATTCTGAAAATTGGAATAGAGCACATATGTTCACAGTTAAAGCATGAACTCTGGAAAGATTCCTGCCCCCACAACCCCGCTGCTCTCCAAACACTCTCCAAAAGACTTGCCATCAAGTCTCCTTCTTCCTTCTTCAGGAACACAAAAAATAATTAATAAATAGAAGCCTGGGCACCAAGTTGTGCAACACACTTCCAGCTAAATATTTTAATTTTTCTTAGTTTGCACTTGACAACACACCCCCCTTCAGCATTTGTGGATTACAGGGTTAAGAAAGGAGGCTACTTGCAGAGCAATTTCAAATAATTTATGTAAATGCTCCACCCTAAAGGAAAGGGAACATGACACACCCTTCCTTAACTGTTGGCTGCACACAGTGTAGTAGGGGGAAGAGGAGTTTCAGTAGTAGAGAAACCTTAGAAACACTACTTCAGCCAGTTTGGTCAATGTCCATATCAACAGTGATGAGGCAGGCATGTTGCTGCCATGTACTCTTTTTTTTTTAAATTTATTTATTTGTTCGAAAGTCAGAGTTACACAGAGAGAGGAAGAGAGGCAGAGACACAGAGAGAGGTCTTCCACCTGTTGATTCACTCCCCAAATGGCCGCAACAGCCAGAGCTGCACTGAAGCCAGGAGCCAGGAGCTTCTTCCGGGTCTCCCATGCAGGTACAGGGGCCCAAGGTCTTGGGCCATCTTCCACTGCTTCCCCGGGTCATAGCAGAGAGCTGGATTCTGAAATAGAGCAGCCAGGACTCGAACCAGCGCCCATATGGGATGCCAGCATTACAGGCGGTGGCCTAACCCACCACGCCACAGTGCCAGCCCCACTATGTACTCTTTATTGATGTGATGGAAATGACACTTTACCTATGTGGTCCTCCTCCCCAAATTCCATCACACCAGTCTAACCATGAGGAAAAAAGAATATTCTAATAAGATACATTCCAAAAAATACCTGACCAGGACTCCTCAGAGCTATCAAGATAATCATATACTGAAACACCACTACAGCCAAGAGGAGCCTAAGGAAACATGCCGAATAAATATGAGGTATCCTGGATGGAATCCTGGAACAGCAAAAGGAAGTTAAGCAAAAGCCAAGGGAATACATGATGGGTTTGTTAATAGTGACACATTGGAATTGTTTCATGAATCGTGACAATCATATGACACAAATGCCACATTGTACCAAATGCAAAATGTTAATAATAGGGAAAACTAGACATGAAGTATATATGAACTCTGTATTGTCATTTCAAGTTTTCTTTAAATCTAAAGTAAACAAATAGTCACCTTCTGTCTTCTGCTCTTCATCAAATCAAGGCAGGCTTAGTACAACAAAGGTAGGTGCCCCAGGAAGAGCTTCCAGTAGAGAGAAGTGTGATTTGGTCACCACCTCTACTCCTGCAAAAAGGTAAGCGTAGGGAGAATACTCCAGTACATCAAAAAGAATGGGTAGATGTCAGGAAGACTGCCCAGCCCAGAACAAAATCTACCTGCCCCTCTGTATCATGCATATACAAACTGTCTTTTGAATATTTGAAGAATCATGACTGTATGTAGTTTTCCTGAAGAAAATTTTTAATCCAAAACACTAATTCACCAATTCCAAGCATCTCTCTACTGGCCTGACATAGACAGTAGGTTGTTAGCAACATTCACTTTCCTTTGTTAGGAAGTGATTCTTGAAATATGCTGTAGGATTAATAACTAGAGCAAAAAACCCTACCCTGAAGCTTGATAGCTGGACTTCCTTAAGCCTGGCTGGCCTGCAAGCCTTGCAGCCCAGTAAACAGGTGCCCCAGGCTGCAGAACAGGCTCCTGATCCTATAAATAATGTGTATTACATACTCAGAGGCAGCCATGGAGACCATCTCTTCTCAAGAGTGGCAATTTAGAATATTATGGATCCAATTTCAAACATCCTGCTTTGGATCAGGATAAGTCATGCACACCATGCCATCATAAGCCCCTAATCTCTGCTCCTGCTTAGTGAAAATATGTGAGCAGTAGGAGGTTAGGGTGTGGAATGGAGTCATTGGGAAGTAGAGCACAGGTTTTTTAGGTGGGTTTTAGATGGGCTTTCTCCATCCATTCCTTCCGGCTCTAAAAAAATATAAAAGCAACTATCTCACATTCTATTTCCTTAAAAAACACTTCTAATTCAATGCTTTTCTAAAATATTTATTTTTTTATTTGAAAGTCAAGAAGACAGGGAGATTCAGGTGGGGGAGACAGACAAAAGAAATAGAGACAAGAACTTACATCCATCGATTCACTCCCCAAATACCTGCACAGCCAGGACTGGACAAGGTCTTCTATCAGGTAAAAGCTTTATCCAGTCTCCTGCATGGGTGGCTAGGGCCCAAATATTTCAGATATCACCTGCTGCCTCCAAGAGCGCACATTAGCAGAAATCCGGAATCAGGAGCAGAGCCAGGACTTGAATCTTAGCAATCTGATATGGGATGTGGGTATTTCAAGTGGCATCTTAACTGCTGTACCAAACATCACCTTTCAGGTAATTTTTAATAGATTCGTAAAGATAAATTCTTCATCCTATTCTAAACCATAGCTATACACAAACTTCAGCACCTGCAGTTATTCTTTATGCACAGAAGGAAATGTGGAGGAAGAGTGAAGGACTTTAACGTTACCTTAGGATTCTGTCTGCATGGACCAGAGGAAAAACATGTATTAACAGAGCATGAACTCAAACAGAGGTGGTGACAGGCAGAGATGGAGCCCTCTGGGTCAGATGGAGGCACAGTTTCAGCAGAGAGAGCCTTGTTACACCCTTGTCTCTGCTTGCATCCCTCAAATCCTCAATCAACCATCTTGAGCTCTCATCTCAGAAACACAGTGGACCCAATGGATCTGATGCCAGTTTTTACTCATCATTTTCTCAATCTTATTAGAGTATTTTATTATCTTAGAGAACTCACATTGATTCTATCCTCTAGGATTACCTATCCTATACACAGACAAACCTTCTGGGATTCAGTTAGCTTTGATGAAGAATTTGGCTGACATTGGTATCCTTCCATTTGGGAATCAAAGCTTATCTTCTTTAGTTACAGCTCCATAAGTTTATACTCTCCTTTTATCAAACTCCCTTTATCTTTCATTTCATGTCACTTTCACATTTAATTTGAATTTGCTCATTGATTGCATCTTATGTAAGGTATCCTGATGGCTCATTCATAGGTCAGGATGAGGGTGGAAAAATTGGGTACACTTAAAGGAAATATTTTTTGGTCTACAGTCTCATTGATAGCTTATCAAGAGAAGGTGCAAATCAAGAGGTGAAAGCAGAACCACCATCCCCCTGTTCTGTGACAATGAACATTTTTTCTGCTTCTCTTCCAATCATACTCTCATGCTCTCTATTCAGCTAAAAAGAGGAAACAGTATCAAGAAAATACAAAAAGAAAATTCATACTCTAAAAGGACACCTCCTAGTCTGGTGCTGTCACATCCCCATAGTAGGTGAGACTCATTGCTAAGACAAGTTCAATGCAAACATTTGTGTTTACTGGGCAAGTGTCGTACGCAACAGGTTAAGCCACTACTTGGAACGCTGCATCCCATAGCAGAGTTCAGACTGAAGTCTTGGCTGTTCTGTTTCAGATTCAGCTTCATGCTAATGTGCCTGAGAAGGCAGAAGGTGATGGCCCAGGTGCATGGGTCCCTGCTATACACATGAGAGACCTGGATGGAGTTCCTGATTCCTCGTGATTTTGGCTTAGTCCAACTCTGGCTGCTGTTGGCATTTGTGGAGTGAACCAACAATAGGAGTCTCTCTCTCTCTCTCTCTCTTTCTCATAAATAAATAAATCTTAAAAATATTTACATATATATTCCGCAGTCTCATGAAACATGTCCTGAGTGTCACATTCAGTGAGAGGCATCAGCGAATTAAAATGAAGATGGGCTGACAGTGAGACGTACTTAGATTACTGACTTTGGCTTTCCTGTCTCTGTTTTTCTTTTTTCCAGTTCAGTTTCCTTACTCATCACTTCAGTTTTTAACCCACTAGTTATTAAATTACAATAACAACCAATTCTCATCATGATTCACAAAATACAAAGGATTTATTCTATTTACAAACTAGCATTCCCACAGCCTTTACCAAACTCTGCTCCCCACAGTTACATCTGTTTTTCTGGCAAGAGAGGCTGTTTGTGGGAAGTCATGTTTATGGTTGTTTCTTTGGTGACACTTCAAACATATCACATTAACACCCACGAGCTCAGAGAGAGGGAAAGCAGGCAGGAGTTGGCATGTGATCCACCACTGCCTCTCTCAGTTAGTCTGTGAGAGGTTGGGGAGAAGAACACTCAGTGTAGAGCTATCAGAGGACAACTTCTCAAACTCCTGGATACAGAGAAGCTACTGATTACTTCCTCCCAGAGTATAACATGCTGGTTGTCCTCTACAAGTTTTGCTTTCACAGAGATGGGTTTGGCAACACAGGATCTCTGATTATAAAGGTTAATTTTTATTTTTCTTGTAAATAGAAGGATAGATTATATCTAGTTAATAGATTTTAAATGTATGGCTTGATGAAGTTTTACCCAAACATATAGCCATGCAGTCTTTCTGTCTCTTTGAGATATACAGCATTTCCTATGCTCAGAAAGATTCTTCTGTGTCTGACTAGTAGTCTTATAGAGTTAACTATTTTTCTGACTTCTATCACCATAGATTTGTTTCTAGTATTTTTGAGCAACCCATCAATATAATCACATAATATGTGGCTCTTTCCACTCAATATTATTTTGATGAGATTGATCCCCGTGGTAAATAAATCTATAGTTTCATTTTCCTTTTTAATTGCTGTGTACAATTTCATTGTGTAACTATTGCTCCACTGTACTGTTGACATAAATAGAGGTCATTTTCAATTTCTGACTACTGTGAATGAAATTACAACATTGTTGTAAATGTATTTAGATGAACATAAGCAATTATTTATCTTGGATACATACCCATGATGGAATTGGCTGTGTAATAGCATGTATGTATACTTGGCTTTAATCGTTATTATCTAACATTTTCTCAAAGTGGTTGCATGACTTTTTACTCCTACAAGCAGTGCATCAGAGTTCAATTTATTCTATAAATGGCATTGTGGATCCATTTAATATTAGCTCTCCAGAGAAGTGTACATCAATATCTTGTCTAATTTTACATTTCTCTGATGATTAATGACATTGCGAAAATTTTCATGTGTTTGTTGGTCATTTCAATATCATTGTTTTGAAATGTCTATTTACTCTTTGCCCATTCTAATTGTGGTTGATTGATGTTTTCTTATTGATTTGTAGGAGTTCTTCATAAATTCTAGCTATAAGCCCTTGGTGTGCTAGAATATTCTTAATTTTATTTAAGTCAAATCATCAATCATTGTAAAATAATTACTCCTTTAAAATAGTTTTTAATAAATCTTTCTGTACACTAAAGTCATTGAAATGTTCTTCTAGCCTTCCTATTTTATTCAAGAGTAATTGTTTTAGCTTTCACATTTAGGATACTAAATCATTTCAAATTATTTATTGTATATGGTACGAGCCAGAGTAAGCAAAGTTAATTTGAATTGCCTCTTATGAGTTGTGACATACAATTGTGCTTCAAAAATTCATAGAAAATAAAATATGTTTAGGTATGGGTATATAGTCTAGTGTTTAAGACACCTGCTTCCCATATTGGAGTACTTGGATTCTATATGTGGTTCAGGCTCATAGCTTCTATCTCCTGGTAATGCAGATCCTGTGATATAGTAGTGATGGCTCAAGTAACTGGGTTCTTGCCACCATGTGGGGACCTTCATTAGGCCCTATACTTCTGACTTTGTCTTGTCCAGTCCTGGCCATTGAGGGAACTGGTGGGGTACGGGGGGAGAATTAATGGATGTAAGTAGTGCTCTCTCTCTCTCTCTTTCTTAAACAACCAATTAAATAAATATTTTTTTTTGACAGGCAGAGTGGACAGTGAGAGAGAGAGACAGAGAGAAAGGTCTTCCTTTGCCGTTGGTTCACCCTCCAATGGCCGCTGCAGCTGGCGCGTTGCGGCCAGCGCACCGCGCTGATCCGATGGCAGGAGCCAGGTGCTTCTCCTGGTCTCCCATGGGGTGCAGGGCCCAAGGACTTGGGCTATCCTCCACTGCACTCCGAGCCATAGCAGAGAGCTGGCCAGGAAGAGGGGCAACCAGGACAGAATCCGGCGCCCCGACCAGGACTAGAACCCGGTGTGCCGGCACCGCAAGGCAGAGGATTAGCCTAGTGAGCCATGGCACCGGCCTAAATAAATATTTTTTAAAAGAAAACTTTATTTTGGTACAAAAAATGTTGAAATCCATGAATATAAGAGGTCTTCAAAAATTTCATGAAAATATGTATTATGAAAACACATATGCATAGGTTTATGAATTTTCACACTGAATAAATTTATTTTTGAATTTCATTTCTCATGACCTTTCTGAAACATCCTCTCATTGAAAGACTTTAGTGCACATTTTCAGTGCAATGCTTCTTAGATTAGAAGCAGATATAAGGCTTGAAATAAACCTAAATCATTCCCTCAAGAAACTCCACTATATTCTCAGAGTTTAAGTCTGAGCTCAAAAGATCCATACTCAGTTCTGTGGAAAGAGGAATGCAGCCAGTATGGGATATACCCAGAGCCTCTCCACAGGATGACCTACCATAGAGAGGAGAGGATGTTGCCAGACCACAATTCTGAAACTTTACCCAGGGTTGGAAAAGGAAGATACTCTCCAAGAAAACTCCTCACCAATCTTCATGTTTGATTGAAAGGAAAAATGCAAACCACAGTCAGCAAGCAGGCAAACTAAAACTACTGAAGGTTAGGTGGAATATTCTATAATGCTCCCCCTTTTTTCACATCCTATGACCATACCAAGAAAACTCCAGTATACTATGGTAAATTACAGCTGAAAGAGCTACAAGATACAAACGAGTTCTAGGTGGTAAAACATAGGGACTTCCCCCAGCCAGGAGTTGAGATGAAAATAAATTTATTAAAGAAATTTGAAGCCTCCTGCAAGTACAGTGCCAACAAACATTAAACAAATCATAATTCCTGGCAATACTAACAAAAAATCCTCAATCTTAAAGCCTTGGTTACTGTAATTCTTGTTTATTATTTAAAAGACAGATTACAGAGGGAGGGAGGGAGGGAGAGAGGGAGAGAGGGAGAGAGAGAGAAAGAGAGAGAGAGAGAGAGAGAGAGAGAGAGAGAGAGAGAGAGAGAGAATGAATCAAGATCTTCAATCCACTGGGTCTCTCAAGCACTTGAACCATCCTCTGCTACTTTCCCAGGCTGATGCATGGAGCTGGGTTGGAAGTGGAGAAGCTGGGACTGGAACTGGAGCTCATATAGGATGCTGGTGTCACAAGCAGTGGCTTAACTCACTGTGCCACAACGCCAGGCCTTGTAGTTCTTTTTTTAGAAAAATATTCATTTTCATTTTATTTGATAAGGCAGAGAGCTTCCACCTGTTGATTTACTCACCCAAATGCTCACACCAACTGGAGTGAGGTCAGATAAAAGCAAATAACCCAGAACTTCATCCACATCTAACACAGGGGTGGCAGGGATCCAACTACTTGAGCCATCACCTGCTGCCTCCCGGGGTGCACATCAGCAGGAATCTGGAAACAGAAACAGTAGCAAGACTTGAACCCAGGCAATCCAATATGGGATCCAGGTGTCCGGGACACTGTTATAACAGTTGCACCAAATTATTGCTCTTACTATATTTCTTGTTAACTGATACTTTAGGAGTATTTATGTGTATTTTCCAATTAAAAAGGCCCAAAGGAAACTGAAAAAAGACTGCATAGACAACGTAATCATCAGAACTAGTTACAGATATGACACAGATGTTGTAATGATTAGAGATGTTAAGATACTATAATTCGGGCCAGCTCTGTGGCACACTGGGTTAATGCCCTGGCCTGAAGTGCCAGCATCCCATATGGGCACCAGTTCTAGTCCCAGCTGCTCCACTTCCAATCCAGTTCTCTGATATGTCTTGAGAAAGCAGTAGAAGATGGCCTAAGTCCTTAGGCCCCTGCACCCGTGTGGGAGACTGGAAGAAGCACCTGGCTCCTGGCTTTGGATTAGCGCAGCTCCAGTCATTTGGAGAGTGAACTAGCAGATAGAAGAACTTTCTCTCTGTTTATCAGTCTCACTGTTTGTAGCTCTAACTCTCAAATAAATAAATAAATAAAATCTTTTAAAAATACTATAATTAATATATTAAGGGCCCTAATGAGGAAAGTAGATTGCAAGAACAAGTGGGTAACCTAAGCAGGGAGATTAAAACTCCAGGCAGTGAATTAAAATGGAATGCTAGAAATAGCCAACACAGTCACAGAAGTGAAATATCTCCATGAAAGGATTTGGACAAAGTTCAAAAAAGAATCAGTGAACTATAAGGTAAGTTAATCAAAACCCTCCAATTGAAATGTAAAGAGAAATAAAATGGAAAAACTCCAGGAAATAAAATAGAAGACTCAAGAACTATATAACAATATAAAAAGACATAACTTTCGCATGACTGATATGTCAGGAGAATAAGAGAAAATGAAGAACAAGAAAAATTTGATGTAATAACGCACAAGAATGACTGAAATTAATGACAGATTCCTCTAAGTCACAGATGCAAGAAGCTCAAAGAACACGAAACAAAAATATTTTAAAATACATACATATAAAACAAACAAAAACATCACCTATTTAAACTTCAGAAAACCAAGTACAGAAATAATTTAAATATGGAAGAACAAAGTCAGAGGACCCACTCTACCAGATCCCAAATTTAATATAACCACATAGTAATGAAGACCATATGTGGAACTGGTGAAAAAAATAGAAGTAGATCAATGGAACAGAATATATTTCCAAGAAATAGACTCATAGATATAGTTGACACTATCAATTTTTTGGGTTTTTTTCAACTTTTGTTTAATAAATATAAATTTCCAAAGTGCAACTTTTGGATTATAGTGGCTTTTTCCCCCATAACCTCCCTCCCACCTACAAACATCCCATCTCCCACTCCCTCTTCCATTCCATTCACATCAAGATTAATTTTCAATTATCTTTATATACAGAGGATCAACTTAGTATATACTAAGTAAAGATATCAACAGTTTGCACCCACATAGACACACAAAGTATAGAGTACTGTTTGGGTAGTAGTTTTACCATTAATTTGCATAGTACAACACATTAAGGACAGAGATCCTACATGGGCAGTAGGTGTACAGTGATTCCCGTTGTTGATTTAACAATTGACACTCTTATTTAGGACATTAGTAATCACCTGAGGCTCTTGTCATGAGTTGCCAAGGCTATGGAAACCTCTTGAGTTCACAAACTCTGATTTTATTTAGACAAGGCCATAGTCAAAGTGGAAGTTCTCTCCTCCCTTCAGAGAAAGGTACCTCCTTCTTTGATGACCCATTCTTTCTGCTGGGATCTCACTCACAGAGATCTTTCATTTAGGTCATTTTTTTGCCACAATGTCTTGGCTTTCCATGCCTGTGAAACTCTCATGGGCTTTTTAGCCAGATCTGAATGCCTTAAGGGCTCATTCTGAGGCCAGAGTGCTGTTTAGCACATCTGACATTCTATGTGTATCCTGCTTCCCAGGTTGGATTGTTCCCTCCTTTTTAATTCTATCAAATGCTATTATCAGACACTGGTCTTATTTATGTGATCCTTTTGACACTTAATCCTATATTTTTGATCAATTATGAACTTAAACTGATCACTTTAACAAGTAAGATGGCATTGTTATTTGTCACCTTGATGGGATTGAATTGGAAATCCTGGCACGTTTCTAGCTCTACCATTAGGGGTAAGTCCTAGTGAGCATGTGCCAAACTGTACATCTTCTCCCTCTCTTATTCCCACCCTTATATTTAACAGTGATTACTTTTCAGTTAATTTTAAATGCCTAAGAGTAATTGTGTATTAATTAAAGAATTCAACCAATGGTATTAAGTAGAACAAAAAAATACTAAAAGGAATAAAGTAGTAAGTTGTTCCTCAACAGTCAGGACAAGGAATGATCAAGTCACTGTTTCTCATAGTGTCCATTTCACTTCAACAGGTTTCCTTTTAGGTGCTCAGTTAGTTGCCACTGATCAGGGAGAACATATGATATTTGTCCCTTTGGACTGGCTTATTTCACTCAGCATGATGTTTTCCAGATTCCTGCATTTTGTTGCAAATGACCAGATTTCATTTTTTTTACTGCTGTGTTGTATTCTATAGAGTACATATCCCATAATTACTTTATCCAGTATTCTATTGATAGGCATTTAGGTTGATTCCATGTATTAGCAATTTTGAATTCAGCTGCAATAAACATTGAGGTGCAGACAGCTCTTTTATTTGCCAATTTAATTTCCTTTGGGTAAATTCCAAGGAGTGGGATGACTGGGCCGTATTGTAGGGCCATATTCAGTTTCTGAGGGATCTCCAAACTGTCTTCCATAGTGGATTTACCAGTTTGCATTCCCACCAACAGTGCATTAGTGTCCCTTTTCCCCCACATTCTCGCCAGCATCTGTGACACAACCAATTTTTGACAGACACAAAGGCAATCTAATAATTAAGATTATTTTGAACAAATATTGATAGAATAATTGGATGTCTCTCAGCTACCATATGAAGCTAGACACAAACTTTACACCTTACACAAAAATTAAAATGAATCATAAATCTAAATGTTAATTGCAAAAATACAAAAGTTACGGAATAATACAGAAGAGAAAGAGCAACATAGGGTTTGGAGATGAATTTTAAAATAAATCAGCAGTAGTGAATTATATGAAATAAAACATGATAAATTTAAATTTATTAAAATTAAAGTTTGTTTCGTGAAATACACTGTAAGAGGATGAAAAATTAGGCTACAAATAGTATGAAAATATTTGCAAAACAAATGTCAGATAAAATACTTGTGTCAAAAATTCACAAAAGTTTCTTAAGATTCAATGAGAAGAAATCAAATAACTCAATTAAAAATGAACAAAAATTGAATAGACACCTCATCAGACAACAAATGCAGATGGAAAATTAGTACATGTAATGTTGTACCACATCATTTGTCATTCAACAACTGCAAATTATAACAAGATACCCCTACAATTACTGACAATACTATTTGATGGTGAGGAGTCAGAGCAATAGGGATGCACAAGGGGAAAGCTACTTCGGAAGACAATTTGACAGTGTTTCACAAACTAAATATGGTGTTACCATGTGGTTATACTCCTAGGTATTTAACTGATTTGAAAACATATTGTCATATTTCTAAGTATTCAAACATGTGATCCTACTTCTAGGTATGATTTGAAAACTCATGTTGACCACACACAAATTGCGCACATGAACACTTACATAAGCTTTACTCATGTTTAGTAGAAACTGTAAGTAGCCAAGATGTCCTTCAACAGGTGAATGGAAAGCCATGGTACATCCATGGGATGGAAAACCATTCAACAATTAAAAAGAAATGAGATCTCCAGCCCCACAAAGATACGGACTAAACTCAAATGCACAGTCCTAAATAAAAGAAACTGCTCTGAAAAGTCTATAAACTATGATTTCATTTATGTAACATTTTGGAAAAGGCAAAATGATAGACTCTGAACAGTTTAGTGGTCTCTGGGGATTTGGAAACATGGAAGCCTGACTAGGTGAAACAGAGTTTTGTTTTGTTTTGTCTTATTTTAGGGTAGTGAAACTATGATCATTCTTCCTGACACTTAGAACAGTGGATTCATGATCCTTTCTATTTCTCAAAAGCCTTAGAGTTGTGCCATACAGCCCTCCATCAGCCCACATTCATAGTCAACAGCAATAAGCATAGAGATGACACTCCTCTGCCCAGATATCATTTGTGTTTTGAGAAAGATTAACTCCCAAAGCAGAAGTAAGGATTCATTCCACATGCCCACACACTCCATCTGAAACTCCTCCATTCAATTGCTTTTGCCTTTATTCCCAAATTGGAAACTTACACAGATCTCGTTAATGAGATCCATGAAAGCATTTAGATTCCTGTCGGTGTTCAGAGCCTAGTCTTATTCCCAGGCTGACAAGGATCCTGGATATCAGAGGGTTAAATGAGGAGGAGGGTAAATGGGAGCAGTGCACAGGTTTATCCTCGCCCCCTTCAAGCCTTTAATTGTGGCTTATGAAGCATTAATTGTCCATTCATCCCACATCATAATCCCTGCATGAACAGGGTATTTTAATTTCATTTTACATCTAAATTTGGGATACTCATAGCCCATAGTCCGCCATTTACGTCAATAGGACCAAGATCTGCGTAAATCTGGTAAAGTGTTTTCATCTACGGCGATAAGTGTGAAATGGTTTATTAGTAATCACCACATAACTGAGAGGTAGGGAGAAGCAAGGAGATAAGGAAAAACACAGCTTTCTCCCCTCTTCTGCACCACCCCCTCCCACCAAATGCCCAGTGTTGGCGCAGGAGCAGAAAGACCCTGCAATGCAGCAAGAGGAGTGCGCAGGCTCCCAGAGGACCCCTCCCAAGACCCAGAGACACAGGTCTCCTCCCCTCCCCCTCTTCTGCTTCAAACACAAGTGACTCATGACAAGCTTTGTTCTCAGAAACGCAGCCTTTTACTGATGGGCCTGAAATCAGCTTTTACTCAAGAGTCCTAATTTTAAACATTCAAGTCTTACTATAATGAAAAATATAGTAAATGTTTAAAATTCTGTTCCTTCCAGCAGTATGTAATCAACTTTGTCGTCAAAAGGACAAAAAGTAAAGCCTGCATATTTATGGCAATGGGCAGATGCAAACTGCACTATTGCGGCTTCTCCTTGGATGATCATGTAGCTTATCAGCAGCATGCTGCAGCAGTCCTGCAACAAGGCATGCTTCTGGTTGTTACAAGGCCAAAGAGGGCAAAGGCTTTCCTTGAGCACAATCTCCATTGCCTATATCAGGGCCTGTTAAGACTTGTGTTTCTGTTCTTTATCTTTCTTTTATGTTTTGAGCTGTTCTTGAAGTCACCCTTGACTCTTATCAAGTTCTTAACTCACCTCTTGTCGAATTCCATCTGCCTTTTAATTCCACATCTTAAATCATAGATGATCAGGACTTCTCCATCCATCCACACCTGAATTGAAGACCCCAATATTCCATCCCAAATGTCCACACCCACAGTTGCACTTGGATGGGGAGCAGATTGGCAGAAGACAATTTATATGGAACCACTGACGGCTGCCTTCATAGTAAAAGAACAGAAAATGGCTGATGAACGGCTGTCAGCCCAAAGGAAAGAATGGTGGTTTAGAAGGGTCAGCAGAGTATTAGCCCTCAGTATCTCCCCACTATTCCCACCCTGCTTCTGCTGTGACCCTAAAGGAAACAGAAGCACAATGAAGAACTTACTAGGCATCAAAGAAGAGAATGCAAGGCTGGAAGCCCCCTCCTCTCATCGGGAGGGCTCATGGCTTGCCCCTCCTTCCCTCCTGCAGGCTCCCCCTCCCAGCTGTGGATCCACACATTTTTTTCCTAGAAACAAAGCTCTCACAGACATAAAGCAGTGAACCAGATTTCTTGAGAATCTCCCCACTTGTAAACAATTCTGCCTTGAGTTAAATAGCAGACATGTCACTTCTGAAGTGTAGCCTTGTCTGTTAGAGGCAATGGCTTGTTGGGTCTGGGAGAGGTGGAACAATGGATGTGACTCTCAGTATTTCAGAAACATTGGTTAAGTTACCTGAAGCTTTAATGAACTCTGCAGTTAGTGTTTCCTGAGACTCATCGCTTCTTCACACTCTCAATTCACTCTGTCCAGCCCAGCTTTATAGGCGTCCCCATCTGAATCCAGAAGCTCTCAAGGTTTTTGTTAACCTTTTGTTCTGCACATGAACCAGAGATCCCTTTAGACTTTCCTATAGCAGATCAGCAAATTAAGGCAACTAAAGTGGAGGCAATTTAAGTCCGAACAGTTACAGAATATAAAATAGATGGTTAGAGCTCTTGAGTCTGAAGAGAATAGGAATCGAGGCTGAAAACAGAGGAGCAGCACTCTGCAGCCTCCTCCCAGGGGCCAGCAGCACCCCTCCCCCAGCAGTTTGCTTCTCCATGAATGAGGAAGAAAGCAAGGCACAAAGAGCATCCCTCTCTGGACAAAGCCCAGCGTGGAAACTCCACAATGTACAAAAAAGACTTCTCCCATCACAGCACAGCAGTCTGGGCTGGCTCTCACTTACAACTTCTCCATGTATACACAGCCTGTACACATCATTTTCTGATGTGCTCTAATTGTAAGAATCACAAGGCAGATTTATCTATGTTGGATGTCTTCTGAATCCCATGCAGTCATTTTCTCTAGAACTGGAGTGTGGAGTGATGATAATAAGGAACTAGTGGACATTTCAGAAGTGAAGCAATGTTTTCAAACCTGCAGGGTTTTTTTTTTCCTATTTTTAATAGTTTCTGCCCTCTGGGCCACTACCACATGGCTTGTCTAATTAAAATCTATTCCTTTTCATTCCTGGATTTACATTCTCTTAAACATATCCCCCAATGCGGCCCCACTAGCCCACCCTGGAACTCAGCACTCACAAATATCTTCAGATATTAACCAAAGAGTCCTAGTGCGGCCATAGTTAGGCTGTTACAGGGGAACACATCACATAATTTGCCCATCACTACTTCAAACTGAGAAGGGGGGAGAAGGAAGTAATAAAGGAAGATGAAAAACTAACCAAATCAATACTTTCCCATCTTTGACCTCCACTCCATCTTCTGCGTAGAGCGGAGAGACAAAGGAATCACCAGTGCTCCTACAAAACTTTTTTGAATAGAGATGAACACACCTTTGACTCTTTCTTCTTTAAGAGTCTCTGTCTCTACTCTTTGACACTGGCTGATTTTGTCTTAAAAAACAAAGCCTATACAAAATGAACCATTATACCAGATTTTCTTTGTATAGCCCAGACTTCAAATATTGTTTTGTACCTGGCTGTGATTTAGCATACATTTTATATCATTTACAATCATCTTAGTAATAAAGAATGTTGATTAAGAGACCAAATCCCAAATTTGTGAGGCTGAGGAAATGCTACCTGTCTATTTCTGTCAATTTTTGTGACTAATAGCTAAACCACTCCTTTGCATATCCCTATAACCTTTTTATTGTATGTAAAAACTAGACAATGAGGGCTTAATCTTTCCCTCCACAGCTACATCGAGTACTTAGCTGCCTATTTCCAGTCCTCAGGAGCTACAGTTACTTGTTGGAAAATTAGTGAGATGGAAGGATGAGGTAATCCTTAAGGAGCAATGGTGGGATTCCTCAGTAACATTTTAAAAAATAGTTCAGCCAATACATGGAGCTCTGAGAAAGGGAGTGGCAGTACTGAAAGGTACACTCCATTGATTGCTTCAGCTGCTGTAACCCCAGACTCTGGTGACAGCAACCAGAAAAAAAGAAGTGGAGAAGCATTTGGAAACTCCAGGATCCTATTCCATTGCACAGAGACAATGACTGGCCAGTTGTTTCTTTTTTTTTTTTTTTTTTTTTTTACAGGCAGAGTGGACAGTGAGAGAGAGAGACAGAGAGAAAGGTCTTCCTTTTTGCCGTTGGTTCACCCTCCAATGGCCGCCGCGGTCGGCGCGCTGCGGCCGGCGCACCGCGCTCGTCCGATGGCAGGAGCCAGGAGCCAGGTGCTTTTCCTGGTCTCCCCATGGGGTGCAGGGCCCAAGCACCTGGGCCATCCTCCACTGCACTCCTGGGCCACAGCAGAGGGCTGGCCTGGAAGAGGGGCAACCGGGACAGAATCCGGTGCCCTGACCGGGACTAGAACCCGGTGTGCCGGCGCCGCAAGGCGGAGGATTAGCCTGTTGAGCCACGGCGCCGGCCCAGTTGTTTCTTTTATGAGGTTCCCCAAGCACACTCAAAGGTTCAACACCATGAGTTTGCCTGTTAAAAACAATGTATCTGTTGAGCAGAATGTACCCCTTAATGCAGAGCCATGCTATGGTTGATACCCAACTAATGATTGTATTTCTCCAAAATCTCTTCAAACATCCTAAACTTCCACCTTCACTTTCAGGGATAATCCAATTTTCTTTTGCCCATTTTGTCAGGCAGTTGGTCACTGACTAAAGGGTAATAAATACATAAGCATTTGAGGTTCCTGTTCAATTATTCTATCATTAAAGGGGGGGAAGTATAAAATTCTAATCACTGTACTGATTTATTCTGATTGTCTTCAAACAGACTTTTTCCATTAGCTGTTCAAGGTGTGGCAGCCTTCCAAACAGGACTTTGTTGTCCATTTATCTGGAAAATGCTATCTGTAAATCAAATAGCTTTGTGATGGTCAATCAGATGCTATTTGTAGGGTGGTGCCCATTTGGCAATAAAATTTGCCACCTGGGGTAGACATTGTGGCATACGAGCTTAAGCAGCTAGTTTGGAAAACTATCTCATATTGGAGTGCTTGTTCAAATCCCAACTACTATACTTCTGATTCATTGCCCTGCTAACCTACATAGGAAGCATCCGATGGTGGCTCAAGTACTTGAGTTCCTGCCACCCATGTGGAAAACCTAGATTGAGTTCCTAGCTCTTGGTTTCAGCCTGACCTAGCTCCAGCTGTTCTGGGCATTAGGGGAGTAAATCACTGGATAAAATAAATAAATAAATCTTATTTAAAAAATTCTGGCAGCTCCTCACGTGGTTCCAAAATTGGCTATAGAGGAAAAAAACAGACCATCTGCTCTTCAGTTTGGTTAGGATCTCCTTGCGTTCCTCTGGTAGCATGACCCTGTGTAAACCATTTCTGCTTTACAATGGAACTCTTCTGGGAACTTCCACTCTTATTAGAATAATTATCTGATATTATTGAAATTATTATTGATATTTCAGGTTTCAAGATATGTTATGTTCTTTATTCTTAGGAGTAGTTCCAATTAATGCCCAACAATAAGCCAATAACTGTTTCTCAAATGATGTTGATGTATCACTGTCCCTGGAAATTTTCTGACCCCAAAACCCAAAAATCATTGCTGGGTAACAGCTATAGGTGTCTAGTCTGCATAAATGTGAATTGCATAAATCTAGTCTGCATAAATATGGATTGCAGATGTGTCCCAAATTATACCTGAGTATAGACCATAAGAGTCTGCTATGGTTTGGTTATCTGCCTACAGGTCCATATGATTAGAAGCTTGGTCCCCAAGGTAAAACTCTAGAGGTAGGGACTATTGGAATGTCTTGATTATTGAAAGTATGAAGTAGCTCTTGCACTACTCCTTGAAAGTTACTAAAGGAGGATTTATATAAAAGGGGCAAGCCTGGCCACTCTTGTGGTCTCTGCCTCTTGGCACAAGAGAGAAAACATACAGAATGGGAAATATTTGCAAGTTATACAAAGACAAGAATTTAATAACTAAAACATATAAGGAATTGAAAATATTAAATAAGAAAGAACACAATCTACCTCTTTTAGAAATGGCAATGGGTCTAAACAGGTATTTAACAAAGAATGACATACAAATGGCAAACAGCTATCTTTAAAAATGTTTAACACTGGCCAGAGCTGTGGTTCAATAGGCTAATCCTCTGCTTGTAGCGCTGGCACCCCGGGGTTCTAGTCCGGGTTGAGGCGCTGGATTCTGTTCCGGTTGCTCCTCTTCCAGTCCAGCTCTCTGCGGTGGCCCGGGAAGGCAGTGGAGGATGACCCAAGTCCTTGGGCCCTGCACCCACATGGGAGACCAGGAGAAGCACCTGGCTCCTGGCTTCAGATCAGCGCAGTTCGCTGGCCGCAGTGCGTCAGCCGCAGCTGCCATTGAGGAATGAACCAATGGAAAAGGAAGACCTTTCTCTCTGTCTCTCTCTCTCACTGTCCACTCTGCCTGTCCAAAAAAAAAAAAAAAAAAATGTTTACTCTGAAAGTCGCTGCTCCTCTGCTGAGTTAATTGCACAAAGTTCACGCAGTCCATAAACTCTTCCTGTACTTGGATAGTTCTGACATTGTCAGCGACTTTCAGAGTAAACTTCTAGGAAGAATGTGCCACGTCTAAAATTAATGACCTAAAGACAGTAAGATATTCCTTTGGCTACAGTTTGATACTATTACTTAGACCTGTAAAATTGATAAGATCCATTAAATGAGCCACAGGAATCACAAATAGTTTCTGCATTCGGGACATAAAATTATGATTCACTTCACGGCCCAGCCCATGGGCCTGCTTTCTCTTCCTCTAAGCCCGCCTGCCCCAGCACAGTGTTGCTGCCTTTACGATTTCCTCCCACTGTCTGAAAAATAAAAATGTTTAACCCTGAAAATCATCAGGGAAATGCAATTCAAAACAACAGGAGGTATCACCTCACCCCCATTAGAATGGCTTTTCTCAAAGAGAGAAAAGATAACAACTACTCCTAAGAATGAGGAGAAATAAGAAGTCTCACATGCTGTTGATAGGAACAAAAATTTGAGTTCCTATGGAAACCAATGTGGAGGTTCCTTAAAAAATTTAAAATAGAGGTTCCATATGATCCTGCTAATCGTTATACATCCAGGAGAAATGAAGTCGCCAAATCAAAGGAACATCTGTGTTACCATATTTATTGCAACACTAATCACAATAGCTGAAATAGAAAACCAATCTGAGTGTTCATCAATTGATAAGTTGATTAAGAAAATATAACACATATACACAATGGCATATAATTCAGTTATCAAAAGGATGATATGCTTTCATTGGCAGCAGCATGGATGAACTAGTGGTAATTATATTAAATGAAATAAACCAAGGACAGAAAGACAAGTACCATATAATCACACTCATATGTAGCAACTTTTAAAAAGATGGACCCATAGAAGTTAAGAGAATAGTAGTGGTTTGGCAGAGACTAGAGAGAGGAAAGAGGAGAAAAGAATTAGAAATGTTAGCTGGGGACCGGCCCCGTGGCTCACTTGGTTAACCCTTCTCCACCTGTGGTGGCGGCATACTATATGGGCACCGGGTTCTAGTCCCGGTTGCTCCTCTTCCAGTCCAGCTTTCTTCTGTGGCCCAGGAAGGCGGTGGAGGATGGCCCAAGTGCTTGGGCCCCTGCACCCACATGGGAGACCAGGAAGAGGCACCTGGCTCCTGGCTTCAGATCAGCGCAGTGTGCTGGCCGTAGAGGCCATTTGGGGAGTGAACCAACGGAAGGAAGACCTTCTGTTTCTCTCTCTGTCTATAACTCTACCTGTAAAAGAAAGAAAGAAAGAAAGAAAGAAAGAAAGAAAGAAAGAAAGAAAGAAAGAAAGAAAGAAAGAAAGAAAGAAAGAAAGAAAGAAAGAAAGAAAGAAAGAAAGAGAAACGTTAACTGGTACTAAGTTATAGCCACATAGGGTCAGAAATTTTGACATTCTGTTGCACAATGGAGTGAATATAGATGATGATAATATAGCATATGTGTTTTTAAAGAAAAAAAAACACTAGAAGAGAATATTTTTAATATTTCAACAATAAAAAATGTTACGAGACAGATATGTTTACCACAATTGGATATTATACCATACACACATGTATCAAAATATCACATGGTTTTGAAATAAGTATGTTCTTTTAAATGTGCATCAATATATTATAGTGTACTTATTTTTATATATTTTATATGTTTAAATATTTTAAATATTTATTATATATATATATCCTAGCCCAACATATAGAAAATAAAATTTTTAATCAGGATTAGATAAAATAGGAGGAAAACTTTTCAATATTAAGGAAAACAAAGCACTCATATAAAGGAAGCAGAAAATTCAAGTCACAGAAGAATAAAAATCAAACATTAGCTTTACCAAATTAAAAACAAATGTTTATCAAGAGTTCATCTTCATTACTTTTCTGTTTCAAGAAATTTCTTTACCACATTTTGATAGCACATCTGATGGCAACAAATTATTTTAGTTTTTCTTCATCTGAAAATGTCTGTCTCCTCCTTCATTCCCAAATATGTTGCCACTCAATACAAGCTTCTGGAGTGTCAGTGTGTTCCATTCAGAACATGAAAATTGCTATGCCACTTCCTTCTGGCCCCCATGGCTCCTGATGAGAATTCCACTGCTTTTGAAATTGTTTTTCCCCTACAGGTAAGGTGTTGTTTCTCCCTCGCTACTTTCATAGTTTTTCTTTGTCATTTCATTTTCTAAAGTTTGACTATGATGTGTCTTGGGGTCTATTTTCTTGTTTTTTCTTGTTTTGGAGCCTGTCACATATTTGAATAAGTATTTTTATGACTCTTGACACATTTGGGAAGTTTTCAGCCATCATTTCTTTGACTGGTGGTTCAGCCTTGCTATCTCTATTTTCTCTTTCTAGAACTCGGATGATGTAAAGTTTAGATTTCTTTTTTTATTATACTGCCACAGGTCCCTGAGCTCTACTCGTGTATATATTTTGCACATCAACTAGGCCTCTGTTGTTAAAAATGGTTAATTTCTAGTGTTCTTTCTTCAAGGTCACTGGTCCTTTGCTCTATTTTCTCAGTTTTTCTGATGAACCTATCCTGTGTTCATCCTTGGGTTTTATGAGTTTGCTAAATTCACCTAAATTTGAACTTTGTAAATAGGATCATGTCTGTGAATAAACACAATTTTATCTCTCCCTTTTGAATCTGCACATATTTTTTTCTTGTTCTAACCTACTTGTACCACGTAGAAATTCCTGTTTAATGCCTCAAAGAAATTTCTTATGTCTTATTCCTGAAATTGCGAATAAAGCATTTAGTCAATTACTATTGAGTAATTCTAACTGTAGGCTTGTATTGGATTTTTTTTCAGTTTGAGTAAGTTATTTTTTATAATGGGTCTCATTATTTTATATGAATTTGTTAAATTTTTAAAAATGATTTTACTAAAAAAATGAAAAAGTAAAAATGATTTTACTGCATCTTTTGAGGTGATTATATAGTTTTCTAAATATGAAACTTTTAACATGAAGCTTAACTTGCATAATTCCTCTTGGATACGATCGACTATATTTTTTACATAGTGATTGGTTAATGTGCTAATATTTTATTAAGAAATTTTCTGGGCTGGCACCATGGCTCACTTGGCTAATCCTCCGTCTGCAGTGCCGGCATACTGGGTTCTAGTCCCGGTTGGGGTGCTGGGTACTAGTCCTGGTTGTTCCTCTTCCAGTCCAGCTCTCTGCTGTGGCCTGGGAAGGCAGCGGAGGATGGCCCAAGTGCTTGGATCCCTGCACCCACAAGGGAGACTGGGAGGAAGCACCCGGCTCCTGGCTTCGGATCAGCGCAGCACCGGCCACAGCAGCCATTAGGGGAGTGAACCAACAGAAGGAAGACTTTTCTCTCTGTCTCTCTCTCTCTGTCTATAACTTTACCTGTCAAATTAAAAAAAAAAACACATTTTCTATCCATGCTCATGAAGAAACTAGTCTCATATTCTCACTAAGGACTTCACTTAGTTGTTTGCAGAATGATCATGATAGGAAAAAAAATGAGTTTGAGAGAAATCCTTCTTCCCTTTTCATTAGTGTTTGTGAGATTAATATAACATTTCACACTTTAAAGAGTTCACCACTGACTCAATTCTGAGGTAGGAAAGCAGTTAGTTTCCTTTTCCTTTGTATAGAAAGGTGACGGTGCAGAATGGCCTCAGTGTATCCGCACCCGTTCCCTCAGAAAGGGAGCATCCTGCCTTCTCCAAATAGGACTCACTGTGAAATCTTGCTTTCATTTATGTTTAATGGTAACAGACTAAATGCTTCCTTCACAATTTCAGGAACAAGACAAGAGTTCCACTTTTACCTTTTCTTTGCAACATTAAACTGGAAATTCTAGCTGGTACAATTAGAAGAAGATAAAATATGTACATACTGGATTTGAAACTGCTTTTATGCAGACATGATCCTATATACAGAAAATGTTATAGAAATATCCAAAAAGTTCTGATAATTAATATGTGAATTTAGGAAATTTGTAGAACACATGGTTCACAAGATGGGTTCAAGAGAAAAAAAAATGAGGGAATAGAGTAAACAATCTATGATCTTGAAAACAGAACAATAGAAATTACTCAGTTTTAACAACAGAGGGCAATTAGACTGAAACATAAATAAATGAGTAGAGCTCAGAAAACTGTGGCATTATAATGAAAGATCTAACTTAATATCATGAGAATTCTAGGAGGAGAGAAGAAAGATAGCAGGGTTGTACAACTAGTCAAAGAAATAATTACAGTTAATGTTAGTTATTTTGATCTAACTCCAAATATAAAATGATTCCACGCTGTCACGTTTTGCAGCCTTTACATGGGGATATTTTCAAAGTGGACTTGTATGCTGGAAATTCTACACCAAAATAAATATTGCAGGATATTTATATATGACAACATTTTTGCAAATACTTTCTAAAATTGTACTATTCATTTAAAATGTTGATTGCAGGGCCAGCAATGTGGCATAGCATTGAACCCGCCGCCTGTGGTGCCGGAATCCCATGTGGGCAATGGTTTGATTCCCAGCTGCTCTGATTCTGATCTATCTCCCTGGTGGACAGTGCGAGAGAGAGACAGAGAGAGAAAGGTCTTCCTTTGCCGTTGGTTCACCCTCCAATGGCTGCCATGGCTGGCACTGCAGCCAGCACACCATGCTGATCCAAAGGCAGAAGCCAGGTGCTACTCCTGGTCTCCCATGGGGTGCAGGGCCCAAGCACCTGGGCCATCCTCCACTGCACTCCCGGGCCACAGCAGAGGGCTGGCCTGGAAGAGGGGCAACCAGGACAGAATCCGGCGCCCCGACCGGGACTAGAACCCAGTGTGCCGGCACCGCAAGGCGGAGGATTAGCCTGTTGAGTGACGGTGCCTTCCTGGTAATGTGTATTGGAAAGCAGTGGAAGAAGGTCCAAGTGCTTGGGCCCCTGCACTCACGTGAAAGACCTGGAGGAAGCTCCTGGCTCCTGAATTCCAATGGTCCATCTCTGGCTGTTGTGGCCGTTTGGGGAGTAAACTAGCAGATCGAAATCTTTCTTTATCTCTATGTGTTTCTCCCTTCCATTCTGTCTCTCTCTCTCTCTCTGTAACTTTGCCTTTCAAATAAATAAATATTTTTTAAAAAAATAAATAAAATGGGGCCAGTGCCGCGGCTCACTAGGCTAATCCTCTACCTTGCGGCGCCGGCACACCGGGTTCTAGTCCCGGTTGGGGTGTCGGATTCTGTCCTGGTTGCTCCTCTTCCAGGCCAGCTCTCTGCTGTGGCCTGGGAGTACAGTGGAGGATGGCCCAAGTGCTTGGGCCCTGCACTCCATGGGAGACCAGGAGAAGCACCTGGCTTCTGCCTTCGGATCAGCACGGTGCGCCGGCCGCAGCACACCGGCCACGGCGGCCATTGGAGGGTGAACCAACGGCAAAGAAAGACCTATCTCTCTGTGTCTCTCTCACTGTCCACTCTTGCCTGTCAAAATAAATAAATAAATAAATAAAATGTTGACTGCTTACATTAGTTTTAGGAAGAGGTGTATATTTTGATAGATACTTAATTTAGTAATTCTGTATATGCCATACAATTTATGTCAGATCAGTTTTAGTGTAGCCTGTCATCATTTTTCTTAATTGTGAAAATGTAATTATTAGTGATGTTGAAGTATGCATTGAATGCATGATGACTAACTAGAATTAACATAGATGTAAACACTGAGCATACTATACAAAGCATGCTAGTATGTACAAGAAATATTAAAACATTCTGATTCAGCAGTTTTTATTTTAGTTGTGCTATATTATTAAATGCAGATGTTAATAGTTAATAAAATATCATATTTTTTATAAATAATGAGCATAAATTTATGTTTGCTTGATTAAAATAGCTTATTCCTAAATAAGGAAACAGTGCCTTAAGAGTTCTCAAATATGTCAAAAGTCATGAAAATACTTATTCAAGAAACTGAGATTATCCAAAACAGTATAAAATGAAGGAAATGGACCCCAAGACACATAATAGTCAAACTTCAGGAAATGAAATCACACGGAAAAACTATTGAAAGCAGTTGGGGAGAAACAACACCTTACCTGTAGGGGAAAAACAATTTCAAAAACAGTGGAATTCTCATCAGGAGCCATGGGGGCCAGAAGGAAGTGGCATAGCAATTTTCATGTTCTGAATGGAACACAATGACACTCCAGAAGCTTACATCGGGTGGCAACATATTTTAGGAATGAAGAGGGAAACAGACATTTTCAGATGAAGAAAACCAAGATAATTTGTCACCATCAGGTGTGCTATCAAAGTGTGTCTAAAGAAAGTTCTCTAAAGGGGAAGAAGGAATAATGAAATAATTTTGAACATCATGAAGGCAGAAATAACACAATAAGATATGATATAAGTAAATACAACAGACATTCATTTTACTATTTAGTTTCTTAAGTTATGTTTGATGATCTAAGCAAAAATTATAAGACTTTTGATTGGCTTTTAATGCAGACAGAGGGGGTATTTAATAACATTATGTTGTAAAGAGCCAAGGGACGTAATAGTTTCATTTGAACTAGTAAGAAGATAATCTCACTAGTTTGTGGTAAGTTAGATATACACAACAAAATAGCTATAGCATCCACTAAAATTCTATACAAAGAGATAGAGTCACTAGAAAACACTGTAGATAATGCAAATTAGAATTCAAAAAATGTTCTAGTAACTTACAGGAAAATGGGTAAAAGATAGGAAAGGAATGGGAGAAACAGAAAACAGAGAACAAACAGAAAACACCAAATAGTAGGCATAAATCCTGATGTGTGTATAATTAGATTAAATATAAATAATCTAATGACACCAAAAAAAGCAAGGTGATTTATCAGAGTATATTTAAAAAAATCTTAGGTTGTTCGTAAATAATTCACTTCAAGTGGAACAATATAGGTGACTAAAATGATATGAGCAATAAATCACAACATTTATTGTATTGAAATACTACAGCACATGTACTTCTACCATATGGGAAGAAAATACATAGGAATACAATATGGAGATTACTACACAATCTCCAGACATTTAAGAGAGCAAAATCGCAGTGCAAATAAATGAGCCAAAGAAAAAACATCAAAGAAAATGAAAAACATGTGAAACTAAGTTAAAATAAAAATATAAATATTAAAATTATGGTGCACAACTAAAGCCAAGCTGCAAAATAAATATCTAAAAGCATACATTAAGAAAGTGGTGAAGTCCCAAAATTAATAATTGGTGCTCCCAACTAAAGGACCTAATAAAAAGAGCAAAGTAAATAGAAGTAAATACAAAGTGACCAGAATTAAGACAGTGAAGGTACCATGAAAAACAAAATTCACATTTAAAAAGACCTATAAACATGAAGTGTAAAATTGAGTTTTCAAAATGATCAATAAAATTGACAAACTGTAGTAAGGCTGAAAAATAGAAATGGAAGGTGAAAATTAAAAACATCAAAAAGGAAGCAGGGAATATTACAGATCCTACAGACATAAAAAAGAGGAGTGAATACTTCAAAAAACTGCATATATACATTTGACAATTTATATGGAACTCACTAATCCCTCAAAAATACATATCAAATATGAAATAAATACTTTAATATACATTGAATTACTAAAGAAGTACAAATTAAAATTCAAAAACTTTTTTGGATCACGTGATTGCCATAGAGATTAAGAACCTGGTTGTGACACCCACATACCATATCCAAACACCTGGATACACTCCTGATTCCAGCTTCCTGTTAGTGCACATTCTGGGAGGCAGCAGGTGATAGTTGAAATAGTTGGGGTCTGCAATCCATGAGAGAGACCCAGACAGAGTTCAAGGCTCCTAGCTTTGGCCTGGTACTCCCAGCTATTACAGGCATTTGTGAAGTAAATCACAAGAAGGAAAATCTCAATCTGTGTGTGTGTGTGTGTGTGTGTGTGTGTGTGTGTGTCCCTTCTCCACTCCCATCCTTCAAGTAAATAAAAATACATACAAAAAATATTATAAAATAAAAAACCCCAAAAGCACTTCCTACAGAAAAGTTCCAAGGACTTATAGTTACTTCTAGTTGGTAGAATTGGATGGTTCTACCAAATATGTAGAGTGAACACAATTTATAATACTTTCAGGGAAATACATGTTGTAGCTAGTATTATAAAGGCAATGCTAGTTAAAAATAATAACAAGAAGAAAAACACTACAGACCACTATCTGTAATGAAGTGAAAAGTGAAAAAACTAAAAAAAAAAAATTAGCCTATATAATTCAGCAAGCAATGCAACAAATTATACTTCATAACCAGGTGAAATTTATGACACAGCTATAGACATGATTCAATACTTGAGAAGTAACTAATGAATCCATCATATTAGGGGTTAAGGAAGAAAAAAAATTCCATGAACATAAACATCATTGAAGGATAGTGATTAATTTTTAAAGATTTATTTGATTTGTTTCAAAGATAGAGTTACAGAGAGAGGTAGAGACATTAGAAGTCTTCCATCCACCAATTCACTTCCCAAATAGCCTCAATGGCTGGAGCTGAGATGATCAGAAATCAGAAGCCGGGAGCTTCTCCCATTTCTCCCATGTAAGTGCAGGGGCCCAATGACTTGGGTCATCATCTGCTGCTTTTCAAGGAATATTAGCAGGAGCTGGATCCAAAGTGGAGCAGCCAGGACTAAAACTGGTGTCCATATGAGACACCAGGCTGTGCCACAATGTTGGCCTCAACAGTGATTAAATTTAATACTTGCTAAATGAACCAAGCACACCCAACAAGAAAAGAAAGACAGACATCACAAAATTAGCTTAGAAAATCAGTAAAAATAACAAAAAGTAGTAGTAGTAACAACATACTCTTTGGAAGCAAGAGAATTAATTTTTGGAGTTGACATATATATGCTTTTAAAATTCAATTTTAACAAAAAAGTCAGAGACACTCAAATATACAAGGGAATAGTGTTCATATACATAAGAGAAAAAAGTAACACTCAATAGAACCCATCCCTGGGGAAGTCAGATTTCTAATTAGATGAATGCACTAAGCAAAGACTTTAAGTGAACTATTTTATGCTGATTTATTCAAATAAATAGAAGGAACCATTTCTGAAGAATTAAAACAGGAGAACAATGTCTTTAAAGGTAAATGATATCAATAAAGTGGTACAAAGTACAATAAATAAGACCTACTTCACAGTTAAAAAAAGTATAACTAAAGTGAAAAATATGTTCAAAAACAAATTTAAGCTAGTAGAAGAGTCAACAAATTTGAAAATAGCTCAGATAAAATTTTCCAGTCCGAAGAAACAAAATGAAAAATAAATTCAGAAAAATTAACAGATTTATAGATCTCTGGATCATGGGCAATGGGAGTTCAGAGGACAGGGGGAGGGTATTTATTTAATTTTTATTTTTTGATTTTTAAAGGTTTATTTACTATTATTTTTTAAATTTTATTTAAGGTAAACAAATTTCATATGTACAGATTTAAGAAGAATAAAGGAGTAATTTTTCAAGCAGTAACAGCCTTAAATTTGTTGGAAAATATCAGTGAACTCCCTGTAGAATGAACTCAGATATTCATTTATAGATATATCATCATCACATTATCAAAGCAAATAAAGGAAATGGCATCAAGATGCCATTTGAGACGCCTGCACCCATATCAAAGTGCATGGATTAAGTCTTGGCTCTGTTTCTGAGTCCAGCTTCCTGCTGATGACTCTGGGAGACAGCAGTGATGGCTCAAATACTTGGGTTGCTGCCATTCATGTGGAAGACTCAGATTTAATTCTGGGCTGTTGGCTTTGTCTTGCCACAGTCCTGGCTATTAGGGTCATTTGAGGAATGAACCAGTAGATGGAAGATCTCCCTCTAGCTCTCGTTCTCGCTCTCCCCCTCCCCCTCCCCTCCCCTTCCTCCTCCCTCTCCCTCTCTCCCTTTCAAGGCAGGAAGACAGGAAGGAAGAAAGGAAGGGAGGGAGGGAGGAAGGGAGGAAGGGAGGAAGGTTATTAAATGCCAAAGAAAAAATCTTGAAAGCAACAAAAATCTAATTTCCATAGACACAAGATCATCATTAAGATGAAGCACTGTGGGACTACCAATTAGCCTGGTTGTTAAGATGCTTGTTGGGATGGCCACATACCATGTGCAGTGTGAAAATTTGAGTCCCAGCTCCACTCCTCATCCCAGATTCCTGCTAATGTAGAAATAGAGAGAGAGAAAGCAGGTGATAGTTCAAGTGGTTGGGTTCCTGCCACCCTCAATGGATACATGAATGGAGTGCCAGGTTCCTGGCTTCGTCTTGCACTGGATTGAGTTTCCAGCTCCTGGCTTCAGACTGGCCAATTACAGACCATTATGGCTATTTGGGAAATTAACGGTGGATGGAAGTACTCTGTGTGTCTGCCTCTCATTATCTTACTTTTTCTGTGTCACAAGTAAAAACTACGTAAATAAGTAAGTAAGTTGAAGCATGAAGTGGCTTAAAACAAAGGAGCTGCTTACTCATAGGAAACCACGAAGGCCAAAATGTTGTAGGACAGCTTCTTAAAAAAGCTGAGGGGCCAGCATCGTGGCATAGGGGGTTATGCTACTGCCTGTGATGCCAGCATCAATATGGGTGCCAGTTCAAGTCCTAGCTGCTCCTCTTCCAATCCAGCTCCCTGATAATGGCTTGGGAAAGCAGCAGATGATGGCCCCAAATGCTGGAGTTCCTGCACCCACATGAGAGACCTAAAACAAACTCCTTGCTCTTGGCTTGAGCCTGGCCCAGCCCTGGCCACTGTAGCCATTTGGGGAATGAACCAGCAAACGGAAGATCTTTCTCTTCTTGTTCTCTCCCCCTCTTTCTGTAACTCTGCCCTTCAAATAAATAATAACTCTTTAAAAATAACAAAATTAAATTATAATTTTTAAAAAGCTGAAATTAAAAGATTGTCAACTAAGAATTCTTTTTTTATAGATTTATTTATTTGAAAGTCAGAGTTAGAGAGAGGAGAGGCAGAGAGAGGCAGAGAAAGAGAGAAAGAAGTCTTCCATTTGATAGTTCACTCCCCAATTAGCTGCAATTGCCGGAGCTGCACCGATCCGAAGTCAGGAGCCAGGAGTTTCTTCTAGGTTTCCCACACGGGTACAGGGGCCCAAGGACTTGAGACATCTTCTACTGCTTTCCTAGGCCATAGCAGAGAGCTAGATCAGAAGTGGAGCAGCCAGGTCTTTACCGGTGCCCATATGGGATGCCGGCACCACCGGCCAGGTGTTAACCTGCTGCACCACAGCGCAAGCCCCCAACTAAGAATTCTTATATCCAATAGTTATCTTTGAAAATATGAAAAATAAATTAATATCATCTGGATATTATACAGCAACAAGGAAATAATCAAAGTCTGCTAAATCTACCCTATGAGAAATACTAAGTGAAGTCAATGGGTAAAGAGACTAATTAGTACTAAATAAATAAAATTTCCCAGAAAAAAATCCTGGGAACAGAAATGTCTTTAAGAAGACAAAAACAACTATGCATAATAAATAATACAAATATGAAATTTAAATCATATCAAAAACAAAATAAGAATGATTTTAACAAAAGAAATACACAACTTACACAGTAAAAACTACAGGCTTCTAAATTTTTAACAATTGTTATTAATATGAGAACATATTTTATGTATTTCATAGATACAATTCTTTTTTTAAGATTTATTTTATTTATTTGAAAGGCAGAGTTACAGAGAGAGAGAGAAAGACAGAAGAGAGATCTCCCATTTGCTAGTTTATTCCTCAAATGGCTGCAGTAGCAGGGGCTGGATCAGGTCAAAGACCAGGAACTTCTTCCACATCTACCACATGGGTTTCAGGGGCCCAAGCACTTGGGCCATCCTCCCCTGCTTTCCCTGGTGCATTGGCAGGGAGCTGGATTAGAAGTGGAGCAGCTGGGACTTGAGTTGTCATCCAGGCTGGTTTTGCAGGTGGCAGCTTTAACTGTTCAGTTACAAAGCTGGTCCCACATAGATAGAATTCTGAGAAGATAATCAAACTTCCTTTCCTCCCTCTCCTCTTCTTCCTTATTTCCTTTTTGCTTACTGATTTTATAATGGAATACTTTCAATTTACTTTATAATCACAATTTACTTTATAATCACTTTTTAATGTACCACTAACCATAATGTTCAACAAGTAAAATGTAGAAATGTTCTACAGGAATGTAGACAAGAGCTACAAATATTAATCAAATCTCAAGATGCCAATTTCATTCTTTTTTTAAGATTTATTTATTTATTTGAAATATTTACAGAGAGAAAGGGGATCTTCCAGTCACTGATTCACACCCAGATGGCCATAATAGTCAGCACTGGGCCAGACCAAAGCCAGGAGCCTGAACTTCATAAGGCTCTTCCACGTGGTTGGCAGGAGCCCAAACACTTGGGCTATCTTTGCCTTTCCCAGGCCATTAGGCGAGTTCTTGCTCAGAAGTGGAGCAGCCAGGACACAAACTGGGGATGCCAGCATCACCCAAGGTGGTTTTACCAATATACTACAACATGACCCCCCAGCTTCATTCTTATACATTGCTTTCTATATTTTATATTAACTACCACTTATATGGGGCTGGCACTATGGCACAGTGGGTTAAAGCCCCGGCCTGCAACAGCAACATCCCATATAGGTGCCAGTTTGAGTCCTGGCTGCTTCACTTCTGGTCCAGCTCCCTGCTAATGTGCCTAGGAAAGCAGCTGTGGATGGCCCAAGTCCTTAGGCCCTGTACCCTAAAAGGAGACCTGGAAGAAGCTCCTGGTTCCTGGCTTCAGATCAGTCCAGTTCCAGCCATTGTGGCTATTTGAGGAGTGAACCAGTAGATGGAAGATCTCTATTTCTCTGTCTCTCCCTCTCTATAACTCTGTCTTCCAAACAAAATAAATCTTAAAAAAAAAAAACTACCACTTATCAAAGAAAACATATGATATTTATCTTCTGTAGACTGGCTTATTTCCCTAAGCATATTGATTTCTAGTTGCATCCATTTTGTTGCAAAAGACAGGAATTCATTCTATTTTATGCCTGAGTGGTATTGCATCATGTATATACACCAAAATTTCATTATCCAGTTATCAGATGATGGACTTCTGGGTTGAAATCGTTAAAAGAAATTGAAGAATATGTAACTAAATGAAAAGCCAATCCATACTCATTACTTAGAAGTGTTCATATGGCTGAGATAATAATATTCTCCCAATTAAACTATAGATTCAATATAATCCTTATTAATATCCAAGTTTTATATTTTAAATTTTTTGCATAAATTTTCAGGATGATTCTAAATTTTTATTACACAATATATATGGAATATAAGAGATTTAAAATAGCCAAAACAATTTTGAAAAAATGCAAAGTTGTGGGATTTCCCAATAACAAAATTTATTGCTAGATGATTATCTTGGTCCATATTCTGTTGCTATACTATGAATATAGGTTATCCTAAGTAACTCTCAAATGTCCCACCTCCAAATGCAATTAACACATGACCTTTGGGGATAACTTCCTATGTGAGTTTTGGTGTAGACATGCACACCACATCAGTAGTCAAGACAGTCTAGTAATAGCAGGATTACAACCATGCAGAACGATGAAACAGAAGATAGGAGAGAGAAATAAGCCTATACATTCATGAAAAACTGATTTCAAATAAAAAATCAAAACCATTTCAATGTGGGATGCAGTAGACATTGTAAAAATTGATCCTAGGGATCTTGATGCCTAGACATAAGAGAATGAAATTGGACCTTACATCGTATAGAAAAGTAAACTAAAAATTTGAAAAAGATTAAATTTAAAAGCTAAAATTAAAAACAAAATGAGGGATGGATGTCTGGCATTATATTTATGATGTTGTTTTGGACGTCCACTTCCCTTTTTGGAGTGCCTGAGTTCTAATTCTGGCTTCACTTTCAATTCAACCTTCCTGCTGATGCATATCCTGTGATGCAGCAAATGATGAGTCAAGTATTTGGGTCCATGTCACTTATGTGGTAGTCCCATACTGAGTTCTGGGCCCCTGGCTTGTCCCTGTCCCAGAACTGACTGTTGCATCCATTTCAGAAGTAAACCAGCACATGGAAGATATATCTATATTTGTTTCTTGTGTTTTTGTTACTATGTCTTTCAAACAAATAAAAATAAATAAAACACAACAACCCACAATGAAATAATGAACAAAACACACACACACACAACACACACACACACACATCAATAAACCCTTATAAGAAACCATTTTTTATGATCTTGTATTGGGTACCATCATATGTAGTCACAAGTTACAAATATAATATCAAAAGCACAAGTGATCAAAAAAGATAAGTTTAACTTCATTACTTCATTAGAACCAAAAGCTGTGATTCAAGCAAGGTACACTTATCAAAAAGTAAAAAAAAATCACCAGGAATTATAGATATATCATATAAGAACTCAGTAAGATTATAAAGGATTTTAAGAGCCCAAAATAAAAAAAAGACACATAACCCAGTGAAACAAAGGCTTTTACAGAAAAAAAGATATACAAATGGCCAATAGTCAAATGAAAAATGCTTAATATCATTAGTCATCAGGAGAATAAATATCAAAACCATGATGAAGTATGACTTAATAGGAAAGTGACCATAATATACTCTTTGACATATGCACCAAAGAATCTAAAACAGGTACACTTGTTGATGGTAGCACTACCAGCAATAGCCAAAAGATGTAAACAACATAAATGTTTTTCAAGTGTAGAAAGCTTAAACAAAATGTGGTAGGATGTAATTTCACAATGAAATTACTTCTGCCAAGATTTCAGGCTGTAACTTGAACAAGTCTTGAAAACATTATGCTAACTGAACCAAATAGACTCAAAAGACACAAAAGGCCAACAGCTCCATAATGTATGATGTTACTTATGTGGAATATCTGTAATAGTCAAATCCTAAGAGATAGAAAATTTATTAGTAGCTTCTAGGGTTGTTGGCAGAAATGTGAATAAGTAGAGATTGCTAATGGATGCTTGGACTCATTGTGAACTAATGAAAATGGCCTATACCTAAACAGCAATGAAGTTGCAAAATTTTGTAAATGTCCAACAAACATCTTATTTTATACTTTTAGAGGGTAAACTTTTTACTAAGTTATATTTCAATTAAAAATAATATATGCTAGTTGCAGGGGGAATAGACACATTATTGAATGATGAAATAGAATAGAGAAAAAAATCCCCTTCATCAGTGTGACCATTTTTTTTGCTAAAGAATTATTATTATTTTTTAATTTTTTCTTTATTTTTTAAAAAATTAAGTTATTCAAGTTTCATATATTTCATATACACATATTTCTCTCTTCTGAGGATATACTTAAGGGGAGTTAAATCAGTATATGAAAAAGTTACCTGCACTCCCATGTTTATAGCAGCCCAATTCAAAATAGAAAACATATAGAATTAACCCAATGTCCACCAAGTGATGACTGGATAAAGAAAATATAATATACATTATGTAATATCCCTCAGACAAAAGAAGAATAAAACCTGACATTTATAACAAAATAGATGGAACTCCATCACTATCCTAAGTGAAATATGCAGACATAGAAAGACAAATATCAATATTTTGTCTTTTATGTGGAAGAGAATTTAAATATTGTGTGGATGTAATATTATTAGTTGTATAGTTATAAACATTGTGTTCACTGAATTATATCATGTTCATGAAAGTATACCCTTCTATGCTCATTTTTTAAAAAAGGAACTGAAGGAATTCAATAGAGAAATCAAAGTCTTTTCAACAAATAGTATGAAGCAATTGAACATCCTGAGATGAAACAATGAACTTTTTTCTTACTCTCTGACCTTAACATGAAAAATCATCTCAAAATAGATCACAAGCCTGAATGTAAAATTTTAGTGAAAACAATGTAATATTTTCAGGATATGCAGCTGAAAAAAGAGAGCTCTAGACAAAAAAAAAAAAAAAAAAACCTCCATAAAAGCAGAAGTTGGTGAATTGTACTTATTAGAATTATTTTAGTATTATTATTAATATTATTTTATTGACTGACTAAAAGACCCTGTTAGGAAGCATGAAAAGACAAACTATGTACTGGAAAAAAGTATGTTTAATCCACATATCTGACAGAGGAAACATCCAGAATATGTAAAGACCTCTCAAAAGTCAAATGTGAAAACAAAAAACAAACTAAGAAAAAAGGGACAAAATTCACAGAAGAGGTTATGACACATCCTCCCCCTAATCCCCCCACTCCCCGGGGAAAAATAACCTAGCCCTGACCAAAGCTAAGTTGAGAATAACCAGATGTTCGTGCATAAATGGGAGGCAGCTGAATAGACAAGGAAAAGCTTAATGGTTCACATTCTCATTAAGAAACTGCAAGACCCGATCCAGCTGTAGCTGATTTGAGGATCCTGCTGCAGCAATTGCACTCTCATCTTCACCTTTCTGACATACAAAACCCAAAACTCCTTCATTATAGTGTTAAGTCCATAACCTGAACTTGGAATGCATGCTATACATGAGATAACTTAGTGGACATGCGTGCCCGCCTCTTTTTTCCCTTCATCTTACGCGTATAATTAGATAATTTTCCCCAGAAAGCTTTTATTTAAGGCATACGAACTTAATGCATTTCATAAATACAACTTCAGGAACATAGTAATAGTGATTCTTCACAGTGTACCCACCCTCCCATTTTTTTTTTTTTTTTGACAGGCAGAGTGGACAGTGAGAGAGAAAGACAGAGAGAAAGGTCTTCCTTTGCCGTTGGTTCACCCTCCAATGGCCGCAGCGGCCGGCACACCGCGCTCCTCCGATGGCAGGAGCCAGGTGCTTCTCCTGGTCTCCCATGGGGTGCAGGGCCCAAGCACTTGGGCCATCCTCCACTGCACTCCCGGGCCACAGCAGAGGGCTGGCCTGGAAGAGGGGCAACCGGGACAGAATCCGGTGCCCCGACTGGGACTAGAACCTGGTGTGCCGGCGCCACAAGGCGGAGGATTAGCCTGTTGAGCCACGGCGCCGGCCCCCACCCTCCCATTTTTACTCCCTCCTTCCCTCCTCCTCCTCCTCCTCCTTCTATTCCCATTCTATTTTTTGCTAAGTTCTATTTTCAATTAACTTTATACACAGAAGATTAACTCTATAGTAAGGAAAGAGTTCAACAGATATCATTAAAAAACTGTTCCTAAATAGTTTTTTGATTTCTCTGTTGATTTCTTCTATGACCCACTCTTCATTCAGGAGCATGTTGTTCAGTCTCCATGTGTTTGCATATGATCTAGCAATTCCAGAGTTGTTGATTTACAGCTTTATTCCATTGTGGTCAGAGAAGATGCATGGTATTTCAATTTCTTTGGATTTGCTGAGATTTGGTTTATGGCCTGGACTGTGGTCTATCCTGGAGAAAGTTCCATGCTTATCATCCCATGATAAGAATGTGTATTCTGCAACTGTAGGATAAACAGTTCTGTAGATATCCATTAGGTCCATTTTTTCTATAGAACTAATTAACTGTTTCCTTGATGATTTTCTGTCTGGTTGATTTGTCCATTGCTGCAAGTAGGGTACTGAATCCCCCATTACTATTGTATTGGAGTCTATGTCTCCCTTTAGGTCCATTAATATTTCTTTTAAATAGCCAGATGCCCTGTAATTAGATGCATATATGTTTATTATAGTCACATCTTCCCACTGAATTGATCTCTTAATCATTACATAGTGCCGTTTTTGTCACTCTTAACAACTTTTTGTGTTAAAGTCTATTTTGTCTGATTTTAGGATGGCTACACCACTTCTTTTTTGGTTTCCATTAGCTTTGAATATTTTTTCTATTTTTTCACTTTCAGTCTGCATGTATCTTTGTTGGTGAGATGTGTTTCTTGTAGGCAGCAAATAGATGGGCTTTGCTTTTCAATCTTTATCTTTTTTTTGTTTTTTTTTTCATTCATCCATTCAGTACCTTTTAGCTGAAGAGTTGAGGCCATTTATATTCAAGGTGACTATGAATAAGTAATGACCTGGACCTGCCATTTTTCCATAAACATTCCTATTATTTACTTTGGATTTACTTTGTATTTTTATTGGGAGATTTTCTGCCTTCACCTTCTATAGTGATGACTATGTTTCTGTGTTTCTGCACATCCTGAAGCGTCTTTTGTAAGGTTGGATGAGTGGTAACAAATTCTTTCATTTTCTGTTTGTTATGGAAGATCTTTAGTTCACCTTCATTCATAAATGAGAACTTCGTAAGGTACAGTATTCTGGGTTGACATTTTCTTTTCTCTTGAGTTGGAATATATCTCACCATTCTCCCCTAGCCTAAAGAGTTTATGATGAGAAGTCAGCTGTGAGTCTAGTTGGGGATCCTCTGAAAGTAATCTGGCATTTTTCTTGTGCACATTTTAGAATCTTTTCTTTACGTTTTACTGTGGCAAGTTTGACTACAAAGTGTTGTGGTGAGGATCTTTTTCTGGTCATGTCTATCAGGAGTTCTATGTGTTTCATGTACTTGGGCGTCCCTTTTTTTCCTCCAAATTAGGGAAATTTTCTGAAATTATTTCACTAAAAAGGACTTTTAATTTATTCTCTCTTTCCACACCTTCAGGAAATCCTGAGACTGGTATGCTGGGTCATTTGATAGTAACCCAGATCTCCAGCACTGTTTTTTAGTTTTCTAATTTCTTTTTTTTTTTTGGGGGGGGGTCTGACTGTAAAACTTCCAGAGATTTGTCTCCTTACTTGGATATTCTTTCTTCTGCCTCACCAATTCTGTTGTTAAGGCTTTCCATTGCATTTTTTATTTGTTCTATTGAATTCTTCATTATTTCATTTCGATTTCTTTTTAAAAATCTCAATTTCATGAGACATTTCTTTCACGTCATGTATAGATTTCTGAAGTTCATGGATATTGCAATCCTAGGATCAATTTTTTGAATTATGTTTCTGGCATTTCTTCAATCTCTTCATTTTAACATAGTAGTTAGGTGTTACTGAGTTCTTTTTGGGGGCTTCATGTTGTCTTCTTTATTCTTGTTTTTAAAATTGCTGTCTTTATTTTTAGGCATTTGTGGACATACTTGTTGCTTTATTTTTTTTCCCCCGTGACAGCTTTTATCTTTGAACTATACCTCTGTAGATTAATGGAGTGTCTACTCTTTCAGTGAATACCCTGAGGCCTGAGGCTGGGTATGGCCAGAGTGCTCTGTTCAGTGCTCCAGGGTGAGAGGGAGTGACCTAGGTGACTCCTAAATTGGGTGTGATAAATCTCTCTCTCTCTCATTTTTTTTTTTTATTAGAGGGGAGGTTTGTACAGATCTGTTGGCATAGTCTCATTATCCTCTCTTCTCCAAAGAGACCAATGCCTGGGCCCTAGCCCCAATGTGTTCAATATTCATCTGTGCTCCCACAAGAACCACATAAAGGATCCATACAGTCCTCAGTGTGAGCAAAGATCCTTCAGCAATGATCCTTACCAAGATATCAGGGAGCCCTGAGCATGTGGATCTATCCACAGTAACTGCCCAAGATCCAGCCATATAATGTGCCCTCTCACATGGTCAGTGTCTTCTCAGTGCAGCACACAAGGCTCTCACAGTCATGAGTACCCATCCCCCTGTCAATCCTCCCAGCCATTCTCAGGCATCTCTTCTTGGCTTGTTGCTGGGTGCATGGACACAAACTGGCACAGCTGCTACGAAGGTCCAATATGGCACCCAGCCCTCTCTCTATAGGCTAGGTACAGGATGCTGGTTCCAGGTGGTTGGAGAGAGAGAAATGTGTTCCTTGTTTTTCCCTCTAGGTTGGCAGATACACTATCCCCCACCAGGCTCCAAGCCAGACTCACGCCAAGCTCTTCCCACAGCTTTATTACCAATGGCTTGGGCTGCTTCAGTCTGGTTTCACCTCAGTCTCCAAAGCTGCTGCTGAGGCTCCAGCTGCTCGAGTCCTGAGTTGTTCACGCCCATGTCCTCCATGTAGATCCAAAGTGTCTCTCTCATTTGTGCAGAGTTTCCTCTACCATTTTCTCCATAAGTCTTCCCTGAGATTGCACTCTCTCCACATTTTTTTGACAGGTAGAGTTATAGACAGTGAGAAAGACAGAGAGAAAGGTCTTCCTTCCATTGGTTCACCCCCCAAATGGCTACAACGGCTGGTGCTGTACTGATCTGAAGCCAGGAGCCAGGTGCTTCCTCCTGGTCTCCCATGTGGGTGCAGAGCCCAAGGACCTGGGCCATCCTCCACTGCACTCTGGGCCACAGCAGAGAGCCGTACTGGAAGATGAGCAACCGGGACAGAACTGGCGCCCCAACCAGGACTAGAACCTGGTGTGCCATTGCTGCAGGCGGAGGATTAGCCTAGTGAGCCGTGACACCAGACTCTCCACATTTTTTAACAATCTTCCCCTAGACTAGAGCAGTGAGCTCCCTCCCTATTCTGCCATTTTGGTGCCTCTCTGCCTTCCTCTTTTTAAATATGTTCGATTTTGCCCAGAACTTCTCCTATACTTACTGAATATGGGCCACTTCCCTACAAGCAAGCCATATAAACCTCTATCTCCTGGCTGATTGTTTTGTAAGAATAAATCTCAGTCCTGGCTTGGCCAACTCAAATATAGCTTTTTCTAATTACAGTTCAAATCATTGCCTGCATGTTTCCTTTGGCATGCATAGTAGCCAAGAAATCTCAGATTTTCTGACCAGTTAAAGACCCACTAATATCAATGGCAAATAAGCATATAAAAAGATAGTTAACATCGTTATTTGTGGGAAAAATGTTAGTTAAAAAATACAAATCATTTCATACCTGGTATAACCATACATAAAAATAAGACAACAACCCAAAATATTTGATAGTTTGCAGATAAAGCTAGATTATTTACACATATTAATGGAAATTCAAAATGTTATCTGTAGGCATTATGGACAACAGACAGATTCTTTAGACCCTAAATATACAATTACTGTATTATCCAGGAATTGCACTACTGGGTATTAATCCTAAGGAGATGATAACTTGCATTTATACAAAAATCTATCTATAAATATTTATAGCATATTTATTTGTTATAAACTAAAAGCTAGAAACAACCTAGATAACTTTCAACTGCTTCCTGATTAAACAAAATAGTATTTCATTTATTACTGCTTGGCAACATAAAGAAAAGGACTATTGATATAACAACCTGCACGAGCTCTAAAGGATTGTTCTGAATGAAAATAAGAAGCAAAATCCAAAATCTTCTAGTACAAAATTCCCTTTATTTAAAAATCTCTGCAATGACAAATTATAGAAATGAAGCACAGATTTGTGGTAGCTAGTGGTTAAGGATGAGGATGAGCAGGTAGGGACATATGGTTATAAAAGAACAACAACAGAGATCCCTGTGTTATTGGAAATGTTATTCATCTTACCTGTGTCATTGCTAATATCCTATCTGTGATGTAACACAGCTCTGTAAGTTGTTACCATTTGGAGAAACACAATAAAATATATTCAGGATCCCTTTTTCATAATTCATGTATCTGCCTATAAACATAGTATCACCTCAAAATTGGGAAATAGTCATACAAGTCATTTGAGTCATACAAGTCATTCATATTTCTATATATTAGCAATGGAAAGTAAGAAAATAAAAACTTTAAAATCTATACGATTTATAATCAAATAATGCAAATGTGAAACAGTTGGGAATAAATTGAACAGATCATGAACAAGACCATCATACTGACAATAACAAAGCATTCAAATTCTTTGAATATGGCCAAACACTCTTTGGAAACCTATCTCGGACCGCAGATAACTGGCTCCTTCTGGATATAAGAAGGGGGCACAGTTAATATTTTTGATGTCAGAGTGGTGCTTCCATAGGACTTATCTTCATGTAGCTTATTTCTTCTAACTTATTGTGTTATATCTCATAAGTCCCTAGGCACCTCTTCTACCAAAACTGCATTTCTCTCTTTAAAATCCCACCCTAAGGATGTTAGAGCACATTTGAAGGCACAATTTTCTGTCCTTATTTAGAAATACCACCTCCATGGTCATTTACTCTCTGAAATCACCTTACCCTAGAGCATGAGTTCTGTCTCTTCATTCAATATAAATTTTAAGTGTTCTTCTTTGAGCTATAAACGATTGGGAAATAAAGATAAATAAAACACCCACTCCATCCTCTAGGCGTTCGCACTATTAAGGATACACTAACTCATTTAAGAAGACATCAAATTACAATAGATTTGTCTCAGCAGACTTATGTGAAACTTAAAGGAGCCTAGTAACTCATCTCCCTGGCAACAGTTTTCACTCTACTCATTGCCTGCGGACTGGTTTCCTTCCCTTTCTCCTCATCCCCTCTCGTTCTTCTATCTTCTTGATCAAATGAATTTCAATGTTACACACACATAATTAGAGGAAAAGAGAAAATACAGGAAAGAGAAAATAAAATCTAGAAGTTAAGCTTATTGCATCCTGGAAGGCATGTCATTTCTCCATGGATTTTTCAGAGCAGCTAGACTCATTCAGTGGTATCACTGCACTTGTCATGAGGACATGTCTGGGGCTGGGTCTCTTTTAGGGCTTTCACTATTTGGGGGGTGTAGCTTAAAACTAAGGAAGCACATCTAACTGAGAACTCATGATCCTGCCTCTACTCTCCTACACACACACACACACACACACACACACATACAAAATAATGAGGCCAAAAGATTTTAAGAAAGCTTCGAAAGGGACAAGAACATAGGTATCTGAGGATATTAAATGGCAACAAACACGAAGAGGGGGAAAAGAAAATTCTATTTCCACCAACACTAGGAAGAACAAAGCAATAAAAAAGAGAAACATTACAAGAAATATGATAGAGATGCTAGTACTGTCTGCATTAATAACATGTTTGTACTGACTATAACAATAAAGAAGTAAAAATAATCAAAGGATATTAATAGCTTTGATTCACATGATAAATACACACACTATTATACATACAGTGAAAATGTGAATAATGTGAACTTTGCTAATCATTAAACTAAACAAAAAGTTCAAATTCCTAATCATTAAATGAGGAAATCCTTCATTCCTTAAATGCAAAATTAGGTTAAATGATAATGTGTAATTTGTATGCCTTTTGCAAAATGATGCAATGATATACAAGGGTCAGTGTAGATTGAGCCATTATATTTGGAAATCAGATAGTATTGTTATAAAATGTTGTAAAAAATATTTTTGCCCTTTGCCCCATTGACACTACCCCCAAAGAATTGGTTTTATAATGAAATTGGTGAAAAATGAGAAAAAGGAAATATAACACTTAGGCCTTCAGAATAAAATGATTTGAAACAACCCTGAAAAATTGGAAGTGACCTGAATTTCTAATAACAGTGTATAATAATTACTTGAATGATGGTCTTTTTCTCCATAGAGCCTCATGTTGTCTAGAAAAATAATTATTACGGCTTTCTAGCAGTCTGGAAAGTGCTTGTGAAATTACTGTTAGGTGAAAATCAGAATATAAATTATATACAGCTATCATTTCAACTACTCAAAAAACATTATTCATATGCAAAAAAGGTCTGGTCAGGCACACAAACAATATGATAACATGTATTGTGTGTGTGGCATTGACATTCATTTGATCAGGGAGATAGAAAATGGGAGGGAATGGAGAGGTTGGGAAGGAAATCAGTCCTTAGGCAGTGAGTAGAGTGGAAACTGTTGCCAGGGAGACGGGTTACTAGGCTTCTGAAATTGCGTAAAGGAGAGATGATGAAATTCTGAACCAAGGTAGAGGCTGCAGGGATAAAGGGAAAAGGAAAATTGAGGTTATTATATATAAAAATGTATTTAAAAGAAAGACTATATGAGAAAAATGAAAGAGGTTCTTGTTCTTCATGAAATCAACAATAACAGCAGAGTACAGAAAGCACATGTGTCTTGAACCTTTTGACTATTGGAATCATTTGAGATGATAATATTAGGTTCTGTTTGTTAACTACATAATCAGTATTAGATGATTACCTCTTGCTGCCTTTATGCGGCCTACCAAGTTGTTTCCATCAGTATCCTTAATTTAAAGAGAAGACAACTGGAGTGTAAAGGGTTAAGTACCCTGCTACATATCACAAAGTTAAACAGTGGGAGACCTATAACAGTAGTCACCCTAACTTAGACCTTGAATTACATGTCTGGTACCCAGACAAGGGTGGCATGACAGACGTGGACCAAGCCTGAAGATCTCTCTCCATTTGAGTTTTGTCTGTGTGAACATATTATTAGAATTATTTTTTTTAATTTTTATCTATTTATTTCACTTTATTTGAAAGAGAGACATACATACACACATTGAGAGGGAGAGGAAGAGGGAGAGAGAGAGAATATTTCGTTTTCCAAATGCAACAACCAAAGTCGGTCGGGACATTGCCAGGAATTTGAAACTCAATCCTAGTCACTCATATGGGTGGCAGAGACGAAGTCCTTGTGGTATCACCTGCTACCTTCCATGGCATGCATCAGCAGGAAACTGTATAGAAAGCAGATATGGGACTCACATCAGCTACTCTGATATGGGATGAGAGCTTTCCAAACAGTGTCTTCATGACCATGCCAAATACCTGATCCTACTTTCCAGAGTGCTTGATCTTCTATTTGTTGGTTATTTTTCTTTTCTAGAGATTTGGGTTTGTAACCTTTGTCAATCTGTAGAAGGTGAAGAGTTAATAGGCACACAGGGATAATGGTTTATGAGTTGCTGTTCAAATTAAAGAAGATAAAGAAAACCAAGCTCACCATGTATTTGTTGAAAAGGGTAGGTGAGAGGAGCAGAGCAGGAGAAGCAGTGGTGGAAGGTAAGAAGGAATAAACAAAGATTGATTCAGGTCCATTCTCCACGTGGAAGAATGAAACACAAGTCCTCTTTGTGACCTCTTTGTGGCCCATCCCTGGAGAAGAGACTGGTGAGAGGGAGAGAGCAGTAGGAGAATGTGCTATGTGACAACTCAGGGGAAAGGGAAGCAGGGGCTACACTGCAGTGAGGAATATGTGATGAGAATTTACTGAAAAAAAGCACTTTCTAACACACTAATCAGACATTGCAAAAATGCCTACATGAGCATTCCCTTAAATCCACAGTTATTTGGATTAGAGCCAAGATGCTATAGCAATGTTTGTTTCTTTTCTATATTTTCCAAATTTCCTCTAAATGGATGTTTCCATCCTTTGATGGTCTTTCACTTATTTATAGAGTCAGGATAGTAAGTATTTGTTGGCCACATACAGGGCAAATATCTCCTTTAAAATTTTGCTTCTGCTAATTTTATTGCTATTCCATTATAATTTAATTTTTTAAAATTTACTTTCAATTTATTTGAAGGACACACAGAGAATGAGAGGGAGAGAGAAAGAGTCCTTTCATTCAGAGGTTCTCTCTGTAAACTCTCTCAACAGAGAGGGTTGGGCCCGGTGCAAGCCAGGAGCCCACAGTGTAATTCAATCTCTCAGGTGGGTGGCAGAGACCCAAATACTTTCACTATCATCTTCTGCCTCCAAGAACGCACAAAAACAAGAAGATGGATCAGAAGAAGAGAGGCTGGGATACAAACCACAAACTCTAATTTGGAATGTGGGAATCCCAAATTGTGACTTAACTGCCAATGTCTGGCCCTTATTACTATTTCTTGTGTACAATACTATTTATAAATTTAATTAGATTCCTGTTGTGATTATTTCATTGTTTCATACAGTCATGTACTACATACACCACAATGGACCCATAAAATTATTTGTATAAACACAAATGAGGTTATAGTCAACCTACTTTGTATGAATATGCTACATGTTGTTTATACAATGATGAAATTACTTAACAATGCATTTCCTAGATTATACCAAAATGGTTAAGCAATGCATGACTGTGTAGCTGACCTTCCTTAAGGAAATATTTCAGGTCAAGTCTGGAGTTAACCCATTAGTGTCCACCTCGGACAGTATTCCTACTATAAAGGCCATTGTCTTGAAAAAGAACATTTGTTAGATCCTCATGAGGCGTTACGTGCCTGTGGAGATCATGACAATGCTAATGAAAGGGTTCAATTAGAATCTTCTAGATAAAACAGCTATTCATTGGGTTTTTTATAAATTTAGGGGTAACCTAGAGAAATCTAATTATGTAGAAAGGATATTCAAAAATTTAAGGAAAATGTATTATGAAACACCATACATGGGGTCTGGCACTGTGGCATAGTGGGCTAAGCCTCGATCTGCAGCACTGGCATCCCATATGAGTTTTTGCATCACAGTAAAATTTTAATTTCACTATTCCACTTTTGAAGTCTACTCAGTCATGGCTTAATGATAGTGATACAATCTGAGAAATGCATTGTTAGGTAGTTGTCTAATTGTGTGAGCACTATAGAGTATATGTACACAAATAGATAGATATATCAAGGAACAGAATAAAAACCCCAGAAATAAATTCAAACATCTACAACCAATTTATCTTCTGTGGCATAGTGTGTTAAGCATCTTCCTGCAGCGCTGGCATCACATATGGGCACCAGTTCAAGTTCCTGCTGCTGCAGTTCCCATCTAGTTCCCTGTTATGGCCTGAGAAAGCAGTGGAAGAAGGTTCAAGTGCTTGGGACCCTGAACCCACATGGGAAACCCAGATGAAGCTCCTGGGTCCTATCTTGAGATTAGCCCAGCTTCAGTCATTGTGGCCATTTGGGGAGTGAACCAGCAGATGGAATACCTTTCCCTTTGTCTCTCCCTCTCTCTGTAACTCTGCCTCTCAAGCAAAATGAATATATCCTTAAAAAAAAAAAAAGAAAATACAAACGAACAAAAAACCCACAAAAAGACATTATCTCACTCTGGTTAGGATGGCTATTAGAGGGAGGGTAGGGTGGGAAGCATTACTATGCTCCTAAATCTGTATATATGAAATACATGAAACTTGTATGCATTACGTAAACTTTTTTTAAAAAGTAACAAATGCTGGTAGGGTTGTGGATAAAATGGAAACCTAACTACTTTTGGTGAGAAGGCAAATTAATATAGTCACTAGGAAAAATAGTATGGAGGTTCTATGAAAAACTAAAAATAAATCTATTATATATGTGTGTGTGTGTGTGTGTGTGTGTGTGTTGTGTATTTACCATAAACTCCATTGTCCCTCATCTGGAAATGAAACCTGTTTATTGCATCTGTTTATTGCAGCACTACCATAACACAAAGATATGGAATCAGCCTAGATAACTGTCAATGGATGACTGCATAAGGAAACATGGTATAAACAGCCATGTGAAAGAATGAAATCCTGACATTTGCAACAAAATAAACAGAGTTGGCAATCTTTATGATAAGTTAAATAAATCACACACAAAAAGACAAATATCACATATTTTTGCTCACACAGGAATATATATGTTTATCTATACGTATATGTATTCAAAATATCAAGAAGTCTACAACTGCACTAAGTGAAATGAGGGGAATTCAAAAAGTTCATGACAAATGGAATTAAGGAGTGGCTCCAAGATGGCAGAATAGGGAGGCAGCTCATTGATAGTCCAGGAAAAGATAGTTTAGTAAAAGTGGAGATAGTGAAGTCTCAGGGAAGAGTTAGGGGAAAAAACTGCAGAGGGACATGGTGGATCTACATGGAGGACACGGGTGCCCACGGCTTGGGAGCCCAGCTGCCAAGAATCTTCTCTGCACCAGCGCTGGAAAGAGAGGTGAGCTGAAACCACAGTAGCCCGAGACATTGGTGGAAAAGCAGTAGGAAGGGCTTAGAGGGAACGAGGCTTGAAGCCCTGTGGAGGAAAGTACACCAGGCTAACTAGAGAAGAGAGAAAAACAAAAAGGACAGTACGGACATGATTCTGTCTCTCCACATACCTTACAAAGGCAAGTGAGACAATAGAGCAGGTGCCATTTTGGACATATGTAACAGCTACCCCAGTTCAGGGCTGCACCCACCCTCAACCAAACAGAACTTGACTCCGGTTTGGAGTAATAACAGGAGACTAAAACCTGGTGAATGTGTGGAGCTTATGAACCAGGACGGTGAAAAAAAAAAAATTCAAGGGTGTATGGGAGAACTCACTGTGTGCCTGAGACGTGAGTAGTCTAGGTGTGAGACGCCACAAACTCGGTAGCCTTGGATACCCGGTGAGAGACATTGCAGAAGAATCTGAGCTTACACTGAGGACTGCACAGATCCTTTGTGTGGTCCTTGGGACAGAGCAGATGAATATTATACCCACTGGGGCTAGCGCTCAGGCACTGATTACCATCAAGGAGAAGAGCTCAGCTGAGTGGAATTACTTCCTTTCTGAATAAAAAAAAGAGGGAGAAAAAAAGAAGAAAAGATTTACCACACCAAACCTGGGTGTGTCACCTTTGGCACACCCTTAACCATGAAGAACTGAATAGAGCTCTCTGGCCACACCTACCACAAGCCTCTAGAGATTCACCAAAAACAGACAGTACACTTAATCCAGCGTCATAGTATAATGAAAAAAGCCACCACAATGAAAAAATAAAGAAGAAAAAGAAACCAAAGAATATTTCCACAGTGCCAAACAACAAACACAAAAATTGAGGAAACAAGAACAAGAAAGACATCATGACGCTCCCAAATGAACATGACACTCCAATACAAGATTATGAAGATGATGAGATAGAAGAAATGCAAGATATGGATTTCAAGTGGAGGATGGCCCAAGTGCTTGGGCCCTGCACCCCATGGGAGACCAAGAGAAGCACCTGGCTCCTGCCTTCGGATCAGCACGGTGCGCCGGCCGCAGCATGCCAGCCATGGTGGCCATTGGAGGGTGAACCAACAGCAAAGGAAGACCTTTCTCTCTGTCTCTCTCTCTCACTGCCCACTCTGCCTGTAAAAAAAGATATGGAATTCAAAAAATTTATGATAAGAACATTTAGAAGTTAACAAAAACAAATGCATGAACTACAGAAATCCATACAGGACAGGACAGAAAATCTCTCTTCTGAAAATGAAATCTTAAAGCGGAATCAAAATGAAATGAGTAATTTAGTAGAATATGAAATTGAAATATTGAAGAGAAATAAAAATGAAATGAATAATTCAATAGAACAAATGAAAAACACATTTGAGAGCCATAAAAACAGAATCAGTGAGGTAGAAGAGAGAATATTGGACTTAGAAGACAGAGCACAGGAAAGTATACAGTCAAACAAAAGAAAAGAAGAGGAAATTAGAAATCTAAAAAATATTGTTGGGAATCTACAGGATACTATTAAAAAAAAAAAACAACATTCGGGTTCTACGAGTTCATGAAGCAATGGAGAGAGAGAAAGGATTAGAAGGCCTTTTTAGTGAGATAATAGCAGAAAACTTCCTGGGATTGGAGAAGGAGACATCCAAGTACAGGAAACACATGGAACCCCCAATTAACATAACCAAAAGAGATCCTCACCACGACACGATGTAGTGAAACTCACCACAGTGAAACATAAAGAAAAGATTCTAATATGTGCAAGAGAGAAATGTCAGATTACTCTCAGAGGTTCTCCAAATAGACTCACAGTAGACTTCTCATCAGAAACCCTACAGGCTAGGAGAGAATGGCAAGATATAGCCCAGTTACTAAGAGGAAAAACTGCTATGCTAGAATATTATATCCTGCAAAGCTCTCATTTGTGAATGAAGGTGAAATAAAGACCTTTCATAGCAAACAGAAATTGAAAGAATTTGTCACCACTCATCCAGCCCTGCAAAAGATGCTTCAAGATGTGTTACACACAGAAACACAGAAACATGGCCATCAATATGAAAGAAGGTAAAGGAAGAAAATCTCCCAGTGAAAGATCACAGGAAGTTCAAAGCTTATATTAGAAATATCTTTGGAAAAACAGCAGAGCAAAGTCACTACTTTTCAATAGTCACATTGAATGTTAATGGCCTCAACTCTACAGTTAAAAGACACTGAATTGCTGAGTGATCAAAAAACAAAACCCAACTATTTGCTGCTTACAAGAAACACATCTTTCCAACAAAGATGCATGCAGACTGAAAATGAAAGGTTGTAAAAAGATATTCCATGCCAAGAGAAACCAAAAGAGAGCTGCTGTAGCCATCTTAATATCAGTCAAAATAAACTTTAACAAAAAAACTGTTAAGAGAGACAAAGAGGGGCACTGTATAATGATTAAGGGATCAATTCAACAGGAAGATGTAATTCTTATAAACGTATATGCATCCAATTACCAGGCACCAGTTTATCTCAAAGATACATTAAGGAACTTAAAGGGAGACTTAGACTCCAATACAATAGTATTGGAGGACTTCAATATTTCACTTTCAGCAATAGACAGATCAACTAGACAGAAGATCAACAAGGAAACAGCAAATTTAATCAACACTATAGACCAAATGGATCTAACACATATCTACAGAAGTTTTCATCCTACACTTAAAGAATGCACATTCTTTTCAGCAGTATAAGGAACCTATTCTAGGATTGACCATATACTAGGCCATAAAGCAAGTCTCAGCAAATTCAAAAGAATTAAAATCATATCATGCATCTTCTCATTCCACCATGGAATGAAGCTGGAAATTAGCAACTCAGGAATCCCTAGAGCATATGCAAACACATGGAGAATGAACAACATGCTCCTGAATGAACAGTGGGTCATAGAAGAAATAAAAAAAATCAAAAACTTTCTGGAAGTAAATGAGGATAATAACACAAAATATCAAAACTTACAGCATATAGCAAAAGCAGTGTTGAGAGGAAAGTTTATAGCAATAGGTGCCTACAGCAAGAAATTGGAAGGCACCAAATAAATGAGCTATCAATGCATCTCAAGGATATAGAAAGACTGCAGCAAACCAGACCCACTCTAGTAGGAGAAGAGAAATAATTAAATTTAGAAAAGAAATCAACAGAATTGACTCCAAAAAAATTTAAAAAGATCAGCCAAAAGAAGAGCTGGTTTTTTGAAAAAATCAATAAAATTGACACACCATTGGCCCAACTAACTAAAAAAAAAAGTAGAGAAAAGACCCAAATCAATAAAATCAGAGATGAAAAAGGTAATGTAATAACAGACACCACAGAAATAAGAAGAGTCATCAGAAAGTACTGCAAAGAGTTGTACGCCAGCAAACAGGGAAATCTATCAGAAATGGATAGATTCCTGGATACTTGCAACCTACCTAAATAATTGAACCATGAAGACATAGAAAACCTAAATAGACCCATAACTGAGAAAGAAATTGAATGAGTAATAAAGTCCCTCCCAACAAAGAAAAGACCAGGACCGGATGGATTCCTTGCTGAATTCTACCTGACAGTTAGAGAAGAACTAACTCCAATTCTTCTCGAACTATTTAGAACAATGAAAAAAGAGGGAATCCTCCCAAATTCTTTCTATGAAGCCAGCATCACCTTAATTCCTAAACCTGAAAAAGATGTACCAAAGAAAGAGAATTACAGACCAATTTCCCTATTGAACATAAACACAAAAATCCTCAATAAAATTCTGGCCAATAGAATGCAATGACACATCAGAAAGATCATCCAGCCAGAAAAAGTGAGCTTTACCCTGGGTGTGCAGGGATGATTCAACATTCCCAAATCAATGTGACACACCAGATTAACAAACTGAAGAAGAAAAGCCATATGATTATCTCAATAGATGCAGAGAAATCATTAGATAAAATAAAACACCCATTCATGATGAAAACTCTAAGCAAACTGGGTATAGAAGAAACATTCCTCAATACAAACAAAGCAATTTATGAAAAACCCATGGCCAGAATCCTATTCAATTGGGAAAATTTGGAAGCATTTCCACTGAGATCTGGTACCAGACAGGGATGCCCACTCTCACCATTGCTATTCAATATAGTTCTGGAAGTTTTATCCAGAGTGTTCAGGCAAGAAAAAGAAATTAAAGGGATACAAATTGGGAAAGAAGAACTCAAACAATCCCTCTTGGCAGATGATATGATTTTTTATTTAGGATATCCAAAGAACTCTACTAAGAGACTACTGGAACTCATAGAAGAGTTGGCAAAGTAGCAGGATATAAAATCAATGCTCAAAAATCAACATCCTTTGTATACACAGGCAGTTTAGGCTGAGAGAGAACTGCTAAGACCAATCCCATTCACAATAGCTATGAAAAACAAATACCTTGGAATAAATTTAAACAAGGATGTCAAAGATCTCTATGATGAGAATATTTTTTTTATTTTTTGACAGGCAGAGTGGATAGTGAGAGAGAGAGACAGAGAGAAAGGTCTTCCTTTTGCCATTGGTTCACCCTCCAATGGCCGCTGCGGCTGGCATGCTGCGGCCAGCGCACCGCACTGATCTGATGGCAGGAGCCAGGTGCTTCTCCTGGACTCCCATGGGGTGCAGGGCCCAAGAACTTAGGCCATCCTCCACTTCACTCCCTGGCCACAGCAGAGAGCTGGACTGGAAGAGGGGCAACCAGGACAGAATCCAGCGCCCTGACCGGGACTAGAACCCGGTGTGCCGGCGCCGCAAAGCAGAGGATTAGCCTAGTGAGCCGTGGCACCGGCCAAATTACAAAAATCTTAAAGAAAGAAATAGAATAGGATACCAAAAAATGGAAAAGTCTTCCATGCTCATGGATTGGAAGAATCAATATCATCAAAATGTGCATTCTCCCAAAAGCAATTTATAGATTCAATGTGATACCAATCAAAATACCAAAGACATTCTTCTCAGATCTAGAAAAAATGATGCTGAAATTCATATGGAGGCATAGAAGACTTCAAATAGCGAAAGCAATCTTGTACAACAAAAACAAAGCTGGAGGCATCACAATACCAGATTTCAGGACATACTACAGGGTAGTTGTAATCAAAACAGCATGGTACTGGTACAGAAACATATGGATAGACCAATGGAACAGAATAGAAACGCCAGAAATCAATCCAAACATCTGCAGCCAACATATATTCTATCAAGGAGCTAAAACCAATTCCTGGAGTAAAGACAGACTATTCAACAAATGGTGCTGGGAAAACTGGATTTCCACATGCAGAAACAAGAAGCAAGACCCCTACCTTTCACCTTACACAAAAACACACTCAACATAGATTAAAGATCAAAATCTATGATTCAACACCATCAAATTATTAGAGAACATTGGAGAAACCCTGCAAGATATAGGCACAGGCAAGGACTTCTTGGAAAATACCCTAGGGGCACAGGCAGTCAAATCCAAAATTAACAACTGGGATTACAGCAGATTGAGAAGTTTCTGTACTGCAAAAACAACAGTCAGGAAAGTGAAGAGGCAACCGACAGAATGGGAAAAATATTTGCAAACTATGCAACAGATAAAGGATTAATATCCAGAATCTACAAAGAGATCAAGAAACTCCACAAGAACAAAACAAACAACCCACTTAAGAGACAGGCCAAGGACCTCAATAGACATTTTTCAAAAGAGGAAATCCAAATGGCCAACAGACACATGAAAAAATGTTCAGGATAACTAGCAATCAGGGAAATGCAAATGAAAACCACAATAAGGTTTCACCTCACCCCGGTGAGAATGGCTCACATTCAGAAATCTATCAACAATAGATGCTGGTGAGGATGTGAGGGAAAAGGGACACTAACCCACTGTTGAGAATGCAAACTGGTAAAGCCACTATGGAAGTCAGTTTGGAGATTCCTGAGAAACCTGAATATAACCCTACCATACAACCCAGCCACCCCACTCCTTGGAATTTACCCAAATGAAATTAAATTGGGAAATAAAACAGCTGTCTGCACCTCAATGTTTATAGCAGCTCAATTCACAATAGCTAAGACCTGGAATCAACCTAAATGCCCATCAACAGTAAACTGGGTAAATAAATTATGGGATATGTACTCTATAGAATACTATGCAGCAGTAAAAAATGAAATTCGGTCATTTACAACAAAATGGAGAAATCTGGAAAACATCATGCTGAGTGAAATAAGCCAGTCCCAAAGGCACAAATATCGTATGTTCTCCTTGATCAGTGACAACAAACTGTGCACCTAAAAGGAAACCTGTTGAAGTGAAATGGAAACCATGAGAAACAGTGACTTGACCTCAGTGAAAGATCTCTGTGAGTGTGAGTAAGATCTCAGTGGAAAGGACAGGCCATCAAAGAAAGAGGAACCTTTCTCTGAAGGGAGGAGAGAACTTCCACTTTGACTATGGCCTTGTCTAAATAAGATCAGAGTCGGCGAACTCAAGAGGCTTCCATAGCCTTGGCAACTCATGACAAGAGCCTCGGGTGATTACTGACACCATAAACAAGAGTGTAAATTTGTTAAGTCAACATCAGGAGTCACTGCACACTTACTCCCCATTTAGGATCTCTGTCATCAATGTGTTGTACAATGTGAATTAATGCTATAACTAATAATCAAACAGTACATTATACTTTATATTTCTGAGTGGGTGCAAACAGTTGAAATCTTTACTTAATATATACAAAACTGATCTTCTGTATATAAATATAATTGAAAATGAATCTTGAGATAGAATGGAATGGGAGAGGGAGCAGGAGATGAGAGGGTTGCAGATGGGAGGGAAGTTATGGGGGGGTGCCACTATAATCCAAAAACTGTACTTTGGAAATTTATATTTATGAAATAAAAGTTAAAAAAAAAAGAATTTACGATGACAAACTTAGCTTAATGAACCTCGTCCACTCGTTTTGGTAAACATACAAAGGCACATAGACAAAAAAATAAACTTTTATTTAGCGTTTCTTTTTGGGGATAAGTTGGTAGTAATTTAATTGAGAAACCAAACAGCTATGTCTCCCATGGCTCACAGTTCATCCATGTAAGGAAAATATACAAGACTAAGGAATATTATCTGAAAGGATGAGCATGAATATAATTTGAACCTTTTATAGCTTGGGAAAAATGTTTCCACTAGGTATATTTGAAAATCTTATAATTGATGGGCACTGGATATAGTATACAAAAGTGCGTTCCTCAATTGTGAAGAACAATTAACCCCAGCTAATTGATTTGTTTCAGGCTAAACATTAAGCTACTAAACCGAATCTCTGAATATACCAAACAGAATACAGAGTTCAAAAATACAGGTCTTGGTATTGTGGCATAACAGGTTGAGCCACTGCCTGCAATGCAGGCATCTCATATGGGTGCCAGTTCAAGTCACAGCCGCTCCATTTCCAATCCATCTCTGTGCTAATGCTCCTGGGAAATGCAGAGAAGGATGGTCCAAGTGCTTGAACCCCTGCCACCCACATTGGAGACCTGGGTGGAGTTCCTGGTTCCTTGCTCTGATCCGACATGGCCCTGGCCATTCCAGCCAGTTGGGAGTGAAGCAGAAGATGGAAGATCTGTCCCTCTCTTTCTACCTCTTTGTAACTCTGTTTCAAATAAATAAAACAAATCATATTCACACACACACACACACACACACACATATATTTATAAACACATACCCATACATATATTAGTCCTCAAGATAACATTCAAAATGTTTGCATTTGATGTAATGGTGGAAGTTTTTCAAATTTTATGGAAAAAGGCGACTCTACAGAATAAAGTAGTCTAATAAACCTAAGAATTTAGAAAACTAAAAAAAAAAACTATACCAGTGCAACTTATAGTAAAAAATTACTCAAAATCAATGAAAAAGAGAAAAGTTAAGGCCACCAGAGGGAAATACAAGGCATACAGAATACACAAAATAAGAAAGACACTATCTCACTGGAAAAAGTGCAAGCAAGAAGACAGTGGAAAAACAGCTATAAAAAATATAGTGAAAAGGAAAAGAAAATCCTGTAAGCCTCAGATTTCATACACAGTGAAAACACCTTTCATTAAGAGAAGGTGAACAATGGTGTTTTATATACACAAAATGTGGATAGAGAATTGTTCCTTACAGCGAAGTAACGATTAACCCGGCAAAAGCCAACAGAATCACATTCTTTAGAGTTTTGGAATACAGAAATTAGGAGGTACTTAGTGATGAAAGACTGCTAAATGTTACTCACAAAGCATTATGGCATTCTGCTTACTCATTTACAAACTCCACTTCCCAGCCAAGCAGCAGCCATGAACATAAACATTTCTGCGTAAACTTTTTCAAACACCATCATGTTCATGTGCGTGCGTGTGTGTGTGTGTGTGTGTGTGTGTGTGTATTTGCTCAAACTGTCATGCAGGTCCTTGATCAAACAGTTCAGGAACCAACATTTCTTTTCCTTAGCCTGGGCTATAGCAACTATGGGTTCATTGTTGTGGTGGGTGCAGTAAGTTAAGCCACTCCATGCTGTGGGGCCAGCATCCCTTATCAGAGTTCTAATTTGAGTTTTGGCTGCTCTATTTCCCATTCAGCTCTGCTTATGTGCCTAGGAAGGTGACCCAAGTGCTTGGGCACCTGAAATCCATATGAGAGACCTAGAAAGAGCTCTTAGTTCCTGGCTTTGGTCTGGCCCAGTCCAGACCTTTGCAGCCACTTGGTGAGAGAACCAGTGGATGTAAAGTCTCTAACTCTCCCCTTCTCACTCTGACACTCTGCATTTCAAATGAATGAATGAATGAATGAATGATGAATATGTCTTTAAAAAGCCCATAATGGGGGGCCAGTACTGTGGAAAAGCGGGTTAAAGCCCTGGTCTTCAGTGCCTGCATCCCATATGGGTGCCTGTTTGAGTCTTGGCTCTCCACTTCTGACCCAGCTCTCTGCTGTGGCCTGGGAAAGCAGTAGAAGCTGGCCCAAGTCCTAGGGCACCTATACCCTTGTGGGAGACCCAGAGGTAACTCCTTGCACCTGGCTTCAGATCAGTGTAGCTCCAACCATTGCAGCCATCTGGAGAGTGAACCAGCAGATGGAAGCGCACTCTCTCTCTTGCTCACTCTCCCCCCACCTTTGCCTCTGCCTCTCTAACTCTGCCTTTCAAATAAACAAACCTAAAAAAACCCATGACATTAAAATGGAGGGGAATTTGCAAGTATTCAGAAGATGAAATCAATATCTTAGTATGTTTTGGCTGCTATGCCAAAATACCATAAGCTAGAAAGCTTATAAATAGTAGAAATTTATTCATAGTACTAGAAGCTGGGACACTCAAGATTATAGTTGGTAGTAAGGGCCCTCTTTCTGGCTGTCAGCTGGTGCTCTTTGCTGTATCCATAATGGTGGAATGAATGAGACTGCTTTCTGCAGTCTTTTTATTTATTTACCTATTTTTCTTTTATTCAACTTTTATTTAATAAATATAAATTTCCAAAGTACAACTTTTGAATTATAGTGGCTTTGCCCCCATAATCTCCCTCCCACCCACAACCATCCTATCTCCCACTCCCTATCCCATCCCATTCTTCATCAAGATTCATTTTCAATTATCTTTATATACAGATCAACTTAGTATATAATAAGTAAAGATTTCAACAGTTTGCACCCACACAGATACCCAAAGTATAGAGTACTGTTTGAGTAGTAGTTTTACCATTAATTCGCATAGTACAACACATTAAGGACAGAGATCCTACATAGGGAGTAAGTGTACAGTGACTCCTGTTGTTGACTTAACAATTAACACTTTTATATATGATGTCGGTAATCAACCAAAACTCTTGTCATGAGCTGCCAAGGCTATGGAAGCCTCTTGAGTTCACAAACTCCGATCTTGTTTAACCAAGGCCATAGTCAAAGTGGAAGTTCTCTCCTCCCTTCAGAGAAAGGTACTTCCTTCTTTGATGGCCCATTTCTTCTGCTGGGATCTCACTCACAGAAATCTTTCATTTAGGTCATTTTTTGCCACACTGTCTTGACTTTCCACGCGTGAAAAACTCTCACAGCTTTTTAGCCAGATCCAAATGCCTTAAGGGCTGATTTTGAGGCCAGAGCTGCAGTCTCTTTTGTAAGTGTGCTAAACACAATCATGAGGGCAGGCTTTATGATTTAATCATTTTCCAAAGCCTTTACCTGCTATTGTCATTCATCAATTGGGGCTTGAAACTTTAAAATAAGAATTTAGTGGAGCTACAAACCTTAAAATCATGAAAAGTAATCCCTATAATTCAATGACAAAAAGACAATTTCTCTCTCTCTCTCTCTCTCTCTCTCTCTCTCTCTCTCTCTCTTTTTGGACAGGCAGAATGCACAGTGAGAGAGAGAGAGAGAGAGGCAGAGAGAAAGGTCTTCCTTTTCCATTGGTTCACCCTCCAATGGCCACTGTGGCTGGCGCACCACACTGATCCAAAGCCAGGAGCCAGGTGCTCCTTGGTCTCCCATGTGGGTGCAGGGCACAAGGACTTGGGCCATCCTCCTCTGTACCCCAGGGCCACAGAAGAGAGCTAGACTGGAAGAGGAGCAACCAGGACAGAATCCAGCACCCCAACCGGGACTAGAACCTGGGGTGCCAGTGCCGCAGGCTGAGGATTAGCCTATTGAGCCGCGGTGCCGGCACAAAAAGACACTTTCAACAGAACTATTTAGATAGTTCTGTAAATAACCTGTGCAAATTCAAACAAGCACATGAAACAATGCTCAACTGCTTAAATCTTTAGAGATGTGCTAATAAAATCATAAAACTATGCAAGTTTACACTACTGGAAGTAACATTTTTTTTTTAGAGGAGAAGATAACAAATGTGAATAAGGGTGTGGGTAGACTATAACCCTGCAATCATTCTGATACAAAGGTTAGAATTTCCCTCTTTTTATAGCTGAATGATATTCCATTGTAACTCATTTTCTAAAATGCTGGAAGAATTGATTCAGCAGAAATCTATAATTAATAGAAAAATCTCATAGAGGAAGAGCAAGATGGTATCTGAGGGAGCCACTCTGGGAACCACTTCTTCATAGACAACAACCTGAACAGCTATCCATGCATTGAGTGACCTTCATAAGAGTCACAGAAGCCAAGTGACAGAATATTTACCCAATTTTGGTATAGTAATTAGAAAAGACCTATTGAAGAAAGGAGAGGTAAATAGTTCTATGCCGTACCTCTCCCCACTCCAAGAAGTACAAAGTGGAGAGAACCACTTCCCAATTGGGAAAAGGAAATGCAATAAGCTCAAACTTTAGATTTTAAACCCAGTACCAGGCCTGCTAATTGAAACCTACAGTCAGACAGGGCCCCATGACCTCTGCTCCCAGGTCAATATCTATAGACCCAGTGTTTGTACCTGTTTTTGACAGGTAGCCAAAGGTTTGTAATCATAATCCCTCCACAAACATCCAGCAGACCAGAGCAAGAGTAAAGCTACTGAAATGCATGGTTGAACTAGTAAACTTAGGACTTTGCTTTGAAGCTCAGCCCCAGTCCTGCTGTGTGAAACTCAGCTTTAGACACAGACCAAGGACCTGTATTCAGAAGCCAGTGCTCACAGATGCACGCTCTCTATCTTCCCTACATCAGGCAGAGATCAACATGTTGGTGAGATGGATTCATCAACCTGTACCACAGGCATTACGCAGGCCTGACATACATGGTGAGACTGCAAATATCCCAGTGACAGGGAGACTCAGGTGCAATTCAGCTTAGTGTAGGACTAAGCTACCAAGGGGACTGCCTCTACTATCTTTTCCCCAATCTCAGGTAGACACCAAGGCTTTAAGGGTTCAACCACAGTTCAAAGGGCAGGAAAGTAAACTCAGAACTTCGGCCTCAAGCTCAATGCTAGCCCAACCTAACGAAATCCAAAATGAGACAGATAGCAGAGGTCCCTAACCCCAGGTCAGGACTCACAGAGAAACCCTCTAAATTTATCTTGGCATCAAGTAGTGACTTGCATGATAATAGGATGGGTGAAATCACCGAGCTCAGCCTCTTATGGGGTTGGCATGCATCTGGAAGGCAGTGCCATGTATCTGTGAGATTCAAGTAAACCCAGATAAGCATCAGCCTGGGAAAGCCCAGAGACTGCTTTCACTATCTCTCCTCCAATAATGAACAAACAGCAAAGAGCAAGATGTCAGCCACTGGGGAGTAGGTCACTGGCATGAGCGCAGGGCTATGCATTTGATCTGGTAAAAACATCCACTGGGCAGATATTAATGGCCCCTGTTGTCAGTCACGGCTTGCAGAAGAGGCCCTGAGACCTGCCCAGGCCCCACGTGAAGACACAGGACACAAGAAAATTGGGTTAATGTTCCAACTGGTGTCAACTGTGGTTGATCGCCATGGCCATGATTCAGAAGTTCACCTCAGCAGCAGGTAGCCAGAAACAAAGTCAACCTTGGCTACAACCCATACTGTGTTGATCTTGGCAGGCTCTAGGCTCTTAGTATGGCCCAGCATTTATGACATAGGTGACCACAGGACTGCTTACTCATTTCTTCTACCCAACACAGGCAACATAATATGGAGATAGTACTTCCCTGCTTAGGAGAAGAAAAGGTAGATGGAGTGAAGATATTGCACAGAAATATGGAATTGGTACTGCAGGGACTCATGCATATCTGCCAGGGATTGGAAGGGTGCTACTGCGACCCTGACAACACCCCTACTGATAGCGGTGTTCATGTATTCAAGTACTCGGCTGTCTAAGCCATTGCTACCTCAACCTGAGCCACAGTGGATTGAGAGCCAGTACCCTCATGACTAGATCATGGCCTGTGGGTGACTTTTGAGATATCCACACTTGCTATAGGTCCTACAGGAGTGCTTCATGCCCACATTTACTTTGCCACTAATTTCTGTGGGAGATAAACAGAGACTATATTATACAACTGGAAATAAGGCCAATAGAGCTTACCAAGTTGATACTTGAATACATATCCTCTAGAAAAAGCCTTTGACCATGTAAAAGAAAATATGAGCGTTGGCACTTTGGCATAGTGGGTAAAGCCACCAGTATTCCATTTGGGCACCAGTTAGAATCTCAGCTGCTCTACTTCCAATCCAGCTCTCTGCTAATGGCCTGGGAAAGGAAGTGGATGATGGCCCAAACATTTGGGTCCTTGCACCCACCTGGGAGACCCAGAAGAAACTCCTGGCTCCTGGCTTCAGATTGACCAAGCTCTGGTAATTACAGGCATTTGGGGAGTGAACAAGTGAACAAGTAGATGGAAGATTTTCCTCTCTCTTCCTGGCTCTCTCTCTTCCTCTCTCTCTAACTCTGCCTCTAAATAAATAAATAAATCTTTTTTTTAAACAAAGGAAATATGATAGAAACAACTAATCTTCCAGATATGCAAATATCAATGTAAGGACACAGGAAATATGAAAAAGTAAGGCAATATAATGTCCTTAAAGATACACAATAATGTCTTAGTAACTCCAAAGATGAAGACATAGTATCTCTCTTAAAGAATTAAACAGAATGATAATAAGGATTCTCAAAGATAAGAGATTATACACAAAATCAAGGAAACAAGGCATGGAATGAGTAAGAAATTCAACAAAGAAATAGGGTTCTTAAAAAAGAACCAAACATAAAACTTGAAAATGAAGAAATTAATAAATCAAATAGAAATGCAATTGGAAGCCTCAATGACAGACTAGATCAAGCAGAAGAAGGAATATCTGAACTTTATGTCAGGTCTTTTGAACTATGTTAGACAGATTTTTTTAAAGGGATAAAAAGAAAAAGGGAAAAAACAGTATCTGAGACCTTTAGAATTTAAGAGGACAAATTAAGAGAACAAATATTTGAATTGTGGGGGAATTTCTGTGGGTGCAGAGTATTACAGGCTTGGAAATCAGTTCAATAACTTAATAGTTGAGTCTACTTAGGCTGGCGCCGTGGCTCAACAGGCTAATCCTCCGCCTTGCAGCGCCGGCACATCGGTTTCTAGTCCCGGTCGGGGCGCCAGATTCTGTCCCGGTTGCCCCTCTTCCAGGCCAGCCCTCTGCTGTGGCCCGGGAGTGCAGTGGAGGATGGCCCAAGTGCTTGGGCCCTGCACCCCATGGGAGACCAGGAAAAAGCACCTAGCACCTGGCTCCTGCCATCGGATGAGTGCGGTACGCCGGCCACAGCACGCCGACCGCGGCAGCCATTGGAGGGTGAACCAACGGCAAAGGAAGACCTTTCTCTCTGTCTTTCTCTCTCACTGTCCACTCTGCCTGTCAAAAAAAAATAAATAAATAAAATAAATAAATAAATAAATAAAATAGTTGAGTCTCCTTGATGTGGAAGAAGATCTGGACATGTAATTTCCAAAGGCCTTTTGGACCCCAAATGGACAGGAACACAAAATATCCTACTGCAAAACAAATGATGAAAATCTCAAATATACAATACAGGAGAAGAAGCTGTGGCAATAGATGCCACTGGTGATATTGCCCAAGGGAGAACCTTGTAGTCGCCATTGACTATGAGTCTGGCATGAAGTACTAGCAAGACACAGGATGTCTACCAAATCCCATGAAGGTAGAACATATTGCTTTCATTCCCTCCCTTCACCAAGGTGCCTTGTTACTAGCAGGGAGGAAGCACCACCTTAACAAGGTGAGTAGAGGCTGCTGCTACCCACGCATGTCAGAGGGATTTTATTAGAGGAATAAATTCATGGACTCCAATAAATTTGAGCCTGACCTGGATGGTTGGTGGAGAGTGGGATGCTCACTTATACCCATGAAATGCTCCCTTCCCCTCACTCAAGGCACCTGGACTCAACTTGCCAAAGTTGAGCATCAACTGATCCCTGTCAGGCAGTCATCTTGTTGTGGGAACACTGTGGTTCTCTGCATAGTCAGGGAGGTTCATGTGGTTGGTTGAAAAGATCCCCTGCTCCCTGTGACTGTGAGAGCCCTGTGACCCTGTGACTGTGGGAATCCTGTGACTGTGTGATATTATGTGTAGTGCGGGTTTTAGGAAAAACATTGGTTTTGGCTTCAGAGGCTCAGAGTTAACTGAGTGCTGGGGTAGGTCATCACAGGGTGCTCCACACTCATACTGAGGAGTGCACAGATCCTTTGTGCGGTTCATGCATATGATTGGGTAGGGTATGTAGGCACTGTTGGCCACCCTGGGTAACTGGTTCAACTCAGCACAAAGAGGATGAGGCTGAGATCATGCCAGCCAATGTGATGATACCCTCCCTCCTGCTGATGATGGAGGAGATGTGCCATGCCCAACTTGGGTGTCATTCTGGACTTTTCCCCCCACCCCTAAGGACTGGTCAGATTTCCATGGCACTACACAATATTCTAGATATCCTTGGAAGGAGCAGTCACTCCGTTAAGCCATAGAGGCATATTTCAAATATTAAAACCTTAAGAGGAGAAAAACAGTGTTTCCACACATGCATAAAAATAAATGTAAAAATACTATAACAGGGAAGGCACTGTGAGGTAGTAGGTTAAGTCTCCACCTGTGGCATCAGCATCCCATATGGGTGCCAGTTAGAATCCCAGCTGTTCCATTTCTGATCAAGCTCTCTGATAATGTGCCTGGGAAAGCAGTGGAAGATGGCCTGGGTCTCTGGAACTATGTGGGAGACCCAGAAGCTCCTGGTTCCTGCTTTTGGATGGGCTGTTGTGGCCTTTGGGGAGTTCAGTGAACCAGTAGATGGAAGACCTCTCCCTCTCTCAGTCTGTAACCCTGCCTTTCAAATAAATAAATAATTTTACAAAAAAGAAAAAGAAGAAACATGAATGAAGAGAAAAATAGGACTAACCAAAAGAAACACAACACTGCAATGTTAGAATGTGAAGATGAAGCGATTGATGAAATGCCTGAAAAACAAAAGAATAATCATAAGATTGTTCAAAAATACACAGAAACAAATACAATAATTTGCACATTACATGGATTAGTAATTCTACCAGGAGATAGAGATATTGGAGAGAAAAAGAACTGCAATATTAGAAATAATTAATTCAATATATCAAATAAAAAACACAGTGGAAAGCATTAACAACAAACTTGATGAGGCAGAAGAATGAACATCCAACTCATAAGACAAGCCTTTGGAAATATCTCAGTCAGACCAAAAAGGAAAAAGAAGAATAAAAAGTTAGAAAAATGAAAAGTAGGGTTTGAGATTTATGGGATACTATCAAATGACCAAACATATGTATCTTAGGAGTTCCTGGAGGTGTGGAAAGACAGAATGGATAAGAAGACCTATTCAGGGCCAGTGCTGTGGCACAGCAGGTTAAAGCCACAGCTTGCAGCACCAGCATCCCATATGGGCGCTGGTTCAAGTCCCAGCTGCTCCACTTCTGATCTAGCTCTCTGCTATGTCCTGGGAAAGCAGTAGAAGATGGCCCGAGTCCTAGAGCCCCTGCACCCACATGGAAGACCTGGAAGAAGCTCCTGGCTCCTGGCTTCGGATCAGCTCAGCTCTTGCAGTTATGGTCATTTGAGAACTCAAGCAGGGGATGGAAGACACACCTCTCTCTCTCTCTCTCTCTCTCTCTCTCTCTCTGACTCTACCTCACTCTGTAACTCTGTCTTTCAAATAAATTAAAAAAAACTTTTAAAAAACAGAAGACCTATTCAGTGAAATAATAGCAAAAAACTTCCCTAAATGGAGAAAGATATGGGCATCCAAGTGCAGAAAGCACGCAGAACTCCAAATAGACATGACCCAAAAAGATCTTCATGACAACACCTTACACTCAAATTTTCAAAAGTAAAACATGAAGAAAAGCTCCTAAAAACTGCATAATGGAAAATCCAGATTAGCTTAAAAGGATCTCAGATAGGTTGACAGCTTATTTCTTATCAGAAACCATACAGGCAAGGAGTAATAAGGAGACACAGTTCAAGTCCTAAAAGGTAAAAAAAACATTAAACCTAAAGGTAAAAAAACATAAAACACACAACTGCCAACCCAGAATAATGTACCCTGCAAAGATTTCATTTGTAAATATAGGTAAAATAAATATTTTCCATAACAAACAGAAACTGAAAGAATTTGTCACCACTCATCCAGCCTTACAGGTGATACTTAATGTTGTGTTACACATGGACACAGAAAAAGCTAGTCACCATCATAAAAGAAGGTGAAGGCAGATATTCTCAAGGTAAAAGTACAAATGAAATCCAAAACAACCATTAGGAATATTTATGGGAAAAATACAGGACTAAGTCATTATTCATCAATAATAACCTCGAATGTAAACGGTCTAAATTATCCAATTAAAGGATATGCTGACTGAATGGATAAGAAACAAGAGCCATCTATTTGCTGTATACAAGAAACACACCTCACCAAAAAATATACACACAGACTGAAAGTTAGTGGATGGATAACATCTGTTATTTCTGATAACAGAAATAAAAAATGAGCAGCAGTAGCCATCCTAATATGAGACAAAATAGATTTTTAATACAAGACGCAAATTAGAACATTATGTAATGACTAAGGGATCAATTCAACGGGCAGATATGGTTATAGTAAAGGTATATACATACAATTCTAGGGCAATTTAAAACAAATGTTAATAGATCTAAAGGGAGAAATAAACTCTAATATAATAATAATGGGGGACTTGAACACCCCACTTTCATTATTGGACAGGTCAACTAGACAGAAAATCAACAAAGAAACAACAGAGCTAATCTATACTATGGATCAAATGGACTTAATTGATATCTACAGAACATTTCATTCCACAGTTAAATAAAATGCATCCCTTTCATCAACACATGGAACTTTCTTTAGGGCAGACCATATACTAGGCCATAAAACAAGTCTCAAGAAATTCACAAAAATTGGAATCATGCCATGTATCATTTCTGAACACAATGGAATAAAGCTGGAAATTAAAAAGTTAAGATAACTAGAGGAGCCAGTGCTGTGGCGCAGCAGATTAACGCCCTAGCCTGAAGCGCCAGCATCCCATATGAGCACCGGTTCTAGTCCCAGTTGCTCCTTTTCCAATCCAGCTCTCTGCTGTAGCCCAGGAAGGCAGTAGAGGATGGCCCAGGTCCTTGGGCCCCTACACCTGCATAGGAGACCCGGAGGAAGTCCTGGCTCCTGGCTTCAGATTGGCACAGCTCCAGCTGTGGTGGCCAATTGGGGGGTGACCCATCAGATAGAAGACCTCTCTATTTCTCTGCCTCTCCTCCCTCTGTGCAACTCTTACTTTCAAGTAAAATAAATAAATATTAAAAAAATAAACCAGAAAATATGAAAATACATGCAGACTGAAAAGCATGCTCCTGAATCAACACTGGGTCATAGAAGAAATCAAAAGGGAAATAAAATCATTCCTGGAAACTAATGAAGATGACAATACAAAATATCAAAACTTATGGAATATAGCAAAAGCAGTGTTAAGAGGAAAGTTTATAGCAGTTAGTGCCTACATCAAGCAATTGGAAGGGCCTCAAAATGATTTAACAAGATATCTAAAGGACCTAGAAAACAAGAGCAAACCAAACCCCAAATTATAAGAAGGAAATAAATAATAATTAGAGAAGAAATAAATAAAATTGAAATAAAAATGATACAAAAGTTCATTGAAATCAAGAGTTGGTTTAATGAAAAAATAAAAAAAATTGATACACAATTGGCCCAATTAATGCAAAAAGGGGAGAAGTCCCAAATTAATAAAATAAGAGATGAAAATTAGGCGGTGTTGCCATCAGGACGTGATTAACCCCTTCCCTAGACTCCAGGATCCCTGTACCTCGTGCCTTGCCTTTCAGGCCCTGGCACAGTAGCTAGCGCCATGGGGTATGGAGAGGCCTTTGCCTTCTTCAGGAGGAGTGTGTGGGGGAGTGTCATCTTTTCTCACATCCCCTTCCCACCAGGGACTCAAGCAGCATGGCTGAGCTTAGGGGAGTGACATGCTTGTGCTCCTTTACCTCAGATCCCTCCTCTCCTAGAGCAGTGAAAGTGGGTCACAGGAGGGTTTGCCTGGCTCAGATCTCCATCTTTAGGGCCTCTAAAGAGGAACATTAAAGTCTCCCAGAAACCCAGAGGAGCTAGGCTGGATCCTTGGAGACTGTCCCCAACTGTCCTTCCCATGGGAGCACCCCCCTTGGGTTAGCTGCTGTGAAAACTACAACACTCACTCCTAATTCCTTCCTACCTACCTTCCCAGAGAAGTTTGCCATATCCCCTTGCTTGAGGGATCCCAAGGAGGGTAGGTGCCCACCCCAAAGGCCAATCCCTGGGTCATGGAGCCAAGGGGAATCTGCCTGGCTGGCACCTTACCTTTCGGGTCCTAATTCCTTTACAGCAGCCAGCCCCCCTCAGCCCCGCCTGCCCACTGTTCTCAATAAAGTATGAGTGGTGACAGGCAAAAAAAATTAGGAGGTGTTTCAACAGATACCACAGAAATTAAAAGAATCACTAGGAATTACCTCACATAGCTATGTGACAACAAATTGAAAAGTCAAGAAGTAATGGATAAATTTCTGGCCCTGCACCCCATGGGAGACCAGGAAAAAGCACCTAGCACCTGGCTCCTGCCATCGGATGAGTGCGGTACACCGGCCACAGCACGCCGACCGCGGCAGCCATTGGAGGGTGAACCAACGGCAAAGGAAGACCTTTCTCTCTGTCTCTCTCTCTCTCACTGTCCACTCTGCCTGTCAAAAAAAAGAAAAAAGAAAACAAACAGAAAGTTGAAATATTATATTCGTATTAATATCAGATAAAAATTAATGTTTTTTAAAACCACAATTAATATAGCCTGAGAGTATGAAGCTCCTGAAGGTCCCAGGCATATGGGGGATAGAGTTGCCCCTTCATAGTGGATTCTTCCTGGAAATTCCCCTTGAAACTCCACTTGATATCATAGGGGTTATTCCAAAATTCCAGACAATGCTTCACCCTAGGTAAGGAAAGTAGCTGCCAAATAAACAAAAAAACAAATAGATCTCCTAAGTAACAAATGTCATTGTCTGCAGAGAGAGGAGCAATAAAAACTGTAGCCTATCTAATGTTCATGGTTTAGAAGAACTCCTAAGACCTTAAGTGATCAACTGATTCAATACAATTTCAATCAAAACATGGGTACTCTTCAAATCAGTGAAATGAACATCTCTATTTCCATAACCACCCATATTTGCAACCTGACAGCCACACATTTCCAGTCATTTATAAAATACATGATCAGTTATTGTAAGCTATGATCACTTACTTGTGCTGTAGAACACCAGAATTTATTCCATGCATCTAACCATAGTTTGGTAACCAACCTCCCTCTACCCAGCTCCCCCAGACTCTCTAGTCTCTAGCAATCACCATTCTATATCCTAATCATCTTTGTATTAGCTTTCATGTATGAGTAAATACACACAGAATTTGTCTTTCTGTGTCTGAAACTTAAGAAAAGGTTCTCCAGTCCTACCCATTTTTGCTTCAAATAGTAGGATATTATTTCTTTTTGGGAGCTTAATAATATTATATAGATATATAGACATAGATATGCCACATTCACTTTATTCATTTATTCACTGATCATCATCTAGGTTGATCTAGGTGTTTGCTACTGTACATAGTGCAGCAACAAAATGAGGTTTCAGATATCTCTTAAATAAGCATATTTCATTTTCTTAGAAATATACCCAGAAGTAGGGAGATGAATTATATGACAGATCAATCTTTCGTTTCTTTGATGAACTGCCATACTGTTCTCCACAATAGCTATACAAATTTTCATTCTCACTAACAGAGGACAAAGTTTCCAAAACTCAATTTCAGTGAAAATCATGATCCCAAAAGACACAACCCCAAACATCATGGTCCCAAATCTTCACGTACTGAAGAAGAAAATTCCTAATGCATATAATCCCTAAATTTGAAATTTTGAAAATCATAATACCAAAATATTAAAATCCAAAACACTGAATTCCTGAAAGGCAAAATCCCAAAACCACAATTCTCAGTGAAAAAAGGATATATACTAAGGGTAAGGAGCTGAATTCTGGGGAAGAGATTAATGCATTTCTGGTTGTAACCAAGAGAGGTGTACCATGGCAAATGAAGTGAACACTTAATGCTGAAAGATTAAACATTTTTAAGGTTAATTATTACTGACTTTCAGAAGCAGAAATTGTGCTTAATTGTAATGATCAAGAAATAACTAGACTTTGTTTGCAAATCATTTAATACATTTAGTTGAAGTGAAATACTTTTCTATAGTGTTTTTGTCAGAATTTACACTACATTTGGAAGAGTATTTCTTTTTCATTTTTTTAGGATTTATTTATTTTCTTTGAAAAAGCAGAAGTGGAGAGAGAGAAAAAGAGAGAGAGAGTCAGTCAGAAAGAGAGCTTCCATTTACTGGTTCACTACCAAATGCCTGTGGTGGATGGGGTTGGACCAGGCCAAAGCCTGGAGTCAGGAATTTCTTATGGGTCTCCCACACGAATTTCAGAGTCACAAATATTTGGACCATCCTCTGCTGCTTTACCAGGGGAATTGACAGGAAGCTGGATTATAAGTAGAGCAGCTAGCACTTGAAAGAACATCCATATGTGACACCACATTCCAGGGGGTGGCTTGATCCACTGTGTCACTACAAAAGCCCTTTCACTTTACATTAAAAAGGCTAAAGCTCCATTAAATAAGGATTTCAACAAGCAAAAAGCAAAAAGACCACAGTTCAGCAGGAACACAGGCTAGGGTCATAAAGAACAATCATGAAGAGATATCAACTTCATCAATACACAGTAAGCTTTAAGATAGTCACAGATAATCAAAACTATAGTAGTATATAACTCATAACAATCTGCCCAACAAAAATTATAATAAAATTTGGAAAAGCATTATATCTGCAGCAAAATGTATACACAGAGGCATTTTTTCCTCTTTTTTAATTTTTTTTATTCTAGCTCCCACAAACTCAGCATGATGTCCACCAGTTGTAAATATTTTGATGGAAATGATAGAATTTCATTCTTTTTTGTGGCTGAATAATGTACCAATGTATATAGACCACATTTTCTTTATCCATTCATCTGATTATGAACACCTTGGTTGATTCCATATTTTGGCTTTTGTGAACAGTGCTGCTATAACCATGGTAGTGCAAACATAACTGTAATACAATGTGTTCATATATTTTGGATATATACACAGTAGTAGGACTGCTGAATCACATAGCAAGTCTATTTCTAGTATTTAAAGAAATATCCATACTATTTTCCATAGTGGCTGCACTAAATTGCATTCTCACCAGCAGTGTCTAAGAGTTCTTCCTTTCTTTGCACGCTAGCCAGTACTTGCTTTTTTTTTTAATTTTTATTTAGTAAATATAAATTTCCAAAGTACTGTTTATGGAATACAGTGGCTCCCCCCCATAACTTCCCTCCCACCCACACCTCTCCCATCTTCTGCTCCCTCTTCCATTCCATTCATATTAAGATTCATTTTCAATTATCTTTATATGCAGAAGATAGATTTAGTATATATTAAGTAAGGATTTCATCAGTTTGCATCCACACAGAACATAAAGTGTAAAATACTGTTTGAGTACTAGTTATAGCATTAATTCACATTGGACAATACATTAAGGACAGAGATCCTACATGAGGAGTAAGTACACAGTGACTCCTGTTGTTGACTTAACAATATGCCATGTTTTTGTATAGGAGTTTCAAAACCCACATTAATACTGGAAGCCCATCAGATGCATGCCAATAAACTGTCTTTCTCTATGTATTCCCTCCATCCCTCCCTCCCTTGTTGCTGTGGATTTGTTCTGAGAGGAGGAGCATGATGGGGGTAAGAGGTGCGGAGTCACCATACAGACCCCAGGAGTTGGGTGAAAGCAGACCAGAGGCGAGAAACCCACAGACTCATTTATTTCAGTTGGTACAGCAGCTTATATAGCCAAGGCAGCCAGTCTGGTCAAGGGGCAGTTGATGTCCTAACCAATCACAGCCTGTTGCCAGACAGGCTCCATTGTCAGTGGCCATCTTGGCATGGCCTTCTCATTCTCCCTCATTTCCTCCCTCCCTCCCTCCCTCCTTCCTCCCTTCCTCACTTTTACTTTTCTTTCTTTTTTAACTTTATTTTGTTGTTTCTTTTCAACACTTGCAGACATCACAAGGGAAACAACTGCTTCACAGAACTCACATTAGGAAATTCCAAATGAGCTAAGGCATTTCAAAAAGTGTTTCCCCTTCTGTATGACAATTTGATGGTCTATGGACTGTGTTCTTCCAGCAACTGGAGAAACGTTGAATTATCTACTACAATACCAGCAGCATTCCTTGTAGTAAACACAGCCTTGCTCAGCATGAGGCTTTCTGACTGGGAGAGTTTCTTTCATGTGGTCCATGTTAGTCTTGTTCCCTCATGGCATATCACACAGACAACCAGGGAGAGCAGACCCCAGATGGCAACCTAGACTGTTGTGAGGACAGACATCCCACACTGATGGCAGTGTCCCAACCCCAGTTATCCACACTCATGAGCTGGCGTTTCTGACTCATGTCCCTCAGGGTCAGCAGGTACCAAGCATGGCTTAATGTTAGCATAGGGAGTCCCAAGGATTAAACTCAAAAGGCCCCCATTGGGTGTCACAACTGGTTTAGGACCTGGAAAAGTGATCAGTATGAAAAAGAAGTGTTTCTACTCATAGAGAAAAGGAGTTTTTAAAGGAAATATTGTCTAAGTAATTTGCATCATGTCTGCTAATTTTCTGGACTCTTTCTAGTAGTGTATCTTTCTGCTTTATGATTGAGCTGGTCTTTTTTTATTTTTTTATATAAAGCTTTTATTTAAAGAATATAAATTTCCAAAGTACAGCTTATGGATTACAATGGCTCCCCCCCCATAACTTCCCTCCCACCCGCAACCGTCCCCTTTCCCTCTTCTTCTCCCCTTCCATTCACATAAAGATTCATTTTCCATTCTCTTTATATACAGAAGATCAGTTTAGTACATATTATGTAAAGATTTCAACAGTTTGCTCTCACATAGGGACACAAAGTGAAAAACACTGTTGGAGTACTGGTTATAGTATTAATTCACAATGTACAGCACATTAAGGACAGAGATCCTACATGATACAGCTCTTGTGCTGACTGTTGTTGTACATTTTAGTATTTTTTTTATCCATTTTAGTATTTTTTTTATTCTGGTACTAGTGGTTGAACTCTGTAATTAACACAAAATTATTCTTAGGTGTTTAAATTTTAACTGAAAAGTGATCCCTGTGAAATATAAGAGTGGGAATAAGAGAGGGAGGAGATGTATAATCTGGGACATGCTCAATCGGACTTGCCCCAAATGATGGAGTTAGAATCGTGCCAGGGGATTCCAATACAATCCCATCAAGGTGGCATGTACCAAGGCCATCTCACTAGTCCAAGTGATCAATTTCAGTTCACAATTGATCACACTGATAGGTCTAAGAGTCAAAGGGATCACACAAACAAGACTAGTGTCTTGTGTACTAACTGATAGAATCAAAAAGGGAGAGAATGATCCAACATGGGAAGCGAGATACACAGCAGACTCATAGAAAGGCAGATGTCCTAAATAGCACTCTGGCCTCAGAATCAGCCCTTAAGGCATTCAGATCTGGCTCAAGAGCCCATGAGAATATTTTAGGCATGGAAAGCCAAGACACTCTGGAAAAATAAAAAGAAGACCTAAATGAAAGATCTCTGCGAGTGAGATCCCAGTGGAATGAATTGGGCCATCAAAGAAGGAGGTACCTTTCTCTGAAGGGAGGAGAGAACTTCCACTTTGACTATGACCCTGTTGGAATAAGATTGAAGTCAGCGAACCCTAAAGGCTTCCATAGCCTTGGCAACTCATGACTAGAGCCTAGGGAGATTACTGATGCCATAAACAAGAGTGTCAAATTGTTAAATCAACATCAGGAGTCACTGTGTGCTTACGTCCCATGAGGGATCTATCCTTAATGTGTTGTCCAATGTGAAGTAATGCTATAACTAGCACTGAAACAGTATTTTACACTTTGTTTTTCTGTGTGGATGCAAACTGATGAAATCTTTACTTAGTATATACTGAATCGATCTTCTGTATATAAAGATAATTGAAAATGATTAAAAAAATACTTGGTGTTAAATTGGAAATTGCTAGCCAGTACTTGTTACTCTTTCGGATAATAGTCATTCTGACAGGTGATAGATCTCATTGTCATTTTGATGTGCATTTCCCTGATGGCTAGTGAAGCTGATCATTTTTTCATATATTTGTTGGCCATTTTCATTTCTTCTTTTTGAAAACAGTTTATTAAGGTCTTTTGCCTTTTTTCTTAACTGGATTGGTCATTTTTTTTTATCATGATTGCTATTGAGTGTTTTGAGTTGCTGATGTATTCTAGATATTAGTCCTTTATTGGATATGTAGCTTGCAAATATGTTTTCCTATTTGAAATGTTGAAATACTATGCTGGATTTCTCTTCACTCTATTGATTGTTTCTTTTATTTAAAATGTATATATCTTATTTCAAAGGCAGAGTTACTGAGAGGCTGGGGGGGGGGGAGGGTGGAGAGATATCTTCCGATATTTTCAATTCACTGGTTCACTCCCCAGATGGCCGCAATGGCAGGAGCTGAGCTGATTTGAAGCCAGGAGTCAGGATCCTGGAGCTTCCTCCAGGTCTCCCACATGGGTGCAGAGACCCATGGTCTTGGACCATCCTTTACTGCTTTCCCAGGCCATAGCAGAGAGCTGAATCAGAAGTAGAACAGCCGGGAAGCAAACCAGCATCCATATGGGTTGCCTGCACTGCAGATAGTGGCCTTACCTGATAGGCCAGAGCACCAGTCCTTATTGTTTGACATTTGAATTTGAAAGAATCCAATTTGTCTAGCATTGCTTTGGTTGGCTTGTGAGTCTTAAACAAGAAATTTCCTTTAAGGGTTTCTCTTACATTCTCTTCCAGCATCTTCATAGTCTCAGGCTTTAAATTTAGGTCTTTGATTCATCCCAAGTTGATTTTCTATAGGGTGAGAGGTGGGGATCTAATTTCTTTCTTTTACATATACATCCAGTTTTGCCAATACCACCCATTCTCCAATATAAGGGGTATGGGCAATTTTTATAAAAAATCAGTTAACTGTATGTACACGGATTGCTCGCTGGGCTGTATATTCTGTTCTATTGATCTGTGTGTCAGTTGTTATGCCAGTACTATGCAGTTTTAATTAATTATAGCTTTGTTGTTAAGTTTTGAAGTCAGATATTGTGATGCCTCAAGATTGATCTTGATCTTTTTTCCTCAGAATTACTTTGATTGTTCTGGATCCTTTGTGATTCCATATGAATTTTAGGCTTTTTTTCTAATCCTAGAAGAATGCCAATGGCATTGAATCTGTTAATTGCTTTTGTTGGTTTGATATTTTAATATTAACACTTCTAATCCATGAGCAAAGAATATCTTTCCTTTTTGTGTTTTTGATTTCTTTCATCAATGTTTTATTCAACATTTTGAATTGAATTATGTTTAATGAACATTTTCGTTGTAGAGATCTTTCACTTCTTTGATTAAATTTATTTGTATGTATTCATTTTCAAATCAACAGCCTACACTCATAAAATGTGCAGCCCACAATCAAGTACAGTGAGTGCGTTGAAGATCATAGCAGAGGTGAAGACACAGGCAAAAATACAAAACTCTTCTCTGCCAAAAGTATTTAGCCATATACTACTTATGCCCCCTGATACACACCACCATGCTTGCCTTGGAGAGACATCCTTCTTGAGCGAATGAGAATAATACAACAAGCCTAGTGTTCTTTTTGTACCAAAGACATTTGTTGATAAACAGGTTCTCCTACCAGTTTTGCAAAACACATTAAATAGGGAACTATTCTTGATTACAGAATGACTGACAAAGAAGATAGACATATTTACAATAAAATCTAACATACAAAAATGAGTGCATGTTTTACTTTGGCTAATTCCTGTCATTTTCAAAAGCATTCCTATTGTTTTCTTTTTTATTATTATTCAACTGCATAACATTCATGACCTTGCTGGATCTGAAAATTATAGAACTTGTTCATTCATTTATGTATTAGAAAAAGTGAAGCAAGGCCGGCGCCGTGGCTCAACAGGCTAATCCTCCGCCTTGAGGCGCCGGCACACCGGGTTCTAGTCCCGGTCGGGGCGCCGGATTCTGTCCCGGTTGCCCCTCTTCCAGGCCAGCCCTCTGCTGTGGCCCAGGAGTGCAGTGGAGGATGGCCCAGGTGCTTGGGCCCTGCACCCCATGGGGAGACCAGGAAAAGCACCTGGCTCCTGGCTCCTGCCATCGGAGGAGCACGGTGCGGCGGCCGCAGCGCGCCGTCCGCGGCGGCCATTGGAGGGTGAACCAACGGCAAAAGGAAGACCTTTCTGTCTGTCTCTCTCTCTCTCACTGTCCACTCTGCCTGTCAAAAAAAAAAAAAAAGAAAAAAAAAATAAAAAAAAAAGAAAAAGTGAAGCACTTTATAAATGTTTATAAGATTTGCGGGACACTGTGGAAGAAGAATGACTTCTATAGAATCCCCAGGGGCAGTCACGTGGTGTAGAGGTTAAATCACCACTTGAAATGCCTATATCCCATATCTGTGTGCCTATTTAAAGTCCTGGCTACTCTGCTTCTGATAAATCTTCCTGTTGGTGCACACCCTGGGAAGTGTGGTGGAGGTGCAAGCACTCAGGCTCCTGGCATCCACTTTAGAGTCCAAAATTGAGTTCTTGGCTCCTGTTTTTGGCATGGCCTAGCCCTATCTCTGTTTTTGTGTATCTTTCTGTCCCTGTGCTTTAAAAATGAAAATAAATACATATAATAAAAATAATTTTAAAATAAATTTTGTTACCTCAAATTACAAAAGGCAATCAGTGAATGCCAAAAATGAAATGTTACAAATCTGAAATGATCTAACATAGATATTTAAAACAGTTATCATAAAGCATGCTCCTACAAAGAATTTTGAGTACTTGTGAAATACATGAAAATGGAAAGTATTAACAAGGAATTAAAAGCTATAAACAAAAAATTAAGTGCAAATTTTAGTTTAAAAATAAAATAATTGTCATTTTTGAAATGGTAGATGATTTAATAAACATAATGGATTTGTCAAGGGAAAGAATTAGTGCACTTTAACATAGATCAATAGAAATTATCAAAACTAAACAATGGAAACAATAAAATAGAAAAATAAAAATTATAGCAACGTGTAATTTGAGTCCCAGAAGAGAATGACTGTATGACAGGAAATTATATGAATAAATAATATGTATATCTTGTCTAAATTTTGAAAAAAACCTAATACATGCTTTCAAGAAACTGGGAATACCCCCACCCAAAAATATGAGTTAAGAAGAATCCACGCCCAATTATCGTAATCCATTTTTTATTTTTTTGCAGACTATGAAGAAAATATCTGGAAGACTCGTTGTGGCATAGTTGTTGTTGGTGGTGATGTGTGTGTGTTCCTGATGTAGAAAAGGAATCTGAGACTGTGCATAATAGAAAAATTATTCATTAATAGAACAGTAGAAAATATCACAGGCACCATTACATGCATATATTTGACAAGATAGATGAAATGGAGAAGTTCTCTAAAAGAAACTACAAGTACCAAAATCCATCCATCATACGAAGATTAATCCAAATAGAAATGCAACAAACTTTTAAAAATTGAATTTTTAATTACAAACCATTTGAAAAGGAAATATTCAAGGGTTAATGATTTCACTGAAGAATTATACAAAATGTTTAAAGAAGAAATAATATGAATTCTATACATTCTGTTTGATAAAACTGAAGAGGAGGAAGAGTGTATTTATGACGATATAATAATACACTGATATTTAAATCAGATAAAGACATTACAAAGGAGGAAACTATAGCTCAACATCTCTGATGAGTGTAGACATGAACATTCATCAATTTATTTGCAAATTAAATCCAGCAATAAGTAAACATATAATATACCACCAACTTGAAGCCAAAGCCTGCTTGAAAATTTATGAGACATGTTTTTCAAGATCCAACAATTTATTTTAATATGAGTATGTCCCAGAAATAGAGCCAGTCAGGAAGGTCAATTGATAGTCTATAAAGAGGTTTAAATTTCCTGAGCCTGCTGGCCAGCCTGTCATTCCTCACTCCTCCTGCTTGTTATTTTCAGTGGTTTCAACTGGGGACTGTGCTACCCATAAAAGGGCTTTTGATGATGTGTGCAGGAAGGTGTCTTTTTCTCCTTTTCCACATTTTTTCTTGGTTTTCTCATGTTGGGTGTGCATTTATATGTGGGAGTAGTGTGCATTACACCCTATTATAATGAAAACCACCTGACCCTCACACCAGGATGGTCCCTTTGAAGAACCCTGTTTCAGGTTCTCTCTTCGATGCTATTTGTCTTCTTGACTTCCCAGACTTCTATTTTCAGTTCAGGCCTCTCTCCTGAGACCTACTATTTAGCTATCTTTTGTCCATGTCTATTCCATCTTCACAGAAGCATGTAGCCCTTCTCTCCACATAGTTTCAGGATTGAAACGTGTAAATCTTAGAGATACTTCCCTGATCAAATATGTCCACACTTGAGACAGAATTTAGCCATCCCTGGTGTTCACCATCTCCCTTCACTTTTATTTATAATTTCCCTGGCACTCCTATGCATCATTGTCCCATCTTCTTTGTTGATATTGCTCTTTCACAGTATACATCACAACATCTGATTATGATTGCCCATTTTTTTTCTTATTTATAGTTCTATTTCCCTACCACCACTATCCCCATCTTGATTGATTACAGGAACCATAACTCTTGTAATTATATCCCCAGGCACAAAGCCTGACATATAGCATTTGATATGTAGTTGTAAAATGAAGATGAGACACAAGCCATGATTCTTCCTCACGTGAAGTTCTGTAATAGGACCCCTAATTAGTCTCTGTCTTCTACTAGTTCACCTGCCCACAACTCTACCCTTAACTCTCTCCAGATGATCTTTCAAAAGCTACTTCAGACCCTCTCACTCTCCCAGAGTGAGCAGACTGCTCTCTTGGTCTAGGAAGGACTTGAAATTCTCCTATTTCTTTGAGTGTGGTGGGTCTCAGACAAGCTTGAGCATGTCCTTATGGAAGGCTGGAGAGGATGCCAGGCTCGGATACAGCCTTCCCCCACCCCCTCACTTCTTAGTACTTTCTAATAGGAAGGGGTTTGGCTGCTAAACAATCCCAAAGTCACCAGCCTCTGAGACTGAGCTCCTTTTCTGAAATGCAAATCTTTCAGGCACATGACAGACATTACTCAATAATATTTGCTGAACATATTATAGTGAGTTCTCTGTTTCAGCTCCTTGGCCTGAAAAGGCATTTGGGGCCTGTTTGGGGGCTCCAAGGTGGAGACTGCTTGCTTGTGTGGACAGGAAGGAGCCAGAAGGACTCACATTTCATCCAGGGCCTCTGGGCTGCTGCCCTGGGAGCATGCGCACTGTCCATAGGGGCCTCTGGGACACCCCCCTCCTTGTTCACTATGGAAACCAATGCCAGGACAGACTTCTCCTCCCATCCCAGAGTCGGCCAAGGACAGCCTATTCCACAGCTGTGTAATCTGTTCCACATTACAGAGTTTGAAGAAACCCACCAGAAAAAAACTGCTTCAGAATGTTTTGAGTTTTATCTTTTCTATACACTCTCTGCTTTCACAGAAGGTCTATTTACAGATTCTTGATTTAATAAGTATGAAAGCAGGCTTTCCTGAGTTTCTTTTGGAAAATATATTGCAAGATTCAAACTTCTGTTTCCAAGCTCCCAGCCCGGGAGGCCTTACTACCCATGTCAAATACGGTCCACCCTGGAGACACTCTGCCTAATTTAGCACCAGAACTCTCAGGGTATCATTTGATTTTCATAAAATATTGGTTTCCTTTCTTTCTCATAGTGGCATCAGTCCTTTTCCTTATTGTTCTGAAGGTCTGCATTTTGGTTTGTGGATACATACTTTATTCCATACCTATCAAGCACTTGACCCTCCTATGTCACATGTGCAAATGTTCTTTCTCAACTTAAATACTATTCCAGGCTTTATTTTGTTCCACCACTTCATTTCCTATGGCCCTCTCCCATTAATATTCTTCTTGGTGGAAAATCGAGCCTTTTTAGCAGATATCATTTTAGCAGTTGTACAATGTGTTAAAACATCAAGGTCTACCCAGTACGTGGCTTCAAATTTGAGCATCAGTTCTATGATTTTTTAAGCCCATCAAGGATAATTTCTCAGTATGGTTCTAATTTACAGTTCCCTGTAAATATTAAACATCTCTCCAGTCAGAAATGAGGTAGGGTATGAGCTGCAGTAGAGATGGTGTATACTCTCTGCCAACTTCACCAAAACAAGGTCCAAGTAGGAACTCAAGTATGCAGTCCAGCCCAGGCAGCAACTGAAGCCCAAGCAGGTTTCTGGGTAAAGCTCTAATGTTAACACTTCAGCAGGAGTCAACTTTTACAACTGTTATGCCCCTAACTTGTGACACAATCCCATCAAATCTATCAAATCCATCAAATCCATCAAATCTAAGAAAGCAAAATGTGATGATATAATTTTAATAATGTTGCTATGTCAGAAACCATGGCTCAGGGTTAGCACTGTGGCGTAGCAGGGAAAGCTGCTGCCTGCATCGCCTGCATCCCATATGGGCACCGGTTCAAATTCTGGCTGCTCCACTTCCTATCCAGCTCCCTGCTATGGCCTCAGGCAGTAGAGGATGGCCCAAGTACTTGGGCCTCTGCACCCACGTGGGAGACCCGGAAGAAGCTCCCGGCTCCTGGCTTTGGATTGGCACAGCTCCAGCCATTGCAGCCAACTGGGGGAGTGAATCAGTGGATGGAAGACTATTCTCTCTCTCTCTCTGCCTCTCTGTGTAACTCTGATTTTCAAATAAATAAATGAATATGAAAAAAACCATGGCACACAGCCAAAAATAAGATTTTTATTATTTTTATTTATTTGCAATTATGTGGAAGGCACAGAGAGACAGACAGAGAAAGCTTTTCCAACTCCTGATTCACTCCCCAAGTGCCAGCAATAGCTGGGTTTGGGGCGGGCTCAACTCAAGATCCTGGAACTCCATCTGAGTCTCCTATCTGAGTAGCAGAGACCCAACTACTTGAGCCATTACTTGCTGCCTTTCAGGGTGTGCATTGATAGGAAGCTGGATGAGAAACTTAAGCGTAACTCAAACCCAGGCACTCCAATATGGGATGTGGGTGTCCTAAGCACTCTCTTGTCTACCACATGTAACACTTGCACCAAATGCCTGCCTTATCCCTAAAAATCATTATTAAAAACACAATAAATGAATGAAATAGTGCACTCAAAATATTAGAAAATATCCAAATGAAAGAATGAAGATGAAAATTGACAAAGTATAAGAAGTGACTACTGTATTTTAGAAGTACAAGAATAACAAATCTGTTCAAGAAACAGTCCTTAAACAGTGATTAGAACTGATATACTCATTTTACATGAACTCAAAGAAAATGGAAGATATCCATAAGGCAGAGGAGAGGCAGAGGGAAGTGGGAATGACATTCATCAATTGATAAAGAAATCATGGTATATACATACATGATGGAATGTTACTCAGCCATAAAAAGAATGAAACTAGAAAAAAAAGGATGCAATTGAGACCATCATGCTTAATGAAATAAGCCAGTCCCAAAAAGACAAATACTGTATATGTGCCCTGATTTGTGGCAAATAATATGCATAGTACAAAAAAGTAATGTATATGAGTGTAATTGACATTTTGAGATTTATTCTTTATAACCCTGTCTACTGCTGAGAAAGACTGGATTTTCTACTTACTATTTGTTTAATTCTTCATTTAGCAGAGGTTTAACTTTGTGATTTTAAGGTTGTTGATCCGAGTCACAGCACCTCTTGTCAGCTCCTTTGGCCGCAAAAGGAACGACGCTGCTTGCAGCTAATCGGTCTTCAAAAGACTTTTACTTAGAAGGAGTGGGAAAGAGAGTGGGGGACCGGGAGAAGGGGGAGAGATGGCGCGCACGTTCCTTAAGGGGGAAAGCTGGCATGCCCCCCTCCTTCGCCAGCGGTCTGCTTATATACAGAATTCAACCAATCACAGTCAACCATTCAAAGTCCATGCACAGAGTTCTCCAATCCGGCACTTGATCATGCTCAGCTGTGGAGTCACGCAGCAGGCAGGGCATTAGCGCCATCTTGTTTTCCACGATCCTCAGCTAGATGGAAAGTTCAATCAGCTGCTACATCCGCATTACTGCTATAAGCCAAGCCCAGCATGGGGGGGGGGGTCCCATGGCAAGCCTATCCATGGGTCCCCACATCGGTAAATTGAAAATATGCCATTGTAAAAATTAAAAGAAAAATAAGAAGGGAAGGTAGAAGGAGGGTGGGAGCAAGAAAGGAGTGGTGGGGAGGACAGGAAGTATTATTATGCTCTTAGAACCGTATATATGAAATACACAAAATGTGCTTCCTTTATATAAATTAAAAGTTTTTTTAAAAGAAACACACTATTGACAAAAAAGGTACTAAAAGCAAAAACATAAAATAGGAAGGCAGATGGAGGAGGGGAGACATTAAAAGGGGATAAAAATGGAAATATATACAACTAAACTAGATATGAGGAATCATCTTGGTGAAGTCAGACTGGAGTCCTCCTGGAGGAACTGGTGTGGGAATGGTTCTACTAAAGGTGGCATGAGAATGTAAACCCAAAGTGAGTGAGGCAGCACAGAAAACCTCTCAAAATCAACCCACTTAAGGAAACATAGATGAGGGAGGAGAAAGAGGATCTTGGCTGAACATATCTAAAAATTGAAATCCAAATACCTCATGTGATGAGCCCACAGTCAAAGTGAAGGTACACTAAAAATATTGTACAAAATTTCCTTTGTGTCATGTGTATTAGGTGTCTATGCAACATAAATGAATTTGGGGTTTAGACTTAGGTTCTGTTCCAATGATATATTATTATGTATAATTATGTACATGCAAATATTCTAAAATTCAAAATATATCTGAAATCCATAATACTTTTAATTCTAATCAATTAATTCTAATCAATCTGTGAAAGCAAATAAACTGAGAACTCTGAAAATGTCAAGGCAACATTTTAAATACATTTTTGTAACAAGTGACAATAATCAGACTCAAAACAGCTTATGTAAGAAGCTGTGGAATGAGAAACTTCAGCTCCAGGAGGAGCTGAAGAATCACATAAGCTCATATCCAGGTGCTGATCAGCCTCGGTTTCCCTGTTTCTGAAAGATCCAGCAGTAACTCTTTTTTAGTCATGGATCATCAGTAAGAGTGTTAGCTTTGTCACTGCTCTGTAGATCTGTTTTCTTTTTTTATGACATTTTAAAAATATGTATTTATTTGAAAGGCAGAGTGTGAGAGACAAAGAAGAGACAGAAACAGAGACAGAGACAGGAATCTTCCATCCTTCCATCTGCTGCATCACTTCCCAAATGGTTGCAAAAGCTGGGACTGTGTTAGGCTGAGGCCAGGAGTCATGAACTCTGTCCTGGTCTCCTACATGGGTGGCAGAGGCCCAAGTACCTGGGTTGCCATTCATTTCCTTCTCAGGAGCATTAGCAGGATGCTGGATTGGAAGCTGTGCATCTAGGACTGAAACCCACCACTCCGACATGGGATGCCAACATTGCAAGTGGCAGATTAACCCACTGTACCACAATGCTGCCCCTGTAGATCTGTTTTCTATAGCTGTGAAACATGGTCTACCATATATTGCATCTCATACTTTGAGAGAAACTACCAGGTATTATCTATGGGACTTATGCTTAAAACAAATCTTGAAAAGGATGTAGGTGAGGCTCCCATTGCAGACAACTCCACTGGTCTCATTACGATCCTGTGAGATGGTAAAGATTCCACGTGGACACTGAGTGAAAAGAGCAGCAGTAGGGGGAATAAAGGATCTGAAGGAAACAGGGAAAAGGACATTATCAAATAAGTTGTGCTAATAATTACAGCAATCTTTATCCTACAGAAACCTGATGAAAATTAAAATGGAATCAAAGTGACCCAAGGGTAAGATGAAAATCAAAATCCATAATCAAAAGACTAATGAATCAACATAAGTAGCTATTTATAGATGAATGAAGGAAGGAGATGTGGTATATACACACAATAGAACACTATTCAGCCAGAGAAAAAGAATGCCATCCATCAATTGAGGTAACATCAATGAGCCTGGAGGAAAATATGTTAATCGGTATGCATCAGGCACAGACAGACAAATACTACTTGTCTTCACCCACATGTAGAAGGCTAAATAAGTTGGTCTCATGGAAGGTGAGATTAGAATATTGGTTATCACAGGCTGGGAAGAGGAGAAAGGGAGACACAGAAAAGTCAGTCACATGCTACATAAATACAATTAAATGCAACAAAAAAATTTCCAGTGTCCTGTATCACATTAGGTGATTATAATTAACAATACTTTAATTATATATTTCAAAATAGCTATATGGAAGGATTTTGACTGTCCTGTAACACAAAGAAATGAAAATGTGGGAAGTGGTGGTTATGCTAATTGCTCTGATTTAATCAATACACATCATACATATCTATGGAAATAGCACCCTGTTCCCCCAAAATATGTGCAATTATTATGTCAAATAAAAATGTAAAAATAGGCCGGCGCCATGGCTCAACAGGCTATTCCTCCGCCTTGCGGCGCCGGCACATCGGGTTCTAGTCCTGGTCGGGGCGCCAGATTCTGTCCCGGTTGCCCCTCTTCCAGGCCAGCCCTCTGCTGTGGCCCGGGAGTGCAGTGGAGGATGGCCCAAGTGCTTGGGCCCTGCACCCCATGGGAGACCAGGGAAAAGCACCTAGCACCTGGCTCCTGCCATCGGATGAGCGCGGCGCGCCGGCTGCAGCGCGTCATCCGCGGCAGCCATTGGAGGGTGAACCAACGGCAAAAGGAAGACCTTTCTCTCTGTCTCTCTCTCTCACTGTCCACTCTGCCTGTCACAAAAAAAAAAAAAAAAGTAAAAATACACAAAAATGTCAAAGTTGTTTTAAACCCATTATCTCCAGCATCATTCACATTTTGCACGGACTGATAGGGAATTTACCAATTCTGCATTCCTCCTTATTTTATACTCTTCCTCCTCCTCCTCCCGGAATTCTGTAGGGAGGGACTTCGTCAACTCTTACTGGTATTTCCCAGGACTCCAGCCTCAGATCTTTTCAAAGTTCGCATATTTTCTTAGAGAATCCCAACTATTCGCACTCTCTTGAGCAATCCCAGCTGCTCCTCTCACTTGGTCGCAGGAAACCCAAGTTCACACAGGCGCCGGGCGCTCTCTCTGGGACGCTCCGGTCACACTTAGTCCTGGACACACCCAGGTGGACACTTGTAAGCAGCTCTACCTCACCACGTGGGAACCTGAAGTCACCATCTCTCCCTTTAAACTTCCCCTTCCTCAGCGCCCCCCCAGCCCCCTCCTGCCCTCCCCAAGGCCGCCTCAGTCCAGGCAGGAAAGCCGGGGTCGCTCCCGCCACGCCGGCAGCCGCTCCACCTCAGACCCTCGCCGTCGGGCCGCAGCCCCTCCCCTCCCGCCCAGTCCGAGTCCCGCGGCCCGCGGACGCGCAGGCGCAGTGTCCCGCCGTCCCGCCGCCGCCCCGCCCTGCCCGCCGCTGCGGAAGGCGCCGCGCGCAGCTACGCGCACTTCCTCTCAGGGAGACCGCGGAGGGGACGCAGGCTCGAAGAGCTCCGGACGCTGAGGCCCTGCTCCTGTCAGACGGCGCAGACATGTCGGAACAAAGTAAGGACCTGAGCGACCCCGACTTGACAGCCGAGACCCCCAACCGCGAAGTGCACAGCAGCCCAGGGGTTCCGGCGGGGGGCCCTGCACCCGTCCCCCCGGCAGCGACCCTCGCAGGGCCACAGAGCCCTCCTCTAGGCCCGACGGCCCTCTCGCAGCCCGAGCCGCCGCCCCAGGCCCCGAGCGATGAGGACGACCCGAAGGCCCTGCTGCAGGCAGCTGAGGAGGGCCGCGCCCACCAGGCCCCGAGCGCGGCCCAGCTGGGCCCCGCGCCGCCCGCCCCAGCCCAGCTGGTGCAGAAGGCACATGAGCTCATGTGGTACGTGCTGGTCAAGGACCAGAAGAAGATGATCATCTGGTTTCCAGACATGGTGAAAGATGTCATTGGCAGCTACAAGAAATGGTGCAGAAGCATCCTCAGGCGCACCAGCCTCATCCTTGCCCGAGTCTTTGGGCTGCACCTGAGGCTGACCAGCCTGCACACGATGGAGTTTGCGCTGGTCAAGGCTCTCGACCCCGAGGAGCTGGACAGGGTGGCACTGAGCAACCGGATGCCCATGACAGGCCTTCTGCTCATGATCCTGAGCCTCATCTACGTGAAGGGCCGAGGCGCCAGAGAGAGCGCCGTCTGGAACGTGCTGCGCATCTTGGGGCTGCGGCCCTGGAAGAAGCATTCCACCTTCGGGGATGTGAGAAAGCTCATCACCGAGGAGTTCGTCCAGCAGAATTACCTGAAGTACCAGCGTGTACCCTATGTTGAACCTCCGGAGTATGAGTTCTTCTGGGGCTCTCGAGCCACGCAAGAGATTACCAAGATGCAGATCATGGAGTTCCTGGCCAGGGTTTTTAAGAAAGATCCCCAGGCCTGGCCTTCCAGATACAGAGAAGCTCTGGAGGAGGCCAGAGCTCTGCGGGAGGCCAGTCCTAGTGCCCACTGCCCCCGAAGCAGTGTGTCTGAGGACTAGTGAGGTCTGGAGTCAGATTGATGGTTTCCGACCCCCACCAGGGCTGTGGAAGGGTGGGGGGCAGGTCTTAGAGTATTCAGGATTTACAGTGCAGTATTTCACGTGTAACCTTTCAGTTATCAGTACAGTGCTTTTATACCTTTTAATGCAATGTTGTATTCATTTGGGTACTATCAAGTAGTGTTTAGCATTTATGCATGTTTGTTTATAAGTAAGCTCTGTTGGTGCTTTGCTTTTGTGCCACCTTTCTTGGATTTTTTTGTACCAGAGATGTGCTAAACTTATGAAATACATTGAGAAGTTTTCCATCTTATTCTTTTATATGGGACGATTGATGTGTACTGGGGTAGACTGCACCTGACCTAACCAAGAGAAAAGCCTAAGGCCCCTCTTTATGACCTTGATGGGCACGAGCAACATCTGGAGTGAACTGTTTTGAAATGAGATGGTCTCAATGTGGGCACTTGGCACACTTTACTAAACACATATACAACCTACCATGAGTAAACTTTAAACATTAAAGATTCTTGTGATACAATCATTTTTGGAGAACTGTACTCTATCATTTTAATAAACGGTATCGTAGGGAATGAGAAGGGATTCCCCATTGTACAAAATATGCAAGTACTTAATGATTAATTCTAAATGTGTATTTATATTGTGTTATAAATACAACTCATATTTGTTTCACAAGGTTTGAGAAATACAGAATGTGTAATGCCCCCAAAACAAGTAAAACTTTCCACAATCATAACACAAGGAAATAACAATTGATCATATTTAAGATAATTTCTTGCCTTTATTTTCTATACTTTATCAAAGTTAATAGCTGCCTTTAGTGGTCTCTTAAAGAGGGAGGAATAGTGTTTTGTTAACTTTTGCCTTTTATTTAGTGCCCTCACTAACTAGTCACTTTTCCTCCACACAGTGGAGGAAATCAGGAACAAAGTAGGGATGAACTTTGTGTAACTCACATAGCTGAGTAAAAGAGGGTGCTAGGATTTGAACCTATGCTATGAATCCAGAGCCCACATTCGTGCCCCTCAACCTATAACTCCACCTATACCTCCTGGTTTTAGTTTGTTTATTCATTTTTTAAGAACTTAACTTTCACTCTTAGCTCCTAATCCCAACACTCAGGGGCTCAAGTGCCCCAACCACCCAGCCCCACAGGCTAGTTAGGGATTTTGTTTTTCTAATTCATATCTTTTGGGCAAAGCAATATTACTCTGATTATAAAAACTAAGAAGCTTTGCTTCACAGAGATTGGTTGACCTAACAAAGCCCTATCCTTTCTTAGCACTGAAGCCAAAGTTTGAAACATGAACTTTCCTGAGGGTTGGAGATGAAAGAGCCATCTCTGACAGAAGGTGTCAGGGGACCACACCCGACACTTGGGAGGCAGTGGTGGGGTTGAGGTTGGGAGGTTGCCCATTGGGTCATGTGTGACCTGGAAGTCCTAAGTTTGTGGCAGGCACTGGATAACCTCCAGAAAGTGAAATGGGGTGCTTATGGGGATGAAGGTAAATGACTGGAGAAAATAACCTATGAAGCTTTCAATCCTGAAAGGAGGAGGGAGAGAAAGGGGAGGCGGTGGTTGATAGAATCAGAAATGCTTTAAACTCCGAGAGAATGGAAAAGATCATTTGGCCAAAGCAAGAATGGTTTATTAGGAAAATGGATAAGAAGAGGAATAGGTATTACATCCAAAATAAGTAAATGGCAATCATAGTTGAATGAGAGAATTGTAATATGGAGTAGGAGATGGAATTCCTGACACTGAGTGTCATTACTTATCAAGTGTTGCATGTGTAGGAAGTGCTGAAGAAGCCCGGTCTGCACTGAGATACAATCTTTCCGGTATAGTTGACTTCCAGCAATAGAATCTGTCCTGTTTAATAGACTTCCTGTGGAATCTCTTATGGACTTTGGAGTGGGGGGGTAGGGACATTTCTGTAATAACCCAGGCAAGAGTGACCTGGCTTTGATGGCACCTCTCAGCCACAACCAATATGTCACACCTGTTGTTTAGAAACATTACATCAACCTAACCACTCAAAAACAAATAGTACCATTTCATTACAAATTACATGGTTATCCACGATGTTCCACTTCAGCAGGGCCACGGTTTTCAATCCTGTCATTGCAAAGGGCTGGTCATTTTCTCTAATGCCCTAATACTTTACAAACTGCAGCAACTGTGACTCCTGTACTTATTCTTGCAGTCAAACCCAGAAATAGTTAGGCATATAGTCCCATCGTTATCTTCTCAGTTAACTCCCCTGGTGTTTATACACTTTCTTCTTGGCTATAATAGGCAGGGAGAACCACTTTCTCCAAAGGTAAACGAAGTTCATTGGCATGGGCACCCCAGCTATGTCAAAGAGGACTTAAACTTTGCACAAGGTCAGGACTGTGAGAAATGAGCTGATCACAACCAGGCCCAAAAGCAGGACCCCTCAGCTCCAATTCTGTATCAGAGGTACTTAGGGAAAGGGGCTAGATGGGTGTGCAATGAGTTTATTTCACTACACCTGTCCCTGAAGGGGAACAGGGTGGGAGAATTCAAAAATTCAAACATTTTAACACTGGGATTTATATTTAAAAGTTGGAAAGTTTGAAACATTTTCCAAAAGCTTCACCTACAAGTTACAGAGTTAGGTCATTCAGGAAGTGCAGAGTGGATCCTGGGTCCAGTCCTGGGTGGCAGTGTGGTGAAGACCAAACCACTGTGGCTGGAAGAGATTTTTCCTGATTCAATGTCATGTGTGACATTTTACCTGCCAACCAGTACCTCCTTCCTTTACAAATGCCTATGCATGTTTCACTTCAGTTAACTTAGTTTTATCAAAACCATGGAGGGCAGAAAGGGTCTTTGTATATTTAATGTAGGTTAAAATGGCATCCAGTTTAAGCTGTCCTAAAAAGAAATAAATGTCTTTAAGCAATATCACAATTAAATGGGAATAAAATGTTTTAAATGACCATATTAAACAGTTAAGTATTCTTCTCTACTTGAAGAGCTGTTTATGCCTCCCTGCACCTTGAGTCATACCTGACCAACATATGAACACTATGTTCCTCAAGGAACCTTCCCTTGGCACTCAGAGCACAACCATGTCTCAAACATCTTATCCAAAACACACAGGCTGTTAATAAGTGCATTTTGTCTCCCTAGATTCCCAGATACTTCGGTAAGTGCTGCATCTGTGGTGTTCACCCAGGATTTGCTATGTGAGTTTAAAAAAAGTCAAGATATTAGAAAAGATCTATTCCTTCATGCATGAAAACAAAACAAACTGTAGCAAACAGCAAACAACTAATGTAAAGTAGAGTAAATATAAGAAAGTTAAAATTGGTGAAAGAAACACCAGTGAAGATAAATGTGGCACAAAATTTGTTTTGACTCTATTCCTTGAATTTCCCAACAAAATGAGCCAATATCCTGCAGTATTTTTTAAAGTAGAAACAGTAAGAATCTACTTTTACTAGATAATTGTGCCAAAGACCTGAAGAAGTAAATACTCCACAGGTAAGCATAAATATCTTGTGAAAAATATTTTAAAAGTCAACCCTACCTATGTTAAATCAGTATACTTTTTCTATGCTAATTGATCAAAGATATAGTAAGAGTGAAAATCATGTAAAAACAACAGTGAACTAAGATTTGTATTTTCGTACCCCACTGTGGTAGAATAAATGACTCCATGCTGATCCAAGCATTCATTTGGGATGTATAGTGAGCACCTAATATGTTGCAGATGCAGTGCTAGGAATTAGAGATGTAAGAGCGAACAGAATAGACATTGTCCTGTACACTTACGACATTCATTTCATTGAAAGAAGCAGGTGAATAGAAAGAATTACACTCAATGTATAGAGTGCTACCCTAAGAGAAGCTTGGGAGCTAAAGAGGCAGAAACAGGTGCATACAACTCCGACTTCCCTAAAGAAATGATGTATAAATTGGCATCTGTAAGAGGAAGAGTAATTAACAATGTAAAAGAATTGTGGGGAAAGGTAGATTTGGGGAGAGTGTTTCTTTGTGCACAGGAAACTGTCGTGTGAACAAATGTAAAATTATGTGAGATTATAAAATGAGTTTTTGGAAATATAGTAAAAAATTTTTTTAAAATTCAAAATTGGATGGAGGCTAGAACATCATGCAGTGAGAAGAAATAAAAGCACATTGAAGATACAATTTCCTCAAAGATGTGACAAAAAAGAGTTAGTTTTAACCAGATGAGGGCCAACAGGTTTAAAATAGACTATACTTAAGGATGATCAACTTTTAGTGAGTAAGTATCTTTGTTATTGTGGCATTTAAAAAATCTAACCAAAGATCTAAAGCATATTTCCATATATCTGAATTGGTCCCATGATTCTTTGTTTCACCTACTTAAGTTTTGGAGTCCTTACCTTTATGATATATTTTCCTGGATCCAAGGAATTTCTTCTGCCCTTTTAATAGCTCACCTATTTAATATGAAAAGATCTTACAGTCTTTGTTTAAATGTATAAATTCACTGGATTATATATTTATTTAATGGAGATGTATTGAACTTTAACTATATAGGCAAGTAATGCTGGGGACTGTACATATTCGTAAATTAAACAAACAAACAAACAAAAAAAAACCCTTGGCCTCAAGGAGTTTGTAATGGTTCCCATTTATATGCTACCTGTCCATTAGTCACTTAGCTGTCCTACTCATCAGACAACTTATATAGTAGCACAGTGCTTACATTCAAGCAACCCTTTATTTTATTTATCAATTGCCCCCAAGAGCAATATCAGCAATGTTGGCAATTGTATTAGAGTCTAGTTTTTAGTTATAATTAACTGTTTTGGACTTGGCTGAAGCAAGGAGGATGGTTAGGAAAGGGACAAGAACGAATGTATGCCAATACAGGTTTCAGGCATAGAGTGAATGTTAAGCGTGATTCTTTTTAAAATATTTATTTATTTATTTATTAGAAAGTCCTAGTTACACAGAGAGAGAAGGAGAGGCAGAGAGAGGGAGAGGTCTTCCATCTTCTGGTTCACTCCCCAGATGACTGCAATGGCTGGAGCTGTGCCAGTCCTAAGCCAGGGGCCAGGAGATTCTTCCAGGTCTCCCATATGGGTGCAGGGGTCCAAGGAGTTGGTCCATCTTCTGCTTTCCCAGGCCATAACAGAGAGCTGGATAAGAAGTGGAGCAGCCGGGTCTCAAACCTGGTGCCATATGGGATGCTGGCACTGCAGGTGGCGGCTTTGCCTGCTATGCTACAGTGCCGGTCCCGGTAAGCATGATTTGACAAGATAGAGCATTTGAGGGAAAGAATGGGTTTTGAGTGAAAACAGTAAAGTATTTGCTTTACATATGGGATTCTATTAAATTTCTTAACAAAGATCTGAGATAGGCAATTAATGAAGATGCCTAACTTAAAAGAAAGAGCCATAGCCCTGCAGGGGAGCAAAAGTGTACTTCAAGAAGTAATGGAAACTGGATTTAAAAATTTTATTTTCGTGTAAAATTTTTCAAAATCCATTCCTATGGATTTAAAAAGTTCATGGTTAATGTAAAAACTGTTTATGGATGTCAGTGTTTTGTACCAAAACAGACTCATTGTTTAACTCCATTTATCTCCAATTTTTGATAGATCCTCATTCATTGACTCTGTGAGAAAATATAAAGAGGAAAAAAAAGTATGTCCATAATTGTATTCTAGGAAACTGAAACTGTTTCCGTGTCTGGTATTAAAGCAAGAGCTGGCCAAGTGATTCAAATGAGAAGTTGGATGAGAGAGAAAGAAAAGTAAGCCAAGAGAGTACTGGGTCATAGAAATCAAAATAGCAGCATTCTCATACAGAGGAGGTATCCAACTGTGTCTAACACTATCGAGGTATCATAAACTTCTATTGGATGAAGGCTACACTTGCGCTTAGTGGAGTCATTGCCAATTAGACAAAAATTAAAGGGGATTAAGTAAAAGATATATTGTGCTTTTAGCATTGAGATAATGGTGGAATCCACAGCATTTTTATTAGGCTTAACTAAAATTAGGAATGCCTGCACAATAGAGTTGGCAAAGAAAGATTAAGTGACTGACGTGTGCCTGTTTGTATCTGTGACAAGAATTTGGTATTGACCTATTTTCTCAAATGAGTAGCAGAGAAAATCAAAATGTATGACAGATAAAGAAGTGTCTAAGGGAATGGAAAAGAGAAGATAGAAGTTTTCCCAGAGAATCGTGGAAGATTCCAGCAGATATTAGAACACTTAATCAACCAGTATATAAAAAGAATAATATTCCATCGACACATTTCTTCTTTATTTTGGAGATGTAAGATTGTCAAAATCAAAATCAACCATCATATTCCACCATATTGGCAATATTTTGAAAAAAACACATGATCATATCATTGATGTAAAAAAATTGGCATTTGACAAACTTAAGGTCTCATTAATGATAAAATCTCTCAGCAAATGAAGTATAGAAAGATATATCTTCAACCTGATAAAGTGCACCTAAAAAACAAAAACCCAACCAGCAACAGATAACATGACATAAGGTTTAATAAGAAAAGACAGCATGCTGCCCACTAAGATTGGATAAAATTAGTGTCCATCTTTACCACTCTTTTCTTAATGCAAAAGTCTGCTTAGAACTAATAAGAAAGAAGTAAACAGCATACATATTGAAATGAAGAAATAAATCTGTCTCCCTTTACAGATGGCATGATTATCTACATAGAACAAAACTAACAACAACTTCATAGAATTATTAAGTTAGATCAGCAAAGTCATAGGACGAAAGATCTCACATAAAATCACTTATCAATTTTATATACTAGCAATAACAATTGGAAACTGTATTGTAAAACCCAGTACCATTCACAATAGCTCAAAAACACACATTCAACTATCAAAATGTGTAAACGATCCTCATGTTGAAAAGTATACAAAGCACTGCTAACAAGGCAAAGAAAACCTATAAATTGAAATGAATATCATGTTTATACATCAAAACACTCAGCATAGTAAATAGAACAAGTTGATATGTTAATACAATTTTGATCAGAATTCCTGCAGTTTCTAGAATTGTCCATGTTTTATCACTCAAATCTCACTTTCTGGGAATATCCTCTCTGACATGAAAAATTCAATGTTTAACTTTGATTAAAGTGTACTGAGGAAAAAAATATATATCCAATAGTGTGGCCCCCAAACGTAGTAATATCAGTATACAACACAAATCAGCACACATCATTATATCATTTTATTTAATCCTTTCTAAAACTGAGTTTGGATTTTAGTGTTAAATGAAGGTAGCAAATGTTACCTATTCTCCATGGTCATTTTCACTGTTTTCCCCTATACCACTTATGTTGGCAACCATAATTTGGAGTTCACAGTAGTGAAGCATCTATTATTCTTATTATTTTCATCACTTCAACTCATGGGGCTAAATGTGCAATTGAAACATATTGAAATCATGAGTATTTGTGTGCATTTGGCTTTACATGTGGATTAACTGTTCTATTCTGTTTTGTATTAGTTTAGTGATTGATCAATTTTTAACATTATGAATATTGTGACTATGTTTTCTAATAATTCAGATAGTGAAAACAAGAACAGGTACAATACCAATGCCAACCTAACCTAGAAGGTTAAATGATGGCATTATTTTAATGGCATATGAAGACCACATACAATAGTATTAGAACAGTAAATAAACAAGACAGGGCATACTGGGCCATATACATAAAATACTTTGGGATTGAGCATGATGGAATAGGCAATATAGTCTGTGTGACTTCACCAGAATTATTTAACACTATACCAAAGAGTGTGTAGCTTAAAAATAGAAATATTTCTTCATGATTCTGCAGATTGGATGCCCAGGATCAAAATGTGAACAGACATTTTGAGAACCAGAGGGACAGGACCTGCTTCAGACCTATCTTCTTGACTTGTAGATGGCCACCTGCTCCCTGTGTCTTCACGTTGTTCTCTCTGTATATATATATATTAAATCTCACAATGCAGGGCTAAGATGAGAGTATATTCATCCCTCAATAAGCATGAGCAATTGGTTTAGGGACCATACTCAGATGGCAAAATATTCAGATGCTCAATCCTTTATATAAAATGCATAGTAGAGAGTGGATGTTTAGCCTATGGATTAAGACACATGTGTCCTATATCAGAGTGCCGAGGTTCCTTTCCTGTATCTGGTTCTTGACAGCTTCCTGCCAAAGCAGACCCTGGGAGTCAGGGGTGATAGCTCAAGTAGTTAGATTCCTTCCACACTTGTGGGAAACCTGGGTTTTGTTTCCGGCTGCTAGCTTCAGCCTTTTCCCAATTTGAAGGCCATAATGGGCATTTGGGGAGTGAACTGGTATATAGGAGTGAAGCGGTATGTGGGAGCGTGCTCTGTGTGTGTGTGTGTGTGTGTGTGTGTGTGTATCTGTCTGCTTCTCTAATATCTTCTAGTATAGTTTAAAATTCTCTTGGTTACTTGTAACATATAATACAAAGCAAATGCTATGTAAATAGGTGTTACACTGCATTGTTTAGTAATTAATGAAACAAAAAAGTACACGTTCATTAAAGATGCAATATTTTTCTCAAATGTCTTGGATCCACAGTTTATTTAACACACGGATGTGGAACAGACAGATGCAAAGAGCCAGCTGCTCAATGGATTTAAAAGTTCTCTTTTGTCTCCTAAAAAGACACTAACACTCTGTTGAAAACAGCAGTCACTGAATTAGCAACCAGTACATCACAGAAATAAGCACACATCATCTTATTATTTTCTTGATTGTTCTCTGAAACTGAGTAAAGTTAAATTCCCTGACTTATGAGTTGCAATAAAATGTCCTATGGCCAAATAAAATGGAGAATGTTGATAACAGATGCATTGGTTCTGTTCAATGTAGAGATGATTATTATGCCCAGTGCTACCATCGTTCATGTTTTATACACTTTATCAAGAAATGTGTCAGACCATAGCAACAGCAACAAAACATATACCCCCCTTAGGCTTTTCGATTTGAAAAATTGAGTTTCAGATTGTCTTCTTGGCTCCTATGAAAATTTTAATTAAACCACAGAAAATGTAAAATAAAACATTATGTATGTCTCATTCAAGCCCTAACTAGACTTTGCTCATCCATATGCATATTTGGCAGTCAGCACAAACATAAATTTGGCAAATTCCATTCAGTCTATGAACCTCTTATCAAAGGAAATGAGAAGATATTACCTGCTAGATGTCTTCCACACATTTTACATCCCACATTGAAAATGGAACGTTGTGTGCCTGGGATTTTGAAGCTGTCATAATTAAAGTTTTTAATCAGTTTCAAATTTTCTGAAAACATGCATAAACACAAGTGATATAGTTGGTTTTACAGAAATGGAAGGAGATAGCATCTTAGACATGCACCTTAAAGTTGGTTGTCATCATTGCCAGCCATGGAGAATATATCAAAATACTGGTTTACCATAAAACAAGCACAATTTCAAAGTTATTAGTGAAGAATGCCTTTATCTAATTTGTAAATATATTGAGGATAAAGATGAAAAGTGAATGATAAAACATGTATTTATATATATTCTCCCAAAGTGTGGATCTTTGAAAAAGCAACAAAGAACCTTGAAAAAGCATTGAATGCATTTTAATTACTTCATGTTTTGTTTTGGTAGCAAAAAAATGACTATAGCAAAAACAAAACAAAAATATTAAAAATCCTCTTATATTTTAAGAAAATAAGACTATTTTAAAAATAAAACCAAGTTAAACTAAACTTTGTCAATTTCTGTTTGAAATTGTACCTTATTTGGCCCCTAAATTCAATTTCATAATCAAATTACCCCTGTCCCTTGAAACCATTTTCAGTGAGAAAGGATACCTCATAAATACGTCCAAATCATTTTCAAGTATTTAGAAATCACATAAATTTTAGAAGTCCATAGCATAGATGATGAATTTATAGATGCAAAGGACACTATAACAAAACAAGACGTAGATACCATGCACCTTGGCGTTTTTGGAAAGCTGGATACTAATTCTTACAAATCCAAAAATCTGCTGTTGCTGACAAGTAGAATCCTAAGTATTCCATGTGTCAAGGCTCTTAATGAGAACACATTTAGCTTGCTGTCAGTACATTGGACTTACACTCAGATTTGGTTTAATGTGGACATAATAAGAACAGAGCTACACATCAAGGTAAATTGCATGCTTGCACTCAGCTTTATCTCATCTTAAAATAAAATAAAGATCTCAAAAAAACTGTGGGTATTAAAGAGAAAAAGTATCAGAAAAATAAATGAAGTGAAAACATATCCCACTGTATCATGGACAAAAATAATCAGGGCATTCCTATTTTAAAATTAAATATTTGAATAGTCTAGTTCTTTTTAAAGTCTTCATTCTTCTAAAAACCATACACTTATGTATTTTACAAAAGAGAAGATGGGGAAAAATAAACTTGCAGACAAGAGTTAAAAATAACTTGTATTATCAAGAAACATTGTAAAATATTGTTATAATTTCTCAAGTGAGTTACTCATCCATTAGCCCTACTGTTAATTATTACTAATCACCATTGTTAACTAAGTTGTATTTTTGTTTTAAACTATATAATTTATATAACATAAACGCAAATAATACAAGATAATATATAATTTCAAGTAAACTCTTTTTAATGTTGTATTAAAGTAATAATATATGTATATATTCATTATATATTACATTATTATGGTTCATTTTGTCTGATATGACGTTTTCTAGAAAAGTTCATTACCTTAGAAAAGTTGGCTATCTGAAAAGTTCATAAACTTAAATATAGACAATCTGGTACTAATATTTATGTTGAAAAGCAATGGAGGGGCTGGTTCTGTGGCACAGCAGGTTAAAGCCCTGGCCTAAAGCACCGGCATCCCATATGGGCGTCAGTTCTAGTCCTGGCTACTCCGCTTCTGATCCAGCTCTCTGCTGTGGCCTGGGAAAGCAGTAGAAGCTGGCCCAATGGGAGAACTGGAAGAAGCTGCACCCATGTGGGAGAACTGGAAGAAGCTCCTGACTCCTGGCTTTGGATTGGCACAGCTCCGGCTGTTGCAGCCATCTGGGGAGTGAAACAGCAGATGGAAGACCTCTCTCTCTGTCTCTACCTCTCTCTGTAACTGTGTCTTTCAAATAAATAAAATAAATCTTTAAAAAAAATAAAAGCAATGAAACTAGAACAGGATAAAATTTGTAAAAGGTAACAAGATTTTGGAAAATGACTTTACACAGTCTTGATATGTACCAGAAAACCCAGTAATCAAAACAGTGTAGCATTTGGTAGAGGGATAGACACATTGATCACTGGTGCAGATTAGAAAACTCAGAAATAAACCCATACAAGTAAGACCAATTTATTTCTGACAAAACTGATAAGGAAATTCAATAGAATGATCATCTTTTCACAAATGATATTGGACAATCTGACAACCCTATAAAAAACCAAGCAAACAATCAGGCAATCAATCTCTAAATCATCAATGTACACTTACATAAAAATTAAATTAAAAAGGATTATAAACCTAAATATAAAATATAAAACTCTAAAACTGTTAAAGAAAAACATATCAGGGAATCATAACGACCTCGTGTTTGTTGAAGGGAATCTTAGGTTACCAAAAACATGATTGACAAAGAACTGATGGAGTGGACATTTTACATGGTGGTTAAGGCACCCTTGTCCCCAGAGTGCCTGAGTTCAGTACCTGCCTCCAGCTTCCTGCTAACACAAATCATAGAATGCAGCAGTATGGCTCAAGTAATCCGTTGTTTGCGACCCATGTAGGAAGCTTGGATTGACGTCCCAGTTCTAAGTGTTGGACCTGGCCCAATCCCAGCCATAGCAGAGCATTTAGGGAGTGAACTAATACATGGGCTCACTCTCTCTGTCTGTCCCTCTCTATATCCTCCCTCACCCTCCCCTCCCTCTCTATCACTACCTCTCAAAACAAACAAACAAACAAATATTGTAAAAAGAAAGAATTGATTAATGGGACCTCTTGAAGATTTTTTTTTTACCTGGGGCCACCCACTGGAGAGGTGTGAAATGATGTCTTTATTATCATCAGTTGTGCTCGTAGGTATCAACATGGGGCTTTACTTTTTCCTTGAGTTAACATATTTTTATTTTACTTTATAGTCAAAGGCTTAATGCTCCACTAAATAAAGAGTTCCACAAGTAAAACTTAAAAAGAATATAGCAGGGATGTAGTCAAAGGCACTTAACAACAATCAAATGAAGAGATGTCAGTTTTGTTTATACGCAGTAAATTTTAAAATAATCACAGATCATTAACATTTTAGTAGTATATTATTTTAACAACTTGACAATGATATAAAACAAAACTTGACAAAAGTACGTCTTTAGTAATACTGATACACACAAGTATTTCTTTTTTATTTGTTTTATTGTTGTTTTTAATTTTAGCCCCCACATATCAAGGAGGTCATGTGATATTTGTGTCCAGCTCAACATGATGTCCTCCAGTTGCAACCTCTTTGATTCAAGTGATAGAATTTCATTCGTTTAATAGCTGAATAATATCCCATTTACATGTGTCACTTACTTATCCATTCATCTTATGATGGACACTTTGGTTGCTTCCATAGTTTGTCTAATATAACAGTTCACAATAAGCTTGTGGTGCAGATTCTTTTTGATACAATGTGTTCATGTTTTTTGGTACATAACTAATAGTAGGATTGCTGGATCCTATGGAAAACCTATTTCTAGTTTTTTAAGACTGAAATCTATTATTCTCTGAAAGACATTGTTAGAGAAAAAACACACAATCCACATATCAGGAGAAAATACTCGTAAATAATATCATTTTAAAAAGTGGCATGCATCCAGAATATATCAACAATACTCAGCTTAACATTAAGAAAAATAATCTAATTATAAAATATTCATAAGTTGAAATAGACATTTAGCTAATTGTGAGAGATGGATAGTAAATAAGCACATGAAAAAGTGGTCAAGGCTGTTAAAAGAATATACATGAATAGCACAATGAGAAACTACACACATATTAGAGCAGCAAAAAGCAAACACACTGCCAATACCCAGGAGAGGATGTGGAGAGGTGGAAATATGAGATCATACAGATACTCTTCAAAATGGGTCAGTAGTTTCTTATAAAATTATCCATACACTTACCATATATCTTACGCCATTTTCTGCTTCTATAAGATGCCAGAGACTGGGTAAACTATGAATAGAAGTCTATTTGATTCATGGTTCCAGAGGATGGGAAATCCAAATACAGGGTATTGCTTCTGGCAATGGCCTTTGTGCTGCATAGTAAAAAAAAAAAAAAAAAAAAAAAAAAAAAAAAAAAAAAAAAAAACAAACAAGCATACACAAAACAGAAAAATCAGTCCAAATTCATCTTTGTAACCAACATGACTTTTGGAGGAAATATCCAAACCATAGCACCACTTGAACCAAAAAACCCAATCCTTGGATATTTACAGCATTAAAGTCATATACAATATCAAAATATGTACACTAAAATGTATAGAAGAATTATTTTGCAATAGCACACAATTGGAAACTCATGTATTATGTATGTATCCTGGAAAATCAAACGGTGGTTCATACAAGTACTACAGAACGTTCATGGAAAAAACGCAATTAGAAAATACTTATTTCGGTGAAATTTTTTGGAATCTGTGTATATTTTTTCTTAGAATGTAGTTTCATGAGCTCTGAGAAGACTCCCTCATATACATGAATTTCAAAATGTTTTGCACAAGAGGCTGACATGTTGAAGCCGGTTAAGCCACTGCCTGCAATGCCAACATCCCATGTATGCACCAGTTCAAATGTTCCACTTCTGATCCAGCTCCCTACTATTATGTCCAGGAAAGCAGCAGAAGTTAGGTCCAAGCAATTGGGGTCCTGCTACTCATGTGGGAGACCCATATGGAGTTCTGGGCTCCTGGCTTCAGCCTGGCCCAGGCCTTGCTGTTGCTTCCATTCTAACCAGTGGATGGACGATCTCTCTGTTTTTCTCTGTCTCTGTCTCTGTCTCTGTCTCCTCATCCTCATCCTCTCTCTACCTCTCTTGCTCCCTCTTTGTGACTCTATCTTTCAAAGAAATAAATCAATCTTTAAAAAATACTTTGTACCACAATAAAACTTATCTCTTAATCCCATTTTCCATGAATTTTTAAGTACCCTTGTACATACAATAGAATATTACTCAGCAATGAAAATAAACCAAGAATTATTATCTAATTTGTGTGGATTTGATGAGCATTATATTGAGTGCAAAAAAAAAATGAATACTTCAGAAGGTCACATGATATATAATTTCAATTTTATAACATTTTGGAAATGGTTAATTTACAGTTATGGATGATGGATAAATAGTTGTCAGGGCTAGTGGGAAGGTGTGACTGATGGCAAAATAAAAAAGAATTTCTTTGTGTTGATGGACTGATCCTGTATCACAATTATATTGATAGTTATGCAAATCCACACACATAATAAAATTTCATAGATCTATACACCACCTCAAATAATGCGTACATTTCAACATTGATGAATGCTTAATAGGGTCTCTTGTTTTAGTATTGTATCAATGTTAATTTCCTAGTTTTAATTACTGTTATCTTTAGATAAGTGGGTATCATAGGGGAAGCTGGGTGCAAAAGGCACTGGAATTTTCTCTACTGTTTTTGCAACTTCCATGTAAGGTTAAAATTATTTAAAAAGAAAAGTTGCAATAAGTGAATGATAATAGGACTGCCAGAAATAATAATTTTTAAATAATCATTTTTAAGAAATGTGTGAATCTGTCATTTTGTATATACAATGTGCCTGATGATGTGGGAAAACTAAAATCTAATGTTTTACAGAAGATGAGTAGGAGGCCAAAATGCTAAAGGATGGTACTTCTATAAATCTTTAAATCATAGAAGTCCAAAAGATATGATTGAATAGTAACATTGATGTTAGTAATTATGGCAATACTTACAAGGCACATATGCAACAATTTCAATAAGCTAAAGGTATGTATTATAATTAACTGTAGTTGCAGATGGAGAAACTGAGGCATCTGGATATTAGCTCAAACACCCTTGAACACAAAGCTTGTTAATGGCTTCACTGGGAATTTCACCAGAGGTGGTCTGATCCTAGAATCTACTTAGAATTTTTAAAAACTGTGTAAAATAAAATTCTGAAAGTTTAAGAGAATTCAGTCCCAACAGGTGGAAATAGACACTCTCAGCATTTTAATGTATTATATTTTTGATGTGTGTTTTATTCATTCACTCATTCATAATAAAAATATTGACTGAGCAGACGTTAACACAACAGTCCTTGTTCTTAGGAAGGTGGGCCACACACTGAATGAAGGATGTAAATTCCCTGTCTGGGGGACATGGTTCAGGAATTCACAATTGGGGAAGACTGATATTAACAAAGCAAAAGTATAAGAAAATTTCAGGTAACAAGCCCTGAGTTAGAAGAAGGGATTAAGATTAACAGTTGATTGTCAGAGTAGGGCTTCCTGAGGAGATGAACCTTGGGCAGAGACCTGAAGGAGTGAGGAATGAGCCTGGGAATGCCTTAGTGAAAGAGAAGAGCATCTGGGACAGAGGCATTGCTCCTCCAATTGTCCAGTCCTAGAGCTGGATACAAGGTCAACGAGGAGGCCCATGATAAGAATAGGGTGAAGGAGACCAAATATAGTGGAGAACTGGTCAGGGTTGTGTCCTTCTGCCCAGCTTACATGACTCATTCAGAAATTCTCTTTACAAACCTACCGCCATACTACCCCCTTGTTTTAGCATCATTATTTGTTTGTTTTAATTAAGGAATGCAGTATTCACTTTCCAAAGTAGAACCTAATGTGCAGTTGACATCACTTTCCAGTCCACCTTTCAGCAGGAAACTGCTGTTGGGTGTATTTGCAAGATACATTCCTATATACACCCTTGCTGGGAATTCATCCCATTCTGACCCTGAGGGAGCTTAGTAGAGCTGATTTCAACTCTGCTATACTTATTTCGGCAGTCCCAGAAAAAGAAGTGGAACCTCAACCCCCAAAATCTCCCCACTGGTTCAAAAAGAAATTGAGGCCTCTCAAGCCTGTTCCTGTGGGGTGTGGCTGAACTCTTCTGCCACCTTGTGACTGATTCCATTTCTCCCTTCCCATAAAACGCACGCTTCTGCAAAAACTCCTAGAACAGAAATTTAATTTTTAGGAAAAGATCATCACAGAATCAAATAATATGAGGACAAAAAAAAACCCAGAGAACTTCTCAACACATAGCTAAGCCCAAGGTTGTACTTAGCAATGCAGTGGAGACTAGGTAATGAAGAACATGCTTTAGGGATCATGTCTATTTCATGGATGCCTGAGGAGCAGGGAGATCAATGAACAAAGGCTCTCCCAGTGAGCTAGTGAGGTTAGGCATGTAAAGGAAGAACTATGAGATGAAATGGCACTATTCCCCACACAACATTTCTCCTTCTAGCTCTATCTGGTTGCAAACTCCAAAGATTCAAGGTTTTCTTTCTTTGCATGCACCTGTGGTGATCAAAATTTCTGCACACTTGTGGTCTTCTAACTTGGGGATTTTCTGCTTGCCCATACTCAACTCCCTCTCTTTTCCCAACAATAACATGCTACAGTCTACCTTCAGTGTTCCCAAGCTCACCCTGTCCTAATTCATAAATAAATCTAGATTGAAACTCCCTCAAGACTTGGTCCTTTTGTTGTTCAACTTGGACATCTATACCCATTCATTATGGATTTTTGCCTTTTTCTGAAGATAAAATTTGTTCTGCAACTACCACATCCCACCTCTTGTATGATAGAAATTTCCCTTCACCTCACCCTGTTATGTATTTAATCTCTCCCTCCCCACATTACAGTCATGTCCTGAATGTGCTTAGTGCTCTCTCATATTGGCAGTAACAATAGTGATATTTGTCACATATTCCCCTTCCTGTGCTGTGCTGAGTGTTTCACAACTCAACACAGATACATATTTTCCTGCTTTATAGTGAGTATAGTAAAGTTATTCAAAGTGTCATGTAAATTAAAATAAACATGAATTCCTCATGCCTCTTGATCAGGGCACTGGTACAGTTATCTTTGGTCCTGTTATATTTTGAAGTGGAAGGTATACATAGGATACATATTTTTTTTACATCATGATATTTCAGACATAAGGGTCAATCATTGCCATTATAGTGATATTTCCAGGTCTTTCACACAATGATGAATCTTCTATCTTTTGGCTAAAAGATTTTGAAAAGACTTGTACATCTGTTTTGGAAGCAAAAAGTTTCATCTTAATCATTAGAGCAATATTGATGAACTATAAAACACCTCAAACAACTGAAGACACAGAGAAAGACAAATTTATTAAACTTCAGAAATGAGAAGCCCTCCTTAGGAGCAATGTTTCCTATTGCTTCTTTTATTTCTGGTGGTAATATGAACATGGGGAAAGGTCTCCATAGATAGCTATAGTGAGAAACCAGGCGAATTATGAACCTTTATTTACTGTATAGTGTCTTGTGGGACACATTAGAATTCTGAAAAGTTTGAGCAAGTCTAAGTCCACCTGTCATGTCTCTCCTTTGGGACCTTAACTAACTGCATGGGATAGCACACCAATGAGTGAGAACAGAGCTAGAAAGATGAACACTTATGGACTCTTCCCTGAGTCTGGTGATGGTCAGGGAAAGTCTGGTGTGGGACAGGAGAGCTGAGAAAGATCCCATAGAGTGTAAGACAGATCCTTTGTGAGTGCAAAGCAGCAGCCCGCAAGGACTTGGGGGGGGGGAGAAAACTGTCAGCAATACCCCCTAAGGTTCACAACAGATTCGCAGAGCGTGCTGCAGCTGTTTGACAAAGACTAGAGGCAGGGAGTTAGGAAGAAGAGCCTTCCCCTGAGACTTGTAGATCCATGGTCAGAGAAGGAGAGTAAAGAACACGCTCAATTGAACCAAAACCTGGCAGAAGGTTTAAAGAAATGAGAGAAGGAAGACAAGGGAAAGAAGAGAGGAAGCAGGCAGGAAGATTTTCCCGATTTATAAAACAAACTACTGAGTCTAATGTATAGCAAGATAAAGTCCTTTGGTCTTGGATTTGAAACTCTGTTAAAAGAGCACACACTCTCAAAACATATGAAGCCATCATCGTCTAGCTGAATCTCAGTATTTTGTAAAAAATTCTAGATCTACGGAACCACATTTTGGATTGAGTCTCATATTAGTAGTCTGACAGAAGAAGTGCTCCTTTTTATACTAGTAAATGTCATTACTTCTGTCTCTATATTTTTACAATCATTATTTCCCCTAAAATTTTAATATGGCAAACATAAAAGAAGCAGAAACATTTTACCCATGTACAAGCAAAGCAAAAACTACAAAAAGAAAACTTAGACATAATCTACATGTTTGAATAAGGAAAGACTTAACATAACTATAATCAACATGCTTACATATATGGTGGAAGGGGTGAATAAGATACATTAAAAATGAGTAATTTCAACAAAAATGAAGTTACCAAATGAAGACATGGAAACATAATAATGGAAAAATGCAATATCAAAATGAATAATGCATTAAATAGGCCTAATAGCTGGCTGGAGACAGTAGAACAAAGGGTCAGTGAACATGAGGTAGATCAGTGAAAATTATCTAAACTGAAACACAACAAGAGAAAAACAGGGGCAGGGTTAAAGAACATTCAAAATCCATGAGTCAATTTTAAAAAATATATGCATAGCATATGAGTATGTGCAAGTAGAGACACAGGATAATAGGAAAGAGATTGAGACCGGTGAATTATGTGAAGAGATAATGGCCAAAAATTTAGTAAAGGTGGTGAAATGTATTAACCTCCATATGCAATAAGCTCGGTGAATCACAATCAGGATAAATACAAAGAATCCCACACAATGCTTTATTATCAGCAAATTGCTAAAAAACAGAGATAAAGAAAAAATCTTAAAAGTAGCTGAGTAGAAAACAGAATTATCTACAGTGGGACAACAGTAAGAAGAATGTCTTATTGCCAGAAGACAGCTGAATAATATATTTCAAGCTCTGAAAAGAAAATAAAATTGTTTCTTATTCAATATATAGCAAATTATCTTTCAAAAATGAAGATGAAATAAAGTCACGGTCAGATACACAAAAGCTGAGCTCTGTGTCTTGCAGATCTGCACTATGAAAATGCTAAAGAAAGACTTTCAGGCTGAATGGAATTATAACTCGCTGTAAGTCTGTATATGTAGGAAGGGCTGAAGTGAACTAGGAAGTGTTTAAATACATATATATTCACATATGTATGCATGTATGACCCCTTTTGTATGAATTTTGTAAGGAGTTTAAATGAAATTGTACGGTTGCAAAGTTCTTATTCATAAAGTGGCTAGTAGGCAGTACCTAATTAAATATGCATGCTAAAAATGCATGTAGAACTATTAGAAAACAAAGAAGGTACATCAAAAGCCAATATAGGCAATATACTGTAACATAAAATAATTGATTAATCCTAAATTTCAAAAATGACAATATACCAAAAACAAACAAGGAGAACACAATATATCCCATGTACACCCCACACTATCAGTAATTACAGTAAATATTAATCAACTATCTATTGAAAAGGTCACAATCACTAGAATGGATTAAAAACAACAACCTGAGTGTGATAATTTTATTGGAAAAAATTTCTGAAAGATTTATTTTATTTATTTGAAAGGTAGAAATACAGAAAGAGTGAGAGAGAGAAAGAGGAGAGAGAGAGATCTTCCATCTATTGATTCATTTCCCAAATGGTCACAGCAGCCAGGGCTGTGTCAGATGGAAGCCAGGAGTCAGGATATTTCCAGGTTCCACGTGGATACAGAGTCCAGAGGACTTGGGCCATCCTCTGCAGCAGCAGGGAGCTTGTTTGGAAGCAGAGCAGCCAGGACTCAAACTGACACCTGTATGGTATGCCAGCATTGCAGTCAGCAACTTAACCCATTTTGCCATAATACCGACCCCTTTTGTATGAATTTGGGCCACGAATGCCCAGATATTTAGTCATATGTAATTCTAAGTTATCCTGTGAATATGTTTTTCATGAGATCAACATTTAAATTGGTAGACTGATTTATTTTACTTTTTATCTCTGTCTAGTATTCCATAGTGTATATATACCATAATTTCTTTATCCAATCTTCAGCTGATAGACTTCTGGGTTGATCCAGTATCTTAACTATTGTAAATTGAGCTGCAATAAACATGGGTGAATTCACATGCCGATTTCTTTAAGTTTGGGTAAATTCCCAGGAGTGGATTGACTGGGTCATATGGTAGCTCTATATTGAAATTTCTGAGGTATTTCCATACTATTTTCCACAGTGCCTACACCAATTTACATTCCCAGCAGCAAGGCAGATGCAACTGGAAATCATTACATTTAGTGAAATAAGCCAGTCCCAAAATGACAAATACCATATGTTCTCACTGACTGATCTGTGGTAATGAATAGAATAACTAAAAGGTAATCTATAGAAATAAAATTGATACTTAGAGATGTGATGATTCTGAACAGTCCTTGACTCAGATATTAAGGAACAGTGGCCGGCGCCATGGCTCATTAGGCTAATCCTCCGCCTCACGGCGCCAGCACACCGGGTTCTAGTCCCGGTTGGGGAGCCGGATTCTGTCCCTGTTGCCCCTCTTCCAGGCCAGCTCTCTGTTTTGGCCAAGGAGTACAGTGGAGGATGGTCCAAGTGCTTGGGCCCTGCACCCCATGGAGACCAGGAGAAGCACCTGGCTCCTGCCATTGGATCAGCACGCTGCGCCTGCCGCTGTGCGCCAGCCGTGGCGGCCATTGGAGGGTGAACCAACGGCAAAAGGAAGACCTTTCTCTCTGTCTCTCTCTCTCACTGTCCACTCTGCCTGTCAATAAATAAATAAATAAATAAAAAGGAACAGTGTTTTTTTTTTTTAACTTTTCATACTATTTGTTTACTCTTTACTTAGTGTAGGATTAACCTTATGAGTATGAAGTTAACTGAAAACCGATCTTTCTGAAAAGGGAGCGAGTAAAGGATGAAAAGAATCACTATCTTCCTAAATTTGTATATAGGAAATACATGACGTCTATATTCTTTAAATAAAATTTCAAAAAGATGAATTCTTAAAAAAAAAAAAAAGTTGATAGACTGAGGAACCTAGATTTCCTTCAATAAAAGTGGTAGACCTCATTCAACCAGAGGAAGGCATTTCCATGCTATTTAGAATAAAAAGGGCAACCTTCCTTCCAGTTAGAGAGAATTCCTTATGCCTGTTCATCTCTGAGACTTCAGCTGTTTCCCTGCCTTTGGACTTGAACTGAACAATCAGCTCTTACTGTGTCTTGAGCTTCCCACCCTTTAACCTGGAAATCTACCATCAGAGTTTCAGATATTTTAGGTCTTTTGACTCATAATAGAACTAAACACTGGGATGTCTTGGGTTTCCAATTTTCAACATTCCCTTTGTATCCTCCATAACCACACAAAATATTTCCTTATAGTAAATATGTCTCTGACACTGTTTCTCTCCTCTCTCTTGTAGGTGAGTGTATGTGTGTGTTTGTGTATAAATGATCCTCGTCTTATGATGGAATTACAACCTGATAAACACATTGAAAAGTGAAAATACAATAAATTGAAAATGTATTTTAGATACTTCTAACCTACTGAACATCATAGCCTAGCCTAGCCTACCTTAAATGTGCTAATAACACTTGACAAAGCCTACAGGGGCCGGCGCTGCAGCTTAGTGGGTAAAGGCTCACCCGCAGCCCCGGCGTATATCTCTCTCTCTCTTTCTCCCCCCCCCCCCATTTCCTTGTCTCTCTGTGTAACTCTAACTGTCAAATAAAATAAATAAATATTTTTAAAAAACAAAGCCTACAGTTGGGCAAAATCATCTGAAGTAAGCCCGTTTATAATTAAGTGTTGAATATAGCATATACACACAAGTGGGTGTTTTGTAGACATGATATGCAAAAAACACAGCACGGTATCTACAACTACACCAATACATTTCTATACTGCAGAGCAGCATCCAAGAATGATGCCAACAGAGAACACTATGGTGTCCGTTATTTCCCCTGTGATCGTGGGGCTGACTAAAAGCTGAGGCTGCTGCTGCTGCCGCTGCCCAGCATTACAAGAGAGGATTGTACAGCTCATTACAAAACTGGAAAATGATTTTAATTCAAAGTACAGTTTCTACAGAAAGTGCATCACTAATGTAACATTATGAAGTCAAAATTGTAATCACTATGTTAATGAAAAAACACCTATATGTGTAAATGATTTGGGCAGTTTGAATATTGCAAGGATGCAAGCAAACAGAGTATATAATCACCAAGCTTAAGAAAGCTGGTGTGGTTCTGTTATTAGTAGATAGAATAGACTTTGAAATAAGGAGTATTGACAAACCTAAGGAGGACATTTCATCAAAATTAAAGTTATATCATTAAAAAAAAGTCATACACAAAATATGTGCAATCTTATAAATTCAATAATATATTAAGTTAAATACCCAAACTATGAGAATAAATAGACAAATCCACAACTGTATTTATAGATTTTAACATTTTTTCTGAAGAACAAATAAAATAATCACATTAAAACTCCTGAAGGATAACATAACAATATGTTCAACCAGTTAGGCACAGGTGACAATTATAAAACAATATCTCACAAAAATAGAATACATTATCTTTTCAAGCTTGCATATAATGATTTTCAAAATAGAACCAATGCTGGGCATTGGACCAAGATTTAACATATTTAAATGACTCAGATCATATTGAGCAAATCTTTGATCATAATGGAATTAAATTAATGATTAATACTACTAAAATTTGTGTAAAATATCCAAATGTTTTATAATTAAAAAACAAAATTGAAAATAATTCATGAGTCAGAGGAGAAAGCATGAAGAAATTTATAAAACATTCTGAAATAAATAATAAAAATTTAACAAACTAAAATTTATCAGATGATGCAATAGTAGAGCTTAAAGAAAAATTTATAGTTTTATATACTAGAAAAACAGACATATTTAAAATAACTTAATATTGCACATCAAGAATACAAAAACAGAGAATAAATTGAATTCAAAGTTAACAAAAAATGAAGAGAAATAAGAGGTGAGATAGTTGAAATAAGAACCAGATAAATATTAGAGAAAAATTACACAGGTCAATATTTGATTCTTTAAAAAGAATAAAAGAAAAAACTGGCAATCCCTAGAATTACTACTTTTAAAATGAAACAAAGGAAATTGAGGGGGGAAAATCACTCATGAAAGGGGAACAACTCTACATGTAATGCAGACATTCAAAGAATAATGAAGGAGATTTTGTTATCCTCTCACTAATAAAGGAAAATTGATAAATTTAGTTTATTTAACAATTAACAGATGTGAACTGTTAATAAAGAGAGACTGATAATTTTTAGTTAATAAACTTCACAATTCGGATGCAGTGGAAAAACTCATAAAAGTGGAATTAATCTTAATTGGCAAATGAGGAAACAAAGAATTTGAATAATGTTATTTCTGATAAAATTAATAAAAAATACACTCAATTCTGACAAAAATACACAACAAGAGGAACTCTCATTCATTGCCAGTGAGAATGCAAAATAGCACAGCCATTTTGAAAGACAGTTTTGTCAATTTCTTACAAAACTGAATATATTCCTACCATATGATTGCAATTGTCTGCCATCAGATTTAGACAAGTGATTTGAAAACACTTTTCCACAAAAAAATCTTTGTATAAATGTGTATAACAGTTTTATACATAGTTATCAACACTTGGAAGCAACAAAGATATCCTTTGGTAGCTGAATGGAAAAATAAAACGTGGTTCATCCAGACAACAGAATATTATTCAGCACTAAAAAATGAGCTATTAAGCCATTAAGTGACATAGAGGAATCAAACACATATTAGGGGCTGGCGCTGTGGCATAGCAGGTAAAAGCTGCAGCCTGCACTGCTGGCATCCCACATGGGCACCAGTTTGAGACCTAGCTGCTCCACCTCCATTCTAGCTTTCTGCTATGGCCTGAGAAATCAGTAGAGATGGCCTAAGTCTTTGGACCCCTACACCCACATGGGAGACCCAGAAGAAGCTCCTGGCTTCTAGCTTCGGATCAGCCCAGCCCAAGCCGTTGTGGCCAACTGGGGAGTGAACCAGTGGATGGAAGACCTCTCTTTCTCTCTCTGTGAAAATAACTTTCAAATAAATAAATAAATAAATAAATAATATTTATAAGAAGCATCTATTACTAAGTGAAAGAAGCCAATTTGGAAGGAATACATACTTTATTATTCAAATCAGAAAAGGATTCATTACCCATGGTAGATATTTTCTACAACTCACAGTGGATGCCTGAAACCATGGTTAGATATTCTGGTTTTTCCTCTATTAGGCACAGTAAGAAATTAACAACATTTAAAAACAAAATAGGAAAATCATGACATCTTACAGTACTAAAATTTCCAGTATCACCACACCTGTGTTTGGGAGTTCTTATAAGGAAAATAAAGGTTATTTGAACACAGCACTGCAATTCCAAGACAATCAATCTTTTAACCAAGGTGGTTACCAAGCGGCTAACAGCACATATAGCTTGGATATGCTGTTCAAAGCGATGATTCATATCCTGGGCAGAAAGGAGCAGAATGGCATGAGATTTCATGGTGTCATGCAAAATAACACACATTCTTGAACTTATGAACTGTTTCTAGAATTTCCCATTTAATATTTTCAGCATGAGTAACTTTAACCATGGGAAGTGAGAACTCAGATAACATGGCACTAAAGTAGGTGACATTCAGGAAAAGGCAAAACTATGGAGACAGGAAACAGTTCAGCTATTGAGAGGGGTTGGGAGGAGGAGAGTGAACAGGCGGAGCACAGAGGACTGTTGAGCACAGTGAAAATGTTCTAGATAGTACTAACGCGGTGAGCACAGAATATCATAATATTTGTCAAAACCCGTAAAATGTGCAAAACCGAGAGGAATCCAGGTGTAAACCATGGGCTTTCAGTGACAACAATCTGTCAGTGTAATAATAACTAATAACAAATGTACCACACTAATGCAAGATGTTAATAACAGGGAATCCTGTATGGGAGGTGGATGAGGAAAGATGAGGACTTGGATGGGAAGTCTTTGTGATTTCCCCTCAATTTTTCTCTTACTCTACACATTCATAAAAATATCCTGTTAATTAAAAAGAAAAAAACCAAATTTTAAAAACCCCACAATAATATACCATTTCTCATCTTTTAGAGCACCTAAAATAAAAATAATTGATTAGTCAATATTAGCAATTATATAAATATTGGCAATATTTGAATAACTAGTCTTCTCATACTAATTGGTGTGGAAGATTGTACAATGATCATGTTATGTCTACTAGAATGGCTAAAACCAAAAAGATTGCTTCTACACAATTTTTCAATGTTGGTGAGCACATATTCTGGCACAGTGGACAATGGTCTAACACAGCTATGGAGAATGGATGCAGTTTCTAAGGAACACCCATCTAGACTATAACCCAGTCATTCAAACCTTACACATTTACCCTATATAAATGAAAGCATATGTTTATGAAAAGACTTGTAAAAGAAATTTCAAAGTAGTTATTGTTCATAATAGCACCAGTTTTTAAATAGTCCAAATGTCATCAAATAATAGATAAATTGTAGAGTTATAAATAGAGTGGAATAATTTTTATCATTAAAAATTAAGACTTCCAACCCATGCAACATGCTTATATCTCAAAAAATATGTTGAATAAAGAAACCTAGAGACAAAATGTACTGTGTATCACACTGATTTTATTTTATGAAATTCAAGAAACAGAAAAATGAATATACAGTGAGAGAAACCAGAAAATATTGCATTTGAAGGTAGAAAACTCAACTGGAAAGAGGCACATGGAGACTGTCTTGATGAAGAAAATGTTATTTATCTTGTTTTGAGCATTGCATGCTTGGTGGAAAAATTCATTAAACACAGCAGTTCAAATCTGTGCATTCATTGTGTATGAGTCATATCTAACATTTTAAAAGGCTTCGGCAACACACCTGTAATGGTTAAGAACATTGGCTTTGTCAACAGATATATCAGGCTCTAAATCTGGATTCTGCTACACATTGCCAGTCACAGATAAGTTAATTTACCATCTGAGCCTTAGCATTTGATGTGCACATTGAGGCCAAACACTGATAGATTTTGTGAGAAATTACAAAATAATATACATAAAATTCATACGGTATAATTTTACCAGATGAGTATTTTTTAATAAATACTGCCATTTAGTAAACTCTTTGCAACTGTTTGAAACACCTTGTACTTTAGATACATTTTTTTTTTTTTTGGACATGCAGAGTGGATAGTGAGAGAGAGAGAAAGAAAGGTCTTCCTTTTCCATTGGTTCACCCAACAATGGCAGCTGCGGCCAGTGAACTGTGCTGATCCGAAGCCAGGAGCCAGGTGCTTCTCCTGGTCTCCTATGCAGGCGCAGGGCCCAAGGACTTAGGCCATCCTCCACTGCACTCTCTGGCCACAGCAGAGAGCTGGACTGGAAGAGGGGCAACCAGAACAGAATCTGGCGCCCCAACCAGGACTAGAACCCGGTGTGCCGGTGGCACCGCAGGCGGAAAATTAACCTATTGAGCCATGACACCGGCCAGGATACATTTTTTAAAAATTACTCTTGCTCATTCTATTTGAAAAATACTAATGAACTTTTCTCAGCTTTGGATTTTGTTTTCATTGCCACAGTTAGCATCACAACCTTCCACTCCGATGTTTCAAGCAGAAGCAGGTACTTAGTTATTTGCAACAATATGAGTTTTAAATAATGAAACAATAACATCTCATTGTACTAAAAATACTATATTGATACACCCATGTGACTAACAATTTATATCAAACCATCATGTTTTTCTCAGTGGTTTTATATATAGCACAGTGCTGGGCATTTAGTAAATGCTTAATAAAAGGCATTTCATTAAAAAAATGGAGTTTGTGAAAACTTAACTATTTTACTGATTTAGGAACATTTACACCAAGTCTAGCGTCTTTAGATGAGTGAAATATAGGCAGTTCTGATGCTAACTTCACATGTTCATTCACCAAACCCTTACCGAGCTCTCTGTGTGAGCCAGGGATCCAAGAGTGAGCAAAATCAGCCTCCAGAATGCTCCTTGTTCAATGGTTTTCCTACTCCAATTACTCTCTCCTTAGTTCTGCTTCCCACATTTTGTTTTACACTTCTGTTATGTATTTACATAGGTCACCAAAAGTCCTTTCTAATTAGACAGACACATGCCAACATTCCACAGATGTTTTGTATTTATTTCTCTTTGTTTTCTGCTTTGAATTTTCAAGCTGTCTCACGGAGAAGCAAGAGAAAGATCATACTTGGTTTACTGGTGTTGAGGAAGAACATAGACAGACAGGTGATGGGAGCCTCCAGAGAACAGGGACTTGCGGAGAATAATTCAGGATGTGTGAATTAAGTATTTTGCTAGTCTCAGGGAAATATTGAGTTGTGCTGTTTTTAAAATGGCCAGTTTTTACAAAAGAGCTGTAAATTCTTGGATTCCTCAGGTGTTGGAGTATTTTGTAAGTAGCTCATTTGAGACCCCCAACCCTGCAAATGAAACCACTGATTGTTTAAATTAGGCAAATGTGTCTTCCAGTGGTATTGTTTAAATTAGGCAAATGTGTCTTCCAGTGGTGATAAACTTGTTTACCCACTTGTACTGGTCCTTTCTAAGACCAGAGACTGAGTATTCCATTGGATGGCTAATCCTCAATTTTTTTCTATCAGCTTGAGAAGGTTACTAAAAGGCAAAAGGCAAATTGTTAATGTATTTATCTTCCATTCTAATTACATCTACATGTTTTGTCCTTTGTGCATAATTCCTAATCCTTTCTTTCTGACTTCTGTAATGCCTGTTGACATAAAATGGTGTTCCTTTCACAGAATGGATTTGGTGGGAGTTGACACTGCACCACACTGCTATTCATGGGACTCCTACACCAGGATGAACCATCAGGTCCTACTGGTAGCTATTTATTGTGTGGGATGTCCTACAGCATGGCAGATTGAAAGTTAAGACAGTCATAACTCTGAAAAATAAATGCCTAGTGGGAGAACTTAATCTCCGATGTGTTTACACATTTGAATTAGAGTAAGAAAAATTATGATTTAGAGAAGGTAGAGCTATGACAAGCTCAAAGTTGAACCAACTTTCCCAAAGCTATCCACAGCTAGTAACTACCACTTAGCAGAGTGGCTATTTGGAAAGCATGAGGGTTGTTTACCTTAGAGTCAGCCCCTCTGAAGTTTTTCTAAACTCTCATGAATCAGGGAAATCCTATACGGATCTGGGCTGTGTGCCCATTGGAGGGACTGAAAACTATGGAGCATGGTGGTTTCCATTCTGTAGAAAAAGCTTTTCTGTGCCCCAAAGTAGACAGCCTTCCATAGGTACACACAAGAGGAACACAGCATCAGGCACCCTGAAAAATCAGCTTACCTGTGAAAAGAAGAGACTCCTAGAATAACAACATCCATGTAATGGCCAGAAAGATCACAAAAACCACACCCTGAAATTCTACTCTTATGACACATTCTCATTGGGAGTGTGTACGTGCCTTCACTTAAAAAGGTCCACAAGATACCAAATTTTAGGAACACAAGCTAAGGGTACCCTAGGAGAAGTGGGGTACAGCCTTCATCGTCCTCTTCTGCCCCCTTGTGGCATCTTTTTCCTCACTTTGGACTCTTGCCCTACGCTACAAATAGCCGCTGCTAAACTAAACATCCTTGATATTTAGTTCTTGGTATATTTCCAGAAAACTGCCTAACGGTCACTTCACATTGCCATAAAGGAGCATGATGTTAATTTTTATGTGTTCAGCTTTATCTTCTAATACATCAGTTATCTCGTTTTAAACTAATTTTTGTCCAGGTATAGATTTCCCAGGTATTTTCTATTTTTCTCTTCATCTGCTTTTCACATAGATTGACTTTGGACCTATGTGTTTGCTCACACATTTTATCACTGTTTATTTCATTTTTTTTTTCCTTTGGTTTTCATTTTAAAAACTTGTTTCTTGCTCTGCAAATGACAGGCACCACAAGGAAACCCATCCGTTCTTTGATTCAAGCCATTCTGCAGGCATCTCTCCCATAACGAAATGCTGTGTTCCAGTAATTTCTGGTACATCTTAATTCGCAGAGTTTATTTCCTTCTCTGTCTACTCTATCGTCCTTTTTTTCCTCTGCCTCTGAAATGCTTGTGTTCTTTAATATGCACGGCCAGGAGTTTTACTCTGAACACTCTTTTGCAACCACATTCACTCCTACAGCTCTGTGTCAGAGAGGAAACAGGCAAACCCCACACCCAGCTCAAATGTCTTTTGAACCCCCAGCCACTACAGGAGAATGCCTTAGGGCATCTGTCCTGGGCTGTCACACATCCCCGCAAATGCCCTGCGTCCAGGTCAATACTCATCAATCACTCTTTACCGTTAGCCACCTTAGGCGAGAAAACTATCCCACCAACTTCTCACTTTCCCAGGACAGAGAAACCTGCACGCCTTCCCCTTTGCTTTTACTCTTGCGTTAAACTACAGCATCTGTCTAGTGCGATCGGGTTCAGAAAATTCATGGAAAAAGGCAATAAAAGAGAATTCAAATCTTCCGTGAACTTACTGAAGCCCCCTCCTAGAGCTCCCGAATCTCTTACGTCAATGTGCTTGTATCGGAGCTCAGACCACACCATCTCCCCCCTCTTGGATCTCTCCCATGTTGCCAGTGGTCTGCTCCCACTCCGTGCTGCAGCACCTTGATTTTTTCTAAAACATAGCTGTCCCCCTGTCACTCCCCTGAGAAAACGCACGCATGTGGAGTCTGACCAGGCTGTATCTGGGGACTGGACAGAGCGAGAAGGGATCCTGTGTCAGCCCGGAATTTGGTAGACGCCCCTCTGCACTATCCACTTGTGGTGGTCGGGGGCGGGGAAGGGGCGGGATTGAGCCCCCCTTTCCCCCTCCTTCTTACTGCGGAAAGCTGCAGAGCGAGCAGCACTCACTTCCTATTCAGCATTCAGCAGGGAGGGAGCCTCTGAACAGCCACGTAGGCATTCTCGTCTCTCTGGAGGAAAAGGCCCAGCAGCTGTCGGAGAAGAAGACGCACCAGCTGTCAGCACAGGGACATGTCGCAGCTAAGTAAGAACCTGGGTGATTCGAGTCCTCCAGCGGAGGCCCCGAAGCCGCCTGTCTATAGCCGCCCCACGGTTCTGATGCGGGCCCCGCCTGCTTCCTCTCGGGCTCCACCGGTCCCTTGGGATCCACCTCCAATTGACTTGCAGGCTTCACTGGCCGCTTGGCAGGCACCTCAACCTGCCTGGGAAGCCCCACAAGGCCAGCTGCCAGCCCCGGTGCCTCCGGTGGCTCCGATGGCCCAACCTCCGACCCTGGGGGGCCCGCTGGTCCAGGCTCCCCCACTGGGGGCCCCGATGGGCAAGCCTCCGACTCCCGGAGTGCTGATGGTGCATCCGCCCCCTCCGGGAGCTCCCATGCCCCAGCCTCCAACTCCGGGAGTCCTGATGGTGCATCCTTCTGCCCCCGGAGCCCCTATAGCCCATCCTCCGCCTCCAGGGACCCCGATGTCCCACCCTCCCCCTCCGGGAACCCCGATGGCCCATCCTCCCCCTCCGGGGACCCCGATGGCCCATCCGCCGCCTCCGGTGACCCCGATGGTGCATCCTCCCCCGCCGGGGACCCCGATGGCTCATCCTCCTCCACCGGGAACACCGATGGCTCATCCTCCTCCTCCTCCTCCGGCGACGCCAATGGCCCAGCCTCCAGCTCCAGGTGTCCTGATGGCCCAGCCTCTGACTCCGGGAGTCCTGATGATGGCCCAGCCACCGCCTCCAGCAGCCTTGATGACCCAGCCTCCACCTTCAGGAGCTCCAATGGCCAAGCCTCCAGGTCCTGGCGTCCTGATGCTACATCCTCCAGGTGCGAGAGCTCCAGTCGCCCAACCTGCAGCCTCAGGAGCACCAATGGTGCAGCCGGTGGCTCCCCCTGCACAGCCTGTGGCTACTTGGACCCCACAGGCTCAGCCTTTGATCCTGCAAATCCAATCTCAGGTTATAAGGGCCCCTCCGCAGGTTCCCCAGGGCCCACAGGCTCCACCGGCACAGCTGGCCACACCCCCCGGCTGGCAAGCCACCTCGCCAGGATGGCAGGCTGCTCCACAGGGCTGGCAGGCCACACCCTTGACCTGGCAGGCCACACAGGTCACCTGGCAGGCCCCGGCGATTGCCTGGCAGGCACCACCACCTGTTCGCCAGGGGCCCCCACCCATCCGCCCGGGTCCTCCACCTATCCGTCCTGGCCCGCCACCTGTGCGTCAGGCCCCTCCTGTAATACGCCAGGCACCACCTGTGATCCGCCAGGCCCCGCCTGTGATACGTCAGGCACCACCGTTGATCCGTCAGGCACCGCCGCCCATTCGACCTGCCCCCCAGGTCCTGGCCACCCAGCCACAGCTCTGGCAAGCCCTGCCACCTCCACCTCCACTGCGGCAGGCCCCGCAGGCTAGGCTGCCGGCCCCACAGGTGCAGGCGGCCCCGCAGGTGCCTACGGCCCCACCAGCTGGGCAGGTACCCGCGGTGCCGCCCGCTGGCCTGCAGGTGCCCCAGCCAGTGCTGCCGGCCCCGCTGTCTGTCCCACCGTCTGCCCCACAGGCTGTGCACTGCCCATCCATCATCTGGCAGGCACCCAAGGGTCAACCTCCAGTGCCACAGGAGCTGCCGACGTCGATGGAGTTCCAGGAGGTGCAGCAGGCGCAGGCGCAGGCACTGGCCTGGCAGGCGCCAAAGGCACCCACCCACTTCTGGCAGCCCCTGCCCACCCAGGAAGCCCAGGGGCAGCCCCCCCGGATCGTCCAGTTGGAGCAGCCCTTTCAGGGAGCCCCGGCCTCCCAGAAAGCACTCCAAATCCAGCTACCCCCCCAGCAGGCCCAGCCCTCGGGCTCGCAGGCAGAGCTGCCTGCAATGCAACTCCAGCCATCCTGGCAAGCCCCACCAGCAGCCTTGCAGGCCCAGCCAGGAGCCCCAGTAGCAGGGGCAAATTTTCACAGGGGCTCCACTAAATCACTGATGACTCCTTCAGGAGAATGCAGGGCCTCTTCTATAGAACATAGGGGCTCTTCTAAGGAACGTAGGACTTCTTCAAAGGAGAGGAGAGCCCCCTCCAAGGATCGCATGATCTTTGCTGCCACCTTCTGTGCTCCCAAGGCAATGTCAGCTGCCCGAGCACACCTGCCAACAGCCTGGAAAGCCTTTCCTGCCACATCAGAGACCTTCACTGCCACCTCAAGGGTCTTTCCATCTACCTCCCAGTTCCAGCCTGCCTCGTCTAATGCCTTCAAGAGCCCATCTGCCACCTCAGAGACCCTAAAGTCACTGCCATTTGCTCTGCAGGATCCATATACCTGTGTAGAGGCCCTGCCTGCAGTCTCTTGGGTTTTGCAACCCAATGTGAGTGCCTCAAAGGCATCCACGGCAGTGCCCACCATCCTGATGGCAACCACAGCTGCCCCCCAGACAACTGCCACTACTCAAGAGGCCACAAAGACTGCTGAGCAGCCGCATCGCCCCTGCAAAGCCACCCAGAAGAAGAAGCATCTGGAGACTGAAGAGGATAATGGTGGCCATGTGATAGCCTTGCGTGACTGGCAGGGTCTCAGGCCCTGGGAGAATCTGAATCTGAGTGACTGGGAGGTACAAAGCCCTGTCCAGGTCCTGGGTGACTGGGAGTGCCCAAATACTCCCTGTGGCCTGAATGGCTGGGAGTGTCCTAGTACCTCCCAGATCCTGAGTGGCTGGGAAGGTCCCAGCACATCTTGGGCTCTGAGTGCCTGGGAGGGCCCAAGCACCTCGCAGGCCCTGGGTCTCTGTGAAGTTCCAGGTAGCCCCCAGCCCTTCATTATCTCTGAGGTTTTATGTCTCTCTCAGGGGTCCAGTGTCATGCAGGATGCAGCCACGGTGGAGACTTGGCCATTGTATCCCTTCGATGAGAGAGCAAATGCATTGGTGCAGCTCCTCTTGGTCAAGGACCAAGCCAAGGTGCCCATCCAGCGCTCGGAGATGGTGAAAGTCATCATCCGAGAATACAAAAACGAGTGCTTAGATATCATCAACTGTGCCAACAATAAGCTAGAGTGTGCCTTTGGCTATCACTTGAAGGAAGTTGATACCAAAATTCACTCCTATATTGTCATCAACAAGCTGGAGTGCCCTCAAGGTGATGCAATGGCATGCTATTTAGACAGGCCCCAGTTAGGCCTGCTGATGGTTGTCCTGAGCCTCATTTTCATGAAGGGCAATTGTGTCAGGGAGGATCTGATTTTTAATTTTCTGTTCAGGTTGGGGCTGGACGTCCGGGAGACAAACGGTCTCTTCGGAAATATGAGGAAGCTCATCACTGAAGTGTTTGTCAGGCACAAGTACCTAGAGTACAGGAGAATCCCTTGCACTGAGCCAGCAGAGTATGAGTTCCTCTGGGGCCCCCGGGCATTTTTCGAAACCAGCAAGATGCTTATCCTGAGGTTTTTGGCCAAGCTCCACAGGAAGGAGCCTCAGTGCTGGCCTTTTCATTACCTTGAAGCACTGGCTGAATGTGAGTCTGAAGATGCAGACGAAGACGAGCCTGATGCCAGTGACAATGGTGACGACCCCACCAGCAGCCCCCCTCCCAGCTAAGAGGTGTAGCAGAAATCTCATTCCTTTGGGTACCCGGCCAGAGGCCACTGACTGGGGGGAGGGGAACGTTTTATTTCAGGTGTTTACATTCTAGTTGCGTGTGTGTAAGTTTGAATTTTCCATCTGGTTTTGTATCTGCCAAAGCTTTGTACATTTTTATGTGTGTTGATTTCAAATAGCTACTGTTCTATTTGGTATTTTGGCATCTGTATTTTTAACTGAGATCTGTGATTCTCTGTTTTGTGTTGTAATTGTTATGTTTTGGTATCAGAGTTGTGCTGGCTTTGTGAAATTTACTGAGAAGCTGTCCATCCCATTCTGGTACAAATTCTGTAGCATTGTATTTGGTTGTTCTTTGAATGTCAAAATGACTCATCAGTAGAATCTTTCTGGAGAAAAGTAAATATCTATATCTATATCTATATATATATATAAATATTCTTTCAGCATAACGTGGAGGTGTCTGTCTTTATTCTAATTTTTACCCTAGGTTGTGGGAGCCAAGCTTACTATCATGTCCGAATACACTTGATTGCCAAGACTACTAGCAGCGATAGTAAAATCCATAGCAATGTGACTGCTTTCCAGAGAGAGTGCTCCATTCATCCTTAGAATAATACAGGAACTGTGGTGGGTGGTGAAACATAAAATTTACATTAAAACTAAAATAAAACTTTACAGTCAGTGAGGCTGAAACAAGAAGGGGCTTGTTAGTGCCAAACCAGCAAAGTTGTGATAGGCGGCAGCACATTTCCTTTAAGAAGAGTAGGTAGAGAAGGAAGACCCTCTAACAGCAGGACCACACATACCCAAGGTTGCTTGTAGGGTAGCCTGGGGAGTAGAGGGAGATGGGAGGGGGTGTCCAGTGGTTTATATTAGCACAGGGACAGAAGTATTTTCACCGAAAAAGGGCCTTAGCTTGTGACAAGGAAAAGGGAGAACTGGGAAACCTGTTGGGTTAGGGTGAGGCAATGGAATCAAGTTTCCTAGGGACATGGAGGTCAAGGGAAAGCTTCTGGTGGGAGCACGGCAGGGGAGGGAGAGGGTCAATTCTAGTACTCGGGCTAAGTGCAGTTGCTATGTCTGTAATTGCTGAACAACAGCCCAGGCCTTGGGTGAAAGGACCTGGTATGGGAAGGCAGGAGAAAGGGGCTGTATGGGGAAAACACACATAAAGCTGGTGGGTACATAGGACTTTCCTAGGGTCACTACTCTCTTCCTGTGGATAGCGGGCAGCAGCCCTACATGCCACCTCTACTGTCTTCGCAAAAAAAAAAAAAAAAAAGAACCCCAACCCCATTCTGGAGATGAACCTGAGGTCCCAGGTGAGGTAAGGAGTGATGTGGAATTATGCTGCCACCTAGCGTCAGGACCATGGTGCTACCGCTGCTGCAGGGGCATCAACCTGTCGCACTTAAACCTCATACTTCGGATACGTGGGTGGTGGCTGCTATTTGCTTCACAATCTTTGGCTGTAATTCTACCAATGCCTGTGCCAAAATGTTCCGTGTTTGCTCTTAAATCAAAGACCAAGGAAATCCCTCTTCAAAGCGCAATCCAAACCTCACTGGTGATTTTGCTCGTTTCGGCAGCACTACCTAGAGGAGTTCACACGACACACCTGCGATGCTGAGCGTCCACGATGAGCCTCACTCCAGGAACTGCCTGGTTACAGGTTTTCTTTGGCAAGTTGTCCAAATGGCCAGGGCTTCTAGAATCTTGGAAGAAGTCCCCGGTGTGCCTCTTGGGTTAGAGTGTCATGCATTGTCTGCCCAGGATGAATATTTAGCTATTCTGACAGCAAGAAGCATCCATTCACGGCAATAGCCATGTCCTGGCTGAAAACTAGCTTCCAAAGAGGTGTAGCTGGGCTAGTCAAGAGGAACAAGGGTCCAATATTTCTTGTTTGCTTTTAGTTTGTTTACAATTGTTTCCATTGTTTTCTCCAAACTATTCACTCACAGGTACTTAAATATGTTGCTCTTTGTGAAAAGCTCTTTGGCAAGTAGCAGCATATGACTCTGCTGCCACAGCTCAGGTGTGTCTGGCTCTACTTCATGGTTGAAAGGCTTTTCCCCATTTATAATCCTCTGTCTCCCTGATCTCATATCTGGTATGCATACAATACCTTTTTGAAAGCAATGCCAAGGGCTGAAGACCTGAATTTGATTACCTTGTAATGAGATGTAGGCTAAGAATTATAAAACATATTTTATGACAAATGAAAAACTAAGTTAGCCAAGTATTATTCATCGAAAAGTTTAAGTAACAGCTAACATAAAAATAGGAGGTAGGGGCTGGCGCCGTGGCTCAACAGGCTAATCCTCCACCTTGCGGCGCCGGCACACCGGGTTCTAGCCCCGGTCGGGGTGCCGGATTCTGTCCCGGTTGCCCCTCTTCCAGGCCAGCCCTCTGCTGTGGCCAGGGAGTGCAGTGGAGGATGGCCCAGGTGCTTGGGCCCTGCACCCCTGCCCAGGTGCTTGGGAAAAGCACCTAGCACCTGGCTCCTGCCATCGGATGAGCGCGGTGCACTGGCCACTGCGCGCAGTCCGCGGCAGCCATTGGAGGGTGAACCAACGGCAAAGGAAGACCTTTCTCTCTGTCTCCTCTCTCTCTCACTATCCACTCTGCCTGTCTAAAAAAAAAAATAGGAGGTAGGAAACAAAGATCATTAGTATCTGAAAATACAGGATAAAATGCAGTGGGAATAAATTCAAGACTTACTTCAAATTGTTAAATATATATATTTGTACTAGAAAGCTTTTTTGCACTATAAAATGGAGAAAAATCAATCCCCTATAAATGAATGATTAAAAACTTATCAAAGTGAGAAAAAAAGAAATGCAAATGGCATATGACCATTGAGCTGGTTATACTTCACTATTATATATTATACAAAGTCAGCAATATTAGATCCTAAGAACCACTTTCATTTGCTAAGTTGGTATCAAATAAAATAAAACCCCATGGGGTAGTGGCAGTTATTAAATTTGGTTGGAAACTAGCACCTTATCACAAGTGATGAAAGTATAAATGACTGCAATTTGCCTTGCCATTAATTCAGCCAACTGTATCTTCAAGGAGTTACAGTCTATTAATGCTCTTTCACCTTGGAATCCCTAATATGGGGTTCTGTTAATAGAAATCATCTGTAGTGTAGGCAATGACTTCTCCATAGAAAGCTGCTTAGGAAAGTGGAGGAGACAAATCAGAACATGCTCGAAAGGAGAGAAGTCTTCCATGCAACCACATTAGTGGCAAGGTGGTCTGGTGGGTCGCTGCAAAAAGATGACAGCCTTCCTCAGGAAACAGCTCGTGCTTTGTTCCAACACACGGAACATGGAAGACCAGTCATCCACCATCATGCTGGACAGCAGAGCATTGCAATCATCCATGCCCAAAATGCTTGCAAATGAGTGCTAGTAGACTCCCACTCAAGGCATGCAGTGTTCTCAGTAAAAACTGCTTCACAGAGCCAGCACTGTGGCATAGAAGGTAAAGCTGCCACCCGTAGTGCCAGAATCCCATATGGGTGCCTTTTCAATCCTGGATGCTCTACTTCTGATCCAGCTCCCCGCTAATGTGCCTGGGAAAGCAGCAGAAGATGGCCTGAGTGCTTGGGCCCCTGCACTCCTGTGGAAAACCTGGAAGAAGCTCCAGACTCCTGGCTTTGGGTCAGTCCAGTTCCATCCATTGCAGCCATTTGGGGAGTGAACCAGCAGATGGAAGATTCCCCACTCCTGCCTCTTTATCACTCTGCCTATCAAATTAATAATATTTTAAAAACGTGTTGAATCCTTAAGACTTCTAATGAAGAGAAACTGCTAAGTAGTTCTCTAAGTGTCTGAATCTAGTGTACTGCAGCAAATAATGTTAAGTGATAAGCAAGTTCATACCTCTGAGTTTTAACCTGAAAAAAGACCAGAATTTTAGAATGAATTTATCCTAAGGCATTCCTCCTGAGGCCAACAGAGAAAAGAGCCACTTGCTTGTCAAACATAATGCAAACCAAGCGTGTAAGCAAACAAGAGTTAACGATTGATCGTGACAGTGATTGGTGGGACATTTTATTTCTAGGTAAACGTTCTAGGTCTCTGTACCTCAGCAATACACATTCCATGTCATTAGTTTACCCTCAGAGTGATGGGCACACCCCAACTAATGGTGCCTTCTCCCTGGTGGCGCAGTACCAGAAAGGATATAAATCCCTCCTCCACCTCTGCATCTGGTTACCCAAGCTGAAACTCTGGGAATTTTCTTGCTCATCTGGTCCACTGTCAGATTATGCCAGCTGCACCATCTTATACAGACAGTGTTTTCCCCTCTCACCTCCCTTTCCACATTGCTTCCTGCCTGCATACAGAAGCTTCTTTTTCCACTGATCTTGGGTCAAACTTCCTTGTTTTTTACCCAGTGTTCTCTGTCCTGCTGTGGCACAGAAGTGAAGACTTCATAATGCCTTGCCCTGTTTAAAGCATTTGATGTCTCCCAGAGTTTCCCAGTTTCGCAGAGCAAAATGTGCCCCTTCTCAGTTCACCCTCCTCATTCTGAGGGCCAAGGGGCAGTGGGTTAGATAGGATATCCTACATAGGCATTCACAAGTGAAGCCAGGTTTCCCTCTGCTGGTTGGTTGGAAGAAGTGAGCAGATTCCAAATTGAAAACCTGAGCCAGACAAGAGGACTCCCTAATCCTGACATTTAGAGATCACAGACCCTGCTTTCTCTGTCCCCAGCCTAGAAGGGTACAAGGAAGAAGTGAATTGTTAGTATAAAAGGTCTGACTTATTTGGAGATAATTTCTAGGAAAAGAAGCCTAGAGTCGATCCATCTCCAGGGCTGAAGCTACCTTTTCCTGAGTGCAAGCAATTTATTTCTACAAATTTTAATTTCCATGGTAATCTCCATGAAGGGATCCATGCAACACTTCCATCCCATTGGTTCAATTCTCTAATCCTTTGATATTCTGAAATTAGACCTGCCCATTTCTGTTTAAGAGTGATGCTTTGGAGGTGTCTCTTACGCTGCCACTTTCTTCCTCTTTTGCTTAATGGCACTAAGCCAATCACGCTGGATGTCTTAATGAGATTTGTTTCTCCACGAAGCTAACTTGACTCTGCAAGTTACCAAGTTACCTCTAAGTGAGCTCATTTTCTGTGCTGTCACTTGGTTAGAGTGAATTCAGCTTGAGAATCACTGTACCAAAGGAATTGGTGGTGTCCAGTTCACCAATAAAAACCACAGTAGCAGAGCCTAGGTATAGGATGCTCCCTGGAGTATACTGTAATGGCTCAGAATCTTCCTCATCTTGCTCTAATGTTACTCTGCTCTTTGCTGTCACATTATCCATTTCCCAAGTGACTCTGACCCCTGGCAGTCACTGCTATGTTCTCCACATCTGTAGCTTTGCCATTTTGAGAATAATACGTAATTTGAATCATACCTCTTGGACCAGCACCTTTTCACTCAACATAGTGCCTTAGACATCCATCCACACTGTGGCATGTGTCGGTAGTTCATTCCTTTTTAACACTCGTTAAACAGTTACCCATGAAAGATTCTTGGTTATTTCTGAGTTTGAGGTACTACAAAGCCGCTAGGAATATTCATGCTTAGATTTTTCTGTGGACATGCATTTTCATGTTTCTATGGGAAATGTGTGAGTTGTGTAATTGCTGCATCATAGCATAGATGTATGATTACTTATTTAAAGGGCCAGCCACACCATTTTCCTGAGTGGCTGTAATGTCTCGCATTCTCACCATCAATGTATGAAATACCCAGTTTCTCCATACTCTTACCAGCAATTGGTATAATCAGTGTTATCAAATAATTTCAGTATTTAAGTAGCTGAGAAGTAACATCTCATTGTAGTCTTATTTCGCATTCTCCTAATGGCTAAAGCTTTGCATGTTCTTGTTTGCCCTTTGTAAGTTGTCCCTTGGTAACTGCAGGGTGTTGGCTCCAAGATCCCCATAGAGGTCAAAATCTACAGATGATTAAGTACTTTATAGAAAATGGTACAGTATTTGCATATAATCTGTACATATTCTGTTATATATTTTAAATCACCTCTAAATGACTTAAAATAACCAATACCATGTAAATGCTATGAAAATGGCTGTACTGTACTGTGTAGGGTATAATGACAAGAAGTAAAAGCTTTTACATGTCAGTACAGGAGGAGTTTCTTTTATGTATTTGTTTGTTTATTTATTTATTTTACAGGTAGAATTAGACAGTGAGAGAGACATAGAGAAAGGTCTTCCTTCTGTTGATTCACCTCCCAAATGGCCGCTATGATTGGCGCTGCGCCGATCCAAAGCCAGGAGCCAGGTGCTTCTTCCTGGTCTCCCATGTGGGTGCAGGGCCCAAGCACTTGAGACATCCTCCAATGCCTTTCCGGGCCACAGCAGAGAGCTGGACTGGAAGAGAAGCAACCGGGACTAGAACCGGCGCTCATATGGGATGCCTGTGCCACAGGCAGAAGATTAATAACCAAGTGAGCCATGGCGCCGGCCCCCTGGGCAGAGTTTCTTTAAATCATATCCTCAATTTGTAATTCATTGAATCTGTAGGTATGGAATCTGTCATCTTTGGTTTTAAAAAAAAATCTGCTCAACTCCTTTGCTCACTTTCTATTTTTACTATTTTACTATTTTTTCTATTTTACTTTTATTTAAAATGCAGAGAGCCAGAGAGATATCTTCCGTCTGTTGGCTCATTCCCCACATGCCCACAACAGCCAAGATTGGGCAAAACTGAAGCCAGGAGCCAAGAAGTCATTCTGAGACTGCCACATGGGTGTCATGGATCCAAGTACTTGAGCCATCACTTCTTCATCTCAGGATGTGTATAGCTGAATAGGAAGGAGAGCAACCTAGACTTCAGCCAGACACTCTAATACAGAATATGGGCATCCTAAGCAGTGATTTCATTTTTATTTTAAATTTTAATTTTTATACATTCAATCCTAGTATGTAGAAATACAGTTGGTTTCATATGATGACCTTGTACACTGAGAGATTGCTGAATTCACCAATTAGCTGTGTAAGTTTACATATAGGTTCCTTGGAGTTTTCTGTGTATTTTATCATCTGCAAATAGAGGCAATTTTTTGCTTCCTTTCCTATACTTACTTTTAAATTTTTTCCTTTTATCTTCTTGAACTGGACTTCCAGCAATGTGTTGGTATAGATTGTGTAAAATTAGTGTTACGTCCTCCTTAAACATTTGGTAGACTATTACAGTGAAACCATGCGGACATGGAGACCTTTTCTTCAGCAAGTGTATTTATAATTTCTTAGTAAAGCATTGTATGGTGGCTGTGTTTAAATCATCATCAAATAACTCCCTCTTTTGCATCATCTCAGTGTTAGTGTCTGTTGACTTTCTTTTCTTATTTAGGTAGAGTTCTCTTGATTTTTAATATTAAGTGTGACTTTTAATAACCCCCTCATCATACTATGAGACTCTGGGTTTAATCAAAATCATCTCTTTCGGTAGACTGCCTTAGTAGACTGTACCTGCTGGGGGTGGATGGAATCTTCATCCTGGTACTTCCTGGGGATGACAAAGCACGAATTCCACACTCAGCTTGATGGGTGCCACAGCAGGTGGGGGCAGAAAGACTCTGCATTGCCAAGCTGGGACACAGAGTCTATCATGCCTTTCTTTACACACCGTGGCTCAAAGGGAAAGGATGTCTCTTTTTATTGACCCCCACACAACCTCCAGCGACACAGCAAACAGGGAGGGGAGGATTCACTAGCATTGGAAGGGTGTCAGTCCTGGCAGAGCCTGGGTATCCTTTCCTACCTCCCCAGCAGAAGGGGTACCTTGTTCCTGCAGGACTGGGGTCAGAGTTTAGACCTCCCAGATTATTTCCAGTGACCACAGTAGGAGGGCTTCTAGTTACCTTGTAATTGTGAAAGCCTCAGATAATCACTTCTGTGACACTGGCCTAGGAGGGAAAAGGTGGAGGCACATTTCATGCTCTACATGGAATGGTAGGGGTCTGAGCTCCCTGTTCTGCCTTGATGACTGGAGTGAGGGTGGGGCCACAAGGTTTTCTATTGTATTTGGCTGGAATAGGGCAGTTATTTGTGAGTTTTCTGTCTTTCCAGTTTTTCTGGTACTCTAAGTAAGGAAAGAGGATTTGTATGGGGCTTTTTGTTTCTGTTCATATCACTTTGTGTTTCTAGATTACAATTTTTTTTGAACTCTAAGTCAATCTAAGTCAAAAAGTAAATCTAGGTGAATTGTGTATTCTCCAACACCCTGCCAGCATACATGTAGGATCCCTAGCCCTAAATGTGACTGTTTATGGAAATAGGCCTTTAAAGAAGTAATTGCAGTTTGATGAAGTCATAAATATAGAGCATGGATCCAATAAAACTGATACTCTGATTAGAAGAAGCGATTGACAGGGAAGTACAAGCAGAGAGAAAAATGAAATTGAAGGTACAGTGAAAAGATGGTGTTCACAAGTCAAGGATGGAAACCTCAAGAGAAAATGAATCTTCTAGGCCAGCATCATGGCTCACTAGGCTAATCTTCCACCTGCAGTGCTGGCACTTCGCATTCTATTCCCATTTGGGGTGCCGGGTCTGTCCTGGTTGCTCCTCTTCCAGTCCAGCTCTCTGTTGTGGCCTGGGAAGGCAGTGGAGGATGGCCCAAGTGCTTGGGCCCTGCAACCGCATGGGAGACCAGGAGGAAGCACCTGGCTCCTGGCTTTGGATCAGTGCAGCATGCCGGCTGTAGCAACCAATTGGGGGGTGAACCAATGGAAGGAAGACCTTTCTCTGTCTCTCTCTCTCTGTCTCTCTCTCTCTCACTGTCTAACTATGCCTGTCAAGAAAAAAATGAATCTGCCAAACCCTTGATCTCAGAATTCTCAGTCTCAAGAACTAGAAGAATAAATTTCAGTTGCTGAAGGCATCAACTCTGGGGCATTTACTATGGTAGTTCTCACAGACCACAGTCCTGCTGTATAGTTTATTGGTTCCCAAAGTCCTGAGTGTCACCTTGGGAATCTTCTCCAATTTTAGGAGTCTTCTTTGCTTGTATATGTACAATATGCAGGGTTTAAAAAGGATTCATTTATTTATTTGAAGGGAAGGTGACAGGGGAGGGGAGAGTGAGCCAAGTCTGGGCCTGGCTGAAACCTGGAGCCAGGAACTCCACCCTAGTCTTTGGCAAGGGCCAAAGTATTCAGGCCATCTTCTGACATCTTCCAAGGTTCATTAGCAAGAAGCTGGATTGCAAGCAGAGTTACCAGGACTTGCCATGTTCCAAGTGGTAACTTAACCCACATTACACCATAATGCCGGCCCCAGTGATCAGGATTTTTAGCTGCACTTAAGGGAGAAATAGGGAGGAGTATTAAGTGTATTTTTGACTTGCAATATTTTCAACTCCCAATGGGCTTATCAGGCCATAATCCCGCTGTGAATGAAGGAGCACATTCATAGACAGTAAAAGGGCTCTGTGGATTGTAGGATCAAGAGAGTACTCTATTTTAATATCCACATGGGAGGGAGAACATGTGGCATTTTTCTTCCTGTCTGCCTATTTCACTTAAAATAATGATTCCCAATTCTGTTCATTTTACTGCAAATATCTGGGTTTGACTTTTTATGGCATTATAATATTGCAGCACATAAACACCACATTCTCTTTTCATTAATCTACCAACAGACACCTAGGTTGAGTCTAAATCTCAGCCACTGAGACATGCAGCAATGAACATGGCAGCGCAGGTGTGTTTTTCATATGTGTTGTTTCTTTAGCTAGTCTTTGGCACTAAGTTGATTAATAAACAAGTGTGAGCACTCACATACAGTGATTCCTTCCATCTCTACCTGGCGTGGTGCCTTACCTGGGAGCGAATCAGACATGCTCCTTTGAAACTCTTCACAGCTTCATCTTCTGCTGGCAGTATTAACACAGGAGGAGAGTGACAGTCATTGTATTTCCCTACTGCCAAAGCACTTATTTCCTACTACTGATTAGCTATGTCCAGGTTGTGCCATTACATGCTGAGTTAAGAAGTTAAATCTTACTTTAAGATACCTCATCTATCTGATTATCACAATATGTGAGACTGGGAGTCCACTATACCTATGGGCCACCTGGCTGCCAATATCAGCCATATAACTTGGGAGATTCCCACAGACAGACAGTGGTGACTCTGAAAACCTGAAGGTTGTAGAGAATAGAAGAAAACAATTTTTCTATTACAGATGTCAAATAATTTATAAATATCCTGAATTGTGTGATTCCTACATTCATTTTCTCAAGGTAGATTAACTGCATTAATGGCAATACACAGTCAATATTTTTTATTGGTTATCATATTCAATTATCTCAACAAATCCTAGAAATTAGGTAAACTACTTGTTCCCATTTACAAATTCATTGAAGATTTTAAGAGTTTAGTAAAGATTTGAAGGTCACCTAGCAGGTGATGTTGGGTTCTAAAGACCGTTTGAACAACCTGAGAGCCAGTGTTAGGAAGTTGGCTGCTGATTTTCCCTCTGCCATCATAGGTCTTCTGTATGAACAGGTATTTGGGTGTGGCTGTGGCTTCCCTGACAGCCATCCCACAAAATATAGCATTGTCTCTTGAGATTGCTCTTTTGTGATTCTCTCCGCTGGGATGTAACACTCATTGCTTAGCTTCCTGGAACAAGTGGATTTTCATTTGTACTTGAAGCCTTGTCAAGCATGAATGGTTGCCTTGATAAGGGAGACTAATTTGGGACAAATGAGTAGACTAATTTAGGTCTGTTACCCAAGTCCATGTAACTGGTCTTAAGATGAAATTCGCTACTTACTCTTTGCCATAAGGAAAAAAAAAAAGAAGTAACCATCACTCATCTCTAAGATGTTGTAAATTTCTTAGAAGTTTTTGGCTCTCATAGAAGGTTTTCTTTAAAGCCATTGAGAGAAATCATTAGCAGTTTTAGAAATGGCTACCTCATCATAAGGGGAGAAATCTCTGAATATTTTCACATAACTCTGGAAAAACAGATGAACTAACTCTCTTTTCAGAGTCTGTGTGAGTTGAATCTATTCCCAAAAAGGCTTACACGGCACTTTATGAAAAGGTACCTAGTGCTAGTGCCATTCCCAGGCCTGGGAAGAATATATGGACCATAGTACTTATTGGAATAAATTCTCATTCTCCAGGCTGGTAGGACCCACGACACGTGTGTTGATGCCTAGAAAGATGAAGCGTATCGGACACAAGCTCACTTACCCCTGGATATTTTAAACCTTGAGATAATACTCCCGGACTCCACTGATAGTGAAAGCTTTCAAACTTTCAACATGGGATTCCTGATGTCTGGAAAATAGAATTATAAACTATAAAAGACATCTAATGTCTATAGAAAGAAAAGGAAGAAGCACTGCATTCAAAGAGAACATCACATAAGAAGAGGAGTGAATCCTGATCTTTTCAGAAGATCGTGGGACAGCACACAAAAGGCTTCTGGACATTGGTATGTGGTTTAAATTCTGTTTTTATCCATCCTTGTACTGATACTTAAAGACAACTGTTTACCTTTTCTATGAAATAAAAAGAGCATGGGATTATCATTTCTGCTCTGAAATGAATAAAAATCTGGTTGAACAGAAAACAGTATGCTTTCTTGGATTCATCTGAGAAACAAGGTCATGGGGAAGTTCAACTGCTACAGCCTCATTGCAGCCCTTTTGTGTCAGCAAATTTGATGCCATAGAAGAAACGGAGTACTTCTATAAAATTAATCAACTACCAAAACTCATTCAGGAGCAAATTCCCAACATAAAAATCAGGGACATATGCTTCTTTCTGCTAAATAACTATACCAAATGATTAAGAAAGAATTAGTAAAAACCTGGGGCTAGTATGTGACACAGTAGGCTAAGCAGAGGATGGCCCAAGTATTTGGGCCCCTGCCGCCCACAATGGAAACCTGAATGGAGGTCTTGGCTCCTGACTTTGGCCTACCATAGCCCCGGCCATTGTAGACTCTTGCGGAATGAACCAGTAGATGAAACATCTCTCTGTCTCTCTCAATCTCTACCATCTCCCTATCTCCCTATTTCTCTCTCTCTCTCTCTCTCTCTCTCTCTCCCTCTCTCTCTCTCTTTCTATTTCAAATACATTAAAAATCATATTTGGAAAAGAAATAGTACAAATTCTGGCCGGTGCCATGGCTCAATAGACTAATCCTCTGCCTATGGCACCGGCACACCGGGTTCTAGTCCCGGTCAGGGCGCCGGATTCTGTCCTGGTTGCCCCTCTTCTAGGCCAGCTCTCTGCTATGGCCCAGGAGTGCAGTGGAGGATGGCCCAAGTGCTTGGGCCCTGCACCCCATGGGAGACCAGGAGAAGCACCTGGCTCCTGGCTTCAGATCAGTCCGATGCGCTGGCTGCAGCATGCCAGCTGCCGCGCCCATTGGAGGGTGAACCAACGGCAAAAAGGAAGACCTTTCTCTCTCTCTCTCTCTCTCTCTCTCTTGCTGTCCACTCTGCCTGTCAAAAAAAAAAAAAGAAATAGTACAAATTCTATGCAATTTTTCCCAGAAAACATGAGAGGGTGGAATAATACTCAATTAATTTAATGGAGCTATCATTTTCCTAATACAAAACCATATAAAATATTGTAATAAAAGGGGACTAAATAACAATATCTCAATGAATTTGAAACAAAATTTAACAAATTTTGCAAATCAAATCCAAAAGAATATGAAAATGATAATATAAAAGGGCCAAATGGGGTTGCTTTCATAAATGTAATGCTAATTCAGCATTTTTAATGTGGTGCAAATATTAACAAACTAAGATAAAACATGATCATGGTAATAGATGGAGAAGATGCACTGAAAAAAATCCAACACCCATCTTTGATACCCACACTCAAAGTACTAGAAATAGAAAGGATCTTTCTTAGCCTAATAAAGGGTTTATTTGAAAGAATGTATAGCTAACATAATCCAAAAGGAAAGACAACTAGCTAATAAATACACAAAAGACACTCAATAAGATGTTCCAGACGCTTGTGTAGACACTTTAAGTAAACTCCAGTTCTAGACTTTGAATTCATTACATCCTTCACTCCATACAGTTTCCAAATACGAACGTCCAGGAGTCATTTTCTCTATGAAAATGAGGACAATGAGACCTGTATAACTATCTAGTTGAAGCACAAGAACAAGATAACACCTTTTGCATACATGCACATCACAATACTTTATCCTGAAAACAGGCTTTCCTATCTCAGATCTAATTTAAATCCAATTTTTTAGGGTCCTCATACAGAGCATTTTGGGCTCTGAACTCATTCAATTTGCATAATTCAGTTAAAATTATATTCCATTCTTACTAAACAATGGCAAAGGCTTTTCTATACTATGCAGTTTTTAGCTGCAAACTGCACCTCTTTTACTACATCTCTAGTTCTACTATTGTAGTAGAATCTATTAGGCCCTCTGGTGGCCACTAAGCAAACCTACAACTTTTTGTGTTTTCTATTACTGTGAAGAACTTCAGCATCACTAAAGCTATATTATTAGACCATCTAGTGGCCACTGTGCCAACCAACAACTGTATTTTCTATTATTGTAAAGGACTTTAATGTCACTACAATTGCACTTAGAAATCTCTTAATATATGTACACTAATACATTCTTCAGATTATCTACAAGTTCATCAAACATAAAACAGAAATCATGACTCATATTTTGTTAATGTAATGATTGCATTACAGATTGAACATATCTTGTCCAAAATGCTTGGGACCAGAACTGTTTCAGACTTCTGTTTTCAGTCTTTGGACATATATGTATATACATAATAAGATATCTTTGGGTTTGGGATTCAAATCTAAACATGAAATTCCTTGTTCCACATACATGTTATACACATATATGGTAATTTTTACAACATTTTAATACATTTTTGCATGAAATAAAATTTTATGATGTGGAATTGTCCATGTGTGAGTCATGTCAGCACTCAAAATATTTGGGTTTTAGGATATTTGAATTTTGGACTTTCAGATTAGGGATGCTGAACCTATCGTATGTACATTTGTTACATAAATGTATAATCTATATGATTTCCCTAGACTTGTTTAATTGGGTGACTCAGAATATAGAATATATTCATTTTCTTCTTGCCATTACAACAATCTTGTCTCCAAGTCACTAACATCTCTTGCTTGGAAAATGGCTATTATCATTTTGTGTTTTTTTAAAAATGTTTTATTTATTTGAAAGGAAGAGTTACAGAGAGGCAGAGAGAGAGAGAGAGAGAGAGAGAGAGAGAGAGAGAGAAAGTGTCTTCCATCTATATAGATTGGAGATTAGGTACCATAGAATCATATAAATACTGGTGAAGACTTTGCATTTCATTCTAATTGTGATTGAGCATTAAAGGAATATTTTAAATGGGGAAATACATGATCTCATTATGATTCATATGATTTTAAGACATAAATTGGTTAGCAGATAATAGCTGGGGCCAGTGCTGAGGCATAACAGGTAAACCTACCACCTGCAGTGTCATATGGGCACAGGTTCAAGTCCTAGCTGCTCCATTTCTGATCCAGCTCTCTGCTATGCCCTAGGAAGGCAGTGGAAGATGGCCCAAGTCCTTGGATCCTGCAACCATGTGGGATATCCAGAGGAAGCTCCCGGCTCCTGGTTTTGGATCAGCCCCACTCTGGCCATTGCAGGCATATGGGGAGTGAGCCAATAGACGTTGCTTGGTCTATTTGAGCCAGTATTCAGAATTCTCTGAATACATGGCAAGAACCCACAAGATTATTAATATTGAAAATTATTAATAAGCTGGCTGATATCATAATGCCATTCTGTAATGATGGTTAGTATTTTGCAGCCATTATTCAGTCACAGAAGGTTATTTGCACACAAACATAGCAACACCACAGCTGTCAATCAAGGCCAATGAGTGTATAGTGTAGATATGCTGGACAAACAGGTGATGCATGTTGAGGGTGGGATAAGAGAGAGAAAATGTAAGTTTTCATCATGCTACTGAGGACGGTGCTCAATTTAAAACTTATGAATTGTTTAATTTTGGAATTTTCCATTTAATATTTTTGACCTATGATTAACTGCAGAGAACTGACACTACAAAAAGTGAAAGCAAGGATAACGGAGTATAGTGTATACGAGTTTAGTTCTTTTTCTTAAACACATTTTCCCAGAATTTAGTCATTGTGTGTTGTTCCCTCTGACTGAAATGATTAGTTCCCAGATATCTTCATGGACAGACTTCTCTTCAACCATCAGAGGTCTTAGATCAAATACCAAGTCTTCAGCAATATATTCCTTTTGGGTTACTAAGAGAAATTAGCTCTATATGCAAACAAAAACCATATATCCGTGGTCTGGTTATAGTTTGCATTATTATTAATGACAGAAAGTTGAATATAGGTGGCTGGCGCTGTGGCATAGTAGGCTAAGCCTCCACCTAGAGTCCCAGCATCCCATAGGGGTGCTGGTTTGAATCCTAGCTGCATTTCTTCCAGTCCAGCTCTCTTCTGTAGTCTGGGAAAGCAGTACAAGATGGCCCAAGTGCTTGGGCCCCTGCATCCACGCGGGAGACCAGGAAGAAGCACCTGGTTTCTGGCTTCAGATCAGCAAAGCTCTGGCCATTGCAGCCATTTGGGGAGTGACCCAATGGAAGGAAGACATTTCTCTCTGTCTCCCTCTCTCACTGTAACTCTACCTGTCAAATAAATTAATTTTAAAAAACTTTAAAAAAAATTTGATCTCATTGGAATTGGGAGTAGAATAACATTTACCAGAAGTTAGGGAGAGTATAAGGGAGGAGAAATGGATAGACATTGGTCAATGGAACAATACTAGAGTTAGATTAAAACAATACGTTCTAGTGTTCTATTGTACAGTAGGGTGACCTTAGTTAAAAATATTACATTGGATATTTCAAGGTAGCTAGATGAGAGGATTATGAATTCTTTTACCACAATGAAATGTTGGTTGTGGGAAGCCATTTACTCTGGATTTGATCATTACACACACACACACACACACGCACATATATATATATATATATATATAATATGTATATAATATATATTAAAACATAGCACCGTGACAAATAAATATGTATAATTATTCTTGTTAATCAAAAATTAAAATAAAATGAGAAAAAAAGGCCTTAAGAGGTAGAGATATTCAGGTTGATTGAAGAGGGAGAGAAATAGATAACATTTGATCTTCAGTGGTGAAAAGCTTAGAGTTGATAGTGGGTAACAAAGAACCCACATTATTTAAAAGAATTAATTATATTGTAACAGGATTCTGATTAAATGATGACTTTTACATGTTTTTCTTGGAACTCTAGGGTGAAGTAAATCAATTAATCTTTGAGTACTTAATCTTATATTATGCTGATCCATGCTTTCTTTTCATATCCAATAACTGGACGCTTAGAAGAAGTCTAGGACATAGATTGTGCTATTTGGTCATATTTGCAGAAGATCATGTAATAAGAAACCCTAACTACCTAAACATGGTCAGTTTAGAAAAACTTTAGTTCAAGAATGAGTGGCACACATAGCCCACACTATGTACGATATGCCATAATTCCTGGAGTTCTTTAAGAAATAGGTCTTTCCCCCTAGGTTTCAAGCTCTGTGATGGAAAAAGGGATGTCTCCTTCCCACACAACTGATTCCTCAGCTCTTAGCACAGTGTCTTGCTTTTACAATAAGTTCTTAATAAATATTTGTTGAGTAAATGGATAATTTTCCAAAGCCATATATTGTTCAACTAGATAACAATCAAGCAATAAACCATTTAAATTTCTTTGTACACCTTCCATTTCTAAAACAATTATAAATAACATATATGAATGGAGTTCAAAAAGTTCATGGAAATGTTTACTATCTTTTAATTCAATTTTTATTCTTTTAAAGATTTATTTAGTTATTTGAGAGGAAGTTACAGACAGAGAGGCAAAAGCAGAGAGAAAAGTCTTCCATCCACTGGTTCACTCCCCATATGGCTGCAATGGCCAGAACCTGGAGCCAGGAGCCTCCTCCATACTTCCCACATGGGTTCAGGGTCCTAAGGGCTTAGGCCATCTTCCACAGCTTTCCCAGGTCATTAGCAGGGAACTGGAATGGAGGTGGAGCAGCCAGGACTAAAAACAGCACCCATACAGGATGCCAATGCGGCAAGTAGAGACTTAACTTACCATGCCACAGTGCCAACCCCCAATTCCATTTTTCATGAACTTTCTGAAGTCCCCTTCTATTTGAGCTCCTAGAAACTTTTTTAGTAACAATGGGATGTGTTAAATGACATATACCTAAACCTTCAGTGTTGACCAGATAAATGACAGTATCTAAGAGCAAACCCAAACCCACTTCTTCATCTAGAATACATCAATGGGCTATAGCATGGTTATTTTTTATTAGGAATTAAAGCCTAAAGCTTCAACTGAGCTATGGTGGAACAAATCACATTGTATAGACTTTCTTGCTATGGCCCACTACTTTGAATGGACAGCAATTCTTTATTTTTCAAGATTTGTTTATTTATTTATTTGAATGTCAGAGTTACAGAGAGACTCAGATAGAGAGATCTTCCCTCCACTGATTCAACTCCCAGATGGCCACATTGGCCAGGGCTGGGCCAGGCTGAAGCCAGGAGCCAGCAGCTTTAACAGGAGCCAGGCCATTAGCAAGGAGCTGTATCAAAGTGGAGCAGCCAGGACTCAAAGCAGCACCCATATGGGATGCCGGCGTCGTGGGCAGTGGCTTTACCTGCTATGCCACAACTTCAGCCCTGATAGCAACTCTTAGACAAAGGGAATGGTTCTTAGATATCAGGAAGAGATCACCTAATTTATCTATGGTATAGAGTACATGGTGAGATAAATATACATAATCTGTGTATTTTGAAGTTCTTAGACCAAATGAGTGGCGAAATAGAGTAACCAGGGGTGGCACACATTAGAGAAGAGGCCAAAATATGATGTAAGTTCAGTGACAGTGGAAGTAAGTACAGTGGATTATAGAACCACAAATAAGGAATATTTAACCAAATTTATGATATTAGTGAATGCTTTCCAGCAGACAAGTCCCTAAAATTGAAACTCCAAGTCTAGATAAATGGGAAAACATTGTGGGACAGAAATTCTAAATTGTGGGGAAGAAATAATGTAGATCCAGGGAATAAAAGGAAGATAGCACATTTGAGGAAGGGTAGAACTAATCCTTTTAAAGCATAGTACATCCAAAACTGAGTTCATTGCTATTAAAGCTTCAGGTGTATTTGGGTATGCATATATCTGTGTGCTTGGAAGTCCATGTGCAGATGGTTTGGAGAAGGGATGGGGAGTGGAGAGTATTGAATCTGACAATATCAGAAGAAATAACACAGTGAAAGATCTTGTATATTCCACTACTAGTCTTGGCCTTTATTTAGTCTAATAGCAACAGGAAGCCTCTGACAGAACAATGTGATCAGATTTACTCTGGGAGAGAGTAAATGGCACCATTTCTCTGTCTTCTCAATTCCCCCATCTGAACTAGAGCTCCTTTTATCTGGCTTAAAGATAATTGGTTTGAGCAAGCCACCAATCACTTCCAGTGTTGGGGGGGGGGGGGCGGCTTGCACGTAACCAATGGATCAGAGGGAGTACGTGCGCTCTAACATAAGACGATTCTCTCGAAGCTGGCTTGGTTTTGATGCCTTTGTATAGGTTTGGATTCTTACAAAGAAAGCCCACTGTGAGTCTGAAAGCAAAATCTCTCCTCTACCACCCCTGGAGTGAGTGAATCCTCCCCTTCCCCTGTAGGGTCAACAGACAATAAGAACAAGCACACAATCATTCTCAGCTCCACTCACCCCTGAATTAGCAGAAACTGAGCCAAAGCACTGGACAGTTGTGGTCGTGTAAAAGGCGGCTTGGTAGTCAGCACCCCATTATTCTACAAGGGGAGGAAGCAGAGAGAATGAGAGGTCATGCTCCCGCGGGAGGGCAGAGTTTCAAGGAGGATGACTGTGGCAAGGGACGTGGAGAAAATGGTTGTTAAGATAATGGAATTTCCTTCGTTTGAGACCTCCTTTCAAAACTGAGACAGAATGTGTTCATGATATTGATAGAACAAGGCAGAATCTATATCTCTGTCCAAGATTCTAAACTCTAGGGCACCTTGAGGTAATAAGAGGAATTATGCAAGAAAGAACATTTTAAGTGTTCTTTGTTGTTTTAGTATATATTTGATTTGGGTGAGGAAGTAAGAAATCATCAGTGTCTGCAATGGGAAGGATGATTCCCACTCCAAAGCTATCATATAATACCAGGCTGCGCCTAAATTATGACTTTCTGGGTAATGATAAGCATAAACTGGTTAATTTCCCACCAGAAGACCTGCAAGATTACCTAAACTTTTCTTTCATCATCAATAAAACAGATACAGACACTCAAGGAACAACAGAGCTTAGAAAAAGCCATCCTGGTTATATAAATAGAATGGATTAGGTAAGGATAATTAAGAAGCCAGAGAAGCCAACAGGAAACTATGGCAGTCATCAAATAGTTAAAATGACCACACTAACACAATGGCAGTGAGATAATGGGAAACAATAGGCTTGGAGATTTAGAAGTCAGAACTTGCTAATTACCCTGCACACAAAGAAACAGGCATGAAAAGGAGTTGAAGATGGCAGGAAGTTTCTGGTATAACTGACTGGATGCTGCTACTGCTGATGTCCTTAATGGAAAATGATCACAGAAAATAGACATTGTGGTGAACAAACAAGTTATATGTGCAGCCTGCATATTATATATTGCATGTACAGGAAATATCGCACAGGTAGGTATATTTGTTTGTTATCACTTCATTATACAAATAATTGTGGGTAATACAGAATAAATGCAAACATGTGGTTGTGGGTTTAGTTTTAGATGCTATTGCAGGTAAAAATTCTCATATGGGAGTCATTTTACAGGCCATGGTTGAAAGCCTGGATGAAACTGGGGGTAAAGACTAAGCATACAGCCTTATTTTTTTTAACTTTTATTTAGAATGTAAGTTTCCAAAGTACAGCTTAAGCATACAGCCTCAGAAGAGAGCCCAGTATAAGCATCCCAGAGAGTAGCCACAGAAAGTGCAGGCACTGGGAGAAGGATCTACCACAGGAAAAGGAAAAAAAAATGCCCCAAGGATCAAAAAAGCCCTAGGAACAAGAGATGATAAATAATCTAAGAAATGGGAGAACCAAATAGTGATAGAAAATTATCAGTTGGGTGTAGCAGGAATAAGGTAATAAGAAGGGGAATTCTGAAAATAATGGCTTAAGAAACAATTGAATATAGAAGTTAGTTTCGTGGCTGGCGCCGTGGCTCAACAGGCTAATCCTCCACCTCGCGGTGCCGGCACACTGGGTCCTAGTCCCGGTCGGGGCACCGGAGTCTGTCCCGGTTGCCCCTCTTCCAGGCCAGCTCTCTGCTATGGCCAGGGAGTGCAGTGGAGGATGGCCCAAGTGCTTGGGCCCTGTACCCCATGGGAGACCAGGAGAAGCACCTGGCTCCTGCCATCAGATCAGCGCAGTGTGCCTGCTGCATCAAGCTGGCCGCGGCAGCTATTGGAGGGTGAACCAATGGCAAAAGGAAGACCTTTCTCTCTGTCTCTCTCTCTCATTGTCCACTCTGCCTGTAAAAATAAATAAATAAATAAATAAATAAATAGTTAGTTTCCAGAATTGATTTACAAGGGGAAGGAATGGTGGAGAGAAACATGTGAACCGCATTTTGTAAGAGACAATGTGCCTTTGTTTGCAGCTTGTTGTCCTTTAACATGTGTTGTGAACTTGTGTGTTTGTGTGTTTCTGTCTGCATTTTGTATGTTCATGTGTGCATCTGTGAAAAAGTATGTTTGTGTTGGTGTGTGCATGAATGTTCTTGTGTATGTGCATGTTTGTGTGTGAGAGAATGTGGGTGTTTATGCAATGGTGTATATTTCAGTGTATATTCTTGTATGTTCAAGTGCATGTTTTGTGCTTGTAACTATGAAACTGTTCACATGCTCTTGCGTGTTTCTGTGTGTGACTATGTTACTGTGAAAGTTTGTATGTACACATTTGTAAATGTGTGTCTGTGTTTGATGTTATGACTTCTGTGCTTGTGTGCGAGTATCTGTAATAAGTGATATTAAATTATTAAATTATTAAATTTTGAAGTTTCTTCTGGGGAAGGCACACTTTATAAAGCTGCTGTACCATATGAAAAGAAATATTTATCAGATGACTACATTTTAATATCATATATGTGAATGTGTGTATGAATATGTGTGTGTAAGAGTAAGACTGTGTATGGCGGCTTGTGTATCTTTGTGTCAATGAGTTGTGTGAGGGCATTAGGGATCCTCAGAGAGAACCAATCGGAGATACACGAACACAGAGAAACACAGAGGTATTTCGGAAAGAGCATAAAATGGAATTGAAAGACGAGTTGTTATGGTGTAAACAATTCGTGAAATCCATGCATATGAAGGGTCTTCAAAAAGCTCACAAAAATGTGTATTAAGGTAAACTATGAGCCCGCTGCCGTTGCCCGCCGCCCATGCGGCGCTGTCGCAGCCCTCGGTGTCCCCGCCGTGCTGTCCAGGCTCCTGCCGCCGCTGCTGGGCCTTGCCCGCGTGCCGCGGACTGTCCTCTCATCTGGGTTCGGTTCCGAGACAACTGTTACATCCTTCTTCAAGAAGCCAATCAAGTAGAAAGCGTAGAGGATGCCAGACACCAGCGTGCTCACCATGTTTTATTTGAGAAGCAGGCAAAGAGAGAGAGCAGAGAGAAAGCGAGGTCTCCTATCTGCTGGTCTAGCCCTCAAATTCCTGGGATAGCCACTCACTGGGTTAGAAGCCAGATACTAGGAACCCAATCCAGGTCCCCCAGGAGCAGATCCGATGGGCATATATAATGGAGAGGAAAATGCTTCTATGCTAAATACTTCGAAAAAGCAATGGTAAAGCCCAGATGATACCCTACTAGGCATGTTTTATGACACAGCTGATGCGAGTTTCGAGTGGTTTGACGATTCAGATATGACATTTGATAAATAGGCAGCCAAAGACGATGGTGAGGATCTAGCTGACACCTGTGGTTTTCTGCACACCAAGCAGGTGAATGGAAAAAAGGAAATTTTGCAGTTTCTTCTGTGGAAGGAACACTTTATAAAGCAGCTGTACCATATGAAAAGAAGTATTCATCAGATGACTACATCTCAATATCAGCTTTGGTGACTGCTAGCACAGTAATTTTGACAGTTTTTGGAGCGATCATTTGTTTCCTGTACAAAAGAAGCTCTGAATCTGGTTTCAGCAGCCTTTTCAATGGCACCCCAATCGACAATAGTAGATTTTAGTAGTTGCAGAAGATGAGTGTGCTGTTGAGTTTCACCAACTTTCTGGTGATCTCAAACTAAAACAACGAATGCCCTGCAAGTGAATCCTGTGCAACACCTTTTAATATGAAACTTGGACATCCAAAATTATACGTTTTATGGTGTTCCTTACTCCAGTAATGGTATTTTCATGTACTCATTGTGAAAAAAAACTAATCTTTTGATTTATTATAAAAGCAGGTTTTAGCAAAGGAATTATCAGACCTAATTTAGTGGTTTTAACCACCTCATTAATGCAGCACCATTCACCAGCAGGAAAGCTAAAAGAGAAGTGTGGTACATACAAATCCAGCCTGCTCCTCTTACCTGCTCTATTTTCCCTTCCAAGTAGTTTAACTACCTATTTCCCATGGAAGAAGAATAACTTGTTCTGTAAGTAAATACTAAATGTCTAAATATCCTAGAAACTGGTTATTTTGGCAGATAACAATTCCTCTCCTATTTGTACTTTCCTTTATGATTTAGATGAAAATTTTACAGATTTTGAACAGCCTGTACTATATTAATTTCACAGTCTCACTAGTTTGATACCCCATTTTGGATTACACATGGTATTTAGCACTGATCAAAAATGGTTTAAATTTTCATAACATTTTGTAAATTTTTTGAAATAAAAAATAAAGTATCCAAGAAGGCAGAAGGCTGGCCAGAAGGTTAACACCTATTAACGTCCCTATAAGAACTTGTTCTCTTGCCACCACTTTTTCTGTACAACCTTTCTCAGGCTCCTAAAGCATTTGTGAGTTTTATACCTAAAGACATGAGATCTGTAGGCAAATAATGAAGAAAACCAATAGGTATGACTACAGTAATGATGCTCAAGATTTTCAGTGTTTACACTGTAAAGTGTGATGAAAATAATCATTAAAGGAGCAAAGAAAGCAAGCTGAAGCAAGTGATTTTCTTTACCATCATCCATAGCTCATAAGCAGTATTTTTAAAAGATAAAGAATGTATAGAAATTACAAAATTTTTATTTACTATGCCTGAATGCTCAAGTAATCTGTAATCTGCACCTTACCAATCACATTATGAGGAATTTTCTTTCCAGGAGATGGAACTCTAGATTGACAAATGGTAGCAAAAATCATAGTTTTTTGCCATCAGTTTTCACTGATGAATCAAAAGTGTCTCTTCAAAATTAATGGCATTATTAAAGAAACAAATAATTATAAAATGGTGGCAAAAACTAAGCAATATGGCTACGTGGTATTAAATAAACACAATCATGTTTTCTAAGAGTTTTAAATTTGAGAATTTGTATGTAACTGACATGTCGACATGTCTACTTTACTGTTTATGGGCTATTACAATGATAACTGTGGACTTTAGCTTGAAATCCCTATTGGTTTTCCTACTCAGATTCTACCACTACTTTAAGAACTTACCTCTTCCCTAAAATCAGTTATCTCAGATCTCCAGAATTACAATAACCAGTTAACTACTAGCTACATGTAGATACTCTAAGTTAAATATAGTTTAAGATTCAGTTCCTCAGTTATATTAGCTACATTTCAAACACTCAAGTCACAAATGGTTAGTGGTTACCATACCAGACAGTGTACCATACATGCATTATAGAAAATATTACTGGATATTGCTGCTCTAGACTATCCCTTTACACACAACTAATTTTCTTCTCTGTCTCTTGGACACTTTCTTACCTAATGACAACCCTCTCAGAAAAGCTGTCTTAAAGTTATTTAACTTTAAATGTTCTATTTCATTTTCAACAGGATTAAAGGCCATGGTCACTAAGTGCTAAATCACATTTACATATTAGATTGTCTTACTATATTTACAATATAGAAATTGTTTTCCTCAGCATTTTCATTCTAGGTAATGATGACAATATAATTCTTATGTTTGGCAGGTACCTTGGGAAGTCAACATTTTAAGGTATATTTTATTGGGAATTTATAATCATCGTAACAGTGTATGGTGTCTTATTTGGCATTTGAAAGTGATAACCAACATTCTTCTTACTCCTCTGGTGCCATACTTACATGAAATCACAAGCTAATGACAAGATGTAAATGCTAAGTGTTTCTATGAAACTACAAAATTCTCTAACTACAAAAATTACCTGTCATGTAGCATTTAATGACACAACTAAATATAAATAAGTCAAATGCACAAGTTTCCTACCATTTAGTCAACATTGTTCAATTTTAAAAAATTTTTGGGCCGGCGCCGTGGCTCAACAGGCTAATCCTCCACCTAGCGGCACCGGCACCCCGGGTTCTAGTCCAGGTCGGGGCGCCAGATTCTGTCCCGGGTGCCCCTCTTCCAGGCCAGCTCTCTGCTGTGGCCAGGGAGGGCAGTGGAGGATGGCCCAAGTGCTTGGGCCCTGCACCCCATGGGAGACCAGGAGAAGCACCTGGCTCCTGCCATCGGATGAGTGCAGTGCACTAGCCGCAGCGTGCCAGCTGCAGCGGCCATTGGAGAGTGAACCAACGGCAAAGGAAGACCTTTCTCTCTGTCTCTCTCTCTCACTGTCCACTCTGCCTGTCAAAAAAAATATTTTTTGGTTAGACAGAAGACTTTTAGTATTGAATTCTAAGTAATTCAGAGCATCCCTAATGATCCACAGAAATATATTGAAATTTTGTATTTGCTTTAAGTCAGGCAATGCAAAGACAATAGTCATGAGTTGAAAAATGTTTTAGAAGTATTTATATTCCTGTATGAAACAATTTGCATTTTTAATAAAATTATTGACTATGAAACAAAGATACACTAGGCATACCTTTCAAAAATTTTTGTACCAGAATAAAAACCTTTCATTTCCATTTACACAAACTTTTTGAAGAGCCCTCGTGTGTGTATGTGTGTGTGTGTGTGTGTCCCAAGATCAACTGGGAAAACTGACTGTTCCAATTATGAAGACTTAGAAATTACACAACAGGCTACCTGCCAGTTTGCATGCACTTGGCTCCTGATAGTGTGGTCCAAGTCTGATGGTGTGAGAACCAGAGAGGCTGATTCCAAAACAGGACAAATATTCTAAAATACTTAGGTATCAGGCGTCTATTAGATATACAAATGCAGATGTTGAAATAGAGATATGAAAGAAAATTAGGAAGAAAGAGACATGTATGCTTTAATAATTTATTTATGTACTTATTTGAAAGGCAGAACAACAGATACAGAAGGAGGCAGAGAGAGAGAGAGAGAGAGAGAAGGGGGAAGTGGAGGGTAGAAGGAGAGGGATAGGGAGAGGGAGAGAGAGAACAGCTCCAACTGCTGGTTCACTCCCCAAATGGCTGAAACAGCCGGGTCTCAGCATGCTGAAGCCAGCATCCAGGAGTCAGGAACTCCATCCAGATCTCTTACATGGGTAATGTCTTCCCAGGTGCATTAGCAGGAAGCTGGATTGAAAACAGAGCCAGGAGGACTTACACTGGCACTCCAAATTGGGATACCAGTGTTGCAAATAGTAGCTTAACCCAATGTGCCACAATGCTGGCCTGGAGTATAAATTTCTGATTCACTGACATATTAGTGACATTTAAAGTCACATAAATTAATGCTATCACCTACAGTGTGTGTGTAGATGAAACAGAGGAAAAAGACTGACCCTTACATGAACTTTACACCAAGAAATCAATTTAAAGAGGATAAATATTCAAGGAAGGAAGAAACAATCATAGAAGTAGAAGCAAGAAGGTAATGGGAGGTTCTGGCAGTCCAATGAAAAAACCACATCAACAAGGAGGGTGTGACCAGATGTATCACATGATGTGCGCCACAAGGTCAGATGAAGACTGAGAATTGACCACTGGATTTAGCAATATGGAGGTCAATGAACTTCGTAAGAGCAGTTACAATAGAAAGTCACAAAATCCAGAATGGAATACATTTAAGAGAAAAAAGAAACAGTCAAATTGGAGATACTAAGTACACACAAGTTTTTAAAAGAGTTTTACTATGCAATTTCCAATTTAACACCAAGATTTTTTAATCATTTGCAATTATCTTTATATACAGAAAATCGATTCAGTATATACTATGTAAAGATTTCATCAGTTTGCACCCACACAGAAACACAAAGTGTAAAAATACTGTTTCAGTACTAGTTATAGCATTATTTCACATTGGATAACACATTAAGGACAGATCCCTCATGAGACGTAAGTACACAGTGACTCATGATGTTGATTTAACAATTTGACACTCTGATCTTCTGTGTTCAAAGAGAATTGAAAATGAATCTTGATGGCTGGCACCATGGCTCAACAGGCTAATCCTCCACCTTGCGGTGCCGGCACACTGGGTCCTAGTCCCGGTCGGGGCACCGGATTCTGTCCCGGTTGCCCCTCTTCCAGGCCAGCCCTCTGCTGTGGCCCAGGAGTGCAGTGGAGGATGGCCCAAGTGCTTGGGCCCTGCACCCCATGGGAGACCAGGAAAAAGCACCTAACCTAGCACCTGGCTCCTGCCATCGGATCAGCGCGGTGCGCCAGCCGCAGCGCCCCGTCCGCAGCAGCCATTGGAGGGTGAACCAACGGCAAAGGAAGACCTTTCTCTCTGTCCCTCTCTCTCACTGTCCACTCTGCCTTTCAAAAAAAAAGAAAAGAAAAGAAAAGAAAAAAGAAAGAAAGAAAGAAAGAAAGAAAGAAAGAAAGAAAAGAAAGAAAGAAAGAAAGAAAGAAAGAAAGAAAGAAAGAAAGAAAGAAAGAAAGAAAGAAAGAAAGAAAGAAAGAAAGAAAGAAAAAAAGTGAAAAAAAGAGAAAATGAATCTTGATGTGAATGGAAGGGGAGAGGGAGCGGGAAAGGAGAGGGTAGCGGGTGGGAGGGAAGTTGTCGGGGGGGGGGGGGAGCCATTGTAATCCATAAGCTGTACTTTGGAAATTCATATTCTTTAAATAAAAGCTTTATATATATAAAAAAATAAAGCTAAAAAAAGTGAAAAAAAAAGAGTTTTACTTACTTAAAAGTGAATCAAAGAGAGGCAAGGCTGGTAACACAAGTATAATTAAGATCATTTTTGCTTACTAGATAAGAAATAGCAACAAGGGGCTGGCCTGAAGCTCCAGCATCCCAGATGGGTGCCAGTTCTAGTCCCAGAGGCTCCTCTTCCGATCCAGCTCTCTGCTATGGCCTCGGCTAGCAGTAGAAGATGGCCCAAGTGCCTGGGCCCCTGCACCCACGTGGGAGACCCGGAGGAAGCTCTTGGCTCCTGGCTTCGGATCGGTGCAGCGCCAGCTGTTGCAGCCAGCTGGGGAGTGAACCAGTGGATAGAAGACCTCTCTCTCTGTCTCTGCATCTCTAACTCTTTCAAATAAATAAAATAAATCTTTTAAAAAAAAAGAAATAGCAACATGATGCTGTGTTCATGGGTGCCTCAACTGAGTGATAAATTTAGAATATGTTGAAAAGTAGGGAATCAGTGACGGATGTGTAATAAACGTTGGGATCTAACACACCAGTGAAGATGTGAAGATGCTGGCATTAAGTAAGAATGTTTACATTTTCTCTAAGCCTCAGTATGTGGTCTCGGAATCCCTGATGTGACTGAAACCTTCTCTCCAATTAACCTGCTGATAAAGAAGGTATAAATCATGCTTCATAAAGTTTCTGAAGGTTATTTTGCTACAGTAGATCTCATTTAGTTCTTGCCTTACTCAGTTTGGACAGCTATAACAGAATACTACAGATAGCTTGTAAGCAATAGAAATTTCTTTCCCACAGTTCCACAGGCTGGGAAATCCAAGATCAAGGCACAAAACCCATTTGGAGAAGGCTTCCTAGTTCATGGATAGCTGTCTTTCTGTGGATGTCTGGGTTCCCTAATACTGCTCTTACTCTGGCTTTACATATTTTATATCTGAATTGAGGCTTTTCTCAGGGAAGTTTGTGCTAACTTGTCTAATGAAGATGGGTCACATTTTGTTTACTTTTCATTGTTAATGTAATGATTTATTTTTATTTTTAACCTGGGCTGACATATTGTAACTATATAAACTTATTGGTTACAAAGTGATGTGATACATGTATGCAATATGGACTAAATAAATCAAGCTGATTAGCATTAATACCATGTAGGAATTCTCCACCCTCATGACCTAAGCACTTCCCACCTCCTAACACCATCAACTTGGGCTTAAATTTCAACGTATGTGTTTGGGGAGATACAAACACAGAAGTTCATAAACATATCTATGACATACATATACATACTTGGTTCCTCTGTGTATATGTAAATATATTTGAATCTCAGCTTTATTTTATCCCCTACACAGGCTGCATTCACTTAGGAGTCACTGGTTATGAAGGTTATACTTATTATCATTATGGCCTCATCTTGCTCCCTTATTCCTGCTCACCCTTCTCTCTGTGCATCAGTCCTCTCACATTATTATAATTTCTCAAAATTGGCATTCTTCTTGTAGGGACTTCTTAATATTGCTCTTGTTCTACTAATATCTTCACATATTTCATAGCTGAATTGAGGATTTTCTTAGAGAATTTTTTATTGATCTGTCTAATGAAGATGGGTCACACTTTGTTTACCTTTCATTGTTGATATAATGATTTATTTTTAACCTGGGCAGACACACTATAACTGTATAAACTTACAGGTTACAAAATTATGTGACACATGTATGCAATTTGGAATAAATAAATCAAGCTGATTAGCATATCTAATCAATCACCTCAAATGCTGGTCTTTGTTTTGTGGGTAGAACAACTGAAACTCTTAATAATTTTGAAATGCACAATTTATTATTACTCACTGTATTCACTATAGTGTGAAATACATCACAAAGAAAAAATTATTCTTTCTAACTAAGGCTGTATAACCTTTGAGCATAATTTTCCCATTCTCCTATACCCCACCCCATTTTGTCACCATTTTATTCTTTTTTAAAAAGATTTACTTATTTATTTGAGAGACAGAGTTACAGAGAGAGGGACAGAGGGAGAGGTCTTCCATCTGCCTGGTTCACTCCCCAAATGGCTCACAACTGCTGTAGCTGGATCAATCTGGAGCCAGTAGTCAGGAACCTCTTCTGAGTCACCAAAGTGGGTGCAGGGGTCCAAGCATTTGAACTATCTTCCGCTGCTTTCCCAGGCCATTAGCAAAGAGCTGGATCAGAAGAGTAGCTGCATGGACACAAATCTCTGCTCACTCTGGAAGCCAGCTACACAGGCAGAGGCTTAACCTACTACACCACAGTGCCAAACCCCCAGTTTATTCTTTTTAAAAAGACTGATTGGGGTCTGGCACTCTGGTGTAGCAGGTAAAGCCACCGCCTGCAGTGCTGGCATCCCATTTGGGCACTGGTTCGGGTCCCAGCTGTTCACTTCCTAAACAGCTCTTTGCTATGGCCTGGGAAAGCAGTGGAAGATCGCCCAAGTCCTTGGGCTCCTGCACATGCATGGGTAGACTCAGAGGAATCTCCTGGCTCCTGGTTTTGTATCAGCACACCTCCGGCCATTGTGGCCAACTGGGGAGTGAATCAGTGGATGGAAGACCCCTCTTTTACTCTGCCTAACCTTTTCTCTTTGTGTAACTCTGACTTTAAAACAAATAAATAAATATTTTTAAAAATTGATTGATTTGAAAGAGAGAGGGATAGAAATCTTCCGTCTTATGGTTCACTCTCTACATAATTGCAAAAGCTGGAGCTGAGTCAAGCCAAAGTTTGGGTCTGGAACTGCATCCTGGTCTTTCACAAGGGTGGCAGGGTCCCAAATACTTGGGATATCTTAGGCTGACTTATGAAATTATCATGGGGCTGGATTAAAAGGGGGCAACTAAGACTCAAACCAGCACTCCAATGTAAGGTGTGTGTTGACACAGGTGGTGGCTTAACCCTCTATGCCACACCACCAGCCCCACCATTTTACTCTTTACTTCTTTGGGTTCAATTGCTTCAGATTCTATATAAAAGGGAGAATGTGTGGTATTTGTCCTGTGCCTATCTTATTTCAACTAGCATAATGTTCTCAAGTTACATCTATGTTTTTTCAAGTGACAGACTCTCCTTATTTGTAAAGGTTGAACAGTATTCCATTGTGTATATGGCAAAGTTTCATTACCCATTCATTAATTTACAGAAACTTAGATTAAATCCACATCTTGATTATTGTGAATAGCTTTGCAATGAACATGGGAGTGCAGATATCTTGTGAACATACTGATTTCACATCTTTGGGGTAAATATGAAAAAGTAGGCTGGCGCTGTGGCTCAATAGGTTAATCCTCCACCTGCAGCGCTGGCACCCCAGGTTCTAGTCCAGGTTGGGGCGCCAGATTCTGTCCTGGTTGCTCCTCTTCCTGTCCAGCTCTCTGCTGTGGCCCAGGAGTGCAGAGGAGGATGGCCCAAGTGCTTGGGCCCTGCACCCCATGGGAGACCAGGAGAAGCACCTGGCTCCTGGCTGGATCAGCATGGTGTGCTGGCCACAGTGCGCCGGCCGCAGCGGCCATTGGGGAGTGAACCAACGGAAAAGGAAGACCTTTCTCTCTATCTCTCTTTCTCTCACTGTCCACTCTGCCTGTCAAAAAAAAAAGTAGGCATTATGGTTCGATTATTTTTTGGATAGCACCTGAAGGCCCATGTATTGAAGACTTGGTCCCAAAGTCTTACATTAATTGTTACAAGATTAATGTTAATGATCAGTAAACTAAGGGTTGTGGCTTGATCTAATTTTGGTGGCATGGAGATGAGCCTAGAGGGAGTTCTTAGTGTAATTCAGGCTTACTCTCAGAAGGTAGTTGTCATTAGAGACTTAAATATATAAGCAGAGCAGGCTTCCTCTCTCTACATGCCGGCTCCCCATGTCATCCTCTTTCCACATGCATTCCACATCCAATGCCCTCATTAGATGCCAGAACAAGGGGGTCACTTAAGCTGTGAACCTATAAAGTTGTAAGTTGAAATAAAACTTCAGCCTTTGTAAGTGGCTTTTCTTAGGTATTTTAAAATTTATCTTATTTGAAAGTCAGATGGAGAAAGAGGGAGGGAGGGGGAGAAGGTAGGGGAAGAAACAGAGAGAGAGTTAGGGAGGGGTCACACCTGCTAGTTAACTCCTCAAATGCCTGCAACTGCTTTGCCTGGGCCAGGGCAAATACAGGAGCTGGGTAGTCTATCTGGTAGTCTATCTGGTAGTCTATCTGGTAGTCTATCTGCCTCCCATGTGGGTGGCAGGGAACCAACCACTTGGGCCATCACCTGCTGTCTTCCAAGGTGCAAATTCACAGGAAGCTGGAGAAAACAGTAGATCTGAGACTCAAACGCTGGAACTCCAATAGGATATGGGCATCTCAAGCAGCATCTTAGACATTATCACAACCATCTAAAGACAACTACTATAGTGGGATTTCTAGAACATATGGTAATTCTACTTTTAATCTTTTTAAGGAATCGCCATAAAGTTTTCTACACTGGATGTACTAATTTGCATGCTCACCAACATTGTTTAAATGTTATCTTTGCTGTACTGCCTTTGCTACCATTTTTTATCTTTTGTCTTTTTGATAACAGCCATTCTGAAAGCTGTGATGTGAAATCTCATTTTGGTTTTAATTTTCATTTCTCTTATGATTAGCAAAGGTAGGCATTATTAAATATATCTTGGGCACTTTCAAGTTGTCTTTTGAGAAATATCTATTCAGGTCCCTTGTCTAATATTTTTAATGAAATGACAGTAGTAATTGCACATCTTTATGGAGTTCAGTGTGGTATTTTGGAATGTGATCAATCAGGATGTTAAAATTATACAGTATCACAAAAATTCACAATTTCTCTAAGATGACAACATTCAAAATACTATTTTCTTCTAGTTATTTTGAGTTATATGGCACAATAGTGTTGACTCTAATCACCATTTAGGATAACAGAATATCAGAAACTGATTACTCCTATTTGGCTTTAACTTAATACCTGTTAAATCAATTTCTCCTCATTTCTACTTGCTTAATTACCCTGACTCTATTAACCACAATTCATCTCTCTACTTCTGTAAATTGTTCAGTTTCCACATATGAATGAAATACTGGTGTTTGTCTTTCTGCACAAAGCTTGTTTCACTGAATATTATCATCTCCAAGTACATCCATGTTGTTTCAAATGACAGGACCTTATTCTTTTTTTGTGGCTGAATAGTACTCCATTAATATACATAAATAAATAATTAATATGTGTGTGTGACATCTTATTAATCTACTGGTGGTCTCTTAGGTTGATTCTACATCTTAACTATTATGAATGGTGCTATGATAAACTTGGGAGTGCTGATATTTTTTTGACATACTGATTTCATAGCTTTTAGATATATACTTTTTCCAAAGTGTACCCTTGATAATTCTGTTGAAAATGATTTGACCATCTCTACATGAGTCAATTTCTGGGTTCCCATTCTGTTGTATTGAAACATGAGTCTATTAAAGACAGAGATAACTCCAGTGATGACACTCTGCGGCCTACAAAAGCAATGAACCTACAAAAGATCACACAGAAGGCTACAATGCTTCTATCTTGCCTGTTTCCTCTCTCCTTCACTTGCAGTCCAACTTGCATTGTGGTCTTAAGTATCCCCAAGTTTCTCTGGCCCTCTCCCCACTACCTCTCTTGTCAATACTCCTGAACAAATTCCCTGCACATTTCATCTTATTTTCATATCTTCTCTTTGGGTGATATCAGGTTAAGAGATGATGTGGAAGGAAATAAGCAAAATAGTAATTAAGGATTCTGAACCACTGGCTCAGGTAACAAGGAGGAATGGCACAGTAAGAAGGATACTACTGTATAAGCCTGAAGGACTAAGCATGTTTCAGGCAGAAGTTGTCCATGTGTAGAAGTAGATAAGATAGATATATAACACCCAGAGGGTTTTGCTTGTTTTTCCCCAAGCACCTCAACGATTCTCAGCCCTTACTCTACTGTTGGCCCAGTGACAATGAAAGGATGTGTACTCTTCTCCATGCAGCTCTTTGTAGGAGACGCAATACACTCCAGATTGAAGTGGAAGCAGGATAGAAGGAGGCAGTCAATTGAAGTGTTCTGAAACTAGACAACCTAGGTTCAAACCCTGGATTCACAACTTCCTGGATGTGGATGTGGCCTTGGTCATATCTCCCTGTCTCATTCTCTGATCTGGATAGTTAGAGTAATAATGCACTGCACATTGCTCTGGAATTCCAAAAATGAAATCAGATTGTCTTGATAGATCCTGCTGCAATTGCCTAGTGTATGCTAAACTTATTTGATTGTATCTGTTTTTATCAGAGGGGAAGTTCATCCAGTACTCAGGAATTTGAGCTAGGTCGTCTTCTTCTTACTTTATTTCCTGCTATCTAAACCAATGAGAAGCAATGAGTATAAAGTTCTAAGCATGACAATTAAGTTCATAGGGTTTGCTGCGTTATTTAAATTACTCGATACTTACTTTTTAAAAATAAGCAACTGTGTAAGGTGTAGTAAAAAATCTGTTCAGTTTTATTAGTATGGATTCCCCCGTAGGTTCTATCTGAGGCTGTGTAAATATGTGAATATAAATTTAAAATACTTTAACTTCTTGAGATATTTGAGATGATCTCTGACACCTCTGCCTTAAAATCAACTTTGTCCAACATAAGTAAACCTAGACTATCTCCCTTGGATAACTTGTGTTTATTATGTTTTACTCACTATTTCTCATGCTTGTTCTATGTCCGTTTAATCTCCTTACAGATTTCTTATTTTATACTCCTTTAGCAAGCTCTTGGTTATTATTTGAATAGATAAAAACAGTTTACTTAGAGATGCCCAGGAGAATATATACTATTGAGTACAATGATCTGTTCATCTAAGTAACAGGTTTTATTATGTTATTCAAAATATTTATTTATTTGATCAACACATACAGAGAGAAAGGAGAGAAAGAGAAAAAGAGAGAGAGAGAGAGAGAGAGAGAGAGAGAGAGAGAGAGAGAAAGAGAAAGAGAAAGAGAGAAAGAGAGAAAGAAAGATCTTTCATCTGCTCATTTAATCCCCAAATGGTCACTGTTGTGACCACTGTTGTGGGCCAGGCTGAAGCTAGGAGCCAGGAACTTCTTCTGAATTTCCAGTGTGGGTGCAGGGGCCCAAATACATTGTCCATCTTCAGCTGCTTTTCTTGTGTGCTTCATCAGGGAGCTGGATCTGAAATGGAGCTCCCAGGATTCAAACTGGCTCTCTTATGGAATGCTGGCATTGCAGACAGAGGTATAATCTTCAATACCACAGTGCTGTCCCCAGATTTTATATTAAGGCAGTACCAGGTAGCCCCAAACCTTAACAGTAGAACCCTGTTTCCATCCGTGGGGAACCTGAGAGTCAACATCGTCAACAGAGTGATAAGCACCAATGAATAACTGCTGTAACCTCACAGTGAGTTTTAGTTTAAACCACTGTAAATCAATTTTTTTCCACTAGAGTCTAATCAACCACACTTTCTGTATTTCTTCAAAAAGTACACACTCACTGAAGGACCCAGATATATTTAAAGCTGACATGCAGTTTTCACTCTGTTCTCTTATTTTATTTTACACACACATATAAATCAAGGTGCTTCAAAATGTTCATGTAAAATTAATATTATGGAAAAACTATGCATGGATTTCACTTTTTCATCAACATAAACTTACCTTTTAGTTCCATTTTTCCATCACTTTTGTAATACTCTCATGTGTGTATGTGTATTTATACTTTCACATATAAGTGATGTCAAGAGGCACACATAAGCATATACGCCATACTATCACTGCCTTTATATACAAGTGATATCATTCTACAAACCTCAAAACATTCACTTGCCACTTACCATAATGTGTATTAAGGTCAGCTCATATAGAATTCCTCATTTTGGAGGCCAGCTATTGTGGCTTAGCAGGTAAAACCATGGCCTGAGACACGAGGACCCCATATGAGTGCCATTTTGAGTCCTGGTTGCTGTACTAATGATCCAGATCCCTGCTCATGGCCAGGGAAAAACAGTGGAAGATCGTCCGAATACTTGGCTCTTGCTACCCACATGGGAGATCAAGATGAAGTCCTGGCTCCTGGCTTTGGCCTGACCCCACCCTGGTTGTTATGGCCATCTTGGGTAGTGAACCAAGAGATGGAAGTGTTTCTTTCCCTCTCTCTGTAATTCTGACTTTCAAATAAATAAATCTTTAAAAGAAGAAAAAATTTCCCCATTTCTTTGGTTTACTTTTTAAATCTACCTCCACAATATTATTCTTCCTGTATGGCTGTATTAGTTTTTAATCAGCTATTTTTGATTGCTTTGATCATTTAGAATATTTTATTGTTGTAATAAAAGCTGCAGTTACAATGCTTCTACTTGAATAATTTTATACATGTAAAATCTACCTATATCACACATTTATCTAAACATAACAACTTGGGTCAAGGGATATATATGTGTATACACACACACCCGCATATATATACATATATAACACACATATATGCATTCATACAATACATATATGACTTTATCAAATTTTCCTAAAGGACAATGTACCCATTGATATATATATATGTATATATATATATATGTTCAGCTTTAATATGTATTATTTTCAATAACGGTTCACAAACTTTCCCATCTTTGAAAGTATCTGCAATTCATCTGTTTAAGATCTATTCATACTTTCATTCATTTTGTTATTAAGCTACTGGTCTTGGTTTTTTTTTTTTTTTTGGAACATTTTACATTTTATAAACTCTTACCCCATTTTGTGAATTCCAACATTTCTTTTGTCTGGCTCCTTATTTTTCTTCTGGGCATGTTCAAGTTAAATTGGTTAGGCTCATTTTAAGGTATTTACATTTGTAAGGCAGTGCAGTGGGTAAGATTAGCCCCCAGGGTGTGATGGATTATCGTTAATCACGTGGCTATGGGCATACCTTTTAATTTCTCTGAATCTCATTTCCCTCTGCTGTTACAAGTGGATAATAAAAGAACCCACCTCTTGGGATGACTAGATTTGCTGTGGTTTGGATGTGGCTTGGCTCCCAAAGATCTACGTTCTGGCAGTTTTATCCACAGGGTGGTGGTGTTAAAGTACTATGGACCTTTAACAGGTGAGGCTCAATGAAAGGTCATTTGATCATTACAGCCATGTCTCTGGAAAGGATTAATGAAGGACTCATTGACTGGTTGGTTCATTCTATCAAAAATGTTTATATAAAAGAACAAGTCTTGCCACTTTCCAGTCTCTTTGCCTTCCTGTCTGGAAATGTAGTATTCTCTCTCTCTCTCTCTCTCTCTCTCTCTCTCTCACACACACACACACACACACACACACACAAAGACATTCCTTCCATAATGCCATCAGCCATAGGATGCTCGTTAGGGCCAAGCAGATATGGGTGCCATGTCCTTGAACCTCCCAAAATATTAATTACAAAAACCACATTTCTTTATAAATCACTCAGCCGCTGGTATTCCATTACAGTAAAACAGACTAGTGCAAGATTATGCAAGGTGATATATCTTAGAATAGAGCCGGGGGCACAATAAGCTCCTTGCAGTTATTGGCTGTCAGTAGCCTCAAGTGCTTCTTTAAGCTTACTGTCAAACATGTCACAGAAAAGCATTCTTTACTACAAGACATTAAAGAAAATACATGTAGTTTCTGTACATTTTTGGTTTCATATTAACATTTGAAATTTTGATGTAATTGGCATTTATACTACTGTAAAATACAGTATGTCTAGATGGCTTTTGAGCTCATCCAACAAATTTTATTGAAAAAAATTATCAAATTTATCATAAACTCAATTTTAATATTTATTTCCATTTATGAATTTTTTATTATACATCTTTGGGCTACCATTTCAAGTGGCACTATGCCCTTCTTTACACTATTGGCATACTCTACTGTGTTTTAAAATGTTGGGGTCCACTTTTATAATATTCAGGTTAAATTTTTCCTCAACATGTGAACTTTCACAGTACTTTCTTTCTTAAGTTATAAATGTCCTGCATGTAATTCATTGGATTTTAATACATTAAGTATTGATGCATTAGTGATATTGAATTTTCCTGTAAAATCCAGGGTATACATTTTCATTTCTTCATAAATCCTGTAAGATTTCTTGGAGGTGCTTAAATATTTTTTGGAGCTCTAATGCATTATATTTATAGTATGTGTTATTCATAACTAATCATGTAAGTGGTCTTCCTTTCCATTTTGAAATGTCTGGATTATGTTAAATATTTCTGAAATAATTCCTTTCTGGATTTTATGAAAATCCCTATTTTTAGGTAAAATGTAGTAACTGTTTTCTTGACTTTGTTAACTTGTAGCTTATCTTTTCATATATTTTTAGTCCACAGACTTTGAATTATTGCCAACTCTAAAAATTATCCATTTCTTTCAGATATTTCAACAGACTGTCAGCTGGTTAAATAATTTTCTATTATATTTAAGAGGATTTGGTGCTTATTCATTGTATTGGATATGTGTATGTGTGTGTTTTCATTTCATTCATTTTATTGGTTAAACTATACAGCTGTCTATTTTATAAACATTGCTCAGACTCAGGTTTTATACTTAATATTTTAATTCTTCTCTGTAATTTATGCTTCATCTATTTTTCTTGCTTTCCGTATTTATGTTTTTGTAAATGTGTGCGCTAGAAACTTAGTCTTGAATAATGTATTTTTGTGTGTATGCATGTGTTATCCAAGTCTATGGTTATTACTTAGTCCAGACCCAAGATCTGTATTCAAGGTGCCACATGTCTCATGTCCTTTTTCTTGGCTCTTGTAATAAAATAAGAGAATAGAGAAATGATTTAAATACCATAGTTAAATTAAAAGGTAAGCAGAAATTAATATTTTGAAAATGTGCAGCCTGGTCACATGAAGAATGAGAAAGCCTATTTAGGAAAGCAAACTAGGCTATACAAAGTAAGAACCAAGTAATCCTTTGCTAATAAAATTATCATGGATACAAGGCTATTAGCTGCAAGTTATCAAGATGAGAGAAAGACCCAGAAGATATTTTTTAAATCATGGTGACTGCTCTTCTTATCACAGGCCAGAACAGGTTTTCCTAAGAGGGATCAGGTGGAATTTCAGCAATTAGCATCCTGCGTTTCCTAACGTGCATCCTGATGCCACATTCCTTACCCAGTGCAGCTATGGCTCAAAGTGTGGACATAGCAGGCCTTGGGCTGCCACTCTGGGTGAACAAATGGTGGGCCTTGGTAACATCCTTTTCATGCTAATTCTGTAGGTGCACCATTCTTGGGCTGTGTGGCTGTGATGACCTCCATCTGGGTTTCAAAGGATTTTAAGTCACTTTCACATTTTCAAGTTTATTTCTCTCAGGTATAAGACAAACATAATGATTTCCCTATTCTGTGTGTGTGTGTGTGTGTGTGTGTGTTTTAGAGAAAGGGAGAGAGAGATCTTCCATCTGCTAGTTCACTCCCTAAACATAGATGGCAAGGACACACTTATTTGACTCATCACCTGCTGCTTCCCAGGACACACACTGGCAGAAAGCTAGAACTGGGATCAGAGCTAGGACTTGAACCAGACACTCCAATATGGGATCCAGGCATCCCGAGCAGCATCTTAATCATTAAGCCAAATGAGAGCCCAGAATCCTTTAATTATTTTTTATCTCTGAAGACTTGTGATTTTCTCCTTTAATTGAATTGTCTTCCTTGTTTTTGACTGTTAGTGATCTGTTTCTATTCTTCCTGGAGAATCAGGATTTGTATTTCTATTTTCTGATCTTTTCTGACCCACTTTTAATTTTTCTTAATTTCTCCCATTTACTTGTTTGTTTACATGTATGTGTGTGTATTGTGTGCACTCATGTTGTGATCTCTTTAAATATGTACATTTGGATATCTATTTAAGTATGCTGTCTTTCTAGACAATGTATTAGTATAATGGTATTTAAACTTAAACATGCTATCCTAGTACAGAAAAAAATTATCCTCTAGATTACAATTTTCAATATCAAGTTTTATCTTTTTAAATGATTTAGTATTTACTCTTTCATCATGTTAGTTGTCAGAGATAACTTTTTAGAAATTCAGGTTGTGGTGACTTATTTTCTTATATTAACACCACAGAATGGTGCCTTTACTGCTTCTGATTTCTCATTTTAGTTGATGACATCACTGTGATTATTACATAATTATTTGTTTTGTTAATGTTCCATCAATACTGAAAAATGTGACATCCAATGTATATTTCCATGGCGTAGTTTCTGACACATATCAATTTACCTTTTTGTACGCTGCTGGATTATTTCCCAAATAATCCTTTCTCCAGCCCCACTCCAACTCCAATCCACATTCAAGCCGTAGTTTAGCATCCACAGAGGTAATAGAAACTGCACCCCCAAGACGGTTACAGAAGTGCAAAATGAAAGAGCATATGGACATTGACTGTGGGCTGGAAATGTTTTGCTTTAAATCAATGAAAATCAGCAAATGCATTTAATGACATCTGAGCTGTAAGACAAGTTGTTTGAGAGGAGGGATTACCAGGTAAATTTCCTTTAACACATCTCTGCATTTAGGCTCATAAAGCATAAACAAATCAGATTGGCTTTATCAGGCTTTGTCTGCTGCAGTTGGAATAGTACTTTATGTATGGACCTCGGGGCCCAGAGTCCTTGTAGGGGCGGGGGCTGGCTCGAGCTCTGAATCACTCCCAGAGCAAACCTTTGTGTGGCGCGGCTTCCTTTGTTCCTGATTGCAGCAGCAGTCGCCCAGCTGCTTTCATGGGAAAGTACAAGGGAACACTGCAGTCTGGATGGCTTTAACTTTTATCTGACCTCTTTCTAAGTGAGCTAATGAGAGAACAAAAAAATTCCTGATTTTTTTGTTTTGTTTTGTTTTCCTCATACAGGCATCTGCCACTAATAACACATTTCTTTATTGGTTTGCTATATTTTAATTAACTGGATAGCATATTTTAAATTTTAACTGAACAATTTTTGCTGAAGAAAACACTCAGTCTTCTTGCTATTATGAATATGAGGTTACTATGTCTCTTGCATATGCAAATAACACAAAGTGATGTTTCCTTTACACATGTTCCAATGATTCATCCAAAGAAAAAACTTGGGAGTATTAATCTTGCACAATCACTTCTTTGGACCACAGTACACAAACCTGTCACTTTCATGCATGCCATTTTAAACATATCTGTATTTCAAGCTCTTTGATCCAACTTCTTTTAATCTCACAAAAATCCTGCAAAAATAAGTGGCATTGTACCCATTTCTTGTATGAAGAAACTGAGGTATAGAAAATTTAATTAACTTGCTTACACTGAATGGTCATTAAGAAGTAGAGTCAAGATTCTAATTATCCTTTGTCTCCTGAGCCACTTTTATGATTTACTAATCCTTACCAGATTGTATATCCTGAAATTTATTACGATTGGCGCAAGATACTATTTCAATAAAAACATATTTTATAATGTTGGGCAGCATATACTACAATAAAATTTCCAGAGCTTTCCAGACTGCTTTAAAACCCCCTCTCTTGATAGCTTAGTCACTAGAGAAACTTTTTATAATCTGATTTTCTTTTACATTCTGTGAGAGGTTTACACATTTTTATGCACATGTAATAATTGCATGTATTTATGAGATATGGTATGATATTTCAAGACATTTGTATAACTTATACAGATGAAATAATTAAAATTCACATTCCACAGCTCACTTTCAACAGTTGGAAAATGTCCTATTCTTTGGTCATTTGAGATATACTCTTCCTGCATGAACAGGGGAACAGGCAGACATTCAGGGTATCCTGACTTGAGGGATTCTTTGGCTAAAAGGAATAAAGAGGGAAGAAATATGGGGGGGAGGAGAATTGAATCAGGCTGAGCTACTTTCTCGAGAGAAGCAATATCATTAACAAAAGGAGAGAATGTAAAAATATGGGAGGTTGAAGCACGTTCTGAGAAATGGACTAAGAAACACTGAATCTGACAGCCTGTTGATAAAGGAGCCAAAGCTCTCAACTCTCAACTCTGTAACAGTTATTTCCCCACATCCCTGCCTGCCCTGGCTGAATCAGCCATGCAAAGGCCACACTGCATCTTCAGTAAGTGCTTCTGGTCATGCATGTGGGGACAGAGGCTGCAGGGTAAGCATAACTGTTCTCAAATATACTGTTTTAGCTCCATTCTGTTTGGATTTTGGATTTCTTTATCAATTATGTGTCTGGTGAAATACCGTCAAGTAAAAAAAAAGTTGAAGAGTTTTCTATTCCTGGTGAATTCTAATGTAATGTTTATGTATCATTTCTCTTTTATCTCCAGCAATATGTGCACCCTTAACAGGCATTCTGTACGTGACAGAGTCATAGCACCTCTGCTTCGTTTGTTCCTCATGCTATTACTTTTTCTGCATGCTCACAGTTTATCTTAAATATATATATATAGTTTAATTTTAATCAAATCTGATAACTTTGCACTTCTACTTTTTGAACTACTTTCATTTAATATAATTTTGATGTGTTTGCATTATAACTCTTCCATATCACTACTGTATTTAATTTTGGTGTCCTTGATATCTCCTATTCTTTTATCTTTCCAATCTTATATCCTAACTAGTTTTAGTATTTTATTCTATTTTACATGTTGTATGCTTATTACCTGTATTTTGATAAATTTTTGAAAGGCCCCTTGTTTTCAAAGTGTAGAAATAATATTAAAAAAATGAAAATGAACAACTGTATGTCTGAGCTGAGGATGTGATGTTACAGCAAATGAACTGTTGGCTCTACTGCATGGAAGTACACATTTCTGTATTTATAACAGCACAGTGAGGTCATAGGAATTACCAGTGTCATGTTTCATATATCCTTCAAGATTTGTGTCTGTTACACTTCGCCATAACACTTGAACAACAGTTTTCATTCGATGCTAAAAAGTGACATCTGTGCAAGGGAAAGATTATTCACACAGCAGCCAATCCTGCTATCCCTTGACCTCAGCTTTCATCTCTGCATTTATTTTATTATGCAAACATATACATCATGATGTATATTTTATATAAATTTTCCGATACAGAGCTAATATACACAAATATGCATATATAATATATCACTTTTAAGCACATACTTCCAAATATAAATAAAATAACTTCACATCAAGTTGAACAGGATAAAAACATGTAAACATTTGCACCTGGTTTTGTTCAAGTAAAACACGAAATCACAAAGTAACCACAAGTTAACAAGTGCACTTGAAAAGATGCCAGAAGGAGCAGAGATGTAAACAAACAAAAACAAGCAAGGCCTTGTTAGTGTCCACTTCTTAAGGCTACTGTAGCAAAAAGCTTGTAGTTAAGACCTTCCCTTTCAGCCTGTCACATTTGTTCTTGAGGGACTTCAAAATGAGTGTAGAAATTCTGTAAACACTAGACTAGAACTGAGTGAACTTTGTTGAAAAACAGACATGACAAAAACCCCACAAAGCAACAGTCATATTAACTCCACCAAACAATACCTTTAAGGATTCTTTACTATTTTTTAACACATGAAACCACCATTACCCTAGAGGACAGATTCGGGGCATAGACAAGAAAACAGAAACACTGCATAAAAGTTGCCACCACAGCCCCTGAACGTGACAGGCATGTCAATAAAGGGAAAGCAGCCACCAGCAGACGACAAAGCCCCAGCAGACTTGATCAGAGTGTGGCAGGATACTACAGATTCAAGTTGAAATACTCTTCCAGCTGATAATGAAGCAAGTCCCACTGCTCCTCAGAGAAGGGGAACTCGTTTCTCAGTGAAAGAAACCGCTTAAACAACAGACTGGCCAGCCGAAGCGTGACAAGCTCCTTTTTACTGCTTTTAAAGCGCAGGCTGCCCTCTCCCATCTGCACAGGCCGCAAAAGTTGATGCCAGTATGCGGCCGACGGTCCACCACCCCGCCCCTGAGGCTCCTCTCCCTGGCCCTCAGGGTACGAATGCTTGTAAAAGCAGTGCTCTCCAAACGGGCAGTGGCCCCTGCCTTCCGCAAAATATCTGCAAGGCTTGTTGCTCAACGCCTCCTTGTACTGCTGAATAAGTTTCTGCTTCTCTTCCTCCTCCTCCACCCAGAACTCACTGGGAATCACAAAGTTGGAGGTGACTCTGCACTGTGGGCAGGACTTGACGATCCTGTTCTCAAAGTGTCTGGCACGTCTCCACCTACGGATACACTTAAGACAGAAGGGGTGGTTGCAGTTGGAAAGGATGCCAAAGCGGCGGTCGCTGGGGTTGACTTTGTCATAGACAACCTCCATGCAGATGCCACACACCTTATCCATACTGCGCTGCACGGCAAACGAGAGCTCCATATCTTTCTCGTGTGCTTCGACGCAGGCCTTTCTATGGTCTGCCCTCTGAGCGGCATCCAAGGGGTGCAAGGCCTGTAGCCCACACATGTCACATATCTCTCCGTGGAGGTACATACAGCTCTCCCCACGAAAGCACTGTCCCCTGGCAGCGTGAGGGCAAAGTTGCATCCCCATGCCCACAGCCATCTGCTGCCCCATGCCCACAGCCATCTGCTCTCTCTCAGTCGCCGAGCTCTGTAGAGGAGCCTCGGGGACAGAAGTGACCCTGCGGCCCCGGTAGGGCTGCCCGGGAACAAACTCAACGGCATCTTCCCAGCCTTCTACACCTGCTCCTCCAACAGCCCCTTGACCAGCGCTTTCTGCCTCGGCTTCAAAGCGACACCTTTCAGCAGCTGAGCCAATCAGAGGCAAGGAGCTTGAGGATGCAGCAGGGGGGGCTTCCGCCGCTTCCTGAGTTGGGGGCTGGCTGTGCGCAGCCATGCGGGGGCCTCTGTCTGCAGAGGCCGGAGGCGGCGCGCCATGGCCCTCTCGGGCCACCTGCCTGCCAGACAGGTCGTGAGAGTAGCGACAGTTCTCCCCCTCCTTGCACAGCCCATGCAGATAATACCTGCAGACGACTTGCTTTGTCCAGCTGCCAGTGCTCCGGCTCGGCAGGTGACTGGGCCTGGCCCCTCCCCTTGCGGCCTGGACGTGCCTCAGGCCCACTGTCCGCAGATGGGCTGGGCTGGGAGCCACACGGAGAGGGACTAGGCCCAAGGCCGCGCGAGCAGGGGCTGAGTCTGGAGCCACAGATCCCCCCGAGGTCTCACACTCAGGGAGGCTGGGCCCAGATGCACCCTCCCCTGCTGCCTCAGCCCCTGCCTGGGCCCCAGATGCCTCCTGGGCACCAGAGGGAGCTGCAGGCTCTTCCATGGCAGCTTCTTCTCCCAGGAAGGACTCCAGAACTTCCCCGGTGCTGTCTGCTTTTGGGCTGGAGCCCTGGCGCTCGGGACGGTCACGGAGGTGTCTTTGGGGGAAGTGTGCACCTTTTTTTCCGTTCCCCCACTCTCTGTTCCCTGTGACTGTGTGTTCCTACCTTCTTCCCCTTGCAGGCAGCGTGGCGGACACTTCCTGTGGTGGCACCGGCAGCGCTGCGCCGGGTCTCCACGGCCGACCAATCTGACAGCTCCTTTGTTCACACAGGCGAAGGCGGGCTCCGCGCCCCCTCCTCTGGCGTCTCTCCCTGCTCTGCTCTTTCCCGCAGACCCCAAACCCCCCCTCCCACTCTGTCTCCTCCGGCAGATGAGGCTCTAATTGCATGTCTTTGGTTTCTGTCATGCACTTGTGATTCTTTGTCCAACGTGTCCGTGTGAACAAAAGTCCCGATCCTCGCCGTTCTGCACGTGCTGAAAGGCTCGTCCTGCAGTTTCTGAAGCGTGCCCGAGCGGGGTGCACAGCGCCTTTGTCTGCAGGCTGCGCACTGTCTGCGCTGCTGTCCCCGCAGGGGCTCCGCGCAGCCGCCCCCAGACCTCTTGCCGGGTCTTTGCTCGTGCAGGCTGTGCCGGGGCTGCTGCAGCTTCGCCGGCGAGCGGGGCCGGAGGGCCTCCTTTGTGGGACTGGAAGGCTTTTCTGTTTAGTCCGCGCTGGCCTTTGTTCGCGGCGAGCTGCGCCGTGCAGGCAGCTTTTCAGTGCCCTGACGGGTGACAGGTGCTTTGCTCCCTCGCCTTCGCAACGCTCGTCTTTCTTTTGCTCCTCGGCTGAGGGCCGTGTGGCTGTCTGCTGAATGCTGCAGGCGAGTTCTCTGCGTTGTTAAGGCTGAGTTCCCTCTCCCTTTAATTCCCTTAATGTGATTATGAGCACTTCCAGAATTGCAAACATTTGATTGATTCTTGGGCTAATAATTAATCCTTCCGTGTGAGGATGTGTTGGCGAGTTTTATTTGCTAGAATAAGTTCCTTAGAGGGAAATTTTTATAACTTAAATTTCCATTCTAAAGTGAAAAAGTCTGAATATGTATGACAGATTTTTCCATGTCATCAAATTAAATCCTAATTAAATAAATATTAATTTGTACCAAATTTATTGAGAAAAAACGAAGAAAGTTCAAATATCTCAGACTAGAAATTTTTAAAGTGATATCACTAATTAATAAAAGACATTAAAAATCATGAAAGGATATCGGGAACAAGATTAAGTCATTATTCTTTTAAATTTATTTGATATGGGTATATGTCTAGAACACATCAATTAATAACAATAAGAGAAGCATAAGAAATATGCATGCAAATCTATAAATTACACACAGAATCATATAATCCTCTAATTTAAGGCTTTTAAAACAGTTCCTCCAAAAATAGAAAGGCTAAAGCTTATGTTTATTATTGTCATCCCTGGCTTGTGCAACTGGGCAAGCATCAAATAAAAAATGTTAGAACTGGAAAGGAATTATTGATGGAAGGCAGCAGAAAATAGAAACTAAATTACAGATTGCTTTTAGATTCAATAAGTACATTTAGCAAAGACGCTGGATAAAAATGCAATATATAAAAATCTGGAGTGTCTATTGTGTGTGCATGTTTGTGTGTATATACAGAAATAGATCTTCAGTTTATATTTCAACATTTTATATTAAAAATTTTATAACAACATTAAAAGCTAACTATTCAGGAAATTTAGTTAATTAAAGTTGTAAAATAATATTAAAATATTTTTTATGTAGGAAGACCAAGATATGGTTGAGGATAATTAATGAACAGGCAGAGGAATGCTCAATTTTTTTTAAATTAAACTTTTAAAAATTTGGCGGTCATCTGAGAATATTGCTGCTTTTCCATCATCAACCTAGGAAATTTTAATAATTTTTGTCTTTTTTCCATTACACAGTTACTGAGTTTTGTGTTTTGGATGCTAGATTTTCCAAAGTCTGACTCACTTGAACACTCTGGAATACATTGTTCTTTTCCTAATGTGTTTGTTAATGAGGATTCCTTTGACAGCCCTTTATTTATTATGGGAAAAAAGACCAGGAGTACATATCTTGGGCACATCTATCAAGCGCTTCACAAATTGGCAAACAATTCCAAAGATGTAGACCTACCCATACTATTTGTTTAATGGTGAAATGTCCCCAGCACTTTGTCTAAATAATATTTGACCATCTTTTCATACACTAGCTCTGCCCACTGAAACTTTCTGTGGAGAACTTTTAAATACACTACCCCTATATAGCAGCTGGCAGTGTGTGACTCTTGAGCACTTGAAATGTGGCTAGAGTGACCAAAAAACTGAATTTTGTTTTCAATCACAGATTTAAGATGTGACTACTCGCCTGGGACTAGTGACACCTGACTGCTGTAGTTGAAGTCCTATTCAGACCATTAGTCTCTTTGAACACCAGGGAACTGAGAAGTAGAATGTCTCTGAAACTGACCAAAGCTTTGCAGCTAAAAAGTTGTGACTTTTGCTTTAAAATCTCAGCCTCCATGGCTCCCATTCATGTCCATGTCCTATCATTTCATAATGGCCATATCTTCTAGATTTATAATGATCACATTTTCATATATAGTGTTACAAACTAAAACCTCATCCCCTGATTTCTAATATCATGTGAATTAATGGGAGCTATTGTTAAGTGCTTCTTGAAAGAAATAAGGAACTATTTCCCATTCTGGCCAAATTACTGTCTTCATGACTGCCTTTGTCCATATTCCTGCCCCAATCCCCCTGCTCCATCCCTGGTATTGGTGTTATTTTTTCATAATCTGAGATCATAACCTGATCATTTTTCTATTAATTTGGCTAAATGGAGTCTTATTTTTAAAAAACACTGAGAGCCCCAGGGGCTGTGACCTGGCTTGAGAGGTCCTTCTGAGTATCACAGTCTGCAGGGTGGCATGGGGGTACTGGTTGGTCAACACTTTGGGGTACAACAGACCAGGCTTGGCTAAGCGTCCAGGGTGAAAAGAGGGGCGGTAGCTTAGGACAATAGCACTGCAGAGCTGCGATGCAATCCAGACAGCCTCACAATAGCCCAGGAGGCGGGAGAATTGGTCTGAATGAACTGTAGGGATGGAGAGGGAAAAAAAAAAGCAAAAACAAACAGAAAAAGGATGGCCATTCAGCCTTCAATTCCAAACAACTCAGGGCTGCTGGGTCCAACCCACTTAATTAATATGTCCATATTTAAGGGACACACAATAAGCACAAAGAAATGCCCTTCAGTTCAGAACTAATGATTAGGCACTACATGAGGGAGAGGGATTGGACAAGAGAGGGGCGCAGAGATTAAATGCAAGTGTCTAGAATCAGGCATCACTAAATATGTGTTCACCTTTGCACAAATTAGTCACCCTCTTTTACATCATATGGCAAACAACTGAAATATTAATAACATTGGCTAGTTCATACGTTTGCTGTATTAAGTTAAAATTTTATAAAATGATTGGAACAGGGCAGGCTAGTTGCAAGGGCAAATCACTGAGATATCTATGAATATCTTTCTGGTTTTTTAAATTATTTTTATTTATGTTATTTATTGGAAAGGCAGCAAGAGGGGGAGAGGCAGGGAGGAAGGGCAAGGAGGAGACAGCGAGACTGAGAACAAATGCAAGAGCGAGTGTGAGAGAGCAGAGTGAGCAAGAGGGAGAGCGAGAGCGAGAGCTTACTCCCATATTCTGGTTAACTCTTCAAATGCCTGCAAAAACCAGGGCTGGGCTAGGCTAAAGCCAGGAGCTGGGAACTCAGTGTTCCCAGCGTTGGTGTCAGGGACCTGAATATTTTAGCTGTTACCTGCTCCCCTTTAGGATATGTGTTAGCAGGAAGCAAGAATCTGGAGCATAACTGGGATCTGAACCCAGGAATTCTGATATGGGATGAGTTTGTCCCTTGCTACACCAAGTTCATGCCCCTCTTTTCTATTTTAGAACTATACCCAATAATCCTAAGTATAATTTTTTTTATCTTTATCAGCCTCCAATTTCTGCTGTCTGCACACAGCAGGATTGCATGTATGCTTGTCAGTCCCTGGAATTTGCTGACACGAAAGGTCTTGAATGAATACTTATTGTTTTAAATTGATAAGCAAGGAGAAAATGATTTTTACTTTGAAATTTAACAAATCTGATTTGTTCAGCTCTAGTTCAGGAGTTCAGCATAAGTAACTGTGTGGTATTTTTTGTTTCCTTGTCATGTGTGTTAGCCATCTTATTCTGGATAAATCAAGACTCCTTTAGCTCATCCTGAGAGAGTGTGAACTGCTGGGAGGAATACACATCTGGTCCCTTTAGGTGAGGCAATTGAGCAACAGGAGAGTTCTATGAAAGAGCCTTTTAATTTCAAAATGAAAATAAAAAAGAGACTAGCATGTTCTTGTAGTCACCAATGTTATGATTACATATTTTTCTGTTTGTAAAAGTTATACAGCTATTTATATGGTAACCAAACACTGAAAAGTCTGATCAATCTTCTGGATGCTTTTCTATAAATGTCAAGAATTCATTTATATTTGTATTTTAATGTTGTTACCATAACTTTTACACATACAAATCATACTTAAATTCCAGTTCCTAAACAGGTGAAATATTTACACCAGACTAATATCTGCATCCAGATATGAGAGAAACTGCATGAATTCATGAAGTAAGTGCTTGAAGGACATGGAAAATACCAAAAGCTTAAGTTGAACACTTACGGGAATCTTATGACTCTAAAACGTAGGGAAGTTCTTTATGGGCACCTGTGATTTAAATCAACGCTCTAACTGGTATGCCTTTGTGATTTCCAGTAGGGACATCTGACAGGATAGTTTCATGTATGACAGGAGCATTTTTGTTCTATTTAGGCAACTCTTATGGGATCCTCACTGGGGACTGGTCACCAGAAAGTCCAAGCCATGATTAGAAACTAGAGACTTTCAGTTTTCTCCATCCCATTCTCTGTAGAACAGAGCAGGGCTGGAAATGGAGTTAATAAGCCATCATGCCCATGTGATGAAGACACCACAAAACTCTAAAATATGGAGTTCAGAAGTCTTCCAGGCCAGGGTTGTTGCACACCCATCTGTATTGGGACGTAAACTCCTATGTTTGGTTTTCCCAAACCTCACCTTTAGTGTCTCTTTATCTGGCTGTTCATTTGTATTCCCTAAAATATCACATGTAACACATCAGCAGTCCTAAGGAAGCTGTTTTTTCTGGATTCTGTGAGCTGCTTTAGAAAACTGAACCTGAGATGTGAGCCATGGAAACCTCTGGTTTGTAGTTAAGTTGGAAATCAGTTGTGGGTAGTCCAGGAAAATGCTTCTTGAATTTGTATCTGAAGTGAGAGGAACAGTCCTGTGTGACTGAGTCCTTAACCTGTGCTGTCCACACTAACTCCAGTTAGTGTCAGAATTAAATTGAGCAGAAGGGGGAGGGGACGTAGCTTAGGGGTTAAGATGCTTGTTTAGACGTCCTATTCCATACTGAAGTGCCTGCACTCGACACTCAGCTGTGGCTCCTGATTCCAGCACCCTGCTAATGCAGACTCTGGAAGGAATAAGTGATAACAAACAGTTCCGTCCAAGTTATCCCTGTGGGAGACCTGGATTGTGTCCCCAGATCCCAGCTTTGATGCAGCTCTGGCATTTGTGAAAGGAACCAGTAGGTAGAACATCTGTTTCTCTCTCTCCTCTCTCTCTCCTCTGGTTCACTCCCTAAATGGATGCAACAGCCCAGGCTGGCCCATTCTGAAGCCAGAGCATGGAATTCCATTCTGTGTGAAAAGGGTGTAAGAACTTGAGCCATCAAGTTCTCCCAGAATTCATCAGCAGGAAGCTAGATTGGAAGCTCAGAGAAGCCAGGACTGGAACTGACACTGATATGGGATGTGGGTTTCCCCAAACTGTAGCTTAATCTGCTGTACCAGGTTGGCTGCTCCCATGTATTCAATTATTGACAAATCTATGTCCATACAGTTTTGGTTATTATGAGTATGGCTTTTTTTTTGACAGGCAGAGTTAGACAGTGAAAGAGAGAGAGAGAGACAGAGACAGAGAGACAGAGAGAAAGGTCTTCTTTCCGTTGGTACACCCCCCAAATGACCGCTACAGCTGGCGTGCTGTGGCTGGTGTGCTGGGCTAATCCAAAGCCAGGAGCCAGGTGCTTCCTCCTGGTCTCCTATGTGGGTGCAGGGCCTAAGCACTTGGGCCATCCCCCACTGCCTTCCCAGGCCACAGCAGAGAGCTGGACTGGAAGAGGAGCAACCAGGACAGAATCCAGTGCCCCAACCAGGAACTAGAACCCGGGGTGTCCCAACCAGGACTAGAACCCGGGGTGCTGGCAACACAGGTGGAGGATTAGCCAAGTGAGCCATGGCACTGGCTGTGAGTATGGCTTTTCAAAATGTTTGTGTACAGGTTTTATATGCACATAAGCTTTATTTTGTTAATTTCATTAATATAAAATGAACAGATTTCATATATTTCATGGATACAATTCTAAGAAGATATTCATACTTTCCTCCCTCCCTCCCTCTCTCAATACCCCTTCATTCCTTTAATTCTTCTTTAATTTTTGCAATAACATACTTTCTTTTTTTTAAAAGATTTATTTTTATTTATTTGAAAGAGTTACAGAGAGAGGTAGATACAGAAAGAGAGGTCTTCCATCCGCTGGCTCACTCCCCAGATGGCTGCAACAGCCAGAGTTGTGCCAATCTGAAGCCAGGAGCCAGGAGCCAGGAACCTCCTCCAGGTCTCCCACGTGGGTGCAGGGGCCCAAGGACTTGGGCCATCTTCTACTGCTATCTGAGGCCATAGCAGAGAGCTGGATTGGAAGAGGAGTCTCTGGGACTAGAACTGGCACCCATATGGGATGCCAGCGCTTCAGGCCAGGGCTTTAACCCGCTGTGCCACAGCGCTGGCCCCAATAACATGCTTTCAATTTATTTATAATCACAGGATTAGTACATGAATAACTATTTTTTATTATAAAGCTTTTATTTAAAGAATATAAATTTCCAAAATACAGCTTATGGATTACAATGGCTTCCCCCCTATAACTTCCCTCCCACCCGCAACCCTCCCCTTTCCCACTCCCTCTCCCCTTCCATTCACATCAAGATCATGAATAACTATTATGGTCAACAAATAAAAATAGAAAGACCACTGTTCCATAGGATATAGACAAGGACTATACACAATAATCAAATCATAAGATGTTAGTTTCATTCTTATACATTTTTTGGTATTCTATATTAACTACCACATATCAGAGATGCGTATTTGTCTTGTTGGGACTTGCTTATTTCACTAGGTGTAATAATCTCCAGCTACATCCATTTTGTTGCAAAAGACAGGATTTCATCCTTTTTATGGCTGAGCAGTATTCCATTATGTGGTAAAGACACACATAAGTTTTCAAACCAGCATTAATGTTGGATCACATAGTGAGGCTATTATGTATTATATACTGAGGCTATATTTAGCTTTGTATGAAGCTGCAGAATTGTTATGCTAAATTGCTGCACAATGTTATATTCCCATATGCAATGAGAGAGTTCCTGATGACCTGCAGATTCAGTAGCAATTGGCATTTTTATGTTTTTGGATTCTAACAATTATAACAGGAGTATAGGGTTATCTCACTTGTTATTTAATTTCCATGTCCCTGAAATTTTACATAGCATATTTTCATACACATGGCATCAGTATACCTTTTTGGATGAAATGCCTTTACAGATATCTTGTCCACCTTTAAAATTAAGTTTTTACTTTATGATAATTGTAGGTTCATATGAAGTTGTAGAAATAATACAGGGAGAGCTCATGTAGCCTTCACTAAATTTCCACCAATAGTAACATTTTTCATTCCATAATGCAATATCACAACCAGGATATTCAAATTGAGGAAGGTAAGATACAGAATATTTAAATTGATGAAGATATTTTCGTAAGGAATTGTCTGACTCATCAGCAATATATGAGTGATCCAATATCTTTATATTTGTGCCAGCATTTTGCACTAGTTTGTACTTCAATAAGCAAGGATACCTCATTGTAGGTTTAAGTTATATTTCCCTAAAGGTTAATATTTTTGAACATCTTTAAAATACTTACTTGCTGTCCATATATCCTCCTCAATGAACTACTTCTTTATATCCTTTACATATTTTCTAGTTGAAATTTTTGACCTTAAGCAGAGTTTTTTAGAGTCTGTTATATGTCCTATACATGAATTTTTTTGCATGTAAGTTTTACAAGCATTTTCTCTCAGTATGTATTTTCTTTTAAACACGCAAACACACACACAGAGACAGAGAGAGAGAGAGAGAGAGAGAGAGAGAGAGAGAGAGATTTCCATCTGCTGGTTCATTTCCCCAGTGTCTGTAATAGCAGGGGCTGGTCCAGTCCAAAGCCAGGAGCCTGGAGCTGCATCTGGGTCCCATATGGGTGTCAGGGACTCAAGTACTTGGATCATCCTTCACTAACTCCCCAAGCATGTTATAGGGAGCTGGGTTGGAAGCGGAGCAGCTGAAACAAGAACCGATGGTCCCATACATTATGCTGGTACTGCGAGTAGCAGCTTAGCTCACTGAGCTACAATGGCAGCCCCAAGTCCAAATTTTCAATTTCTCTTTCCATTGATCATGCTTTTAGTGTCAAATCTAAGAGCTATTTACTTAATCTTAAATTCCAAATACTTTCACTTGTGCAGTTTTATACGTGATGTAGAGTTTCACATAGTCTACTTTTTTGAAATTCTTTTGAATACTGAGTATGCAGTTCAGTTTGTTGTTGATGTTGTTTTGCATAGAGATGTTCAATTGGACCAGCAATATTTGTTGAAAAGACAATCCTTGCTATATTAAATTGATTGATTTGCTATTGAAATTTTGTAAAGTTCAATTGACTTTGGCTCATTTTATACTTGGGTTGCTTGTGTTCTTAATGGACTGTAAAAGTTATTTTAGATACACGCTTTTAATCAGCTATATGGTTTGAAAATATACTTCTCTGTCTTGTTATGTGTCTTCTTAATTTTTTTATTTATTTGAGAATTAGAGGCAGAGAGAGAGAATCTCACATCTGCTGGTTTACTCCCCAAAGGCATTCAAGGGCAGAACCAATGCTGAGACTGGGTCAAACCTGAAGCTAGGATCTAGGAACTCAATCCAGGCCTCACATGTAGATGGCAGAAACTCAATACTTGAGCCATCACCACTCCTGTAGAAGGAATGACAGTTATCAAACCCATGTATTCCATTAAGGGACTTGGATTTCTTAACTAGCAACTTAAATGCTAGGCCAAACACCCACCTCTATCTTTTTACTTTTTTTTTTTTTTTGATAGGCAGAGTGGACAGTGTGAGAGAGAGAGAGACAGAGAGAAAGGTCTTCCTTTTGCCGTTGGTTCACCCTCCAATGGCCGCCGAGGCCGGTGCCTGCAGCTGACACACCACGCTGATCCGATGGCAGGAGCCAGGTGCTTCTTCTGGTCTCCCATGGGGTGCAGGGCCCAAGAACTTGGGCCATCCTCCACTGCACTCCCTGGCCACAGCAGAGAGCTGGCCTGGAAGAGGGGCAACCGGGACAGAATCGGTGCCCCGACCGGGACTAGAACCCGGTGTGCCAGCGCCGCAAGGTGGAGGATTAGCCTATTGAGCCGCGGTGCTGGCTCTTTTTACTTTTATAACAGTCTTTCACTGAGTATTTATTCTTCATATAAGTTCAACTGGTCATTGTATTTTTTCTTTCTTTCTAGGATCTTGCTTATGGAATTATACCAAATATTTATCAACAAAGTCACATAGATTTTTATCCCATTTTCTTTTGGAAGTAGCATAGTCTAGCACTTAGGTTCAGAGCTTTGACCTAGTTTGAGATAGGTTTGTATAATTATAGGGTCTGTGTCTAGGTTCATTTTTGCAGGGATGTTTTATTAATTAGAGAGGAAGGGAGGGGAGAATGGGAAGGTGAGAGGGAAGAACAGCTGGGAGAGAGAGAAAAGAAAAGAGAGAGGAAGCCCATCCACTGATCTACGCTTCAAATTCCTACAATGGCCAAGAGGGCTGAATCTGGGATCTAGGTCTCCCACATGGGTAAGAGGAACACACCTACTTGAATACAGGCAGTCCAATATTGGATTGTGCTGAGACAAATTCTTACCACTGTGTTGCTGACTCTATTAAGAAATTTGATATAATTCTGCCCTCACAATACCTTAGCTTTTTGATAATTTCAAGTGTCAAGATCAAATACACAAGAAATAAAAGCAAAGGAACATATACAGAGTAGATGAGAAATTGATACACTAATCTAGGCTATAGAATCCAAGATTCAGAGGAAGGAGAAAGTGTATGATAAAGTGATATGATAAAATGATTTTACATGGATAAATGTATTAAGATGGGAATTAACTTTTTATGATAAAGCCACACACAAAATAATCCTTATGTTTTCCAGAAAACTTGTAAATTAGGATTTCAATATCTATTGATTAAATCAGGTATATGTGTCTTTTGAGATAAAGTGGATGTAGCTGGAGACCATTATGCCTAGTAAAATAAGCAAGTCCCAACAAGACAAATATGTATCTCTGATATGTGGTAGTTAATACAGAATACCAAAAAAAGTATAGGAATGAACTAACATCTTGTGATTTAATTATTGTATAGCCCTTGTCTATATTCCTATGGAACAGTGGTCTTTCTTTTTTTATCTCTTTATTTATTTAAATTTATTTATTTTACTTGAAAGTCACAGTTGCACAGAGAGAGAAGGAAAGGCAGATATATATATATATATATATATATATTCATTGCATATCCTTATAATAATTTTATGTCTGTAAGGTTGGTAATAATCTTCTGTCCCACTTCTCATTATATTAATAAAGTCCACTCTCCTTTCTTGGTCATCCTACTATAGGTTTGTTTTCTCTATTGTTTTTTACAGAGAGCCAACTTCTTTTGATTTTCTCTGTGTTTTTTTATTGTCCAACTTACTTATTTATACTCTTTCATCTACATTTCCTTCTATTTGCTTTTTCGTGTAATTGGTACTTTTTCCATTTTCTGGTGGTGATGAAAATTTGGTTACTTTTATAATATTGCCTAACAGAACTGTTTACAGCATTAAATTTCACTCTAATATGGCTTTAACTGCATCCCATGTTATGTTGCATTTTATTATACTTCATTTCTAAGTACATTCTAATTATCCTTTTTCCTTTGATTCATTATTCATTTAGTCATTGTTTAATTTCAATGTATTTATGAATTTTTCTATTTTTCTTCTGCCATGGTTTCATAATTTTATTCATTGTATTTGGAGAACATAATTGTTATAATGTTAACTCTGCCAGATTTTGGTCTAAATTTATCCTTTTGGGAATTCATTTTTGACAGGCAGAGTGGACAGTGAGAGAGACAGAGAAAGGTCTTCATTTTTGCTGTTGGTTCACCCTCCAATGGCCGCTGCAGCCTGCGCGCTGTGGCCAGCGCACCGCACTGATCTGATGGCAGAAGCCAGGTGCTTCTCCTGGTCTCCCATGGGGTGCAGGGCCCAAGCACTTGGGCCATCCTCCACTGCACTCCCTGGCCATAGCAGAGAGCTGGCCTGGAAGAGGGGCAACCGGGACAGAATCCAGTGTCCCGACCGGGACTAGAACCCGGTGTGTTGGCGCCGCAAGGTGGAGGATTAGCCTATTGAGCCGCGGCGCTGGCCTATTTATTTAAAACTAAGTCTGGAGGCTGGCACTGTGGGGCAGCATGTGAAAGCTCCAGCCTGCAGCACCTGCAAATCATGTGTGCACCAGTTTGAGTCCCAGCTGCTCCACCTCTGATCCAGCTCCTGCTAATGTTACTAGGAAAGCAGTGGCAGATGGCCCAACTCCTTGGGCCCCTGTACCCACATGGAAGAGCAGGAAGAAGTTCTTGGCCCCTGGCTCTTGAATTGGATCAGCTCAGCTCCAGCCAGTGTGGCCATCTGGGGAGTGATCGATGGGATGGAAGACCTCTCTCTCTCTCTCTCTCTCTCTCTCTCTGTCAGCTCCTTCGGCCGCAAAAGGAACGACGCTGCTCACAGTTAATCGGTCTTCAGTAGACTTTTACTTAGAAAGAGTGGGAAAGAGAGTGGGGGACCGGGAGAAGGGGGAGAGATTGAGCGCACGTTCCTTAAGGGGGAAGGCTAGCGTGCCCCCCTACTTCTCCCGCGGTCTGCTTATATACCGAATTCAACCAATCACAGTCAATCAATCACAGTTCATGCACAGAGTTCTCCACTCCGGCACTTGATCTTGCTCAGCTGTGGAGTCACGCAGCAGGCAGGGCATCAGCGCCATCTTATTGTTTTCCACGATCCTCAGCTAGATGGAAAGTTCAATCAGCTGCTACATCCGTATTACTGCTATAAGCCAAGCCCAGCATGGGGGGTCCCATGGCAGGCCTATCCATGGGTCCCCACATCTATCTCTTTCTCTCTCTCTCTCTCTCTCTCTCTCTCTCTCTCTCTCTCTGTGTGTGTGTGTGTGTGTGTGTGTCTACCTCTATAACTCTTTCAAATTAATAAATCTTTAAAAATAAATAAATAGGCCGGCGTCGTGGCTCACTAGGCTGATCCTCTGCCTGAGGTGCTGGCACCCCGGGTTCTAGTCCCGGTCGGGGCGCCGGATTCTGTTCTGGTTGCTCCTCTTCCAGTCCAGCTCTCTGCTGTGTCCCAGGAAGGCAGTGGAGGATGGCCCAAGTGCTTGGTCCCTGCACCCACATAGGAGACCAGGAGGAAGCACCTGGTTCATGGTTTTGGATCGGCACAGCACCATTTGGAGGGTGAACCCACGGAAAAGGAAGACCTTTCTCTCTGTCTCTTTCTCACTCTCTAAATCTGCCTGTCAATAAATAAATAAATAAATAAATATGGTAAATTTCCAACTATTTATTTCTGTTTCTTTGTAGAATCTCAACTGACCTATCTTGAAGTTCTCAGATCATTTTTATGACTGTTCAAATATGGATTTTTCACCAACTTGAACTTCAATTCCAGAATTTCTATTTGATTCTTTTAACATTATAATTTCTACTGTTTATTGATACTATCTTCTTTGTGAGACATTTCCCTTATCTTTTCCTGTGGTTATTCTAACAGTGTTCCTTTCACTTTTTCTAAGTAAATGGTTTAAAATAGCTGGCTTAGATTATTTGTCTGGCAAGTTCAATGTCTAATCTCCCTTGGGTAGTCTTCTACAGATTTCTCCCTGTGTATTGTCCATATTTTCATATTTTAATGCATTCCTCATAATCTTGGAAACTGGACACTTAAAAAATATAGAAAAAACCTGGGACTCTGATTCCCCTCCCTCTCCAGATTGTGCTGCTATTACTGTTTGTCATTGCTTGTTATTCACTTTTGAACTAAATCTATAGATTCTGTACTTTTATCGTGTTCTGAAATCTCTGTTCTCTTAGTGGTCAACAAATGATTATAAATTTTTCCTTCAGTTAGATTACCTAGAACCAGTAAGTCTCAGTCTTTTCCAAGAGCTGCTGGATTTGTGTTAGACGCATTTGAGCACTCAGTAGTAACTTTGTTTGGAAATTCCATGGGATTTCCTACGATTTTTCAATCATATCACCTGTGACTAAAGTTTTACTTCTTCCTTGCCATTCAACGTGTGTTTTGTTTCTTTTGCTCTCTTTATTATACTGACTAGGAGCTCTAACACTGTGCAATAGAAGTGAGAGAAGACATCCTTTCTCTATCATCTAGGGAATGCATTCATCTTTACCAATTAAGAATCTTGCCATATGTTGTTAAATGCAGTCTTTTTGTATATCTTTTATCATACTGAGGATGGTCCTTTCTACATCTGCTTTGAGATTTTAATCAAGAATTTTATTAGACTTTAGTCAAATATTTTTCTTGGATCAATTGAGATGATCACATAATCTTTCCTTTTTCTCTGGCAGTATTCTTTGGTCTGAAACATATTTTGACTGTTGCTTACATTATCACTCCAGCTCTAATTGCATGCTGTATTACCCAAATATTTCTATTTATACTATTTCTGCTTAAAGTATTTTTTTTTACAGGCAGAGTGGACAGTGAGAGAGAGACAGAGAGAAAGGTCTTCCTTTGCCATTGGTTCACCCTCCAATGGCCGCTGCAGCCGGTGTGCTGTGGCCTGCGCACCGGGCTGATCCGATGGCAGGAGCCAGGTGCTTCTCCTGGTCTCCCATGGGGTGCAGGGCCCAAGCACTTGGGCCATCCTCCACTGCACTCCCAGGCCACAGCAGAGAGCTGGCCTGGAAGAGGGGCAACCGGGACAGAATCCGGCGCCCCGACCGGGACTAGAACCTGGTGTGCCAGCGCTGCAAGGTGGAGAATTAGCCTATTGAGCCGCAGCGCCGGCCTGCTTAAAGTATTTTTAAAAGGCAGCATACGATTTTTAAAAACAATTAAGCTCTTGCTTTTTATCTGTTCTGACTAGATTTTCCTGTTCTTTGGGATATTTGGGCCACTCAGTTTTTTTTTTTTTTTCTTGCCTGATTAAATTAAGTATAGCATTTTGCTGTGTGCTTTATTTTTAAAGCACATATTTTTTCTTTTTAACATTTTTATGCTCTTTTGCATTAATGTTTATGCTGTCTTGTTATTTATTCTCATTGCATGTAACAATGTTATCTTAATGGTTGTCTATGGTTTATGGTATTGATCTGTAACTTCTCACAGCTTTCCTACAAGTAATAATTTAACACTTCATGTATAGTATATGAATGCTACAAATTGTGTAGTTTTGACAAAACTGAAAATCTAAGTTTTGTTTCTCACACACACCACTAGCATATATGTGTATATATACAGATACAGCTATTTAAATTATTTTTTTCAGAATTTCTTTCCTAGGTTATAATTTACCCAGGATATTAAATTGTGACCACTGACATGTCCTACAATTTTCTTTTTCTTTTTTTGACAGGCAGAGTAGACAGTGAGAAAGGTCTTCCTTTTCCATTGGTTCACCCTGCAACGGCTGCTGTGGCCTGTGTGCTGAGGCCAGTGCACCGCGCTGATCCGAAGCCAGGAGCCAGTTGCTTCTCCTGGTCTCCCAATGTGGGTGCAGGGCCCAAGGACTTGGGCCATCCTCCTCTGCCTTCCCGGGCCACAGTAGAGAGCTGGACTGGAAGAGGAGCAACCGGGACAGGATCTGGCACCCCGACTGGGACTAGAACCCAGTGTGCTGGTGCCGCAGGTGGAGAATTAGCCTATTGAGCTGCAGTGCCGGCCCAGTTTTCTTTTTTTTTTTTTTATTTGAAAGACAGAATTAGAGAGAGAGGTCTTACACATCCGCTTGTCCACTCCCCAGATGGCCACAATGGCTGGAGCTTCACCGATCCGAAGCCAGGAGCCTCCTCCGGGTCTCCCACATTGGTGCAGGGGCCCAAAGAGGCAGGCCATCCTATACTGCTATTCCAGGCCACAGCAGAGAGCTGGATCGGAAGAGGAGCAGCTGGGACTAGAACAGGCGCCCATATGGGATCCCGGCACTTAAGGCCAGGGCTTTAACCTGCTGCGCCACAGGACCGGCCCAAACCTACAGTTTTCTTACTCATTTAAATTTCATGGTTTTCATTTTCCAAATCTGTAAATTTCTCTAATACTTCATTTTCATTTATTGTTCTGGATAAGTCTGTGTGGTAACATGCTGTAAGATTTATCTTTGACAAAATATAATCATATTTTATCTCATATTTATTCTCATATTTAGTGGTTTTTTATCTCCTGCATGGATGTTTTGATGCACATAAAGTTTTGAATTTGTAGTGAAACACTTCTCACACTTACTACATTTATTTGAGATCTCTCCAGTGTGAATTTTCTCAAGAGTAATTTTCTCAAGACTGAATTCCTTATCATACTACTCACATTTGTAATGTCTCAAGAAATATTTACCATTGTCTTATCATCTTCAAGAATTCCATCCTGCATGGGTTATCTGATAAAAATGGAGTTTGGAGTCCCTATTAAAGCCCTTCCTATAAACACTGTACATATATCTATCTTGTGTGTATTCGTTGATGAATGCAGAAACCTGAGCTCCTAGGAAAGCCCTTATCATACTGGTAAGTATTACATGGCTTCACTCTTGCTTGGATTCAGATAAATGACTTCTGAGTATGCTATGAAGCTCTTACCATGCTCATCACACTTAGATGGCACCTGTCCTGTGGGAATTCTCTAGTATGTGCCTCGATCTGAACTTGCGGTGAAGTCTGCTCCACATATTCCATTTATAGGGTTCTCTCCTACTTGGATTATCTGTTGAACAGAAAGATTTGAATTTCATACCACAATCATCACATTTATGAAATTTCTTCCCTGTGTGGATGATCACAAGCTGACTCTATTTTGATCTTCTACTAAAGTCTTTTCCTCAATGAATGCATTTATAAGGTTTCAGTATCATGTTATTTCTGTGATAATTATGTTGATCTGAGCTTGTACTTAAGCCATTATTCCACTGAATATGTAGATTTTCATGTAGATTTTCTCATCTTTTGCAAATCTGAACTTTTCCTGAGGACATTTTTAGTTACTCCATTTCATTTTTGAATGTATCCTCTAAGGAAAAAAAAACAATGAAAGAAAAAGATCTTTGAAAAGATAAATTCACAAATATCTATCATGTGTGGTGATGAAAAATAGAAACATTTAAATTTTAACTGAAAAGTGATCCCTGTGAAATATAAGAGTGGGAATAAGAGAGGGAGGAGATGTACAATTTGGGAAATGCTCAATCAGATGTGCCCCAAATGATGGAGTTAGAACCGTGCCAGGGGATTCCAATACAACCCCATCAAGGTGGCATGTACCAAGGCCATCTCACTAGTCCAAGTGATCAATTTCAGTTCACAATTGATCACACTAATAGGTCTTAGAGTCAAAGGGATGACATGAACAAGACTAGTGTCTGCTAATACTAACTGATAGAATCAAAAAGGGAGATAATGATCCAACATGAGAAGCGAGATACAAAGCAGACTCATAGAATGGCAGATGTCCTAAATAGCACTCTGGCCTCAGAATCAGCCCTTAAAGCATTCAGATCTGGCTCAAGGGCCCATGAGAGTATTTTAGGCATGGAAAGCCAAGACACTCTGGAAAAAAAAGAAGACCTAAATGAAAGATCTCTGCGAGTGAGATCCCATTGGAAAGAACAGGGCCATCAAAGAAGGAGGTACCTTTCTCTGAAGGGAGGAGATAACCTCCACTTTGACTATGACCCTGTCAGAATAAGATTGAAGTCGGTGAACCCTAAAGGCTTCCATAGCCTTGGCAACTCATGACTAGAGCCTAGGGAGAGTACTGACGCCATAAACAAGAGTGTCAAATTGTTAAATCAACATCAGGAGTCACTGTGTACTTATGTCTCATGTGGGATCTGTCCTTAATGTGTTGTCCAATGTGAAGTAATGCTATAACTAGTACTGAAACAGTATTTTACACTTTGTGTTTCTGTGTGGGTGCAAACTGATGAAATCTTTACTTAGTATATACTAAATCGATCTTCTGTATATAAAGATAATTTAAAATGAATCTTGATGTGAAAGGAATGGAAGAGGGAGCGGGAGATGGGAGGAGTGCGAGTAGGAGGGAAATTATGGGGGGGGGGAGGCATTGTAATTGTTCGAGTCTAACTTTCCAGCTCTTATAAAGATTCCATTCAGGCTGTTTAAAAATAATGGAAACCCCAATTTGCCGTTTTGAAGGAAGTAGACATAAATAAAGCAAGGAAGAAGAAATGGATGAACTCCATGATTCTGGGCTAGTGTCAGTGTGAATGGTGTTTAAACAGATGCAGACATCTGTATCTATTTGTATGTGTGTGTGTGTGTGTGTGTACATAGATTTTTTTTCAAAGGGAAGTCCTTTAAGCAATGATTTCCTGATAGTAACAGGTGGATGTAAAAAGGATAGAGAAGTCAGTTTGAATGAAATTCCAAGCAAAAAATCTGAATATTTTAATATTTAAATTACAATTACAATTTGTTGAATAGTATAACGACTCACGGGTTCCTACTGACAGAAATAAATGAAGAAATGAAGCAGAACAGATGGGTCTTCTTCTACAGAGCCTCAAAATATTTTCCAAAAATTATGTACTAATTGCAACTTAATAATCTATGGCCATGAACATTCACTTAAAGTCTCTGAGCGTTTTCCCTCAGATTCAAAACGGGGGGAAATCATCTACATTTTTGAAGTCTTTTTAAGTCATAAATATAGGAATTGGTAAAATATCTAAAAGCATCTGACATACGCAAAATGCACAGTAAATGGTAATCCATTTTCCCTTCTCTAGAAAGGAAAAAGCACTGAGTAAATAAGACAATTTCAGGAGAAACACACACTCAGCCATGTCACTCATAATTGCATCATGATCCCCTTTCCTAAAGGAAGTGTAGAGAAGACAGAGCTGGTAGAAAGAAGCTTTCAGGGTCCAGAGAGCCCTGGGCGACCATTTTCTGGAATGAAGGAAACAGTTTAATCTACTGAGGTCATCAGACCCCTTTCACTTGAGTCTTTGTTTTCCTCATTTTGCTATCTTAGTAGGTCCTTCTACAACTTCCACTCCTTAACTTAGGCTTCTGGGTGTGTTACGGCCATACCGGAGTAAAGAATACACCAAGAGGCAGTCTCTTATGCAAAACGCAAGAAGAGTATTTAATTGACCAGCATGCTGGGGTCGCAGCGTCACAAATGTGAACGAGCGACCCTGAGTACAAATCGCATCAGCTTTTTATAGTCACCCAAAGGCTTTGTAGAATCTGTAGAACATATTTCACATGGGAACCCAGGGGACAGGGGAATCCCGTGAGCACAAAGTGTACAGGTGTAAGTACAGATAACATCAGCTATTGGCCAGATTTACAACAGGTAAGGGTCATTTTTACCATGCATTTCCTAAGGTTAAATAAAACCCTAAGTTCATCAGCTGGGTGCCTGTCAAGGTGAACAGGTTGGTCTGGGTCCTAGTTTCAGTGGGCCATTCCCCTAAGTTTACAAGGCCACATTCCGGTATTATCTCTTCCTGCCCCAGCATCACCATGTCTATTTAGTAAAGACAGGCCTCAACCCCTCCCCGAGTCAGGAATCCAGAAAGTAGGTCAAAAGTCAACCTGGCAAGGGTCAGAAGAGAAGGGGGGGGGGTCCTGCTTAGTTTTAATATTCCTTCAGGTGAAGCTGCCCATCGCCTTTGTATTTGGAAATGCATTGTCTCCTCCCAAACCACCCAAACAGCAGGGGGAGAGCGCGAACTCCGGAGTTGCAGTCTTCGCTCTTTTCGGGCTGTCTAAACTTGCCCCTTTATTTGTTGCAAGAGGTCTTGGCTCTGACTTGTTTCCTTTCAGATTATATTCTGGCGGCCAGCGTGCTTCTTTCTTGCTCACTTTCTAGAATCTGGATTTTGCTTTTGTAGCAGAGGCTTGTGCATTTAGAGAAGACACTCCTTTCGCGGGATATCCACTCTGAGCCCAACATTCACTTTTTCAACAAATAATGAAATCTCACTGTACAAGATAAAGCGGTCACTGCTCTGCTGCATTTCGGTATGGAAAAGCAATGGCCTGCCCTGATCGCTGAGGCTCGGAGTAACTGACCTTGGCAGGAGGGCCCTGGCAGGTACCGTCTGCTGCCAGACCCACCTTTAGTCCTACAGCAGCACCTAGGACGCCAGGGGACAAGCCCTGAGGTGGTCAAGAAGAGCTCAAGGAATGAAAGTGTCTTGGGAAAGGTTGCGCGGGGGACACAAATTCGGTAGGACACACGCTTTTCTCTAATCATTCAAGACTCGGTAACAGGACAGCAAAACTCGCCTCATGGGAATGAATGCTCTTACTTATCACAGTGGTGTGAACGCGGACATTGAGTTTGTCTTGCCTGTAGCATGTAAAAAATCCACTGAGCGGAGCAACACACCCCTGTCATTTCCTCCGCGGCTGAGAGCACGGAGGACTGGTAACTACCGGACTTCCGCCTGGCCACTCCCGGACTTCCGCCTGGCCCCGGAGATTGCGCATGCGCACAAGCCTCGGTCCAGTAAACTCGGGCAGCTCAGAGCCGTGGCGCGCGTGCACACCCAGCTCTTCCACTCTTGCTGCACCACTCCGCCAAGCCCTTCCCTCCACTCTCTGTCAAGCAGCACCTCCGAGTCATGCGACCCTGGTCACCCTTTTTGCACAGCGGCAAAAGACGTGCTGGGCTCCTGTTCGGCCGACTTCTCAGGGCTTTGACAGGGTGGCCGGAAGCGGAACGGCCCTCGCGGACACAGCACGGACTACAATCCCCACAATGCCTCTGGCGTACTCAACTTCCGCCGGCACCTGTGCTCGGGCTCCCGGAGGTGCGGTGGTACCACTAATCAAGGTACAGCCGGGCACTTTTACTGGTGTGCACTCGCTAATGAATGAAATTTTATTTTGGTGTTTATTGTTCTAGGAACGGGAAGAAAATGATGTTTTTGGTTGTTCTAATATGCACTTCCTCGTCTTTGCTGATATTTTTTTAAAAAGTTATTAATATAAAGAGAACAGAATTCATTTCGTTCATAGATAAATTTCTAAGAATTCATACTGTTAATTTCCTTCTTTTTCTCTTATACTCAGATTTATGTATACGCTATATACTCAAATGTGTTCGTTTCCTTTTTATTCTATGAATTAAAAACCAAATAATATTCTGATTTTTTTACTTGTTAAAATATTTGTTCTCCTGTTATTGTGTTAATACTTGGAGGATATGGTTCTAAGACACCTCTACCCGTGGATGCTTGAAAGTGGATAGTACTAAACGCTGTATGCATTGTACTTCTTCCTATACGTACATACCATGATAGAGTTTTAATTATAAATTAAGCATAATAAAATGAACGACTACAATAAAAGGTGAATGTGGTATTGCTCCCTCTCTTTCAGAACACCTTATTGTACTGTACTCACCACCTTCTTGCGATAGTGTGAGATGAAATGTGGGGCACTTTTGGCATATATGAGTGGTAGCATCACTACTCTTACCCATTGGACCTTTATTAAATGAAGTAAGAGTGATCTGATCCCAAGATTTGTCAGTTAATCTGATCAGGCGGCTAACTTTGCAGCACCGTTTTAATTGAATATCACTTTTGCAACATCATGATGTTCAAAGTTGAATCATTGTAAGTCGAGGACAGTCTACATATAAAAGAAATAAACCCATGAACTCTAGGTTACCTGTTTATCAAGGAAATATAGAATATTCAGAGATGTGACAATATCCTTTGCCATAAAGGACATCTCAATGAATTTCAAAGTCTGAAATCACAGAGAGTGTATCATTTGGCAACAGGAAAACGAGGTGGAAGTCAATAACAAAGAAATGGTCATATAAACTATACTGACAGCTCAATGTCACTCCTGGGTCAAATGGGGAACCAAGAAGACACTTCAGAGTATATTTAATTGAACACCATGGACTCCACTGCACTTCAGAAGTTGTCTCAGTTGAGAGAAGATATGTTGATGTTGCTGTGCATTATTAGGGGAAAAAAAGGCTGATGAGTAATGAGGGCAGCGAATGGATGTCAGTTATCTGACAGCTTCAAAAAATATAAAAGAAAATAATGATAAATGGTCATCGTGGGCCTATATTCTATCTAAGAACATGGCCAAAAATATAATTTCCACTATAATTCTGAGCATATAAAAAAATCCTGTTAGACTTGGGTATGGGGTATGGGGAAGCAAAAAAAAAAAAAAAAATGCCAGTCTTTAAAAGGCATTATTTTGTATAAAGAAAAGGCTAAAAATAAGGAAGTGTTATTTGGAAATTTGTACTGGGAAACCTATAAATAAAAAAGGGACATCTTAGCCTACTAAGAAACAAATGAAATGATTGGAGAATCCTCCAACATCTCTAATCCCTGGAAACAAATCCACTATCTATCTGTAATTTGCTATACTGACAATAGAGGGAGATATTGCACCAGGAACTGTATGAACCAGAAACAAACAAAAAGGAAAAGACATTCAATTTGACTCAGAGAGCAAAACCCACATGTTTGCTAAAATGAAATGACAGAGCAAGCGTAACAATGTATAGACAAAGACCTACCAGAAAACAAATCCACTATCTATCCATAATTAGGAAAATGAAAACAACAAATAAACAGGGTGGCAATTCCTATGTTAAATAAAATTACCCCAAACCATTAAGAAATATAAAGATGCTGTTTTATTTAATGTTAAATCCTAATCCACAGTGAACATGCAACACTTATGAATATCTGTATAAAAGTCACAGTGAATAGGAACTATAGATGAACTGAAAAATAGAAGACACACGTCACAGAGTACCTTATTTTATTAAAAGTCAACTTATTATTTAAGATGCAGAGAGTGAGTGACACAGAAAGAGAACAGAGAAGACAGAGAAAGGGGGCATGCTCTGATCAACATTGACTCCCCAAATGCCCAAAATAGCTGGGAGGGACAATGCTTCAAGCTGGGAACTCCATCCAGGTTTCCCACATGGGTGGAACCCAAATACTTTGGCCATTACCCCTGCTATCCAGAGTCCACATTAGCAAGAAGCTGGAGCTAGTAGCTAAAGCCAGAAATCAAACCCAGGCACTCTGATGTTGAATGCTGAATCCTAACTGGTGTGTCCACAACTGGGTCAAATGCCCACCCCCATAGAACACTTTAAAATATTATCCTCAGTACAAGACAAATCCAGTGGATAGAAATAAGAGTGTAGGATAAGGAAATGTTTTTAAAATAAAATAATAAAAACAGTAATAAAACCTGAGTGTTATGAAATCAGCAAGGAAAATCTTAACAGATATGAAATGTTCTCCATATATCCTTGTAAAGTACATTTTGTACTTTTATATCATATTGCCATTTTTGCCACAGAGACAGTAGAAGTAAGTTCTGTAAAGCAGAAATATTACAAAAGCACTTTTTGGTAACTAGCAATGAAATTAGAAATTATCGAAGTCATAAAACACAAAGACTTTTCACATGGATTTTTTTTTTAAAAAAATCGTTGACAAAGGAATGACAAGAGAAGCACAAAAGACCAAAAATTATAATTAAGATATTATAGATCAGAATCTAAGAGTCCATTTAATGTAGAAATCAGAAGATAACCTTCAACACTAAGCACATTTATCATTGAACAAGAATTTGAAGATACTACCATACTTCCATCAACAGAAGGAGCAATTTTCAAGTTATTGTGTATGGCCAGCAGAACACTGAAAGCAAACACAATATCCTTTGTGCATATAAATGAAAAATTCCATAACAAAATATTGGCAAATCAAATGCAGCGGTGTTTGAACAGGTAGTTCCCAATGAAGCTGCGGACCTCACGCTTAAATTTACTGACTGTCTTCTAATTGTTTGCCTCCACTTTTGCCTCAAGTACCTAGGTTGTGGACTTGAAAGGTTCTGCTAATTCTCCCCAGGATCTATCTCAATCAGATCTTTCCAATTTCTGTAGACATGAAGGTAAGTTAGATCAGACTAGATTTATTGGAATAGGCCAACTGGGTACAGATTCTGAATCTGAAAAGTTTTTGTTTGGCTGAAATATGAACCCAAGGGTGGTGGACAAGAAGTTGAAATGCTAAAGTGTCTTGGAAGACTGTTGAAGAAGGTATATAATGGCTGTGGGATGTTCAAATGATACAGTGGGTTTATCACATAAGATCTGCTCACCCAGCAGGGGAAAATCCAGAGGATATACTTTTCATCACAGCTGTGAGAATTAAATATGTAAGAGCTCTGGGTTGTTTACAGGTTGGAAATTTCAGAAACTTGCTGATATCAAATTAAGATCTGTAAATACAATAATGCACCAAGGGGCAACACTGGATTGGCAAAGATAAAGCAGATATATTCCTCCTAGTGAACAGTGGGATCAAGGCAGTGATCAGAATAGGCTGGCTCACAAAGACCTGAGGAGTTTGCTGGTTATCATGCTGTTCCTAGCAAAGGAATAGATGACTAGTTCACTCTGATTTTACTTTCTCTGTATAGTAAGAAATATCCAGGTCTGGTGAATAGAATACTGAAGTGAATAATAAGAGTTATGGTCCCACAGTCAGTTCTCAATTTTGAACCAGTTTATAGACCCAGAGTCCCTAGAATTAAGAGGGAAAGGTACTCTTGAGGAAAGGCCAAAAACATGTCAATATTTTCAATACTGATCTTTCTCCTTGCCTGCCCCAAAGATACCCAAAGACCTTTACCATAGGGACTACCAGTGGGAAAACAGATATAATCAGTCTTTTGGGCTATTACTGGCTCTTATCTGACACTAATTCCAGAGGACCCCAAACTGTATTTCATCAGTCTGAGTAGGAGTTTTTTTAGGTCGGGTGACCAATGGCATTTTAGCACAGATCTGTCTCACAATATAAGCTTGGTGGCTCCCTGAACCCAAACTTCTCATTTCATCAATTATGGGAGGCATAATTGGCATAGACAGCATCATCAGCTAGAAGAATCCTCAAATCAGGTTTGTTTCCTGTGGAATGAGGGCTGTTATGTCAGGTAAGGCCACTTGCAGGCCCCTAGCACTACCTCTACCTACAAAAATAATTAGGCAACAACAATAATACATTCCTGGAAGGACTGTAGAAATTAGTGCTATCACCAATGTGAGATGTGAGGAGTGCCACCACGTTCTTATTCAAGGCACCAACTTGGCCAGTGCAGAGATACATACTTGGAGATCATGGGGAATGATGGTGGATCACTGAAAATTACTCAGGTACTGATTCTTGTTGCAGTTGCTGTTCCATGTGTAGTTTTGTTGCTGGAATAAATTAGTGATTCCCTGGAACCAGGTATGTAGCTATTGATCTGGAAATGCCATTTATTTCCTGTATACCTATTAGTAAAGACCGTGCTAAGCACTTTGATTCGAGCTACCTGGACTAACAACACATTTCATTGTCCAATTCCATGGATTCATCAATAATCCAGCCAGTGGTTGATCACCTGTCCCTTCCCAAGCATACTGTACTACTACAGTATTTGGGAGATGCTTTGCTGCTTAAACCTGGGAAGCAGAATTAGCAATTACTGTACAATGTAAGTTCATACCAGAGGGTGGGAAACAAATCTCAACAATATCTTCTGGCTTTCTATCTAATTAGCATATCTAGTGAGCCACTGGATTGGAGTATGTTAAGCTAACCCTTCTAAAGTGAGGGAACTGTTGCATCTGGCCCTCCCGCCACAAAGGAGGTATAATACTTTGGATTTTGAAAATGGCATATACAAGGAAATGTAAAAATGTGTAGAGAGATGGTATTAAAAGAGAAGTTTATTTTGGCACAAACAGTGAAACCCATGCATGTTTTAATAATGTAGTTTATTATTTTCAGTAATATACATTATCTGTGGGCTTCTTGAAGACTCTTCATATGTGCAAATCCACCAGGTGGCCCAAGTGACCTAAAAAGCTATTAGTTTTCTGAGTGTGACACAGGACAAGCATAGGGTCTGTAATAGGTCAAGGCTGTGATATTTATAGTACCTTCAGCCATGAGATTTCTCAGATGAACTAATTTTTTGCCAATTTAAATAGATTAAAAACCTTGCCATATTTTCCTCTTAATTGATTACCAAGTGACCGATGTGGTTACTTTTCTATGATTAATGTTTGTGTCTCTTATCGTCCTAATTTATGCTGAGTTGTTTTTCTTGTTGTTTTATAGGATATTTTATGTCCTTTGATAGTATGAGGCAAGAAACAATGCTTTTATCATATTCTTTTAAAAAAAGATTTATTTATTTGAAAGAGTTAGAGAAACACATACACACACACACACAGAGAGAGAGAGAGAGAGAGAGAGAGAGAGAGAGAGAGGTCTTTTATACACTGATTAATTCCCTAATTGCCTCAATGGCAGAGCTGAGCCAATCCGAAGCCAGGAGCTAGGAGCTTCTTCTGGGTCTCCCACATGAGTGCAGGGGCCCAAGGACTTAGGCTATCTTCCGCTGCTTTTCCAGGCACATTAGCAGAGAGCTGGATTGGAAGTGGAGCAGCCAGGACTCAAACCGGTGCCTATATGGAAGGCTGGCACTGCAGACTGGGCCTTTAACCCGCTGTACCACAGCACTGCCCCCTTTACTCATGCTATTAATCAAGTTTCTGATCACCCCTATTTCTCTTTCTTCTTCAGCATTAATTTGTGATAATTTTGTCATAGTTGAGATTTCCATAAATATTCAGACCTGTTATGTGGTTTTATTACAATGCTGAACTTAACTTATACCTATTAGGAGTTGAATAGGGCTTGGCTCCCCAAACTCATGTGAATGTTTAAGCCCCAAAATCTAAATTAACAGTTAATGGATTAATGTTAATGGGAGATGGACTGGGGTAGAGACTTGATCTAACTATGGCATGTGGGAGGAAGGCCTGGTAGGAGGTCTTTAGGTCATTAAGGAGTTCCCTCAGAAGGTAGTTTTTATGAGAGGGTTATTTAGCCCACATTTTGTTTAGTTTCTCTCCTTGATTATGGGCTCATTATGTGACCATTCCTCTGTACTGGCTACACCAGATTAATATGGCTGCCTGATCCTGAACTATGAACCTCCAAGCTATAAGCTGAAATAAATGTTTTCCTTCTCCTGCTCCTGCCAGGTTTTTCAGTTAAAGTAACGGAAAGGTGACTAGGGTGCTGTGGGTAGTTCAGCAGGCTAGGGAGCATCGGGTGTTGCAGCAGGCTATGCCTCCACTTGCAACACAGGCATCCCATTTCAGAGCACAGGTTCGAGTCCTGGCTCTCTGCTAATGATCCTGGAAAAGCAGTGAAGATGGCCCAAGTATTTGGACCACTGTCACTCATGTGGGAGACCAGAATGGAGTTCCTGGCTCCTGGCTTGAGCCTAGCCCAATACTGGCTGTTGCAATCTTTTGGGAGTGAATCAGCATGTGGAAGATCTCTTTCTCTGACACCTTCTCTTTCTGTTGTTAAGAAATATTAAATACAGAAAAGATAAATAATACAAGATCTGAATCAATTAAAGTGTATTAATTTTATTTTTATAATGAATTGTGGGATCTGATAGGATAGACTCGAACTTTATCTGCTTTTGGGAAGATCCCCCCACCCACCTTGTCTTTTATTCATGTCTTCTTAGGATCAACATATGAAGTATCTCACTGTGAGGATTTAATGAGATTTCATTGACTCCATAAATCATTCTGTGAATTGTTCACAATCAATCATACTTTACTTATCTGACCCCATATTAGTCTGCTAGGCCTTCCATTACATGCCACAAATTGAACGATTTAAACAACATATTTTCTTAATCCTCAAGGCTAGAATTTCAATATAAAGACACTGCTAGGCGTGGGATCTCCTGAGATCTCTCTCTGGCTTGCTGGTGGCTGCCTCTTTGCTGGGTTCTCATATGGCCTTTCCTCTGTACATCCCTGCTATCCCTTTCTGTTCTCGTGAGGATTCTAATCATGTTGGATTAGGGCCCATATTTTTGAGCTCATCTGTATCTCAGTTACCCCCTTAAAACCATATTTCCAAAATGCAGTCACACTGGGGGTTAGGGATTTGGCATTTGAATTTTAAGGGGGGGGGATTTAATCCAGAAAAAACCCTTCAGTTGCTTCTAATGTCTTAATTAAGCTTGTCAAAAGGAAATACAGTAATCTTAACTTTCCTCATCTCTCATAGAAGGTTGCTAGGATTTCACAGGGCCTTATGTTGCCAGCCGAGGGTTAAATTTGGATCACCCTTGTACCAGTTGCTTTAAACTATCTCTCCATGTGGTTATGACCTACATGGGACGCATTATTTTATTATTCCTTTTATGTGAAACAAGTAGATGTGCAAAGAAATTTTTTTTAAAGATTTATTTATTTATTTGAAAGTCAGAATTACACACAGAGGAAAGGAGATGGAGAGGGAGAGGCAGAGAGAGAGAGAGAGAGGTCTTCCATTCACTGGTTCACTCCCCAACTGGCCACAATGGCTGCACATGTGCCAACCCAAAGCCAGGAGCCAGGAATCTCTTGTGGGTCTCCCGTGTGGGTGCAGGGACCCAAGGACTTGGGCCATCTTCTACTGCTTTCCCAGGCCATAACAGAGAGCTGGATCGGAAGTGGAGCAGCTGGGACTTAAGCCGGCATCCATATGGGATGCCTGCACTGTAGGCAGCAGTTTTACCCACTAGGACACAGCACCTGCCCTAAGAATAAGTTTTTTAAATGTATATTGATGTTAAATGAACAGCACCTGTCTTTTCTTCCTACCCTGCACTCTACCAGAAGCTTTTATATATTTCAAAGATTTTTAAATTTTATTAGAGAGAGAGAGAGAGTTACAGAGAGAGGGAGACACAGAGAGAAAGGCCTTCCATCCACTGGTTCACTCCTCAAATGGCAGTAATGGCCAGAGCTGGGCTGATCTGAAGCCAGGATTCAGAAGCTTCTTCCTAGTCTCCATGTGGTTGTAGGGGCCCAAACACTCTGGCCACCTTCTACTACTTTCCCAGGCCAAAGCAGAGAGCTGAATTAGAAAAGGAGCAGTTGGGACTAGATCCGGTGCCCATATGGGATGCTGGTGCTGCAGGCAGATGCTTAGCCCACTGCACCACAGGCCAGCCCATGTATATTTTTATTTTAATCATTGTAAAATAAAACAGCTGCGGCTCAATAGGCTAATTCTCCACCTGCTGCACCGGCACACCGGGTTCTAGTCCTGGTCGGGGTGCAAGATTCTGTCCCGGTTGCCCCTCTTCCAGTCCAGCTCTCTGCTGTGTCCCAGGAAGGCAGTGGAGGATGGCCCAAGTGCTTGGGCCCTGCACCCGCATGGGAGACCAGGAGGAAGCACCTGCTCCTGGCTTCGGATGAGCGCGGTGCGCCGGCCGCAGCGCGCAGGCCGCAGCAGCCATTGGAGGGTGAACCAACTGTAAAGGAAGACCTTTCTCTCTGTCTCTCTCTCTCTCTCTCACTGTCCACTCTACCTGTAAAAAAATACATATAACAACTACCTCTCATTACTTATTGAAAATAGTTCAAATTGGCTTGTACACGATGGTAATGTTTGGCACCTGATAAATGAAAATCCTCAGGTTTCTCTGGATCCATGTTTCGGATTAGATTATTAGGCTTATACTGTTTCACCATATGTTTGTCCTATGGGATGAAAAACAGTGAGTGGTCAGTGTTGAGTTATGTGACTGCTATTATGGCATAGACTTGGAATAGATATGTTTTTTTTGTAAATGGAAAGCAAAGTATTATTTACAGAATGAGAAAGAGAAATGCAACAGATGTAGGAAATGCTGCAAATATTTATATTTAATGCCAATATAAAATATAATGCCAATTTAAAAACCAATGCATATACAGATTCTGTTCAACTTAAAATGGGGTTATAATAATGACATCATGAGTTCAAAAAACACATTTCAAGGCATTTAATATAGAGAGCCTATCTAACATCACAGTTAAACAACGCAGCACACTATGGACTATTGGTTGTTTCTTCCTTGTGATTGTGAGGTTAACTGGGGACTGTGACTACTGTCATTGCCTAGGTCTTGTACAACATTGCTGGACTGCTAAAAGATCAAAACTCAAAATTATATGTTTCTACAGAATGCATTCACTTTCACACCATCAAATAGTTTAAAAATCATGGGACCACTTGGACTTATTTCTTTAAAGAGTGTAAAACTCTTCCCTCTGAGATATCATTAATTATCTCATTAACACATCTCCCAATACCCTGCAAAACCACAAAGAGGTGATTCCCATTATTTAATGTTCTGGAAAGTCTCTGGACCACTAAATGAGTGAATCCTGACTATTCTCTCCTAGGGGAAATACTGAGTTAGGTTCCTTTGAACCTCGATTCCCAACATTTTCATTAACCAAATATATATGGTTGACTTTTTAACCTTGAAGTAATGTCCTACAATGTTGTAACTCAAGCATGAATGAAATCTATCCAACATGCATTTCCCCATAAGGTACATTAGAGACGTCTTGCAGTTAAGAGCACTAACAGCACTTCAGTGCCACATTTGGGAGCCATTTTAAGCAGCAAAATCATCAACCAAAAGCACAAACAATACGAATACATGACATTAAATAGGCCATGAAAAGGACACCTGTTCACAGCATGAGTGCCCTAAGTGAGCAGAGCATCATCTCATATGACCTCAGCATGGAAGGAAAGTGCACGTCGAATTCATCAAATTTTTGCAACTCTGTGCATTTTTGGAAATTATTGTGAAATGTTGATGGTGTTAGTTTGAAGGTTACCAATCAATTTTAGCAAGTAGGCAAATTTTCAAATACAGAATCTGTGACTAATACAACTTCTGTACAGTTCAATTGGCCTTGAAAATGAGGAAGTCTAATCATATTTTATTAATTCTGTACCACTTGAAAAAGAATGATCAGTTTAGGTTCAAATATATTCTCTGTTAAATTTGACAAAACTTAACTTTAATATTTGCTTTATGTAACTTTTTTTTCCTGATGGTTTCTAATTACCTTTATTTTTTCTTACAGAAAAAAGACCACTGACCATTTTTCACTCAACCCTTAAATTCACCTAATATAGGCCCTGTATTTGTTCAAAGGCCTAAATGGAGCTGAGCATTTCCTAGACCCTCTGCACAGTTACCATCATGGGCTTTGTTTTTACACACCAGGTTGTTACAACGGTGGCAAACTCAGGGCAGTTCTGAAAGTTCCCATAACTACCTTCTCCCATGAGACTTTCCTACAGAATGGAGTTAAGACAGAAAAGGAAAAGTGGATTTCAAAGACAATTGAAACAATAAAAGGGCATGATGTTATAGGCTATAATTCTAGCATTTTATGATCAAGTTTTGCCCTGGCTCACTGTACAAATTCTGCTCTATTCCTGCTTTGTCTCAGTGACAAGAACATAAAAAATATCACATTTTCTTTCCCATAGTTACATTTCCAGCTATCATGTTAACATTGATCTGTCTTGCTGAGCCCCTCATATTTACTCCCTTATGCCTCAGCACAGTGATTTGTTCTGACAGAATTTATTTAGCAAAGCATACTGAAGCACATTTGATCTTTAATATAAAAAATCTGTATTATTTATTGAGCCTAATAAAACCTCTCCTATTGTAACAACACATTTCCTTCCAAATTAAATAGCCTATTATTGCTTATAATATAGATTGATGTAGCCATTAAAAATGTATGGAAGTTCCTAAAGAAATTAAAAACTGAATGAACATATGACCCAAGAATCCCTTTCCTGGTTATGCACACAAAGGAAAGGAAAGCACCAACTTGTACAGGTATCTGCCTTCCAGTGTTCATTGCAGATTCCATTAAAAGTAAGAAAATAATGTCACTTATCATAGTATGGATTGACCTAGAAGACATTATGCTGAGTGAAATAAGCCTGCAGAAAAGGACACCTGATCTCACTTGTATGTACAACCTACAAAAAATTGAACTCATGGAGGAAAACAGAATGGAGGCTACTAGGGACTGAGAGAGGGGCAAATAGGGAAGGGATGGTCAAAGGGCAAAGAGTTTCAGTGATACAAGAGGCATAATCTCTGCAGATCCTCTACACAGCAGTGTCTGTAGCTACCCATACCATATCGAATACTTGGAATTTGGTAAAAGAGTAGATCTTATGTTAAGTGCTTTTACCCAACTCATACACAAATAAGAATAATAAAATAGGTTAGTTGAAACTTTGAGAAGTGATTGATATTTCTATGGCTTTAATGATGGAGATGATTTTATGCAGGTATACTAATCTCCAAACTCACCAAATTATATACATTAAATAGGTACAGCATGGGGTAGCTATTTAAACCTAGCAGTTAACATGCCGGTTAAGGCACTGACATCTCAAATTAGTGCCTGCTTAGTGCTCCTGACTCCAACTTCCTGCTAATGCAGACCCTGGGAGGCAGCACTAATAGCCAAAGTAGTTGAATCCTTGTGACCCATGTGAGAAATCCAGATTGAATTCCAGTTTGATATTGGTAAGATACTTATGTCCCACATTGGAATGTCTGGTTCTACTCCTCAATCTCTGCTACCCACATGGGAGACCTGGATTGAGTACTCAGCTCCTGACCTCGTCTTGAGCAATGTAGAAATTTGGGGTGCAAACCAGTGCAGGACTCTCTCCCTCTATCATGTATAAATAAAAATATAAATTATTTTTAAACTGTTTACATGACTGCCATTGACTACTAAGTTCTCCATATTCAAAAACTACCAATATTCTCCTAATCATCAATGCCCACTTCCTGTTGGTCACTTATTCATGACATGAAGGAGTAAGTGGTCACACTGATTTTACTTCTTGGCTGCTCCTTTAGTAAAAGTTGATGGATTTTTAAAATTCTATATAAGATAAATAGGAATAACAAAGAGGTTATATTCTAAGAGAAAAAATGCTGAAGATAATACCTAGATTATTTAGAATAGACTAAATTTATATCTTGGTAATGCTCAAGATTAACACATAAATTATTTTTGCTGATGCCATGTTGATATATATCTGGTTAATCCCCGAGTCTGCTTTCTTCCACATGGCCACTTTACTGTGCAGACTTCTTTTTCTTGTGACTCCACCATTTCAGAATATAACCTCATCAGGGAATAAAAGGGACTGAAAGTTAAGTGAGGGCTTCTCTGTTTTAGCCACAAGCGAGTCTCCAGCTCATGGTGCACTGGTTAAACTCATTAGATGTCCCTGTCTAACTGGAGACTGAGCATTGTGATCCTCCGTGTGCCAGTGAAGCAGAATAAAACCAAATACTAATAGTTTCTACCATGGTATCAAAAGTCAAAGGTTTTATTTTGACTTTTCCAATTCTTTTGGAATGTAACAAAATACTATTTGACTTAGTGATTTTATTCTTGGAGACTTGGAAAATTATTCTGAAGAAACAATCCCCATTTCACCCCAAACAACAAAAGGTGCCTCCTTTGATCTCTCATAATAGCCTGGGCATTGATCTGCCACAGTTAATATTACAGTATTTTATCAGTACTTATTTCTGTTTCTGACCTTTTCTTTAATTTATGAGATCTCTAAGTTATCACAGAGATCATGTTTAGCATGAATCTGAAGCCATAAATATGAATAAAGCTAACGAACAGTTACAGTACTGATGTCTACAGTAGGAATCAACCACAAATACTAAAATTTCAATTCACACTTGTCATGACTTAACTATTTGAGGTTGTAAGAAAAATACTTTAGATGTAATGTTAGAAAATATCTTCAGTTGTGTAAGAAGATCACTAGGAGTTATAGACTAAAAGGAAGGATGATAACATACTGCGTTAGCTGGTTCATAGAACCAAGAATGGCCAATATGTGTCTGCAGGTTTGGATCAACTAGTGATAAAATTTAGAATTATTCTTGTTGCCCTTTCTTTTCTAGTGTATCCTGGCTAAGCGGGATGGGGAATGCATAGGTGTAGTGCGTATTGCCTCTACTATTTTCACTTCAGGTTCTGATTTGTAAGTCAGCCTCTCTATCAGCTCTTAGAGCTAGTCAACCTTAGGTATTTATAGCTTCCTTGGGGTTGTGACCTTGTCTTCCAATAGCTTAGATATTTCATTAAACCAGCCCAACCATTAGCAATCATGTGCTTCTTCTGGTTTGAGTATGGATATTATTAGTGTAGGAAATAAGCTCAAGACAAACTACCCACCAAGGAATGGACTCAGAAACATAAAAGAAGCAGAAAATGAGGCATTTATTGTTACCCAGTTTCAAGCGTGGTGACCTGCAGGTGGAAGCAGACACTGCTCTCAGAAATTTAGCTCTCTGTGGCTGACACTCTGGCATAGCATGTGGTGCCATTTCGAATCCCAGCTGCTCCACTTCCAATCCAGCTCTCTGCCACAGCCTGGGAAAGCACTGGAAGATGGCCTAAGTCCTTGGGCCCCTGCACCCACATGGGAGACCCAGAAGAAGCTCCTGGCTCCTGGCTTTGGATTGGACATCTGGGGAGTGAACCAGTGGATGGAAGACCTCTCTCTCTCTCTCTCTCTCTCTCTCTCTCTCTCTTTCTCTGTAACTCTACCTTTCAAATAAATAAAAAAAAGGAAATTTAGCTCCTTTTATCCCTACTATGCAGAGATCTTTTCCCCCAGTTTCCCATTGGCTGAAAAACTTTGGGAGGTGCACTCTAAACCTGACACAGTGCCTAAGGCAGGGTGGGGGTGGGTATTGTTGGGCAAATCTAGCACATGGGAATTGGGGAGAAAAGTTTTATTGTGGTCAGCAAAGCCAACACAATTCCAGGAACTGAGATGTGAGAGCATTGTTTAAATGGTGTCTGGTGGTTACAGATTACAGAATAGCCTGAACTTACCATTGCAAAGCTATCTCAGCAGTTGACCTATTTTGGAGTTCTTGCAACTCTCTATCCTATGTGCTACTGAGGCCTAGTATTTTGGCCACCCTAAGGTTAAGCTAGATCTTTTATTTCTCCTATTACTATTTGAAGACATCAGTAGATGCCTTCCTGTATAATATTGATCAAAACCTTTCTGGGATCCAGAAAAGACTAAACAGTTCAAAGAACCCAAGGTTCTGCAAAATTGATCATGTAAAGCATCATGCAATCAGAATCTGATTCCAATCTGTTCTACACTCAAATCAGTCTGTTTCTTCCCCTTTTATTATAAAAATATTCTATATACTCATGCATGTGAAACTGATCTAGAATGAGTCCAAGAGAATCCACTTGAAACATGTAAAGGTGATGTGATCCCAGTTACAAGGCACAAGTGAGAAGGAACAGAGATGAGAATGTATGTGGTTTCTAGAAAAACAGCGAACAGGCTAAAGTGAGTGAACCATACGGTTTGCACTTAATGCACATAAAGGTGTGCACATTCAGGCTTAAAAGGGAGATTGGATCACATCTTGAAACTTATCAGACATTAAGTTAGCAGAGTGTGCATCCACACAGTGGAGGAGATACTGCTCTTGTGCGGTTAGTTAGAATACAGGATCTTTAGTGAGCCCTTCCTGGGCCTTAATCTTGGCTCTATAACTCCCCATTTCCCATGTGGCTGTCCAAATGGCTCTGATTTTGTGAACTCACTGAATGAGTGAATATGATATCTGAACTGTGACGATTAGAGTTGATGAATCAACACAGTGTCTGGCACAGCCAAACACTGGTAATTGGCTAAAATTAGCATTCAAAATTACAGATAATGTATTGATAAAAGTAGGGTTTTAGGACGAATAATTTGGTGAATGAGATTGAAGCTAGGAAATTAAATTCATATATCAGTGTTATTATAAAGAAATAAGTTCTGGACTGAGATGGGATCTACTGAAGGGACAGACAGAATAAATCAACAATGTATGTGTGCTGCCCCAATGTCCAGCCTATGTAAGTGGGTAGATACTGAGCTGAGGAAGCAGATTAGTATTGAAGAGGAGACATAACTTCACACAGTTGGAGGTGGTGAGTCCAAAAACAGACGTGTTCCTGAGACATTGATCCATAAGGAAGGTTGATGTTTGTAGTCAGGGATTTTTCTTCTTAGTAGTTATATTGGAAATTAGAATGGTTAAGATCATGTCCCAACACATGTTTCTAATGGTCAGGAGACAAAACAAAAGAGCTCAAAAAAGGAACAGACATGCCTCAGAGATGATACTCGTATTTCAAGGACACAGTGGTACTTCTTGTCTCTAAAGTGGCCTTAGACCCAGCTATTGTTGGAATCGCTAGTCTTGCATGCCTAAAAACCATGTGGCCACCAGATGGCGCCCATGGTTCGCTATGTCCCTATTGCTTTCTTCAGAGGCGAGCTAAATTCAAAAGAAATTCGAGGCAGTTTACTGTCTATTTGAAGGCTCTTGAATGATCATTTATGTAGATTAGAAATGTAGAAAAAGGGTTAACAGTAGGTCAAACGTTCTCTTATTTTCTTGAAGCATAGAACAAGTATTTCAAAAAATGGCTGTCAGTCTTTTTGGAGTAATTATGTGGAGAAAATTAGTAATTAATTTATATTATTTTCTTGGGCCACTTTTTTCAGATCTACTCGTTGTATAGAAACTTCTTCATCCTCTTCCAGTGAAAATTATTATATTATTATTTTATTTCTAAAAAGTGTGAATTTCAGGAAAATTATCATTTAGACTTCTTTTTACAGCAAAATTAATTCAGCTTCATTGAATATCGTAATCACAGTCCAAACTACTTTTGTTCCCTCTCTTGACATCTAAAATGCCCTATATTAAGCACATCATTTGATCGCAACTATCTACATGTTTATTGGTTTATCCAAGAATATTTAGAGCGGAAACTCCATCTTTCCCTGAAGCCACTCTCTTTAGAGTATGATTTGTTTAATAAGTTCTAGAGAACTAATTACAATTATAAAACTTGAGAAACAACTCTTTTTTCATTAATAGATGTTATGTGTGAGAGAAGAACAGGAGAAGAGAGGAGGAAATGGGAGCGGTGGGGAGGGGAGTGGAGATAGTGCTGGTAAAGGAGTATGGAGTCACCATCTCCTCGTTGGTGGTGCCCTTGGGATTTCCTCATGATTACATACTTGTTGAACGTTTTATTAAAGTATAATAATATAAAAATGCACATATCATAAAGTGCCAGTTATATAAACATTGACATCACCCCAGATTCTGCTTTAATGTAAATGTGTGTCTTATAGAATATACTCTCATGGGTTTGGCTTTCTTTGATCAATGTTAAGTTTGTGCAGATCATTTTTCTGTTTCTTTAATATTTCTTTTTAAAATTTACCTGTTGATTTCAGAGGCAGAGAGAGATACAAACAAATACAGAGTCACAGAGAGAGAGGAGAGTGAGAAAAAGGAGAGAGAGAGAGAGAGAGAGAGAGAGGAGAGAACGAGAGCATGAATCAGCTCCCATCTACTGGTTTATTCTCCCAAATGCATACAATGGAGGGAGCTGAGCCAGACTAAAGCAGGAAGCCAAAAACTCAAATCAAGTATCGCACATGAGTGGTAGGACCCAATAACTAACCTGCCTCTCAGAGTGCACAATAGCCAGGAACTGCAACCGAGAATGGACCAGAACTTGAGACTAGGTACTTCAATATAGGATGCAGGTGTACAGCGTTTTAGTGGCCAGGCCAAGGGCTCACACAATGAGAAACATTCTTACTATGAGTACATATGTATAGTTCTTCCAATATCATAACTGTGTCATACTGTATTGTGTAAATGTCCCACAATTGCTGATCTATTTATTCATTCAAATATTAATGGACATTTGCGTAGCTTCAACTTTTGGAGCATTAAAAATAGTGCTGTTATGAACATTCTTGTACGATTTTTAATGGATGTATTTCTGCATTTTGCTGGGTATATAAACCAGGATAGAATTGCTGAGTCATGTATTTATTCAGTTTTAGATAATACTGCCAAGTACTTTTTTCAAAATGATGAAGTCTATTTATATCCCTACCAGCAAAGTTTAAGAGTTAGAGTTGCTTTAAGTTCTTGAAAACATTTGGTGTTTTTCTTCCTTTTCATTGCAGACATTCTGTTGTATATGGTGTGTGTGTGTGTGTGTGTGTGTGTGTGTGTGTGTGTAGTGGTTTTGTGCATTTCCTTGATAACTAATGGAGTACAGTATATTTTCATCAGTGTATAGACCTTTTTGAAACTTTACTTTTTAATAGTGTTCAATTATTTTAACCTTTTTACTGGGTTTTCTGCCTCTTTTTCTCACTTATTTATGTGTTACTTGGCATAAACTGAAAATAAATTTGCCAGGAATTATATATTTTAAATAATTTCTCCCAAACTATAGATTCTAATTTTACTCTTTAAGTGAAATCCATTGTTAAATTTAGGCTTTAAATTTTAATCTAGTCTGCATATCATTTTATCTTTGTAACTATTACTTTGTGTGTCTTATTTTAAAAGATTTTGCTTAATCCAAAGCCATGAAGATGTTCTCTTATCTTTATTTTCATATTTTAGTGTGTGCCATTCACATTAAAGTCTTCAATCTGTCCTCACAAGATTTCTGAGTGTGGTGTGGGTAGGGATTATGCTGTACTTTTTCAATAAGACTGTCCAGATGACCCAACAACAATCATTGATGAGACTACAATTTCCCAGTGAACTCTAGTGTCCTTGTTGTCATGACTCAGGTGATTGTCAATGTTTAGGTCTGTTTCTGGACTGTATTTCTTCCTTTGATTCATTTGTCTATTCTTTTATTCTTTAATAGACTTTATTAGTACATTAGATTTGGGGGGTCCCAGTAAATGCATGACAATTACTACAACACAATTCTCATCAATTCTCATGCTAATGCAATGTTAATATGAAGAGAACAGATTCTATGTAGTTCACAGATACAATTCCAAGAATAAAATAATAATGCTTATCTCTCTTTCTCTCTCTTTAATTTTCGAAATGGCATATCTTCAATTTACATTATAGTCAAGAGCTTCAAGCTCCACTAACTAAAGAGTTCAACAAGTAAAAAAGTAAAAAGGTCATAGTTCCACAGGATATAGGCAAGGCCTATAAATAATAATCAAATGAAAAGATGTCCATTTCACTCCTATACAGTACATTTTAAAATTATGGTATGTATCTATATATGTTAACTACCACAAATAACAGAAAACTTGGTATTTTTCTATTTGGATCTGACTTATTTCACTTAGCATAATGATCTCTAGCTGCATCCATTTTGTTGCAAATTATAGAATTTCATTCCATCGTCAATATGTATACCACATTTTCTTTATATAGTCATCACTTGATGGACATCTAGGTTGATTCAATATTTTAGCTATTGTGAATTGATCTGCCATAAACATGGGACTGTAGTTATCTATTTTATATGCCAATTTCATTTCCTTTAGATAACATTCCCAGGAGTGGGATACCTGAGTCATATTGTAGAACTATTTTTAGTTTTTGAAGAATCTCCATATTGGTTTCCATAATGGTTGAACCAGTTTACTTCCCCATCTTTTTCACCAGCATTTGTCATTTTTAATTTTTTTGTTATTTATTTTACTGTCTGATTAGTTTTAACAGATTCATTGTGACTTGTAGATACAATTCTAAGAACATAATGATATTCTCTTACTGCTTCCCTCCCTCCCTCTCTCTCCCTTCTACCCATCCTTCATTTTCCATTTCTTGTTTTAGCTTTTGAGATAAAATATTTTAAATATGCATATGGTAAAACGGCTTAATACTTTAATTTTTTATTTATTTTTTTGTTTTTTGACAGGCAGAGTGGACAGTGAGAGAGACAGAGAGAAAGGTCTTCCTTTGCCGTTGGTTCACCCTCCAATGGCCGCTGCGGCAGGTGTACTATACTGATCCGAAGCCAGGAACCAGGTGCTTCTCCTGGTCTCCCATGGAGTGCAGGGCCCAAGCACTTGGACCATCCTTCACTGCACTCCCTAGGCACAGCAGAGAGCTGGCCTGGAAGAGGGGCAACCGGGACAGAATCCGGTGCCCCGACCGGGACTAGAACCTGGTGTGCCAGTGCCGCAAGGCAGAGGATTAGCCTAGTGAGCCACTGCGCCGGCCCTAATTTTTTTAAATTTATTTGACAGGTAGAGTTACAGGCTGAGAGAGAGACAGAGAGAAATGTCTTCCTTCCATAGGTTCATGAGCCAAGTCTCCCGTGTGAGTAGTAGGGACTCAAGCACTTGGGCCATCCTCTACTGCTTTTCCCAGGCCATTATCAGGGAGATGGATTGGGACTGGAGCAGCCGGGGCACAAGCTGGCGCACATTTGAGAAGTCAGCATTGTAGCCTGCAACTTTACCCACTATGCAATAAAACTGACCCCTTGAATTCCCTTTCGTGCATCTCATCAATGTCCTCTTCTTCACGATCCAATACTAATGTACTATTGTGTTCCTTTGGGAAGTCATATTTCCTTCTTTGTTCATATTTCTTGTTTCTCTACATTTTTCCCCCTCATCTGGGCTATCATTTGTTGCTATCTCTCTAGGGAGTTGGATTTTTTTATTGAAGATTTTATTTCTGGAAAAATAAATTCTTGCCTCTCTGGGTCGGTGGAGTGCCTGAGACTTGTGCTGCAGCTCCAGTGGTGTTACTTGGTGAGACCAGGGAGCTCTGGGCAGCATTTGTGGGTAAGAGTACAGAGCAGCACTCAAGTCGGGCATGGTCAAGCACCTCTGGCTACAATCAGTAGAGGATGGGTTGTTGGAGCTGGCTAGTGTGTTCACAATCCCAGCCCTTCCCTGTGCCAAGGTGAACCAGTTCATTCATGGTGTAGAGTGAGCTCACTGTGCCTATACATCCACCTACCCAGGCACAAGTACCATCCAGAGCACCAATCCATTTTGTGATGTGTTCCTGAGCCCTCCATGTGATCCATTCCCAGTGCACAGGGAACTCTGAGTTTCTGCAGTCAGACCACCCACAGGAGCTCAGCCACAACCTAAGCCCCTCTCATTTCTATAGCCTGTAGCCAGAACTCTGACAGTCACAGAGCACAAGGAGTATGATCTTTGTCCTGCAAGCTGCCCCAGTCCTGGCATGAGCTTTTCGCCATTCTCTGAATCAGGATAGAGACAGCAACTGCTCTACCTCAGAAAATTGACACTGGTGCTTTGGTGTGGGTGGGCAGAGGGAAGCAACATGGTCTCCCTTCACTGAGTAAAGTAGTTTCACAGGCCCCCACCAGTTCCCAAGCCAAAGAGCAAGTGAGTGAGGACTGGAGTTCTGCGTCAGTCAAAGCCACTGGAGGCATTGTTCTGTGGCAGCCTCTTCACTTTGCTTGGGAAGATGGCACTCTCCAGCCAGATGCTGGTCATGACTAAGCAGGAGTCCCTGGTGGAACTCAGTTGGCAGCACTATGTCTGTTCTCTCTCCTTGCTGCTCCCAGGAGTCTCTGCTGTGTTGTGTCTGTTCTCCACTGCAGCATTTTACCAGCCACCTGGGAATGGGGCCCTTCCTTTGTTTTTCTGGTACCTGTCTGTTTTTGTCTCTTCTTGTACCACTGCCACACTATCTTGATTACTGCAGTTTCATGACAGATCATGACAGCTGACATTGTAAATCTTCTTGTTAGGCATTCTGCAAGAAGAATTGCCTTGGCCCTTATCCTTTTGCATTTCCATGAGAATTCTATAAACAATTTGTGAAAATCTGTCCCAAAATTGATTAGGACTGTGAAATCTACAAATTTATTGTGAAGCAACTGACACCATTACAATACTGAGACCTCAGTCAATGAAGATTGATGGTCCTTCATCTATTTGAGGCTTCTTTTAGCAACATGCTGTAGCTTTCAGTGTAGAAGTGTTACATATAAATTGCTACAATTTCACCTTATGTATTTGATATGTTTTATGCCTTTGTAAATGATGTCATTTTTTAAAAAAAAATCTCTTTTCAGAGCTGGTGCTGTTGTGCAGAGGGTTAAGCTGCTGCCTGTGAGGCCATCATCCAATATAAGCACAGATTGAGTCTGGGGATGGCAGCAGAAGATGTTCCAAGTGCTTGGGCCCCTGCTACCCACGTGGGAGGCTTGTATGGGGTTCCAGGCTCCTGGCTTCTGCCTGGCCCAGCCCTGACCATCGCAGCCACTTGAGGTACAAACCAGGGGATGGGATAGCTCTCTTACTCTCTCTGTCTCTGTCTCTCTCTATATATCTCTGTCTCTCTCTCTCTCTGTAACTGCCTCTGTTCAAATAATTAGATAAATTAAAAGAAAAAAATTTTCTATTTGCATGTCACTGGTATACAGAAATATAATCATGTTTTGTGTATTTGCTTTGACTCCAGTGACCTTGCTAATTCATTTTGTATTTTGTTATACAGTCAGGCCTGTCATCTGTGATATCTTTGTTTCCAACACACAGTCCTTTCATTTCTTTTTCTTCTTGTCCTGTACTTTCTAGGCCTTTCATTGCAATGTTTTATTCTTGTTCTCAAAGGGAAACTTTTAACAATTTATCACTAAGTATGATATTGTGATATTGTTAAGCATTTTTATTTTTCACGGTTGTTGAATTCAGAAAGTGCTTTTTGTAACTTAAGTTGTAAATTTTCTTTCTGGTAAACTATATTAATTGATGTTTTAATGTTACACTACTCTTGCCTTGATAGACTCAATACACTTGATGATAATAAAATATTATCCCATTATACATTTTCCAATATACACTTGACTATTTTGACTCCATTTCCAAATTTACATTTAGAATTTCTGAGTCTATACATGGAAATAATTAGGTTTTTTAAATATTATTTTATTTATTTTGAAAGAGTTACAGGGAAATAAAGAGACAGAGAGAAAGACACAGATATTTAATCCATTGGCTCACTCCTTTAGTGGCTGCAATGGTCAGGGATGGACAAGGCTACAAACCAGGAACTTGGAACTCATCTGGTCTCCCACATGGATAACAGGGGACCAAGTACTTGGGCCATCTTCCACTGCTTTCCCAAGGCACATTAGCAGAGAGCAGCTGGTGCATGTACCAGCGCTCATATGGGATGCTGGCGTCACAGGTGGAGGATTAACCCACCAAGCCACAATTCCAGTCCCACCAATAAAGTTTTGTTTTTAAGATTTATTTTTCTTTATTTTAAAGGCAAAGTTACAGAGAAAAAGAGAGGCAGAGAGAGAGAAAGAGAGAGAGAGAGATCCTCCATCTGCTGGTCTACTTCCCAAATATCTATAGCAGCCAGGGCAGGGCCAGATGGAAGCCAGGAGCTTTTCCCAGGTGTCCCACATGGGTTCAGGGGCCCATGCACCTTGTCCATCTTTCACTGAATGCCCAGGCCTTAGCAGGGTGCTGGATTGGAAGTACAGCAGCAGGGTCTTGAACCAGCACCAATATGGGTGCCAGTGTTGCAGGTTGGGCTTAACCACAACACATCTTCCCCATCCCTCCCCAACAGCAATATGTTTTTAATGTTCTTTTTGGTAAGGTTATTCTCTTGTTTTGGTATCAAATTGTACTGGCCTCATAAAATTAGCTTCAAAATCTTTCTTATTTTTCTATTTCTCCCCAAATTGTGTCCATTATTCAAGATATTTCTTTTGAAAATATCTGGAACAAACTCACTAATAAAGCCAATAAGATATGAAATTCCTTTGTGGAAAGGTTCTAAGGTAATGATTTTGATGTAATTGCTATATATTGTGTATGCAGGCTTGAATATATCCAGAACACTTTCTTTATCAATCCCTCCATCAGTGAGTACTTAGGTCGATTGCATATCTTGGCTGTGGTAGAAAATGCTACAGTGAACATAGATTGAAGATATCTCTTCAAGATAGATTGCATCTCAGACTTTATATTTTCCTTGATTCAGTCTCAATACTTCTTATCTTTTTAAGACTGTCTAATTCACCCAGGTGATCTATTGGGAAGGGGAGGGCACACCAAGTGCCAAGGGTTCTTTTAGAGTCTTTTGTATTTCTGTGAAGTCAGTTATGAGGTCATATTTTAATTCACAATTTCATTAATATAAGAATTTTCTCAGGCCTGGCATTGGGGCGTAACGTGTAAAGTGCTGCCTGCAACACCAGCATCCTATATGGGCACCTATTTGAGTCTCAGCTGCTCCACTTCAGACCCAGATCTCTGCTAATGTGCCTGGGACAGCAGCAGAAGATGGCCCAAGTTCTTGGGTCTCTGCTACCCTCCTGGGAAGACCCGGTAGCTTCTGGCTCCTGCCTTCAGTCTGGCCTAGCCCTGGCCATTGGGACCATTTGGGGAATGAACCAGCAGATGGAAGATCTCTCTCTCTGTCTCTCCCTCTATTTCTGCCTTTAAATTGAATAAAAAATTAAATTAAAGAATTTTCTTTTGTTCACTCTAGTTACATGTTCATCAATGTTGTTCATATTTTAAAACAATCAACTTTCAATGCCATTGATTATTATTATTCTCCTTTCTATTTCATGCATTCTGCTTAATTTTTAATATTTGCTTCTTTCCATTTACATTGATTTCATTTTTAAATAGTTTCATAGGTTGAAGCTTCTCATTGTTGATTCTTTCTTTTTCATACAGGCATTTACAACTGTAATTTTTCTCATAAGCACTCCATTACCTGTATCCCATTTATTTTGGCACATTATGTTTTCATTGTCTTATTCCCCAAATACTTAAGTTCCCTGTGATTTATTCTTTCAGCCACTATTTATGAACATACTGCTTAATTTTCACTTGTTTGTGAATGCTCCAAATTTCACTCTGTTATTGATTGCTGTTTCATTTGCTTGTGGTGGAAGAATATATTTGTGTAATTTAAGCACTTTGAAATTTATGGAGCTTTGTTTTGTGACCTAACCTGTGGTCTGTCCACATTTCTCACAGTTTAAAAAAGATGCATATTCTTGTGTTATTGGGCGAAACGTTCTTTTTAAAATTTAATTATTTATTTACATAAAGGGAACAGATTGCATGCTTTTCATTTATGCATTTTAAGATCATCATGATACTTCCTACCCTCCCTTGCTCCCTCTCTCCCTCCCATCATCCCTCCTCTTTCCTGTCTTATTTGTCTTTTAATTTTTGTGATGATATACTTTCAATATGCTTTATATGTATTTTAACTCCAGTTAGTTTATAATTTTCAATTGTTGATCTTAGATCCAGTTGGTTTTTATTCTTTTTGAGGCTGTGTCATTCTGTTCCTTCAATTGAATAATTTCAATTGACGTAGCTTCAAGTTAGTACTTTTTCTCCTGTCACTTCAAATCAACTGATTTCTTTAGTGAATTTTCTGTTTTAGTGACTGTATGATTATTATCATTAATTTTAGAATTTGTTTTGTGCAGTAATATTTATCTATTTAGTGATCTCTATATACTAGGTTCTCATATCTATAAGGTAGGTTCGCACATCTCTTTGTTGCACTTTAGGCAAGATTTCTTTTACTTTTATGAACACAGTAGAGTTAAAGTCTTTGTCTGTGAAGTCTAGTCTTTACTTTCTCAGGCACAGTCTCTCCCAACTGCACATTTCCCTTTGTAAGGACCATAATTTCCTGATTTCTGTAGTCCTGTACCTTTTGTTAAAAACTGTACAAATGCCCATCAACAGTAGGCTGGATAAAGAAATTATGGGACATGTACTCTATAGAATACTATACAGTAGTAAAAAACAATGGAATCTAGTCATTTGCAACAAAATGGAGGAATCTGAAAAAAAAAAAAAACATTCTGAGTGAAATAAGCCAGTCCCAAAGGGAAAAATATCATGTTTTCCCTGATCGGTGACAACTAACCAAACACCAAAAAGGAAACCTGTTGAAGTGAAATGGACACTATCAGAAACAGTGACTTGATCATCCCTTGTCCTGACTGTTGATGAACAACTTAATACTTTATCCTTTTTAGTATTTTTTTGTCCTACTTAATACTATTGGTTGAACTCTAATTAATACACAATTATTCTTAGGTGTTTAAATTTAACTGAAAAGTGATCTCTGTTAAATATAAGAGTGGGAATAAGAGAGGGAGGAGATCTACATTTTGGGACATGCTGAAGCTTATTTGCCCCAAATGACAGAGTTAGAAACATGCCAGGGGATTCCAATTCAATCCCATCAAGGTGTCATGTACCAATGCCATCTCACTAGTCCAAGTGATCAATTTCAGTTCACAATTGATCATAATGATAGGTCTAAGAGTCAAAGGGATCACATAAACAAGGATAGTGTCTGCTAATACTAACTGATAGAATTAAAAAGGGAGAGAACGATCCATCATGGGAAGCAGGATACACAGCAGATTCATAGAATGGCAGATGTCCTAAGTAGCACTCTGGCCTCAGAATCAGCCCTTAAGGCATTCGGATCTGGCTGAAGAGCCCATGAGAGTATTTTAGGCATGGGAAGCCAAGACACTCTGGCAAAAAAAGAGGACCTAAATGAAAGATCTCTCTGAGTGAGATCCCAGTGGAAAGATGGGCCATCAAAGAAGGAGGTACCTTTCTCTGAAGGGAGGAGAGAACTTCCACTTTGACTATGACCTTGTCTAAATAAGATCAGAGTCAGCAAACTCAGAAGGCTTCCATAGCCTTGGCAACTCATGACAAGAGCCTAGGGAGATTACTGATGCCATAAACAAGAGTGTTATGAAAGTGTTATTAAGTCAACAACAGGAGTCACTGTGCACTTACTCCTCATGTAGGATTATGTCCTTAATGTGTTTTTCAATGTGAATTAATGCTATAACTAATACTCAAACAGTTTTTTACACTTTATGTTTCTGTGTGGATGCAAACCTTTGAAATCTTTACTTAATATATACTAAATTGATCTTCTGTATATAAAGATAATTGAAAATGAATCTTGATGTGAATGGAATGGGAGAGGGAGTGGGAGATGGGAGGGTTGCGGGTGGGAGGGAAGTTATGGGGGGAAGCCATTGTAATCCATACTTTGGAAATTTATATTTATTAAATAAAAGTTTAAAAAAAGTGTACATTTTACACAAAAAATGAGCAGGTACAGAAATCAGATTCCACTGCTCAGAGTTTGCAATTGATAGTTGTTGTTGCTGAGTGACTTCCTTGGTGAGGCTGTCAGCTTTTTTCCCTTTTTCTATGCAGCCATTGCAGTCTTTGCCTGATTGTCTCAGTCACCAGATAATGAATGGATGGGAGTCCCGTAAATGCCCTCACACAGTGAGTATCACTTTGTAGAAAGGATCTTCCCCCACCCCACCAACATGTGTGTGTATGTGTATGTATGTATATGTATATGTGTATGTATGTATATGTATATGTGTGTGTGTGTGCAGGTTTAGGCACACTAAGAATGCACAGAAAGGGCATTTACAATTTTGCCTTCAATTCTTGCAAACTGAGAGCTTCTAACTCAGCCAGAAATGAGAGGTTATAGCCTCCAAAGATCTCTCGAGAAATCAAACTGTGCACAAATCCTGGGCAAGCACACAGCCTCACACATGGCCATGCCTTCCAAATTTTCAAGGTTGTGTCAGAGCTTTTCAAAATCCCTTAAAGACTTCTTGTTCCCAAGTTTTTAATTTTAAGGTTTGGGTTGCCACATAGTTGCCCCAGCAAATAGCAAGCTGTCTCCAGAGGCAGTGCTTTGCGTTTGCTCATTCTGATACCTCCAGCAGTTGTTGTGAGAGATAACATCATTACGTTTCAGGGCTACTGGGAAGGCAAGAAAGACATGGATGCCATAGGGCACGTTGACCTGTCTGTTAGTCTGATGTCCTTGCTGTCATTCAGTTGACTTTCTTAAATAAATGCTCTTTGAAGTATTTCAGGCCTTAAGTTATTTTCCAGAGTCCTGCAAATTTTGATTTTGATTAACCTTGTCACTGTGTTCGTTGCTTCGATGGGAAAGCAGATTTTTGGCAGTGTTCACTCCACCATTCTGCTTTGGTTTTCAGCTCATTCCCCTCATTTCCTCCTCTCTGGAGTTTCCTCTCTCAATTCCAAGCTGTTTTGACAGCAAGGAACTCTGACCTCTTTCTGCTTTGTCTACACTAATGTGACTCGGATTTCTGCTGGAACTCTGTTCCCTTGCACTCCGATACAGAGAATCCCTACAGGGGAAAACCAAGGTGATTATGTAGTTAACCTCATGTACTTTATTTTCCTAAGGTTATAGGCCCTCAATTACAGACTTATAACTTGCTTCCCAATGTCTCAGACAACTGTTTTATAGATTATATCTGGCTTTTATAGTTGTTTTTGGCAGGAGGGTTAGTGCAAAGTAATCTAATCTTTTACAGCTATCACCCTAGTTCCCCTTATATTTTCCTTTCTCATTTCTTTACAGGGAATTGATTGAATAGATATGGCAATCCAAACAAAAGGATATTTTACAGCCTCTATGGAAGAGAAATATTTGTATGTTCTTACAGAAAGCACTATCCAGAATAAATTATTAATTACAAGAAAAATACAAGGCGCGGTGCTCATTATGGTAATTATATCCCAATTACCCGTGATGGCCGAATGTTACCTTCTGGCCTCTGTTCTTGTGTTCTGCAATCCTCTTTTTTATTTTGGAACCAGTTCCAAGAAAACTTCCCTTAAAACTGTAACTTGTAGGCCAAGGCAGGTACTCTGGATGCATAAGCATATGCTGGAGAAGAAAGTCATTGCCTTAGTGAAGTTGGTAGGGGATCAAAAGCCTGGAGCAGAAGTTCTCAAACAGGAAACCTCTATACAATCTTAAATCATTGAGACTCTGAAAGAACTTTTGTTTTTATAGATTATAGCTATTAATGCTTGTCACAGGACAAATCAAAGCAGGGAAAACAGCTACTTATTTATTTTTCATACAAAAATAGAAACAACAAACCCACTACGTGTTAACATAAAGCTTTCTGGTAGAAGGGGAAATATATTTGTGCTATCACAGAAATGCTCTGAGCTGTGATACTCTGTATGTCATTAATTAGGCACATGTGCCTATTATGCAGTTGAAATGTGGATACATAAAATAATTAAATGTTTAATTTTATTTCACTTTAATTAAAAGTTAAATTTAGGGAACCATCCTTGTGGTATAGCAGCAAAGCCACTGCCCATGATGCTGGCATTCCTAAATGAGTGCCAGTGCATGTCCTGGATGCTCCATTTCCCATCCAGCTCCCTGCTGATGGCCTGAGAAAAGCAGCAGAAGATGGCCTAAGTGCTGGGGCCTCTGTCGCATATGTGGCTGCTATTCTGTAGGACTGATAATGCATAGTAGAAAGTTTTAACTAGAGAATGTAAAACAACTTTCCGACCTAAAATGATAATAGCTTGTATATTTGTATTTCTAATCATGAAAAATCACCAGTGATGTTAGGACAGTGACCAATGACCTCATCAAATGGTCAGGAAGAGGGCACTGGAAAATTGGACCACAAAAGGGATTGCCATATGGGACCTGTGGCCCTCTTAGAATTTAAAAGGTTCGTTAAAGTAGATATGTCAATGTCGATTTGAAAAACTCCACTGCAGGACAGAAGTAGCAAGTGGATAATCATGTGCACTTGCAGGAGATGCTCAGCCTGTCCATGAGACTGGACATGGGGCAGCTAAAGCAGTTTGGAGGTGAGTGGATGGTCAGCACACTCTTCGTGCACCTCTCAGATATAAATTGCCAATGTTTTGTTCTGTGTGCCAACCAAAAAGGCAGAATAGAGATGGCTATGGGGGATATTCCTCAAAAAGAAGACCCCCCACACAGCTCTCAATAGACTACATTGACCTGGTGCCAGCAGCCTTGGAGGCTTCAGTCCAGTTCTCATAGAAATAGACATTTAATCTGGATTGGGCTTTGCTTACCCAATGATAGATGTGAATGCTCAAAATACCACAAAATTGCTGTATCAGCTGGAATGCTAAGTTATATTTCTTCTTACAAAGGAAAACATTGTTATAGCCTGTAGTGTTAGAAATGAGTGATGGAGACATCATGTTGCATATCATCCTCAGAGTGGTGGCCTGATAAAGAATTGAAAAATGTGGAGTCTAAAACAGAAAAGATAGACATGTAGGGCCAGCTCTCATAGCTTCTTGGATATGTGTTCAGGTTGAACATTAGGGGGATATAAAAGAGTGTTCTCACTGGAGATATTCCTTTACTTTTCAGGAGAATGTGTGGAAGAGGGTATAATTACTGGTTTAATTATAGATTCATTACACACATCAAATTACCTACATTTTTTCTAACCTGATGAAGTAGTCTTGGTGTAAGGTTGGTAACTATGGGTGCCAGAAGCAGATATAATGCTTAAACAAGTAACTGTAACTATATCTTTAAATCTTTTAACCAGAATTTCTAAGTGCTTGGAAGGAAAAGATTGGCACCTTCACCCCATCTGGCAAAATTGAAATTGACAGGAAACTCAATTGGATTGCTTAGAGGTCAAGAAAGCTCACTAGTCCTGCTCTATGTAATCTTGCCTTGTGTGGGTAGGAACAAACGGAAGGAGGCCCTTGTCGGGCTGGTATTGTGGCCACCAGCACAGTGACTGAAACCAATACTTCTTTTAAAGATAGAGAGGTAAAATCAATGACAAATGGATAAAAGTAGAAATATTAACTGAGGAAAATGAATGAATAAAGAGGGTATACCATGGAAGAAATCTGATATTACATTGCTGCCTCAAGAGAGTCTCATAGCAAGAGAAGATATTATTTCCTGATTGATTTATAGCAGATGCTTGAAATGGTAAACCATATGTTTACCAAAAACATGACAAGCTCAAATGGAGTATTGCAAACCCATAGAGCATTGCCCTTGGAGGCACTTGGTACTTAAGATGTAATGATGAATTGGATCAATTTTTAATGATAGGGCAGAATTCTGGTAAAGTGCCAGTATTTCTTGACTCTTATTTTCCATAGTGTATCTATCACCATTTTAAGATACAACACCAACATAGCTGGTAGGATTCATACTACTGATAATGATAGTCAAATGTATTGGAAGAATGGCTCAAACCCTCCTCAGAATGTAATAACAATGGAAAATGGACTGAGGAAGATTTGGATTTACCATTACCTTAGTTTTTGTTCATAATATGCATTTCCATGAATGCTTTGAGGACCCCTCATATACCTGAATTACAAAAAATTTTGCAGCAAAATAAACTTACCCTTTAATTCCATTTCTCCATGAACTTTTTTTAAGTACCTAGATAGATAGATATTGATATAGATTTATGTGGAAATCAGAGAGAGAGAGAGAGAGAGAGAGAGAGAGAGAGAGAGAGAGATTTTCCTTGGCTGATCCACTCCTCCAACAGACCAGGACCAGGACAAAGCTGGACCAGGCCAAAGCTAGGAGCCATAATTTTCTTGCTGGTCTCCCATTGTGTGTGGCAGGGGTCTAAACCTCTGAGCCATCTTCTGCTTCTTTTCCCAGGCCATTTGTAGGGAACTGGATTGGAAGGGGAGCATCCAGGACACAAACCAATGCCCATGTGGTATGCCAAAATTTCAGGTAGTAGGTGTGCCTGCTGTACCACAATGCTGGCCCTGGACTATATCTAATTTTAAAACAGACTTTTGCATTCGATTCTTTAGTGTTCAACCATGATTCTCCATATTACATGCATGAGAGAACTTGACACCTCAGAGGAGCCATTTGGCCTGCTAAAACCCACACAGACAGCTCAAGAACTTAATCTAAAACGTCTGATTCAAAAGTACATAAACTTTTCATGGAAAGGGCAAGAATTAGATCTGTGTTTTCCCTGAGTCTTGAAGACATGACACCTGCTAGGGTAAACCTGTCTACTATTAAGGTTTGATAGAATCCACAATTTCAAAACATCCTCAAGGGCTAGGTATTTGACCTAGTGGTTAAAATGCCAGTTAGGGTGCCTGTGTCGCATATGAATATCTGATCTGAAGTCTTGACTCAGGCCACTGATTACAGCTTCCAGCTAATGTTGATCCTAGGGGCCTGTAGGTGATGGCTCAAGTACTTGGATTCCAGCCACCCATATGGGAGACCCGGACTGAGTTCTAGATCCCCTGCTTCAGCCTGGACCAGGTGCATTTACTAAAGGAATTCGGGGAGTGAACCAATAGATGGGAGTGCTCTTGCTCTCTCTTGCTCTTTCTATATGAGTGCAAGTGTATGTCTCTGAAATTAAAAATTTTAAGAATGCTTTGACACAGTTTCTCCCTAAATCTTCTCAGTTGCTTAGTTTCCCTTAGAAATTACTAAAGAGGGGCCGGCGCCATGGCTCAGTTGGTTAATCCTCCGCCTGTGGTGCCGACATCCCACATGGGTGCCGGGTTCTGGTCCCGGTGGCTCCTCTTCCAGTCCAGCTCTCTGCTGTGGCCCGGGAAGGCAGTGGATGATGGCCTAAGTTCTTGGGCTCCTGTACCCACGAGGGAGAACAGGAGGAAGCACCTGGCTCCTGGCTTCAGATCAGCACAGCTGTGGCCATAGCAGCCATTTAGGGGGTGAACCAATGGAAGGAAGACCTTTCTCTCTGTCTCTCTCTGTCTCACTGTCTAACTCTACTTGTCAAATAAAAAAATTACTAAGGAATGATGGGCATGATTTCACCTCTCTGTTTAATGTAGCTTCTGTTTGCTACATTTAATCCAGATTGAAATGGAATCTTCAGGGCCGGTGCTGTGGCATAGCGGGTAAAGCCACTGTCTGCAGTGCTGGCATCCCATATGGGCGCTGGTTTGAGTCCCGGATGCTCCACTTCCAATCCAGCTCTCTGCTATGGCCTAGGAAAGCAGTAGAAGATGCCCAAGTCCTTGGGCCCCTGCACCCATGTGGGAGACCCAGAAGAAGCTCCTGGCTCTTGGCTTCGGATCGGCACAGCTCTGGCAGTTGTGGCCAACTGGGGGAGTGAATCAGTGGATGGAAGACATCTCTCTCTCTCTCTCTCTCTCTCTCTCTCTATATATATATATATATATATATATATATATATATATTTCTCTGCCTCTCCTCTCTGTGTGTGACTTTCAAATAAAAATTAATTTTTTAAAAGAATCTTCTATTATAATCTTTAGTTTGTATAAACCCTGAGGCAATATTAACATTACCCAAATATATCCTCATATTCTCTACTCACAGTGAACACTTCATCCCTCATGTGTCTGAACTCTATAGCAAATGATACAAAGAGAGACTAGATCCTTGAATTTTTTTAAAATATAGAAACCCATCACATGGAAGATATTAAATATGTATTTTCCTACCCTGGCTAGAGGTAAGTTCGACAGTTTGACACCTTTTCTTGTATACAGTTTAATTTATCTGAAAAACAGCCTTATTGGTCATTACATGGTAGTAAATACAGGAGGTGGGGTAAAGATTGGTTATAATCTTAGAAGACATTAACATGAGCCTGATCCTGTGGATGTGATGCCTTCAACAAATTCCTTCACCATCTTCATTTTAGATCTTCTCACCCCTAGAGTGAGGGGGTGAGGGGAGCAGTAGTTAAATTCTCCCTTCATAATTTTTCTTTTTTTTTTTTTGACAGGCAGAGTGGACAGTGAGAGAGAGAGAGAGAGACAGAGAAAGGTCTTCCTTTGCCGTTGGTTCACCCTCCAATGGCCGCCAAGGCCGGCGCACCACACCTATCCGAAGACAGGAGCCAGGTGCTTCTCCTGGTCTCCCATGGGGTGCAGGGCCCAAGCACTTGGGCCATCCTCCACTGCACTCCAGGCCATAGCAGAGAGCTGGCCTGTAAGAGGGGCAACTGGGACAGTATCCGGCTCCCCGACTGGGACTAGAACCTGGTGTGCCGGCGCCACTAGGCGGAGGATTAGCCTATTGCGCCACGGCGCTGGCCCTGTCTTATTTTTTAGCATCATAAAGGATTCTTTTCCCTAACAGGTTTGTTGTGAGACTCTTTAAATACCATAAAATTGATCCATTTTAAGTGTATAGTTAAATGAGTCTTGGTAAATTTAGAGAACTGTGCAACCATCAATACAACCCAGCTTTAGAATACTCCCATCATCTCCAGATTTTCCTCTTGACATTTATACTCTCCGTGCCAGGCAGCCACCGATCCAATGTGCAGTTCTGAGGGTTCTTCTTTTTTTTTAAACAATTAAAAACACATGGGAGCATATAATCCTTTGCATTGACTTCTTCAATATAATGGAGTGGTTTTGAAATTCAGCCATGTGGCTGTGTTTAGTGTGTTCAAGTTATGCTCATTGTTTTACGTTTAAAAACTATTGTTGGTTATCCTGGAGATCAATCTAGATTTACAAATCTACAGGACTTCGCTGTCCACACTTTCCTTAGATTTCTGCAATTGTATCTGTCAAAGATTTGCCTATTTCAAAGACTCATATAGGACACAAAAATGTTTTGGGATAGGAAATATTCTTAAGGATAAGGTCAGCATTCTTATCCCAGAGGATCAACTGTATTCCATAGTCACAGAGCACAGAGTGCTTCTAATAGAACCAGCTCCACCTGTGTAAGTTCAAAGATGATTTCTTATGAAAAGATAACCTTATGATTCTTGTTTTTGATGTGTTTCTGCTTTTAACAAATTTTAAAGATTTTTTTATTCACTCAAAAGCAAGCCAGCAAGAGAGAGAAAGAATCTTCAATTGACTCACTCCCCAGTTATCCACATTAGCCAGAGCTAATCCAGATCAAAGCCAAAAGCCAGGAACCCAGAACTCAATTTGGGTGTCCCATGTGAGTGGCAGGCAAACAAGTACTTGAGTTATCACCTGCCATCTCCCACCATGTACGTTAGCTGGAGAATGGATCAGAAGTGGAGTAGCTATGACTTGAACCAGGCACTGTGATGTGGAATATGGGCATCCCAAGTAGTGACTGAAACACCATGAGAGCTGGGACATGTTTGTCTCCTGCTTTGGACATCAGAATGTCAGGCCTGCTGACCTTTGAACTGAAGGACTTACACCAGCATCCCCCTCTCCAGGTACTTAGGCTTTTGGCCTCATCCTGGGTTTACACATTCATCTTCCTTGGTTCTGAGGTCTCAGACTTGGACTGAGCAAGCCATGCTACTGGCATCCCAGGGAATCAAGCCTGCAGACAACCTACCATAACATTGTAAGCCACACCCTCTAATAGATCGCCTTTCACATACCTATATTCATATCCTAGTGACTTGGTCTCTCTTGAGAACTTTGAATAGTACAGGGGGTGATGGTGATGGTGATGGTATCATCAAGACAAAAGAGTTTTCATCCTTTATGGAAGAAGGAGAAGAATGGGCATGTGTATATGTGAAACAGGAAACAACAGTATAAGGCTTGGACAGCAGGTGGAAGCAGAGGGAGTGGAAGGCAGAGGTAGAAAAGAGAAAGGAGACTTAAGGCCTCTGTGCTCTTTCCCACCCTCCCCCAGATTATGGTCTGCACAGTTACCAGGAGTATGCAGTTTCCCTTATGCAAAAAAAAAAAAAAAACAGGAAAAAGAGCAAACTAAGAAATAACAATTATAACAATAAAAGTGGAAAACTACTCTGTACTGAAAAATAAATATGTGGTAGAGATATTGGTAGTTTAAATCCCTGGATGATTACCTCAAAATCTTGATGCATTTAAGCTAGGAAGAAGGGAGCCTGTTTTCACTCCAGCCAGGACATGCCCAGAAAGGACATGGCACCCACTTCTGCAGGCCTGCAGGTGAGCCTTCCTGGATCCTAATAATCAACCACATGAGTCTTTGTTTTTAATCTTCATTTATTATTATCTTAATTTTTATTTATGTCATTTAGTTTTTGTTTATTTGAAAGGCAGAGAGAAAGAGAGAGAGAGAGGACAGACAGAAAGAGGTCTTCCATCTGCTGGTTCACTCCCCAAATATTTGCAACAGCAATAGATGAGTTAGGCCAAAGCTAGAGTCCAGAACTCAATCCAAGTCTCCCAGGTGTGTGGCAGGGGACCAATCACTTGAGGCATCATCTGTTGCTTCCCAGGGTTATGTATTAACAGGAATCCAGAATCAGAGGTGGAGGTGGGACTTGAATCCAGGCACTCCAATGTAGTATATGGGCATCCCAAGTGGCCTCTTAGCCATTCTGTCAAATGCCGACCACTCTATTTTAAATGTGAGTACCAATCAGGAAAATCAACAATCTAAAAAATTAGAGCTAATAAACAGCGATCACCATTAGACATGAAAATTAGTACTGCCAGAATTCAATGGTGGAATTCAAAATGAAAAGCAAACAGGGTTGGCGCCATGGCTCAATAGGCTAATCCTCTGCCTTGTGGCGCCGGCACACCAGGTTCTAGTCCCAGTCGGGGCGCCGGATTCTGTCCCGGTTGCCCCTCTTCCAGGCCAGCTCTCTGCTGTGCCCAGGGAGTGCAGTGGAGGATGGCCCAAGTACTTGGGCCCTGCTCCCCATGGGAGACCAGGATAAGCACCTGGCTGCTGCCATCGGATCAGCTCGGTGTGCTGGCCGCAGCGCACCAGCCTTGGCGGCCATTGGAGGGTAAACCAACGGCAAAGGAAGACCTTTCTCTGTCTCTCTCTCTCTCTCACTGTCCACTCTGCCTGTCAAAAATTAAAAAAAAAAGAAAAGCAAACAAATATATACATATCTGCAAGAGATTCAATGACTATTTTACCTATAAAATCAGATGTGATGTTATAAAAAAGAGATCATAAGCACAGAATAAAAACCTTTTGGAAATTGTAAATGTCATTGTTGAAATAAAAATCAAATAAAGTACCTTAAATCATAGAGAGAATACATAAGTTAGAAAGATAAAGGAACATATAAAGAATCATCTACAAATTCTGACTCCCCACAATGTAAAGACGAGTTTGACCAACACTTTAGGAGTGTTGACCTTGGCAGACTGCACTCTGTCATTCTCTCCTCTGAGAACACAGAGCACATATGACACTGTGATAGACTATACAGTCAGCTGCTAACTGTTTCTTCAATCCCTGATACTCGGGCTGTGACAAGACTCCTCACTAATTTCTAAAGCCTCACCTGCCAACATGGAATCTCCTCTTACACTGGGGTACCCGCTCTGTATTGTGGTGGCCGGCCAGCTTCTCCCGAGGACCACTCCTAAAACGGCACACCTCAGATTTTAATTAAACTTTGCTTCCCACCAAAATCTGCTTCCATCCTAATTGAGCAAGAGAGGGTATAATAATAAGCGTGTGACTCACTGATTTGATAGTGAATATCTCGTCTGTAACATGTATGCCATGTGAGATTTATTCACATTTTCCTTCCTTTATTTAAGTGTTGTGAACCTAAGAAAATTTTTTTTGTTTGATAATAAACTGGATAACTAATTAAATCATTGTTGGATCATCCTCTTATTTCCATCATACACAACAGAGGCTGTGGAAGTAAAGAGATTATCAAAGACATAAAAATAATTTCTTTGCACAGCTGAAGAACAAATTTCCCAGCACTGACTGTCAGGGTGAATAAAATAAGGCTCATACTTCACTGCATCATGGAAAAATATTCAATGTCTCCAAATAAAAGGGCTATTGAAGACAATTCAAGAAAGCAAACAAGGTTACCAGGAGCAAAGCCAGAAGCACACAGGGTGATATTATTCAAAAGAAGCACTAGATACTAGAAGTTAGCACTATCAAAAATTACCCAAAAAGATCTTCCACCTCCTAGCTCAGTCACCATATTGTGTGACAGCTGGGGCCGGGCCAGGCAGAAGCCAAGAGCCCAGAGCTCCATCTGGGTCTCCCACACGAGTGGCAGGGGCCCAAGTATTTGGGCCATTTTCTGCTGCTTTCCCAGGCACATTAGTGGAGAGCTAGATTGGAAGTGGAATAGCTTGGGCTCAAACTGGTGCTCTAATATGTGATTTAGGCCTCACAGGTGGTGGCTTAACCAGCTGTGCCTCAATGCCAGCCCCTAGAATACTTCTGTGACCATAGAAAAGCATACTATGAAATAAATGATATTTTTAAAGTTTTATCCATTTTTTTACTTGAAAATCAGTGAGTAAAAAAGATTGAGACAGAGTCAGAGTGAGGGGAGATCTTCCATCCACCTCCATTTGAGCCCAATAGCCAAGCTAGAATTGTGCCAGACTGATGCCAGGATCAAGAAAATTCTTTTGGCTCTCCCACAAGGGTGGCAAGAATCCAAGCACTTGAACCATCATCTGCTGCTTACCAGGTGATTTGCAGGATGAATCAGAGCAGAGATGGGACTCAAACCCAGGCAATCCGACATGGAATGTAAGCATCACAACCTACTGCATCACGATATCCACTTCCCGGTAAGATTTTTGAATGAAATATTATTCCCTTATTTGGCAAAAAGTTTCCCGAAAGTTTACTGTATCATCATGATGTTCTAGATTCAGCCAATATATCCATCAAGAGAGAAAATAAAGCTAACAATAAAATAATTTACCTCTCCTTATGCCTGGAAATAAAGCTACTTGAGTGCAGAATACCCCCACCCTACTCAAAAGAGGAATAGAGCGCAATGAAAAGCATGGTGTTGCAGGTTGAATAACTGTCATCCCAAAGATGGTCTCACTGCAATCCCTGGCACCTGTGAGTGTTGTAGTATAAGACAAGGGAGGCTTTTCTGATGAGACTAAGTTCAGGATTTTGAGTTAAGGGGATTATCCTGGATTACCCAGGTGGGCGTAATGTGAGGGCAAAGTACCTCATAAGAGGCAGTAAGGAGACCATGTGAACAATAGGGAGTGTGACTCTGGAGCAGGAAGATGGGAGTAGTGTGGGAGGGGCTGTGAGCCAAGGACTGCTGACAGCCTTTGGGAGCCAGAGAGACAGAGAAATGGATTACCAGTCTCAGCCCCCTGCAGGAACCAGCCATGCCAGTGCCTTGACTTCAGCCCTGGTGAAACTGATCCAGAATAAATGGGTAATAAATTCATTTTGTTTTCTGCCACTTAATTTGTGGTAATTTCTCACAGCAGGAATAGGAAACTAAAGCAGTGGAAATAAAGCAGACAGTAGCTCTGACATGGCAGTGAAGACTTGGACGTCATGGTGTGGCAGCTGCCTGGCAAGTCTAGAAAAGGGAACACACCTGGAGTGGGAGGCAGAGGATTATGGTAGCATTGGCATCAAAGGAAATTGCAGGTTCTCTTGAACAGATATTAAAACTAAAATTTTGCATAATTTTGAGGGTATTGCTTCTTCTATTACCTGGAGATATATAAGGCAAATAATGAAACTATATTTAAGATAAAGCATTACAGAAAACCAGTGGTTGCTTATTCATTTAACTATTTTTATGTTTAAATTTTATTTATATAAGGTGAAATAATTTCATGTATTTCATATATACAGATCTGAAAGCATAATTATACTCCCCATCCTACCCTCTGCCCATGCTCCCACCCTCTCTCCTCCTTCCTATCTTATTTTTTCTTTTAATTTTTACAATTACATGTTTTCAGTTTATTTTTATTTTTATTTATTTATTTATTTATTTATTTTTTGTGACAGGCAGAGTGGACAGTGAGAGAGAGAGAGACAGAGAGAAAGGTCTTCCGTTGCCGTTGGTTCACCCTCCAATGGCTGCCGCAGATGGCGCGCTGCGGCCGGTGCACCACGCTCATCCGATGGCAGGAGCCAGGTGCTAGGTGCTTTTTCCTGGTCTCCCATGGGGTGCAGGGCCCAAGCACTTGGGCCATCCTCCACTGCACTCCGGGGCCACAGCAGAGGGCTGGCCTGGAAGAGGGGCAACCGGGACAGAATCCAGCGCCCCGACCGGGACTAGAACCCGCTGTGCCGGCGCCGCAAGCTTAACCCTCCACTAAATAAAGAATTCAACAAGTAGTAAATAGAAAAGCCACTGTTCCTCAAGAATATAGACAAGGACTATAAAAATAATGAAATCTCAAATGTCAATTTCCTTCATATACATTACATTTTCTTGTGCTCTGTAGATCAGTTACCAAAAATCAGGGAAAATGTATATTTGTCTTTTGGGTACTGGCTTATTTCACTGGCATGTGATTCTTTGTGTAAATAAAGAAAATCCATTTGGTCCAGATGTTTAGAACATACCCGGGGTCACGGCATTGCCCATACAAATGATATATGTTGTAAGACTGCTTAATTTGCAGTAAACTATTTTTGCAACATGTAAAATAAAGTGCAAGTGCTGTTTATTAGTTTTAAATTGTTAGAATCAACTGATAGGTGGAAAACTGGAGTTTAATTGGGATAACAGAAAACTATTGCTAAATTTGACCAATGGAACAGTGTGATAAAATAATTTGGAAGCCAGAAGAGGAAGTGGGGTGGTGGGTGCAAGGGAAGAAACAAATGTCTGCAATTGACATAGTGGAATAGCATTCCAAATTGATGGCACAAAACACAGATATGCATGTGTGTGATGACAGATGATTAGATACATACACATATGCATACATACATACATATGAGGAGTCCTCAAAACATTTGTGGGAAATGAATATTATGATAAGATTATACATAGATTTTAAATATTTTGCACCAAAGTAAACATGTCTTTAGATTCAATTTTTCATTAATTTTTTTGAAATACCCTTATATACATGCATACATGCATACAAATACTAAGGATCCTGGAAGGAGATAAGAGAAATAATGAGATAGACACAAAAAGGAAAATGACATTGGTCACAAATTTTCTCAAAAAATGAAATATATCAAACTTTATAATCAAGGGATTGTATGAATCCCATGATGGATAACAACAACAACAAAACTAGTGTATAAGATCACAATAAAACTTCTGAAAATTGAAGACAAGAACAAATCCATAAAAGTCACGAGAAGGAAAAAGACATAGCATCAAAGTGCAACAATAATAAACTTAAAATACAGCATAACCATGTGAATTTTTCACCAATCAGTATTATCTATTACAATTTACAGAATAAGAAAGAAAAAGACATAATAAAATACACAAAAATCTATTCAGTAATATTCAACAATTGTTGGTAATAAAACATTCCTACACAACCAGAAATAGATAGGAAGTTTCTAACCATGTTGGAGATATCTATGAAGAAACCTTCAGTCCATTATATAAACAATGATGAAATATCATGTTTTGTTTGAGGGAAGGGACAATACAGAATGACCATTATCACTAACAATATTTAACACTGTATTGAATAATTTGTCATATTGAAATGAAAGAGAAATAAAATATTAATTATAAAAATTAAGATGATAAGCATTCATTATTTGTAAATTATTTAAATAGAAAACAAAAAGAATCCATGAACAAATGATTTTTTTCTTCGAAGATTTGTTGACTTCAAGGTCAATATAACAAGTCAATTTTCTTTCTTTTTTTCTAAGATTTATTTATTTATTTGAAAGTCAGAGTTACACAGAGAGAGGAGAGGCAGAGAGAGGCCTTCCATTCGATGGTTCATTCCCCAACTGGCCACAACTACTGGAGCTGTGACGATCTGAAGCCAGGAGCTAGGAGTTTCTTCTAGGTCTCTCATGCAGCTGCAGGGATTCAAGGACTTGGGCTAATTTCCACTGCTTTCCCAGGCAATAGCAGAGAGCTGGATTGGCAAGAGAGCAGCCAGGTCTTGAACTGGCACCCATATGGGATGCCGGTGCTTCAGGCCAGGGCGTCAATCTGCTGCACCACAGCGCTGGCCACTTTATTTATTTTTTTGTAAGATTTACTTGCTTGAAAAGCAGAGTGATGGAGAGAGAAGGACACACACACACACACACACACACACACACACACGGCAGGAGGCGGGGAAGAGAGAGAGAGAGAGAGAGAGAGAGAGAGAGAGAGAGAGAGAGAGAGAGAGAGAATCTTTAACATGCTGGTTCACTTCCCAAATGGCTGCAACAGCCTGATCTGGGCCAGGCCAAAGCCAGGAGGCTGAACTCCCTCCTTGTCTCTTACCTGGGTGGCATCTCATTGAGTTTCCTTACAATCATTATCTTGAATTCTATACCTGTCATTTCATAGATTTCCTGCAGTTTAGCATTTAATGCTGGAGGATCACTGTGTTTTTTATGAGCTGTCATGCTGCTTTGGTTCTTCATGTCTCTGTGTCCCTACATTGACACCTGCCCAGATGGTGTATTCGCCCCTTCTTTTTTGTTGAGTAGGTTTTATTGAAAAAGACTCTGTGGTTTAGCTGGAATGCAGGGCATCACTTGGATTGTTGCTTTGGCTTTGGTTCCAGATAAGCCCAGGATTGTTTGAGAAGTTTCTTTTGCCTTATTTGATGTCAGCTGTGACTATAAGTGACACAGTAGTCTAGTCTGCTGCAGTTCATAGGGATATAAATGTGTATTTAAGATGAGTAAAGGTTTCCTTGGGTTTGTATCTTTGTCCTACAGAGAGTTTGGTGTTAGTCTCCCTGGCAAATATGATCACCAGGGGCTAAAGGGAGATAGTTGTGGTTGCCCCTTACCCTACTGGCAAGCCTGAGTGATGCCAGGGCTTGTGGCATCAATTGCTATGGTTCTAGGACTGTGTGATACAAATAGGCCATTCCTCAGGTCCTGCTTATAAACTCCAACTGCTTCTGTGGCTTATAATACCAACACTCCTAGTCTTAGGACTAGAAGATGTGAAGTGACCCCTGTTCCAGTCCTACTGGGTGACATCAAGGTATACCCCCTGTGGAGGGGTTTGATTCCATAGAGGTGAAATGCAGGTATATTCTTCCCTTTGTCCACTGGGTAGATTGCAGAGGCACCAAGAAACTTAGAAAGAATTGTTACAGTTCTGTGTGGCAGGGTATATTCGAGTCATTATCCAGATCTCCCAGTATGAGAGTAGAATTTTTTATGGGCTGCTTCTGGTGCTAGTCCCCGGCAGCTTAGGTGAATCCCACTGGCTCTCATAGTGTGTGAGCATAGCTGTGGGGCTAATACCCCAAACTCCCACAGTTGCAGGATGAAAAGGGCCTGTCCTGTGCCCCATATGTTGCCCTGACTCCGACTATGATGCTGGTAGGAATAGAATAGAGGTGCTCTGTGCAGGTTTTCACTGTCAAGTATGGCGCTCTGTGTACGTGGTGGAAGGAAGGAAGGGAAGCAATGCGGCTTCCCTACTCCAAGCCCAGCAGTTGCTCAGATCCCAATCAGCTCTCCAGGCTGAAGTAAAATTCAGTGGGTGACTGTGGAATTCCCTTAGTTATAACTGCATGCAGCAGAGCACATGGTGATTTCTTCCCTCCTTGAGGTGGTAAGATGGCAGCTCAAGGCCAGCAGCTGGCTGTCCCATGCAACTGGCTGCCGTGGTCTCTGTCTTCTCTCCTCTTGTACCATGGAGACTTCATTTTTCTCCACTTCTTTGTTTAAATTTACATCATCCAGACCCCTGGAAACATAGTCCTTCCTTTGTTCTTGTCATATTCCAGAGCAGCTTAAGTTAGTATGGCTACACCTTGCTCAGCCATCTTGGATCATTGACTAAGAGAATTTAATATCTGCTTAACTTCCCATTCAGCATAAAGGATAAAATTCGTATATTGCTGGTGGGAATGTAAATGGATCCATTCTTTGTAATATATGCACAATCCCTACTATATGTATAAGGGTATTTCCAAAAGATGATGGAAAGATACAATTAAAAGTTTTTTATTTTGTGGCAAAGTTTTGAATTGCATGCCAATTTTCCACATTCTGTATTTTCCATGACCTTTTTGAAGATTTCCTCATAAACACAATGGTAGGGAGCAGTATATTTATATCTATATTCCTGTATTTAGAAAATATCTATTCATGTATCTATAACCATAGAGATGTAATATCACCTTGTAACTTGGAGGTATGTACATGAAAGGAAAGTGCCTATGATTACCAGGTGGAATATACAATACTGTTTTCAAAATGTTATTCATAATAATCCAAAACTGGAAACAACCCGAATGTCCATTAGTAGATTTGATACAGTTATATGAACAACACGAAATACAACACCATAATAAAAAGTATTAATCTTTGCACATACAATACTGTGTGAATATCACAGGTATAAAATTGATCAAAGAAGGTAATATTTAAAATGTGTATCTTGTGTCTTTCCATTTGTATGAAATTCAAAGACAACATTACCTCTGCTAATGAGGATAAGGATAGTGGTTACCTTAAGCAATAGCGACGAGGAAGCACACAAAGGGTTGCTAGAAGTACTCTGCTGCTTGTTCCAGCTGATGACTACCAGTACATGCATCTCTACAAACTGATCAGGTTATACACTTCAGATTTGTGAACTCTGCTCTGTGTTGGGAACATTTTAAAAAGACAGAACATAGAAAGATGTACAAGAAAACTACACAGAAATTGGAAAAATATTACTAAAAAAAATTAAAGACCTAAATCGTTAGAGGAATTTACCATGGTCTGGAGTTGCAAGACACACTGTTGTAAAGATGTCAGTTCTCTCCAAGTTGATCTATAGATTCAATTAAATTGTCAGAATTCTAGCAGCATTTTGTAGAAATTTATAAGCTGAATCTTTTAAAGACATAAGGAAAATCAGAACATCTTTTACAAAGTTGGGGGACTTTTCCCACTAGATATCTAGTCTTATTTTAATGCTAGTATAATTAAGAAAGAATAATACTGGCATATGGAGAGACTAAAAGACTGAAGTAACAAAATTGTAAAAAGACACGTTCAAATTTCTGATCTATACATAATACATATATCAACAAATATAAATATACATATAAATTATATTTATATGTACATATGATATGTAATACATATATCAATAAATATAAATAAATATACATATAAATATACACACACACATAGACATCTCTTCACTACAGTGCAATGAGGGAAAAAAATTTTAAAAATTGCACTGGATCCATTGGATATCTCTGTAGAAAAAAAGGAAGTTCTCCAAAACATCACTTCATACTCTACACAGAAACCAATTTTATGTGTATTCTATAGCTAAACATGAAAGATAAAAAAATAAAACTGTCAGACGATAACAGAGAATAACACCTTCATATATAAACATTACACAAAAACATTATTCTGGAAGATGCTAATTTTGAATTGATGAAAATTAAGACTTTCTATAGCAACAAACACCATTAAGATGGTGAAATGACCACAACAATCCAGCCAATTAACATGCTCATCACCTCCCAAAGTTACAATTTTCCCCTTGGAACAAAAAAGCCAATCAAAGAGAGTTGTTGTTGTTGTTGTTGTTGTTGTTGTTGTTTTGACAGGCAGAGTGGACATTGAGAGAGAGAGACAAAGAGAAAGGTCTTCCTTTGCCGTTGGTTCACCCTCCAATGGCCGCCGAGGCCTGTGCACTGCACTGATCCGAAGGCAGGAGCCAGGTGCTTCTCCTGGTCTCCCATGGGTGTAGGGCCCAAGCACCTGGGCCATCCTCCACTGCACTCCCAGGCCACAGCTGAGAGCTGGCCTGGAAGAGGGGCAACCAGGACAGAATCCAGTGCCCTGACTGGGACTAGAACCCGGTGTGCGGAGGATTAGCCTATTGAGCTGCGGCGCTGGCCAATCACAGAGAGATTTATAAACCTTTCAAGCACCTAATAAAGAAAAGTTCACAAGCAAGTTGAAATCAAGTTAAATTTTAAGCATATGGAACTTTTTGCTTTGAATACACTAATTTAGCCATGGCAAATAAAGATATGCTGTCAGTAATTTTTTCACATGTAGTTCTACAAGCATCTTTTTTCTCTTATAATTAAAAGAGGCATTATGAAATAGTTTTCATGATAAAAAAAATGAAAGGTCCAACTCACAAATTATTAGAAAATATATGAAGTGAAGGTATCTTGTCATATTTGTATGAAAAACAGGCTTTGTTTTTCTCTGCTTAGTCACATAGGAACAATTATAAACAAAAAAATAATTATGACAATGACCATTTCAGTAAGTGAAACACTAACAGTTACTGAAAACATATTTAACACTAGGTATTTTACATAAGTTACTTATTTTACCTCTTTCCAAAGTCTAGTTTATTTTTATTTCCAGTTTGTTAGTGAGGAAACCAAAGCAGGGTAGATGAAGAGACTTGTCCAAAATCACAAAAAACGCTTCCATTTGAACCTGAATTCAACCCTGTTTCTGATTCCCACTGAAGGTCTTTCTGCTCTGAGACCCACCATGACTGCTTAATTGTGCCCTGCTTATTAAAGGAACCAGCACATCACACCCAATAGTGCTTTATCTTTCCTCCGCAATTCAAATTTGTCCCCAAATGAAGTGCTTAAATCTTAGAAGTTTGGAATTTGAAGCACAACAATTTCCCCATGTGGAAAGTTTATCGTCATGGGTGCCACATCTTTGCACATATAATCTTCATAGACCCATGAATATCATTAGGATTTATTTAAGTTTTACTAATATATATCTAATAAGCTTAAATGACATAAAACAGGGAAAATTCTAGCCAAAACTATTTTTATCAGTTTGTTTCCAATAGTGCCCACTGTGACAAGTGGTGACAAATGGTATTTGGAGACCACTGGGAAGTGGCATTAACTCAATCACAATCAAATCATTCCTGTAGGGACAGAGCATTTCTGTTGCAGTAAATCAAATTCAGTACACAAATATTTGTAGATGAAGATTGGCAGGAGGGCATTCACGGTAACAACATGCTATTGCACAGTCATTTTTCAAATACACTTGGATTTGTCTTCATCTTATAATATTGGGAACTGTGGGACTTCAACTAATCTAGAAGGTGGGTGACAGACTGTCACGGTCAGATACCTATTTACTCAACACACATATTTTATTTTTAAAAGTTAGATGATAACACAATACTTAAGCGTTGAAAGATGACATTGATCTGTCACTTTCTGTTCCTTTTCACTAAGTAAAAGTATAAATGCTGCAAATAGGAAAAGGAAGAGCAAATGGAGAATTCTGGAAGACGGCAAAAGGAAAGTGAACCAGGGACAATTTATGATTATCATCTAATAGGAGAAATGATCCTGGCCAAGAAATTCCAAATTCCAAATATAGCAACAAGAGGTAGCACAGGTGGGATCTCCCTCCACTGCATCACCTGGGAGTGCTTCCCTAAATACCTGGGGAGCTCAAGGGAACTGACAAGGGGGAATGACTAATACGAAGTTCTGTTTGCCATCAGTAGCCAGTGGAAAGGGGTCTTGTTTTCCAGAACCATTCTCTCTACCTCTGCACTTCATTACCTCAACACCTGGTCAACAGGCACTAGCAGGGTGAGTTGCCACAACCAGCAGCTTATCTTGCAGCATGCCCTCCTTTTCCATGAAGTCTAGGACGCTCTTCCACCCACTCAGAAAGACTGCACAACCAGGCACACAGGGAAGTGAGCTCACACCATAGCCAGCAGTTGACCAGGGACATGCTCTTTGTTCCAGACACCAGAGACTCACTATCTGCTTAGAAATACCAGGCAACTGAGTGTGCAGAAACCCCTTACTCGCCTTTAAAAAATCATGATCAATGGAGCTGGTGCTGTGGCATTGTGGGTTAAGCTGCCACCTGCATGTCAGCATCCCATATGGGTGCTGGTTTGAATCCCAGCTGCTCAACTTCTGATATGGCTCCCTTCTAATGTTCCTGAGAAAGCAGTGGAAGATGGCCCAAGTACTTGGACCCTTACATCCCTATTGGAGAACTAGAAGAAGCTCCTAGCTCCTGGCTTCAGTCTGACCCAGCCCTGGCTGTTGCAGCATTTGAGAAGTGAACCAGCAGATGGAAGACTTCTCTCTCTTTCTCTTTGACTCTGCCTCTCCCATGCTGTAACTCTGCCTTCCGAATAAACAAATCTTTTTTAAAAATGGTTAAGGACCAAGAGAGGGAGAAAAAGAAATAGAAAGAGCATGCTCATTCTTTACAAAGACCCCATTCCTATAATAACAGCCTTAATCTATCCTTAGAGTGATAGCCCTTATGACCTACTCATCTCTTTAAGGTCCCACATTTTAACACTTGTGCATTAAAGGATAATTTGCCACACGTGGATTTTGAGGGGACATTCAAACCATATCAATGCACCCAGAGAATTCTACCACTTCCCCCTGGGGAAACATACTCTTTACCTAGTGGACTCACCCAAGGAATCCTTGGGCCTCAGCTTCCTTTAGACATGGAAGCTTTGAGTTCTATGGCATAGAATGACAATTACTGGATCCAATGGTTTTGCCCCAAAGCACATTATCACCATGTCTCCTCATACATAAAGTCTGCCCCTGGAGTCACAAAACCCATAAAACCATAATAAGTATTCCTTTATTTTGGTCTTTTCTCCTTACTTTTAATCCATGAGCATAGACCACGTAGACCTTTATAGATGCTCTTTTAAGTTGTGTGCAGGAAGAGACACACTCTTTATGTCTCCCATCATTTTATGTATAGTCAAAATTATCCCTCCTTCTCCTGATCCCTGCTCTCACATGGTCCCTTTATAGAGGTATCCTGTTATTACTTTTCTTCAGGATATCTTTCCAAACTCTTTTATTATATACCTAATTCACATTCTTGTCATTTCCCACATGGACTATTACAAATACTAGTCCAGCTTCTTTCTACTTTATTATATAGCATGGAATCTTCACAAGAAAAGATGCTTTGTTTTATTCACTTCCATTTTTCACTACATGTATTATTCACTATATAAATATTATATATACGTATATATTGTTATTCACTACAGCAGGCATTTAATAAATCTCTGTTGAATAAGTTAAAATGTTTCCCAGGCTAATATCCAGTTTCTAAGAAAAAGGCTCAGATTTTCTAAGTTGTCATGTTCTGCCATGAAATAGTCATTCTCACTGCAGTCACACGTGGTAGCCTTCATTCTTCAATAAGACATACAGCTTTGAACCACCAACCCTTCCCTTTTAGTACTTAATGGTCCATCTCACATCACAAAGTCTATAGAAATCATCACAGGGACATATTTATGAGAGTAAGGTTTTCTGTCCCTTTCCTTAACCTCAGGTTTGACTTGCTGTTGTAAAAAAAACAATCTCCTGGCAGGCGCCATGGCTCACTAGGCTAATCCTCTGCCTACCGCACTGGCACTCCAGGTTCTAGTCCTGGTTGAGGAACCGGTTTTGTCCTGGTTGCTCCTCTTCCAGTCCAGCTCTCTGCTGTGGCCCAGGAAGGCAGTGGAGAATGGCCCAGGTGCTCGGGCCCTGCACCCACATGGAAGACCAGGAGGAAGCGCCTGGCTCTTGGCTTTGGATTGGCCATTTGGGGGATGAACCAACGGAAGGAAGACCTTTCACTCTGTCTCTCTCACTGTCTAACTCTGCCTGTCAAAAAAAAAAAAAACTCCTTTGCTAGGATGGAGTTTCAAAAAAATTCCTTTTAAAAATAAATTTAGGCCGGTGCCGCGGCTCAATAGGCTAATCCTCTGCCTGTGGCGCTGGCACACCAGGTTCTAGTCCCAGTCAGGGCGTCGGATTCTGTCCCGGTTGCCCCTCTTCCAGGCCAGCTCTCTGCTGTGGCCCAGGAGTGCAGTGGAGGATGGCCCAAATACTTGGGCCCTGCACTTGCATGGGAGACCAGGAGAAGCACCTGGCTTCGGATCAGCATGGTTTTCCAGCCACAGCGTGCCAGCGGCAGCGGCCATTGGAGGGTGAACCAATGGTAAAGGAAGCTTTCTCTGTCTCTCTCTCTCTCTGTCCACTCTGCCTGTAAACAAATAAATAAAAAAATTAATCTATTTTATCTATCCAGGGTATTCCTTTCTTGCTACCTGGAGTCCCTAACCAATGATAACTCTGACAAATCCTACAGTTTTTACTCAAACTTAGGGATTATACCTGTCAACTGTTGCCTGTACAATGGAGAGCTGATAAACCTTCCCAGTGTGGCCTAAGTTTCTATGCAATAGTCTCTCTTACCGCTGGAGTTTGTCTGAAGAGTCACAACTTGATATCTTCTATTGAGGTCGCACACTTTTTTAGAACTAGTTTCTCTCTCTCGTCCTTATACACACACACACACACACACACACAGAAATCTATTTTCCCAAAACTTCAGAGAGGCCAGATCAGAGCATATTCTAATATCAACATCTGCTTGGCCAAGACACTAGGGAAAAATGGAACCTGTTGCATGTGGAGCTTGCCCATTGATACACTATATGTGGCAAAGTCACCAGTACAAATGCTTCAGGGCTCAGATGTTTGATTACTAGTGACAATCTAAGCTCACTCACCAGCCATTATCTAGTAGGGACACAATACTATGTGGTGGAATGAGAAGGCATGCCAAGATGGTCGCTGGCAACAGGCTGTGATTGGATGGCTTCAGAAACCACATGGCAACAGAGCCTGCCTGGCAACAGGCTATGATTGGTTAGGGCATAAACTGCCCCTGGACCGGATTGGCTGCCTTGGCTATTTAAGCTGCTGTACCAACTGAAATAAACGAGTGTGTGGTCTGCTTGCCTCTGGCCTGCTTTCACCCGAATCTGGGGGTCTGTATCGTAACTCCGTGCCTCTTTCCCCCACCACGCTCCTCCTCTCAGAATGAATCCACCTCAACAATACTGGTTTCAAAAGAGCCTTGTATTCCACCCAGGGAGAACTGGGGAGACTCTACTAATGAATATCACATGAAACTACTTTGCTAAGAGACATTTACTTCAGTAGAATTTTTAGGACTTTTTCATTAAATAAGCCTGTATCCAGATGATGGAAAAGCATGATCCATTTCTGTTCTCTATTGCTGATTCTGGTTGACATCACTTCTGAACTGCATGTTTTCCTGAAACACCTAACAGTTCTTGCCGTCTCTAACCTCCAATGACTTCTATCCTTAAGAATTTAAGGCAAGACAGACCATCCTGTCTATTCTGTTCTTGGAGTGGTCTTCCGTTCTCTTGTGTGCCAATCTCTGGCTTCTCAGTTCCTCCTTGCTGGATCACTGAGATGAATTCAATCTCAGTGCTCCAGATGTGCTCATGGAATTGTATGGTGGATGTGTTTCGGAGGGGCATTGCTCACTCTGTACTTGTGTCCAGCTTTCTTATATTGGACCTCTCAGTAGCGAAGATGTCCACTTGCTCGGGAGGACACCCAAAGATCCAGACTCCAGACGAGTTGATGCAAAAACATGAGGTATTTATTGAACATTTGCGCAAACGGGCCCCCACCTCAGGCGGTGAGGAGCCCTGAGCAGCAGTTTCACACAGCTTATATAGGCAACCAATTAGCATATTCTTAGGCGGGGAATGCTGAGGTGTTACAGGATTGGTCAGTTCAGAGGGTCCATTAGCATGTGGGGGGGTGCTGACGAAGAATGCTGAGGGAGAGTGCTGAGGGAGAGTGCTGAGGTGGCACAGGATTGGCCGGTCGCAGTGACGTCATAAGAGCGTGCCCAGAAACTCTCTGAAGGGAGGGGCAGTTCTGCTCTGGGTTCACCTAAAGTTCACCCAGAGAAGGGAGGGGCAGCTCCGCTCTGGGCATGCTCAGAGGCTTCCTGAAGGGGAGGGGTGGCTCCCCTCTGAGCATGCTCTGAGGCTTCCCGAAGGGGCGGGGTGGCTCCGCTCCAGGCGTGGTCCCTCCGCACCGGCGCCTATGGCCTTGAGGGGCACCCTGAGGAGACCGAACGATCACCCGCGGCCGGGGCGTCCCGAGGACGACTCAGGGGTGGGGAGACCCCTCGGCCACCGGCCGAGGGCAAGGAGTCTGGTCTGGGGGCTGCTGGGCCCGCGCAGACTCCACGATCATGCGGAGCCGGATCGTTGCCACGGCAACCCGCGGCCAAGGAGCCCCGACGACGACCTGGGGGTGAGGCGGCCCCACCACTGCAGAGTGGCCCCGCCACACACGGGGTCAGTGTGGGCTGGGACGATGCTGCCACTGCCCGCGGGCCGCCGGACGAGGGGGCGTGGGGCCCAGGGCTGTCGCAGGGCCCGGTGCCTTTCCCCGTAAGGGTCCTTCACTTATAATTTGATTGTCTTTTAATCTTTGCATCTGTGATTCGTGATTCAGTAAATGCTTGTTAGATTTCTCAATAAATGGAAGAATAAAATATTCACTCATTTACATGTGAGTTCCTTTAATTTTTTTAGATGGGGCTGATGCTGTGGCACTGTGAGTTAAGCCATTGTCTGCAATGTCAGCATCACATATGGCCACTGGTTCAACTATCAGCTCTTTTGCTTCTGATCCAGCTCCCTGCTAATGTCCTGGGAAAGCAGCAAAAGGTGGCTTCATGCACCCATATGGGAGACCTGGAAGAAGCTCCTGGCTCCCATGTTCAGCCTGGCCCAGTGCTTGCCATTCTGGCTATTTGAGAAGTGAACCAGTGCATGGAAAATTCTCTCTCTCTCTCGCTCTCGCTCTCTCTCTCTCTTTCAATTTTTATATAAATCTTTAAAAATCCAACATGGGAAGCGAGATACAAAGCAGACTCATAGAATGGCAGATGTCCTAAATAGTTCTCTGGCCTCAGAATCAGCCCTCAAGGCATTCAGATCTGGCTCAAGAGCCCATGAGAATATTTTAGGCATGGAAAGCCAAGACACTCTGGAAAAAAAAGAAGACCTAAATGAAAGATCTCTGCGAGTGAGATCCCAGTGGAAAGAACAGGGCCATCAAAGAAGGAGGTACCTTTCTCTGAAGGGAGGAGAGAACTTCCACTTTGACTATGACCCTGTCGGAATAAGATCGAAGTCGGTGAACCCTAAAGGCTTCCATAGCCTCAGCAACTCATGACTAGAGCCTAGGGAGATTACTGACGCCATAAACAAGAGTGTCAAATTGTTAAATCAACATCAGGAATCACTGTGTACTTACGTCTCATGAGGGATCTGTCCTTAATGTGTTGTCCAATGTGAAGTAATGCTATAACTAGTAGTGAAACAGTATTTTTACACTTTGTGTTTCTGTGTGGGTGCAAACTGATGAAATCTTTACTTAGTATATACTGAATCGATTTTCTGTATATAAAGATAATCGAAAATGATTTAAAAAAACTTGGTGTTAAATTGGAAATTGCATAGAAAATTAATCAATTTTTTTAAAAAAAATCATGTAGGATCTCTGTCCTTAATGTGCTGTACATTGTGATTTAATGCTATAACTAATACTCCAACAGTATTTTTCATTTTGTGTCCCTATGTGGGGACAAACTGTTGAAATCTTTAGTTAATATATACTAAACTGATCTTCTGTATATGAAGAGAATTGAAAATGAATCTTGATGTGAATGGAAGGGGAGAGGGAGCAGGAAAGGGGAGTGTTGTGGGTGGGAGGGAAGTTATGGGGGGGGGGGAAGCCATTGTAATCCATAAGCTGTATTTTGGAAATTTATATTCTTTAAATAAAAGCTTTATAAAAAATAAAAATGTATTTATATAAGGTGATCAAATTTTGTACATTTCATATATACAGATGTAAGAGCATAGTGATACTTCTCATCCTACCCTCCCTCTTGCCCATGACCCCACACTCCCTCCTGCTTCCTTTCTTATTTTTTCTTTCAACTTTTATAATGACATACATTCAGTTTATTACCACCTTTTACTGGATGTTATACCAATCTGGTCTTGCGTTAGTTGCTATTGAAAAATGTGACTGTGCTAAATGAAATTTCTGAAGGGCAAGGTCTTTGTCATATACTGCTATTTTGAATCCTAGTTGTCACAGATGGGAATCATAAAGACAAGTGGAAATATCTCTCTTCTAAGGAAAATTGTCAATCTTTAAGGAAGCTCTTGTCAGCTTTGGTTAAATAACAATGAGGCATAACACATTTATTATATTTCTTTAGCTCAAAAGGAAAACTCATATGAATACCAAAATCTTTGCATAGATAATAAAAGGAACCTGAAGTAATCAACAAACAAGATAAATATCTGAATTAGTGGTTGTGACATCAAGCAGGAACATGACCTTTCTTGAAATAGAATATATAAATAATGCTCATACAAAGCATTAAACCCTTCTATATTGGAACACACATCAGGGATTCATTTACAAACATAAATTATCTCTATCATTTTCAGAAGCTTGGTAGCAAGTTTTGCTCATACAGAATTCTATATATCTTGTCACTTGCTTCATCTTCTTGAAATTAAATACTCAGAAGCACTGAAAATTTAGCAGCATAGCATGATACAGCATGGTATAGAACAGTATAAGAAGATATATCAAAAAGTCAAATGTAAATATATATATAAATGGATAAATATAGAAACCCATACTTATACCTGTATCTGTATATTGATAGAAAATATGAGTTTTTTCTTGCATTTACAGAAAAGCGAAATAAATTTAAGTAACAGGTTAGAATTAGTGAGTGAAGTATGCATGTGTTACTGTGGATTGTGTTGATTTTAATTATAGTAATGTTGTGGAACTTATATTAATACCTGAAATTCATTGATCAGGTAACCATAGGAAATTATTAAAATTTTCTATGATCTGGTTTGCTTCATCTATTCAAAGGGCTATGTGATGGATTAAAACTGATAAGCAAGAGGGCTGGCGCTGTGGCACAGTGGGTAAAGATGCTACCTGTACTGCTGGCATCCCATATGGATGCTGGTTGAGTCCCGGCTGCTTCACTTCTGATCCAGCTCTCTGCTATGGCCTGGGAAAACAACAAAAGACAGCCCAAGTGTTTGGGCCCCTGCACCTGTGTGGGAGACCCAGAAGAAGCTCCTGACTTCGGATCGGCACAGCTCTGGCCATTGTGGCCAATTGGGGAATGAACCAGTGGATGGAAGACTCTCTCTCTCTCTCTTTCTCTCTCTCTCTCTGCCACTCCTTCTCTCTGTGTGTAACTCTGACTTTCAAGTAAATAAATAAATCTTTAAAAAGAAACCCTGCTAAGCACATAACATAGTTCTTGGCACATATTACCTATGTAATCAATGGTAGCTTTAAAAAGTTCCTTTAGGGAGCTGGCATTGTGGTGCACCAGGTAAGCCACTGAATGTGAAGTTGGCGTCCAATATTGGAGTGCTGGTTTGAGTGCCAGCTGTTCCACTTGCAATCCAGCTCCTTGCTAATGCACCAGGAAAACGGCAGTTGATGGCCTAAATATTTGATCTCCTGACACCCATGTGGGAGACCCAGATGGAGTTCCTGGCTCTAGGCTTTGCCCTGGCCCAGACCTGGCTGTTGCAGCCATTTAGAAAATGAACTGATTTATGGAAGATTCCTTCTTTCTCTCTCTCTCTCTCTCTCTCTCTCTCTCTCTCTCTCTCCTCTCCCATCATCCTATCTTTTAAACAAATAAATAACTACTTAAAATATTTAATGATTTTTAATTTTAAATATTTTTTAAAATTTTTAAAATTTAAAAAAATTTAAAATTATTTTAAGTATGATGTAATTTGTTTTTCAGTTTCAAAATGTTCATCTTGCTTAAAAAATTAGGACCACAAAAGACAGCTGAAGAAGAATCATAAATTAGATATCAAAATAATTTTGGTATATATATGTTTAGTCTTTAGAAAATGAATTTTCCTGACTACTATTTTTCTATAATAATTCCTTTATATAAGCATTCTGTCTCTCTGTTTCTTCTCTTTCTGAAAAATCTATAAAGCAACTGCTAGCTGTCATGATGGTGCCCCATAAATCCCACAAGATTCCTTCATTCGTTTTTATTAATTTATTCCTGTTTTCTTCTCAGATTGGGATATTTTCAAATGACCTGTCTTTGAGTAGCGGATGTTTTCTTCTGCTTGATCAAGTCTGCTGTTTTATGCTCTCTCCATTTATTTTCATTCCATTCATTGTATTCCTTTGCTCCAAAATTTGTGTTTTGTTCTATTTTATCATGTGTATCTCTTTATGAAACTTCTTGTTTTGATCATTTGTTGTTTTTACTGGTATAGTTAGTTATCTATCTGTGTACTCTTGCAGAACAGTGAGCTTTACTAAAAAGAGTTACTTTGAATGCTTTGCCGGCCAATTTGTACATCTCCATTTCTTTGAGGCCAGTACACAAAATATTGTTGTGTTTCTTTGGTGGAGCCATGTTTCTTTGATGTATATATAACATAATTTCTTTATTCAGTCATCAGTTGGTGGAATCTAGGCTGATTCCATGTCTTAGCTATTGTGAATTGAGCTGCAATAAACATGGGAGTGCAGATAACTCTTTCCCTTGGGTAAATGCCCAGGAGTGGGATGGCTGGGTCATATGATAGGTCTATATTCAGATTTCTGAGGTATCTCCATGCTGTCTTGCACAATAGTTGCGCCAATTTACATTCCCACCAACAGTGGATTTTTTCCAATTTTTTTCCACTTTTCCCCACATCTTCACCAACATTTATTGTTTTTTTGATTTCTGTATGAAAGCCATTCTAACTGGGGTGAGGTGAAACTTCATGTGGTTTTGATATGCATTTCGCTGATGGCTAGTGATCCTGAGCCTTTGCTCATGTGCCTGTAATCCATTTGAATTTCCTCTTTAATATTTTCATAAATGTGAAGTAGAGCAAGAGTCTGTGTTCATTTAGCAAAGCCTGAGCATTACTTAGGGCAGTGAAACATGGCTAGGGCAGGACCTCTCTTGGAAGCATCTGCTCTTGCAATCTGCTGTAGAGACTTATCTGTGCGGTTTGGCCACGTGATTCCTTCATCTCACAGGTGATTGCCACATTTGCCCACCTGCCCCAAGATACATCGGTCTCTCAGACAGAAATTGGGCATGGATGAGAGAGAGAGAGAGAGAGAGAGAGAGAGAGAGAGAGAGAGAGAGAGACTAATAATGCAAACTTCTTCATCCACCAGGGAGCTTAAGCAGTTGATCTATGAACATGGGAAAATATGCTCTCATCTGGGAGAAGCTGAGCAGAGGGCAAGGGAAAAGAACATTTCTCTTCTTCATGTGCTTTTCCTGCTGGAGGGTGTGGTGGAAAGAGAAGGCCATGCCAAGATGACCACTGGTAATGGAGCCTGCCTGGCAACGGGCTGTGATTGGATGGCTTCGGATTTTGCCTGGCAACAGGCTGTGATAGTTTAGGGCGTAAACCGCCCTTTGACTGGATTGCCTGCCTTGGCCATTTAAGCTGCTATACCAACTGAAATAAACGAGTCTGTGGTCTGCATGCCTCTGGTCTGCTTTCACCTGACTCCCAGGGTCTGTGTGGTGACTCTGCACCTCTTGCCCCCACCACACTCCTCCTCTCAGAACAAATCAACCTCAACATCTGGCGCCCAATGTGGCTGAGAGAGAAACAGCATGTTGGACTCAGTGAGGTTCCCCCTTGATTTCGGCAAGTAGGCCCCTTGGTGTTTTGTGTGCTGTTCAGTTCTGTGAGAGTGAGCACAGTACCCCCTCTTAAGCCCCTTTCCTTGTCCTTGTCCTTGGTCTAATTGACCCCAGGTTAGGCACACACTGCCCAGAAGTGTAACACCACTTCTCAGCTCCTCCTTTTACTTTCGGTTCACCCGGCAAATTCACATAAGGGACTGATCATCCCAGAATTTGGAACCAAGTCACCTTCCCTCACTCGAGAGTTGACGCTCCGGAGACACCATGTAGGCATATCGCCTTGACCTAATGAATCAAGGAAGTCCCCTGTTAAGCACAGGACATACGTACGACCTGACACACCACTGTCTGTTCGTCTAACGTAGGGAACCCCTGCAGAATGCCGTCAGCCGCTGAGGTGCCAGGAATTTGTTTTGTTATGGCAGCAGTGCTGTGCGTGTCTTTCCTTTGGCTAGAGTTGGCGTGGCATGCCGCTCCTAAGTGCTCAAACATGGGAAAGATGCCCCCCTCTCAGAAGCACATACAGTTTACCAAACATAATGAATCTGTGAGTGATAAGAGCCTGTCACTCCAGGCCTCTGCCTCACAGGCAACAGTTGATGACTTAGGGAGAGAGAGCTCCCACAGTGAAAATGAAATGACAGCAGACAATGCAGCAATGCCTAGTCAGCCACCCTCCCAAATACCCGTGGGATAAACTTAAATGACTTCGAGGCAATAACCCATGCAAGGTCATCCCATCTGCACCCAGTGAGGATCCCCACATTTGTGGCATTCCCCGGGCACCCCAGGCTCTCAGGGAAGCCACTAGACCCCATCCCACCTGCATGTTTGCCGTTAATGTCAAAGTGAACACAGAATTCAGGCCTTGGATTCCAATGCCTGTAAAAAAGCTTTTGCCAACCAAGGGCTGATGATATGCTTGTGTCTTTCCAGAGAATGCGGGACAGCTCATCTGGGTACCAGCCAGAAACATCAAGTCTGCAACTGACAGTCAACAAGAACCAGCTGAACAAGACTGAGAATCCTCCTTGTTAGCGGACCCACCTGTTACTCAAGCTGTTGCCTTATCATCCTTCGTTGAGGAACTGCCCATAGCCACATCACCTACTGATTTATACTCCACTTAGCTCTGGTTAGCCTCTCAAATGGCCCACAGCCTGCTTTACTTAATGGTTGGTGATCTCACTATGACAATATCAGGCAGCTTGGCCAAGCCAATCTGACACATAGCATTAATCATCAAAGGGACAGACCCATCAATACAGACATCAAATGTGCCAGAATGCTTCAGGATGACCTGCTTACATTTGAGTTTATCATCAAATCTTGCATTTATTTGTTATTTGGACAATTAAATCCACTACTGAGGGCACAAGTTATTAATTTAATTTATAACTGTGGGGCAGGTATTGTGTTGAGTTCCTGCTACCCACATGGGAGACCTAGATTGCTTTGACCTGGCCCAACCTTGGTTATTGTGGGCATTTGGGAACTGAACCAGTAGAAGGAAGCTCTCTCTCTCTCTCTCTCTCTCTCTCTCTCTCCCCCCAATCCTCGTCATGCCACATTTAAAAATAAATAATTAAATCTTTAAGATCTTAATAGATTACATAGGTTCCTATTTTCTACTCTAATAAAATATTAGATTTTTTGGAAGGTAAACTATAAATACCTCTCCTTTCAAGAAAGTATGATTTTTTTTGTTTGGGATAAAAAAACATTTATAAGAACCACAAACTATGAAACCAAACATTTCATATTATTTTCACATATATTTTAAAATCTAAAATAATGGTAATAATTTCACATTAGCCTTATTTTCACATCATGAAACTGAAGGCCCCAAGTTGAGAGTTGGCCAGTAGATCCAGGTCCAGGGTTCTTGTTGTCCAAATCCATGATATTTTCACCTTATTATACTCTCTCTTCTTTGCCTGAGGCTATTTTTTTTACCTTATTGTAAGTAAACAACTGTGGTTCTTTTCATACAAACTCTGTGCATATCTGAAGAAGAATAATCCTGAAATATCTTCTGTCAGAGATGTACATGGAGATGAATCTGAGTGTGGAAGGGAAGAGGAAGAGGCTGGAGAAGCTGGCTACTCCCAAACTAAGCTGGATGCTCCCTTTGGTATCTGCAGTGTGCTTTTTTATTTTTATTTATTTATTTATTTTTCAAAGGAAAGTCTTTGTATTTTATTTTTATTTTTGACAGGCAGATTGGGCAGTGTGAGAGAGAGATAGAGAGAAAGGTCTTCCTTTGCCATTGGTTCACCCTCCAATGGCCACCGCGGCTCCAAAGCCAGGAGCCAGGTGCTTTTCCTGGTCTCCCATGGGTGTAGGGCCCAAGCACTTGGGCCATCCTCCACTGCACTCCCAGGCCACAGCAGAGAGCTGGCCTGGAAGAGGGGCAACCGGGACAGAATCCGGTGCCCTGACCGGGACCTGGTGTGCAGGCGCCGAAAGGCAGAGGATTAGCCTACTGAGCCACAGCGCCGGCCTGTGGGCTTTTTTATTTACAAGGGATTTACTTTCCATCACCAGTGGTCTACAGGGACCACCAGCAGGGAAAATGATGCTTTGCTTATTTTGAAATAATATATAACTTAATATCAGCATCCTCTGCCTTCTTGTGGCATTCTGAGGCCCAGAGTCAGACTTGAATTCTACAGTTATCTTGGCATCGATATTCAGATTTCATTACATGGTTTGTGACAGGATGGAAGCAGAGGAGGCAGGAGAGGAGGTTCAAGAAATGTTGGTGAACAAACCATTGCAAGGTGTGTGTTTTGGCAACAAATAGAATAGGAAGGTGCTGTCACAGACCAGCCAGAGTGGCGAAGGGGTGACTGGGAATTGACACCTTATGGTTGCAAGTCACTGTACATGGGAAAATGTGCATTTCATCATAGAAATGCCACCACTGGCAGATATTTCTCAATGCCAATCAATAATTGTAAGTTACTTAACTTGCAAGGGGCTATGATAAATGAAAATGATGTCAAACAAATTAGAAAAATAAAAAATTAAGTAAAGCAATTTCATATATGCTGATTTTAAAAATTTAATTACTATCAAAATAAAAAGCTAATTTAGTCCAAGATATTGAAAGACTTTTTCCTGTAAACATTTTATCACCAGTTTATATCAAAAATGACTTGAAATTCAGAAGAAAAAAATTCCTGGGGAAAGGGGAAAATAAGTATAGAAAAAATGAGTTATAGCCAGAAAGAGACAAACTAGTACCAAAAATAGATCACCCCTGGACACTTTGCAAGAGCTGAAAACACAAATCCAAGACAGAGAATCGTACTATTAGAATGAGTGGGAAGTAGCTTTGTTTATGTGTTGCAAAGAGTTCTTAAGTCCCAAAGATCCCAAAATCTCTCCCTGAAATCTGACAATTCCCTAACTATTTTAATAAGGAGGGCATAGTACAAAAATTATGACTTATTCTTGGTTGGGGTTGGGGTTACACCCATCTTTGTCCAATCACTTCATCTAGCAAGAATAGATAAATAATCTCAGGGCACAATAAATGATGGCAATGTAAACAAAGCTCTCTATGGCACACCCACATCTAGTGGCCTTGGCAGCCCACAGAGAGTGAGATCTCACAAAGGAGGAGGAGCCCTGGCCCAGGAGTCTGCAGTGCTAAGAGCGGGGAGAGATCCAAGAAGGCCTACCATGCCATAAGGAGCTGAAGATCTGTGTTTATATTCAGGGCTGTACTAAGGAGCAATCCATATCTTTAGTACCTTATTTCTTGCTTTGTCTTCCTGTACAACTGTTTGGTTAGGTCACAAACATTCAGGAAAGCAGCCTTAAATTCTGTGTACCCTTTTCCACTTTATTCTCAGCATGGTTGATGTTCCTCATTGAATTTCCATCTCTTCAAAGCTTTTCAAAATTGGTATCAATTGTGGGGAAGCTGGAAATACCTCAGTCTACATTTCAAATCCCTGTAGAACCTGAATAAAGAAACTGCTTTCTTTTCTCATTGAGAGTTCAAATTTAATAGCGGCTCAGAATTGTCTCCTACAGGCTTCTCCATTTAGTGAATTGGATGTTCTTTGAGATCATTGCACTTCTCCAGATGGAGCAAGCCACAATAATAAGGCCCTATTTCTTCCTCTTGAGCTATTATAATCACCTTCCAGTGACTGATATTCAACCTCTTTTCATCCAGTCTATGTTGTGCATCATATCAGTTGGTAATTTGATGTTAGTTCAGCTCCACTTGTCACTCAACTCTTCACCAAAACATTACAATGCTTTATTTTTATTCAATATGTCTTTAAACCTCTATTCTCACTCTAATCTACTCTTTCCCAAAATAGCACCATTATTCGTACTGCTTCCAAGATTTACCCCATTCTCTGTGAGTTCCCACCATATTCTTTTGTCCTAAAACCCCATGGAAATAGAGAAAATAATGGTCTTCACAGAATTTGTTAACCTGATGATATCTCAAAATTCATTCTTGATAGTCAAATATATCCATTCCCAAGATTGACAGAAAGAAAATAGCATTCGTAATGAGTGTGACGATCTTCAAATTGTAATATTTTCTCCAGTCTCATAATTCTAGTGTTTCCTGTTACCATGACAACCCACATTACAAAGGAGTGAATTTATTTAGAGGCCAAAAGGGATATATCTGGTATTTTTCTCATTTTTTGCCACCTCATACTTTATAAAGTCACATTTAGACTTTTCTTTGCCTCATGAGAGGCATCACATTTTTAGGTTACATAGATTTTATATAAAGTTACTGAAACATTTTTCAAGTATCCTCATTTTGTCAATAAAACCAGCTATAGTGACAAATTCCTTTGGACTTTTTCCTAGAAACAATCATTATTCATGATAAATAAAAAAGCTTTCAGTTATGAAGATAATTTTTTAAACCAAGCTAATTGGCCCAGATGCTTCCTGGTTTGAACACAAAGGAGAGGATGCAATGTTCATATGCATACCTATAAACTCCAAGCCATGTGCCTGGAACACTTCAGTCTGGTGTGTCTAACATCTTCCTTCATGCTGCTGTCCATCCGGGCCATCATGCTTCAAGACATGTCACAAATGTCACCTCTGTCTTTAGTGGCTTCTAAAGTAAGCACAGAAATTAAGGCTGAGAATTCCACTGGGGATGGATTGGTAAATGTGACTTACATGCTCCTCAATGACCAAGCACAGCACCATATGTAGGGAATGAAATTTGACTAAGCCTCAAAGTATTTAGGAACCAGGACATCATACCCAAAAGAGAATTTTGGCTACACAGCTAAAAGGTGTACTTGAGCAAGAACGGATGCCAGATGTCCAGAGTTCAGACACCAAAGGTTTGGGTCCCTTTGCTGTGTGGTTGCAGAGTCTCCCATATTTGGATATGGAGCTAATAGGGGCCTGGCTGTTGTGGGTAATATCCTTAGATGTGATACCCACTCCACTGGAGTAGCACTGATATGAATTCTCAGTCTCTGGTATGAATTCTCATGTTACTTTATTGGTATCCTTAGGACACTGCACATCTGCCTCATTTTGCAAGAATTGTGTAGCATTTTGTCATCCCAAATTTGCCTCTACAAATCTTAGGTGTAAGACCTTTTATTTGACTGGTACTAATAAGATTTTTTTCTGCTTAAGTTTAGGTGTCTAATATAGGCATCTCTAAGACAAGAATATTCAAATAACTAAAGATTTTAATTCTACCATATAAATGTAATCCATGCTGAACTCCAAAATTTGAGTTTGAGACAGTGATGCCTACAACAGTTTTGATATTTCATTATGTAGCATCTATAAGCATGGACTGCCAGCATTGACCATGGTGCTTTGGAATTAGCTATGAAGCCTGGACTCTAAGACACTATTATAAACATATCTTCTCTGATAATGAGATTAGCATAGCTTCTGATAAGCATCAAACATATGCAATTTTTTAAAGAACTATCAAAACACTTCACTGATGGCATGCCATTTTTAAAATTTCTTTTAGTCGGAACTTTCATCTGTCCATTATTCCAGGAGAGGAATTAGATTACACTATTTCTATGCAATTGACCCTCGGCTTAGTTACCTGTATTGTATAACAAATCAATCCCAAACTTATGACTTTAATCAGTCTTTTTTTTTTTTTTTTTGGACAGGCAGAGTTAGAGAGAGAGACAGAGAGAAAGGTCTTCCTTCCGTTGGTCACCCCCCAAATGGCCACTGCATCGATCTGAAGGCAGGAGCCAGGTGCTGGTCTCCCATGCGGGTGCAGGGCCCAAGCACTTGGGCCATCCTCCACTGCCTTCCCAGGCCACAGCAGAGAGCTAGACTGGAAGAGGAGCAACAAGGACAGAACTGGCACCCCAACCAGGACTAGAACATGGAGTACCAGCGCCGCAGGCAGAGGATTAGCTTTGTGAGCCAAGGCGCCGGCCTTAACTCAGTCTTATCTCATAGTTTCTCTGTTTCAGGAAGCTAGACATGCTTTAGAATCATTCTCCTGCCCGGAGTCTCTACAAGGTCACCTCAAGCTAAAGGCTTCAGGGAGCAAAGATCCACTTCCAAACTCAGGTGGCTTATGGCAGCATTCAGTCCACTCTAGATTGCTGGACTGAGGTTGTTTCTTGCTGATTATTGGCTAACTCTACCCTCACTTCCTTGCTATATGGGCCGCTCCATGATAAAGCTCATGATAGAGCAAGTTGTTTTCCTGATCTCAAAAGTGATACTGCATTACTTTTGCTGCCTCCTGTATGTTGGAACTGAGTCACCAGGAGAAGCTTCTCTGAGCAGTGGATTACATCAAGAGGTGGGAATAAACATGGGCCATCCAGGAGGCTGCCTATCACAATCCGTTCTCATGTCTCTAGTGTTTATGTCCCCCATCCCTGAAACTTGGTAGAGTCTGCAAGAAAAAAAAAAAAATCATGACTTAGCCTGTTTTCTGCAATGCTGTAGTGAACACCAAGGCTTGTTTGTAATTTGTTAATACTCAACATTATTCCCAGTATTACAAAAGATGCCAAGACCAGCTTTTAAAAATTCTTAGGATATTTTTGCTTAATATAAACTGATTGTGTGCTCATTAAAGATGTTCAATCTTCTTCCCAAGAAAGGAGGATTCAAATAACCAGTAGATGATAAGCAAGAGAACTTTTGTGGAATACCAGTCGTGGGTGGTCTATCTATTGACCACATTGGGGCTAACTTCAAAAGTAGATTACAAGCTTTTTAACTTTAGGAGCATTGAAAAAAAGCATCAAACCAAAACATCTCTCTGCTCCTATGCAATAACCTACACAATGCCCCAAAGATCTCTTTCAAATTAAAAACAAAGTCCGCATTTCCTTTGAACATTCTTCAGGAAAGTGGTATCAGCTCAAGCTATTATCAGACATTAAGGATTTAGCAGGAATCCCTTTGTTACTTGGTAAAGCTGAAAAAAAAAATCACAGCTCACGAAAGATAAGCAAAGAGATTTCTTGAAGTTAATGTTGGATTAAGGGCATAGAAAGATGAGGAATGATGACCTCAGTCTTAAAGCATCCACATCTTCATTCTCCCAAGCACACACTTCCCCATGTGTCTACCGCACTAGGTAGAGGTCTTCCTTCAGTGGCCTCTAATAATTCTTTCATCTTGAAGATTTTAAGTCTATTGTTCATCTTCTTTTCTTTTTTAAAGATTTATTTTGTTTATTTGAAAGGCAGAGTTACAGAGAGGGGTAGAGACACACACACAGAGAGAGATATCTTCCATCCACTGATTCACTCTCAAAATGGCTGCAGCTGGAGCTGTGACAATTCAAAGCCAGAAGCCAGGAGCTTCTTCTGGTTTTCCCTTGCAGGTACAGGGGCCCAAACAAGTGGGCCATTCTCTGCTGCTTTCCTAGGTGCATTAGCAGGGGTCTGGATCTGAAGTGGAGAAGCTGGGGCTTGAATTGGCACCCATATGGAATGCTGACACGGCAGGCCGGGACTTTAACCCACTGCACCACAGCGCTGGCCCCTCTTGTTCATCTTCTTCATTGAAGAGTAAGTGTAGATGACTGTTTAGTACTACTTGAAATAAATTGAAAGTTTAATTATTAAAATATGAGTATTTTACTGTAAAGTAAGCCCATTTTGGAATAGGATGATAAGAATTTGCAGGTATCCCAGTATAATTTCATAGTATAACACATCTCTTAGTGCAAAACAAAAATCTTTGCTGCAAAGACATTCTTCAGTAGACAGAGAAAGATATTCATTGTGCAGTGCAGTAATTAATGGGGATATTATTTCCAATTCTTTTTATTGTCTAAATGATGTTCTATGGCTCACTTGGAAAATGTCACTCACATGAGTTGATAAGACACTCAATATTCATAGAGAAAGTCTAGGAAACTTTCTTACTAGGATACAAGCAATTATTTCTGAGCTGTTCCAAGGCTGATGCAGAAACGAGTCTTAATCATTTTATCTTTCTATTTGCAATGGTGCAAGTTCCCCACTGATAACCCTGGAGTCCCACAGCTGATAACAGCTGATATTACCCTGGTGCTCTCTGTCATGCTCTTACTTTTCCATAACAGGAAAAAAAAAAACAGACCTAACTTATTCTATTTGATTCAAACTTGGCCTTTCTCCCTTTCATTTGCTGTAAGAAAATACAGAATTTTGAGAATTACTTGTTAATACATAATTTGAACCCTCAGTTTCCAGGCCCTTAGCTACATTCTGGAGTTTTAGGATTTGAAAAAAAAAATATTTGAAATATGTACTTGAATGGGACTCTCTTAATGAAAGGAAGCCAAAAGACCTCTTTTGTTTCCTAGATAATGTGTTCATTTAATCATATCTCTTTGAGTTGGGCATATGAGCCTCTTAGGTCTTGCCAACAAATGTCTGTGCTTCCATAGTTACAGGAACTGAAGTCTGAAAACCTTAAATTTCTGAAAGAATGAATCTGATAAACCAAATCCTTAAGAAACCAGTGCATAGGCAAATGCTTGTATTATTTCTAAATGATAAGACATCCATTTCTACCAATAGCAATGGACAATTGAATATGTTCCCAAAGCAGAACATTTAGCAATGTAGATACTGTAGAAAATATGTTTTTTAAATGCATAGCTGAGCTTCCAGCAAAATAACACAAATTCCAAATACTACAGTTCAAGAGGAAGCTACAAACTAGCATTGCAAGCATATGAGAGAACCCCACAACAGGAAGTAGTGCTTTGGGCTACGTCAGGTAGAAATTATACCTAGATTCATGGTAAATCTATCCTCTATGCTGATACTCTCCTCTCTCCCTAGTAAGAGAGTAGGAAAACATGCAACCTCCCAGAGGCTCACAGAAACAACACAGACCCTATCTCCTCGATACCAGGTTCTGGGTGGTGAAACAGTTTCTGGGAATCTATGCCTACAGCTAGTGGGGAGAAGGTAGGAAGAGGCAGTGGGGGACATCAAAACTCAGCCAACCCAGAAGGGAGTTCTGCAGACTGAGGTGGAGTCTTCGGAACTCCAAGTGAATCAGGGAAGGTTGCATGGCCTGGGCGATGGGATAAGGTTAAAAGAGGGCTGGCAGCTGAGAGCTGTCTGCTGGTCACATTGTCAGTGGCAAAGGCAGTAAAAACTTTACTCCTGATGAGATGTAAGGATGGATATCACTGTATCCGCCACAGGCATCCAGAAGAAGACAATGTAATAGTGTTCTGCCTAGGTTTCAGATATGTCTATACTAACAGGATTAGATATACTTACATAATAATGATAGCAATCTTAATAATGGCAATCTTTTTTTTTTTTTTTGACAGGCAGAGTGGACAGTGAGAGAGAGAGAGGTCTTTCTTTTCCATTGGTTCACCCTCCAATGGCCACTGTGGCCAGTGCACCGAGCTGATTCGAAGCCAGGAGCCAGGTGCTTCTCCTGGTCTCCCATGGGGTGCAGGGCCCAAGCACTTGGGCCATCCTCCACTGCACTCCCGGGTCACAGCAAAGAGCTGGACTGGAAGAGGAGCAACCGGGACAGAACCCAGCACCCCGACCGGGACTAGAACCTGGAGTGCCAGCGCCACAGGCAGAGGATTAGCCTATTGAGCTGTGGCGCCAGCCATTATAGCAATCTTAATAGTAGCAACAATTATTTGGGGCTATGAAAATCAGGTGGAGCTAAGATACTAGATGTGAAAAACATGGATGTTGGAAGAGTTCATGAGTTTTAATATTCTCAAATTATTTTGGCTTACTGCTTGTTCTAAGACTGTATATTTAACTAAAATATTAAAATGTGAAACAAATTCAAATATTGTGAAATAGGAAATATAACTAATAATACATTAAAACATCTGAGAAAAGTGATGGCAATATATTACATAAAATTACTGAGATAAATCTAAATATGTCATTAAAATAAGTTTAAACACAACTATGTTTGGTGTAAGGCCAAAAATTAATATTGTGTGGCAACTTGATATCTAAACTCTGGGGGAAGGGTGTTGAATAGCCAAATTAAAAGCTACCCCACCTCAAGGTCTGCTTCCATGCCAGTATTGACAGTATTTCTTAACACAGGTTGCAGGCTCAGGGCACAGGGCACAGGGACCACATCATCTTCTTGTTACTATGAAGTCTTCCTCCCTTACCCTCTGCTTGTTAACTCTGCTCCCAAGTGCAGCCCTCATGTGGTCCCACTTGATGCAACATCTTCCTCCCTCTGCTGAGTGCATGCAACAGATCGACTGCTGTGAGTTTATCTCTTCAGTACTGGGTATCTAATGTTCTGTCTTTTCCATAACCTCAGGGAGGTATCTCTCCTTCACCAATGAGGTAAAAGGGAGGTGAACAAAGGAAATGTGGAAATATTTTATGAGAGCTGGTCCTTGCCTCACAGTCGTGATAAATGCAGTGGAGTTACCCGCATGCTCACTCAGTACACTTCATAGCGATGTCAGTCTGTAGTTTTGATGGAACTGGCAAGTGTGCAGTTACAACTAAACCCTTGTATGAAGAATTGCATCTCTAGCATATGATCAGATTAGATAAAAGATCCATTCAGCTGCATGAGTTAAAGTTTCTATTTTATTAATAAAAATTAAAAGAGTAAAAAAGAAATATTTTATGAGGGAAAAATATCATCAAAAGCAAACACGCATATAAGATAAGGAAACAGAAATATTAATATAAAATGACTGAAATATATAGCAGATATTTTCTAAACAAGAGAAAGTCAGTATGATCTTGTTAACATCAAGAAAAACAAACCATAAGGTGAAAAGTATCATTAGGAATAAGTGCATTCAGTATATGAGGGAAAATTATATAACTCAGGAGAAATAGACAGTAATTTTAAGCTTGTTCACAACTAATTACAAAAATATAAACTATATATAATTATAATTACAAGAAATGGACAAGTAATTACAGTGCTTGCCTATTTTCAGATGCATTAATATTTAACTTTGCAGGACATAATTAGAAAATATGTGTTATTATATGTATATGTCATTCATGGGACATTTTTAAGTCTTGACTATGTGCTATAGATATGACAATTTTCAAAAAAGATATTAGACACTGTTATTTAACTTCTAAAACTTAATGTAATGCAACTCAAAATCAGAAACAAATTGATTTATATGAATATTTAAAATATATTTACTAGTCACAATTATATTCATAATAATAAAACATATTTGTATTAGCAATCTATTGTTGTCTAATAGGTCACTCCAAACTTGGTGACTTCAAAACTACTAATATTTTATTATCTCTCATTTGGAGAAAGTGAAAAATTTGGGAGCATTTGGTTGTGTGATACTGGCTTGGAGCTCTCATGAAGCTGCAGGCAGATGTTTTGGGGGAGCTTCAGTCATTGGAAGAATGGACAGGAGCTAGAGAATGCACCTCCAAAGTGGTTTGCTTGCATTGCTGGGAAGTAGGTTCTGAGAACCTGATCCCTTTACGTATAGGCCTCTCCCCAAGGCTTTCTGAGTGTCCATCATATTGGTGCCCAGCTTTTCCCAGAAACAGAGATTCAACAGCCAGGGACAGCCAGGAAGAAGTAGGATCAATAAAAGATTAATGTTTAGGATGGAACAAAAACCCAAATGTGACTGCAAAACTAAATATTTCCTTAGAAGGACGTGTGATATGGTTTCAGGATAAGTACAGATCTACTGAAGTAGACAATATTAATAAAAATATTTATTAATTTGACAACATTAAAATAAAACACATCTGAACACCAAAAGACATTCTAAACCAACGGGGAAACATATATAATATATTACTTACAAGAACTTCTCATACTCAGATTAATATATCCAGACTATATATCAATTTCCTAAAAAATAATTTAGTTAATCTGTCAAATCCTTATTGAATGTAACAGATACTATTCTAGTGACTAAGAAAGCTATAGCAAATAAAAAACCAAACAATGCAATTTTCCCCCTAAGAGAGACAGATAATAATAAATAGCTGAGTAATGTGTTAATAAATCTCAGGGTTCAGTAAGTGCCACGTAGAAAATGAAACAAGTAGGAGAACAGAGTTTGGAAAGACATGGGAGATGTTACTTTAAGCAGTCTATTTAGTGGGTCATGTTAAATCAAATGGATTCAAAATGGGTTAATCACAAAGTAATATCAAGAGGAGGAAATATTGATGGCATTGATTTTATCAGTACACATTGTATACATATACTGAAATGTTTTGCTGTAGCCCATAAGTAATGATTTTTAATAAAAATTGTAATTAAGGCCGGCATCGCGGCTCAATAGGCTAATCCTCCACCTTGCAGCGCCGGCACACCTGGTTCTAGTCCTGGTCGGGGCGCCGGATTCTGTCCTGGCTGCCCCTCTTCCAGGCCAGCTCTCTGCTGTGGCCAGGGAGTGCAGTGGAGGATGGCCCAAGTGCTTGGGCCTTGCACCCCATGGGAGACCAGGAGAAGCACCTGGCTCCTGCCATTGGATCAGCGTGATGTGCCGGCTGCGGCGGCCATTGGAGGGTGAACCAATGGCAAAAAGTAAGACCTTTCTTTCTGTCTCTCTCTCTCACTGTCCACTCTGCCTGTCAAAAAAAAAATAAAAATAAAAAATAAAAATGTAATTAAAAACACAAAAAACAAAACCAATTACCAAACCCCTCTAGTAAAACTCTTAAAAATTAGTATAAATAGAAAAGTGACTCAATAGAAGAAGGCAATTTTCAGCTGCATGAACTAAATTGCCAATAAACATTTGAAAATATATTTGTAAGTTAGTTTAAAATATTTTAGGTATGTTCACATAAATATGATTTCTGATGTAGACAAAATGCCTGGGTTTTATTTCATAATTGTTGCATTTTTTAATTAACATGTGTTGACTGTTCATTGTTGTGGGTACATGGTGAGATTTTGAGACAGGTGTACAAAGTGTAATGGTCAAATCGGGGTAATAAACATTTCCAGTGCTCCAAACATTTATTGTTTTGTACATGTGGGGACATTTAAAACACCCCCTTTGGCTGTTTTAGAACAGTAAATTGTTAACTGCAGACACCCCAGTGCGCTCTAAAGGCTAGGACTTATTCCTCTTATCTGACTTTGTTTTGGTACAGGGCTTCCACCCTCAATCTCCCCTTCCCTATTTGCTTTCCAGCTTCTGGTGGTCACTATTCTCATTTCTGTTATGAGATTGACTTTTTAAAATGAGTTTATTTAATTATTTATATAAAGAGAACAGATGCCATGTATTTCATATAGGCACTTCCATGTGTGAGTGAGAACTTGAAGTATTTGTCTTTCCATACCTGGCTTCTTTCACTTGGCAGACTCACTCACATTGCCCCAAATGACAGGATTTCATTCTCTTGGTTTGTGGCTGAACAATATCCCATTGTGTATAAATAATATATTTTCTTCATCCATTCATCCTCCAATGATACCTAGATTGATACTATAGATTGCCTGTGGTGAATAGAGCCACAGTAAATGTGAGAATACATCTACCTCTTTGGCATACTGATTGCTTTTCCTTTAGATATATTCTCAGTAGTGGGATTGATAGATAATGTGGTAGAGCTGTTTTTAGTTTAGTTTTTTTTTTTTTTGAGGAACCTCTATACTGTTTTCCATTACAAGTATGCTAATTTGCATTCCCATCAACAATGTATAAAATTTTCTCTTTCTAAACATCTTTGCCAGCATTTGCTTTTTTTTTTTCTTTTGTCCATTTGATGATAGTCATTCTAACTGGAGAGAGATTATATCTCATTTTGGCTTTGGCTTGCATTTCCCTAATGGCTGATGTTGAGCATTTTTTCATACAACTTTTGGCATTTATATGTCTTCTTTTGGGAAATGTCTATTCAGATCATTCATCCATTTTAAAATCAGGTTACTTGTTTTTTGCTATTGAGTGAGTTCATAGTTTCTGAAGCTGGGTGATAGGTTAATGGTGGTTTATTACATTATTCTTGCACTTTTCTCTTTCATATATGTATTTGTATATATAAATATATAATATATAAATATATAATATATATTTTGTGTATTTTATGTACTTTAATTATGAAATAATTATGATTTGACTATACAAGAACTTCCACTTTGACTATGACCCTGTCGGAATAAGATCGAAGTCGGTGAACCCCAAAGGCTTCCATAGCCTTGGCAACTCATGACTAGGGCCTAGGGAGATTACTGATGCCATAAACAAGAGTGTCAAATTGTTAAATCAACATCAGGAGTCACTGTGTACTTACGCCTCATGAGGGATCTGTCCTTAATGTGTTGTCCAATGTGAAGTAATGCTATAACTAGTAGTGAGACAGTATTTTTACACTTTGTGTTTCTGTGTGGGTGCAAACTGATGAAATCTTTACTTAGTATATACTGAATTGATCTTCTGTATATAAAGATAATCGAAAATGATTTAAAAAAACTTGGTGTTAAATTGGAAATTGCATAGAAAATTAATCAATTTTTTTAAAAAATATCATTTAGGATCTCTGTCCTTAATGTGCTGTACATTGTGATTTAATGCTATAACTAGAACTCCAACAGTATTTTTCACTTTATGTTGCTATGTGGGAGCAAACTGTTGAAATCTTTAGTTAATATATACTAAACTGATCTTCTGTATATGAAGAGAATTGAAAATGAATCTTGATGTGAATGGAAGGGGAGAGGAGCGGGAAAGGGGAGAGTTGTGGGTGGGAGGGAAGTTATTGGGGGGGAAGCCATTGTAATCCATAAGCTGTATTTTGGAAATTTATATTCATTAAATAAAAGTTAAAAAATAATAATTATATGAGATGTATTAAAGAAATGGGGGTGGGTGCTGTGGTTCAGTGGGTTAAGCTGAGCTTGGAATACCCACATCCCATACTAGAGCCCCTGATCAAGGTGAGGCTGCACTGCATTCTGCTAATGCACACCTGGGAAGTAGCAGATGACGAATAAAGAACTTGGGTCTCTGTCGCCCATGTGGGAGAGTGGGATAGAATTCCTGGCCCAATCCCTGGGATGCTTCTCTGTCTCTGTCTCTGTCACTCAGCCTTTCAAACACATAAATAAACATCACGAAAAGAACAAGCAAATAATACACAGCAAACATTCGTAATTAAAAATGACCACAGATATTACAGTTATTTTAAAACATAAATATTGCAACTTTCTGTCAAAATTTTTGAGAAACATGATTTGTTAAAGGTAATCCAGAAGAAATATCATTTTTTCACAGCCTTTAATTATTTATAAAATTGGGTCTACAGCTAAACATTCTGTCACAAAGAAATTTCAAGTCCAAATTGACTTACTGATGAATTTTACCAAACATATAGGGAGAGAATTGATACTCATATTACACAAATTCCTCAGAAGACAAGAGAGAAAGTACTTGCGCATTCATTTTACAAGGTAAAGATAATGTTGGCACTAAGGAAAACAGGGTACTAGAATAAAAGGAAAACTACTCTTGACTTCTTGCACAAGCTACTGTAAATTCTTGGAAGAAAAATTTCTCTCTTGAACATGATTCAGGGGCTGATATTGTGGCATAGTGGGTTAGGCAGCTGCCTGTGATAACGGCATCCCATATGGGTGCCGTTTCAAGACCTGGCTGTTCCACTTCCAATCCAGCTCCCTGCTAATGTGCCTGGGAAAGCAATGGAAGGTGGCCTAAGTACTTGGGACTCTGAACCCATGTGGGAGACCTGGAAGAGGTTGTTGGCTCCTGGCTTTAGCCTGGCACAGAATAGCCATTTGAATTTTGGCCATTTGGGGAGTAGTTAACAAGTGAATGGACGATCTCTCTCTCTCTCTAACTCTGCCTTTCAAATAAATAAATAAATAAAAATAAAATAAAGATTATTACAACATTTGACAGTTACTTAAAAATGAGCATGGTTTTAAAATGAGTACATTAGAAAATGTAGTATAGTGACATAAAGGAAAATATATGATGACCAATTGGGATCTTTAAAGAAATCAAGGTTAGTTTAACATTTGAGAATCAACATAATTCTCCATGGAAAGAGAAAACATTGCAAAAATTTGTACCATCTGTCCGTAATTACTTTTTAAAAAAATATCAATATACTAGGAATAGGAGAAAACTTTAGTCTGACAAAATATTAATAGCAGAATGTTATAAGTGCCTCCTCTGAGATTCAGAATAATCTATAGGAAATCCAATAAAACCACTGCCATTCAACATAAATTGGAAGACATGGCCTCTGCATTGAGGCAAGAGATATCCATAAAGGATGTCAAGGATTACCTTGAAGTGCCAGAATTTTGAAAAAATGATTTAAAAACAAAAGAATGAGTCATGCCAAAGAAATATAGATGCCAACCTGAAAGAAAATGAACAGTACAGTATTGGGTTACAGTCCAAAGTATAAAGCAACTAGAGAAGAGTCCATATTGATATAAATGATTAAACAAATAATAAATAGAAATAAGGAGCAAATTTTAGTAGAGGAATTTCAGATAAATATAAATAGCTACTGACTCCACCAGAAGTCCACCCTATCCTCCATCTTCAATGCGGATAAGACTTCACATCTTGTCCAAACAACAGAATCTTGAAAAGGGAAACAAGCTATGCTTAAAGGATTGAGAGGAGAAAGAGTAATTTCATAGTAGATAAATAGCGCAGATGCTAACTTAGCCAAATGATCAAGGTTAATATCATCAGTGATTTCTTAGTGATATCACTTAACCTTTGATAGGAAATGGAAAGGAGGAAACAGTCTCCATGGACTTCTTAAAAAAAAAAAAAAACCATAGCTTTGACCTAATCATAAGAAACATCAGATAGACCCAACCTCAGGAGCATCCTATGAAGTAACTTGAAACAATCAAGAAAACCATAAAAAAAAAATACATGGGGAAACAACCAAGGATCAAAGACTAGCCAACCACAGTGATCCAATGCAATGATATCTGGGTTGGATACTGGGGACAGAAAAAGAGCGTCAGTGTAAATTCTAGTGGAATATAAATAAACTCTGGATTTAATTACAGCAATGTAATATTGGTTTTCTATTTTTGACAACTGTGACATGATTATGTGAGATATTAACTTTAGGGGAAGCTAAGTGGGACATCTGTATTGTGTTTGCAACTTTTCTATAAATCTAAAATTATTCCAAAATATTTAATGTTTATGAGGGTTGGAAAGAAGTACCAAAGTCTTATTTTAAAAGTTTTATGGAACTTCAAAGGACATTATTAAATAAATTAAAACATTTTTCTGTGTATTTTAATTAATTTTTAACTGACAAAATTGTCTACATTTAATTTTTTAAATATTTATTTGTTTGAAAGGCAGAACACACATGCGAGAGAAAGAGAGTCAGAGGCAGAAACAGAGAGAGAAAGAGATCCTAAATCCACTGGTTCACTCCCCAAATGGCTGCAATGGCCAGAGCTGATCCAATCCGAAACCTGGAGCCAGGAGCTCCTTAAAGGTCTCTCATATGGGTGCAGGAGCTCAAGTGCTTGCACCATCTTCTGCTGCCCATTCCAGCTTCCTGACAATCATGCCTCGGTAGGCTGCAGGTGACTGCTCCTGAAGTAGTTAGATTCCTGCCACCATTGTGGGGGACATAGATTGAATTCCCAGCTCCCAGCTTCAGTCTGGCTGCTGTGGGCACCTGAGGAGTGAATCTGTGATAGAAGTTTCCTCTCTCTCTCTCTCTCTCTCTCTCTCTCTCTCTCTTTCTCTCTCTCTCATAAATAAATAAACTTTTAAAAAGATCTACCCTCAGCAACTTTCAAGTATACATCACATTGTTATTATTTATTGTCACCATGTTTACAGTAGATATCGTGCATTGATTCTTCTTGTCTAACTGAAATGTTTATATCCTTTGACAAACACCTTTCCAATTACTCAACCCCAAATCCCTGTTGCCCACCATTCTATTCTGTGCTTCTAGAAGATCAGCTTCTTCAGATTCCACATATAAGTGACATCATTCACTATCTGTCTTTTTTTTTTTTTTTTGGCCTGGCTTATTTAATAAACAAGTCATTGTTAAAAATGAAGAATTAATATAAAGATGTATTGAGTAGGAATTATGGGTGGGTTCACAGGAATAAACAAAGAATCCAAAAGCTATAACAAGGTACTAAAATAGTCACACTTACACTCAGAGGAAACTAAAGTGCCACTGCAGAACGGTGAATAAAGAACAGCCCTTTTAACTGTAGTGTTGAGTGATCGCACAGTTCATGTAGAAAGAATGGAACTTGGTCCTTATTTTATATCTCATGCATACATGCACAAACACCCACACAAAAATAATCTTCACATGAATATTTACATCTAAATTTGAAGTATAAATTTAAAAAATATTTAATCCTATTCTAATGGAGAATATCAATGACCTTGGTATAAGAAAAGATTTGTCAAACACTTTGTAAAAAGCATTTTTATTTGAAAAGCAGAGATACAGAGAGAAGAGAGAATCTTCCACCCATTGGTTGACTTCCCAAATGGCCGCAATGGTCAGGGCTGGGCCAGGCTGAATCCAGGAGACAGGAGCTTCTTCCAGGTCTCCCACATGAGTGCAAGGGCCCAAGTACTTGGACCACCCTCTGCTGCTATTCTCAGGTGCATTATCGTGGAGCAGCCAGAACTCAAACTGGAGCCCATATGGGATGCCAGCACCACAGGCAGAGGGAGGCTTAACCCTCTATGCCACAGTTCTGGCCCCGCTACAAAAAAAAAAAAAAAAAAAAAAAAAAGAAAGAAAGAAAGAAAAAACTTGTAAACATAAAACGGATTGATAAGTTGGACTACATCAAAGTTTTGAACATATCTTGACTGAAATACAGCGTGTACCTAATGAATATAATGAATATGAAGTCACAGAGTATTTTAAGCACAGGCAACAAAGGCTCCATGTCTACATCACATAAAGTATTATATTTCTACAACTAGTCAGAAAAACATTCCATGTGAAAAATGTGAAAGCACTTGAATAGGTACTTCACAAAATGGTGAATTTCAAATGATCAATGTTCATATCAAAAGTTGCTCAACATCATTAGTCCTCAGGAAAGTATAAAGCTGCAAGTGATAACATTATGTACTCACCATGATGGTTAACATGGAAGGATTTTCAGGAAATATACTACATTTCTGGTACAATTATAAATCATTATCATTAATCTGGAAGACTTTTGTTAGTATGCCAGGTTTTGCACAAAAAAAAGCACACACATGACCCAGAAATTCTATTCCTGGGCATGCACCTAGTGTGTGCATATCTCTATCTATCTATCTATAGATATAGATATACAAATATAGATAAATATAGATATATATACACCCTCATCCACAGCTGAGGGTGAGGATTAAAATTCAGATTTGCCACACAAAATTTGTAGTCAGAGGGGCTGTTGTTACATCTGGAAGCAAAGTAGTGCTGTTTTTTCATCACGTTGCTGGAGGATGAGGTGCACCAGCCAGTGGTTGTGATGGGAGCAGTGAAAGAGGTCAGGTGGTCTGTTACTGCTGGAAGAAGGCCAGTTGGCAGGGATGCACATTCCACACCTGGGATAAGCCAGTCCGTGGGGGAACCGACCCTGTGATGGAGTGAAGAGAAGGGTGAAGAGGGTTTGAATCAGATAGCAGGGTATTTTCAAAAGCTCAGCAGCAGAGATGTCCTCCCAGAGTGGCTGTGAAGGAAGGACAGCAGTCACTGCTGCTGTTTGAAGCTTCAGTTTCTTTGACAGGAGGCCAGAAAGAGAACAGCAGGTTCTGTCAGAAAGGAATTTGTCTTCCAAGCCGGGATTCTGCTACATCTTTAAAAATGGGATTACTGAGTTAGGGTCCATTTAGCCAGGAGAATGGCATACGGCTGTGGAACACAGTTTAATCACTCCCTGACAGGCAGTATTTCTTTACAAGTGGGGAACAACTCACTGCCCTACCACAGTGGCTGGCTGGCACACATGGAATGAGAAGCAGCTGTGTGCCAGGTCCCAGTGCAGTCTTCTGTCTAACATGAGCATACATCTTCCCATAGAGGTAGATGCAGGATCCTTGAGCACCAATGGGTCAGACCCACAGCCAACCTGCAGCCATCATAAACCCAATATGGGAAATAACTGTTGGTGTAAAACACTGAGATTTTGAGTATTTGTTTCTACAGGAAAGCTGAGCAGTACAACACTGAATTCCTGAATGAGCGGGTAGTTGATAAATAACTCTATGCTCCAAACAGAATTGCCCTGAAAGTCCAGCTTGCAAGGTATAGGAGAGGAAAGGGGACAGAGAGAGGAGAGAAAGCACACAGAGCCCTGGATCAGTAAGAACTAGATGCTATTCATAGAAAATTCAAGAGTCATACAACTCTGAAAAATTATCCAGCATCCATAAAGATGCATACAACAAAACCAGATTATTCTCTTCTTCTCCCCACCATACGTCTCTCATCTAGAGAGTATTAAATACTCTCATCTACAGAGAATAAAAAAATACACTAGAAGTTCTCAGTACCAGTTCCTATTTTTATCTACTCTCAAATGCAATTTGGTATATCACAGTTGACTCTTACATTTGTAATGTTATTTTGAGGTGGTTCTTTCTACAGACTTCAGAATATTCCAGTGTCATATCTCATTCTTATTTGGGTAGATTGATTTACAATGGAATGGTTGATTTCATTGTTTTATTTGTTTATTTTATTTGAAAGGCAGAGTTAGAGAGAGAGAGAGAGTTATCTTCTATCCACTGGTTCACTCCCTAAATATCTGCAAGATCTGGGGTTGGACCAGGCCAAAGCCCAAAGCCAAGAGCCAGGAGCTTCCTCCAGGCCTCCCCCATGGGTGGCAGGGGCCCAAGCACTTGAGCCATTTTCCACTATTTTCCCAGGTATGTTAGCAGGGAGCTGGATAGGAAGTGGATTAGCTAGGATCTTAATTGGTACCAATTAGTGATGCCAGCACTACATGCAGCGGCTTAACCCACTAAACCACAGCGGGGGCATTGATTTTATTGTTTTAAAAATATGTTATTTCATTATTTAAAATAGTTCATAAAGATTGGATATTGTCGATTTGACATGTGTATTTATTATGTAAGGAAGATCACAGTAAAAATTAACCGTCACCATCCATAGTATGTATTTAAATCTTAGAACTTTTTAAATAAGATTTATTTTATTTATTTGAAAGGCAGGACTACAGAGGGAGATACACAGAGACATAGAGTCTTCTATCTGCTTGTTCACTACCCAAATGGCTCCAATAGCCAGGGCTGGGCTGTTCCAAAGACAGGAGCCAGGAGCTTCCTCCAGGTCTCCCAGGTTGGTGCTAGGGCCCAAGCACATAAACCACCCTCTTCTGCTTTCCCAGATGCATTAGCAGGGAGCTGGATCGGAAATGGAGCAGCCGGGACATGATCCCATAAGGGATCCCAGCATTGCAGGCACTTGCTTAATCAGGTCTACCACAATGCCACCCAAACTCCTAGAACTTTCATACCTTTTAGCTGACAATTTATATCCTTTGGCCAACATATCTCCCATTTCTCATACCTCTCTCTGTCTTAGATGATCACCGTCTTACTCTCTGTTGTATATGTGTTTGACTATTAAGATTCCACATATAAGTGAGATCATGCAATATTTGTCTGTCTGAGTCTTTCTTTCCTTTCCTTATTCACTCACCATCATATCCTCCAGGTTCATTCATGTTTTATAAATGGCAGGGTTTCCTTCTTTTTACAGCTGAATAACATCCATTTTATACTCCAAATACTTTGAGGGTCAGATCTAATGTCTTATCTTCCATAAAGCCAACTTTAATACCCCAGGTTGGAAACAAAAGGTAACCTCCTAAGAAGACAGGTGGTACTAAGTTCCTCCTTACTTGGCAGTCTTAGTAACAAGAATTTATTCCATTATCTCTTCAGAGGTAGAAAGACTCTTTATGCAACTTGTTAGCCAAGATCACATTGTATTTTCTTTAATAATTACTTTAATTATTGGCAATGCATTAGTCCTATGAAACAGCATTTTTGAGAGAAAATCATCTTAACCTTCTCTCAAATTCTATTTGGCCACAAGATCTCCAAGTCTATAATGTGAAGTTGAGATTCAATGAGGTAGGTTACTTGAGCTACCACCAACGTCATTCTCAAATTTGGTTTAAATAAAATATAGTATCATGCTTAGTGAAAGAAAGCAGTCCCCAATAGACAAATATCATATTATTTCTCTGATATGTGGTAGTGAATACAGAATGCACTAAAAATGTGTAGGAATGAAATTGTTATCCTATGGTCTGATTATCGTTTAGAGCCCTTGTCTATGTTCCTATGGAACAGAAGTCTTCATACTTTTACTTGTTGGACAATATGTTTAATGGTGCATTAAGCCTGTGATTATAAAGTAAATTGAAAATATATTGCTGTAAAAAATTGAAGAAAAAAGAAAGAAAGGAAAAGGAGGAGAATGAGAGAGGGAAGTATAATTATATGGTTATCTTTTAGATTTGTATCTATGAAATGTGTGAAATCTATTCTCTTTATGTTAGTAAAAAATTTAAGAGTAACGTAAGAAGAAATATCAAATTCAGAATAGTTTTGCTTCTGGGGAAGGCAGATAGAGAATGAGGTCTGGTGGACTTAAAATGTATCTGTGATTTTTTTATATTATCTTTTCTTCCCCCTTGGCATTTCTCCTTGTGCATCATTTCATCAATCTTGTAGAACATTCAGGTCTATAATACACAGAGCATTACTTTGAATGTTTTTAAATTTCATGCAAATGTTATTAAATTATAAAAAAGTGAGTGACAGAAATTGAATAGTTCAAAACTGAAAAAAAAAAAAAAGAGAGGACCTTGTGGTGATTTGGTTTCCCTCCACATTCATAGGAAGCATATTTCCTTATGGAAAGAAGATAGTACACTGATTACTGAAAACACTTTGCTATTTTCCACAAACACCTAGCTATTTCCCACAAGGTTAATCCGTTGCTGTCCCAACAAGGAAATATTTATCAACATTAAGAGAAGCTGAACCTAAATATCCCTAGGAGCTTTGAGTCATTTATACATTCTACTAATTGCCTAGATATAAAAAAATTTGCACAAATATTTCAATACTTACACAACTAGGGTTTGTAAATAATGACCGTTGGAATTGGAACAAGAATGGCTCTCATGGGAGATGTGAGCTTAAACATACAAATTGATATTTGGATACTAATCTAGCACCAGAAGTCATGACCATGAGGCCATGAGACCTTATAGTTGGCAAGGACCTCATGAGTCAAACCGCAGATTCTCCTAAAGCCCAAAGCACTCTGCAGAACACATGTAGTAGGGAAGCCCACCTTAGGAGGCTGCCTGTCTCATTCTGAAAAAGTTTTTGTTATTACACATTTGTTTCTTATTAATGGCTTTTGTTGCATTTGGAACTTATCCTTGATCCTACTTCTGGCATTTGCAGATTTAGAGTACAGGAATTACTACTTTACAGGATATTCCTTCACATAGTTGCAGACTTTAATTTTTTATGACTCTTTAGATAAATATTCCAGGTTTATACATTAAATATGATTTTCAGATTTCCCAGCATCTGTGTCACACTATCCTTGTCAGTGTAACCCTTGAAATGTGTTGCCTTGTTCCCACCAAGACTCTTCACCTGAGGTTGCTTGCATGAATTTCCTGAATGAGTTATCCTGGCACAATCATATCCCTAGTTCTTTTTCCTTTTTATGAAAGGTGATTATACTCTTTTGCCATATAGTCAGCTAACAAAACAAATAAAACTCGATTGTGAAATACGTATATGAAGAAGTGCTACAAGTTTTTCAAAACTTATGAACATGAAGAGGCCAAAAAATGATTCTACTTATTTTCTGGAGTTAAACATTTAGTTAGAACTATTAATTCATTTCAAATGTTCCAAACCAATTCAGAATATATTACTATGCCTATTTCATGGGGGATTATTCAATAGATGTAAATAGATTTAGAATATAATAATGCATTAAGAATATTAAAAAAATCCTAGCTGTAATAACATTCACAGAGAAATACGTCAGACTCTTGCTGTATGTTATGGTGCTGGATTTCAGTGGTCCTTGCTGCTTTGACAGCCTCGTTACAGAATTTGTTCATGTGAGGTTTCACTTGTCTAAAATGTCATTCCTTCCTCACATGAGTCATCACCAGCCAGAAATTTTCTGTACCTTTCAAATAACTTTCTGTAATACAGGCTATTACATTTTTCTGTATCTTCTCATTCTTATGTGTCAATGTCATTTAAAAATAAAAAAAAAAAGTTGACTCTGTCTTCTGTAACCATAGATGCTACAAATTTCTTTTCACCTGAGCTTCTGATAGAGATACCAAAAACCTACCATTAATGATCACCTTTAAATTTGACACAGATCTAGGAATCAATATGCTTTAGAGATCTGGTTAAGGATTTAAGACCCAGGACATTAACTAATCCATCAAAATACAGATACCACTGCCAAGTAAACAGCTAGCATCAAGATTTATCACACAATCTGGTCTAAATGGCAAAGGCAATGTTTTCCATTTCACTGACTCTTTGTAAATCTGGGGCTGTGAAAGTTGGTCTTTTGAAATCACTCAACAGATCCTACAGATTCTAGTTGTTAGTGTTGTGGGTTATCAGTTCATTTTCACCAACACACCATCATCTGAATGCTCTCAAAAATATTGTTTAAGAATGTGATAAAGTATTGGGTTAAGATAAGGAAGTCATTGTTTTTTTAAAGAGTCATTTATTTATTTTAAAGGCAGAGTGAAAGAAAAGAAATGAGGGAAGAAGGGAGAGGGAGAGAGAGAAGGAGACAGACAGACAGACACACACACACACAGAGAGAGTGAGAGAGAGAGAATAGATCTTCCATCCACTGACTCACTCTCCAATTGAATACAAGAGCCATAGCTGGACCAGGCCATAGGAAAGATCCATGAACTCTATCTCAGTGTCCCATGGAGGTGGCAAGGGGCAAGTACCTGGGCCATGTTCCTCTGCTTTCTCAGGTCCATTAGCAGGACATTGGACTGGAAAACAGAGCAGCCAGGACTTGAACTAGTTCTCTGACCTGGGATGCTGGTGTTACAAGCAGCAATACCTCTGGAATGTGGCGTTGAAATCCTGGACCACGTGCAGAGAGGTATGCCTAAACTTTCCCAACTCAAAAAATTTCCTTCTGCACATCTGATGATTTTGGAGCTCTTCTAGGTGCAAGGGAGTGGAGAGTGCAGAGAAAATCTTCACATAGGTGATTTACTCTCAAATAACTTTTGATCTGGTGAATAAACACAAGCTAGTTATGCATGGAAATTTTATTCATTCTCAACTTTTGGCATCAGAGCCTGGCTTGGTAAAAGAAATTCAAATAAATCTGGTAGTAGAAAAGTAGCAGTAAGAAGAGAGCTCGTTGATGTGCTACTGCATGTATGTGGTACATCCCATTTTTTTTAGTGGTCCCAAGTCCTCACTCTAAGAGCAGAATCTTAGCCCTGGTGCAGGGTACACAGCCTGAAGACTGAGGTCCATGCCCAAAGAAAAATCACTGAATGCTCAGAGGTGGAAAATCACCAGGCACATAGTGGCAGAGCTGAGATGAATGTTCCTATTTGCAGTTCACGTCATGGTTAGACTGCAAATCAGCAAAAGGAAGCCTACATATTCTTAGATTTCCATGTCTTCTTTCATGAGAAAGGCAGATAAACAATCTCGGTGAGTGCCATTTAGTCCTGACAACAAAGCTGCTAGTGTTTACCCTAGAGCAGTGAAATCCAGCCTGGAAAAAATGGAGACGCAGGGCCAGGAGCTCCTCGGTGAGCGGTTAGGCTAACGCGGAAGGCTGTGCATGTTGAGCCCATCTTTGGGGGCATGAAGCATATTATTATAACCATAAACTCACAAGTGCCTTACAACAATTTCCCACAGATAGTTGTAGAGGATCCTATTCTAACGGAGTAGTGTATTATCACAGTTTTCCTGGAAGCAGAAGTAAGGTGGTCAGAGGAAGAGTGCTTCTTTCTGTTTTGTTTCTCATGGAGGAAGGTTATGGGCTGGATATTGCCTTGTATTGAGTCTCCCTTTGTTTTGTTCAGATAATCTACAGATCTCAAATGGCACTGCCCAACCCCAGCCAATATGAGGGATGTTTGAGTTTCATGTATCTTATGCATAGTAGGTGGTTAATGACAACTTATTGAATTCATGGCTGTGCTATGTCTCCTATGGATTTCATAAGGTACACCTAAAAAGCATAGAATTTAAGGTCAAACAATCTAAGTTTCAAATATTCAGTATCTCTAAGGAGAATAGAATAAGCTAACCAACATCACCTGCCCCTAGTAAAGGCTATGGTCCCCACTGATATATATAATGAAGAAAAACTGTCAGGGTAAAGGACATAAATCATGAAAATGTTGCATCGCTACCTAGTACATGATTACTGCTCAGTTAAGAGTGGCTGGAGAGGGACAGGCATTTTGCCTGGTTCTTAGGATGCCAGTTGAGAAACATGCATCCCATATCAGAGTGCCAGCATTCAGAAGTACCAACACTTCTCAAGTCCCCATATTCAATTGCCATCTTCCCTCCATTGTGCACCTTGGGAGGAAGCAGGTGATGGCTCAAATAGTTAGGTTCTTCCCACCATGATGAATAAATGGATTGGATGTCTAGCTTCCAACTCTGGCCTAGCCCAGCCCTGGTCATTGTGGCATTTGGGGACTGAACTGATGGATGGGATAGTTTTCTTTCTAAAAAAAAAGAATTAAATCAAAAATTTTAAAAGAAAGGAAGGAGTATCTGGAGAAATTGTGATGGTAAAGAGTGTAGATTATATATCTGCATTCCCATGTCCATTGACACACCATTCATAATAGCTAATACATGATCAGTGGATTAATGGATAAAGAAAATGTGGAATAGGCACAATGGAATATCATTCAGCCTTTAAAAACAAGGAAATCATGTTATTTGTAACCTTATGGTTGAAGCTGGAAGACCTTATCCTTATAATATCTTAAACAAAAAGTGAGACAAATATTGCATGATCTCATTTACATGTGGAATCTGACAAAGTTGAACTCACAGCAGTGTAAAGTATTTGGTTGGTTACCAGGATCCAAGAGCAAGGAGAAGCTTGGGAAGATGTTGGTCAAGGGTATAAAATTTCAGTTATGAAGAATGACTTCAAGAGATGTATCACACAATGGGACAGGTGCTGTGGTGTAGTAGGTAAAGTTGCCGCCTGCAGTGCCGGCATCCCTTATGGGCGCCGGTTCAAGACTCAGCTGCTCCACTTCTGATCCAGCTCTCTGCTGTGGCCTGGGAAAGCAGTGGAAGATGGCCCAAGTGCTTGGGCCCCTGCACCCGCATGGGAGACCAGGAAGGAGCACCTGGCTCCTGGCTTCAGATCGGCGCAGCGCGCTGGCCATAGCAGCCGTTGGGGGGTGAACCAATGGAAGGAAGACCTTTCTCTCTGTCTCGCTCTCTCATTGTCTAACTCTGCCTGCCTAATAAAAAAAAAAAAGAAATAACATATTTTAAATTTACATTTCAGTAAAAGGTTTAATACTTCACCAAATAAGAGATTTAACAAGTAAAAAGCAAAAAGCCCCCAGGTTAGTGGGAATATACACAGTGGCTCTAAACATTCATACTAAATTGATCTTCTGTATATAAAGATAATTGAAAATGAATCTTGATGTGAATGGAATGGGAGAGGGAGCGGGAGATGGGAGGGCTTGCGGGTGGGAGGGAAGTTATGGAGGGGGAGCCACTGTAATCCAAAAGCTGTACTTTGGAAATTTATATTTATTAAATAAAAGTTTAAAAAATTTTGCTCCCCAATAAACTTATCTTTAAATTCCATTTCTCATGAACTTTTTGAAGTACCTTTGTATGCTATCTGGGTAGAGTTTATAACAATTCGTTAAAGCTCCCAATAGCTCATCTCCTCTTCTGTAAAATAGTCTGGCCTTGGCAAAGAACATCGGAATTACGTGGCAGTCATTGCGCTATCACTAAGTGTATCTGATCCTGATGCCAGGCGTAGCCCACGTCCCTGAAATGAGGTGCAGCCTTTGGTCGGACTGGGGGCACAGTCTCTGGTCTTGTATCACTTCCAGATGGATATTTTAAGAGGCGGTGTGTGGCATGAATTCCTTCCCTATCTGCTAGATAGTTTCAAACAAAGAAACAAACCAGCATGTTCACTGTCCAATCCAAGATGGACACATAGTGTGAATGAGGAATAAGCCTCTGTCATTTTATGTCACTGGGAATTTTAGAATGCTAGAACGAGTGCCTGGCACATAGCCAGTGCTCAACAAATGTTCATTACTTGCTATAATTATTGCTATTACTGTCAGCATTGAAACTGATACTTGAAACAGTCCCAGATCAGCCTGCTTATGTCTTTGCTGCTTCATGATTTCATGATCTATACAGATTCTGGTAGAGGAAAGAGTCTTTAGTATTTGGCATAAGAAAAACACAGGAAACCCAACTTCAAACTTCAATTGGAGCCAGCGCCGTGGCTCACTAGGCTAATCCTCTACCTCATGGCGCCGGCACACCTGGTTCTAGTCCCGGTCGGGCGCCTGATTCTGTCCCGGTTGCCCCTCTTCCAGGCCAGCTCTCTGCTGTGGCCAGGGAGTGCAGTGGCGGATGGCCCAAGTGCTTGGGCCCTGCACCCCATGGGAGACCAGGAGAAGCACCTGGTTCCTGCCATCAGATCAGCGCGGTTCTCTGGTCGTAGCGCGGTTGTAGCGCGCCGGCCGCGGCGGCCTTTGAAGGGTGAACCAATGGCAAAGGAAGACCTTTCTCTCTCTCTCTCTCTCTCTCTCTCTCTCTCTCTCTCTCTCTCTCTCTCTCTCTCTCCGTTGTCTCTCTATCTCATTGTCCACTCTGCCTGTCAAAAAAAAAAAAAAAAAACTTCAATTGACTGAATGTGTAAGCATCTAAAATTGACTAATTTCTGTGCCATTATTTATTTACCTGTAAAATGTAGATGATGACAATCATGGAAAAGTTTAAGTGAAAATCCTGGACCACAGTGCCTGCAGCACAGTCAGGAGTTAGAGATTCCTGCCATGCTTGTCCTCCTCCGGCTTGGGCTTTGTAGCACCGATCCCAGCTCCTTCTGCCTACACATCCTGCATCCTTTACCAGTTATGGGAACTCTCTGCTTCCTGGCCACTGGTTTCTCTATGAGGAGCTGAAGGGAAGATCTCTAACTTGTTATATTGCCATTGGCAGTTTTAGGAATAATCATGCAACCAAAATATCTACAGATTTTAGGTAGCTCCATTAAAGATAGCTCTGAAGCAAATGGAAAATGAGAATCATTTATGATTTTCAAATAATTGAATACATTCAGTATGTGTGTGTGTGTGTGTGTGTGTGTGTGTGTGTGGAGAAAAGCTGCTTGTATTTTCATCCTTGGCTAGGCCAAGTGGTCATGTTCCCACTGTTTTGTCTTTTCTGGCAGTGATGCTCTGAGCATATGAGGTGAGCAGGTCACAGCCGCAGCATCATTGCTCACTGCCAAACATCAAGTGTAATCATGTTGTAACATCCTTGCAAAGTAGCCTTTCAATACTGAAAGAAAAACTAATTAAATAAGTATAGCATTAATCATTTCTGGAGGGTAACCAAACCCAAGCAGTTATGCCAGTTGGGCTTAATCACAACTCCTTAATTTAATAACAATTCACATGGAGAATCACAACATGTGAGGTGGACCTGGCAAGCTTTTTCATCTGGTTCCAGATGGGAAACTTAATTGATCTGCTCAAATTTCTCTTTCAGTGAAGAGTGTAATTGGGATTGTGATAGAGATTACGTTGCATCTCTATATTGCTTTGAGTAGTACGAAAATTTCAACAATAATTCCTCAAATACGTAAGCATGTGGCATATATTCAAGTATATTCAAGTATTTGTGCCTTCTTCAATCTCCTTCCTCAATTGTTCATAGTTTTGTACTTGCATACAACCCACACAATCCTCCTCTATACTTTAAATCATCTCTAGAGTACTACAATACCTAATATGATGTAAATATTCTGTAAATATTTACTATATGTAGTGTTTGTGAAATAATAATAAAATGTACATGCTCAGTATAGACAGTCCACAACTGGCTGAATCCAGGTATGCAAGATCACCTATAGGAAGGGTCAGCTTCACTTCCATCACTGTGTTGAAGAGGAGTGGCAAGTTGGCAGGGCATTTTGGGCATCCTTGCCTTGTACCAGAACTTAGAGGAAAACCTTAGTTTTTCCCTTTGACTATGACGTTAGCTGTGGGCTTTTCATAAGCATCCTTTATTATGTTGAGGAATTTTTATCTACATCTAAACTATTGAGAGTTTTTTTAAGCAAGAAAGGGTGTTGAACTTTGTTGGAGATGACCACGTGGGTTTTATTTTTCTGCCTCTGAATGTGATGGATCACATTTTTGATTTGCATGTGTTAATCAGTCTTTCCTGCCAGGCTGTATATTTTTGATATGTCGTTGAATCCAATTTGCCAGTATTTTATTGAGAATTTCTACGTCCATCTTCATCAGAGATACTGGCCTATCATTTTCTTTTCCTCCATTATTTTTGTTAAGATTAGGTGGCAATGTAATGCTAAATTTATAAAATATGTTAAGCAGATTTCTCTCCAGCTCTATTTTGGTAGAGTCTAAGGAGTATTAGCTTTGCTTTGAATTTTGGTAGAATTCAACCATGAACACACTTGTTCCTGGGATTTCCTTTGTTGGATGGTTTAATTATAGCTGCAATTCCTTTATTTGTTGCTGGTTTTTTCAGGGCTTCTGCTTCTCTTGATTCAGTCTTGGTAGGTTGTATTTTTCTAGGACTTAATCTCTTTCCTCTAGGTTATCTGATTTCTTGGTGGATAATTGCTCATATGACCCTTTGAATTTTTGAGGCATCTACTGTAATATTTCTACTTTCATTTCTGATTTTATTTGAGTTTCTTTTTTCTCTTTATCTGGCTGAAACATTGTCAATTTTACTTATTGTTTTAAAGAATCAACTCTTAGTTTTATCGATTTTTTCCTATGGCTTTTCATTCTCTACTTGATTTGATTCTGTTCTAGTCTTTATTACTTACTTACTTACTTCTTCTTAGTTTTGTTATTTTTTCTTATCTTCATGAAGCAAAATACAAGAGATTTTTCCAAAAATTCTTATAAGACATTGTTATGAAAAAACTGGATTTCAAAAATTTTGGCACTAAAATACATTTATCTTTTAATCTTATTTCCCATAAACTTTCTAAGTACTTTACTATTAAGATATTTATTTGATATTTTTCTTCTTTTTTAATGTAGGTATTTATTGATCAGAAAAACTCTGAAGTATTTTCATTTTGATGATAGATAAATGAACTTACACAGGTGGTAAATTTTTGTTAAACTAAACATTCACATATGCACATATCACACCAAACTATGCAAATGAGATTGGGGAAATCCAAAAAAAAGGCCAGTGGATTGTATCAATGTCAGTATCCTGGCTGTGGTCTATAATATAGCTGTCATTGGGGAAAAGCAGGTAGAATGTACACAGGATTACCATGTATTATTCTTCACAATTTCACATGAATCTACGTTTATCTTCAAAATAATTCCATTTAAAAAAGCAAAATTAAGGCATGGACATTTGGTGCAGTGGTTAAGGTGTTGCTTGGGATGCTTGGGTCCCATATTGGAGCACCTGAGTTGAAGTCTCAGATTCACTTTCTGATTCCAACTTCCTGACTATGCACACCTTGGGTGGTGGCTCATTATGGCCCATATAATTGGGTCTCTTTCAACCACATAGGAGACCTGTATTGAATTCTTGATTCCTGGGTTCAGCCTGGTCCAGAAATGGCTGTCGTAGGAATTCGGGCATTTGGGGTATGAACTAACAGATGGATCTCTCTCTCTCTCTCTCTCTCTCCATCTTTGTCTCTGCCTTTAAAATAAGTAAAAATAAAAAAAGTGTAAAAACAGAATACATATACTTAAACATATTTATTATATTAATTATTTATATACATTTGTACGCCATGCTTAAGGGAAAACATATTAATTTAATTTTGTAGAGAGAGGATAGGTTGGTAAATGATTCCCACTTCTCTTGAGAAGGTCCACAATTATCCAAGGAATCTTCTTAAATCAGTAGGCTGTGTGTGCATCTCATATCCCAGTAACACCAGGTGGTAACTTAGAAACATTAGTTTCTATGGTTTTTGTTTGGGACTTCTATAAGAATCATCACAATTGAGCTATACAATAACTTTATAAATTAAATTGCTTGAATCCCATTATACAAGAAACAGAGTGTTGCAAAATGTCCTTGATGCCCTACCAATGGTGAACCATAGGCATGGCTCAAACCCAGGTCTTTGTTCCACAGTAGCATCCTCCTACTGTCTCGGTACCACTCCTAACAGACTTCCTGCCATCCAGACTTCAAGTGTTTGAGTTGGTCTTCTTTCTTCTGTAAAAAAACATTTGCCTTTTGCACCCTGAGTGAAAATGCAGAACATTTCTTCTCCTTGACACTCACACATTCACAATCCCCACATTCATCCTCACCACAAAATCTGTGGTGATGATGCTGGGAACACCAGGCTCAGACCATTAGAAGGCGAGGATTCTAAGTGAGGCTGGCTGCTGAGAGGGGCTTCACCAGCTACAGGAATGTCCCTGCCTGAATTTGGACAATTCCAGGATTAGGGCTTCACTTAGGTTGAGCTGAACTTTTTTTTTTTTTTTACAGGCAGAGTGGACAGTGAGAGAGAGAGACAGAGAGAAAGGACTTCCTTTGCCGTTGGTTCACCCTCCAATGGCCACTGCGGATGGTGCACCGCACTGATCCGAAGGCAGGAGCCAGGTGCTTCTCTTGGTCTCCCATGGGGTGCAGGGCCCAAGCACTTGGGCCATCCGCCACTGTACTCCCTGGCCACAGCAGAGGGCTGGCCTGGAAGAGGGACAACTGGGACAGAATCCGGCGCCCTGACCTGGACTAGAACCCGGTGTGCCGGCGCCGCAGGCGGAGGATCAGCCTGTTGAGCCTCGGTGCCGGCCTGCACTTTTCATCCTTGTGTTCTCCACCGGAGGTGCCAGAACAAACTGGGTCATCTTTCTTGCAATGGCTCTTGCAACAACTGCAGGCAGAGTCCTGTGAGGAGTGGTCGATTCTGCAGGGGCAGCTTTGGGCAGAGGACCCTGGGGATCACTGGTCTTGGTGCATGCAGGGATGGAGGTGACATTGAGAGTATCTGGGCTCTCCCAGCTGCTGTCCTATGGCCATCCTCACCAAGACAGGGAGGCAACGATTATGTTTGGCAGAGTGGTGGAATCACAGAAATGACATTGTAGGAGTTCAATTGTTTTGAGTTTGAGAAAAAGACTTACATGAGCAAAAACATATACATTGGAAACAAAATAACATTACATTGATAATGGGCTTTGCCCTAGGCTGACCTGTGACCTGCCCACAGCCAGGTGGCACAAGGAAGCAGGGCTCCTACCCCTGGTCAGTGACAGAGATGAAAACGACAGAACTCCCCGGTGCTCTTTTCCAGCACCTGATTCAGGTCTCTAACCAAGTTTATTTACGCCAAAATCCAACTGCCCTTCCAGTCTCCCGAACACAGAGTTGGATTTAGGGCTGTCTATCCAATGGGCAGTGTAACCCGTGGTGAATAGCATCACCTTCGCTTGCAGAGGTCACTGCTCCTGCCCTCCCCACCTGTCGTTTCTACATCATCACCTTTCCTTCCTTACCCTTTTTGTTCTCATTATCCTCTCCCGAGAAGGGTGTGTCCTGGGTCCTGATTCCTATAATTGGCTTTCCTTTCCTGCCACTGTCCTTTCTCCTTATTCTTTTCCTTTGCTGCCCCCATCCTACCAGTGTGCTCTCCACCATGGACACAGAAACCAATACGTTCAAGTGGACCAGGAAAGAGCCCCTTTCCTGCACATCTGAATGTCTCCAGGTATCCCCACACCTGTTCTGCCTAGCACTGCTTGTCATCCCAGGGAGTTATCTGGAAGGATGCTCACAATCTACCCTACAGAGGCTGTGACAAAAACCTACTGCGTGCCAGGATCCCATTATGGGGTCTATACCAGAGACAAATGCAATGTGTGGATACATCCTCAGGCAGCGTGTCTAGAAAGTATCAGGGCAGAGCTCTCCTCCCCCCACTGTCATCGGTTCTAAGCACAGACCAAGCCAGATTTCCAAGCTCTCAATCTGGAAATACGTTGTTTTCTTGTTTGTTTTTACTTCTCTGTCTACATTCCTTTCTGTATGTAAAAGTTGCTTTGTTTCTTCTCTCAGCTCTTCATCCTCCATACATCCCAACAGTAGCTGTGCTATGGAGGCACATCTTGAGTCTGTAAACTTGTGAGAAAAGCATTAACACCAAACAGAATTGGCACCAACTGGGTTCCCAGAGCCCTCCATTTCCACCAAACACGGGGATTGGGGCCGGGCTGGATCTTAAGGAAATCCAGGGTATCTAGAGGGTCCTGGGGAATCCCAGTTTGGTTAACAAGTGGGATAGTTTCAGTGTGGCTACTCAGTGTCAGCCTCTCCCACTTCCTGCTTTAACAATCTCTGCAGGTGGGCGTTCACAGTCTCTGCTTCAGAACCTCCGTGCCTGCCACCAGAGGGCGCCCTCCACTGCAGCTCCTCCTTGGCAAAGCCTGTTTCTGAACACATTTCCTTCTTCCTAAGACTTGACTTTCTCCAAACTAACAAAGAGGGTAGAAGGGAGGAGAGCCCCAGAACTGATGAAAAGGCAAAACACAAGAAAGGAAGTCGATTTCACCGTGAGGTCAGGTTTGCTGCGTTTCCACCTGCTGGTTTGTCTGCTTTACCTGAACGTTACTATCTGTTGGAAAAAGTGACAAAAGATGCTTATTAGGCATTACTTCTTGCTTTCTCCTTTAAAAGATTCTACAGGCTTACAAGATAACTTGGACAGAGGTGCCTCCATCTCCCGTCTCTCTCCTTGGCCGATAAGGACTTGAGCTTTAGTCATCATTGCATTATGCATTTTTTCTTTTCAAACTTTCATTAATGTATTCATTTTATTTGAAAGGCAGAGAGGGAAAAATGTAGAGAGAGAAAGCTTCCATCTGCTCACTCCCCAAAGTCCCACAGCAAGCAGGCCTGAACTAGGCTGAAGTTAGGCGCTAAGCTAGGAACTAAGTCCAGGTGGCAGGGACTCAACTACTTGAGCCATCACCTGCTGCCTTCCAGGGTACGCAGTAGTAGGAAGCTGGAATCTGGAGCAAAGCCCAGTGGAATCCAGGGATTCTGATATGGGATGCAAGCATCCCATGCAGTATCCTAACCCCTGAGCCAAATACCTGACCCAAACCTTGATTTTTTTTTTCTATCAAATTCTGCTTTTCAATCTATTTGGTAATCAGAATACCCTTGGAGTGGGATTCCTTTAAAGTCCCATAAGATATGAGGCCTTTCTTCTGGTTGTCACATGGTTGTTCAGCTTGTCAACCACCCACCCAAGGCATAAGATACACTATAACTGTGAACTCAGATTTGTAACAATCAAGTGGCATTTGGTTCACTTGTGTGGAAAGACCTGTAGTTAACAGAACTGAGGACGGATATTGAAGTCCTATACAGATTTTTACAAGATGGATGTCAAACCAGCACCTATGAAAAGAGTGCAAGTTCCGCCCTTGTTCCCGCATTCTGATTTTGGTTAGCTCACTATGCGACTGCCTGAGCACATTTAGGCACTCCCTCAAACGCCCTCGCCCTTTCATTCCTGATCTTTCCAAATTGAGTGAAGGATCTGGAGGTGGTGAAGGTTGAAGAAAATTGCTGCTGACTTCACAACCTGTGTCAGCCAAATTGCAGGCTCAAAGGTCAGAGAAGCTCCCACCAGAGAACATCAAACATTACATTTTAAGATGGAAAGGGATGGAACAGAGTCTTCTGTCAAACAAAATATGGACCTCCGGCCTCACATGCACTGCACCATGATTCTTGGAAAACATTTATTTCCTCGCTTCTGGTTCTCTTCCAGCCATCTGGGAAGTTTGCTGCATCGCCATACTACAAGGTTGCAGGTATACTTTTCAAGGTTCTACCTCTCCTTTCTCTCTGAGAACCTGTCCTATCACAGCTTAAGCTCACCTCTGCCTTTGATCCTTAAATCAATTTCCTTTTCTGCTTCATGCTGGTCTCTCCTAAGCCATTTCAATGACCTTAGCTGGAGTCTGCTTGTGGTGTGCTCGGCATGACAACAATAACCGATTCTGCATATAATTGGAAAATCTGCCTGCATTTCCATAGTGAGGTCTATGCCTGCTGCCCCCTGGCTCATTCTCGCTGTGGCTTTATTGCAGTTATTTTCTACAAGGAAGCTATGGTAGTGTTTACTATGGCAACCCAGCTTCCTCACGACCCACCAAGGTGCTGTGTCCTGTCCCGACTACTTATCCTGTTCTGACCCCAAGGAACCATCTGGCTGGTCACTGAGGTGCTGGCACACTGGTTCTTGTTGATGTTTGTCAAATGATTTCCCAGCTCAGCGCTGCAACTCAAAGGTAATTTTCACCAAATTAGAAACAGCTCTTCCAGTGTGTCCCAGACACTGCAGTTTCTGTTGCCTGCACATAGAATGTGACAAGAGATATCAGCAGACATCACTAGGAAGCTGGGAGGACCCAGCCTGATTTGTCCAGCCTGTACCCACCTCCTGTTACTGTATTCATTAGCAATGCTGACAAGCTGTCATCTTGAGGTTCAAAGATCATCATGTCCCCAATTCTAACACCTTCCTCTCTTCCTGTGGTTCTCTGCAGGTGCTGAGCCTTGTGGCAGAGGAAAATGGCCAGGCTCTTTGCCGACAGCTGCCAACCTGCTTCCCTCTGTCTCAATGGGCAATGATGCAGCATTCACTTTACGGCAGGCAGAAGAGCAGGCATTGCAGGGGTCTACGATCCAGGCATGGTTTCCTAGTCTTCAGCACAACTGGATGAGGGGAACATTCAACAAGTTATTGCACAAATAATTGATAATTATACTTGTGATAAGCACCAGATAGGAGAAACGTGTATTATTATAAAACATGCGACAGTATGTTTTCCTGGGATGCAATGCAGGTGGGATGTCATGGAAGAGTATGTCAAGGAAGAGCCACTGCAGCTGGCACATGCAGAAAGTGGGGCTTGGCCAGCCATGGGGCTGCACACAGGGCCCTGCAGGGGATTCCAGGAAGTAGAGACCAGGGTGGCAGGAACAGAGATGGTAGACATGGACAGGATGTTGTGCATGCTGCAGGTAAGGCTTTGGAGCAGGCAGTAAACATTTTGTTTTCTTTATTATTCCAGTTGAATTAGGAGTATAGATAATGTAAAAGCTAGGAGAGTATTTTTAGGAAAAGGGGAGCATGTCTATGGGGGTATGGTGGGAGCCACAACTGCAGGAGAATCTGGAGGAGTGCAGGCTGCAGGTGGCCCCTGGGGCAGTAGGAGTGGTACTGTCAGGAGCTGAGCACTGGGTAGACAGAGAGGAAGAGTACCCAAAGGGGCCACTGAGGAAAGTGGAGAGGTAGGAGGGGTTCTGAGGACTGAGGTTTCCCTAATTCCATGGACCAATATCTTCCAAATGTGTTAACTAAACCTAAATATCAATTTATAAACAGACAAACCTGAGCTCAGCACAAAAGATCACAACCGAAGCCAATGTCCACTTGATTCCTGGACAGCTGCCCCATGCGGCTTCTGCTCATTGTTTCCTATTCTATTTTTCCAGAGAATCTTTTGTCCCTCATCTCCATTCAGATGCATTTGGACTCCTCACATCTTCTCCTCTCTGCTCCTTAGTTTTCATAGCTATGTAATGACCTCTGCTTTTTCTGTTTGTTTTTGTGAGGTATGTGAGCCTATGTCCCGACTGCATCAATTGGGCAGTCTCTCTTGTCTTCCTTTTATCTGAGATGGGGAAACATTTGTCCCTGTCCTTGCTTTCCATCTCTAGCATCTGGAACTGGACATGGCTTTTGCAGTTACAAAATTTTTAGCATTTACACTTCTATTTCTTAATCGTGGGCCCTGAGTTTGCTCTTAGTGAGCTAAATTAAAATGGGGATCAGGCCAGAGAATACCTGAGCACACAAAGCCAGTTCCACCTCTTCAGTGGCCTCAGTCTTACTTAATTTGCAAATATAAGTAAAACTTGAGCTATTTCTTACAAATTTATCTATTAAAGAAAGACAGAACTTAAGCTCAACCTATCAAAACAGTCAAGACACTGTTAATGATAATTATATAATGAGGGATTTTCCAATGGGGGAGATCAAATAAGGCAATTGGATAACTGCAACCAATCAAATACTTGCTTTGTTTTGCTTTGCTTCTGTGTCCATCCTGTAAAACTTCTACCTTACCTTCCTTCAATGAAGCTCCTCAGCCACTTCTGGTTTGCAGCATTCATGAATCAGTATTTGCTCAAATAAAGCCTCTTTAAATACTTATTGCACTTTAGTTTCCTTTTCTCGCTGTAGGTGGTACCTGAAGGCTAGGAGCAGCATTCACAGTACCAGGATGATGTTAAAAGCAGTAACTGCAAAAGTGAGTTCAGTGCATCTGGATGCAGAGAGAAGGAGCTGGGATTTCCTAATTGAGATTTCAGTGAAGCATAAACCACACTTTGAACTCAGAGTCTCAAAAATTTGCAGCCTATCCAGTGACCTAAAGCAGGGGTTAGCAAATGTTCTGCAAAGGATCAACTACAGATGTCCCTCAGTATTTGTGGGGCATTGCTTCCAGCACACTCCCTGTGGATATCACACAATCTAAGGATGCTCAAGTCCTTTATATAAAATGGTCTGATATTTGCATAGAACCTACCCACATCATTCTGTATACTTCAGATAACCTGTGGATGACTTACAATACCCATAAATGCAATTCTATGCAGATAGTAGTCTTACTGTATTATTTAGGTAATAATGACACAATAAAGTCTGTAGGTATTCGCTACAGACACAATAGAGTTCATTTTTAAGTATTTTCCATCCTCAGTTGAATCCATGGTTGCCGAAAGCTTTCAGGCCATATGGTCCCTGTCACAGCTGCTGCCCCTTGCTGTCGCAGATTTGATGCAGCCATAGAAGCCACGTTATAAAACAGGTGTGATGTTTTCCAAAAAACTCATTTACAAATACAGGGTACTGCCAATCCTAGTGTCAAACAAGGGTTTTTAAATTTGATGAGGATCACAACCTCCTGGGGGTTTTGCTAAAGTCAGATTGCTGGGGACTACTCCTAGGTTTCTGATGCTGCGGTTCTGCAGTATGTCTGAGAATTTGCAATTCTAGGTCCCTAGGGGGTGCTGATGCTGCCACATTCCTGTCACTTTGTGCTAGAACATGACACTCTTGTAATAGTTGTGATTTTCTTAGAATTATTAATAGCGTTTTTCTTCTTATTGCTTGGCATCTGATTTCAGTGTGCCATCGGGCATCATCATGGTGCCTTTCTTGCGGGGATCTTCTTTATTCTTTTTTTTAAAAATATTTATTTATTTATTTAAAAGTCAGAGTAACACAGAGAGAGAAAGAAAGACAGAGAGAGAGAGAGAGAGAGGTCTTCCATCTGCTGGTTCACTCAATTAGCTGCAATGGCCAGAGCTGCGCCAATTCGAAGCCAGGAGCCAGGAGTTCTTCCAGCTCTCCTACGCAGGTGCAGGGGCCCGAGGACTTGGGCCATCCTCTACTGCTTTCCCAGACATAGTAGAGAGCTGGATTGGAAGTGGAGCAGCTGGAACTTGAACCGGCACCCATATGAGGTCCCTGAGCTGCAGATCAGGACGTTAACCCACTGCACCATAGCACTGGCCCCTGCTTTTTCTCCCAGCACCTACAACCTTGATCATTAGGAGCCCAACTAGACTCTCTATGCTGTCTGCCAAGCAGACCCCTGTGACTGCCTCCAGGGTGTGGTTTCTCTTTCTCAGGTCCCATGCCATTTGCTTTCCTGTCTTTGCATTGGTTTTACTGCAGTAGATCATCAAGGATTTATTTTTCACAGAAGCTATATTTACAGTAATCCTTCTGAAATTTAATGATTGAAAATATGTTGACTTTGGCATCATATTCCATAAACATTTTAAAATGACTTATTTATTTATTTATTTGAAACTCAGAGTTACATAGAGAGGGAGAGACAGAGAAAGAGAAAAAGAGATCTTCCATCTGCTGGTTCATGTCCCAGATGGCTGCAACAGCCAGGTAGTAAGCACTGGTCCTATGAACCCTACATGGGAAACACAGATGTGGAGATCTCTAAAGGCTGGGGAAGGACATGCAACCCATCCTGAGTCACAGGATGAATTTTATGACCTCCAGATTCCTGTATTGAAGCCCTAACCTCCTGTACCTAAACTGCAACTCTATTTGGACAAAGTCTTTAAAGAGGTAATTAAGGTCAAATGTGGTCATATGTATGGGTCCTAATTCAATATGGTTGTTGTTCTTATAACAAGAGATTAGCATCCAGGCATGCATCAATGGAAGACCATGTGAAAACAAAGGGAGAAGTCAGACATCCAAAATCCAAGGAGCACAGCCTCATAAGATTCCAGCCATGCCCACATCTTTACCCTGGACTTCTAGCCTCCAGAATTGTAAGAAATTGAACTTAACATTGTTTAAGCTCCCTGGTCGTGTACTGTTTGTTTTGGCTGCTCTAACAAATTAGTACACTGGAAAGGTAGGGAAGCAGGAAAGCAAGATAAGATTTTCAAAAACTATCCAATAACTAAAGAAGATGAATAGCATAAGTAATACTGCTGAAACCCACACTGGGAAGCCACTGAAATCCAGTCCTAATCCTAACTGTCCAAGAGATACAGATTATCAAGGCAAGTATTAGACAGGCTTGGGGACGGAACTTGAAAACAAGGAAAAGCAGCAGTCAGGACCCTACTTGACTATCGAACAGGGGAATATCAGAGACTTACAGCCTCAGAGAGTTCTTCAAGACTTATATTAAAGCTGAAGCCAGTGTCAAGATTCCAGACAAGACATTTCAGAAGCTGATCATAGAGTTATCCTGGTGAGGCTTAGACCATTTAACATCAGTGCTGTGAAGAAATGCCAACTTTGTAGGTTATTTAAATCTATGGTCATTGGACTGATCTCTGTGTCCATTAAAGAAGTTGAACATTGTGGGAGTGCCCCAGACTTTTTTCAAATTTATTTAAGAAAACATATTAACGAGATTCCTTCCATCCTATGCATGGGGGATCATTCACATACACTACATAAATTTATACTAGTATACCTCAAATTAATCTCCTTCAGTGCAGTTCTGTTCTTACCATAAAACTTTCAGATTTTCATTTGACTTCCCCTAAGTCAACATGAATCCAGTTATCTGATAGATAATTTTTATTATAAAGTGAATATTTCTTTATCTTTACAGATTGGCTTCCTGTCAGTTTTCTTCAATGATGAGACTGATCCTCCACTGATATATGAATAAGATCAAGCTTTGCTGTGGGCAAAGGAGTTGGCAGCTCTGAAATGCTGTGGCACCATGCAGGGCTGCTAGGGACACGGTCCGTCTTGGACAGGCAGGCAGGCCTCCCACTGGACACACTCTTGCACCTGACTTGAACTTGCAATCCACAAATCTGGTGAGAAAAATCGATCTATTGGACTGAAAGGCATCTTGAACAATGTATGTGTTTCCTTATGGTGTCTGTGCCTTGAGTCTTTTTAGCAAATAAAATTGATTTGACCATAAACTTTGTTATTATAGAATGAAATCCTACCTTTTGCAACAAAATGGATGCAACTGAAAACCCTTGTACTTAGTGAACTAAGCAAGTCCTAAAAAGAAAAGCACTGTATGTTTTCCCTGATCTGTGGTCACAAAAAATGTAATGTATTATTAGCAAAATTGACATGTTGAGAATTGATGATTGTTTATAGCCCTTGTCTATACAGTTGTGTAACAGTGGGTTTTTTTTCTTACTTTTTGTTGAATTCTTTACTTAGTGGAGGGTTAACCTTATGATTATAAAACAAACTGAAAATATTTCGTTGTAAAAATTAAAAGAATAAGAAAGGAAGGAGGATGGAGATTAGGAGCATGGGCGAGAGGGAGAGTAGGGTGGAGAGTATCATTATGCTCCTAAATCTATATATATGAAATACATTAAATTTGTTCACTTTATGTAAATAAAAAACTGATTAAAAAGTTTTAAAAAGTGAAAATTACAGAAATTAAAAATTCATAAGTTTTAATTTAAAAAAATTGCTATTGAAATGGTCCTCGGAAAAGAAGTTGTTGAGTATATTTAAAGATGAGAGAAAGTGTACAAATATTGTTTATTAAAAGTGATTACCTTCTCAGGATGACATCTCAGCTAAAATATTTTCAAGTGTGTCTGAAGCTTCTCTTTTATTGTTTCTTATGGCTAAAAGCTTTAAGGTGGGTTTAGTGAGAAAAATCCCAAAAGAAAATATATTAATACATTTTCTGTTTCTTGATGAAATTGTATTTTTTGAAAAAAAAATATGTTATGAAAATTAATACTTTCTAAGACAATTAAGTTGATTTAAAGTTTTTGTAAGGAAAGTGTGACAGGGTGCCTTTAAGTTTAATGTTTTCCCACAGGACATAGCCTACCTGGGTGGTTCTGGGTTATCTTGCTTGGTTGCTTCAGAGCAGGGACTGTTCCTTTGAGAGAAACAAGCTATAGATTTCAGTCTGCCTGTCTAGCTGTAACTGGCATATTTCTGGCTTCCATACTTCTGCTTGCTTGCTTGATAATGATCAAGGCCACAAAATGTAGTTTCTGCCTTTAAAAAGCCCCCGCCACTGCAACCTGGGGCTGTCTTCTCTGGCTTGTTCTGTGAGAGGGCAGTCGCCAGCTGGCTAATAAAGACTTGCAATTTGACCTCAGAAGTCTCGTTGTGCTTTTAGTCTGTGCACCCCACAACAGAATGTGTGTGTGTGTAGTGTGTGTGTAGTGTGTATGTGTGGTGTGTGTGTAGTGTGTGGTGTATGTGTGTAGTGTGTATAAGTGTGTGTAGTGTGGGGTGTGTGTGTGTGTGTGTGTGTGTGTGTAGTCTCTCAGTATCCATGAGGGACTGACCAGCATGTCCCTCAAATACCAAAATCTGTGGATGCCCAAGTAGTTTCTTATAATTCCTTATATAAAATGGCACAGTACTTGCATATGGCTTTCATAATTTTCCCATACACTTTAAATAATCTCGATTGCATATAATATAAATACAGCATCAGTGATAAATGGTAAGTAAATACTACATTTTTATGGAATGTTTACAAGAAAAATCTATACATGTTCAGTATAAACACAGGTTTTTTTTTTCAAGTATTTTCAACCCATGAGTGGATGAATCTACAGATGGAAAACTCACAGATACATAAACCAACAGCTACAGAGGGCTGACTGTACACACACACACACACACACACAAATAATGGAAAGAAACTCTTAAGGGAATTTTCTTATTGGAATAATTCACGAAGAGGAAACTTAAGCAGAGACAGCATTTTGAATTGAGGAGATAGAATTGGGACAGAGTAGGTGCCAGTGATCCAAAATAGCTGTAGTTCACAAGACAGAGTACTGCAGATGGGAGATCTAGGGGAGTGGGGAGAATAAGAATTTAGGAAGAAGGAGGAGAGAGGAGAGCAGACTCAAATATCTGCAGAAGGTTCCCCCAAGTCTCCAGGTGATACTGAGTAGTGTGTAGTATATGGAAACTATCCAAAGACAGAGAAAGAACAATCTAATGAAATAGTTTTAATAATTCCAAAGGAGCCCATGAGGCTGGGGACATTTTTGTTTGTTTCTATCAGGCAGAGAAGTAAAAATGTCATCATATGGGAGATATTGGGTAGAATAATCAGAAAGATATTGGCTGAATAACAGATGAAAACTAGCTCTAGATCAGAACCTTTCCTGCCCCATCTAGCAAAGAAAAGAAATAATCTTTGGAAATCTGATAATTTTCAATAACTTCTCTGCATCCCAGCACAAAGTTCAAGGATATATTTTTAAAATACAATGATATTCAAAACTAAAAAAAAAATCACAAATACATTATTGAGAATCAGTAACAACAACAGAAAAACTAAAATAAATCAAAGGGTAGGCAGTTGTGGAACACAATACATAAAGTGGAAGAAAGATAAAAATAGCAACAGACTGCTCGGTGAAAACAATATAAGCAAGAGCTGAGTGAAGCAGCATCTGTTACAGTCCGTGGGAAAATCCGTCAACCTAGAACACTGCACCAAACAAAAATATCTCAGGAAAACCTAGGTGACACTAAATTTTATTCAGATTTATGAAACCTCAAAGAATTCCTTATGATAGACTTTCTTCATAAGAAACATGAGGGGACCTGTGTGGTGGCAGAGTGGGTAATGCCACCACTGCCTGCAGTGCCAGCATCCTATATGGGCGCCAGTTCAAGTCCCGGCTGCTCCAATTCCAACCCAGCTCTCGGTTATGGCCTGGGAAAGCAATGGAAGATGGCCCAAGTCCTTGGGCCCCTGCACCCATGTGGGAGGTCTGGAAGAAGCTCCTGGCTCCTGGCTTTGGATTGGCACAGCCCCAGCTGTTGCAGCCAACTGGGGAGTGAACCATCGGATGGAAGACTTCACTCTCGCTCGTTCTCTGACTCTCCTTCTTTTTCTGTGTAACTCTGATTTTCAAACAAATAAATAAATCTTTAAAAAAGATGTAGTGGCAATTTATTTGAAATTAGACTTTGATAAGTTGATGTGCATATTAAAAACTAAAAATATAAGAATAGGTATAGCCAATAGCAAAGGAGATAAATTAAAAATGCAAGAGTACTTCAGGCCGGTGCCGCGGCTCAATAGGCTAATCCTCCGCCTTTCGGCGCCAGTACACTGGGTTCTAGTCCCGGTCGGGGCGCTGGATTCTGTCCCTCTTCCAGGCCAGCTCTCTGCTATGGCCTGGGAGTGCAGTGGAGGATGGCCCAAGTGCTTGGGCCCTGCACCCTTTGAGAGACCAGGAGAAGCACCTGGCTCCTGCCATCAGATCAGCGTGGTGCGCCAGCCGCAGCATGCCGGCCATTGGAGGGTGAACCAACAGCAAAAGGAAGACCTTTCTCTCTGTCTCTCTCTCACTGTCCACTCTGCCTGTCAAAAATTAAAAATTAAAAAAAAAGAGTACTTCAGTAGATCTGAAGAAAATAGAATTAAAAGATGTTTATTTTGGAGCAAAAGAAATTTTAAAGTTCATACACAGTTGTTTCATAATACATTATCTATGAACTGTTTGAAGAATCTTCATATGCATGGATTTTAATTATTTTTGCACCAAAATAAACTTGTCTTTTAATTTCATTTTCCTAGAAACTTTCTGAAAAACCCTCACACAAAATGTTCAGTTGTCCCAAATGATGGGAGAAAATATGGAGACACGAACAAAGAACAGATGGGAGAAGTAAAACAAGTGGGAAGACAATAGATTTAAGCCAAACCAACTGAAAGGCAGAAATATTTCTTAGGTAAAGATAAGACCAATTTTAGGGCCAGAGTTCTGGCTTAATGGGTATTGCCTCCACCTACAGCACCAGAATCCTATATGGGCACCAGTTTGAGTCCCAGCTACTCCACATCTGATTTAGCTCTCTGCTAATCTGCCTGGGAAAGCAGTCCCTGCCACCCATGTGGGGGACCCAGAAGGAGCTTCTGACTCCTGCCTTTGGTCTGGCTCAGCCCTGGCAATTGCAGTCATTTGGGAAGTAACTTAGCAGATGGAAGATTTCTCTCTTTCTCTCTCTCTTTCTTTCTCTGTCTCTCCCTCTCTGTCTCTCTCTGTGTAATTCTGCCATTCAAATGAAATAAAAATAATCTTTTTTAAAAAAAGACAAACTTATGAACTATTTAAGAAATCCAGTTTACATTGAAAGCCACAAATAGGTTAAAAGTAAAAGTATGGAAAATGCACACCATTCTAATACTAATTAAAAGAAAGCAACTATATAAATTTCAAAGATTCCAGAATAAGGAATAGCACCAGGGGAAAAGAGGATATTTTGTAATACTAAGAGTAATTTACCAAAAGAATATAAGAATCCTACATACATTTGATTTTTATCTAAATAAGATACATTGATAAGATATATTTACTCCTATTACTAAAATGGAGAGTCACTAATAAGAAAGTATCAGGATATAAGACCAATACATAACAGGCAATAGACTAGCCACAAATATATATAGAAATCAAAAATATAAAAATCTTTAGAACTGTTCAAAACAAAGTGAAATACTTATATGTAATTAAAATATATATAGGCTCTGTGTCCTGAAAATCAAAATGCTGATGGAGAAATGTTATGTTGTGAATAAGGAGGCTCAGCAGAGCAGAGATGTGAACTCCTTCTAATGGATCTATACATTTAAAGCAATTCTTATCAAAATCCCAGCAGGGATCATTTCAAACATAAGCTACCTTATTAAATGTATATATGAAGGCAAACAAGATGAGAGTAGCTTAACTGATATTTAAAACTGAGAATAAAGTGAGTAGAATCACTCTGTTCAATATGTAGTATCTTTTCTGGTAAAAAATCTGTCATTCTATCAATTCTTCAATTATCTTATACCAACTGAGACAACAATTCAATTAAACTCTTAATACTGGTACCAAGAGTGAGCATAGACTCTGGAGTTAAGGGCTCAGCCCTGTAAGACTCAAAAGCCACAGGCAAGTAGGCTCAGCAGTTTACCAACACTTCTGCCAAGTAGACTACATTTCTTGGGGGTTCCCATGACCACCATTAAGTTTTGATAGTTTGCTAAATTGCTCACAGAATGCAAGAAAGCGTTGTACCTATCATTACAAGTTTTGTTATAAAGGATGGAACTCAGAAACAAAGAGAAGAAAAGCATGGGCCAGCCAAGATACCAGAGGAGGATTGGCAAAGAACTTCCATGCCCCCTCCTGGGGCACCACATTTCCAATAACCCACAAAACCCCCAAATCTCATTGTCCAAGAGTTTTTACTTGAAATTTCATTATGTGCACATGATTGGGCCACTGGAATTGAATTTAACCTCCAATCCATCTGTCTTCACTGAACATCAAGATTGGGACTTAATAGCAATCTAGCACCCACATGCTATGAGTTATCTTGTTTGCATAAACTCAAGTCTCTGATACAGTTGAAAGGATTTGTTTTTAATAACAAATGATAGTACTAACACTCAGAATATTGCACGGATTTTATTGGCTCTGCTAGTTATAAGGAACAAAGACCAAATTTATATATATATGTGTGTGTATGTATATATATATATATATATATTTAAAATCACAACATAATAAGGAATACAGTCATTACAGTCATCTGGCATTAGAAGAAGATTTGGTATCCCTGAAGGATACAAAATTCTTGGATGCCTAAATACCTTAATATAAAATGACATAGTATTTACACATGGCATATGCAATTAGCTAGTAGTTAATTTAATTTTATTTAATTATTATTTGAATAGCAGAGAGATGAGAGGCAGACAAACAGAGAACTCCCATCTACTGATTCTCTACTCCAAATGCCCACAACAGCCAGGGATACTCAATCAGAAGCCAGGAGCCCATCTGCTGCCTCCCAGAGTAGGCATTAGCAAGAAGCTAGAGTTAGAAGCTGAGCCAGGACTTGATCACAGCTATTCTAAAATGGGATGCAGGCATCACAACTCTCATTTTAACTGGTTTTCCAAACACTTGCCCATTTGGATATATGTTAAATCATGTCTAGGCTAGTTATAATACTTAACACAGTACAAATTCTATGTATATAAATAATGGTTAAACTCTGTTGTTTGGGAAATAGCAAGACAAAAAATGTACATGACAAGTATAGACACAATTTTTAAAAATATTTGTGACCCCAGTTGGTTGAATTCACAGAAGGGAAATTCAGAGATATGGAGAGCCAACTACATATATAGTTAAGAGAGTGTGCTATGGGCAGAAGAATATATGCATTGATCAGCGTTGTGGTGCAGTGAGTTAAGCCACCATCTGCAACACCAGCAATCCAATACGAGCACTAGTTTGAGTCCCAGCTGCTCCACTTCCAATCCAGCTCTCTGTCCATGTGCTTGGGAAAGCAGCATAAGGTGGTCCAAGTGGCTGGTCCCTGCCACCCACGTGGGAAGCCCAGATGAAGCTCCTGGCTCCTAGCTCCTGGCTTTGGCCTGGCCCAGCCCTGACTGTTGCAGCCATTTGGGAAGTGAATCAGCAAATGGTAGATTCTCTCTCTCTCTCTTTCTCTCTCTGTCTCTTTCTCTCTCTGTCTCTTTCTCTATTTCTCTCTTTCTCTCTCTCTTTGTGTGTGTCTGTCTCTTCCTCATTTTCTGTAACCCTGCCTTTGAAATAGATAAATAAATCTTTTTTAAAAAACTGACACATACTAATAAGCCTAAGAGAGTTTGGCAAAGGAGATAAAGCAATGCTGTGGGGGAACGATGGTCTTTTCAATAAATGTTGCTGGAATAATTGAAAAAAAAAAAAAAAAGACCACTGACCTAAGTCTCACAACTTACACCAAAACTAGCTGAAAAATAGTTAATGGATATAACTGAAAAATATAAAATTATAAAACTTTTGAAGAAGAAGATACAGGTAAAAAAAAATCAGCTTATATTGCTAGGCAAAGACTTTTTAAGATGGCACCAAAATCATGATATGTACAAAGAAAAACTGATAAATTAAGCCTCACCAAAATTTTGCTCTGTGAATCCATGACAAGAAAATGAAGATCTGGGGAAAATATCTGTAAACCACATATTCCATAAATAACTTAGATGTAGAATATTACCAAACACTTCAAACCTCAATGGTTAAAAACAAACAATCCAGTGAGAAAATAAGCAAAATAGATTTCACTGAAGAGGCTATGCAGAAGACAAATTAGCACTTGAAAAGGTGTTGAACATCTCTAGCCATTAGAAAAATGCAAATTAAAATCCCAATGGAATATCACTACACACCTATCAGACAACAACAAGACAGTGATGTCAGCAAATCCTGGCAAGAACACGGAGGAACTGGATCAGTCCTGCATTGTTGGTGCCAATGTAAAATGGTACAGTGGTACCGTCACTCTGGAAAAATCTGGCACTTTGTTCCAAAATACTCACAATATATGTACCCAGACCAGCAATTACACTCCTAGGCATTTGTCCCAGAGAAATAAAAACTTACATTCACAGCAATTTTATTCATAACAACTGAAAACCGGAAACCACTCCAGCGCTCCTCAGTGGATGAGTGGTAAAATTGTGGTTCTTTCTATCATGAAATACTCTGAGCAGTAAAATGAAACAAACTTTGGGTAACAACTTGGATGGGTTTCAAGGAAATTATGCTGAGTAACAAGAGTAAAGTCAACATTAAAAGCTACATGTTGTATGATTACATGAGTAAAATGCTTCTGAAATGACAACATTGTAGAGATAGAGAGCAGATTGGTGGCTGCCAGAGGTTGCCATAAAGGGAGAGCCTGAGACACCAAAGGCGGTGAAGAATCCCTATGATGGCTCTGTTTAGTGGCATGACTTGGGCAGTTCTAACCACTCTGCACAGGAAACGTAATGTACAATTGCATAAGAAATAATATCCACACACAGACAAATGAGTACATGCAAGCTAGGGGAAGTTTGAATAAGATAGATTACAACAGTACCAGTCTCCTTCTTGTGCTATTGTATTATTTTCATGCAAGTTGTTAGCACTGGGGGGACTTAGGTAAAGGGGATACTGCATGGGCTCCTTATTTATTCTTGAACCTGAATCTATAATTATCTAAAATAAAAAATAAGCAATATGTAAATGGTTTGTATCCTTGCTTCAATTCTACCACTAAAATTTAGGATGCTTCAGAAGTTGTCTATGGAACCAGGGCTCCGGAGTACAGCCAAAATCCCACAATCCTGGGACTGAGGTACCCTATCCACTCATGCTTAGGGTGCTGCAAAGCAAGTGTTGGGGCAGAAAGTATGGAGTAGAACAGTTTTGTTAATAGATATTTCAATACCAGCATTGCAGCAGACATTTCGAGAGCCACACAAAAGAAGAGAATAAATAAATAAATATTGAAGGAGTAAAAACTTAAGAAAATCTGCAGTTGGTAAATTTGAGTAAATTGAGTGACTCGGAAAGTATCATCAAGGGATTCTGAAAGCACCGTAGCAGGGCTGGTGAGGAATGAGATACTCCTACAGTCCCATCATATCACCCCGGGCGGTGCTGGCCGACGAGGAAGGAGAAAATATACCTTGGAGATGGGGTGTCCATGGTCACATTCAGCTTTGTGATGAACTTCACACTGCTGCAGAGAATTATTAACATTATGTCTTCTGAGGTGGCACAAAATCACATACACAGAAGCTGTACTCTTGCCAAAAGTTTTGTAGTACAAATATAAGCATATTTGCAATCTAATTCTTCAGTTGTGTGAAATATGGAAACCAGGAGAATCAGCCAAAGGAAGGGTGGTCAGAAAGGTCGGAGAAATGCATATCATGATAAAACCATGAGGAATCTCATTTTTTGCACCAAAAATTGACTTTTTTTCTTAGATTTTCTGTGAACTATAATCATACACTTTTATGATCTACAGTGAGACATTTTAATTCATGTACGTAACATGTACTGGTCAGATGAGAGCAGCCAGCATTCCCTGTCCTTGACATTGCTTCAGGATTGGAGCCTTGGAACTCATTTCTGCTATTTGCTCATAAGACGTCTAACAGGGTATTGTGAATTACAGTCACCACATTATAATGTGTAACCCTAGCCCAGGAATTTATTCCTTTGATATAACTCTGTTTAAGTACCCATTATCCAAACTGCCTCTATCCCCCCAACCCTCCAAGCCTCTGGCAATCACTATTCTATGTTCAGATTCAATTTCCATTGCCATGAACTTTTTGAGATACCTTTGTAATATTCCAGAGTAAAAAATATTCTAGGCCGGCGCCGTGGCTCAACAGACTAATCCTCTGCCTTGCAGCGCCGGCACACAGGGTTCTAGTCCCGGTCGGGGCGCTGGATTCTGTCCCGGTTGCCCCTCTTCCAGGCCAGCTCCCTGCTGTGGCCCGGGAAGGCAGTGGAGGATGGCCCAAGTGCTTGGGCCCTGCACCCGAATGGGAGACCACGAGAAGCACCTGGCTCCTGCCATCGGATCAGCGCGGTGCGCCGGCCACTGCGCGCCAGCCTCGGCAGCCATTGGAGGGTGAACCAACGGCAAAGGAAGACCTTTCTCTCTGTCTCTCTCTCTCTCACTGTCCACTCTGCCTGTCCAAAAAAATATTCTATAAGCTCAGTTCTTTCAGTAAATCAAGCTCATGAAAGAAGAAAAAAAAATGAACGGATTTTCAAAATTGAAAAGATATACAAAGTGGAATTATGTGGATAGATTGCTTACTGGATTAACAAAAATTACAAAACTCATTTATTTCAAAGACATTGTCTCAAAGAAGGAACTTGGATATAGATTGTGTATTAGATGATATTAGGAAACTGCCTTTGACTTTTAAGCTTTGTTTATAGGAGTGTTTTTAACAGCAAAATGTTCCTATAATGATGGATTTTTTAGAAGTAAAATATGATGGTATCAGTATTTACTCTTTCTTCAGAAACTATGCAACAGACAATAGTTAATCGGAGAGAACTCTGTTTCTAGTATCCCTGAGATGTTTTCTTTTTGTTGTTGTTGAAGATTTGTTTCTATTTGTTTAGGGGGGGAGGGGGCGGCAATGTGGCGTAGTGGTTCAGGCTACCGCCTGCAGTGCCAGTACTCCATATGGGCACCTGTCCAAGTCCTGGTGGCTCCACTTCTGATTAAGCTCTGCTATGGCCTGGGGAAGCAGTAGAAGATGGCCCAATTCCTTGGGCTCCTGCACCCCCATGGGACTGGCTCCAGATCGGCATAGCTCCGGCCATTGCAGCCAAATGGGGGAGTGAACCAGCATATAGAAGACTTCTCTCTCTCTCTCTCTCTCTCTCTCTCTCTGCCTCTCCTTTTCTCTCTGTGTAACTCTGACTTTCAAAGAGAGAGAGAGAGAGAGATCTTCCATCTTCTGGTTCACTCCTTAAATGGCTACAATGGAGCCAGAAGCTTCATCTGGGTCTCCCATATGGATACAAGGGCCCAAAGATTTGGGCCATCCTCCTCCGCCTTCCCAGGCACATCAGCAGCAAGCTGGACTGGAAATGGAGCAGGTAGGACTCTAACCAGCATCCATAAGTGATGCTGGCTTTGCAGACAGTGGCTTAACCTGTCATACCACCACACTGGCCCCAGGTTGTTTCTCACCTGAATCTGGATGCTTATTCTTGTTTTCTCCTAATTGAGATTTCCGAGGAAACAGCGGGAAGCTTCCCTACGTGCCAGACCTGGTGCCCAGATTATCACAGTTTGTCTCATTTAATCTTCACAGTAACCCTCTAAATTGAAAATGCAGTGGGTTGTGAATTGGAGCTATCTGAAAGAATGATCATCTCAGAGAACTCACGGCTTCTAAGATTGAAGAAACTGCAGCAAGAAATAAAATAATAAAAAAATGTTTTTCTTAAGAAGAGAATGAAGACTCACAGATGAACTCAGTTTTAGACAGGGAGTTAACTGAAGGCTTGGAGTCTTTAATAAAGAATGCTTTTCAGAAATGAACTCTTCTATAGAAAATCAATTCACTTATTCCTGAATAAGACATTAATGGTTTAAGTGGTTCAAGTGAGTTTATGAGTTTTATGACTCTCATTCCTTTTCTACAAAGTATGGATTTGAATAATAAAAACATAGACAATTCTTCCTCTGTAAAATTTAATTAATTTATTTAAGACACAAAGTGACACACAGAGAGAGACACACACAGAGCTCCCATTTGCTGGTTCACTCCCTAAATGCCTACAACCCCCAGGGGTGGGCCAAGGCCAAAGCCAAAAGCTGTGAACTCAGTCCAGGTCTTCCACGTAAGTGGCAGGAGCCCCATCACTTCCGCCATCATCACTGCCTCCCAGAGTCTGCGTTAGGAGGAAGCTAGAGTCAGGAGTTGGTGCCAGGTATTGAACTAGGTACTCTGATGTAGGACATGTGTGTCTCAACTGCTAAGCCAAATGCCCATCCCGTGTCTCTGTAAAAAACAAACCCTTTAACTTCACATTCAGTTTTGAATGAGTAGCACTAATGTATGTACAGTCTGTCTATGACAGAGAATGGGAAAAGTCAGAGCAGACAGAAGCAAGAGCTGTAACTCCTGCAAAATCTAAATTACTAGCAAGCATATTTTCTGATGTTGTTGTAGGTCAAAAGAATACTAAAGAAGCACTTCCTGATGGTTAGGCAGAACTCTCAGGATTATGTAGCATCTATCAGTCTTTCTTGCATATCTAAACGCTACAAGCCCTAAAGATGAGAATGAAATGAAGAAGTCTGTAGTAGCAACAGACATTGGAGACAAGCATACATTCTTCTTTGAATTTGTCTGACATTTTAAACTATGTATTGAGCACTTCAAATCATGAATTAAATGAGAAAATTAGTTTTACTGACTCTTTAGAAACAAAGAAAAATCTCCAAAAGGATTATGTGAAATTTCACAGAAGCACTAAAGAATTTATGAGTGAAGATGAATAGGAAATGGAGAAAATGCTAATGGCATGCTGTACAGTTCCAGCTGGAGACAGTGCAAAAGGTGAAACTGAGACGCTGAGTTTCATGCCAGAGATGGCCACACCTCTTCTCAGAGACCCTCTGAGTTACTTCTGCTCCACCGGCTTTTCAGCTCAGCGAACTGACTGGCTCTGTTGGTGTAGAGCCGAGGTCTCTACCAGGTGAGTACAATCTGGCTCATCTGGTTCTCAACCTGGCAAAAGTGACCCATGAGAAACTGAGAGAGCTGGCAGGCTTATCTTTATAAAGACCTCTTTTTGTGCCCATGTTTACATTTTAACTTTTTTTTTTTTTTTTACAGAAAAGTCAGCATGGTTAAATTAAATAACTCTATAGAATTTTGATTTTGAGAGATAATTAATTTCATCAGTTAATAGATTGCTGATTTTGTTCTTTCCAGGTTTTCAAGTTAATGACAGATTGGCCAAATTATAGAGTTTGTGATACAGTATGCCTTTCTTTTATTAGGAGAAAAGCAAAACCAGTGAATATTTTACTCACATAAAGACTGCAATGCTGATGGATTAAGTTTCAGAGCAGGCATTTCTTTAAAGTAGCAGAACTATATATCATGGCTTATGTATATATATATATATATATATATATATAAAATATATACATACATATATATGTGTACACATATATGTATATATTAATAAACACATACATATGATAAAGTTTAGTTTATAAATTAGGCACATGAAGAGATTAACAATAATAACCCATGCTGAAATAAAACAAATATAACAATATGCTGTGGTAAGTGATTGAAAAAATCACGGACTGTTGATTTATGGGATTTTTCCAGTTGGCCCCAGGTAACTGAAACAGAGGAAAGCAAAATTGCAGTTATGGGTGGATGGACACTGTATTTTTTTTAGAATACCCATTGCCATTTTAAGCTATGTTTTCGAAAGGGTCCCTGACGAATAAATATAGCACAGAGGTTTTTTCACCAAGCCTCAAATGTACCTTCTACCACATGGGAGTCTTGAAGGGAAAAAGACAAAGAAAGACTCAAGATAACGAAGCAGATGGTTTCCCTGAGCCGGGTGGCTGCAGGCAGAAGTCTTTCTGTGCTGGCAGAAGAGGGTGGTGTGCCCATAAGGTTGGGCTCCAAGAGCCAGTGAGCTCAGCTACTCGCCTTTCTGCTGCCACACGATATCTCAGACACCCGTGGGATGCACACAGACAAAACTAGAGAACATTTGAAACCACAATCCTGCAGCAAAATCTTGAAGAGTTTAAGTAAAACATCTCATGATTACAGAGTTATAAAAGCATAAGCAGGAAGCAGTTTCTGGCTTCAAAGCAGGCAACACCTCACAGCCGTGGCTGCAGACTCCGGAATTACGCCAGACTGCCCGAAATCCATGCTAATTTTTATTTTTAATTCTTGACTTAAAAGGGTGAAGAATATAACAGAGAAACAAGGCTACAACACATCTGCATTTTGAAGAGCTTTTCATGACTTCATGTGACATATGACAAATTTTATTAACATCCACCTGCAAGTTGAACAATTGATTCTTAGGGTCCAAATGGTAAACTTGGTTTTAACAAATGATTGAATTAGTGGTGAGGCTACTCATTAAAATGCAGTATTGCAGCTACCAGGGAAGAATATATATTATAAGTTTTTCAACCAGTATGCCAGAAACAAAATGTTTCTAGTTGTACTATAAAGTAATTTTGCTGTCAACTGTGTATTTTTATTGAAGTTTTGATAACTTTGCTTTTAAATGTTTTTATGAAGCTGTTTGTAAATTACACACTTAGTTTAATAAAATCTTTCAGTGAAGAAGAAAAAGAAAGAAAGAGAGAGGGGGAAGGAAGGAAGGAAGGGAGGGAGGGAGGGAGGAAGGAAGGAAGGAAGGAAGGAAGGAAGGAAGGAAGGAAGGAAGGAAGGAAGGAAGGAAGGAAATTTACTTCCATGACAGGGAGAGCTGTGTCAGTAGAGAAATGATGCTGTTGTGCTGTACAGTTGTCCTTGAAGATGAGAAGCCTGCTTGCTCAGTCACCCTGCCTCCTTGGGTTTGCTAATCTGGAAATTCCTCTGTTCATGGCTCTCACCTGCACCCTTGAAAGCATTACAGGGCTCTGCATTAGTATCCAATAGCAGTTATATCACAATTCCATAGATGGTGTGACTTAACCAACAGAAAATATTTTTAATTTTTTATTCATAAAAAGGGAACAAGCTTCATGTATTTCATGTACACAGTTTTAAGAACATAATACTTCCCACTCTACCTTCCTTCCCATTCTCATTCCAACCTCCTTTGTCTTATTTTTCTTTTATTTTCTACAATGACATTCTTTCAATTTTCTTTATAATCACAAACCTAACCATACACTAAATAAAGAATTCAACAAGAAGTAAGGAGAAAAAACCCTGTGTCTGTGTATTTTAAATAAAATTTTTGGCTGACGCCGTGGCTCACTTGGCTAATCCTCCACCTGCGGCGCCACACCCCAGGTTCTAGACCCAGTTGGAGCACCAGTTCTGTCCTGGCTGCTCCTCTTCCAGTCCAGCTCTCTGCTGTGGCCCGGGAGTGCAGTGGAGGATGGCCCAAGTGCTTGGGCCCTGCACCGGCATGGGAGACCAGGAGAAGCACCTGGCTCCTGGCTTCGGATCAGCGTAGCGGCCATTTTGGGAGTGAACCAACAGAAGGAAGACCTCTCTATCTCTCTCTCTTTCTCTCACTGTCTAACTCTGCCTGTCAAATAAATAAATAAATAAAATGTTTAAAAATTTTAAAGAAAAATAAATAAAATAATAAAAGGAGAAAAGGACACTGGTTCCAACTCACATTAAATGGTTTTAACTCCACATATCCTTGCAGTGATATAAAGTCTTTTAAAAATATTTGAGAGAAAGAAAAAGAAAGAACATCTACTGGATCATTGCCCAGGTCTCCCACAAGGGTTGCAGGAGCCCAATGGTTTGAGCTGGCCAGGGTCTGCATTAGCAGAGTCAAGAACTGGAACTGGAAATGCAGCCCAAGTCCCCTGATGTTGTACATGGGCCTCTTAATTGGTATCAGCCATAGGGATAAACATTCTAATTTAATCAGAACGGTCAAAAGAACACATGGATTTTTACAGGAAGGACTAGCCTTAAGCATGGTTTGAGACCTATCTGCGTGTATCTTCAGTAAACTCTTGGGGAATAAGTCACTGTTTCACTTAAAGGAAGGTCTCTGAGATCCATGGTCAGTGAGAATTAGACAAGGAGTGTGTTAAGGTGTAGGCACCAGGACTTCTCACTAACGGTAACCTTGTGTTTTCATCTGTTCTTCGCAAGTGAGTCAAGCAGGGCAGGTGGTGATCGGGGAGGTCAACATGGGAATGATCGAGGGAGCATCCTCTGACAGCCCTGCCTAGAAAATGAAAGGGCTTTTGGGTGAAGAGCTCAGCCAACCCTTGACAGTCTCACTGTTGCTGACCACATGGATGGTGCAGAGGGGGAGCAGAGGGATTACCTAGATGCTCCTATTTCTCATCTCCTGTTTGATCCTCATCAACCACCTCTTCCTCTGCCCACCTCCCCAGCAAAATCACTGACGTTTGTAAATTCTTGAATGTTTTTTTTTTCTTACAGTTATCCTGATTCTATTCTTTTTTAAAAAGATCATTTATTTACTGGAAAGGAAGAGCTAAAAAGACAGAGAGATGGGGAGAGAGAGTGGTTTGTCTTCCATTTCTGGTTCATTTCCCAAATGGCTGCAGTGACTGCAGCTGGACCAGACTAAAGCCGGGGGCTTCTTCCAGCTCTCCCACAAGGGGGTAGGCAGAAAGCACTTGGGCCATCTTCCACCTCTTTTCCAGTAGCATTAGCAGAGAGCTGGGTTGAAGCACCCATATGAGATGCTGGTGTCACCGGTGGAGTCTTTACCAGCAATGCCATACACTGGCCCCTGCCTCTAGTCTTGATTCACTTAAATCTACAGATTGCAGTAAGGCTGATTATTATGAAATGCAAATCTAATTACATTGCCCCTCCATTCCCTATGGCACAGGATGAAGCCCAAGTATACCAACTAATATGTGCATCCTGCCCTCCCTCCAGTTGTTACCCTGGTACCATCTTGCACACAATTCATAATCTGTAGTCTGATGCCCCATTCTCAGAAAATGGAGTTCTATGAGTCTACAATCCAGCTCCTCCATTCTAGCCCACCCTTCCATGTCTAGCTCAACCTCAAATCTCCCTTCCTGGGAGAATTCCAGGAACTCCTTTGTCTCTGTTCTCACATTTAATTAAAATTTCTCTACCTACTGTATTCCTAAAAGTTGACTTGGTCACTTTATAATTCCCAATCTCCAGCTTTGGAAGGAGAGGCTCTTGAGGATTGACCAATGTGTGTTTTTCTAAATTTCCACCTCTGGCATGGTGCCTGCCTTTTCATAACATTCACTAAACATTGTACATGAAACACATTTTGCAAAGTATTTTTGTCTCTTATTTAACCCTCACAAAAATATGTGGTTCTTCTGTGCACACCCGGCTCAAATCTATCCTGCCTGGTGCCCTCATGCTGTAGTACACTGATCTGCACATGGCCAAATGGATTGGTTCTAGGCTTCAGTTTCCTCTTGGGTAAGTGACTTCACCAAATAGAGTGAAAACAAATACAGATCTTACCACTCACTTTTGAAACTATTCTCAAAATGTGAAGGAAAGAATCTAAACTTCTGCAAACTGCTACTTTGCCTTTTGTTTCCCTAGAATAGCTGAATTCTTAAGCAATCAAACAATGCAGTAAAAAAAAAAAAAGCCGAATTCATGTTCATATATATGAGACTGACAGAAGGATATGGAAGTTAGTTGAGAATCCATCCTGGAGGTTCTTGGGCCTATTCTTGTGGCAGAAGACCTTGAAAGCCCATGGGAAATGGTAAGCACATGCTATTAAATTTTTTATTAGGCTGTCAGCTTTGTGTCTGTCTTCCAAACACATGCAGCCTATAAAAATGCTCTTCAGTTCTCTTCAGCTGATTTGATGCAATTTCCTTCAATGCTGCTTACTTATATTTAATGCCCTTGTTATACTTATGTCCAGAAAGCAGTGAAAATAATGCAGCACAAGGCACATTCTAAAATAGGAAACAGTAAAGGGTAAAATAATTGAGACTCTGGGTCCTCAAAAAGGAAAGACTGAAGAGGAGTGGACCTCCTTAATGTAGCATCTATTTGAAGTATTTTTTCCCCTAAACTTTCCACAGCAATAGGGAACTCGTTAACTTTTATAGCCAGACAAAAAGGTAATAGCATTTGTAGCTATGGAGATGTAATGGGGCTTTTATTTAAATGTTGCAGGGAGATTGTGCTCATTATAGGAAACAAATGAACAACAACAAATCACCAATTGGATTTATCTGCCATGTGGCATTGGCACAAATGGCCCCAGGAGCACACCCAGTCCACCTCCTTATGCTGTGATTGGGCTACAGAGCCAGGGCTTGATAGAAACCAACCTTCAGAAAGTTTGAACAGTACTAGTAGTAGTAGTAGTAGTAGTAGTAGTAGTAGTAGTAGTGGTGATTGGACAGGAAATACTCCCAGTCCCTATTGTTGTTGCATTTAAATAGAAAAAGTGATATTATAGATCATAAACTTTATAAAAGGAACACATGAAATTCTATCATCCTCATATCTGTGCTATACCTAAATTCCTTTCTCAGCCTCTAATCCCTATTTCTCTCAATCTGGCAATGTTCTTCCATCCTGATCATCTCTGAGCCTGACAAGGTAGCCTCCAAGGAACATGTGGAAGATCCTATCTGAAAGATCCCCTGCGGGTTCACTCTGTATTCCTAATAGATCACGAATGTCAAACCAAGGCTCCTTGGCATGTCTTATGTTCTTCTCCAAACAGAGGATAATAAAACATTAAGCTTTAAATCTTTTTTTAAATAAAAGGCCCATTAAGATAGCAAGTATACTATTTGTAATCCCAATCTTAGTCTTCCTCCATTTCATGTAAGGGAAACACAAAGAAAACTGTAGGAATTTACTGACAACAAAGCACAAATTATCTTCTGTTTAAAGATGACTTTTCTTGAGACAGTGCTATCGCATGGTGGGTTGAGCTGCCACCTGCTATGCCAGCATCCTATATAGGCACTGGTTGGTATCCCAGCTACTCTACTTCTTCTTCTTCTTCTTCTTCTTCTTCTTCTTCTTCTTCTTTTTTTTTTTTTTTTGGACAGGCAGAGTTAGACAGTGAGGGAGAGAGAGAAAGAGAGAGAGAGAGAGAGAGAGAGAGAGAGAGAGAGGTCTTCCTTCCATTGGTTCACCCCTCAAATGGCTGCCACAGCTGGCGTGCTGCACCGATCTGAAGCCAGGAGCCAGGTGCTTCCTCCTGGTCTCCCATGCGGGTGCAGGGCCCAAAGACTTGGGCCATCCTCCACTGCCTTCCCAGGCCACAACAGAGAGCTAGACTGGAAGAGGAGCAACTGGGACAGAACCCGGCGCCCCAACAGGGACTAGAACCCTGGGTGCCGGCACCACAGGCAGAGGATTAGCCAAGTGAGCCACGGTGCCGGCCAGCTACTCCACTTCTGATCCATCTCCTGGCTAATGTCCTGACCAAAGAAGCAGAAGATGGCCCACATGATTGGGTCCCTGCCACCCACGTGAGAGACCTGGAAGAAGCTCCTGGCTCCTGGCTTAAGCCTGGCCCAACCCTGGCTGTTGCAACCATCTGGGGAGTAAACTAATATATGGAAGATTCTCTCACACACTCTCTCTCTGTCTTTTCCTCTCTCTGTGACTCTGACTTTCAAATAAATTTTAAATTTTTTTTAAATAACCTACTCCTACAAGACAGCCTTACTCCATTTATGAAGGTAGAAACCCTATGACCTAATAACCTCTTCAAAGTCTCACCTGCCAACTCTGTTACACTCACAATTACATTTCAACATGAGGCAGCATTCAACTAGTTCAGACTACTAAAGTCTGCCTTAGCGGGAAGCTGTAATTAGGAACCAAAGCCGGAACGAAACTCTGACATTCTGCTGTGGGACTCAGGCATCCTAGCCAGAGTTTTAACTGCCAGGCCCCACAACATTGGCATGTTGAACTTGTGGTGGATTTGTCAGAATGGGACACCAGTGTAACTTGAGGAATACCTGCACACAGTGATATGTACCCCTTAACTCACAGAGATAATTTTTAAAAAATCAAAATATAGAAAAAAGCACATTCACTTTTAAAGTAAAACAGGAAAATAGCCCCAATCTCAAAGCATCTCATTTAGTGCTAGGGAGAAATTGGAATCTGGCCTCTGCTGTCTGAGGCCTCCGGCCAGCCTACATTCACTCCTTAAGGGTCTATGGTCCATTCGAATGTCTTAGTCCTAGCTGCGTTCACCAGTGAACACACTCAGACATACCATGCCCATATGGAGAGGCTGAGAAGGACTTGGAAGTTCAAGCCTTCTGGGGAAGGTTCTCAGGGCAAGGGCAGTGGATGTGCCAGGACAGATCCAAGCTGACACACGAGACCCTCTCCTTAGACCTACTATCTGCCACCCTCTCACCCCACCCAGCCCCAGGCCTAACTCAAGGGGATGCCATGAAATCTGCCACCAAACAGCCAGTTGGCTATATCTGTTGACAGTAGACAGAGGGGAGAAAGAAAAGACAGAGGCACCCCAGGGAGAGGCAGAGTTCAAGGAAACAGAGAGGAATTCTGACCCAAAGTTCTTCATTGCTGCCCAAAGATAGCACAAAAAAAAAAAAAAAGAAAGAAAGTTCTACACTTGAAATGAGAGCTCATGTGAGAGTTGGGACCTTCACGTGGCAGTGTGAGAGAATGGGAACGGGGCTGTCAGAGCCCATTAGGAAATGGGAAGGGGAAGGACACTACAGAAATAAAAAATCTGGACGAGGCAACAAAAGAAAAAAAAAAGGCAGATGACATAGTCAAGTCTTGACAGATGGACCTGTGGGATCTCTCACAATCTAAGTATTAAGAAGGGTGAGAGAATTTAAAAATAGTTATATTTTAGAAAACGATGCAGAGGGAGAGGAAGGCACACAAGGTTTCCTCTGCATTTGTCACCGGCTGCTTTCCTCTGCATCCCCAGCTCCCAGTGAAAGTTCCGCTCCAGCAGCCCTGGGAGACAGGCAAACACACTGGCGGGCCCTGACCGCTGTGCCTCGGCTTGGACAGAACCATTGCACTTGGCCTATCTGCTGTCTCTGTCACAAATTGCCCTTCATTTTATCCAATGATTTTCCCAAATACTTTATCTGTGAACTGTTCCTGGCCATAGTGTTTCTAATTTGGGGGTGGGAGGGAATGAAGTATTTTAAATCCAAAGACAGAGAATATGCCATCATTATTTCAAGAGACAAGAAACATACACAAAACTTGACCACATATTAAGCTATCAGAAAAAAAAAAATACCTCAACAGATTACAAAATGCACAAGCAAAATCAGAGGAGTATATTTTAATGCCATATCTATAAAGTTAAAATCGTAAGCAAAAGTATCAAACACAAAATATTGTGGTTTGAATGTAACTCCCAATAGCCCACATGTTTGAAACTTATTGTCGGGGCCAGCACCATGGCACAGAAGGTTAATCCTCCACCTGCGGCGCTGACATTCCATATGGGCACTGGTTCAAGTCCTGGCTACTCCTCTTCTGATCCAGCTCTCTGCTGTGGCCTGCGAAAACAGTGTAAGATAGCCCAAGTGCTTGGGCTCCTGCACCCGTATGGGAGACCAGGAAGAAGCTGCTGGCTCCTGGCTTCTGATCGGTGCAGCTCCAGCCAGTTGCGGCCATTTGGGGAGTGAGGTCATCAGGATTAGATGAGGTCATGGGGGAGGGGCCTTATGATAGGATCAGCTTCTTTGTAAGCCAGGAGAGACCTGAGCTAGTGCACCTGCCCTGTGATGCCCTTGGTCATGGTATTGTGCAGCAGGATGGCCCTCATCAGATGTTGGGGAGGTGTCAGTGCCATGCTCTGAGAAGCCCCTGCTTCCAGAACCATGAGCCGAATAAATTCCTCCTTTCATTGTAAATTATCTTAAGTATTTTGATATAGCAACAGAAAATGAACTAAGGAACCCCTAGAATTAAAAACTCTTGAGTTCAAAACAAATTAAAAAGAAAATTACATGAAATATAGAAAATAATCATAATGAAAACATGTACCAGACCCTGTGGGGTGGAACGAAAGCAATTGTCAATGTAATGTTCATAAAACTCCACTACACTTATTAAAGGAAAGCAGGAGGAAGGCATTGATAAACATATAAATATATAAAAATAAGGAAATATGAATGGGAATATTTTAGAAGTTGTAACTAGAGAATCAAACTTAAAATATAATTCATAAACCATTTGTTAGTACAATCAGTGGGGAAAGAGAAAATTTAAATATCAAGAAGAACATTTATTTCTATTTTTTGTTTTTGAAATGAATATTTTCAATTTATATTACAGTCAAAGGCTTCATTCTCCACTAATTAAAGAGTGCAGCAAATGAAAAGCAAAAAGGCCATAATTCAGAAGGAACACAGGCAAGGGCCTTAAACAACAATGAAATGAAAATATGCTAGTTATGTCAACTGCGGAGGAGTAGAGAAGGACTAGGAGCACACCCAGAAGTGGGCACAGAGGGAGCCCGGGCAGGAGAGTGTGGCAACTCATGTGGGGAACCCAGCCACGTGAAGGATACTGTGAAATACTCTATGCAGCACAACAGTAAAATCAGGTTTGAAGCTGCTAAAAAGCACTCTTAATGAACACGGCGACGACTGGCAAAGAAATTTGAAATATATGTAACAAAAAAGGATAATAGCCATTGAGAGAAAGAGAGAGAGATCTCCTGGAAACAACACAAATCAAATAGGTTAGAAAATATAAACAGGCAATTCAAGAACGGGAGTTAGAATTAGCTGATAAATATATAAAAAGATGGTCACTGAACTTTAAGTCCTAAATTTTCATACACTTCCATGACATCATTGAACTTTGTAAGGCCCCAAATTCTAGCCTAGAATTGACACTCACTCATACCAGATATCCCTGCAGCCGTGGGAAAAGCCCCACACTCAGCTACCTCTCCTCCCGGCTCGACCATCTGCTCATCCTAATGGTCTCCACTTCCCTGATAGCCAATGAGCCTTTGCGAAACAGCCAATCCCATCCTCACGGTAACCAGGACACCTCATCCTCTTACAAAGCCTGCCTCCTTTTGCTACAGCCCCTGATGGTTCACTCCATTCCCAGGGGAAACCCCCTTGTGCCCCTTGTGGCATGCTGTGCCCACCTGCTACTGGCTGGAGTGTATGTGATGAAGTCAGTGTTGTAGACCTCCTTTGTCAAGTGTTGTGTGTTCAGCCATCTCACCCTGTTTTGGGTAAGGTGTCTCTCCCTCCTTGGTGGAGTGGCAGAATAAACACCTCACTGGTAATCAGAGAAACATTAATTAAAGTTACAATGATGGGGGGCATTTTGCACAACAGATTCTCTAAATAATAGACAATTGATAAGCTTGTTATGGGTGGGAATACAACATGGTGAGTTTTTAGGTGGTATCTATTAAAGTAGATATATCCTGTGACTTCTCATATTTCTCTATTTACCTTCTAGGAACCTTTACTTCGATGCACTACTGATAAAGAGAAAAACAGCATATCTACCAATAAAACAATGATTAAAGGAGCTTGATAAAATCACCTGTAAGCGATTCTTGTGGATTGCCTCAGGCATCAACACTCCAACCTTCTCATATGCCTGCCTATACTGCAGAACCAGAAAGCACAGCATATGTCTACCAATTTGATAGACTCACGAGTGATTTGACTTTGGATCTATTTTAAACAAAATGGAGGGCCCATAGGATATCATTCAAAACACTTTGTTGGGGCCAGTTTTGTGGCGTAGTGGTAAAGTCGCTGCCTTCAGTGCAGGTATTCCATATGGGTTCAGGTTTGAGTCCTGGATGCTAACACTTCTGATCCAGCTCTCTGCTGTGGCCTGTGAAAGCAGTAGAAGATGGCCCAAGTCCTTGGGTCTCTGCACCCACATGGGAGACCCAGAAGAAGCTCCTGGCTCCTGGCTTCAAATCAGCACAGCTCTGACTGTTGAGGTCAATTGGGGAGTGAACCAGCGAATGGAAGACTTCTCTCTCTCTCTGCCTCTCATCTCTCTGTATAACTCTTTCAAATAAATAAATAAATAAATCTTAAAAATACTTTGTTGTTTGGAATTGGGTTGACAGAAAGATTGAGAAGATACTTCTGGGAGTTCTCATATATCTGCAAGCCCAGTTGTCAGCATTACTAACAACTTATATTTGTTACAATTAATGAACCTACATTGACATATTACTAAAGTCAAACATAAATGTTTGCATTTCTATGCTATTCTTTTTTCAAGAATAATTTTTATTTATATAAAGGGAACAGAGTTCATGTACTTCATATATACAGTTTTAAGAGCATAATGATACTTCCCATCCTGCCCACCCTCCCTCCCTGCTCCCACGCTCCCTCCTCCTTCCTTTCTTATCTTCCTTTTAATTTTTACAATGACATACTTCAATTTACTTTACAATCACAAGCTTAACCCTTCCCTAAATAAAGAGCTCAGTAAGTAGTAAGTAAAAAACTATTCTTTGGATCTAGTGCTGTGGTGTAGTGGATAAAGCTGCCTCCTGTGGCTCTGTTATCCCCTATGGGCACCAGTTAAAGTCCCAACTGCTGGTCTGCCTGGGAAGACAGCAGAAGATGGCACGAGTCCTTAGGTCCCTGCACCTACATGGGAGACCCAGATGAAGCTCTTGGCTTCTGGCTTCAGTCTGGCCAAGCCCTGATTATTGAGGCCATCTGGGGAGTGAACCAGCAGGTAGAACTGCCCCCCCTCCATCTCTCTCTCCCTCTCTCTCCCCCTCCCCTCCTCCCTCTTTTTTTTTTTAATTATTTGACAGGTAGAGTTATAGACAGTGAGAGAGAGAGAGAGAGAGAGAGAGAGAGAGAGAGAGAAGTCTTCCTTCCATTGGTTCACTCTCAAAATGGCCGCCACAGCCAATGCAGTGCCGATCTGAAGCCAGGAGCCAGGTGCTTCTTCCTGGTCTTCCATGCGGGTGCAGGGACCCAAGCACTTGGGCCATCCTCCACTGCCCTCCCGGGCCACAGCAGAGAGCTGGACTGGAAGAGGAGCAACCAAGTCTAGAACCTGGTGCCCATATGGGATGCCAGCGCTGCAGGCAGCGGATTAACCAAGTGACCCACAACACCGGCCTCTCTCTCTGTCTCTAACTCTGCCTTCCAAATAAATAAATCTTAAATAAAATAAAAACCACACAAGGGCTTTAAATAATAATCAAGCCTCAAAATGCCAGTTACACTCTTATATGTTACATTTTTTTCCACTCTGTATATTGGTTACCACAAATCTGGGAAACATGATATTTGTCTTTTGGGGACTAGCTTATTTTACCAAGCATAATGGGCTCCAATTGCACCCATTTTGCTGTGAAAGATTTAATTTTTTTACAACATCTTTGTTAGTTCCTGAATCGCTCTAGAGTCACCACACTACAACTACTTGCCATGTCCTCTTAGGTTCCTCTTACTGGTAATGCCTTTCTAGATTTTCCTTGTTTATGATGACCTTGGTAAATTTGAAAAGAGATGGTCATCCTATTTGCAGAATTCCCCTGAAATGGAATTTGGTTGAAGCTTCTCTCATGGTTACACTGGGATTCGTGTTACTGGGAAGAAGACCAGAGAGCTCAGGTGCCATTCTTGTCACATCCTGTCGAGGTATGCATACTGCCAACATTGTCACTATCAGTTTGGGCCTTGGGCCCTTGGCAGAGGCAGTGCTTGATGGGTTTCCCCAACGTAAGGTTGCTCTTTCCCTGCTTTTCATAATGTCCTCTCTGGGATGAGGTCACTGAGCTCAGGCCGCGTCTGAGCAGGGTGGACTGGAGCACACCAGGATGGTCTCATCACTCTGCAAATCCCTGGCTCCACCTACTCTACACCCTGCCAAGCACTGACCTTTTTCCTGATTCTGTAGTTTCGTGTTTCAGGATACTCTATAGTTGGAATCATAAAGTTTGCACTCTTTTCAAACTGGCTTCTTTCACTTAGTAACCTAGGTTCCAGGTTCATCCATACTTGCCTGGTTTGTTAGCAAATTTCTTCATATTTCTGAAGGTATTTCTTCATATTTCAAGGATATTCTACAATTTGATTATCCACTTGCTTAGGGAAAGGCTTCCAGTGTCTAATGTACCTGGATAAAGTTTCTGAAAACACTTGCATGTAGTTTTTGGTACGAACATAAGATTTTCAAATCAATCATAACTAAGGAGCTTGACTGCTGGGTCATATGGTCAGACAACGCGTAGCTTCGTAGCAGACTGCCAAAGTGACTGCACCATCTTTTATTCCCATCAGCTGTGGAAGGGAGCTCTGTTGCTCTGTATCTTTCCAGCACTTGGTGGTGTCACTTTCAGAGAGTTTAGCTATTCTAAAACATGGGATGAGGGCCCATGTTCAGCCCGCATAGTTTTATTTGCTGTTTTATATGCTGTTTTAATTGGTAATTCCCAATTAAGAAGTCATTTTGGAAATTGCTTCCTGTGCTATCTGTATATTTTATTTAGTGAGGTTTATGTTCTGATCCTTAAACCACTTTTTAATTCAGTTGTTTAATTGGGTTGAACTTTGAGTCCTTTGTATATTTTAGTTATGAGTTCTTTATTAGATATATTTTGTAAATATTCTTCCCAGTCTCGGGCTTCAGTCTTTAATTAAATTTTATAAAATTTAAATTAAAACACTTATCACCAAACCTTAAGTCACCTACTTCTCTGAAGTTTTAAAGTGTTATGTTTTGCATTTATGTTTTCATTCATTTTGAGTTACATTCCCTCCTTTTTTTACTCTCTAGATTTAATGAGGTATAATTGACAAAAAGTGTATACCTTCAAGATGTACAATGTGATGTTTTGATATGTGTATATATTGAGTGGTGACTTCCACAATCAAATTAGTCAATACATCTATTACTACATTGAATTACCCTTGTATGTGTTGCAATAGAATTTAAGATCCACTCTCAGCAAATTTTAAGTGAGTTACTATTATTAGCAATAATCATCATGTTATATATTATACACACAGAATTTTTCATCTTATAACTGGAAGTTTATACTCTAGCCAACATCTCCCTATTCCCCCACTCCTCAAACACTGATGTCCTGCTCTATTCTACAAGATCAACTTTACTGAATGGACGCGTGAGTCAGATAATGAAGTGCTTGTCATTTCATGTCTGGCTTATATCACATAGCAAAACATCCACCAGGGCATCTAAATTATGTAAATGACCTGATTTCCTACTCTTCTGTGGCTGATTAACATTTTTTAATTTTTTTAAAGTATAAGAATTTCATGTATTTCATGAATACAGATTTAGGAACATAGTGATACTTCCCACCCCATCCTCCCTCTCCCCCACGTTCCCACCCTGCCCCCTCCTTTCTCTCTTATTCCCTCTCTTAATTTTTACAATGATCTACTTTCAGTTTATTTTATACTCATAAGATTAACCCTTCAGTAAATAAGGAGTTCAACAAATAGTAAGAAGAAAAACAACACTATTCCTCGTCAGTAGAGACAGGGGCTGTAAATAATCACTGAACCTCCAAATGACAATTTACTCCAGTATATTACATTTTTGCTACTTTATTAGTTACCACAGATCAGGGAAAAATATGGCATTTGTCTTTTTGTAACTGGTTTATTTTATAAGTGATTTCCAGTTGCATTCATTTTGTTGAAAAGATAGGATTCATTCTTTTATAGCTGGGTAGTATTCCATAGTGTATATATACCATAATTTCTTTATTCATTCAGCACCATATGACCCAGCAATCCCACTACTGGGAATCTATCTTAGAGGAAAAAATCAACATATGAAAAAGAGTCATCTGTACTCCCATATTTATTGTAGTTCAGTTCACAATAGCTAAGATATGGAAACATTTTTATCATATATTTTCTTTTTCTTTTTTTTTTGGACAGGCAGAATTAGACAGTGAGAGAGAGAGACAGAGACAGAGACAGAAACAGAGAGAAAGGTCTTCCTTTTATGTTGGTTCACGCCTCAAGTGACTGCACGCTGTGCCAATCTGAAGCCAGGAGCCAGGTGCTTCTTCCTGGTCTCCCATGCGGGTGCAGAGCCCTAGGACTTGGGCCATTCTCCACTGCACTCCTGGGCCACAGCAGAGAGCTGGACTGGAAGAGGAGCAACTGGGACAGAATCCGGCGTGCCAGCGCAGCAGGTGGAGGATTAACCTAGTGAGCCGCGGTGCCGGCCTATCATATATTTTCATCATGTTTTTATTTTCTTTATTCATTTGCTGATGGACATGTAGGTGGTTTTCATGTATTAGTTTTATAAATAATGCTGCAATCAACATGAGGATGTTTTCATTTCTTTTGAATATATACCTTGAAGTAGGAGAGTTGATTGTATGATAGTTTTGTTTGTAATATTTTGAAGAACCCTTATATTATTTCATAGTGAATGTACTAACTTGTATCCTCACCAACAGTGTACAAGCATTCCTTTCTCTCCCTCCAGCATGTTAGTTATTGTCTTCCTTATTAGAAGCATCCTAACACGAGTGAGTAGATATCTTGAGATTTTGATTTGAATTTACCCAATTACTAGTAATTTCGATCAATTTTTCCATAACCTGCTTAACAAGTGTCTTCTCTGGAAAAAATATTTGTTCAGGATATCTACTGATCTTTAATTAAGCCATCATTATTACTATTTATCTTTAGTTGTAGAATTTCCTTAAGAATTTTGAATATTAACTCTATACCAGAACTATATTTTTTAAAAAATTGTCCCATTGTATAAATATATTTTTCATTTTGTTCACTGTTTCTTTGCAAGTTTTTTAATTTGTTTATTTTTGCTTTTGCTGTGTGTGCTTTTGGTGTTAAAACCAAAAAATAATTTCCAAGGCAAAAATGTCAAGAAGGTTTTTCCTCACATTTTCTTATAAGAGCTTTATGGTCATGGGTCTTACATATAAATCTTTAAACCACTATGTGTTAATTTTTGTATATTGTATAAAATAAGGGCCCAATTTTATTATTTTGATGTAGATACCTAGTTTCTGCAACATCATTTATTCAATCAATCATCTTTTCTCTATCCTATGTTCTGGTGCTTATCTTAAGAGTTTAGTTAATAATGTATACATATGTCTAATTCTGGACTGTATTCTATTGTACTATTGTACCTGTTTTGATGCTAGTACAATGCCATTTAAAATGATTTCTTTATTAATGTGAGAGACAAACATAGAAGCAAAGACACAGAGACATACAGAAGTTCCCTATCCAGTGGTTTACTCCCTAAATACCCCCAATCACTAGGGAGAGTCAGGCCAAAGCCAAGAGCCTGGAATTCAATCAAAGTCTCCCACACAATTCAATTACTTGAGCTGTCACCTGCTGCATCTCTCTGGACACATTATCAGGCATCTGGAATTGTGACTGGAGTTGCAACTCGAATCCAGGTACTCTAATACGGGATGCGGGTATCCCAAATGGCATCTTGACCACTAGGCCATATGTCTGCCCCATATTGTTCTTATTACTATAGCTCTGTAATATAGTTTGAAATTATAAACTAGAATGCCTGTAGCTTTGTTCTTTCTCAAGCTTTTCTGGCTCCATATAAATTTTAGGTTTATCACTGATATTTCTCTGACAAATACCATTGGAATTTTGATAGGATTTACATTGAACATATAGATCTCTTTGGTTAGTATGGATATTTTCACAGTGCTGATTCTTTTTTTAACACCTGTCATTTTATTTTTTTTTAATAAAGCTTCAATACAAGGCCTCAGAGTAGTGCATGCAAATCAACAACTCTCAAATTGACAGTCACTGTCAGGCGACCTGCACAACCTGCTGCTCCAGTCTGTGATATGCTACAAATACCAGCTGTTCATTGTGAGTCTCCTCATCTAGCCACACCAATGGCCAACACACCACATGACTCAAGATGACTCAGGGACATTGTAGTAACTGAACAGCAAAGATACATTGAGCTGGGAGTACAATGAGTAAGCGCCCTTAGTGTATTAGACCCAGGGCAGGGGGATACAAACAAGGTTTAAAACGGAAAGGGCATAAAGCAACTTCATTGGGTTCCTGAATCTCCCAAGTCTTTTCCATATATGACCATGATCAGTGCCTGGGGATCTGCCAACGCCACATCAAGAACCTGCTTACAGACGATGAGATGGAGCTTTTGCAGTGAAGCAAGGGTGAACAGTCACACGAGGTAACATCTGAAATTGTGGTTAGAACGCATAAGCCAATTTTACCCTGCTGTCAACCATATGGCTGCATGAATTCTTGGAATTGATACAGCCAGTAGCTCCTGTCATGTTCACATTCACATATGAACACAGCCTTGGGGAAAAACAATGAGAGCACTGGGATTTTTTACAAAGCACAGGGATTTTCGTTTGGTTTACTATAGTCAATAAGTTGGGTTTTTAAAATAGCTTTTCCCAAGGTTTCTTGTGTTTCCCCTGGTGCTGTTAATTACTAACAGATGATACCTGTGGGTGATTTCAGGAAAGGGGCACATTTAGTGAATTAGTCTCAATTGAAATCACCAGCTAATTCTTAGCCAAGTTCTCACAGCAAAGTATGATGGGAAGCAGCGCTCAGCTCCCGAACTGCCTTGTCTGTGGGGCAGAGCTGCCTTCTCTCCAGTCAGGGACCAATGAGACCAAGCAGGGGCTCGGAACCCCAGAGCAACAGCATGAAGGACATGGCCCCAGGGGAGAAAGGAGGCCTGTACCAGTGCCTTGGCTGCCTGGTCCCCCGCTTCCCAAAGACACCACAACAACCAACAAGGGCTGGTGAGCAGCTCACATGAGTAACTGCTCATTTTCCTTTTGTTTATGAACAGAACCCAGAGGCAAAGGGTCCTCCACACACACTCTACCCCTTCCTATTTCCACATCTCCAAAGAGAAAGACGCAGCAGATGCAAAAGAAATGTGACTAGGGGTCGGCACTGTGGCGTAGTGGGTGCAATGCAGGCATCCGATATGGACGCTCGTTCGAGTCCTGGCTGCTCCACTGCCGATCCAGCTCTCTGCTATGACCTGGGAAAGCAGTAGAAAATGGCCCAAGTCCTTGGGCCACTGCACCCTAATGAAGAAGTTCCTGGCTCCTGACTTCAGATCGGCGCATCTCCAGCCATTGTGGCCACCTAGGGAGTGAACCAGAGGATGGAAGGTCTTTCTTTCCCTCTCCCTCTCTGCCTCTCTGTAACTCTGCCTTTCAAACAAATAAATGAATAAATATTTAGAAAAAAAGAAGAAATATGACTAGCATCAACACAGATTGTTATACCCAGAGTTTAGCCTTTCCCACTCCCAATATCAGTAGTAATGAATGAATCTGATCTCTTGTATCAGTAACCAAAGTATGGTCCAGAGTTAGCTGAGGGTATAAAGTGACGAGTGCTCAGCTATTCTTCATTAATTAGCAAGTGTAACTGCAGAGACCTACTCAGAGCCAAGCACACCTGGGTGTCATGATGTCAGAGGTCAGTGAAGGGTTTTTGAGGGTCCTGTAAACCAAAGCACCAGGGGTCAGTTAGTCCTTTCCTTTCTACCCTTGCCTGGTACAGAGGTGAAGCACTGCAGAGCCAGCGCCAGGATCCTGGGCTGGGCCTCTTCACAGCTGTCCATGTCTGACCAGTGCCCCAGGTCAGGACAGGATGCTGCTGAAGGGAAGAAGGCTGATGGAACGGCCTCGGACTGTGTTTTTTCCTGTGACCCCGGGAGGCTCCCCCTCCTAATGACGTGTCACAAGGCTTCCTGACCCCAATTCCTACATTACACACTGAGCCCTCCAAAGAGGCCCACAGCAGGGTAGTTTTGCCAAAACTCTGAGGGAGGTTTCTCATCAGAGTGATGTGCATACAGAAACTCTTTTCCCAAATACTAAAATCAACCAGAACATTAGCCACACCCATTTTCTGAAAAGATCATGCTCAAATCCACCTTGCTGCCCTGCACTGGGAGCTTAATTTTCTGAAAGAGACAAACAAGAACTTAACACAGAGAGGCAAACAGATCCTGGCAAGACATTAAAAGAGGTGCTGGGCTCTCCCGGATCTGAACTCTTGCCCACACGGCAGCCCTTTCCCCCTTGCTGCACAGGCCTGGGTGAAACAGAACCCATGGCCTGCAGAGGCTGACTTCCGCGGAGCCAGAGCTGAGTGCACTTAAGGGACTCCATCCCACCACTCTAGGCTAAGGACAGGCCTAGGAAAAGCTGTTCTCTAACACTGCAGAATGACCCAACCCAGCAGCAGCCAAAGGACCCAGGAAGTACATGGTCACCATTTATGCCCTTGGCCCAACACAGTTTTACCTGGTAATGAGAATGTGAAGTCCCTTAGGGAAAACCTCCAATTAATAAAACAAAAACAAAAACAAAAAACAGGAAAAGCAGCAAATCAATGCTTTTCGTTCCTGTTCTGGATCCCATTTTATTATTCATTTGTAGTGGAAATGCCTCAAAGTGCACAGCACAAAGCACCCGACTCCCATCCCTACTGTGTGCCTCTGGACTCCGGCCCTGCCTCCATCCCCACCAATCCCACCTGCCTTTCGGCTGCCAGGCCCCTCCCACGGCTGCTCAGTCGGGGGCCCGCTTTCTTCCTGGCCAGGGTGCAAGTCAGCTCCCGCAGGTTCTCCATCAGGACGTCCACCTCATCCAGGCGGCCTCACTACGTGGCATCGGAGATGGAGGCTCGATGCTGTCAATCTGCTGGAGCAGGAGCGCCTCCTCTATGGCTCCTGGGCCTCGGCTCCGCTGTCACTGTCCACATCGAAGGGGTTGGGACCAGCCGACTCCTCAAAGGGGCTGCCAGGAACAGGTGGGCTGGAGGGCCCCAGGTGGGGAGGCTCCTCCTCCTCCTCAAAGGGGTGGGCGCCGGTGTCTGCACTTGTGGCCTGATTCCCTGCCACGACCTCTTCCTCCTCTTCCTCAAAAGGATTATATTCTGCTGGGACACGGGCCGCGGGGCTGACGGACGCCTCTGCAGCGGGAAGCTGCGTGGGGTCCTCCTCTCTGGGGCTGGCGAGGTCTTCCTCTTCAAAGGGGTTTAGGGAAGGCACCTCATTTGGCTGAGACTCGGAACCCTGGGGAGGGCGTTCCTGGCCACGGGCTGAGGGCCCAGCCCACACCTGGACGGGCTCCTGCGCTGGGCTGGGGGAAGAGGTCCTGGGAGCTGTGCTGCTCTGCCCCAAGGGCTCAGATCCAGCGCAAACGCAAGGAGAGGGTGGGGCTCCCTGCTGGGCTCCAGCTGAAAAGGCCCAATTTCTCTGAAGTCCAGAAACCGGGTGTGCGTGCAGGGATGTGACCCCGAACTGCGCCCATTCTCATTGCTACTCCCGCTCCCGGAGCCTCTGCAGCTGCTCCCGCTGCAGGTCCTCCCCGGCGTGCCTCCGGGACAGCTCGATGGCCTTCTCCGTCTGCTGCTGTTCACAGGCATCCTGCAGCTGCTGCAGGCATCCCTGGCCTGCCTGATGAACTGTGCGATGTTGTGGACCTGCGGGAGGAAGGGGTCAGGATCTTCACTTTGTCCCTGACATCTCGGCAGCAGGAGCCAGCCCTCAGCCTTTCTCGGAGGGGCAGGGCCCCTGGTAGAGATGCCAGCTCCCTGCTGGCAGTGTGAGAGGCCAGGCCACTCTGCCTCTCCTCAAGTCTTCTCTGGGTCTCAAGAGCAACCAGTCTCCCCATGATCCTCCTCCTCTCCATTTCCTGTTTCCTTTTCTTTTTCAGTTCCTCAGATTGTTCTTGGATGGCCGTGACATTAAGCCAGGCAACTTTTCCTGCACAAAAAGTGTAGCTGAGTAGCTGATCCTACAGCCACAAAGTGTTTGATGTGGTGAAGGGTCCTGGTTCAAGTCTAAGGTTAAGATCCTCCTACTCAAAGCATCTATTAGGTTATACACCTTCTGCACCTCCACAGGAAGGTCATTTGCCTGTTCCAGACTATAGGTTGTCTCACCAGCATTTAATGATGCTGTCATCCTCTGTCATCCTGATGTATTCGGGGGCCTTCTGGTCAACTTTCTCAATGCAAAGTCACAATTTCCCATAGAGCTTCACAATATCAGGCGTGTGCTCCTTCTCGTCACTCTGTTGCTCTCTCTTGAGCAGTGTGTCTTTGCAGTGTGTAGAGCAGCAGTTCCAGTCATCATCCTCTTCCAGGACCCAGCTCAGACTGCTCTCACTGCTGCTGCTACCCCCGGCGGGAGCCATGGACATTGCTGGGTGACTGCCTGGGGCTGGTGTGGGTGCTCAGGCAATCCTTGCTGGCACTGGTGGGCTTGTTTGCAAAGGGAAGCCAGAAAAGCTCCATGCACTTCTTGCACTTGAATGACCCACAGAGGTGGCAGTGGTGGTGGTGGTTACAGATGCTGAACTTACTCCCACAGTCTGGGCAGAAAGGGACATCCTGGTCATTGACCCAAGGCACCACAGACTTTTCTATTGCTCGAATCTTTGCAGACTCAGTATTTTCTCTGTCAAATGCAGCGAGCTAATCTAACCTGATTATTAATTTATTGACTTCAACAACATAGTGGTCAATGCGGGCAGCTCGATCCTCTTTGAAGTCAGAAAGCTGGCTTCTCACAGCATCGAATTCTTGGAGACCCCACATGTAAGGACCAACCCCTCCATAGCTGAAATACTCATCCTTGGGTCCCTGATTCTGCTCAATCGTCACCTTCTACTTTCAACATCTCGTTCTTTGCTTTCTTAGCCTTCTGGACAAGACTTTGAATTTGCCCTCTGACATCATGGTCCTCCCCCAGGTGCTCTCCCTTGTAATGTGACTGAAGCTGGTAGAAGGACTGCCGGTCCTTCAGGTCAGGGGACAGAGGAAGCCCCCCCCCTTCTCCTGGGTCATTCAAAGAAGCCATGGCAATGCCCCTCTCAGCTCTGGGAAGGCAGCAGCCTCATGCCAACAGTCAGCTTGATTCCTCCCAAGGAGCCTGCAGCGTGAACTTAGCCAAGCCATACACGAGCGACAGGGAAGTGGCCTCATCCTGTCCCTGGCTGAGTGAGGTTTCCTCCCTGGAGTAGCAGGAGCCCCACTGGGCTCCCGTGGGCATGCAGGCCTGTCTTGTCTCCAGGCCCCGGGCTGTGTGCCTCCTGGTCCTTCACAGAGCGTGTTTCATCATCGCTATCAGCTGCTGGGCAACAATGTTGATTCTTTCAAGCCATGATCACAATGTAGCCTCCTATTTATTTGTGACTCTTTCCATTTTGTATACATTTCATTGTAGACGTCCTTCAATGTCCAAAGTATTTTATTCTTTATGGTGATTTTATAAACGGAATTATTCTCTTACTTTCTTTTTGAGCTAGTTCACTGTAGTACATACAAATGCAACTTACTTTCATATGTTGATTCTGTATTTGAAACTTTACTGAGTTTGATTATTCTAAGTTTTTTGGTGAAGTCTTTAGAGGTCTCTATTTAAGATAATTTCAACTGCAAAAAGACAACTAAATATCTTTATTTATTTTTATTTTAATTTTATTTTATTTTTTTACAGGCAGAGTGGACAGTGAGAGAGAGAGACAGAGAGAAAGGTCTTCCTTTTGCCGTTGGTTCACCCTCCAATGGCCGCCGCGGTCGGCGCGCTGCGGCCGGCGCACCGCGCTCGTCCGATGGCAGGAGCCAGGAGCCAGGTGCTTTTCCTGGTCTCCCCATGGGGTGCAGGGCCCAAGCACTTGGGCCATCCTCCACTGCACTCCCGGGCCACAGCAGAGGGCTGGCCTGGAAGAGGGGCAACCAGGACAGAATCCGGTGCCCCGACCGGGAGTAGAACCCGGTGTGCCGGCACCGCAAGGCGGAGGATTAGCCTGTTGAGCCACGGCGCCGGCCATATTTATTTTTATTTTTGAACATTTATTCATGTATCTATTTATTTGAAATGCATAGTGACAGGAAGAAAGGAAGAAACAAAGAGAGAAAGATTTTCCGTCTGCTGGTTCTCTCCCCAAATGGCTGCATTGGCCAGGGCTGGGTCAGGCCACAGCCAGGAGCCTGGAACTCAATATGGGTCTCCCACAGTAAAGAATGGGGCTGATGTATTTGGGCTGCCATGTGCTGGTTCCCCAGAAGCACTAACAGGGAGCTGTATCACAAGTGGAACAGCCAGGTCTTGCATCTGCACTCCCAAATGGGACACTTACATTACAAGCACCACAATACTTCTCCCAATTTTTTTCTTTTAATTCAAGTGGCTTTTATTTATTTTTCTTGCCAAATTTCCTTCACTAGGACTCTAGTACTATGCTGATTAGAAGTGGTAAGATTGGGCACCCTTTGCTTCTCCCTGTTCTTGCAGGAAAAACTCTCAGATTTTCACCATTGAATATAATATTAACTGTGACTTTCTCATATATGACCTTTCTTATAAAGCTTATTTGGCAGGTAAAACTGCTTTCAGACCCTAGGTAAGAGAGGCTGGAGTAAAGCTACGAAGCCATTTAGAATCTGTAGTAGCAAGTTCAGCAAGCCTGCATCCTGGCACACAGGTGAGCATGAGTCCCAGGAGGTCTCTGGGTGTGTAAAACTGCTCTCAGACCACAAGTTAGAAGAACTGGAGAAAAATTATGAGGCTATTACAGAATCTGTTGAGGAAAGCTGAGAATATTGGTTTTTAAATCCTCTTCCTTTCTAAGATATGTATTTAATGCTACAGAATTTCTACTAAGCATTGTTTTCACTTAATCTTACATATTTTTATCATTTGTATTCTCATCTTCACTTTATTAGTTTTTCTTGAGACTTCTTCACAGTACATGTGTTACCTGATGTGAATCTATAAAGTTCTTTAGGATGTTTGTGGTATAATTCTACTTATTTCTGTTTTAATTCATTGTCATCCGAGTTCAAACTGTATGTTTTCTATTTGCTTCGTATAGTCAGGTGTGTTTTCATCTACATTGGTGACTGTTTCCACATGAACTTGAGAAGAATGTGTACTCTGCTGTTGTTCAATGAAGCATTCTATGAATGTCCATTAAATTCAGTTGATGAATGGTTTTTTCAGTTCACCTTATGTTTTCTTAGAAAATTGACCACTTCATTTATGTTCATTTTCTCCAAATTATTTGATTTAATTTACATACGACACATTAAACCCAGTGTTTGAACCCAGATTAAATTTTGTGAAAAATGGGCTAGTTTTACATAATAATGGTTATAAAAAACATTTTAACATTTTGCATAATATAGTAAAACTCAGCATCATGCTTTGAATGGACTACAGGGTTGAACAATTGCATTATGAATGAAAAAATACAGTTCTCATTTGATCTGACAAAACGCACAATCATACAGACCATGAAGGTTATTCCATACCAGACACCAGACTATGAAAAATCTCATGCAATTATGAGGCTGTCTTTCAAAACCCTCTTTCTCCTTTGAGTCTCCAGCTTCAGAATTTGAGTGTATCTCCATTTAAGAATTGGCTTGGGCAGAAGACAGAAAAAATTGTTTCATATCTTTGAGCTATCATTTTCCTCCAATTTATGTGGCCATATTCTAATGACACTAGCTATTAGAAAACACAGATGAGAGCTAAAAATGGCTCTGAACTCGAAATTAAGAACAAGAACAAAGAACCAAATGCAATATGAGCAGAAAAGCCAGAAAAGTCAAAGGCCTGAGTAAAGCAAAGTGTTGGATTTCTGAATGACAACTATGTATAGACACTGGATTGATTTTTTTTATTTGAACAAAAGGCATTTTTAAAACTTTAATTAAGAATGAAATGGGCACGGCTGCTCCATCATAAGCAGGAGGCACATTTCAATTTGGGGTTAAGGCATTTTAATGTCTATCCCTTTTCTCCCCTACAGTTTTCCTTGCTGTGAAGCTTGATATGTATTAATTTAGAGACCCCAGAGAGCATCCTGGCAGTGGAAATGTGCACGTGAGGAAGACCTTGATGAAGCTGGGGTCATTGATCCCCTAAATGCTGATGAACCTTCCCTGCCAGTACAAGCAGCCTCCCTGTTCCAGGAGAAAGATCTCTACCTCCAGCTGAGATAAGTTACCCTGCTTTGCCTAGAGAAAATAATGTTCACGCTGAGATAGTTGCCAGGCAAGATAATGCTGATTCTTCTCAGGGCCCACCTCCGCCACCCCTGCTTGCTTCTAGATGCATACTTAGACTTAAGTCCAGCAGGTTTCTAAAGTAGGATATAAAGTGTGACTCATGAAGAGGCATGCTTGCTGCATGCCAACACAATTAGCTGAGTTTTCTTATTTACACAGACAGAAGTTTAGGAACATATGTGGGAAAAGTTATTAAGAGCGTGGGCTAGTAGGAGAAGGAACATGGAGTTGGATCAGAATGAAATTACGCTTATGTTCCCACTAAGCAGAGATTCTGCACTTAATGTTGTAACATGGGAGTTAGAGAGGCTTCCACTAGTTTGTCTGGTTGGTGGACTGAAGTTTTGACCAAAAGTCAAGTGGCCTGCAGTGAGTAGCTTAGAAATTCCAGTGTTACTGAGTGGGGTAGGTTTGGTGCCTGATGTGCATAGGGAATCATCTGTAATACCAGTCTGTTGAGAAGAGAAAAGCTTTGTTTACTGGCCAGAAAACAACGTAGAAGGTGGGACTCAAATCTTCCCCAGTCTGAGTCTTGGGGAAGTTATATGGATTAGGTAAAATAAAAAAATTTTAAAGATTTATTTGTTTATTTGAGAGGCAGAGTTACAGAGAGAGGAAGAGATAGAGAGAGAGAGGGTCTTCCATCCACTGGTTCACTTCCCAAATGGCTACAATAACCAGAGCTAGGCCAATCCAAAGCCAGGAGCTTTCTCTGGGTCTCCCATGTAGGTGCAGGGTCCCAAGCACTTGGGCCATCTTTCATTGCTTTCTCAGGCCATTAACAGGGAGATGGAATGGAATTGGAGCAGCCGGGACTCGGCGCAGTGCCCATATGGGATGCTGGTGCCACAGGTAGAGGCTTAACTTACAATGCCACAGCACTGGCCCCTAGGTAGAAAAATGTGTGTGGAAATTCTGGTGGGGCAACTTCTGATTGGAGGGATTAGAATCAGGCCATTTATAATAAGCTATGATGAGCTCCAGCTCCTGATTTCTTGCTTAACAAACCCCTTGTTACTGAAAGGGCCCCAGGATGTTTCAGTTCTGGCTTTCCTTCAGTATTTTTGGCTCTACAGGTTAATTTCCCTTCTTTTGTGCATAACCTAGGTTGCATAACTCCGTTATTGCTGCAGCTACACAACCCTGCCCTTAGTAGCTCTCCTAAGAAAATAAGGAACTTAAAATACAAATAGGCCCATTTTTAAAGTGCAAGGAGGATAAATTTCAGGACAGGAATGTGGAAAATCTAACAACAGCTCTATTAGATTGGTGAATCAAGAGGAAATCCAATAAAGGGGTAGTCTGATATCACTAGGTTTGCTTTAGATTAATACAAAAGGGATTTCAAGGCTTAGGAAGCTTAGAAAGTTATAGTTGGCTTGTCATGTAAGACTCACACACCTAATAAGGTCTAGAAGACACATCCTTCAACATGAATATGAGAAATGAATGTGTGAGGAGAGCCCCAGAGCCTTGAAATGTTCTGTATTTCCTCTTCACTGTAGGTAGGACCTAGAGCTGGGATTCTAGCCACGGAATTGGGCGAACTACGTGTAATGGGAATAATTGGATCCCAGCATGGCAGAGGCCAGGTGGTAGCATGCAACGGCCATAATCCAAGTGGGTGTGGCTATCATAATGGACAGCAAAGCCAAAGTGACAATCAAAATAGCCTGACTTAAAGAAACCTGTAGCAATGGCCAGTTGATCATGTGACGTACATAGGAAGCCTACTCAGTTCTTACTTGATCTTGTGTAGGCAGAAAAGCTCTAGGTGGACAAAATTCTAACCTGAATCATAAGCCAGAGAGTCATGGTCCCTCAGTCACTCCCAGACTTGAGCCAGTTTACAAAGATCTCATTAAATCAAGGAAAGGCAGTCCCTTTGGTAAAGGATGCCAAGACACTGCCAAAAATTTACACTGTTTATTTCTCTCCCAGACTTCTTCAAAGGGACTTGTGGTCTTTTACCAGGATGACTCTTCATTGTGTAAAAGGAGATACTCAGGCTCTGGCTCCAAAATGACACTAATTCCAGGAGCTGTGAAATATCCCTGTGGTCCACCAGTCAGAGTAGAGACATTTAGAAGTAGGGTGATCAACAGACTTCTGTCTGAGATCTGTCTCACAGTGGGTCAGTGGGTTCTTGAATCCATACTATAGTTATTTTCTTAGCTCCAGAATGAATGACTGGAAAACATATGTCAGCAACTGGTGGAATCCCTACATTTGTTCCCTGACCTGTGGAATGAGAGCTATCATGCTTGGAAAGCCAAGTAGAAACCAATAGAAATGTCTGCACCTAAAAAAATTTTTAAATCAAAAGCAGTGCCTCATTCCTGGATAGATTTCAGAGATGAATGACATAATCAAGGGTATGAAAGTTGCAGCGGTTCTGATTCCCACGCCCCAACCACCACCACCCATATCCCCATTCAAATATGCTGCTGGGTCTGGGCAGAAGACAAACAAATCTTGGAAAATGAAATGGGGTATTAAAAGCTTAATCAAGCTGTAATTCCAATTGTCCCTGTATTTTCAATTGTGGTTTCATTGTTTAAGCAAATTATCATATCCCCTAATACTTGATATGTAGTTAATGATCTGGCAAATGCCTTTTCCCCCATGTCTGTCTGAAATGACCATCAGAAGCATGAGTTTCAGTTGTTAAGATCATCAATCCGGGGCTGGCACCATGGCTCACTTGGTTAATCCTCCGCCTGCAGTGCTGGCATCCCATATGGGCACTGGGTTCTAGTCCCCGTTGCTCTTCTTCCAGTCCAGCTCTCTGCTGTGGCCCAGGAAGGCAGTGGAGGATGGCCCAAGTGCTTAGGCCCTGCACCTGCATGGGAGACCAGGAGGAAGCACCTAGCTCCTGGCTTCGGATTGGCATAGCTCCAGCCATAACAGCCATTTGGGGGGTGAACCAATGGGAGAAAGACCTTTCTCACTGTCTCTCTCACTGTCTAACTCTATCTGTCCAAAAAAAAAAAAAAAAAAAAAAAGACCAGCAATCCAACCTGAGTGTCCTAGTTCAGTAGTATATCACCTCTCTGGTCTTGTGTCATAATTTAATGCATGGAGGTCTTACCACCTTTTTCTTCCATAAGACATCACACTGGTCTATTATATTGATTACATTATATTTGGCTACAGACTAGAATTAACAACTACTCTAGACTTCTTGGTAGTACAATTGACTGAAATAGGGTGAGAAATAATTCTAATATAGTTTTAGGGGCCTGTAACATAGTGAAATTTTGGGAGGCAGTAGCACTGTGGCATAGTGAGTTAAACATCTGTCTGCAGTGCCAGCATCCCATATGGGCACCAGTTCAAGTCCTGGCTAATCAATGTCTGATCCAGCTTCCATCCAGTGGAAGATGGCCCAAGTGCTTGAGCCTCTGCATCCACATGGGAGACCCAGAAGAATCTTCTGGCTCCTGGCTTTGGCCTGGTCTAGGTCCAGCCATTGCAGCCATTTGTTGAGGGAACCAGTGACAGAAGGCCTGTCTCTCCCTCTCCCTCTCCCTCTCCCTCTCCCTCTCCCTCTCCCTCTCCCTTTTTCTGTCTCTCACTCTCTGTAACTCTGCCTCTCAAATAAATAAACAAATCTTAAAAATCAAGGAGGTGTGGTATCTAAATAACTAATATGGCATTAGAGGAACTGGATGGTGATTTAAAAAAAAAAGAACTACCTGGGGTTCCTGTGGTATGAGGCATGCTGAGATTTCCATTTGAAGCTGGAAGGGGAAAAGTATATCTGGCCTCTCCTACAGCTAGTAAAGATGTACAATGCTAGTGAGTCTTTAGAATTTTGGAAGTAACATATTTTCACTTGGGTGTGTTCCTCCAATCCATCTACCTAGCTTAGAAAGCTGCTAGGTTTGAGTGAGGCTCAGAACAGGAGAAGTTTCTGCAACAAGCTGATGCTGCCTTGCAAGCTGCACTGCCCCTTGGTGACATGAATTCGCAGATCTAGTGTTATATAGGGATGTTGTTGCAGCTAGAGGCGTGCCTCTAGAAGTAAATAATGGAGGTGACTTTTAGGATTCAGGAGCAAGGTCCTGCCATCCTCTGTGGACAGCTCTTCTCTATTTCAGAAAGAGCTCTTGACTTGTTGCTGGATCCTTGTAGACTGAACACTTAACCATGGGATACCAAGTTACTATGCAAACTGGGCTTCCCGTCTTCTAAGTGGGAACTGGGTATTCTTTTTTTTTTTTTTTTTTTTTTTGTTGACAGGCAGAGTGGACAGTGAGAGAGAGAGACAGAGAGAAAGGTCTTCCTTTGCCGTTGGTTCACCCTCCAATGGCTGCCGCGGTTGGCGCGCTGCGGCCGGCGCACTGCGCTCATCCGATGGCAGCAGCCAGGTGCTAGGTGCTTTTTTCCTGGTCTCCCATGGGGTGCAGGGCCCAAGCACTTGGGCCATCCTCCACTGCACTCCTGGGCCACAGCAGAGGGCTGGCCTGGAAGAGGGGCAACCGGGACAGAATCCGGTGCCCCGACCGGGACTAGAACCCGGCGTGCCAGTGCCACAAGGCGGAGGATTAGCCTGTTGAGCCACGGAGCCAGCCAAGGAACTGGGTATTCTTTTACCATGCGCTTACCCATACAGCCAATGGTTGTATTTGAACAACTATACTTCCAGCATCAAATTGAAATGATATATACAACACTGGGCCTAAGTAGGCCCTGCAGGTACAAGTATATTTCATGAAGTAGCCCAAATATATATGGTCCCTACTGCTACTTTCCTGCCTTCTCTCTCTCCCAGCCTGGATTTATAGTCTCATGGGGTGATCCTTATAATCAATTACAGTGGAAGAGAAGTCTTGGGCCAGGTTTACAGATAATTCTGCAGAATATGCAGAAACTATTCCAAAAGTGGATGTTTGAAGCACAATATTACCTTCTGGAATATCCCTAAAATAAAATGGTGAAGGAAAATCCTACTGTAGGAAAAAGTAGCCAGCAATTTGGCTGGATGGTCAAGGAGGTAAAATGATCAGAAGATTGGTGACAAAGAACTCTGGGTAACAGGTATGTAGAACACCTCTCTGAATGGAAAAAAAAAACCATAAATATATGTGTGTCCCATGTCAGTACCCACCACAGAGTATTTTCATTGGAGAGGATGTTTAATAATCAACTAGCTAGGATGACTCATTCTCTGGATACCACCAGTTTCTTTTCTCATTCACATCTGTGACTGCTGGATGGCCTCACACTGTGACCGGGATGGAGATTACACAGTGACTCAGCAACATAGACTTCTACTCATCAAGGCCAACCTGATTATGGCCACCACTGGGTGCTGAATCTGCAGCAGCAGAGAACAACACTGATTGCTTGATACAGCATCAGTCCCCAGGACAATCATTCACTTACCTGGTGAGAGTTGATTATGTTCAATTGTTTCCATATAAGGGGCAGAATTTTGTTCTTACTGGAGTAAATACTTATTCCAGCCATGTATTTGCATTCTCTAAATACATTTCTTCTGCCAAAACTACAATCTGTGGGCTTACAGAATGTCCTATATCCATGTAGTATGGTGTTCTACAAAGCATTATTTTTGATCAAGGAACTCACGTCACAGTAAACAATGTGCAGAGATAGGTTCATCTTCATTGGACTCACTGCTTTTTGCCAGGTTTGGCACCATACTGAAGTATTTAGTTTGATAAATTAATGGAATACCTCTTTGAAGATTCAATTACAGTATGAATTGGGTGGCAACAGGGGCCGTGTATGCTATGAACCAGCATCCCAACCCAATGTGAAAATTCATAGATCTAGGAATAAAGGAGTGGAAATTATAATGACAACTCTCACCATTACCACTGGTGACCCACTAACAAAATTTTTCCCTCTGTCCCCATGACTTCATGTTCTCCTCATCTAGAATTCATTGTTCCATAGGGAAGGTGTTTCCACCAGGCAGCATTACAATGATTCCACTAAACTAGAAGTAAAACCTGCACCAAACCAATTTGGGTTCTTCATGTCCCTGAGTCACCTAGCTAAGACTAGAAATCAATGTGCTGATTGGAGTGATTTATCCTGACTACCAAGGAGAACTTAGATTACTATTCCATAATGGAGATAAGGGAGAGTTTATCTGGAATACGAGATATTCATTAGGTCACCTCTTCATATTTCCAAGTCTTGTGATTAAAATCAATAGAAAACTGTAACCTCATCTAATGGTCCAGACTCTTCAGGATTGAAGGTGTGAGTCATCCTACCAGGTAAAGAGTTAAGACCAACACTGGTAAAATGAATACATAATGGGTAGTAGAAGAAGGTAGTTATAAATAGCAGCTGTTGTCACATGACTAATTGCATAAAAGAAAGTTGTAATTGCCATGATGATTTTCTCATTTTGTTATGAATATTTGAGCATATGTTTGTTTTCTTCATTCTATTATTCTTTTATCATGTAGTATACAATGCATTTATTTTATATGCATTCATTTTATGCATATGCATAAATGCATTATATGCATTTATATGCATTCATTTTATATAGTTTTAAGTAATATAAACTCTCCATCAAGGTATGCAAGCTATGTTATTTAAAGGAGAAAAGCAAACATCACCCAATGACTTTGAATCTTCTTTTGGGAAAAAGGATTAGTGTGCTTTCAATAGCACACAGAATAGTTGTAACATGTTAAGCAGAAATATGGCCTTATTATGGTCTCTTTTGGAAATATGCATGACTATGAAATTGACAAAAGTGCTTGTTATAGTTAATTTTTGTGTCAGCTTAACTGGGGCATAGTGTGCTCAGACAGTTGTACAAACATTACGTAGATGTTTCTGAGACAGTGTTTTGGATAAGATTAACATTTTAATGGGTAAAGTGTATTTCCCTTCATAATGGACCTCATCCGAACATTTGAATGCCTAAACAGAACAAAAAGGCTGACCATCCACTAATAATGGGGAATTTTCCGAAAGCCTGCGTTTGGACCTCATCTGTAACATCAGCTTGGACATGCTAGTCTCCACAATTGTATGAGTCAATTACATACATACACACAGCACACACAAATATGTGCACAGCAGCAAGTCTGAAAAGTTTACCAAACATGTACATTATCTGTTTTCCATGAACTTTTCGAGGTTCTTTTGTGTCTGCGGTAAGCCTTCCATGTCCATGAGATACAAGCAATGGCTGGTAGACAACCTGGCATTTTGAGAGACTCAGTCCTCCACGTGCATGTTGACAACAGGAAATTGTGCTGGGGAACTTTCCCAGTGGCTACAACTTTCTCAGATGACCTGATGCCATATTAATAAAATGTTAAACCCACAAACTGCCCAGTAGTCAATAAATAATTCAGGCTGAAATCACTAAATATTATGCCTCTGAGGGCTGTTTCATTGAAATTCACTGAATCAACACTTTTCCAAGGAAGTTCTGCCTCATTCAGCATTCTTACTGTGGACTTTGCAAGCCTGAATACGAAGGCCCTTTCAGGACCTTGCTTCTGTCACCCTTTCCCAGCAGTCAAATGATGGGGCTACAAGGTTGGTTCCCAGAGAATTGCAATCACATCTTGTCACTAAAGGCTGCTTGTTTCTATTCAATTTCGAAGTCTGCAGAGAGAAATTAGATAAGCCCTCTGCTTGACTAGTAGATTTTGCCCTTCTCCAGTCCCACAGTGAAGTTCATAGGCACAAACTGAAAATCCTTTAGAAGGCCGAGTCAACACTCTTCTGGAGTGTTATGTTTGGAAAGCTTGGTTTCACGAATGTGTCCATGCTCCTATTCTGGAAATCCCAGAGTCAGTTCCTCAGTGGTGATGTCTCAAGCAAACATGTGCAAGTGGTGTGCCATTCATAAGTTTATTAACAACAAGAACTTTTGAAAAATTGAAAATCTTTTCTCATGTTCTCTTTCAGGGGGAGGAAGGCGGATGCCTCTGGGCGATTGTGGGCAAGCAGGAGAAAACGCAAACCCAGTTGTACATTCAGCAGTTGCCAGTGGAGCAAGGATGATGCTGCAGGAAGTGCCTCCTGATGTTTCACATTCAAATCTCCACATTCTATGCTTTTCAGCTGCTGCCTGTCCAAAGGCAATATCTGTACTGTCTGCTCTGTCCTTGGCTCAGGAACAAGGAGAGAGTTCCAGAGCAGGTTTGTATACTGCAGGCAGGTTTGACTTCCTACAAAGCTGAATATTCATGAGTGCATCTACTTCTTCTTTCCACTCCAGTAGTCAACAATGATTTATAAGGATCCTTTGCATGCACTTGGGATGTAGGGGAAAGAGCCTGGAACATTTGATTTTGAAAGCAAACTGGGTCTTAAGTGAGATCCAGAGCCTATCCATGTTGTTTTCCAGCTTTTGAATAGATCACTTCACCTTCTTACCCTTTGGTTCAACACCTGTGAAGTGGGGCTATGATTCCTTCTACACACAGGTCTTGTCAAAGGATGTATTTGAAATAATGGACAACTGCAAATAATTATATACACCATGGAATCTATAATGTGCATCAATCATGTTTTTCATTCCTGCTTTTTTGTTATATGCATGTTTTTATAGCTTTAGTTATGTATGCTACCAAGAACAGAATGCCAAGAAGATAATTCAAAGGCTGACTTTTGGCAGAGTCCTGTAGAAAACAATGGTTAAAGGGTGGCAGGTATGGGTGCAAAGACTAGTATGGCCGCTGCAGTAACAGTGGAATCTTTTTTCCAGCCTTGAGAACCCACTTAAGGTTATTAAGGGTCAGTACAGGAGTTGTCAGCTGGAGTACAGAAGAATGATTAGCCAATCGAAATACTTTATAAAAATACTAAAGAAGGGCAGGCATTGTGGTACAGCCTGCATCCCATATCAGACTGCCTGGCTCAAGTCCCAGCTATTCCATGCTTCCTGCTGGTGTACCTGGGAGGCAATTGATGATGACCCAAGTAAGTGAGCTTCTGTCACCTCATGGGAGAGCCAGATTGAATTCCTGTTTCTGGCCTGGTCCAGACCTGGCTGTTGTTGGTATTTGGGGAGTGACTCAGAGGATAAAATATCAATGTGTGTGTGTGTGTGTGTGTGTGTGTTCCTTTCTCTGTGTAACTCTGGTTTTCAAGTAAATAAGTAAACTTTAAAAATTATTTATAAACATGCTAAAACCTCATGACTAGAGCCTAGGGAGATTACTGATGCCATAAACAAGAGTGTCAAATTGTTAAATCAACTTCAGGAGTCACTGTGTACTTACGTCTCATGTGGGATCTGTCCTTAATGTGTTGTCCAATGTGAAGTAATGCTATAACTAGCACTGAAACAGTACTTTACACTTTGTGTTTCTGTGTGGGTGCAAACTGATGAAATCTTTACTAGGTATATACTGAATGAATCTTCTGTATATAGATAATTAAAAATGAAAAAAAAAATCTTGGTGTTAAATTGGAAATTGCCTAGAAAATTAATCAATTTTTCAAAAAAAAATATATATCATGTAGGATCTCTGTCCTTAAAGTGCTATACATTGTGAATTAATACTATAACTAGTATTCCAACAGTATTTTTCACTTTGTGTTGCTATGTGAGGGCAAACTGTTGAAATCTTTACTTAATATATAGTAAACTGATCTTCTGTATATAAAGAGAATTGAAAATGAATCTTGATGTGAAGCAAGGGGAGAGGGAGTGGGAAAGGGGAGGGTTGCGGGTGGGGGGAAATTATGGGGGGGAAGCCATTGTAATCTATAAGCTGTATATTGGAAATTTATAATCTTTAAATAAAAGCGTTATAAAAAAATAAAAAAAAAAGAAATAAAAAACACACAAAAAAAAAAAATAGAATGACAGTTTATTCCTAGAATGAGGTTCATGCATTGCATCACACAAAAAGTTCTGCTCAAATCAAGACTAGAGCAAATTTTCTCTTAAAAACATTTGCAAAGGCTCCATGAAAAAGAAAAAAAGCATACTCACTTTTTAAGTGGTGCTTGCTCTTTGAAGGTAGAGGAAGTCATGTTGCCTGCCTGCTGTTCTTAACATGAAGAAGGGTTTGAACCGCTTGATGGGCACCACTGGGCAGGCTGCAATCAAGGAGAGCCTCGCATTTTCCAGGAGCTCAGTGCACTAACTTATAAAACAGGGTAGAAACTCACATTGCATGAAAGGGATGGAACTGCAGGCAGGCCTGGGTATTCACCTTCAGCATAAAGTCCCTGCCTTCTGGTTCTTTGTCCATAGATCCAGAGGATACTGGCCATTTCTAGCTAAAGGTCCAGCTATCCTGGGAATAGTTGGACTAAGAGAACCTCTTCATTACTGATGACATATTTTTAATCTTTCCTGCTTTGTTTTGTTTTGTTTTCCATTTCTTCTTGAGGGCTTTGAGAGGCACATTTCAGGGAGATCAAATGAATATACCCATTTGCTAATATGAAATGTTGGCCTCTGGCATCCTTGTGCTGGTTGTGTTTATTCTATTTCTTAATAAAATCATGAGACAGTAAAGTTGCCAATCCTGGCTGTACTTACAGGAGCTACTGAACTTAGTCTGCAAGTAGCAATCATAAAAGTCATTCAGGGGACTAATGGTGCAACACACAGCGAAGCCCTGGGATGCAGCGAGTTGCATGCTAGCTGGGGAGAAGCAAGGAAGGCAGCACAGGCTCTAGCCTGCTCCAGAGAAGGCTTTCAGGAAACGTCACCTCAGCACAGCAGTGCTGCGGCTGAGTTAGCCAGACCCACCCCAGGAAGGCACATACTGAGATACTCCTGAGCTCCTGAGCCTCAGGCACAGCTCAGCCCCAGGCCTGAAAAAGTGTCAGCCACTCACCTAAAATATCAAGGAGTTCCTTCCCCACCTTTGAGAGAGAAGAGCCCGGGGAACAAACATCAGATCACGTGGGGACACTGAGCTTGAGTAACTTCCATTAAACTCGCATGCTGTCTCAAGGCTATAGCTCTAATCTCCGACTCCCTTTTTGTTTGGTTTTCTTTCTGTTTGTCTTTTATTATGAGTATGTGGTCTTATAGCAGTGGATCACAAACTGTATTTCCAAAGGTAAACCTGTTTGGAAATAAAAACACACCCAATATATGCATATACACATGTATACATATGCATAGACATAGACACGCATATGTTTAGACACATACACGTGCATGTCATATACATGCACATGTACACCTGCCAGAGTACTTTCAAAAGTTCAAGGAAATGTGTATAATGAAAAACTATTCCAGAGTTTCAAAATTATTTGCACCAAAAGAAATTTAATTTTTAATTGCATTTTCCATGAATTTTTGAAGTGTGTATGCATGCGCACACACAACATACACACACACATCTCAAAGCACTGCTGCTCTGGTTGAAGCTCACACCTCACTGCCCTCCCTGCCACCTCCAGTCTGGCATCCATAGTGATACCTGGACACCCTCACAAAACTCCTGGTCTACCCAACTGCACTTTAAAACCACTGAGTTTGGATTTAAAATCAAAGGCCTATCCCCACCCAGCAGTTTGCCATTGGGTCTGAAAATGTAGATCAATGCCACAAATGCCATAAATCAATGCCACCTGAGACCAGAAACCCTTGATGGAAAGAAAATTATTCTACTACCTTGAGGGATTAAATTTGACAAAAGGAAATTTTCCTTTAAGAAACAGGACAGTTCAGTGAATCTGGAGGTCAGACATCCCAAAGCCTCAGGGATCCTTAGATCTCCAAAATACCTCTCTCCACCATGGACTTCCTCTGGCTAAAGCAATTTCTTTCAGAAGTGAACTTGAGTTCTCTGTGGGAAAATTGCCCAAGTTCATAGGCCCGAGATTCCTTATACACAAAATGAGAATAATGGCAACAGCTTCTGCTGAAGTTTTAGTGAGGATTAGAGGAAGGAGGTGATCCATGAAAAGGACTCAGTGCAGCAGCTGGAGTGCAGTAAGCGTGTATCGCATGGCATCATCTTTGTAATTACCCGTAGCAGCTCTTGCCATTGTAGAGCCAGTGCTAGCAGCCCCAGTAAGAATGTCAGCATACAGCGATAATAAAAATGTTTTTGGAGAATAGTAATGTGTCTTAGCAACTTGCCAACTTTAGTGAAGGGAGAGGGAAGAATTTCAAGCCAGATAGAAGAAATCTTAAGGGCTAAACAAAAATCTTATAAAATGGATGGGGAAGAACGAAGCATAAGCTGGGTGATACTAACAGGTAGAGCTGTGCAAAAGCCTTAAGGAAGTTATACATGAGCAGAGCATTAAAAAATTGGTGGTTTTCTCCATAAGTGGAGGGAAGTAGTTGGGGAGGAAAGAGACCTGAGTAAAATTCAAGTTCCAGAACAGCACAGATTTTACAGAATAGGAGGACGCTGTGCTAGTAGCTGAGATGAATGAGAAGAGAAGAGAGGATTGTAGGAGCCTTGTAATGGCTGATCTTGTCCCTCTCACAGAATGTAGACACTGGCAGAGAGGAGGACTGGGTGAGTAGGGCAATTAGGGAGTAAGTAAGTGGCTGCGAGGAGATGGCAGAGGTTCCCTCCCAGTTCTCTCTTGGGCAGGCACATTCTGGTAACATTAATGCCAACCAACCTTTGCTCCTGTACATTAAATGCATCCCTCAGTATCTGCAGGGACTTGATTCCAGGACCCCTAGGAATACCCAAATCCACCAATGTTCAAGTTCCTTATATAAAATGGTATAGTTGGCCAGCGCCGCGGCTCAATAGGCTAATCCTCTGCCTTGCAGCACAGGCACATCAGGTTCTAGTCCTGGTCGGGGCGCCGGATTCTGTCCTGGTTGCCCCTCTTCCAGGCCAGCTCTCTACTGTGGTCAGGGAGTGCAGTGGAGGGTGGCCCAAGTGCTTGGGCCCTGCACCCCATGGGAGACCAGGAGAAGCACCTGGCTCCTGCCATCGGATCAGCGTGACCAGGAGAAGCACCTGGCTCCTGCCATCAGATCAGCGTGGTGCACCAGCCGCAGCACACCGGCCGCGGCAGCCATTGGAGGGTGAACCAATGGTAAAGGAAGACCTTTCTCTCTGTCTCTCTCTCTCACTGTCCACTCTGCCTGTCAAAAAAAAAAAAAAAAGAAATAAAATGGTATAGTATTTCCATATAACTTATGCACATCTTCTAAATAAGAAATAACTTATGATGACTTATAATTCTTAATACAATGCAAATGGTGTATAAAAAGTGATTAAACTGTACTCTCTAGGAAATAATGACCAGAGAAATAAGTCTCTACATGTTCGTTGCAAGTAACTTTTAAAATATTTTCTGTCCGTGATTGGTTGAATCCACAGAAACAGAACCCATGGGTAGAAAGGACCAACCGTATGCCTGAATTCATTACAGTTTCATGCCAAATATTCACATGCCCCATTGAAAAGTTTAATTGAACACATGCACATACATGCTTATACCTCTATAAAAAAGTAAAATGCATCTAGCTGCTACAGATCTCAATTCTGTAGCTGGTCACACAGGATCATAGTTGATATTTATCTCACATAATTTCTCTCTATTAGTTGAGATTCTTTTCCTAGCCAGGCAACCCAATATTTAATTCCAAAGGGTTAGAGCCCTTTGCAGTGCCAGCTTTATGGAATTGCTCTTGTTGTCTGTATTCATCTGCAAAGGCTGTCAACACAAATTACCACAGGTGTGTGGTGACTTTAAAAATTGTAAATTCATTCTGTGTCAGTTCTGGAGGGAGTTAACAGGGTCAGTTCTTTCTGAATGTTCTGAGGAAGGGGCCATCTCATGCTTCTCTCCTGGTTTCTCCTGGTCACTAGCCCTGCTTATCATTGCTAGGTTTATTGTTAAATAACACCAGTCTATGCCTGCCTTGTCACCTGGCGTTTTCATTGTGTGCATGTCTGTGTCTCCTCTCCAGTTCTCGAGGGAACACCAAGGACTTTGGATTAGGGCCTACCCTAATCCAATATGACTTCATCTTGATTGCATTCGCCAAGATCTTATTTCCAAGTAAGATCATAATCACAGGTACTGGGAGTTAGGATTTTAACGTATCTTTTTTTTAATACAATCTAACCCACAAAACTGGTTGCTAATATTAACTATTGGACATGGCAAAACCAAGAAGCACTAGAAGGCTTCTCCTATGTTGCAGATGTGGGTCCTCATAGTCTTCCACAAGCAGAAACCCATTTCTCCTCAGAGATCAGAATCAATCACACAGCCAGGATAGTAGCTGTGTTCTTTAGAGTGGAATCAGATTTCCCAAATAACGAAATATATTCTCAACATCAATTCAGTGGATACACCATTGAGGTTTTTGAAAAAAACATTTCTCCCATTAGAAGTAGAATTCCAAATCAGGGAATGGCAAAATTCTAGAAATAGGAATGTAAAAAAGGAGGAATATTAGGCATAAGAGTAAACCATCTCTAGTTATTCCTTTTTTATATGCTAACTCATGCATTATGGTTTGGTTGCTGCTTCAAGTCATATACCATTCCAAGGTGTTGCCAATCCTTTGGTGTCCTGAGTCTGCTCAAGACATAATGACAGGCCAGCTGCTTCTAAGTGGTGGGATATGTACCACGATGTATAAATGTCATGGGCATGTGCCTGTTGCTGCACTGCTTTGATTTTGAAGTCAGCTCCTTGACCAGAAGAATTATTGCATGAGATAACAGACTTGTGGATACGGCCTTTCAGACCATGAGTAGGAGGGTTGGTAGAAACATTAGCAATATAGAAAGAAACATTTTTTAAACTTTTATTTAATGAATATAAATTTCCAAAGTACAGCTTATGGATTACAATGGCTTCCCCCACCCCATAACTTCCCTCCCACCCGCAACCCTCCCCTTAGAAAGAAAATTGATGTCTATAAACCTCAGTTTGTGAAGGTCAGTGTTGTGCTCTGATTGCTGCTGTGTGGCTGCATGGTTCCCGTGGAAGATAAATGTTGTGGAGGGCATGAATGAGCCCCATCATTGCAGCCTTATCCACTTTACATGTGCGTCCATTGAGCAGGTCCAGGGAGCCTTCCAGGACACCCATAGAATATGCCATCTTATCCACCTGACTACTGAAGGTCTCCTCTGTGTCAGATGACCTTTGGTGAATATTCACATACTTCATCCCATGTTCACTCTGAGTAGTCGTCCACTTAAACACCTCTTCTCCCACCTTTTTGTCACTAGTCATCAATCTGTTCTTTCCTAATCTCCGATCATCAGATCAAACCATTGCTCATGAATTGCGTACATCTGTCTTTGGCAATATTTGCAGACAAAGGTAAATATCTGAATGTTCACAAAATTTGTGCACTTGGAAGATACCCCTTTGCTTTTGTTCTTCAAGCCCACTCCTGAGTGAGACTGTAGCCCTGCAGCAATCTACCTGTGGTTGGTGTCGGCATATCGGGCAGAACCATCTGAAAACCGGCCCGCCATAAGGAACACCGCATGAGATCATGAACATAAAGGGTGGGAGAAAGCAATAGAGGGGCAGAATATGCCACTGGAGTCCGAGCCACCTGTTCATGAAGCCTACTTGTGCTTAATGGACTTGCTCAAACCTGTTCTCTTACAAACCACATCCATTTTAATGTCTGCTGTGTCTGGATATAGCAGGTTCATGAGGAGCAAGTCAGGTTGCCCACTCACAGGGTGCCTTTTCTGTCTCTAAAAGTTCAGCAGCAAAGGAAAGGGAAGAGCTACTTCTTAATAATAATACATATGCAGAGTAAAACATGACTTTCCTTCCCAACCCTAGATATTTACAACTGCAATTCTCTCTTGGGTTTGAAAAATTGTTCATTCATGGAGTCAGGCATTGAATGAAACATTCAATTATCGTTATATTGGTCAACAAGCCTGAGACACCTGTTCCAAATGCCACTCAAAAATCAGAGTCTTGTGCATTAGTCAATAAATGGATCGGAGCAACACTCTCAAATATGGTTCATGTTGCCTCAGAAGAGTACCATCCAGAACTGTCTCTGATTTTAGTGGGGAACAGTAGAGATGTGACAATTCTTTGTTGACTTTAGAGGGAGATGTCCTGACATGCTTCAGACCACATGGCGATTTGAAACCTCCCCAGGGTGTGGCCCTTCAGTTTACATAGGAATTATTGTTATCCCTCTGCCATGTGTGTGCCTCCTTAAGACATTTAGGGTTCTTGCTATTGCTGCTCATCAGATTCAGTCAAGATAGCGGCATCAGTATGGCAGGTGAGGGAGTTCTGTTGGATATGGAGTTTGCTGTGCATGAGCCTTTCAAAGTTTGGCCTCACTGGATGTGAGCCCCTGTTGAGTCTGAATCCACAACCCCAGCCAAGCCTGCTGGGAGATCTGCTCCAAGATACTCAAGTTAACACATTTGTCCAGAATCTCTTTAAGTGTCCTCACGTGGACAAGTGCAGCCTCATCCAGTGTTGCACATGCGTTTACCCAGTGATCCTTTGAAATAGCAAAGATTCCCTTTTAGTCTTTCTCTTCCCCTCCCCTCTTCTTCCTTCTTCTTCTCCTCTCCCAAACCCCTCTCCCTGCCTCTTGGGTGTAAATAATCTCCACATGGATCAGATTTTCATTGGTCCACGTGGAGCATATTTGACCTTTGTGACCCTCATCATGGGTCCCTGGACAATGACAGGCGATGGAGTGGGCCTTGAGGACCATAGCCATCATGTTTCAAGAGAGCTTCTTCATGTGCATTTATTTAAAAGCCCTCAAATGAGGGAGGGTTCTTCAGCAGACATTCTTCAGCAGAGGAAACAAACTGCTTCTTCTAGGAATGGTGGCTCAGGGAGACTAGGGCTCAGCACTCCCAGCTTCCACACAGGTGTTCTAATTCCACGACTCAGGGTGCCATTTATAGCACGATGAAGGCTTAGCTTTTACACAGGATTGTCGGCAAGTACTGAGAGTTCAAGTTATACTGTAATTATGCAATCTACTCAAATTCTGAGCCCGTTTTGCAACATATATATATATATGTGTGTGTGTATATATATATATATATATTTCTGCTATCAGAAAAATAGATTCTTTGTTTTGTATTTAGTGTGTCTTCAGAGGTTGTCTGATTCTCTGATCCTGAGGTGCCAGTTTGCTGGGACACTTCATGCTGTCCAGTGAGGTCCCTGTGCAGGCACGTGCAGTGACCACAGCCTTCCCCAAGGACCTTGCAGTCTCCACCTACATGAATGTCAAGGGCAGCACCCAAGGCTTTTGCTGCAATAGGCATTTCTTCCCTAGCAACCTCAGGCGATAATTGAATCATAATGCCACTGCACACCTTGGGTTGCTGGAATCCCATTTTCCACTCAGCATTGCATTCAAGGTGGAGGACAAATGAAATCAACCCTAAAATGCCATGCTAGATGTGAATTACGGGCTCCATGTGCTGCATTTCATGTGTATTTTGCCACTCCTGAAATGGGGAACAGCTCTGATAAAGGAGACTAAGTATTATTGGAGTCCAGGCTTATTATTTAAATGAATTCTTATTGATTTTCCTTAATTTTTATTTATTTAATCTTAAAATTTCTTTTTAATTAGCTTTTTTAGCAGATTCAATGTGATTTGTAGATACGATTCTAAGATCATAATAATATTCCCTTCCTCCCTCCCTCCCTCAACTCCTCCTCTCTTCCTCTCACCCTCTTTCCTTTTCCCTTTTATTTATTTGAGAGAGAGAGAGAGAGGGCTCTCACCTGCTGGTTCATTCCCCAAATTCCCATGCTGGCCAGGGCTGGGCTGAAGCCAAAGCCAGAAGCCAGAATACAATCCAGGTCCCTCACAAGGTCATAGGAACCAATTACTTGAGTCATCACTACTGTTTCCCAGAATCTACATTAGTAGAAACCTGGAGTCAGGAACCAGAGTCAGCAGTTAGAGCCAGGAAATGAATCCAAGTACTCCAGTGTGGTACATGGTATCTTAGCTGCTAGGCAAAATGCCTGCTCCATTAATATGTTTAATTGCAGATATTTTAACTATTGCTATAGTTATTCTGTTGTTTTAATTGTGATAATTTTATATGTAGCTGTAGATAGTGTGATGATAGAATCAGGGAAATTTGCACTTCCATTTTCTTAAAATTTTTAAAATATTTAATTAACAAATATTGCAAATATTTATGGGCTATAGTGTAGTGTTTCAATACATATCTACAATGTGAGATAAAAAAATCTATTTGAATGTAAAGGAGTTGGACACTGTGGCACAGTGGGTTAAGCCACCACTTGGGATACCAAGTGTTCCCTATCAGAGTGCCTGAGGTCCAGTTCCAGCTCTGCTTCTTATGCATCTTCCTGCTAACGCACCTGGGAGGCAGCAACTGATGGCTCAAATACTTGGGTTCCTGCCATCCACAAGAAAGAATCAGATGAGGTTTCTGGCTCATGGTTTGGCCCTGGCCCAGCCCAGATTGTTTTGGGCTATGGGGGTGTCAGCCAGCAAATGGAAAATGGAAGACTCAGTATTCTCTCCCTCTCCCTCCCCTCTCCCCCTCTCTCTCATAAATAAATAAAACTTTAAATACACCTGAATGTAAAATAGTGATTACTAGAGGCTGGGAAAGGTGAAGGATAGGGGATAGAGGGAGGTTGGATGCTTATCTTTAAACTTCACAAAATAGGTGTCTAAACATTATTTAGTGGATCAATGTCAGGGCATGTTTTAGTCATTATAGATTTCTTGAATGCGACTATTAACTGTACAACTGTGCAAAACCCCATGAAGTATTTATCCGTGCTCGTTTGACTTCTCTGGGTTTCTTTCAGTATCATGAGCTGTTTCCTAGGACACTACCAATCTGTCCTAGAAGCATCTAGACAGCCAGTAAACCACTTGACCTGCTGCTGCCTGTGGCTGCGTACCAGGAACCTGTCTACGTCTAAAGCTCCAACATCCTTTCTGAGTTGTATTAACTGATGTGGTATGTGGGCTTCGTGAGATCTGAAAGAGCAAAGTGGCTTAACTTGTTCATTCTTTAAGCAGCAATCTTAACATTGTTAATGTGGCTTGTAGCATCGAGGTTATTAGAATTTAAGGACTTAATAGATTTTTCCATTACTACATCAATGATAATTATAGGAATTAGCTGATATACACTACTGTTTAATTGCAATGGAAAAATAATTTATCTTTTAGGACACCTTTTTGCCAACACTCACTTCTTGAATACTTAAAAGAATGAGAAAAAATGTGTTACTTCTGAACGATTTTGTGTGCATAACAATCACATATCCCTTAATAATGGAAACAGGTTTTGAGAAACTCGCCATGAGTTGATCCACTGCTGTGTGGACAGTTTGGCACATCCATACCCAGACCCAGATGGCATAGTTTACTACATGTTAAGGCTATGTGCTGGGGTGTGTTACTGCTAAGCTACAAACCTGTACAGCTCATCCCTGAACTGAACATCTCAGGCAATTGTAAGAATTTGTGTATCTATAAACATGGAAAAGTAGAGTAAAATAAAATTGTGAAACATGATACATTTGTACAGGGCACTAACCATGAATAGAGCTTGCAGGACTGGAAGTGGCTCTGGTGAGTCAGTAAGTGGTGAGGCCCAGGACACCACTACCCAGCAGACCTTATGAAAATGGTGCACTTAAGGTATGGTACGTTTATTACAAAGTTTACTTCCTTCAATAATAAAGAACTTTAGTTCATCATAACTTTTTTTAACTTTATACATTTAAAATTTTTACCTTTATGATTCTTATAATAACATCTTAAAAATCACATATTTATATCTATGTATATATATATATATATATATATATATATATATATATAAACTTTTAAAACATTTTTGTTAAAAACACATCAGCCTAGGCCAGCACCGGGTCAGAATAATCAAGACCACTGTCTTCCACCTCCAAAATCTCTCCCCACTGGAAGGCCTTAGGGCACTGTAGCGTGCACAGAGCTGTCACCTCCAATGATGGCAATTCCTTCTTCCGGACACCTCCTGAAAGACCTGCCTGAGGCTGTTTCACAGTTGACTCATTTTGTATAAGTAGAAGGAGCACAGTCTAAATAACAATAAAAACCATAGCATGGAAAATACATAGTCGGTTGCAGCCATTATCAAATGTCACGTACTGTACATAATTACACCTGCTGCATCGTCATACAATGGGCAGCACTGTCAATTTGCTTTCGCCGACATCCGCACAGACTTGTGAGTATTGTCTTGTGCTGCCGTGTCGCAGTGGCGGCAGCCTCACTAGGATATAGGAATTTCTCAGCTCTGTTAGGATCTTACCAGACCACTGCTGTGTAGGGTTTGCCATAGACTAAAACGTCACAATCCACCACATGGCTATGAAGTCAGCCTTCTGTGTCCAGTGGCTCCATACCTGCAGATTCACCAAGATTTGCTTTTGGGGGGATGATTGCCTCTGTTAGGAACAATATTTCCTTGTTATTATTCCCTAAATAATATAGCAAAGCAACTATTTATTTATCATTTACACTTATTAGGTATTATAAGTAACCTGGAGATGACCTAAAGTATACAGAAAGATGTCAATAGGTTAAATGCAAATACTACATCATTTTACCTAAGAAATTTGTACATCTCTGGATTTGGGTATTTGTAGAGTACCTAGAACAAATTTCCATAGATGCTTAGGGACCACTGGACATATATGGATATAGCACGTGCACATACTCACATGTATATATATATATATATATACACACACATACACATATATACACATTAAATTATTAAGTATTATGAATATTTTATATATATAATTTGTTTGAATCCTATAGCAGGACATTCTTTTTCAATTATTTTATTTATTTTTTTTTTTTTTGCTTAGTTCTGTAGTACTGGGGAGTACAAGGGCCCGGACACAACGGTTTTTCTTACCTGGGCTCAGTTCCTGTGGCACCCAGTAAGGGAGTTCCCAGGGTTTAGAATTTTGTCGCCACAGTTAAGGGTGCTCAGACTTTTGGATATTCTCCTGATCATAACGTTTCAGACCAACAAAACAAAACAAAGCCTCATCATTTTAACCCTATATCAATGTCCCCTCATCGTTGGCACCCACTGACTGGGGAGCCATTGCAAATTTCACGGAATTCTTATCTGTCATACCTTGAGACAGGGTGCCTGCAGGGTGAGGTTAACTGAGGGAATGCTGTCCCAGGAGAGCCCCCACCTAGCGGCAGGGCATATGGGCCTGAAAGTGAGCAGCTGAGTCTATCTGAAAACCCACAGCTGGAAAGCAGGTGGATTCCCCCAGGCAAGCGCTGCCCTGGGGGCTGTCCGCAGGGCTGGGAGGCCCTTGTCAGCGGCAGGATTGCCGCTTCGCTGAGGATCCCTCTACACGTCCGCTTTTCGTCTGCTCCCACCTGAGTTCACCCTCTTCCCTGAACCTGCTGATCTGATCCTGAATCTGCCCCAGGGCTTTGCATGGGCTGTTTCCCTTCCTGAAGGGCTCCACCCTGGACTCACAAAGGGCTTGTTCCTGCACTGGCTTCAAATCTTCACAGCAGACTTCTCAGGCCCAGGCCTTACCTGAGCCACGCCCTAAACGTTCAGACTCCCTTGCCCCAAAGCAAGCAGATCCCCTTCCCTATTTCCTCTCTTCACCAATACTGATGGCCATCTGACTTGCTCTGTGTTTTCTGTTTTTTTAACCTTGTTTTTGGTGTCTCCTCTGCTGGAAAGTAAGCTCTGTGAGGTGAAGGTTGGTTATTAGCGGTGACTTTTGTTCACTGCTGGTTGTCTAATGTCTCAGAAGAGCTTGGCACACAGTAGGCCCTAATCAGTACCAAATAAATGCATGAAATAGCAATGAAAAATTTTGTGCTGGCCGGCGCTGTGGCTCAACAGGCTAATCCTCTGCCTTGCGGCGCCGGCACACCGGGTTCTAGTCCCAGTTGGGGCGCCGGATTCTGTCCTGGTTGCCCCTCTTCCAGGCCAGCTCTCCGCTGCGGCCCTGGAGTGCAGTGGAGGATGGCCCAGGTGCTTGGGCCTTGCACCCCATGGGAGACCAGGAAAAGCACCTGTCACCTGGCTCCTGCCATCGGATGAGCGCGGTGCACAGGCCGCAGCACACCGGCCGCAGCGGCCATTGGAGGGTGAACCAACGGCAAAGGAAGACCTTTCTCTCTGTCTCTCTCTCTCTCACTGTCCACTCTACCTGTCAAAAATTAAAAAAAAAAAAAGAAAAAAAGAAATTCTCTATATGCTGCTCAAATTAAGATGGGGTTAGGAGGCCGGCACCGTGGCTCACTAGGCTAATCCTCCACCTTGCAGCGCCAGCACACTGGGTTCTAGTCTCAGTCGGGGCACCGGATTCTGTCCCAGTTTCCCCTCTTCCAGGCCAGCTCTCTGCTGTGGCCCAGGAGTGCAGTGGAGGATGGCCCAAGTGCTTGGGCCCAGCACCCCATGGGAGACAAGGAGAAGCACCTGGCTCCTGCCTTCCAATCAGCGCAGTGCCCCAGCCGCAGTGCACCAGCCGCGGCGGCCAGTGGAGGGTGAACCTATGGTAAAAGAAGACCTTTCTCTCTGTCTCTCTCTCTCACTGTCCACTCTGCCTGTCAAAAAAAAAAAAAAAAAAAAAAAAGAAGAAGGAAAGAAAGGAAGAAAGAAAGAAAAGAAAAATCTTGTGCTAAGTGCATCCTGCCCCAGGAGTTACTAATGTTACTCTTCAGTGTTTGCTGTGGATCGGCATATCGGCCTCCATACAAGATCTCCAGGAAGCCAACATCTAGAACTTTGGGTTTGGCTCTGGGATTTGCCTAGGCTAATAGCAGGCGAGCAGAAGTGATTATGTGCCATTTGCAAGCCTAAGCCTTAACAGGGCTCAGATGTCTCTGGGCCAGCTCTTGAGGCTCTGCCACCACTGTGCAAAGTGTATTCCTGGCAGCCAAGTGATAGAAGGAAAATGAAAACCAGATGTGACAGCCCAGAGCGCTGCTCCTTAGTCAATGTAGATGGCTCCATAGCCACAGAGTCATGAGAACAAGTGATTTAGTTCAAGTTCAATGAATTTTTTAACAGAATCATGGCAATATCTAATCACAACCATTTTGATCATTTCCATTTTGTGATAATGCAGTTGTACAACTAGTCATTCTATACATACTGTTTTTGTTCAACTGTCTGTCTTAGGGACCTTCTAAGGTCAACACACATGAGCCAGACTTGTGCTCCTTGATGGCTGCAGTTTTCTACAATATGGACATAATGCCTTCTATTCAATTCATTCCTGTTTATGAATATTTAATTTTCTAATCTTTCCTTATATCAACAATGTTGCAGTGAATATATATATATATATATATATATATATATATATATACACACACTCACACACACACATGCCTGTTCACATGTGGGTGTATTTTTAATTTTTTTACTTTATTCTTAATTACTTTTTAACAGATTCAATCTGATTTATTGATACAGTTTTAAGAACATAATGATATTCCCTTCTCTTTCCCTCCCTCCTTTCCACCCTTCTCCCCCTCTCCGTCCCACTCTCCTTCCTTCTCCCTTTCTTTCCTTTTTGCAGTTTTTGAGATAATAAATTTTAAATTTACATTACAGTAAAAAGACTTAATACTTCACCAAATAAGAAGTTTAAGAAGTAAAAAGCAAGAAGGCCCTGGTTCAGTGAGAATATAGACAACAGCTATAAACAATTATAGCATAGAAAAAAATTTCACCCATATATATTAAATTTAAAAGTAATCACAGATAATTAAAACTACAGTAGTATAAAATTCTTAACCATTGATTTGACAAAGGGCATAGTTAAACAGATTTCTGATATAAAGGTCATGAATGAAAATATACATAATTTTAATTTATTACTTTAAAAATTTTATTTATTTTAAAGGGCAGGAGAGAGGTATCTTTCTTCTACTGGTCCACTCCCCAAATGCCTGCAATAGCCAAGGCTGGACCAGACTAATGCCAGGAGCAAGGAGCTCCATCCTGGTTCCCCACATGGGTGGAAGGGGCCCCAGTATTTGAGCCAACCTTGCTGCCTCCCCGGGTGCATGTTGGTGGAAGCTGGAATTGGGCACAGGACTGAGATTCAAACCCAAGCCCTCAAGATATGGGGTCTGGGCATCCCAAGCAGCTTTTTAATGCCTGCATGATTTTGACAAATATTGCCAATTTTTCTGACTGACTAGAAAGTCAGACTCCTATCAATGATGAATATGAATATCCATTCCCCTGCATTTCATAGAAGGTGGGGAAAGAAATCCCATTATGTTTTAATTTACTATTGAAAGCCAGTCCCAAAGGGACAAATGCTGTATGTTCTCTCTGATCTATGATAACTAACAGAGCACCTAAAATGAAGCCTGTTGAAGTGAAATTGACTCTTCAAGAAGCAATGACTTCAAAAGCCCTTGTCTTGACTGTCAAGAAAAAGTTTTTTTTTTCTTCTTAATACCATTGGTTAAACTCTTTACTTAACATAGAATTAATCATATGTGTATAAAGTCAATTGAGAGGCTGGCACTGTGGCATGGCAGGTAAAGCTGCTGCCTGCAGTGCCAGCATCCCATATGGGCACCAGTTCAAGTCCCAGCTGTTTCACTTCTGATCCAGCTCTCTGCTGTGGCCTGGGAAAGCAGTAGAAGATGGCCCAAATCCTTGGGCCTCTGCATCCACATGGGAGACCCAGAAGAAGCTCCTGGATTGTGGCTTCAAATCAGCATAGCTCCAGCTATTGCCATCCAGGGAGTGAATCAGTGGATGGAAGACCTCTCTCTCCCTCTCCCCCTGACCTCTGCCTCTGCCTCTCTGTAACTCTGCCTTTCAACAAATAAATCTTAAAAAAGTTAATTGACAATAGATACCAGTAAAAAATGAGAGTAGGAATAAGAGAGGGAGTTTGTAACTGTAAAGCTGAATAGTTCTGCATGCATTCCTATGGACTTACCTATAAGGGAATAACTAAAAACTTGCCATGGGACTCCAAATTCCACTAACATGGGTGGTAATAATGCCATCTTAAGTGTTAAAGTGATAATATTGTTAAATTGATCATATAGGTAGGATTAAGTGTTAAAGAGATCATATAAGTAAGATCAAGTGTCTGGGAATAACAATAGATATAATTTTAAAAAGATAGAATGTTCCAACATGGGAAGCAGTCCACACAGCAGACTCATAGAATTATAATTGCTCTAAATAGCACTCTGACCTCAGAATCAGCCCTTAATGTATTCCGGTCTGGCTGAAAAGCCCATGAGAGCATTTCAGGCATGGAATGCCAAGACACCATGGCAAAAATAAATGCTCTACATAAAGGATCTCTGTGAGTGAGAGCCCAGTGGAAAGAAGTGGCCATCAAAAAAGGATGCACTTTTCTCTGAAAGGAAGAGAGAACTTCCACTTTGCTTATGATGTTGTCTAAATACTGATGGAGATTGTGGACTCAAAAGGTTTCCATAGCCTAGGCAGCTCATGTCATGAGCCTCCAGTGATCACTGACATCATAAATAAGAGTGTTAATTGTTAAATTAACAACAGGAGTCACTGTGCACTTACTCCCTCTGTCCTCAATGAGTAGTACTATGAGAATTAACTGTAAAATTTGTTCTCAGTTTTTTATATTATGTGTATGCATAATATTATGTGTATGCATTACTTAGTGTAAAGTTGGTCTTCTGTGTATAAAGTTAATTGAAAATGAATCTTCATGGAGAATGTGACTGGGAATGGGAGAGGGAGGAGTAGGTGGGGCGGAAGGGTGGGTATGGTAGGAAGAATAACTATATTCCTTAAGTTGTACTTATGAAATTTGTACTTATTAAATAAAAGGTTTCTTTAGAAAAAATACAGTATACCTGAAACTAAAATAAATTAATAAATCTTTAAAAATAATAAATAAATATAAATAAATAATTGTGATAAAAATTTACTATTGATTCTAAGACTTACCCTATTTTCATGTGTCTATTTGCTGTGTATCAGTCTTTTGTGGCAGCCATGTTAATAATCGAAACTTCTCTATTAAAATGTTTCTTAAAATCATCTTTTAGAATCTTCACATATTCTGAATGTCAGCCCTTTGATGATTAAATATGTCCCAATACTTTCTACCAATGTGCCACTTTCTCTTTAACTATATAGTAGTTTTGTTTTTAAAAGAAAATTTCAGGTCTTTCTTATGAAATCAAACATTTCACTAGATTTCCAACTCCCTGGATTTTCTTCTATTGAACTTACAACCTCCAGTTTTAACTGGCATTTTCAATACTTTTATATTATTGAAAATGCTAATATTTTCTAATGACTTTAAAATTGTGTTTTTTAAAATGTTATATTTGAGAGTCAGGGAGACAGGGAGAGACAGACAAAGAGCTCCAATCTGCTTGTTCATTCTCTTAAGGCCTGAGACAGCTGGGGGACCAAAATGGGAAGCCAGGAACTCCATCCAGGACCCCATGTGGGTGGCAGGAACACAAATACTTGAGCCATCACCAGAGTCTGCACTAGCAGGCGACTGGAATCAGGAGCTCGAACCAGCAAACTGAGGCACACCATTATGGGACACAGCATTTTAACTGATGCCTAAAACACTAGGCCAAACACCTACTACCACAGTTTTGCTATTTATCTGAACTTTGTCTCATAATGTAAGAAAATTTTATACATGTATATGTCATCACCCCCAAATGATTTCTTGGATGGGCCATTCACCATCAATTTGAAGCCCTAGTCCCTTTTATTGTAAGCTACTCTCCCATTAAGACAAGAGCATATTTATTTTTAATTATTTTTTAAGATGTAATTGAGAAAAATCCATAAAATAACCATCATAATAATTTCTAAGTGTATAGTTCAGTAGTATTTTCACATCACTATGCAACAGATCTTTTTAAGATTTTTATTTATGTATTTAAGAGGTAAGAACTATATTGGCCAGCTCACTAGGCTAATCCTCCACCTGCGGCAAATGCACCCTGGGTTCTAATCCCGGTTGGGGTGCCAGATTCTGTCCCAGTTGCTCTTCTTCCAGTCCAGCTCTCTGCTGTGGCCCGGGAGCGTAGTGAAGGATGGCCCAAGTCCTTGGGCCCTGCACCCACATGGGAGACCAGGAAGAAGCACCTGGCACCTGGCTCCTGGCTTCGGATCGGCACAGCGTGCCTGCCATAGCAGCCATTTGTGGGGTGAACCAATGGAAGGAAGACCTTTATCTCTGTCTCTCTCTCTCACTGTCTAACTCTGCCTGTCAAAAAAAAATAAATAAATAAATAAATAAAAATTTTGAAAAAAGAGAGGTAAGAACTATAGACAGAGAGAGGGAAAGACATAGAGAGAGGTCTTCCATCCACTGGTTCACTCCCCAAATGGCCACAATGGCCAGAGCTGGGCCAATCCGAAGGCAGGAGCCAGGAACTTGTGGGTACAGGGGCCCAAGCATTTGGGCCATCTTCTGCTTTCCTAACCCACAGGCAGAAGGAAGGCTGGATAGGAGGAAGGTAGCCAGGACACAAATGGGGGCCCATATGGGATGCCAGCGCCACAGGCAGAGGCTTAGCCTGCTATGCCACAGTGCCAGTGCCTGCAACAAATCTTTAGGGCTTTTTCATCTTGTAAAACTGAATCCCTGTGCCCATTAAATAGTAGCTGACTCAGCCCTGAGTCATCACCATTCTACTCTGTCTCCAGGAGTCTCACTACTCCAGGTAGTATATAAGTAGAATTAAACAGCATTTTTCTTCATGTGACTGGATTATTTCGTACCTTCATAGTTCATCCATGCATCAGAATCTCCTTCCTTTTTAAGACTGGTTAATATTAAGGGTATATTTCTGAAATCTCCAATCAGTTCCCCTATTCTATTCATCTTTTTTTCTGGAATTAAAAGATAAGTTTATTTGGCACAAAAATACCTTGAAATCCATGCAAAGCTTTCTCACAATACACACAATTTCCATGAATGTTTTCCTTTTTCTTTTCCTATCTTTTTAATGCAAATTGACTTTATCTTTCTCATCTCTCCCAGCTTCTAGCAATCAACACTCTATGTTCAGATTGAGATCTTTTTTAAAAAGAATTATTTCAGTCGTAACACCAATGGAGACCATGCAGTATTTGTCTTTCTCTGTGTGGCTTATTTCACCCAACATCATGTCCTCCAGTTCCAAACATTTTGCTGCAAATAAGAGGATTTTGTTATTTTTATAGAATAATATTCCATTGTGATATATGCCACATTGTCTTTATCCACCCATTTCATGATGGATAACTTGGATGATTCCACATTTTAGCTGCTGTGAACAGTGCTACTGTAGATGGAGCAGCAGCTATCTCTTTGATCCAATGAGTTCATATCTATTGGGAATAGTGGTATTGCTGATCATGTGGAAGTTCTATTTTTAGTTTTTAAAGAAGTCTCCATTTTGTTTTTGTACCAATATTATAGATCAACAGTGATAATGATGGATAAAGGCAGCATTTATCATTCTCTGTTTAAAAATGAGTTACTTGCCACAATCTGAGTATGTCCCCTAAGCTTCATGTGTTGGAAACTTGATCACCACGCAACAGTACTGGGATGTGGAATTGTTTTGGCACATGCTTTGTTCCTGTTAGATTAAGAGTATTGTAAAAGAGTTTGTCCCCTCTCCACCTTTCTTCTCTTCTCCAGTGTGAGGACACAGTACTGGTTCTGTCCTGAAGATGCAGTATCTTGGAAGCAGAGAGCAGCCCTCACCAGACAACAGAATTGAACTGCCCTGACTTTCAACTTCCCAGTTTCAAGAACTGTGAGACATATTTCTGCTCTTCATAAATTTCCCTGTCTCTAGCATTTTCTTATAGCGGCACAAAATGAACCAAGACATCTACTATATGAAAGTTAAAGTCATTTTATCAGGTTCATAAATCATTCAGTTAAGATGATTTTTTGAGATTTCATGGGATTTCTAGATGAATGCAGGGAGAATTTATATTCCTTACACGAGTACATCTTTCAGTGTAGGAATGTGGTATTGCTCTTCATATTTAGTTTTTAAAATGTCTTTCAACAAAGTTTGAAGCTTCAGTTACATAATGCTGTTACATTCTCTGTTAGGTTTGTGGCAGAACTTGCTTCAGTCTTCAAAACCTTAAAAAAAATCTCTTCTCCTTGGGCAAGCAGCTTGATTTATTTCTTCAGCTTCCTTTGCAGTTAAGTGGAGCCATGTGACTGAGGGCTTCCTAGGCAGTGGAATGTGAGCAGAAATGATGGCTGTTACATTCAAGCCAGGCTCTTAAAAACCTGCCCCCATGTTTTGTCAAATTCTCCCCTCCAGCCTGCCTGGGACTACAACTTTCAGGGTGGCCTTAGAATGACGTGTGGAGGATGACAGGATGTGTGGGTCCCTGAATGACACAGTGGAGCCAGATTCTGGCCTAACCGGCCCAGCCCCACAGCTCCTAGAAATGGGTGACTGCTCTGTGTCTCCCTCTGAATAGGAGTTTCTACTGGGGTCACTCTGCCATCTTGGCCAGGGTCCGTAGATGATGCATCCACATCCCACAGACGGAGAACCGAGAATATCCCCGACTCTGAGCTGAGTGGGATTTGGTGTTTATCTCCTGGGGAAGATCCTGAAGGATGAGCTCCATATATCACAAGAAGGATGCAGGATGCAGACAGGTCTTCACGCTGAGAAGGGAAGTTTGTGTTAAAAACCCAGGCCTTTTCTTCTTTACCCTGCGTTGCCATGTGACCATGTGATTGAGTGCTTGTAGGTGGAATGCGGGTGTCACTTCCCAGCCTGGCTCACAAAGACCACTCACACTATTTGTGCGCTTTTCCCCCTCTGCCAACTGGGATTCCGGACCTGGAGCTGCTGAGAAGCAGCTTTAATGCTGCTCACCTGTGCACCAGGATGTCTGCTTGTGGCGGAGCCTCACAGCGATCTGAACCAGCTGTTGTCACTGAAAGATGTTAGATATTTGGGTTTATTTAATGTTATAGCATAATAAGAGTTATTCTTGTGATTTAACAGCTGATAATGACCTTTGCTTTTTCCATTGCATTTTCTAATGGATTATTATTAATACTTTTAAATGTTTACTGTATATCACACTGCCTTATTAGTTAACATAATTCATCGAATCTCTGGAATTTGGGGTGCATCAACATATAAAACTTGGGGCTAGCGCTGTGGCACAGCAGGTTAACACCCTGCCTGAAGCTCCAGCATCTCATATGGACACCAGTTTGAGTCCCGGCTGCTCCACTTCTTGTCCAGCTTCTGCTGTGTCCTGGGAAAGCAGTAGAAGATGGCCCAAGTCCTTGGTCCCCTGCCCCCACATGGAGACCCAGAGAAAGCTCCTGGCTCCTGGCTTTGGACCAGCGCAGCTCCAGCCGTTGCGGCCAATTGGGGTACGAACTATCGGATGGAAGACCTCTCTCTCTCTTTCTCTCTCTCTCTCTCTCTCACACACACATACACACACACTCTCTGCCTCTCCTCTCTCTGTGTAACTGACTTTCAAGTAAAATAAATAAATATTTTAAAAAATATTCAACTTAAAATGACAGCTTTGTTGCTTTACAGTGTTTACACCTTATTTACTGCCAAGTTACTTAGTCAATGTCAAGTAAAAGTGATAACAGTAGGTGCCCTTTCTTGTATATGACTTTAATATGAATACTTCTGGTATTCCACCATTAGCTCTTAGGTTTATTTCAGTTTTGTAGATCTCTCATGTAAACATAAGAACATTTTCTTCTTTCCAACTTTAATGTTTTGCTTTTTAAACATTTTTAACAGAAATGCATGTTGAATTTTAGCAAATGTTTTCTTTATATGTATTCAATAAATAATACTGTTTTTCCCCATTTTATCTGTAGATCCAGGGACTTGAACTAATAGACTTTGTAATTGTTAGATCATGTTTACATCTCTAAGAACAGTCCTTTTTTTATAAGATTGATAAGTTTTTAAGTTTTGGGGGCCGGTATTGTGGCACAGTGTGCTAAACTGCTGCCTTTAATGCTAGCATCCCATATGAGTACCTGTTCAAGTCCCAACTACTCCAAACTACTTCCAAACTAGCTCCCTGCTATTATGCCATAGAAAGCAGCAAAAGATGGCCCAAAGACTTGGATCCCTGCCACCCACATGGGAGACCTGGATAGGGTTCCATGCTCCTGGCTTTGTGGTCCAGCCCCAGCCATTGCAGCCATTTGGATAGTGAACCAAAAGATGGAAGATTCTCTCTCTCTGTCCCTATTCCCTCCCCCCATCACTCTGCCTCTCAAATGAATCTTTGAAAAACAAAAACTTACATTTGAGAGGCAGACTGAAGGTGGGGGATATGTATGGGGGGAGAGAGAGACAGAGACAGAAAGAGGGAGAGAAAGAGAGAGATTTTCATCTACTGGCTCCCCCCACCCCCCAAATGGCCACAACATCCAATTCCAGACCAGGCCAAACTCAGGAGCCAGCACTCTATCCAGGTCTCCCACATGGATGACAGGGACCCAAGTACAATTTGCATGTAAAATTCACTGAAGTACTTTTTTTGAGTTTAACATTTCTATGCATTTGTGATGTTGACTGACACTCTTGAGCTTTGTATAAGTCTTGTCTAGTTTCTGTGTTAATTTTTCCCTAGTCTCTTAGAATAAGTTAGACTGTTGCCCCTACTGTTCTAAGCCATGGCAGAGTTTGCACAGGGAAAATCTAATGTATAAGCTAAGGATTAGTAAAATTCACTCAAGAAACTTCCTGAACTTGGTGTAACTCTTGTGGATTTTTTTCTTACTATCATTTCAATTTTGTCTTTCATATTTTAACTATTTGGATTATGTCTCATATTAAGTTAACACTGATTGTTTCCACTTTCCTCAAATTGTTCATTTTTCTAGATATTCATGTATGGTGATAAATTTTATATAATCTTCTTATAAATTAAATATAATGCATATACAAGGATACATCAAAGTAGTCATAGAAAAATGGAATTAAAAACAAACACCCTCATGGGAGACCCAGAGAAAGCTTATGGCCCCTGGCTTCAGATCAGCCCGGCTCTAGGCATTGCAGCCATTTGGGGAATGAACCAGAAAATGGAAGACCTTTCTGTCTCTCCCTCTATCTGTCCATAACTCTACCTCTCAAATAAATAAAATCCTAAAAAAAAAAAAAAAGTAGTTGGGGCTGGCGCTGTGGCACAGCAGGTTAACGCCCTGGCCTGAAGCACCGGCATCCCATACGGGCATCAGTTCTAATCTCGGCTGCTCCACTTCCCATCCAGCTCTCTGCTATGGCCTGGGAAAGCAGTAGAAGATGGCCTTAGACCTTGGGCCCCTGCACCCAAGTGGGAGACCCAGAAAAAGCTCCTGGCTCCTGGCTTCACATTGGCGCAGCTCTGGCCATTACGGCCAATTGGGGAGTGAACCAGCAGATGGAAGACTTCTCTCTCTCTCTCTCTCTCTCGCTCTCCTCTCTCTGTGTAACTCTAAATTTCAAATAAATCAATAAATCTTTAAAAAAAGGGGGGGGGGTAAATATTCCATGAACCCTCTCCCAGCTCCCCTCAGTGTGCGTAACTGTAGTGCAGTAGTAAGGCCCCAGTGCTCTGGTACAATGGCGTTGACCAGACAGCAATCTTCATCCCGTGTCATCATCTCCCATGCACTCGTGTGTGCATGTGTGCCTCATGCTGCATACGTGCTCCTACTCTCCAGAGGGCTGTCCTTTGTGGTCATGCGGTGGATCCACTTTCATGCCTATCTGGTTGGGGTGGGTTTAAAACACTGCCTAGAGATAAGAAGAAGGGATTTTAACTGCTTTAAAACCAGGATCATTCCTGGCTTGCCAGGGGCTCATCTCCCTGGCTCCAGACAATGGGTTCTGCTCTGAAGCCCTGGGTTAAGATGCAGGACCTCACCTGGCTGCCTGTGTTGTCACACCAGAGCAAGAGCCAGCAGACCGAATAGAGCCTCACATTTCCTTCTTCCCTGCACTTGTCTCAAGGCTGGTTTGAAGGCCAGCACAATGACAGTGCTTGGAGCCAGCACCCTAGGCACGTGGGGGGATGCCACTAGGATCCCACTGCCTCCCTCATAAGGCAGAGGGGGTCAAGTGGCAGTTCTGTGGATGGTGCCCTTTGAGGAAAACAAGACTTGAGCGGGAATCGTTAGCACCACAGGATAGCCAGGGTGCCTTGGAATCGGGCAGCAGAAAAGCTACACACAATGAGAAAGTAAAAGATATGAAATCTTGAAGGCAGGATTCTTACCTGTGTCCTGGACTAGCCCTTCCCCATTCACTTCCAAGATATCAAAGATATAATTGAAGGCTGGGCATGCTTCCTGGACTGCATCACATGGTTTGCCTTTTTTCCCCCTGTATTTAGGCAGACGTGATAACTTAAATAAAAACCTGAGGGACTCCCTGGCCAGTTCCAGCCAGCAAATCTGGTGTGTGTACTTTGTCCTGGTAATGGTGACTGTGACTTTTGCCCACACTTCTAAAGAAGTGAAAAAAGAAGAGGCAGAGGAGAAGCATAGGAAGCAGTGAATTGAGAGGTTGGGAGAAAACCAGCCTGACCATCCACCCCAATCATTTCAAATCACAAATCATCTATATGGAAATACAGAGAGGCTTTCTAACTTTATTTTTCGACTTTTAGCCATGTTTTGTCTTAGATAATTTTCTAAAATTGGATAACCTAGAGATTAATTTATTTGCTTGTCACTTTCCCATTAGAAGGTTGAACTCATTTCTGTTTTCATTACTGCTGCAATGACTTGTCTAAAGTTACCTTCACCTATATCCCACTTACAGCATTTTAATAAGAGGCTTTAGGCTGGGAGGAATTTATAACAGGCAAAACAACTTGCTTGATTTTTTTAACTTATACCCCACTTAAAACAGCAGACACACACCTGGCCATAAATGTTGTGATATTAGCTTAAATGTAAAACCATAGTATGTCCTATATAGTTGGCTACAGGGGCAACCACTTTTTAAAAAGTTCGATACTGAAGTTGTTATGCAGCATTTTATTAGCTGGTAAAGCCTTCCCTTTCTTCATATATACACCATAAACTGCTGAGTTGTCAAAGTGCCCCATCAATAATGCAAGCCTTTTGCCCATCATTAACAAAAGACATTGCTAAGTGGACAGAAAACTCAATGATTCCATTTTATGGAGATCACAGGACACACACTTAGCACAATTTGCTGACCCTGCCATCAAAAATTACTGTCTTCAGAAACCTTGGCTGGGATCCCTTCATTCTGGAAAGTGGAGAGGTGGGGTTTTGAATGGAAGACACAGAACACTGGTTAAAACTCTGACTTCACTTCAGAACTGAGCTATGGAGAAAAACTTGAAACTATTGCTTCTCCTCCATTTAGAACACAGTCTTCCCGCAAAGGCATTCTGAGAGAGCAGTCTGAGCTCTTTCGGGAAATCTTGTAGTGAGGCCAAATGAGCTGCTAAGTCATAATAGTCATGTTATCCTTCGTGATAGGTCATGAATCCTCATGAATCTTATTTGTACCGAGACAAATACACCAGTCAGACAGATTCACTGTACTTCAGTACCAGGGAGGTCACCAGGGAAATGCAAAATAGAGTAACAGGGAACTTGGTGAGTGTATAAATCTAAACAAAGCAGGTGCCTATAGGACAAATCTGCCAAAACCAATCAGATATCCAGCACTTGGTGAGGAGTGCTCTTTCCATACTCAAGTTAAGTCCCAATGCTCCATTTCTCAGTTTTCCAGTAAAAAAAACAAACCTAAGGTTTACACTAGTGAATTGAGGGCCTCTGGTTTTTCCATCCAGTCCTCAGTTTAACACAATCCTCTATAGTCATTCGATTCTATGTTCTGAAAAGCGAAACTACACTGATTGTGAAATTAGTTCTCGTACCACTCCCTGTTTCTTTCTAGCTGACACAGAAGTTACACTTGAGGTATCTCCAAATATCACATTCTACATGTTCCTATCTACTTTTCAATTGCTCTCTTACTCAGACTAGTCCTCACTCTGCTAATTGTCTTCCCCTACAACTGCCAGAAGAACCAAAAATGGTTAAACTTTAATCGCCATTATCCAGTGACACCATCCATCAGATTGGCTTGCATAACATATGAACATGTTCCCTAAACAGAAATGCCAATGCTACATTACTACCCCTTTTATCCAGGTGTTTTTATTTTTTGAGCAATTATATAGGAATCAGCTTTGGGGACCCATAGAGAGCTGGATGCCGAGTCTCACCCCAGATTTACTAAATAAAGTTGCTGGGAATGACACTTTGGGACTTCTATCTTGTATAAGCTCCCAGATGGTTCTGCACACACTGGAATCTGAGCATCACTCTGGGTAAGTTTGCTCTAAGGCCCCTCCCTGTTCTGATGTTCAGTGGTTCTGAAAACATCCCAAGAAGATTGTCATTGCATACACCACTGAGGAACTGTGGACAGAGAGGGATGAACCAGAAAGATCTGAGGGTTAGAAATCATGGATCTGTGTTCAAGTTCAGGGCTTTATTACTGGTTCTACAGTCTTAGGTCATTACTTAACTTCTCTGATTTCAGGTTTTCTACCAGTAAGATGGGAGGAAAATGAGTATTTCCCTCTCATGATTGTAATAGGATTGACTTGTGAAACAAAAGTGAAAGTTATCAGAGTCAAATAGAGTTGTGTGTGACAACTGTAACAAAAAATAAAAACAGAAAATAAAGCTGAAAGTTATAAAGAAAATGTTATTACTCATAATTCGCTAATAGTAATGATCACAAAAGATTCTGTACAAAACCACAAGCTCCCACAGACAACCAAATCTAAGAAGTCCTTCTACAAGAACATGTGTCCAGCAACTGTCTTTTCAACATTGTACCGACACCACCCTGCTTATTCATCATCATGGCCTAAGATAATTGTTTCAAGGTATCTTAAGTAAACCTCTTCAGTTTTGCTTTTAGATCCTTCCTCTTGGCTCAACCTCTCTGAACATGCCATAGTTTACCGTGATACACATACCCCTCATTGTAATGCTTACTCTTCTCAAATAAGTCTCATTATTTTTTGGAGAAGCTCTGATTATTTTTTTGATCAGCAGAAAGCAACAACAAAAATACAGGATCTGTATATAGTATTGGCCTCTTGGAACTCCTTCAGGGCGTGGGCTTTTCCTGTGGACTTGACCCCTTCAGGCCTGACCAGGGCAGGAGTCTCAGAAAAAGGGGAAGGAATTTTTCTCTTCATGCCCAAATTTTTCTGTGGTCTATCTCAGCTCTATTTCTTTCTTTTTTAAAAAAAAGACTTATTAATTTATTTGAAATGCAGAAAAGCAAAGGAAGGAAGGGAGGGAGGGAGCAAGGGAGAGATCTTCCATCTGCTGCTTCACTCCCCAAATGGCAGCAATGGCTGGAACTGGTCCAATCTGAAGCCAGGAGCCAGGAGCCAGGAGCTTCTTTTGGGTCTCCCACGCAGGTGCAGGGCAGAGAGCTGGAATGGAAGTGAAGCAGGCGGAACTGGAATCGGTGCCCAAATGGGATGCTGGCACTGAAGACGGCAGTTTTATGTGCTATGCCACAGAGCCAGCCCCCAGACCTATCCACTCTATTTCCCACTCTCTCTATTGTTTTTTTTTTTGTCCCATGTGTATTACTTTTCTTTTCATTCTGTATTCCAGAATCATATTGCCAGACTATCATAAAAGTTGGTTTCATGGTAAAAATAAAGCTGGTGCACCATTCAATGCACAGACTCCCTGGCTTAACAGTAGGATGGCTGTGTAATTTATCTTTCATTCCAACACACTTCTTTGACCAAAGGGCGGCACCAGCCCAGGGTAGGACTAAAGCTGGGACAGGGAAAGCAAGAGCCAGTGAATTCTCCAGAAGGCCCCTGTGTTTATTTACTCACAGTGGGCAACAGAGATCCACAGCTGTCTTGGCGTTCCAGGAGAGTCCACCAGATGCCCCAAGGGGTGAGCAGTACCCTTGCATGGAGGAGAAGAAGGATCCAGGCCTCTCACTCCCCTTTCTCCAAGAACATCAGGCAGACAAGTGACAGCCACCACACACACACACAGAGCATTAGACTCAGTGGATGGACAGATAGCTCATCCCTTTGAGAGTCTAACCTACAGCTAGACCTTCCTAATAATGGGTCATAGAAGAAATTAAAAAGAGCCCATGAGAATATTTTAGGCATGGAAAGCCAAGACACTCTGGGGGAAAAAAAAAAAAAAAGAAGACCTAAATGAAAGATCTCTGCGAGTGAGATCCCAGTGGAAAGAACGGGGCCATCAAAGAAGGAGGTACCTTTCTCTGAAGGGAGGAGAGAACTTCCACTTTGACTATGACCCTGTCGGAATAAGATCAAAGTCGGCGAACCCTAAAGGTATTTTCATTTTGTATCTCTATGCGAGGGCAAACTGTTAAAATCTTCACGTAATATGTACTAAACTGATCTTCTGTGTACAAAGAGAGTTGAAAATGAATCTTGATGCGAATGCAAGGGGAGAGGGAGCGGGAAAGGGGAGGGCTGCGGGTGGGAGGGAAGTTATTGGGGGGGGGAGCCATTGTAATCCATAAGCTGTACTTTGGAAATTTATATTCTTTAAATAAAAGTTTATAAAAATGTATTTATGTAAGGTGATCAAATTTCATACATTTCATATATATATATATATATATATATATAAAGGAAATCAAAAACTTGAAATAAATGAAAATGAAATCATAACATATCAATCTGTGGGATACAGCAAAAGCAGTATTAAGAGGGAAGTTTAGGCCGGTGCCATGGCTCACTAGGCTAATCCTCTGCCTGCGGTACTGGCACACTAGGTTCTAGTCCCAGTCGGGGCGCCGGATTCTGTCCTGGTTGCTCCTCTTCCAGTCCAGCTCTCTGCTGTGGGCCGAGAGCGCAGTGGAGGATGGCCCAAGTGTTTGGGCCCTGTACCCACATGAGAGATCAGGAGAAGCACCTGGCTCCTGGCTTCAGATCAGAGCGGTGCGCTGGCCACAGCACACCGGCCGCAGCGGCCACTAGGGGGTGAACCAAAGGAAAAGGAAGATCTTTCTCTCTGTCTCTCTCACTGTTCACTCTGCCTGTCAAAAAAAAAAAAAAAAAAAAAAGGGGGAAATTTATAGCATTAAGTGTTTATATGAAAAGAGAGAGAGAGAGAGAGAGAGAGAGAGAAATATCCCAAATTAAATATCTATTTACACATCTTGAAGAGTTAGAAAAACAAGAGCAAAACCAACACAAAATCACCAAGAGAGAAATAAGTATCAGAGCAGAAATAAATGAAATTAAAATTTTTAAAAAAGATCAACAAAGCAAAAAGTTGATTTTTTGAGAAGATAAATAAAATACATAAGCCTCTAGCCAGAATAACAAATAAAAAAGAGGAAAAAACTCAAATAAAATTAAAATGAAAAAGGAGACATTACAACTAACACCACTGAAATACAAAGGATCATAAGAAACTATTGTGAAAAAAAATGCTCAATGTCACTAGCCATCAGAGAAATGCAAATCAAAATATTGAGATGTCACCTCACCCTGGTTAGAATGGCTAAAATCCCAAACACAGAGAGTAACAAATGCTGGTGAGGATGTGGACAAAGGGGAACACATATACACTGTTGGTAGGAATGTAACTTAGTGCAGCCACTGTGGAAAACAGCATAGAGATTTCTTTATGAATTAGAAATAGACTTGTCCTATGATCCAGCAATCACTGGGCTTGTACTCAAAAGACTTGAACACAGTGTATCAAAGAAATACTGGCACCATCATATTTACAGCAACACTGTTCACAATAACCAAAACTTGGAATCACCCAAGGTCTTCACCATCAGATGGATGGATAAAGAAAATGTGCTATGTATACACAATGGAATATTATTCAGCTATAAAAAAGAATGAAATTGCACTATTTTCAGCAAAATGGATGCAACTAGAGGATAGCATGTTGAGTGAAATAAGCCGGACCTAGAAAGACAAATATTGCAATGTGCTCCCTTACCCGTGGGAGCTAAAATTTTAAAAACAAAGAGATGAAGAAAGAAAAAAGAAATGTCTATGTGTGTCGGTATTGCTGTAAATATAATTTTGTAAAATTCTGTTTGATTCCTTTGTGAAACCAGTGCTTAACAATGTTATAGTTTTAATAGTAATAGTTTTAATGATCTGTGATTATTTTAATATTTACTGTTTATGGGTGAAATGGTCATTTTTCCATTCAATTACTGTTTAAAGCCATTGTCCATATTCCCACTCCACTAGAGTCTTTTGGCGTTTTACTTGTTAAACTTCTTATTTGGTGAAGTATCAAGCCTTTTACTATAATATAAATTTAAAATATGTTTTCTTAAAAACTAAGAAAATGACAGAAATTGAGAAGTAGAAGAAAGGAGAGTAGGAGAGAGACAGAGAGGGAAGAAAGAAGGGAGGAAGGGAATATATCCACAGAGCACATTGCATCTTTTGAAACTGATTTTAAAAAAAATAAAATGTAAAAATAAGAAATATGCAATGAGTTATAACAGAAATATTAGAATGTATCACATATAATATGGCTAAGTATTGTTCTGTGACATTCTTGTTTCTGTTATAGCATGCATAGAGATAGAGATTGAATAGAAATCACCTTTTTTCTGTTTAAAACAATTATCCATATATGGTTTCCTTTAGCAGCATATGTGTGTAATGGCCATAATGTAAAATTTTATTTCTTTGAATCACAATAAAAAGTTTTGAAAAAAAATCATTATGGAGATGCTTGTGTTTTCTCTAACAAAGATAGATAGATAGATGGGCAGATAGACACATAGATACAGATAGGTAGATAGATGATAAATCAATCTAGAAAATTCTGAAGGAAAGATTCAGATGCATCATCATCTAATAGTCACTATCACAAAACAGTGTCAGAAACACCAGCTGACACGAGGCCACCAAAACCTTCTACAAGTCCTCTATACAGACATCTGCTCAGCAACTCTGTTCGTGCTCAGACTAATGGCACCCTGGTTATTAACCTTGCTGCCTAAATCAGGGATCCAAACTATCTGATATAATTCTCATCTTTGCCCTTGAGGACTTTCCCTTGTCTCAATGTCTTTGAACAAGCCCCTTGTTTACACACATATCCTCATTGCAATGCTCTGTTGTTCCCAAATAAATACTGATGCTCTTCAGGGACTCTCTGATTATTTCTTAGGTTGACACCAAGGAATCATTAACTTCCCGGAGGTGTCAGCAGGGATTCTGTGCATGTACACTGCTCCTAAGGTTTCTTCAGCCATCTTTAAAACTTCTATTTCTCAAAAAAGATGCCCAAAGCTCCCAGGCCATTTGCACAACTGTCATGAATCACATCTTTGATCTTAGTACAGACTGAGGGCCTTCCTTAATTTAGACTATCACTTCCACCTATCTAGTTTTAACACTATGTTTTATGACCTCCTCCCTCCACCTACCCTTAGCTTAGGGTGGTAAGATAAAACAGGAGAGATGCAGTGAAATTTGAATTTCAGATGAACAACATTGTTTATTTTGTTTAGTACTGATATTTCTCATCTGATATTTATCCTAGCCTGTAGCTCTACGGTCTCCCAGCCCAACCCTCCCAAGCTGAAGGAGATAGTTTTTAGAATTCTGTCATACAGTAGCATCAATATAGAGTACATGTAAGAATTACATATTCAAAATCTTATTTGCAGGCAATGCATTTGGTGCAATCTCTAAATCGCCACTTGGATGCCTACATCCTTCATCGGAGTGTCTGCGTTCCAGTCTCAGGTCCAGTTCTAATCCCCCACTCTGCTTATGTGTCTCCGGGGAGGCAGCAGGTGATGGCTCAAGAAGTTCAGCCCTTGGCACACATGGGAAACCTGGACTGAGTTTAAATCCAGGCTATGGCCTGGCCCAGGCCCACCCAGTTGTTGTGGGCATTTGGGGAGTATATCACCAGATGGAAGATTCTCTCTCTCTGTCTCTCTGTCTTTCTCTCTCTCTCTCTGCATTTCAAATACATAAAATCAACAAATTAAAAAAATTAATTTTTTTTCCTGGCATGTGAAATGGAATGAGGTGTTGACCAGAGGGCATGCCCACCTGTGAAATGAAGGCAGGGTCTTCCACTGATACAAAGTGCATGTGTTCTGCTCCTAGGTCTCCTCCTTGCCTCCTACTCCTGAGAGGGCTGGAAGGGATGTGTCTGCTGTAACGTTCCCATAAGTTCCAAACACAGCATACATGGGCTGCTCATACCTACAGATCAAATCCTCCACCTGACGTGCAGAGGCCTCTAGCTTCGAATCTTCTCTGAGCACGGCTTAGCCAAAAACTTGGTGTATTCTATTTATTGTTTGTTTATGCTAATATGTGTGTCAAATTAACAATTTTTGTGCAATTTTATAAACCAGCTGCTAGTGAACGTCTATTACATGTTTTTTTGTTTGTTTTCCACAGTTCTCTGAATGCAGACAAACCATAATGGGAAATCAGGGGGGTGCCCGTCTTTGGAACGAGCAGCGGGAGTGCTGCAAAGGGAGTTTAAAGGCCTGGGTAGTTCTCACTCATCACAAGCGGAATCATCAGAGCAATGAATGAAGAAAGCGCAATTACCATGTTCATGACGTTGTTCCCAGTGTTAGCCAGACACCACAGGAAACACAAGCGTGCTCTTAGCTCAGAAGTTAACGTCCTCGGTGTTCCAGAGTCCTGGGGTTTAAGCCTGAAGTTAAATTGTCAGGAGGTGGCTGGCCAGGGGAGGGTGCAATTTATAAATTGTTTTACTCAATTTAAGAGAAATTAGGCCACAGATGCTTTCTGAACATAGTGTAAGTGAAAATGGACAAGAGGGGCTTGTTATTTCTTGGAGCAAGAAAGACCACACCCAGAGCTATACCAGGGGTATCTCAGGAAGAGGGGCTGGAAAGATTCGTTCCGGGGCTGCCAATTGTGTCATAGCTGGTAAAGCAGCTGCCTGCATCGCCAGCATCCCATGTGGACCGGTCCGCGTCCCAGCTGTTCCACTTACCCTTTTTTTAAAGATTTATTTATTTATTTGAAAGTCAGATTTAGAGTTAGAGAGAGAGAGAGAGAGAGAGAGAGAGAGAGAGAGAGAGGTCTTCCATCCACTGGGTCACTTCCCAATTGTCTGCAACAGCTGGAGCTGCACCAATCTGAAGCCAGGAGCCAGGAGCTTCTCCTGGGTCTCCCACATGGATGCAGGGGTCCAAGGACTTAGGCCACCTTCCACTGCTTTCCCAAGCCATAGCAGAGAGCTGGATCAAAAGTGGAGCAGCTGGGACTTGAATCAGCACCCATATGGGATGCCAGCACTGCAGGCAGTGGCTTTACTCGCTATGCCACAGTGCTGGCCCCCAGATGCTCCATTTCTGACCTGGCTCCCCTCTAATGGGCCTGTGAAAGCAGCAGAAGATGGCCCTAGTGGTTGGGCCCCCGCACCTCCATAGGAGACCTGAAAGAAGCTCCTGGTTTCTGGCTTCAGATCGGTGCAGCTCCAGCAGTTGCAGTCATCTGGAGGGTGAACCAGCAGATGGAAGACCTCTCTCTCTCTCTCTCTCTCTACTCTGCCTTCCAAATAATAAATAAATAAATAAATCTTTAAAAAACGAAAAAGGCTTTGCTCTGAATTTGATGCCGTCAGAAATATGGCAATGTTGTGCCTTACTTCATCTTATCTCAAAGGAAGACAGAATAGAGCAAGGCAGCAGGATTTCAATTAGAAAGAAGCAACGCTTGCTCACATTAGCTAGGAGATGGGGATGGTGCATACATTTGGATGATATTCCTATTTTGTCTGGTTTCAGGGCGATGATGCAGTGGCCTTGCTCTTGTCTTGGTCACCAACTGGCCTTACTACATCCATGTTCCAGGAAGCTTCATGTGTTCATCAGGAGAGACCAAGGCCAAGGAACAGGTACTACGTCAGCTCCTGCAGGCCAACGGCTGTTTTTGTTTTTCTCATAACAAGTCAGTCATAGCCAAGCAAAACAGGACTATGTTTAGCACTCTGTGGTACTGTTTTACCATGAAATTATTGTTGAACAATGCTTCACCATCATTCTTTCAGGAGAAACTCGGAAAAGAATTGATTTGGTAGAAATGATATTTAGGTCGGCACCGCGTCTCACTTGGCTAATCCTCTGCCTGTGGCGCTGGCACCCCGGGTTCTAATCCCGGTTGGGGCGCCGGATTCTGTCCCGGTTGCTCCTCTTCCAGTCCAGCTTCTGCTGTGGCCCGGGAAGGCAGTGGAGGATGGCCCAAGTGCTTGGCCCTGCACCCGCATGGGAGACCAGGAGGAAGCACCTGGCTCCTGGCTTTAGATCGATGCAGCTCTGGCTGCTGCAGACAACTGGGGAGTGAACCAGTGGATGGAAGACTCTCTCTGCCTCTCCTTCTCTCTGTGTGTAACTCTGACTTTCAAGTAAATAAATAAATCTTTTAAAAAAGAAAATATACTAAGTGGGGAAGTCATGGAAACCATGGAGGCTACTGTGTATCCTAGCTGAGTCAGCATTCTGCAGAGCATCCTCTGCCAACCCCCCCCCCCCACCACCACCATACACACATACACACACACACACACACACACACACACACACCAATAGTAGGGCTGCCGGGGAGCTGTGCTCATTCCCATGCCCCAGCATCACTAGATGAGTTCCACATAGAGCCAACATGGGGTGCTTTCCCATTCATAATTCCAAATGTTTTTCTACTGCATGCATCCACTCTTGCACTCATAAAGCAGAAACGCTGGAAGCCCAGCTGCCATGAGTGAGAGACCACCTGTGGTTGCCACCTCTGCCAGTCCCCAGAGTTCTGTTTTACTCCCTTTAGAGGCCAGCTCTCTGTTGTCTGGTTCAGCATTCTTTGTATGAAAGCTTCTGTATCCACAGGTGTTGTTTCTGGCTGCTGTCTGCACCAACTGACAGAGGGGACCGTGCAGGGGACCATTGCACTGCCTGCAATATTCCATCCCTTATGTGGCCTACAAACCCCATCCCCCAGCTGACCTCCAACACAGAGGCAGATCCTGTTCTGCTATGAAACTTATTTGCTGAGCAGAGTCTACCAACACTGTCTAGGGTGAAAGGAAGCAAAACAACATGCTCAATCCCCCAGGTTGTTTTCAAGACTCTGGAAAACACATTAAATTATCCTCCTGGTCTGCTTAGAGCCTTCAATAGCCCCTATTGCTCTTAGTGAAAACAACAAGAAACCTCAGGGTTCCATTCACTGTCTTCCCTTCTCCCCCATCGCCACCATGCTGCTATCCTCTGGTCCCCATAGCTGGGTTACTCTGGCTTATGTTCCATGGGGTGCCATGCTCTCCAGTCCTCTCCCCCAGGACAGCCAACCTTCAATCTCACCCACCTCGCAGTCCGATCACTGGTCACTGGTTCTCACATGGGTGGAAATGTCTCTCCCCCTTCTCATCTCAGAGCACACTTACCACATCGTAGGCCTTCACCAAGTACCCATTCCGTGAATGGCTTTTGCCAGTTTTCAAGCATAATGGCCCTTCTCTAATGATCTTGCCAGTTTCCTTCAGGACTCACTGCCAAAACTGTTGCATTTTTGACATGTGCTTTATAGTATTTGTGTCCTGGAAAATATCACTGAGGAAGAGACAACAGATGATATCTTTCTAAACTTTGTTTTTTCTCCTAGAGAACGTGTTCCTGCACATTATTGTCATGCTGGCAGGAGGAGTTTGTTAAACTTGAAAGAGAAGGCTGTTTGTCATGAATCTTTCAAAACAAAAAGATGGCATCTCCCATGCGGGAGGGGTGAGGTTTGATCCTGCAGACAATAAACCCAGCTGACAGTTCCTAGATGTGACTTGTGTCCCAAACTGTCCTCTAGACTGGTACAGTGGTCTCCCCTTGTCTGCAGTTTTGCTTTCTGCTCTTTCAATTACCTGTGGTAATGCAGTCTGAAAATATTAAATGGAAAATTCCAGAAATAAACAATTCATTTCTTTTTAAACAAGTATTATTACAAGATATTGCTATAATTATTATTGTTTGAATCTCTGACATACCTGATATGAATTAAACTTTCCTAAAATATATATATAAACAGAAAAGAGGGCTTGGTATATATCCATGGTTTCAGGTGTGCAGGGGGGTCTTCAAATGCACCTGCTGTGGGTGGGAAGCTGGATGAGGGGAACAGAACCCTGGAGATCAGTCGGTGGGAGATGGGTTGGGTTTGGAGGCAGTCAGTGACTAGGGGTGGCCCTGTGTAACCACTAGCCTGCGAGAACCACAGAGGATGGGGAGGGCACAGAATTGCCAGCCAGAGGTGCCGTAAGTAGATTGGCTCAATAATGGTCCACTAAGCTGATCCTTTCCGTGGTAACTTCACACAGCCCTAGACCATTCCATGAGAAATTCTAGAACATTCTGCCCCAACTAAAAGCAGTTTTAGGGACCACTGGTGTCTCAAGAATCATGTATTGGTCAGATAATCTTTCAAAGCAAAATTACTTCAGCCAAAATTTTCATTTGTAGCTACCAGAAAAAGCATGTATCTGTGGCCAAGATGATACTCTCAAACTAAAACTAGAGTGGATAAGCCAGCCAAGGGATCTCTAGGTTTCCTGCCAATTCCAGGCATTCAGTGAAATGATATCACTCTAAATTCCCTGCCATTTCCAAGGAAGTAAGACAAATATGCTTTGGGTGAACAAAAGCAGGATCAGAACGTTAAGTATCTAGTCCCAGTTCAAAACAACTATTTGTATGAGACTTACCAAGTCACTGCTGTTGTTCTAGGTCCTCTTACCTGATGGTAACTGAGGCAGCACCCTCTCTGGGAAGTCCTCCATGATTGTCCAAGGCTGGGATTCTTCACTTTGTGGCCCCCATCTACTGAATGAGCTAAGAGGCACTTTCATGTGACTGCCGCCCCCTAGTGCCTGGCTGGGGGAATGACATATATGATAGGGGCTTGTATTGGTTCCCTAGAGATGTTTGAACCTAGTAGCACCGACCTGGTGCTGTGAATAGCAGAAATTCAGTGTCTCAGTGCTCTGATTTCTCCAAGCCTCTCTCTTTGCTTGCAGCTGGACATCTTCTCTCAGGGCCCTCGCATGATCTGCTGTGTGTCTGCGTCCTGATTTCCTCTTACTATGAGGATCTCTGTTATACTGGATTAGCGAAGATGCTAATAACTTCACTGTTTACTTTATTAGCTCTTTAAAGCTCCTATCTGCAAATAATGCCACTATGTTCTAGGGATTACGGATTAGGGATTATGGATTAAACATACAAATTTGGAGGGGACATAAATAATTCAGTCCATAACACAGTCCAACATGTGCCAGGCAAGTACTGAGTCCTAGCCTCTGGTCCCAATGGGATCACAACAACACAGAGTCTGAATTTAAACCCTAGATCAGCTTTAGCCTTGTGTTTTGGGCTCTACTCTGTCAACTAATTCCTAGGAGCCTGGGATTATCTCAGAGAAACTTAGGAAACCTCCTTAAACAAAGCACCAGCACCACTTTTCCCTCCTATGGTAAGAGGTTCCCTCTGTTCCCCAGATGCAGTCAAGTGCAAGAAAGATTATCCTCCTAATAGTCCATGCTCCCTGGCCCAAGTCACTCCAGAATACAAGGCCACCTGCACAGCCTCTCTCTGTGGCCAAACCCCAAAGCCCCTAAACCTGACCTGGAACAAATATTCTTATTTCTTGTGCTTGCAGAAAATTTTTTTAAAGTATGGAAACTGATAGCAAAGATGAACTCCACACCTCTGTATATATTGGAAGTTCTGAATCTAACTGAGCAGAGGGAGTATGTGTCTTTCCACAAAGGATCTGAGGTGTTGTCTTCCCAAATGCTTAACCGCCCCTTCTTCTATAGATAGCATGGTGGGTGTGTGTGTGTGTGGGGGGTGCTTGGCAAAGGGGCCTGCCAGTGGGATTTGGATGCTGTCACACAAGAACCAGGAAGCCAAGGATGCCCAGAATATAGGCAGCATGCTAATGTAGGCACAGCACTAGAGCAAATCGTAAATCCAATCATGTCTGAAAAGTACAATGGCGGTTTATTTTATATAGTAATTACCAAAATATACAGGAAAAGATATAATACCCGTTTGACTCCAATGTGTTTATTTCTCCAAGGCTATCCTTATCTTCAATGACAGCTCATTCAGTTGTCTTGAAAAACAACTATGCTGTTAATGTTAATAAGATATGACAAGAAATGGCAAACTCTCAGATATTTTCATTTACCACAGAGAGAAAACTGGAAAAATACAGTTGGAGAAATATCAAGCTCCAAAATCAAACAAGGTCCTTGAATATAAACTTCAGCTGCTTCAACATAAAGTTTAAAATACCTGCCATAGTACTCCAAAGTCACTGAGATGGGGCCGGTATTGTTTAATGAGTTAAGCTGCCATCTGTGACTTGGGCATCCCACATGGAATGCCAGTTCAAGTCCCAGCTGCTCTGCTTCTGATCCAGCTTCCTGCTAATGTGCCTGGGAAAGCAACAGAGGATACCCCAAGAACTTGGACCCCTGCCACCAACATGGGAGGTATGCCTTATGCAGCCATGTGGGGTATGAACCAGTAGACAGATGATTCTCTCTCTCTCTCTCTTTCTCCCTCTCTTTCTCTCTCTCTCATTCAAATAAATAAATAAATAGTTTTGAAAAAAGTTATTAGAAGGTAACTTAACACTAGCCTTGGTTTTAGGTCTAACACACTCCATTGCTAGTCATTTCTCTGGATGTAAGCTCAGGGGCCTTGGGGTGAGAATCAGGGTTAGTGATGTGTTCACCCGATATAGGAACACCCGCAACAGCAGCATCAAAGTGAAGGGATAGGGCCTCCCATCACAGCCTTCAAAATACTGATGGCAGGAAAAGAGAAAGTGTGAATTTACAAAGCACCAGACCCTGTCTCGGTGCAACCCACCCCACCCTGCCCTACAGATGCCTCCACCAGGAATATTCCTTATCTTGAAAATCCAGCATCAAAAACTGACATGCTATGACCAGCAAAAACTCTACACAATACAACCTTTTTCATGCATAAAATTACTAAAAACATTACATAATTTATAATTATAAAAGCATATAAAGCACACATAAGATATATATGGAACCTAAGTAGATTTCATGTTTGTACTTCAAAGTGGGGGCCATCAATTTTCAAGGAATCTCATTATGTATATAAAAGTATTACAAAATCTGAAATCTGAAACACTCCTGGTCCAAAGAATTTTTGTCAAAGGACACTTAATTTATAACCGATTCTGCTCTTCCTACCCTATACTGCCCTTATGGAGTAAGCATGACTGAGAAAGGAGGCTGTAACCAGGAGGTAAAAACTTAAAGAAAGCCCACAGGTGCAGAAGTCCCAGATGAGCCCGGGGATGTCAGCAACATGCAAGAAAGCCACAAGTGCCCTTCAGTGCCTCCCCCAGCGGGCAGAAAGGAAAGGGGATGCAGGTGTAACCACCCGCAAGGCACCCTCAGAGCAAAAGCGAGAGCTGCCACCAGCCCACCAGCTTCCAGCCACAGCAGTAGATCCGTGGCATCTTATCTGAGTTGAAGGAAGAGGGTTGGTGAATGCTGTTGGGAGACCAGGCTAAAATGAGAAAGCTGAGTGCCAGCTCTGTCAGGCGCCTGTCCTGAGAGAGGAATACCTGACGATACAGTTCCCTCCAGGGTACTACCTTGAATGTTACAGGGCATCTGGACCAACAGCAACAGCAACAGGGCAAGAACTAAGAGCCCAGACCCTCCATCCTAGCAGCTAAACTTCCTTGCAGACCCTCAGGCCTACAGACCAGAAAGAAGTGTGAATATTGAGCCTTCAACCTGAGCTTGAATGGGAGAATAATGAGGGAATCCAGGGAGAGTGTCAGAGAACTTATCTTTCACAGGAAACTGAAGACGCATATAGAACTGCCCAAATTAAGACAAATTAAGATGAAAATAAATAGCAAGGTATTCGTGCATACGCAGTGACTACAGGAGATCAGGAAAGAATGGAGCATGGCCTGTCCAAGACTAAGACCTGATTCTGCAGAAAAACAGAAGAGAACAAAGAGAAGAGTCTAGAACTATGTCTAAGAAGTGACAAGAAGCCAACGTCAAAAAGACAAGAGCTAAGACGTAGAAAAATACATTGAAAAGTGAATTTAAAAACTTGGAAACAAATTGTGGACCAAAACCATGTCATTTTTAGCAGTCTAAAAAAAAAACACCTAGAAACAGAATATATTATGTTAAGTTGCCAATGTAGAGAAAAAGTTTCATATCTCCACAAGGAAGACAAAGGGATGAAGATGCAGCATCACATACACAAACCAAAGTGATAAAATGATGGAAAACGCATTTTGCATATGTAAGTATTCCACGGGTGTGATGGCAGGAAATGAATTTTCAGAGGGTAAATGTTATTACTCGTAAAGTTTTGAAAGTATCAAAGATAATTACACTGCCAAAATTGGGGGAAAGAGATAACACGCAAACTGAATTAATTTTCAAATCCTCTTCAGTATCTTTTAATTTGTTCTCAAAGCAAGTCAACAGATTTGCTCTGAATTGGTAAATATGAAAGCACATTGTATAACATTATATGAAGAAACTGCCTAAGGAATAAAAAAGATAATTAATAATATGCTGGGGCTTCAGATGATAGGTAGAGAATTTACAGATACCGTCATGTTGATAAATTATGCACTGTGAGTCCAGTTATATTATACAAAATATATAGGTAACTACCTACCTAAATAATGACTCTTCCATTTTAGTAAAAGGAGTACACCTACACTGAACAGGGGGGAAAAGCCCACAGCAAGACACAAAGAAACCTTAATTATTAACTTTTACAAAATATTAATACCAAATATGTCAACTATGTTAAAAGTATAAATGCAAATCCAAAATAAACCTTGAACTAGTACTTTATAAAGGATAAGCATAGGGGCTGCATTGGAGATAACCACAAAGCCCCTGCCTGTGATGCCCACGTCCCATATGGGAGCTGGTTTGTGTCCCAGCCACTCCACTTCCTATACAGCTCCTTCCTAATGTGCCTGGGAAAGCAGCGCAAACGTGGGTCCCTATACCCACATGGGAGACCCAGATGAAGCTCCAGGCTCCTGGCTTCAGCCAGGCCCAGCCCTGGCATTATGGCCACCTGAGGACTGAACCAGTGGATAAAAAATCTCTCTTTTTCTCTCACCTTTCTCTGTAGCTTTTTCAAATACATAAATCAATCTTCAAAAAAAATGAGTGAAATAAGTGTAGAAAACAAGAAATGCATTTCCAAATGTTAGTCTTAGTTCCTGAAACAGCAGCCAAAACACTTGTGACTTCCTGAGCAGGATTGCAAGTAGTATCTTTTAAAGAGGCAGAGAGGGGCTGGAGCTGTGGCATAGCAGGCTAAGCCTTCACCTGTGGTGCCGGCATCCCATATGGGCACTGGTTCTAGTCCCAGCTGCTCCTATTCTGATCCAACTCTCTGCTATGCCCTGGGAATGCAGTGGAGGATGGCCCACTTGGGCCCTTGCACCTGCATGGGAGACCCAGAAGAGGTTCCTAACTCCTAGCTTTGGAATGGCCCAGCTCCGGCTATTGCAGTCATTTGCAGAATGAACCAGATGATGCAAAATCTTTCTCTCTGTCTCTCCTTCTATCTTTAACTCTGCCTCTTGAACAAATAAACAAAATCTTTAAAAAAAGAGGAAGAGAGACATCAGGACAGAGAGGGAGAAAGAGGGAGAATTTGTTCATTTGCTGGTTCACTCCTCAAATGCCCAAACTGGCTTGCCTGTGCCAGACTGAAGTGAGGAGCTAGGTCTCACACATGGGTGGCAATGTCCAAGTATCTGAGCCATCACTGCTGTCTCCCAGGGTCTGCACTGGAAGAAAGCTGTTGTCAGGAGCAGGAGCCAGAAATTGAACCCAGATACTCTGATGTGAGACGCCAGCATCACTGCTATCTTCATGACGGGATAAATGCTTGTCCCAACCATCATCTTTTTTCCTAATATTTAGTCTTGACAAAGAGATCCTAATCTCTCAGATTTCTCCAAGTGATAGGAACATCTTTTGTTGTAATGAAGGGATTCTTGGTAGACTCCTACGTGGGGGCTGATCACCCAAAAGACCAAGCCAGGATTAGAAGCTTAGAACTTTTATTTATTTATTTTTTTATTTGAGAGGTAGAGTTACAGACAGTGAGAGGGAGAGACAGAGGAAAGGTATTCCTTCTGTTGGTTCACTCCCCAAATGGCCGCAATGCCCAGAGCTGCGCCGATCTGAAGCCAGGAGCCAGGTGCCTCTTCCTGGTCTCCCATGTGGGTGCAGGGGCCACATGGCACTTGGGCCATCTTCTACTGCTTTCCCAGGACACAGCAGAGAGCTAGACTGGAAGAGGAGCAGCCAGAACTAGAACCGGCGCCCATATGGGATGCCAGTGCCGCAGGCAGAGGATTAGCCTACTGTACCACAGCGCCAGCCCCAGGTTAGAACTTTTAGCACCAACTTCCTAGCCTCTATGCAAGGAAGAGGGGCTGGAGACCATTTCAATAACTGATCCTGCCTATGTGATGAAGCCTACATATAAGTTCCAGAAGTACACATGCAGGGAGATTCTGGGCTGGTGGCCACAGGAGGGGACATCCAAAGAGATGCCATCCATCCACACTATACATCTTTTCTTGTTCTATAAAAATATCTAGAAAATAAAAATAATAAAAATACTACATATCAAAACACAAGGGTTATAGTTCAAGCAGGATAAAATTCAGAACCCAAAGTACTTATATAAAAAAAATGGAAATGCAAGGATTAACTATCTACTGAATAACTTGGAAAAACAACCAGATAAAAACTAGAAGAGAAGCTACAACATGGATGAAATTTGAGTACTATGAAGAGTGGAAAAAGACCAACAAAAGGTCAAATAATGTGTGATTTCACTCACTTGAGATACCTTGAGTAGTCAAATTCAGAGAGACAGAAAGAATGGTGGTTGTCAGAAGCTGGGATGGTGGGAGGGTGGGAGGAGAGTGGTGTGTGTTTACTGAACACAAATTTTCAGTTTGGGAAGCTAAAAAATTCTGCAGATGTGAAGTGTTGATGTTTGAAACAATGTGATTGCAGGTATTGCCACTGGACTTAACATGGCAGGCTGTATGTTAGGTCTACTGATCATAATTAAAATATGTAGTAATTTGGCTTGTGCTGTGGCTCACTAATCATCCACCTGTGGCACTGGCACCCCAGGGTTCTAGTCCTGGTTGGGGCACCAGATTCTGTCCCGGTTGCTCCTCTTCCAGTCCAGCTCTCCACTGTGGCCCAGGAGTGCAGTGGAGGATGGCCCAAGTGCTTGGGCCCTGCACCCACTGAGAGACCAGGAGGAAGCACCTAGCTGCTGGCTTCGGATCAGCACAGCGTGCTGGCTGTAGTGGCCATTTGGGAGGTGAACCAATGGAAAGAAGACCTTTCTCTCTGTCTCTCTAACTCTGCCTGTCAAAAAAAATGTAGTAATTAAAAAAAGTAAAACAGAAGGACCAAAATATTACAAATAAGCCACTTAAGAGTGACAAAACTTAGCAGAGTTTGTTGATGGACAGTACCTACTAGAATGGGAGATCACAGAATTCCAGCTCAGGAAGGAAAAGGTTGTTAGTGGGAAAGAGGTAAATTCAGGAAAGATGGCAAAATCTTAAATGAGTCAGTGAGAGACAGACAAGAAAGGATGAAGATATGGCTTTCACTGCTGATTTGCTGGTTTCATTCCGTGATTCCTGAAGTGGGATGCTCTGACAGTTTCATGAAGACTGAATCTGCAGGCAACACCTCCCAGACACCATTCTCTACTGAAGAAACACTGTGATATTAGGGGCTCAAACTCCTATGAAAATAAAATCAACAGCCAAAAGGAGTCAGGAGTGCTGAGGTAAGCAACTGGGAGTGGGGGTGGGTGTGCCAGAAAGAAGGAAGTGAATCTTTGAAAGAAGGGTTATTTCCAGAGGCTCTGGTCTTGTCCTCCACTGATCACAGCCATGGCAAGTACAGCGTTCACTGGTCTACCATGGCCATGATGTTCTGCCTCATTCACCCCACTGGTCTCCCATGCGGGGGCATGGCTATAGTTGTGGTTTGGACTACACTGCTTCTTGCTAATGCTGGGAAGGGCCAGGCTAGCTCAGTGGCCAACAGCATTTCACAGCCAGGTCTTCAAATTGATGAATGAGTCTAAGGGTCCAGCACCTAAAAATAGCAAACACATCAAACCTGTGGACATTCAAATAAAAAACACAGAAGGGCACATAACCAGAAATGAAAAAGAGGAGAAATAACCACAAATTAAATGCCTGTATTGCAAAACTAGACAATTTTTAAAAATGGATACAATTAATTTTATTTTAAAAATATATAATGAACATTACAAAAGTGCTCACAAAGACCTGGCCTGCCTGATGGGAAAAATTCAGAAACGTGGAGCTTGCTCAGATGGCCCATTTTTTTGCACTGAAGTAGATGATGATTCTAAAACCAAGCGTAGGTGTCCCTTGGTGTCTGTGGTGGATTAGTTCTAGGACCCCTGTATACAGCAAATCACAGACATTCAAGTCCCTTACATAACATGGCACAGTACTGCATATAACCTCCTCACATCCTCTCATATGCAGTAAATCATCTCCAAATGACTCCAGCTAATATGATGTAAATACTATGTAAATTATTATTATTATGTATTGTTTAGGGAATAGTACTTGTACAAAGAAAAAATACAATATAAAAATTCCATGTAAATATTATGTAAATTATTGTTAGACTACACTGTTTAGGGAATAATATTCATAATGAAAAGAAAAATCTGTGCATGTTCAGTACAGATGCATTTTCCCCAAATATATTTGATCTGCAATTGGTTGAACCCATGGATGCACACAAAAGCAAGCAGAATGATTAAATTATGAATATTGATAGTACAATCACAAGACCAAGTAGGGATCATCTCAGGAATATGCTAATGATTTTGTCTCAAGGATTCTATTAAGACAATAAAACATACTACTACTCCCACAAAGGGAAAAATAGTCTGATCAGGGGATTTTGATGCAAATCCAACACCCTCATTTTTCCCAGAGAGCCTCAATAATTTGAGAATACAGGGGTTACTTCTTTATTATAAGGAAAATGTCTTTATACAAGTTAAGTTGTGTGAGACATGAAGACATCCCATTCATGTCAAAAACAAGTATACCACCTGAATTACTATCACTTAACACTGTTCTCAAATGTAACTGGATGACAGAGAAAGAAGGGGGAAACAGCCATTTCTCAGTATCCGTGGGGTGGGAGGGCTGGGACTCTTGTGGATATCAAGATCCTGGGATGCTCCAGTCCCTCATATAATGGCATAGCATTTGCATGTAACTAATGCACAACCTTTACATCACCTCTAGATCACTCATCACACCTAATAAGATGAAAATGCTATTCTACTGTATTGTTTAGGGAATAATGGCAAGAAAAGGAGTGTGTACATAGATGCAATGGTTTTCCAAAAATTCTGATCTGTGGGAGATTGAATCTGCAGATGGGGAACTGAAGGATACAGAGAACTGATGATACTGGAAAGGAGGTGTCCAAAGAAAATCTTAGAAACAATAAATATCACAACTATAGTGGTTGATTTTTGGCACTAACAAACAGTAAGCTAATGTTTTACTACACATCCAGGCAGAAAATGAAATGGAGTAAGTCACTGCATTGAATATGGGGCCAAGTGATAAAACATCTATAAGGAAGCAACAAGCAATTCAGAGCACCTGTGTGACATAACATTACACTTGAGCACAACCCGATTGAGATGTTCTTGAATAGGAAGACACAATCTATAAATGCATTGTGATCCCATTTTTTTCAAGATGCGTGTATTTTTGAAAGAAGAAGAGGGAGTGTGTGTGTGTGTGTGTGTGTGTGTGTGTGTGTGTGTGTAGGGAGGTTTTAACTTGAAACTACTGATTTTAATGTGAATAAAGCTTTAGAAATTAAAGCCATTCTTAGAGAATTCAATGGAACAGAAATAGAGCCAAACACTTAAAGAAACTTAGTTTATGAATAAGGTGGCATGTTAAACAAGTGGAAAAATGAATTAAAGAGTTGCATTATTTTATTTTTTGTTGACAAAACTGACCACCATTTGAAGGGAAAAAATAATCTTTACCTCTGCTTCCTGCAATAAATGAATTCCAGGGTGTTAGGAGGTGTAAAGATTAACCAATGAAGCCATAAGTTTTTGAAGAAAATATGAGTAAGTTTATTCATAATCTCAGAATGGAGAAGGCCTTTTAAAACCAGAAACAAATCCCATATTGTACAAAGAAAATACAGATAATTTGATAACATAAAAATTCAAACCTTATATATAACTATATATAAGCAACTCAATAAATAACATCAAAAGACTAATTACTAATAGAATATTTTCAGGACATAAGACAGAAAATTCCCAACATGCACAAGGTTATTAACAAATAAAAAGCCAAATAACTCAATTGATAAAGTGTAAAAGATGTTCACAAAAATTGAAATTGCCAAAAAACACTTGAAAAGGCATTTAAGTTCACTCATAATAAAATGAACTAGAATCAAGATAACATTACAACTGTTCAACAATCATAATTGGAAAAAAGTAAGTTTGAAAATGCCCAGTGCTTTACAGCTTAGAACTGCCCCTTTCCTTTGTCCTCTTGGTGGGGGTCCCAACTGCTCTGTTTCTGGAGGGTAATCTGGCAAAATCTATCAAAATGTCAAATGCACAACGTCTCAAATCCAGCAATTCCATTTTAAGTTGGAATTTATACCAAGACACAGTCACAAAAAAGTGCTGAGATACAGGTACAAGGATGATAATTATAGCTTTGTGTATAAAAATAAAACTGGAAATATCTATATGTTCACCAATAAAAGACTAATCAAATAAATTACAGTCCACTGAGACAATGGAATGCTAAGCAGCTATTAAGAGGAATGAGGTAGATCTTTATGCGTTATTATGGAAAGATCTCTAAGATAAACTACTAAGAAAGCAAGGTGCACAGTGCTTCACACAGCAGGGGGGCAAGAAGACTTCTCCATGTTCCTTTTCTCTCTCCAGTCCCCTCCCCTTCTACCTTCATCTCCAGAAATGACCGTAAAAGCTCATCCATGGCACCCTATGGGGAGAGGCCATGGAAGGCTGTTTTTCACCATTCATACTTTTCTAACTATGTTCACGTCTATTTCTTATTACATTTATAAATGACAGAATAGCTATTTGGGTGGTCAAAACATGAACTACTTTTTGTTTGCTCTTCATGTTTTTCTGTGGAAAATACAAAACCAAAAAGGTTTTCCTTTTAAAGTAAAAATGCAGTAGAGATCAATTCTTGGATAGCAGTAAGAATGCAGAATTCACTTTATATATCGGAACTCTTGTCCTTATTCCTAAAGACACTTTAATAGGAGACGAAAAAAAAAACCAGAATAGTGTGCATCATTCATCCATACCACATTGAACAGGTCTGAGGAAGCCCCTATTTCAAAAGGCCTTGATGCTGGGGAGAGGGGGGGGCCTGATTTATCAGCCTTCTTCATTTCACAGGGTGCCCTCCCTTACGTCACATCAACAGTGGCTTGTGCACATGGGCACACATGTACACACAGTCACACACAGAGAGCATGACAAGCCCCCACCTTCCTTCCTGCAGCACAAATGAATTGATGTACTTTACCCAAAGATGAATGAAATGGATGGCTGGAAAGATGTACAGTTTCCTTTGCTCTGAAAATCTAATCTTCTCTCATGATGCGGCCATCTTGGGAGTTGGAAGTAAATTAAAGATCTCTAGGAGTTCAGAAGATTTCTGCAATTTTGAGCTGTGAGCTGTTACAAGATGACATAATAGAACAGGAGAAGTTTTTTTCTTGGTCATTAACCTCTGATCTCATTTAAAAATCAGAAAATGAGAAGAGGCAAAGTGACTGTTGTCAGCTAGGTAATCTACATGGAGCACCGCTACCTCTTAGGTTTAAAATTTTAAGTTATTCTTGTGTCCAAAACACACGTGCAGCGAACCCACCAGCTGCTCATGAGCCAGCTTGCTGTGCTCAAGCTGGGACAGGCGAGCTGTGGGGAAGCAGAAACCCAAGCTGCTGGCTGTGCAATCCCTGATGCTCTCTGAGCTCCATCCCGCTGACTGCACTGGTCAGGCATCCAATCAAGACACTGTCCACACCATCCCCTCCCCAGCTCCTGTCACACACGGGGCCATGGAGGTCCCTGCCCCCACCCTCTGGCCCTGACATATGGAGAAAAAAAACAAAGAAGAAACTTTCACTTTATGTTGAGCTTTGTATAGATGCACACATTCCTAAGTGGAATCTACACCAATACATGTGAAGCATCTAATGCATCACTGTTTTCAAAAGAACACAGAAATGGTTTGAGTTAGCTTTAGCTATTCATTGGAGTTGGTAATTCCAATAGGACTCAAGCCGTCCTGGGGGTTCTACAGCACAGACACACTCAACTCCTCACAACCAGGGCACAGCATGTGAAGCTTGGGAGTCACCTGGTACCCACGAGATATACAGCTCTGCTCTCCAGGGTCTGGTCCTAGTTTAGAATCAACTCAAAGCTACATCCCTCTTATTTCCTTTACAGGGAACATCTTCAGAAATTAGGTTGGTGAAAACAGTTTGCAAACCCAACCACCTCTTTCTGTTGCTTGTTTTCAACATAGAAACAGCAGAAAACTGTTGACAAAGGGGAAAAAAAGACAGACTGCAGAAAAATCAATAGATAGGGTTTCAGGATTTTTCATTTCGTTTTGTTTTTTGGTTTGGTTTCCTCTCACCAATTGTTAGAGTGGAATTATCGCATTTGCCTTGCTGTTAGCGTCAGTCTAGTTTTATGCACAGGCACGAGCATACGCTGCAGCTTCATGTAGTCCTTCCTGGCAGGTGACATGCACACATGCAAAACCAACTCTACAGGCTGCCCCTGGCGATCCAGGTTTCTGGACCTCTCTGAAGGGCTCTCCTGCAAATGGGCAAAATGTTCAGTGGCCCTGCTGCATAACAACATGTCAAGGGTATCAGCCCATCTGAGGGCTTCAACCAACAGGTGCTGGGGTCGTTACTGAAAGTAATGAGGAAACAATAACCAACATGATTGACAGTTGTCAGGGAAGGTCAGAGTAGTCACATTGAATGCTTCTGAGGGATTAGCACCCCAAAGTCTCACTGAGCCAGCAACTGTCCACCTGTGTGTTTCAAACACCTACAGAACCACGCGAAGTCACGCAAAGTCTTTGGACACAGCCTCGACAAAGTTTGGAGCGGACATGAGGATGCCGATGGTGCAGATGATGGTGAAGACGGAGAAGGCCATGAGGCACAGGCGGTCCACCACGCAGGCTGCAAACTTCCACTCGCTGCACACCGCCTCGCTCTCGTCCTGGCAGCGGAAGCGGTTGGCAATGTAGCGCACCTCCTCCAGGATCTTGGCCAGGTCTGGGTCCCCCTCGGAAGGCTGCCCACCATGCAAGAGATGCTCGTCATGCGTTGGGGAGCAGGCTAGGCGGCCGCACACGACCCCTGAGTCAGGGGTTGGGGCGCAGTGCATCCCGTCCAGCCCGCGGAAGCCGATGTACAGCAGGTTCCCATTGGGCGCCGGCGGCCCGACCCCGGCACTCAGCTCCACACTGGCCAGGCTGCAGCGGCGCTGCTTATGTTGGCAGGCCGACCGGACCTTGTCCTCCCCAGGCCTCTTCATGCGCAGGAACCACGCGCACCAGTTCAGAAGGATGATTCTGGTCTGGGGAGACAACTCGACATTAAGAGCAGCCCAGATGCCAGCGAGCTACAGGGCAAGCACTACTTAACTGACCCATGGTGCAATGGGCTCCGTTGCCTCCCAGCATGTGTACGCAATAGGACAGTTGAGTTAAACACAAAAGGAGAACAAAATGTGCATAAAACCACTCTGGAAATGAGCTAAATGCTGGTCAGAGAGGACACATATAGGTTCAAGGGAAGCAGTCTTAGGGATGGAGACAGCTGTCTGTGCAAGGGAATCCTATGAGCTGTGTTATCAGGGGAAAAAAGTCACTTTCCCTCTATGACCCTTCCTCAGCAGCAGCCAGAAGACCATGAGACCTAAACTCCTGAATACTGCATGTCACACACTCTGGAAGGCTACAGCACACTCACAGGGGCCCTCAGGAAGATTCTAAATTTCCAGGAGCAAGCCTGGGACACCTGCCGGACCCCCTGTGGACCACCAGCATGAAGCAGGCCACACCTGTGGTGTTAAGATGGTCACCTCTCCTGGGAAGAGAACATCAGCTATGCAAAACTGTTTTTCAAAGATGCTCTCATAAAAAAGCAAGTGCCAAGGATGTCAACATGAAACAGAGAATGAAGGAAAGTGGTCTCCCATTCTGAGACTTGAGAGGCTAGGCTGTGACCCACAGACGCTATGTCACTAAGACACATACACCTTAGAAACTGCTTTGATCTGTTGGGTACACAGATTGTTACACAGCATTTCTTTTGTTCCAGGAAAAGTTCCCAAGACACTAACTTGTAAACCAAGGAAATTTAGAAACTTCTGGCATGGGGTTTCAATGGAGACCCAATAGGTTGCTACCTGGGAAGCACTTTGAAAAGTCGAAAGTCAACATTTTAGCTCAGGGAGCCATAGGTCCCTGTTGTAAGCACTCAGCTCTACTGATGTAGAACACATAGAAAGGATATAAATGAACATGCATGGCTGGTTTCTGATGAAATTTTATTTACCAAAAGGGTGATCAGGCTGCATTCAGCTACCTCATCCCTCATTTCCCAACCTCTGTCTATAGTGTTTTGCTAAAGAATTGTCTATATCCATGAACGATAAAGAAAATCACCATGTGGATTCACATCATTTTGGCTTCTCACAGAAAGAAGGAAGACAACTAAAGCCTCAATTCAGGAAAAAAAAATAATTTAATTTACAAAAGCATTCTTGCAAAGCCCATCCAGAGAAGTGCATGAAAAGTAGGCCTTTTCCCTGAAAATTTCCAGATACTGATTTCATTTCCATTTTGTTTTATGATTATGAGATAATTCCACTGGCAAACCAGCCAGTATGTTCCCCTTCTGTAGGTACAGAGAGTAAACTGTGAAGTTCATGTCTTCAGGGCTTTCCTTCTTGGTAATCATTTTTATGACATCTTATCAAAGGTAACTGCAGCAAACAGCTCTGGAGACAGGTGATGGAAAGAAGACAAATGTTTAAGATCTGCTCCCTTGCAGCCGTAGAGACAGCCCTTTGTTCAGTGTGCACTACATGGCAGGGGGCACTGTGAAAAGTGAGGGCCTATCAACCCCAGAGGATTTTCACCATCAGCAAGTGGTAGAGACACATATCTCTCATGAGACACACCATCTCACTTGGGCCTTTCAGGGTTCTGTAAAGTGAGTATAACTCCCCCTCCCCATTTCACAAACTGAGGCTCAAAGAGACTGACACAGGGCTGGCATTGTGATGCACGGGGTTAATGCTATGCATGCTATGTGGTACCCCATATCAGAGTGCAGGTTTGAGTGCTGGCCACTCTGCTTTCCACCTGGCTTCCCGTTAATGCACCTGGGAAAGCAGTGGAAGATGGGCCCCTGCCACCCATGTGACAGACCAGGATGGAGTTCTAGGCTCCTGGCTTCAGGCTGGCCCAGCAGCCAGTGGATCGGACATCTCTGTCTCTCCTTCCCTTCCTCCACAAATCTGCCTTATAAATAAATATTTTTAAAAGACTAATAAATAAGAACAAGCTCACGAAATGAATAAGTGCTTAAATCGCTTAAAAATGTGTTTAGACTTCCACGAATTCTTTAGTAAAAGGTTCTATTTCAAAATCCTGTGACTTTAGCCCAACCTCCTCTTGAAAGGCACCAGAAATCCTGGGCCAGATCCCCAGGGAGGCTGTGAGGCAGTGAGTATGTGGGTATCCAGAGGCAGTTTTGCATGCAAAATCTGTGCAGCACCAGGCCGCTCTGCCACTTGGGGCTACACACCCTGGAGGCACATCTCAAGCTAATATGGTCTACACTGCCAAGTCTATTTTGAATTCCATGGGTTGACTCATTAGCTTTGAAGGCCAAAGCATCTCAACAGATGAAATTATCCTCTTGGCACTTATCAAACTGTTTGTGACCTCTTCTGTTAGGTTGCAGTTTTGTTTCTGGCTGTGCAAATGTCATATAATGCCACTGCTCCTGGCAGTATCATCTTCATAGCTACAGATCATAATAAAAGTCCCTTGGAGGCTGTTTGTTTCAAATGCACATGGAACAAAAGAAAAATGCAGTGTGCTATATAAAGTGAGAGATGTATAAGCTTCATACTTCATTTGCAGGTAATTGGTTTTAACGAACTCTTACTATGGGAGGTAAGAATTAGCATATGCTCTTAATTAACGTTTTTCAGGAACAGAGAAATGCTACTAGGACATTAAAAGTGGTTATGAGTCTCTGTGCTTTAATCCCCTTATCTTTGCATCAGTCAAAATACTTATAAGAACTATGAATAGTGTTTATATTACTGTATTTGCATAAATAAATACTGGGAAGGAAAACAGAATTCATTAAAATCTATGTTGATAGTAGAGGAAGGGTGAGACACAGAAATTCCTTATACATAATTTTATTTTGACTTTTGAAACAGATAAAATACATAACCTTATCTGCTTCAGACAGGAAGATGGAAAGACAAAGAGACATGCACATAAACAAGGCCTCAGTTTGCACAACTGCCCTGCAACTCGCCTAAGTGGATTGCAGTTATGAGAAAGCCAATCGAGAAGGTGAGTCAGTGCATATGAAGGTGTCTCACCCTTTTAAGGGGAGAGGAGCTTCTCAAAAGAAGCAATGTGATCTGTAAGGTCTCACCATTTAGCCTGTGCTCCTGCCACTGTCAACACCCTGAACCAACACTGAGTCTTTGTGACGTGTACAAGGGCCACCTGCCATGGAAAGGGTTCTGAAAGGAGAGGGACGCAACACTTTTTTGAAAACATAAATATCCCTGAGCTAGCTTTCGGGTGACTGTAAACTTCTGTACAATGACCATTTCTAGAAGGCCTGGAAGCTCCCTGTTCATGGAGAGAAACTCATGCACCTTACACCTTACCTGCTTTTACCATGGGGGCAATTCCTAGAACCCCTTCTGCATTGGATATAAGCTAACGAGGCTCTGAAGACTGGCTACTCTGGGGAAGAGAAGGCTTTTTTAGCTTCTAAGCATTCTGAGGCCTTCAAAAGACTGAGAGGTCTACAGGGTGCTCCTGAGGGGCAGAGAGCAGGTAGCCCTTCCCCACTGGGAGTTTTGTCCCTATAAGGTGGGGAAAGCCCAGGCCCTCACTTGGCCCCCAGAAGTTAATGTTAATTGGAAAGCAAGGGTGGGTGCAGAACTTCAGACACCAGACTCCAAAGGAGCAGACTCTGTAGGTGGGTGGGCATCAGCAGACAAGGCCAAAGTCTGGCCCTCAGCAGCTCAGGAGTGGCAGGATCTGGGGTGAGGTCACGAGCTTGGGATTCCTGCAGTTTTTCATCCATTTCCTTTTATCCCATCCCCCTTCAACTAGCAGCTGTTCACCTGTGCCATATAGGCTTCTGTCTGGATTATATTCCTCTACGTAATGAATATGTGCATTTTTATATAACTCATTCTGTGTCTTGCTCTTTTCACTTCTCATTCTGTTGTGAAGCTCCTACTATCTTGCCATGCTGTATCTCATCCAACACTTGCAGCTGCTGTATAGCACTCCACAGTGTACATGCTAAAAGTCTGTACCAACACTGTGCTAGCAAAACATACCAGGCAGCCAGTGCATGAGCTGCTCTGGGAAGTCTGACTACCACACAATACTGCTGAATTGTCAAGGAGCACACTTGCCATAACTTCACTCTGTGCACAGACACATAGAGAGGCCGAGTTTGGTGAGCAAGCTATGTGTTTAGAACAGCCAGTGTGAGTTTTTGAATGGCAACCGGGGGCAAGCCTAGTGGTTAAGATGCTTATTAAACAACAAACAAAAATCAATAGCCTTGTATACACACACAATGCCATAGATGAGAAAGACCTTCTAAGATCAATCCCGTTCACAATAGCTAAAAAAAAATTTAAATACCCTGGAATAAATTTAACCAAGGATCAAAGATTTCTACAATGAAAATTATAAACATTAAAGAAAGAAATAGAAGAAAACATTAAAAAAGTGGAAAAATTGTTCATGTTCATGGATTGGACGAATCAACATCTTCAAAATGTCCATAGTACTGAAAGCAATTTTTAGATTCAATGTGATCCTAACCAAAATACCAACAACATTCTTCTCAGATATAGAAAAAATTCGAATGAAAACACAAGAGACCCCAAATAGCTAAAGCAATTTTAAACAATAAAAATAAAGCTGGAGGCATCATAATTACAGACCTCAGGACATACTACAGGGCAGTTATAATAAAAACAGCCTGGTACAGGCACAAAAACAGACATACAGACCAATGGAACAGGACAGAAACCCAGAAATTAGTCCACACACTTACAATCAACTTATCTTTGACAAAGAAGCAAAAATAAGCAACCCCTGAAGCCAAGACTGTTTCCTCAACAATGGTGTAGGGAAAACTGGATCAAAATGGATCAGAGACTAAACCTACAACCTGATTCCATAAAATTACTAGAGAACATTGGGGAAACCCTACAAGACACTGGCATAGGGAAAGACTTCTTGGAAAAGACCCCAGAAGCACAAGCAATCAAAGCCAAAATTAACAAGCGGGAATACATCAAACTGAGAAGTTTCTGCACTACAAAAGAACATTCAGCAAAGTGAAGAGGCAACCAATAGAATGAGAGAAAATATTTGCAAACTGTGAAACTGACAAAGGATTAACTTCCAGAACCTATAAAGAGCTCAAGAAACTAAACAACCACAAAACAACCTAGTCAAGAAATGGGCAAAGGACCTGAACAGACATTTTTCAAGAGAGGAAATTCAAATGGCCAACAGACACATGAAAAAATGTTCAGGATCACTTGCCATCAGGGAAATGCAAATGAAAACCACAACCTCACTCCTGTTAGAATGGCCCTTACACAGAAATCAACATATAACAAACGCTGATGAGGACATGGGGAGAAAGTACCCTAATCCACTACTGGTGGGCATGTAAAGTGGTACAGCCACTGTGGAAGACAGTATGGAGATACCTCAGAAAGCTGAATATGGACCTACCGTATGACCCAGCCATCCCATTCCTGGGAATTTATTCAAAGGAAACGAAATAGCATATGAAGGAGCGATCTGCGCCCCCATGTTCATCTCAGCTCAATTTACAATAGCTAAGATGTGGAATCAATCCAGATGCACATCAACTGAAGACTAGATAAAGAAACTATGGTATATATACACTATAGAATACTATACAGTGGTAAAAAATGAAATCCTGTTATTTACAACAAAATGGATATAACTGGAAACCATTATACTTAGGGAAATAAGTCATACACAAAAAGACAAATGCCATATGGTCCCTCTGCTCTGTGGCAACTAACAGAGTACCTAAAATGTAATCCATAGGAGCAAAACTGATACTTTGAGATGCGATGATTTTTACTTGCCTTGAGTGTTGAGGGACAATATTATGTTTGGTTGGTTGGTTTAGTTCTTTTCTTCATACTAATTGATGAACTCTCTACTTATTGTAGGGTTAACCTTATAAGTATAAAAATTAACTGAAAATTGACCTCTTTTAAAAATAATAAGAATGGGAAAGGAAGAGAGAGGGAGAGGAAGGGCTGGAGTATGAGTGGGAGGGAAGTAGGTGAAGAGGGGTCAGCATATTCTCAAATCTGTATATATTAAATGCATGAAGTTGTATTCCTCAAACAATATAAAAAAGTTCTTCCCTAAAAAATTTCAAAAATTTCTGAGAAGATTCTGTAAGACCTTATACTGTATTACTATAATTTATTTATTTTAACTGTGATTATACATAAATGTGAAAATAATTTTTAAAAAAGGATGCTTATTAAAAGACCAGTGTCCCATATCTGAGTACATGGGTTTAATACCTGGCTCTGGCTCCTGACTCAAACTTTCTGCTTAATGCACACCCTGGGAAGCTCCAGTTACTGGGTCCCTGCCACCAATGTGGGAGACCTGGACCGTTCCTGGCACCCAGCTCCTGCCTAGCCCAGCCTTGCTACTGTGGGCATTTGGGGAATGAACCATCACAGGAACGCACCCACTTGGGCATCTTGCCACCGTCAGGGTCGTGGTGGTGGTACTGCAGCACGATCACTGTCACCACCACGGAGAGGCCCACGATGATCATGGTGCTGGCGAAATACTGGGCTGTGGAGAGACACACACAGGGTGAGACTGTGGCCACGTGGCACAAACACCACGAGTTATGTTCCCTGACCATTAGAGCCTGGGGTGCGGAGATACCTGACCTGCTGGCTGGGCCATTTCTGCAGCCTACTGCCTGCTGGGCATGAGGGCAGGTCCGAGCCCAGGGTGCAAACACCTGACTTTGCATCTGCAGATGAGAATGGCAACCCAGCAGCCAGTGGCAGAATGCTTGTATCTGGTCCTCACAACTGGCTGGAAGTCTTTTTTTTTTTAATTTTTAAATTTTTTTTGACAGGCAGAGTGGACAGTGAGAGAGAGAGAGACAGAGAGAAAGGTCGTCCTTTGCCATTGGTTCACCCTCCAATGGCCACTGCGGCCGGCGTGCTGTGGCCGGTGCACCGCACTGATCCTATGGCAGGAGCCAGGTGCTAGGTGCTTCTCCTGGTCTCCCACGGGGTGCAGGACCCAAGCACTTGGGCCATCCTCCACTGCACTCCCTGGCCACAGCAGAGAGCTGGCCTGGAAGAGGGGCAACCGGGACAGAATCCGGTGCCCCGACCGAGACTAGAACCCAGTGTGCCGGCGCCGCAAGGTGGAGGATTAGCCTGCTGAGCCACGGCGCCGGCCTGGCTGGAGGTCTTGCTTCTCTGACCAGAACTAGAAGAAACCCACTGAAGCAGCAAGAGACTCAAGTCCCAAGCACAAGATAAAGAGTCGCTTCATATGCTTCCTTTTCCTCCCAGCCAGGAAGGAGGTGGCATCTCCCGTTCCTGTCACCCCTTCCTGTGAGTGGGTAGAGCAAGTCAGCTCCTCAGGCAGAGAGTGGAAGACACATCTGCATGGAGCACCGCTGGGAAAGCGGAGGCACTCCAACTCTGTGTCTTCAAGGGAGAGAGGCCCAACTGTGCCTTACCTATCAGGGGCACCGAATCGGATGTTGCAGGCATGATCTCAGCCACAAGCAGCATGAAGACAGTCAGGGAGAGTAAGACGGTGATCCCTGAAACAGAAACGCACAGCATCCCTCAGGAAGAGAAGCCAGCATGGCCCACGCCCCGTCCAACAAGGAAGGGCTCTAACCTGAGTTTCAAAGAACTAGGTGCTGCTGGGAGAGTGTCATGGAGTTCAGTGTCTGTACACATGGGCTTGGGTGCTTTCAGGGGGCAGTCTCTGGGGGAGACACATTTGGGAGCCAGACCCTTACAAGAATCAATACAAAGTGGACAACTTAACTTCCCACAATTACTTTTCACTTCCTCACATTATTATTGAGAGGTATTATTCATGTAGCAGGACAAAGAAATATGCAGTAATCAGAAGACCTGGTTTCAGATCCTGACTTTGCTACTTAGTAGCTTTGTGACCTTGGATAAGTCACTGAATGCTTCCGAGCCTCACATTTATCAAATACAAGTTTGAGAATAATTTCTCCCAGATACTAAATATCTCAGCTTCCTTGTCTTCATACAGACGTGATCAAAGGGAATTGCACCATGTATGGCAAATGCAAGCTGAAGTTAAGTTACTGGTCACTGTCCACAATGCGTCTCCACCAAGGAACAGGGGAAAAAAGCACAGGCTGCCCTGGGCAGAACAGAGCTGGACCTTCCTGGGTGTCCCCATCACCCATGCAGGATTGGAGGAACTGAGGAGCCTATGGTATGTCCAGGACAGTACAGCTATCCTGCCTGGAGTTGGAATCAAGACTCTCTGGTATCCTGGAGACACCCTGGATCAGGAAGCCCAAGTGTGATGGGCCCTAGGTCCCCTTCACTCCCACAGTGAGCCTTGCACACATGAGCCCCAGGAAAGGTCTCCACGCCCAGACTCTCATCAATGACCCCTAGGCACTTACCAAGGGAGATTTTCTCCCCGGAGTCTGCAGGGAGCAAGAACACCAGCAGGGCCAGGGCGGAGATGAGCACGCAGGGAATGAGCAGGTTGAGGCCATAGTAGAGCGTCCTGCGGCGCATGGTCACTGTGTAGGTGACGTCTGGGTATGGCTCTTTGCAGCACTCATAGAACTTCTCGCTCCTCTTGCCCGGAATACCTCCACAGGGAGGAGGAGGAAAGGAGCCAGTATTGGAATACCCAGTTAGCCTGTTTATGTCAATGTGTATACCACACTTGGGCTCAGCCCTGAGTCCACTGAACTCTGAAACACTCAGTGGTCACAATTTGCATAAACCCTTGCTGGTTTATGATAAAATTGTTAAAAGACTGTCACAGTGATAGCTGCACAAGTAGGTGGACAATCTTAACAGAGTGGAAATAAACGGTTATAAATAACACATTGTCAATTTTAAGCCATTATACATGTCATGGCCGTTTTTCTATTTAAAATAATCAAATCTAAGTTCCCATCAACTGAAGTTTGCTGTCCAAGCTGATTTTAGGAACACTCTGCGTAGTGCAGGGGCGTCCACCCCAGCACGGACTTGCTGCAAGGTGTCCTCACCGTGGCACAAGTTTCTCAAGCAAAGCCCTGCATTTCCTAACAGCTTTCTATTTCTTAGCCTACCACTCTCAATGCCTTATGGAGAATACTGCAGGCCTCACTGAATGCTCACTCTGCAAAGCACAGTGGAAAATCCTCAGTTTTACCCACTCACACAGAAAGCCAGCCTCTTTGTTCCAGGCTGTCAGCCAGGCGTCTCTGCGGGGCTTACCCACGAGGTCCCATTCCCCGTTGGGGATATAGCCGCTGACATCTGCCTCCTGCATCTGCAGGTCCAGTGACCAGCCTCCGTACGACCAAGACCCAAACTTCAGCTTGCACTGCTGCACATCAAAGGGGAACCAGCGCACGTCGATGTAGCAGGAGCTCTTGAATATGCCTACACGAGTGATGGGAACAAGCAGAAGACACAAGCCCAGGCTGACTGCGACGTGCTCAAAATTCACAGCAGTGCCTTCAGCCCAGCCCACCCTGCCAAATACTCCCGTCCAGTACAAACTGTGTCCTTTGACTGCAAATCTCTGGAAAAGCAGCTCAGCTAAAGCTTTACTGTTCTTTGAAATTCAAATACCATAAGGATATGCTCTGTTGAAGAAGACTGTTCTGAGTGCTCTTTGCACAAAGAATAGCTCCACAAGGGCATTTCAAAAAGTTAGTGGAAAAATGGAATTAAAAGACAAATTTATAGAGAGCAAAGATGCTTTTAAATTCATGTATACTTTTTTTCCATAATACGTATTTTTATGAGCTTTTTAGACATCCATCTTATGTGTGGATTTCAAAAACTTCTTGTGCCCAAGTAAATAAACTTATTTTTAAGTTCCATTTTCCATGAACTTTTTAAAGAATGCTCATATAAATGTGCATTCACCATGAGCACCTTGAGACTTTAAATAATACAAGCAAAAAATGTGGAAAAAAACTCAAGAGTTTTGAGAGAAATGTTGAAGGGGTTAGAGACAGAATATACAAGAGGGTGTGTGTGTTTGTGCTAGTGAGGGGTAGGGTAGATGTTTTCTTTATGTTAAACATTTGGAAAATACTTGCTTATCTAGAAATATATGTAAAGGAGAATATCAACTGGTTCAAGTTCTGGTTCAAGAATGGAACAAGAACTGATGGGTTTAGGTTGAAGAGAGGGTGCTTGAATAGAACAAAGTTTTTTACTGAGAAGAGCCAGCTGAGGCTAGGTCAAGCTGGAGGTACATTTTCCAGAAGGTCATGGAGAGGGACCAGAAGAGCTCACTTGAGTTATTTATGGCCAAAGAAGGACAGAATCACACTGAAAAGAAGCATAGTTGGAGTGTCCCAGTGCTAACAGGGCCCACACTCTGTAAATTTCTGCTACTAAGTTCAACAAAGAAAAGAAAGAAGAGGGGACCCAGGGCCCTTGCTAATAGAAATCCCAGCCCCTAGCTAAGTTGGGGAAAGATAATAAACATTGTGTTCCTTTGGGTCCCTTTCAATAAGCTTGGTAGCACTGCCGTCATGCTCACAGGAAGCTGGAAGTCATTCCAGAAACTTTGCCCATTAGAGAGCTGGATCCCCCAGACCCACACAGTTACAAAACAAGTTACAAAACCCTGTAACTGTGGGACTCCATTTCTATGAAATGACTAAAAATAAATAAATAATAAAAATAAAAATAGAAATAAAGAGGTGGAAAGCAGATCAGCGTGTGCCTGGGACTGGCCAGGCAGTTGGAATGATGTGTAAACAGGCAAAAGGGATCTTGATGAGAATATTCTAAAACCAGACTGTGGCGATGGTTACACAACTCTGTAAATTTACTAAAAGCTGTTGAATCATGTACCTAAAATGTATGATATGTAAATTCTACCTACATAAAGCTGTTAAAAATAAAAGCATGGAGGGAGTGGGGCTGTCATGACATGATCAAGTCTTCATGCCAATGTTTATGCTCCAAATGTTCTTTTTAACCTGTGTCTCACTAAGCAAGGAGCGAGCCCTCTCACAGCTAACACTGGACTCTACCAGCGCATGACCAGCTGTCCCCTAGCCAGGCAGCTCTGGACCTCTCCTGCCAGTGCAAAGATCCTCAGGTGGAGGCAAAATGTGCCCGTCCTGACCGGCTCCCGGGGTCCGGCTGTGGAGGTGGACCCCGAGGCGGCTGCTGCACGCAGATGGCTTGAGGGTTAGGGGCACTGCTCCTGTAGCTGAAAAGAATCTCAGATTTCAAAACAACCTGCAGCACAGATGACTACAGAGGTTGTTTTTTAAAATAGTCCTTGCAATGGAAGCAGCAAGTCCCAGGCCTGGTGAAAAAGAACACACAGGCATTGCAAACCTCCAGTCTGCAGGGCTTAAGGTCAGCAGGAAGTGCTGCGGGAGGGTCTGGGGAATGCAGGAGAGCAGGTGCTTTAAGACAGAGAACCAGAAATGCTGGACTTCTTGAACCCAAGCAAACACTATTGGGAGGGAGGTATGTTTGACAGGTTCACTCACTCACTCATTACTGACTCTTGGGTCAGACATATGATGGATTCCACGGTGAGCACACAAATTCTGCCAGGAGATGTTATCTGCTGCCCGGAGAAGCAGGTGAACAGCAGCCCAGGGGCCAAATCAGATTCACATCAAATCAGATGCACTGTGAGAACAGGGCTGGCTGTGTGTGTGTGTGTGTGTGTGTGTGTGTGTGTATGTAGGGGTTGTAGAGGCGAGATAGGGGTAACTGTGGATTGCCAATGAGCAAAAAATTAAACAAACCAAACAGTAGCAGTGCAGGAGCTGAAACTGGAAAAAAAGTAAAAATCTTATAAAAGACAAAAAAAATCACCCTGTTAATCCATCACATCCCAACTGTTCATTTCTGTGACTATTTCAGTGAATAATATTTATCTTAAAGTTACTATGAGTAGTATATTTATTGCTCTATTTGAGTCTTTATACGTGTCTTTAACAAGGGATGATGGGACACCATTATCTGCATGCTAAAACACATCCTGAATGTGCCTCAAAATCATAAAACCCTGGTTGGATTCCCCTGCCAGTGACTGCTCCTTGTACAGCCCAGGGTTCGGTGAGCTTCACTACAATGACAGGCTGGTGGGAAAACAATCAAGCCCAGGAAGTAGTTAACCACTGGGGATTTGAGACTCTTTCAGGAACAAGTCACTGATGAGTCACTGGACCTTGTGCCTACCCTAAGAGTGCTCTTGAATGCATGCACTCAAAACACCATCCCACCCCCAAAACCTGGAGAGCAGCATCTGTCCAGGCACTCAGTAGGGGGGAAAGAGGTTGGAACTGAAATGGAGAGGAAAGGGCCTGGTTTTCTGGCTTGCAGGGTAAAAGCAGAGTTGGGAATTACCCAACAAGAGAAATTTGCTTTAATTGTGGAACGTGTCTAAGAACACATGACATGATAAGAACACACAACACTCACTCTAGCCTTGATTCCCAGACAAAAGAGGAAGCCTCAGGAAATACAGAAGAGGCAGAGTAGAAGGAAGGGGAGGAGGGTAGCAGTGAATGGAGGCGCAGGGCAGAGCAGGAGCCCCCTCAGGTGAGCACCTGAGGACGGACGCCCACACCTGTTAACATATGCTACCTGAACAGCACAAAGGACATGGATCTTACCTGGAGGGAGGTACTGGCAATGTCCAGAAGAATTCACCAGGACGTTAGTGTGGAACGTGGCATCAAACCGTTCATCAGCACTAGCAACAAGAAAGAGGATTTTGTGAGGCAGCACGACCGCACTGTGGACTTCCCAGCATGTCAGCTCTGTCACGGCTGTGGCTGCAGGGACTTGAGAAGGGCTGTGTTTGCTTCAGCCACCCCACACCTGACCAGAGCACCGCCACAGTCCCTCTGGGAGTCTTCTCATAGTCCATCTTGAAAAGGCCAACGTCTACCCTGCTTCAGATGAACTGTGGTGCATGCATAAAGTGTACAAGATGAAGCTCTTAACCAAGGTGCAACGTGAAAACAGTTTAGGAGGCCATCAGTAGACGAGAACTCATAGTCCACCTGCAGGAGAACCAGGATGGATGGAAGTGCTGCTCCCCTCTCAGTCCCAGTGTGGCCTCCTGTGGTCAAGGCTCTAGTTCCAGCCTCTTGGATTGGGGCCAACACTGGGTTAGTGTATAATAAATCCTCTTGTACTTTTAATGACTGCAGGTGCAGCTGGGAACTGGGTGTCAGCAAAGCCCCAGAGGGAGATGGGTCCCGTCACTGAGGACAAGAAGGAGTGTGGGTGAAGAATTAAGTATAAGTTCAAGCAAAGACTCCCTAAAACTCTTCTCTGCCCATGTTTAAACTTCCTGCAGCCAGAAGTTACCAACTTGGATAAAGATACACATACACACACACACACACACACACACACACACACAATCTCCTCTATGGGACCCTCACATCTGGGGTCTGTCACCACTTGTCATCATCACCCCAGGGCCAGGTCTCAGAAAACTGACCACAGTCCCTAGGCCCTGGAGCCCAGTAGAATCATTCCAAATGGCCAGTCCTAAGCCTGATGACCCTGCCTTGCCTGTCCCCCCTGGATTCATGATAAAGGCTCTCACTCGCAATTTTCCTCACTCCTCCTCTTGCCTCTGGACTCTGGATGGATCCTGGTACCTTTGCGGGTGGCCCTGCCCACTGTGTTGTGACTCCTATTGGCCAGGGAACTGTGAGTAACAACTTCTCCCTTCATGAAAGTCATTTCTGATCATGCTCAATTACAACAAAATGCAAGTTACCTTTAAAACACAATCCTACATGTAAATAAATATAAACTACCTCAAGAAAGCATGGGCAGCCAGTCAAGGGGCTTGTCCCTCCAAGTAAAGTTCTCCTCATTCTGGCAGCCAGGAGACCCTTTAGAAAGGGCAACCCACATCAGCAGAGCCTCGGGAGGTCTTCCTATGTCTGAAGCCTTCTCAACGGAAACCTCAGAATCACAAGATGAGGACAGTGTTCAGCATGAGATACACACAGGCAAGGGGAGACATCATGAAGATGCAAAATGAACAAGAGGAACCAAAAATTACTCCTTACAAAACTAAGATGCCCACGAAAATGCAAGCAGACACTGCAATTAGAAAAATAAAGAGCAATATGAAAATTAAGATATGATTTATGAAATAATTATTCACAAATGGGTGGGGGGGTGGTTGATAAAAATCACAAAGACGACAATTAGGACAGAAACAATGAGTGCCAGAGAGGACAGGGCCAGGAGAACTCAACTGATCAAGTAACAAAATTCTTATCAAGAGCAAACAGGCTTAGTGGGATGGAGAAAATTCCCAAAGAAAAATGACACGGAAATTTTCCAGAGTAGAAAGAAATCATCCGAGCATGAAGGCCAAGAAAGATATTCTTCAGGAGGTCTAGAAGGGGGAGGGTCCGGGTGAGAGCAAGCAGCTATGGGTCCTCTGAGGACAGGATGCACAACGGAATGGATTCGGAGCAAAAGCGGGGGATAACGAGCTGAGAGTGCCATGGATTTAGAGACATATTTTTTAAAATGCATAGTAAGAAAAATGACAACCAGAGTCAAAGGAAAAAGCTATACAAGGAAGTCACGATGTGCATATGAAACAAACAAAAATGTGACAAAGTTTAAAGGGAGGGAGAGAAGAGAAAAGGGAGGGAAGGAGGAAGAACAGTCAGTTATTAAAGGATAGTAGTCCATGGAGACAATGACGCACCCACCTGTTGGGGGACAGCAAGCAAAAGGAGAGGCAGGACACGGGAACTCTTCCTCATAAGGCTGCCAGCAAGTTCCCTGTGTGTCTCTTTTACTGCCAGGATTACATCAGCCATTTGTACAGCACAAGCCAGTGCTCTTCTAACTCTAAGATCACTTGCAATGTTACTTGATAATCTTCAGAACATGGGGCACCTTGCGACTCGGTTTCCTGGATAAGCAAGTCTGGGAAAGCAGCTGCATGTCCTCGTGGGAGCCCGCGTTCCCATGAGAACTCAATGTCCTTCTTGTTAACAGGCGATCTACCAGCCTCAGTGCCTGCGGCCACACCCTGTGTCCAGGAGGAAGTGTCCTCCCTGAGAGTGCTCTGGCAGAAGCTATGTCCCCTACACCATCCCTGTACTTCCAAACACACTCAGGGCAAAAGAGAGAAGGGAGTAGGGTCAGGATGTAACTACTCTTTGCTTGAGTGTCTTCTGTATCTGATTGGATTAATCACAAACAGGACAGAGCACAGGTTATCTGAAAACTCACTCTCCAGAACTCACCCAGGAGAACACCAGGAATTTCCAACTATGTTCTATGGAACCTTGCAATGCTGTACGGACACTTCAGTTTTGCCAGTGTTTGATTTAAAAATTTTGTTTCACTTGCATTTTAGGATGTTGATAGAAGTGAACACATTCAAATGACTGACAGAATTTTAACCCTTCAGAGACTGCCAATGTGTTAATGTGTGCGGCCTGCTTAACTCCTTTTTTGAGGTTGCATTAAACTCCCCTTGCCACGAATGTGCATGTATGCGAACGTCTTAGAAATGATCCCAGCTCTGCAGTGTTCTTTTTAAAAGTTCAAGCTTGTGGCCATAATTACCCGGCACTGAGACTGCACGGGTTCCCACCAATGCCCATGTCCGTGGCAGCAATAACATCAAGTGTGGCCCCGTGTATCTGAGGGACACAAGGTTGTGCTTATTTAAGCTTTGGATTTTCCTGTCTGATTTTTATATTTAGAATACATACTGTGAGCACTTGTTAGAGTGGGGATTCAACTCTGGGGAAAAAAAAATCACAGTTCCAGCTAACTCCAAGCATTTGGATCAATTTAATTGAAGAGACTCTCAAGATCACAAGGCGGACGGGTAAAAACAAGATTAAAAAAAAAAAAAAGCTGTTGCTATTGGCAACGGCTTACCTATGTGACTCAGTGATTTCTGAATACTGTTCATCTAAACAGAATATTGAGATACATGGAATTGCAGCATGGTCATTGTTATCAAAATTCAAATCTTAAGATCCATGATGGCGGCTGCATAGCTTTTTCCCATAGACAAATGGACTTTACATATAAACAATAAAAAATGAAACTCTTGTAATAGATTGGTGCTAACACTGCTTGGTCTGTTTTGAGTACTAAAGCCAGATGCAAGACATGTTTGAAAAAGGGTCATGTTACAAAACATCAGTTGGAAAACAGCTCTCTGAGGCAGGAAATGAAATCCCTTGGAAACAGAGCAACCAAAGCCCCGTGAGGACCTGCACGCTGGGCTCTGTGCACAAGGGGACATCCAAGCCGTACCAGCGCACACTGGACACAATGTCGAGTGAGGACACAGCCCTGCAGCTGACAGGTACTGATAACTGTGGAGAAGGGACAGGTCCACAGGGATTCCTCCTACTCCCGTCTGCTTTTGTGTATATTTGACATTTTCTGTATTAAATCACGTGAAAATGGTTAACTATTTTTTTTGCATCTGTGGGGTCCCTGAGGATTCCAGCTTGGTTCCCTTCACTCTCTCCAAACACCCCATTTCTCTGGCTGCCTCTGTCCTCTTCCAGCCAGTGATGACCGAGGACCCACGGTGCTTGCTCTCAGGGTGAGAAGAGCTCTGAGTCCCAGCCCCATCGCTGATGGGAAGACAAGGGCATATGTAACTCAAATATTAACATGCATGATTGGGGCTGGTGCTGTGGTGCAGCAGGATAACGCCCTGGCCTGAAGTGCCGGCACCCCATACGGGCGCCCGTTCTAGTGCCAGCTGCTCCACTTCTGATCCAGCTCTCTGCTATGGCCTGGGAAAGTAGTGGAAGATGGCCAAGTCCCTGGGCCCCTGCACCCGTGTGGAGACCCAGAGGAGGCTCCTGGCTCCTGGCTTCAGATCAGCACAGCTCCAGCCATCGTGGCCAATTGGGGAGTGAACCAGTGGATGAAAGACCTCTCTCTCTCTACCTCTTCTCTCTCTGTGTAACTCTGACTTTCAAATAAATAAATAAATCTTCTAAAAAATAAATAAAATAAATAAGGTAAATCTTTAAAAAAGAAAAAAAGATGCATGATCTATGCCCCTAAGGGATGAACAGGAGGAGAGGGCACTGGGCAGGTTCCAGCATTGGGCAGAACTCCCACAGGGAAAAATAACAGTGGGCAAGGCCCCTGGTAGGCACAGACTAATCACCAACTTGGAGGAAAACCAGTATGAGGGAGAGTCTTCAGGGAGATGCGGTTTGCTTGCACACTGAGGTGACTGAGACGGGGCCCCAAGCACTGAGGCCAAATTTGGGAGCAAGCTTAGGGTGGCCCCAATCTGTATGGATGTAGCTGTGCATTCCGGCATCAGTGGTAACAAAGACCTCAGGGAGAGGATGCAGGGCAGAGCTGAACCCTGGGGTCCGGGCCTTCGGCATTACCTCCCCTGCTTCCCTTGAGGTCCCACGTAGTGCCTGGTCCCATCCATCCCTGTAAAAGGCTGTTGGCCCTGGAGCAAGAGCCTTCTGATCCCAAACTCGGCAGAGCCTCCTGCTTCACCCCCTCTGCAGCACTGATTCCACCTCTGAGCATGGAAGGGAAGGGGACATAACTGTGCCATACAAACAGGAGTCCAGCTGTCGGCAGCCTGAGAGAAAAGAACAGGGCAGACAGACATGCAGGAAACCAGGCAGGAACAACTCACAGCTCACCAGAAACAGAGTCTGCATCCAGAAACAGATGAAGAATGCAAAGAAAGAGAAACCCAGACACAGTGTACCGTTGCAAAGACCCTGTGTGGGCTTGGGATGACCAAATTAGTAAAATCAATTCCTTTCTGTGATCCCTTGCCATTCTTGAAAGACAGAGAGAAGCAGAAGAGGTGAAAATGAAATCTATCTAAAAAAGTAAGAGATGAGGAAGGAGGAAGCACATCTCTCTCAGACGGTAATCAAAAGGGACCTTTTATTTTAAATTTCTAAGAAAGAAAAAGCTACCAATTATATGTTAATACATGACTGATGAAAGTATGCCCCCAGATTTCAGAGAGAAACAAGTCTGCTTAAAGTAGGTGAATTCGTTGAGATGCAGAGCGACAAAACAGACTGACTGATCCTGCCATAGTTTGACTGAGTTCTATATTTGATTGTAAACATTAAGGAGTAAAAACATGGCCCATCTCAGACCATGACCAAAAACTGTTGAGAAGTGAATTTCCATGGTCATTTCCACCTGCCAGAGACGGCAGGAGGCAGACACCTGGAGCATCAGCAGGAAGCCCCCAGAAGAATTCAGTCAAGAAAGAGAATCAAACATCTGTTACCAGGGCAGTGGAGAGTAGAGAGGAGGAAGTGGGAGATGGAGGTCAGAAGATACAAGACACAGGCTGAGCACGTCTAGAGCTCTAACACAGCTGAGGACTGCACGTGACAAAGCTGTCCTGTGTATGAGATTCCTGCCGAGCAGATTGTATCTCTCTCTCTCTCTCTCTCTCTCTCTCTCTCTCTCTCTCTCCCACACACACACACACACACACATACACACACACACACACAAACACACAAACACACACATGTGGGCGTGTGCGCACGCACACAGTAATTATGCCAGAGGATGGATAGGTCAATATGACTCACAATAGTAAGCTTTCTATTTCTGTATGTATCCCATAAATATATATACAGTAAGTTTCAAACAAGGAATCCTCTCTCAATCCACTAGTTTCAATGTTAAATTGGATACGGTATGGATGCCATCCAACAATTGGATGTAAAGCCAAATGGATTAGAGCAATGTAATAAACAACACAGGATAATGTCATCACAGCATAAATCAAGTTCCTGAGTTCCCTCTTTTGTTCCTTGAGTTACATGTCTACCTCTGATCCAGCATCAATTTAACCTTAGAACACTATCTAGGTGTTGATTTTGGAAGAGCAAGTCCCCCAGCTTGGTTCTTTTTCTCAAGAATTGCCTTAGTTACTCATGAACATTTGTGCATCATTGTAAATTTAGGATCCACTCCTGTTTGGTCTGATAAAGACTCTGTTGAGACCCTCATTGAGTTGGAATCACATTAGTTACAGTAAATTTAGCATAGGGAGATAACATCTTTAAGATGTTAGGTTTTCCCAGGCATAAATATAACTCAGCATTTTAGTAGGTCTTTCTTAGATCAAATTATTGACAGCTTTAATACCTGTGGACATGGGAAATATAACTTACTAAATTACATTTTTAATTGTCTAATCTAAGTATAGAAATATATTCAATATTTTTATAATAATCTTTTAAAAATATTTAATTGTAAGTCAAAGAGAGAGAGAGAGAGAAAGAGAGAGAGAGAGAGAGAGTGTTGGAGGGAGAGATGGTTCACTCCCCAAATGGTTGCACTGTCTAGGAATGAGCCAAATCCATCCAGTCTACAGGTCTACCATATGGATGTCAGGGACCCAAGAACTTGGGTCATTCCTGCTGCTTTTTCAGGTGCATTAGCAGAGTGCTGAATTGGAAGTGGTACAGCCAGGACTTAAACCTACATTCATATGGGATGCCAGCATAGCAGACAGCACCTTAATCTGCTGTGCTAAAATGCTAGCCTGATGATCTTATTTTATATCTAATACCCAACATATTTTATCTAGGTAGTCTCTATATTTTTAATTATTTTGAATTTTTGAAACTTTGAATTAACAAGAAATGCCTGTATTTCATGAGTATAGTGTATACTTCAACTTCACTATACTATACATAGTATAGTGTAATACTTCAACAGATAAACACAGCATGAATCAATCATACAAGGTAAGTAGTTCTTCCATTTCCTTTATCAGACTAGAGTTACCATACTGTCTATAGAAACTCAACACCTTCGTCCAACTGCATTTTGATATCCAGTACCAGATCTCTCTTTCCAGCCCCCAGCCTTCCCAACCTCCAGTAATCACTATTTTAGACACATTGCAACATTGATGGGCATCTAAGTTAATTCTATATCCTTGCTATTGTGAATAGAACTATAATAAACATGAGAATGTAGGTATATTTAATTTGCTGACTTTAAAATTTTATTATTTGAGAGGCAGAGTGACAGAGAGAAAGTTCTCATTTGCTGTGTCATTCTCCAAAAGGGTTGGGACTAGGCAGAACCAAAGCCAGGAGCCTAGAACTCAGTTCAGGTCTCCCATGCGTGGCAGAGACCCAACCATTTTAGTCATGACTGCTATCTTCTGGGCTGCATTAGAAGGTACAGTCAGGAGGCAAAGCATGGCATCAAACCCAGGCACTTCAGTATGGGTTGCACGCATCTTAATTGGTATATTCTTAACAGCTAATCTAAAGGGCCAGCCCTCTAGGGGTTTTTATAAAAAATAAATAGTTTGTTATTTATTATAATTGAATTTGTTTTTTGAAACCTTAAATATTTTATTCCATTACTTTTTCTTCCTATTTAAATTTACATGGTCACTAAGATATTTTTAAGGAGTGGTAACAACCAATCTCTATTCTCATTTTGTTCCACATAAGGAAACTTCCCATGTTTCAGCATTAAATCAGCTCCCAGTGAAAACTATCAAGTTAGGAGAAAAAAATTCTGTATCACAAATGGGTGTTAATTGAGTTTTCTCCAGCTACTAAGATGATCATTTGTTTTTCTTTTTCATTCTGTTAATAGAACAGATTATATTGATGTATTTTTTGAAAGTTTCATTTTAAAATAGAAACTTACAATCTTAAATGCCTAAATTTATCAGGATTTATTTTCAACTTATTTGTGCTGATATTTTGGTTAAGAGTTAAAATTTTAATTTCATATGCTATACTTTATGCAAGGTGGAATTTGCCAATGAACTCATCTTTTAAAAGTTCTTTCACAAAAACTATTCCATTTGAAAGGCAGGTAGAGATGTCCCATCCACTGGTTCACTCCCCAAATAATCTCAACAACCAGGCCTGGGCCAGGCCAAAGCCAGGAGCTCACTCTGAGTCTCCCACATGGGTGTCAGAGACCCACATACTTGAGCCACTACCTGCTGCCTGCCAGGGTATGCATTAGCAGAAGGCTGGAATGAAGAGTAAAACTGAGACTTGAACTGAGGCACTGTGATGTGGGATGGGGGTGTCCCAAGCTGTGTAACCACTGAGCCAAATACCTGCCTCTTGAGTTTCTCTTTAAAACCATAACACTCAATCAAATGAAAAAGACAAGCCACAGGCTGAGAGAAAATATTAACAAAGATAAAGGACTGTTATACACAAAATATACAAAGAACTCTTAAAACTCAACAGTAAGAAAACAAATAGCCCAATTAGAAAATGGGCCCAAAACCTTAACAGATACCTCATCAAAGGAGATATGCAGGTGGGCAATAAGTATGGGAAAAAATGATCCCCAATATATTCATCAGTGAAGCACAAATTAAAACAACAAAGAGATACCTCTACACATATGTTAAAGCAGGCAAAACCTGGATCACTGCAACACTAAACCCTACACAACCTTGCACTCAATGCTGGTCAAATTGTAAATGACACAGCTGTTTTGGAAGACAGTTTGTGATTTCATAACAAACTAAGGACATTCTTATCATATGATCTGGCAACTGTTCTCCTTGGTATCTACCCAAAGGAGTTCAAAACCTATGTCCACATATGCAGCTGCACACAAATGATTAAAACCCAGGAACAACCAAGATATCCTTTAATAGGTGAATGGATAACCAATCTGCGGTGCATGCAGACAATGCAGGGCAATTCTGTGCTAAAGAGAAATGAGGTGTCCAGCCAAGAAAAGACTAAGAGGAACCTTAGGTGCATGGTACTATGTGAAAGAAGCCAATCTAATTCCCACTATAGGACATTCTGAAAAAAGCAAAAAGATGCAGCAGAAAAAATGTCAGTGGCTGCCAGGGGCTTGGGTACACAGCAGGCAGAAGTGAATGGTAGAGCACACTCTATGTTAATAGTACTATGCTGGGTACATGCCATCACACATTTGTCCAAACCCATAGAGTACACAGCACGGGAACCTAACGTAAAAACTGTGGACCCTGGGAGATAACGATGCGCCAATGCACATCAGTGCACTTCTCTGTTGGGGGTGTTTCTACTAGGGAAGGCTCTAGCTATATCTTTATAGTTGAAAACGTGTATATTGTGGGCTGGTATTGTGGTATAGCGGGTAAAGCTGCCACCTGCAATGCCAACATCCTACATGGGCAACAGTTCAAGCCTTGGCTGCTCCATTTCCAATCCAGCTCCCTGCTAATGGACCAGGAAAGGCAGTGAAGGATGGCCTAAAGTGTTTGTCCCTACTACCCACTACCCACATGGGAGACCTGGAGGAAGCTTCTGGCTCCTGGCTTTGGCTTGACCCAGTCCTGGCCATTACAGCCATCTGGGAAGTAAACCAGAAGGTGGGAGATCTTTATCTCTCCTTCTCTCTGACTTCCAAATAAACAAATCTCAAAAAAAAAAAACAAAAACAAAAACAAAAAACCTTGTATATTGCTACATTTTTTTCCTTCCTTGAACTATCAGATACTGAAAGATGTAAAACTCTATACTAAAATTTTAGATTTAACCACAAGTATCCTTGAAATCCTAAAAATTTTCCATCAAAGATGGTTTTAGATATGTGTGTGTGAGATTTGTTTAATATGGTAAGACTTTCTAACTTTTATCATTATAATCTGACCTTCTTTAAAACCTTAACAATACTTCAAATATCCTTATTTTTCTTACTTTGGTTATGTGTGTCTTTCTGTTATAAACATAGCCACTCATTTCCTCACTGTCAGCTGTATCCTTTTCCCTCTTCTTGTTTTCACCTCTTGTGTGTGTGGTTTAATTCTACCTGTATAGCTTTGTGGAGGGCCTGCGGCACAGTGGTGAACTTGCTGCTTGAGATGCCAGCATACCACACTGAAGTGCCTGGTTTGAGTTGTAGCAGCTCTGCTTCTGATCAAGCTTCCTGCTAACGTGGAAGCTGGGAGAGAACAGACGAGGGCACATTTATTTACTTACATCCCTGCCACTTACATGGGAAGCCTGATAGAGCTCCACACTCCGGGCTTCAGCTTCCCCAAACCTGGCTGCTACAGCCCTCTGGGAAGTGAACTGACAACCTAGCTGCTACAGCCCTCTGGGAAGTGAACTGACAACTTAGCTGCTACAGCCCTCTGGGAAGTGGACCAGTGGATGGACGATATCTCTCCTCTCTCCTCCAGCTCTCCCCTGCCTGCCTTCGTTCTTTCTCTCTACATTTTAAGTGAAATGAAAAAATAAAATTAAAAAAAATAGCCTATAATTGGATTTTGTAAAAATACACTTAGTTAGCAAATCTTTTAACCTGCTAGAAATCCATTTGTTTTTACGCTGTCTACTGCAGCTTTTCTTCTACTAATGCAGAATGTTTCACTTCTCCCTCCTTTGACTGCATTCTCCCTTCTCTTCAGGTTTCTCCTGTTTTCTTTATTGTTTCCCCTCTTTCCCCTACTTGCTGGGGAGATAAATATTATTAGTCTGATGCTTCTGGCGGCAGCTCTTACATTTCTAACTTGTCTGTTTTACTTATAGCTGTCATCTCTGTGGTATTCTGGAATAACTGAAGCACATGAGTGTTTTACCTCCAAGCATTGTCCAAGTACTGCCTTTCATGTCACTGAGTCCGGATATTTTAATCCTACTTCATTTTTAATACTCCCAAGTTAATCATTATTATTTTATACCTGTACATTAAAATACTTATATTTATCTGATTTTTTTTAACCAATTGCTTTGCCCATTATTCCTTACAATTCCTTGTTCCCAAGTGTATCTTTTGGTACTTTCTTTCATCGTCCTATGGTCTCTGTGTGGTAAACATCTTTAACCTTTGGTTTCCTGAAAAGTCTTGATTTACACACCCTCTACCCAGCCATGTAAAGAATGATTTAGTTTGGGACAGAATTCTAAGTGGACGATTATTTTCTTGCGGTACTTAACAGATTTTTTTCCTGGCATTTATTGTTGCCTTTAAAAAGTGTGCAGTCAGTGTAACTGCCTCGTCTCTGCCTGTCAGCTTTTTTTTTTCTTCCACCGTTTCTATGACCTCCTTTGGCTCTGGCTTCCTCCAGCTTTTTCCCCCCACAATACGTCTCAGGCTCATTTCTCATGCATTTTTCTTCAGATTTATATCTCCTGGATCTGAGGACTTATGTTTTTCATCAATATCATTAAATTTTAGCCAATCTTTTGGATCATGGCTCTGTAGGAAAGAAGCACTGTGATTCAATGGGAAATGATGCATCCTCCTGAGCATATATAATTGAGTTAGTCACTCTCACCCTGTCTGTTGTCTCTCAACTACAGTCAGACCTCTGCGCTGCAGCTTCTGTGCCCAAGAACTCAGCCAACCTAAGACTGAATATATGAGAAAAATGTTGCATCATCGATAGCATGTGCCATGCAGCTAGGTCTATGACAGCTGCCCTGTACCGACACACACAGACTTTCCTGTCCTGTCATTATTCCTTCACTACGGTACAACTATTAACAAGCACTGTAAGTAATCTAGAGATGATTTCAAGTCTACAAGAGGAGGTAAGTGGGTTCTGCACAAACACCATGTCTTTCATATGAGGGATTGAGCATTCTAGGATTGTGGTTTCTAAGGGAGATGGGGGAGTTTTGGAGCCAGTCCTCTGTGGATACCAAGGGAGGGTCATATGGTGCAGTTTTGGAGTTACAGACACTGACAGATGTCTGGTACTGATTTCATTGGTAGGGCCGTGTCCTGCTGCCCCTTGTAGATAAAGAAGTTTTGTGTCCATTTATAATTCATATCAAAATTCCCTTACTCTCCTGAGTATGTATTGGTTTGACGTTTCCATTGAACTGACTATAACAAATGCCTGGTTCCCTAGTGTCCTATGAATAAGCAAATTCTTTAATATGAGGTCATTTTTCTATCTCTACATGAGTCACACATTTTCACTAGTTTTCCGGAACAATGTTTCAACACTCTTTGTATTCTCTGTGTTCCTGCCCAGAGGAGTCTCGCCTGCATGCTCTGCAGGGTTAAGAGCACAGTCCCCGGGGTGAGGATCCAGCATTCAGATCTGCTTCCTGTGTGACCTTATGCACACTGTGCTTCAGTGTCCTGCTCTGCAAATCAAAGTATTTTCCTCAAAAGATTGGAAAGCACTTGGAACTGATCCTGGCAGGCAGAAGCAGGACTGAGTTAGATACTGTTGCAACCGTTGTTAACCATTCTTTCCTATTTTCTTTTTTTTTTTTTTTATTTATTTTTGACAGGCAGAGTGGACAGTGAGAGAGAGAGAGACAGAGAGAAAGGTCTTCCTTTGCCGTTGGTTCACCCTCCAAGCCAGGAGCCAGGTGCTTTTCCTGGTCTCTCCATGGGGTGCAGGGCCCAAGCACCTGGGCCATCCTCCACTGCACTCCCGGGCCACAGCAGAGGGCTGGCCTGGAAGAGGGGCAACCGGGACAGAATCCGGCGCCCCGACCGGGACTAGAACCCGGTGTGCCGGCGCCGCAAGGCGGAGGATTAGCCTGTTGAGCCACGGCGCCGGCCCTATTCTTTCCTATTTTCTATCTACTTATCAGTAGTACTTATCAGTGATTCAGCTGTTCCTTCACCAGAGCCTCGTCTGACATCCCAGGCCCCAACTGAGTTTTAAATTTTTACGTGTATTTCTCATCTGTATTAATTTCACTTGATTCTTTCCAAAACTGCTTTTTAAAAGGTGCTTTGTTCTTTATTGTGTTTTCAATTCTTAATTGTGTTTAATTATCTGCCTTTCACTGCATTTGCAGATGCTCAAATAAACTCTGCGATTTGACATTTTTAATTTTAACTTGTAGTTCATCGTTAGCAGGTTATTCTATTTTTCTAACTTGAGTTGGTCTTATTTTCTATACTGCCCCATTCCAGTCTCTGTGTGCAACACTGCAAACCATAAGGAAAGCTTAGGAGACATAGATGAAGTCATGATGGGAGAGAGGGGAGGGGGCAGCAGAGAGAATGGGGCAGGGCCATGTGCTCCCCTCCCAAAGATGTATGGCTGGCACACCCAGACATTCACAAGAGCTTGGACTATTTCTTAGATTGCATAATGCTCAAGGCTTAAACACCAGTGCAGTCCACCACCCATGGAGGTGGGCACATGAAACTTACCAAACGGACAGCCTGCAATGGGTCTTCAATCTGTGTAAGTGGGCCCCACTCTGGCTTTCAAAGCCAACCTTGCCTCCAAAACTACCTTCCAGGGAACACCTCCAGTGCCCCAAGGACATCCCACTAGGCCCACTTCCTAAATACTGTAATTGAATTATGTGTCCACCTCCCTGGTACAATTAACCTATGACTTTGTGGTTTAATAATCTGTGTGAGTTCAGGAGCCAAATGATATTCAGACATACCCATTGTCATCTGTGGAAATTCACCTAGATGAGTAGAGTCAGTTGAATTAGAAGACCCAAGCACCCAGCCACCTTGTCCTTCAGTAATGATGCTGCATAGCACAGAGGCAACCCTGGAAGCTGCCCACAAAACTGGGAGTCCAAAATTCAAGCCTGAAGTTCACCTGAGATTAGTTGAAAAATTAAAAGGATAACTTTTTAAGGGAGCTTGTGGGCCTGGTGCTGTGGCATAGCCAGTAAAACCGCCACCTGCAGTGCTGGCATCCCATGTGTGTGCCAGTTCGAGTCCCAGCTGCTCCACTTCCAATCCGGCTCTAGGCTATGGCCTGGGAAAGTAATTGAGGATGGCCCAAGTACTTGGGCCCCTGCACCAACCTGGGAGAAACAGAGGAAGCTCCTGGCTTCAGATAGGCACAGTTCTTGCCATTGTAGTCATCTGGGGAGTGAACCAGCAGATGGAGGACCTCTCTCCCTGCCCCTGCCTCTCTGTAACTCTGCCTTTCAAATAAATAAAAAAAATTTTTAAAGGGATCTTGCATTTTATGATTTGAAAAACTGACCAACATTAATGTGAATAAATATTAAGTCTAAAGAGACTAAGCCTATGTTTTCAGAAAAGGGGACATGTGTTAGGTACAGCAATTAAGAGGCTTCTTAGGATGTCTGAATCCCACATCAGAGGCCTGAGCTGGAGTCCCTCCTCTGCTCCCAATTCCTGCTTCCAGCTAACGCATGCCTTGGGAAGCAGCAGACAATGGCTCAAGTACTTGGGGCATTGCCACCTGTGCAAGACCAAATTGAATCCCTAGATCCTGGTTTCAATCTGGCATAGCCCTGACCATTGTAGGCATTTGGGGAGCAAACCAGAGGATGAGTGATCTCTCTGTCTCTCTGCCAAATAAAAAAAAAAAAATTTAAATAAAACAGAATGAAAAAATAGCACTTGCCATGACAGTGACAGTAAGGGTGAAAATGACAAGGAAATGATAGTGTTAAAATGAGGAAGAGGAACTCATAAAGACTAGATTTATATAGCAAATGAAAACACCCTCAGGAGCAATGGAGGAAGGTCAAGAAAGTTCCAGATGAAAGAAAATTAGGAAATCCAATGACTAGCAGAATTAACCAAAAAGAGTAGCTAAAGAAGTTCCTGAAACAGAGAAAATAAAAAGGAAGATAAGATGGAATTAGCAGAACATTCACAGCAGTATAATTTGTTAACAGCCTATTGTTATATACCTAGAACAACCTCCCTTGCATACCTGCTTCTTGGCTTCGGTGCTGACCCAAGCTTGGCTGTTGTAGTCTTTTGGGGAGTGAATCAGTCGATGAGAAAGCTTGCTCAACCCTCTCCTCCCACCACCTGCCCCCTCCTCTCCTACCCTCCACAGCTCTCAGATGAATTTACAAAAACACTATCAGTAATTTTTTTCAAATTAAAAAAAAAATGTTCCTCTATAGGAGGACAGATACAGAAAACAGAAGAGGAAACATTACTCAAAAAGAAAACAAGATTGACTGCTTTATCATCAGATAAAGTAGACTTTACAGCAAGAACATTAGGAAGCACAGATGTAAATTTACATAATCATAAAGGCTCAGTCCACCAAGTAGACACAGCAAGCACAACCGCTCTCCCAAACAAGAAAGCTGCAAAATATGTGACCCAAAAACCAATGGAAGTGAAAAATAGAAACGCACAATTATATTCAATATTCTTCTCTCAATATTTGATGAAAAGGCAGCCAGACAGAAAAGTCAACAAGGATTCAGAACAACTTCACATACCATCAACCAATAGGATTTAATTGGCTTTTTAGAAAACCAACAGCAGCAAAAACATTCTTTTCAGGCACCCGAGGAGCATATACCATGGTAGTCCATATCCAGAGATAGAAGACAAACCTGAGTCAAGTTTAAAAAGGGAAAACAAACAGAATGATATTAGCCCACAAAGGAAACAAACTAAACTGAACAACAGGAAGAAAACAGGGAAGCCTCCAAATGCTTGGCAGCTAAACACCAAATGTGTAAGTCAGTCAGGAGTCAAAGAGGAAGTCCAAGAAACCAAAGAAACGCACTGAACTGAATGAAAACCTAAACCCAGTATCTCAGCTTGGGTGAGATGCAGGTAAAGTGCTGAAAGGAGAACTTGCAGTAGCACAAGAGAAAAACGGTTCCAGTCCTGTAACCCACGCTACCTGTGAGTCATCTCAGGAAAGTACAGAAGGAAGGAAGGAAATAATAAAGAGAAAAAGTAAAACTGGGAAGAGGAAAAATAGTAGGGAAAAATCAAGGAAACAAAAATCTTCTTCTTTGAAAAGATTAGCAAAACTGACAAAGCCAATACGTGTGGTCAATCTTGGTCTCTCACTGCAGACCATGCAGACATCACAAAGGATAAGGGGATGCTAGGACCAACTTCACACATAGATTTAACAACTGAATGATATGTACCAGTTCCTTAAAAAGCACAAACTATGCAAACTCAACAAAGAGGATATTAAAAAGCTGAAAAATCTTAAAACAATAAAACAAACTGAATTCCTTATTTCTGAAAAATAACTCGAAATCCTGAAGGTTTCATTGGAGAATTTTCCCAAACATTAAAAGAATTAACACTAACTCAACAACCTTTCCCAGAGAACAGAAGAGAATACTCATTAAATCACTTTATAGGCTAGTATTACTTTGATACCCAAATCAAAGTGCAAACCAGACAAGAAAAGGGAAAGAAAAGTAGAAATTACAGACTATTCCCTCATAAATGCACATAAAAACTCTTAACAAAATCATTGCAAATATAGGGCGACCATTTTGCCTAGCAATGAAGAGGCCCACTTTCCATATCAGTACAGGGTCTGGCACCCAGTTCTAGCATCTGACTCCAGTTTCCTGCTAGTACAGACCCTGGGAGGCAAAGGTGATGGTCCCAGTAACGGTTCCTGCCACCCACATGGGAGACCTGGGATTGAATATTCACCACCAGCTTTGGGCTGATACAGACATTGAGGAACTAAATCAGCAGGTGGGATTTCTTTTTCTGCCTCTCCAATATAAAAATATATCAAATACAATTTATCAGCAATATAAGGAATTATACACTAAGTTTATAATATATATTATATATAGTATATATATAATATATAATAGAGTTTGTTTGCTCCATGGTTGTAAGGCTCGTTCAATAATTAAAATTGGTCAATGAAATTCGCTATATTAAGAGTCTAAAGAAGAAAAAGCATGATCTTATGAATTGAATTGATGCCAGAAATGCCAAGTGACATTCGTCAACACTCATCCAAAATACTCTTTTAGAGTAATACTTTCATTTGTTTGATTTCAGAAATAGAACTCCTATAACTTCTTTCTACTGAATGTCACCTGTGAACATGTCATTATCCTGATAAAGTGTGTGTGTGCATGTGTATGTTTAAGTAAGATTCTGAAAGCCATGCTTGGGAAAAATTTCTGGGGGCACTTAATGACAAAACCAGAGCCAAATTTGAAGAGCATGTGTGTGAGCAGTGGACACAAGAATTTGAAAAAAAATCACTGTAATTCACATTTTTAGAATTATATGTTACTTTGAATTCCTTTATCAGCTCTTTAAGAACAAAAATCTGTTGGCTTGTTTTCTGCATTCTGGTTTTTAGAGAAAAAAATTAAGAAAAAAAAGAAAAGTGGAATAAAGGGTCATTTTCTCAGTCTGATATGTGAACTACAAAAAACTTACAATTACCATCTTACTAGACAATGTAAGAGTGACTATTAAATCACAATGTACAGCACATTAAGGACAGAGATCTTACATATTATTTTAAAACTGATTAATTTTGGCCGGCGCCGTGGCTCAACGGGCTAATCCTCCGCCTTGCGGCGCCGGCACACCGGGTTCTAGTCCCGGTCGGGGCACCGGATTCTGTCCCGGTTGCCCCTCTTCCAGGCCAGCCCTCTGCTGTGGCCCTGGAGTGCAGTGGAGGATGGCCCAGGTGCTTGGGCCCTGCACCCCATGGGAGACCAGGAAAAAGCACCTAGCACCTGGCTCCTGCCATCGAATGAGCACGGTGCGCCGGCCGCAGCGCGCCGTCTGCGGCAGCCATTGGAGGGTGAACCAACGGCAGAGGAAGACCTTTCTCTCTGTCTCTCTCTCTCACTGTCCACTCTGCCTGTCCAAAAAAAAAAAAAAAAAACTGATTAATTTTCTATGCAATTTCCTATTTAACACCAAGGTTTTTTTCATTTTTAATTATCTTTATATACAGAAGATCAATTCAGTATATACTAAGTAAAGATTTCATGAGTTTGCACCCACACAGAAACACAAAGTGTAAAAATACTGTTTCAGTACTAGTTATAGCATTACTTCACATTGGACAACACATTAAGGACAGATCCCACATGAGACGTAAGTACACAGTGACTCCTGATGTTGATTTAACAATTTGACACTCTTGTTTATGGCGTCAGTACTCTCCCTAGGCTCTAGTCATGAGTTGCCGAGGCTATGGAAGCCTTTAGGGTTCGCCGACTTCGATCTTATTCCGACAGGGTCTAATATTATAACTAGTACTCCAACAGTATTTTTCACTTTGTGTCTCTATGTGAGGGCAAACTGTTGAAATCTTTACTTAATATATACTAAACTGATCTTCTGTATATAAAGAGAATTGAAAATGAATCTTGATGTGAATGCAAGGGGAGAGGGAGCAGGAAAGGGGAGGGTTGCGGGTGGGAGGGAAGTTATGGGGCAGGGGGCAAGCCATTGTAATCCATAAGCTGTACTTTGGAAATCTATATTCTTAAATAAAAGCTTTAAAATTTTTTAAAAAACAATAATAATAAAAATCCACATGGTCAAAAAAAGAGTGACTATTTCTCTTTATGATCAGAAACAAACCAAAGAGGTCCATTTTGAATTCTCTTATTCAATACAATACTGGAAGTCCTAACCAAAAATATATAGGGATTGGAAAGAAAGAAAACTTCCCCCATTTGCAGATGACATGATTAAAGATCTATGTACAAAATCCCAAGGAATCTCCAGAAACAAAAACAAATTCTAGTTCTCATGAATAAGTGTATCAAAATCAATAGACAAAAATTATTTCTATATCAATAGTAAACACAAGGAGACTGAAAATACAATACCACTTACAACTGCTAAAATCTGAAACAGCTGGGTTGGGCACTGTGGCACAGGGTTAACCTGCTGCTTGAGATGCCCACATCCCAAACAGAGTGCCTAGGATGACGTCCCGCTTCTGTGGACACAGCTGCTTGCCAATGCGCACACTGAGAGGCAGCAGCTGGTGGCTCAAATGCTTGAGTCCCTGGACCCCTGTGGGAGACCCAGATGGAATTCTGGGCTTCTGGCTTTGGCTTGCCCAGATCCTGGCTGTTGAAGCATTCGGGGAGTGAACCAGCAGATGAAAGACCTCTGAGTTTCTCTCACTCATTCTCTCTCCTCTCTCTACCTCTCTTTCTCTTCCAAATAAAGTGAAAATGAAATTTAAAAAAAATTATAGACCTTAACCTACATTTTAGAAATCATAATAATTGATAACAATTCATAATAAATCATTGGCTAAGAAGTTGTAATTAAAACTATAAAACTTTTAAGGTAAAAGAGGAAATTTTTAGGAATTAGCTCTAAACTCAGAGTTTTTAGACTAAATACCAAATACACAGTCCAAAGTAAAATCTGATATACTAGAATTTATTAAACAAACAAAAAAAAACCATTTTTACACTATGAAAGACCTGGCTATGTGCATGAAAATACAAATTACAGAAGGACAGAATAATCCTAAATTCAGATGGAAACACAAATCCCCCAAATAGGCAAATCATTCTTGACTAAAAAAGAACAAAGGTGGAGACATCACAATACCTTATTTCAACATGTACAACAGTTATTGTATTCAAAACAGTAGTACAGGCATAAAGACAGACACACAGACTGAGAGAACAGAATAGAAATCTCAGAAGTGAATCTATGTATATCCAGTTAACTGACTCTTGACAACAGCACCAAAAGTATTCACTGGAGAAAGGACAGCCTTTTCAATGATTCCAGCGAAACTGGATATCCATATGCACGAGATTTAATCTCCAACCTTCCGCAATATGTAAATATCAACTCAATGTGGATCAAAGACCTAACTATAAGACCTGAAACTATGAAACCACTAGAGTAAAACACAGAGAAAACACCTCAAAATATTGGGTATTTTGATAGGGACTACATTGAATCTGTACATCACCTTGGGGAGTATGGACATTTTAATAATACTAAATTCTTCCAACCCACAAGCACGGAAGTTCTTTTCATTTTGTATGTGTGCCTTGTTCAATATCATTCATTAACATTTTGTGATTTTGATTATAGACATCTTTCACATCCTTGGTTAAATTTATTTCCAGGTAGTCTTCTCTGCTTTTTAAGATTTTTTTTTTTAAAAAAGCAGAGTGACAAAGGGAAAGGCAGGGGTACATGAAGGGAGGGAAGGAGAGAGAAAGAGACAGAGATTAACTATTTTTAGTAGATGTTCTTTTAAGCAGAGATATCCTTAAAAAGACACATTTTAAAAAATGGTTCTGACAGTGTTCCCCAAAAATGAGACTGGCCACAAATGTTCATGATTTATCATTCAAACACTCAAGGTTAAGTTCTAACTGTTAAGTTCTAAAGGTTAAGTCACTTGTGCCATCTTCTGCTGCTACTTTCCCAGATGCATTAGCAGGAAGCCAGATTGTAAGTGGAACAGCTAGGACTCCATCTAGTTCTCCAACACAAGATGGATTGCCCTTATAATATCTTCCTCAGCAAGTTTGTTACTGATAGATAAAAACACTACTGATTTTTGTGTGGTTTTGTATCTTGCAACTTTGCTGAGTTTGTTTATCAACTCTCCTGGTAGAATATTTAGACTTCTCTATATAAAGAATCATATTATTTGCATCAGGGACAATGTTTCTCCAAAGCACAGGTAACAAAAGCAAAAGTAACAAATGGAGACCATGTTGTGGCACAATGGGTTAAGCTGCCATCTGCAACCTTGGTGTCCCATATGAATGCTAGTTTGAATCTCAGCTGTTGCACTTCTGATCCAGCTTCCTGCTAATATGCACTAGAAATCAGAGAAAGATGGCCCAATTACTTGAGCCCCTGCCACCAAAATGGGAGACCTGGGTGGACTTCCAGATTCCAGGTTTCAGCCTGGCCCAGGTGCAGCTGTTGTGGTCATCTGGGGAGTCAATCAGCAGATGGAAGATAGCACAAGTGCTCTTTCTCTCTAGCTCTGACTTTCAAATGAATAAATCATGTTTTTTTTTTTTTTAAGGACAGATGGGATATACCAAATCAAGAAGTTTTTGTACAGCAAAGGAAATAACAAATTGAAGAAGCAACCAATAGAATGGGAAAATATGTACAGACTAAGCATATGACAAAAGATGAATATGTAGCACATACGAAGAACTCAAAAAACACAACAATAATAATGCAGTTAAGAAACAGGCAAAGAATTGGAATAGAAGAAATATAAACAGCCAACAAATACATGAAAAAATAGCATCACTTGCCATCAGAGAAATGCAAATCAAAACACAATTTTAGGATAATCCCATTCCAGTTAGAATGGATATTATCAAAAAGATGAAAAATAACAAACACTGATGAGGATAAGGTGAAAATGGAACCCTTATACACTGTTGAGGCTGAAAATTAGTACAGCTATTATGAAGAATAGTAGGTTCCTCAAAAAAACTAAAAATAAGTCTACCATACAATCCAGCCATCCAGCTTGTAGGTATAACTCCTAGGGAAATAAAATCAGCATGAGATGCCTATACTCCCATGTTCACTGCAGCACTATTCACAGTAACCAAAACATGGCAGTCAACCTGCCTGTCCATATATAAAGGAATGTGGTATAAGCATACAGCAGACTATTATGCAGTCATAGTAAGAATGAAACCTTGATATTTATAGCACAATGGATGGAACTGGAAGACATTATGCTAACTGAATTAATCCAGATACAGAAATACAAAATACTGCATGGTCTAATACGTGGAATTTTAAAGCTAAAAGTGGATCTGAGATTGGAATACTGATTACTAGGGTGAGGGGAGGGGGACAGAAGGAGGTTGCATGATGGGTATAAAAACACAGAAACACAGGTAGAAGTAAACATGTTTTAGTGTTCCTCAGCACAGTGGGGCAACATAGTTCATGACATCTTGTTACACTCTGTGTAAACAACTGGGAGAGAGGAGCTCGTAGACACCAACACAGAGGAAAGACAAAGAAATGGAAAGGCCAGTCCCTGGATTGATGAGTTCATTCCATGTATATGTGTTGAAATATTTCACTGTAGCCCACAAAAAACATAACTGTATTACATGTTACTCAAAAACTTTTAAAAATTATTTTAAAACTCTATTAAATAGATGAACTTAAGGAAGATGCAGGTTGTAGAGCCCCTGTTTCAAACGTTTAAATGCTTGGAACCTGAAGAATCAATTTCATCCTTCTTCATTTTGGAATATTTGCACATACATAAGGGGGCATCTTGGAAATGGGACTCAAATCTACTTGCAAAACCTATTTATGCTCATATACTCTTTATACATATAACCTGAATGTACTCTTATATAATACTTCAATAATATTGTTCAGAAGACAAGTTTTAATGATTGTCTATTTATAGTGTCATTATCGGTAACCAGAACGTTTCAGACTTTGGAGAATTTAACATTCAAAATTTTTGGATTAGAGATGCTCAATCTGTATTTAAAATGGCATTTAGCTACTTAAGCATGGAGGGACAGAAGTCAGGCAATTTGTGCTGAGGCCATTGATTTTGGACTTGTGAAATAGGAAAGTTTCTTCTTTTGCCTAGGCCTCAATTGGAAGGATAATAAATAAGGTGAGGTTCAATAAAGCCAAGATAAAAAGAATGCGACAATGTCAACTGCAGGGCCACAAAGAAGTGCAGCTTTCAAAGTCAGCAGCTACCTGCCACAGGTATCCGGGAAGCCATGAGTATCCCAGTGGGTGTGGGGCATTTAACCAGTTCACAGCAATAGCTTTAGAGGCACCACCTGGAAGACTATAATGTACAGCCGTATTATGTTGTGCTTAGTCACAGCACATTTTCCTATTGACTACAAAATGAATAGGGGATTCTGTACTGATTCTCTAGTGTTGTCTAGCCTGAGACGTTAATGCATTCCCAAGAAAAATGAGAAACACAACTAGGTAAATGCCAGAAGCAGGAGGTAGATGGTTAAAATCAAGTTCCTGATCATTCTTTTCCCATAATCCTCCAGTGGTGACAGCACCATTCATCATTCAGTTGGCTTTCACCAGACAGCAGGAGGGAGACAAGAATGTAATTGAAGTGAATGAACGGGCTGAAGTTTCAGACTTCCAGGTACCAAATTGCTCCTGGATCTTAGTTTCTACCTCACAAAAGACATGCCAGTAGGGCAAAGTCTTTCAAGGTTTGGTCCTTTAAGACCGCCTGAAGCAGATTCTTGAGTTTTATACTCCACACCTGCTATATCAGACCCCAGGAGATAGAGGGATGGCATCTCCATTGTTGACAGGTGCTAAGAAGCCTCTTAGGCAGGGCAGACATCAGAAAATCATTGCAAGCCAGTACTATAACACAGTGGGTCAAAGCTCACTTACAGCACCAGCATCCCATATGGGTGCCAGTTAAAGTCCCAGCTGTTCCACTTCCAATCCAGTTGCTTGCTAATGTGCCTGGGGAAAGCAGCAAAAGATGGCCCATATACTTGGACCCCTGCATCCATGTGGGAGACCCAGAAGCCCTTGGCTACTGCAGCCATTTTGGGAGTGAACAGCAAATGGATGTGCACTCACTCTCTGCAAATGCTTTCAACACACCAGTGGCTGCAGGGGAGGATGGCTGGGGAGAACACACATGCTGCTCCTAGGCTGTTTCACTCTTTTTAGTGCTTTGGCAAATGTTTATAGTTTTCCTCTCAATGGTCTGGTACATTTGTACCAGGTTTATTTCTTGGTATTTTATGGTTGTTATCATGAGTGCAAATGAGATCCTTTCTATTTCACTTCACTATTACTCACTGATTTCTAGCTCAGCTATTATCTTGTCTTCTTTGCTTAACTAAGCCTCTCATTAGTTCAAACTTTGTCAGTGGAGTGATTAGAAGAAATGACAGGGTTGCCTCCTCTTCTGCAATATTTAGATCTTCCATTTGCTCGCATAGTGCTCTGGTTGAGCACTGTGATTGCTGTCATCTTGGTTCAGGCTGCTCTAACAGGAAACCCCAGAGTGGGTGACTTAAACAGCATTGCGTACTCACAGTGTTGGGGGCTGGGAGTATAAGACCAAAGTGTCAGCAGATCCACTGCCTGGGGCAGCAGCCCTGTGGTCTATGGATGTACATTTTCCAGTTTCCTCACATGGCCAAGAAAGCACAGAGAACAACCAAGTTCTCTGTCTCTTCTTCTAAGGGAACTAACTCCATTCATGAGGGTCGGACCTACTCACTTCTCAAAGACCCCACCTCCTAGTACCATCACCTTGGGGTGCATTCAGTCCTTAACATCTATTATCTTTGCCTTATCTCTGCCTTGATGTGCATCTATCCCACTTTGTGACCCTCAGCTTTAGGGATGCTATAGTTTTATTTTAGGTAATATATATCCAATTAGGAAAGTTTTCTTCTAGGCTGGTGTGTGTGTGTGTGTGTGTGTGAATATGTTATTTATTTATTTTTTTTATTTAACAGGTAGAGTTATAGACAGTGAGAGAGAGAAACGCAGAGAAAGGTCTTCCTTCCATTGCCTCACTCCCCAAATGGCTACCACGGCCAACGCTGCGCCAATCTGAAGCCAGGACCCAGGTGCTTCCTCCTGGTCTCCCATGCGGGTGCAGGGGCTCAAGCACGTGGGCCATCCTCCACTGCCCTCCCGGGCCACAGCAGAGAGCTAGACTGGAAGAGGAGCAACCGGGACTAGAACCCAGCACCCATATGGGATGCTGGTGCTGCAGGCGGAGAATTAACCAAGTGAGCCATGGCGCTGGCCCCAAATATTATTTTTTAAACATGTTTCAAGTATATTTAAAAATAGTACTTTTTATTTGTTGATTACAACTCTCCCTATATATCTGTTGGGCCAATCTTTTCAACTGTTTTAATTCTGGGTTTTGTCAATTTCTCCCTGATATATATATATATATATATATATATATATATATATATATATATTTCTTTTTCTTTTTTTTGACAGGCAGAGTTAGACAGTGAAAGGGTTTCCTTCCATTAGTTCACCCCCGAAATGGTCGCTACGGCCAGTGCTCTGCGCCAATCCGAAGCCAGGAGCTTCCTCCTGGTCTCCCATGCAGGTTCAGGGCCCAAGCACTTGGGCCATCCTCCACTACCTTCCCGGGCCACAGCAGAGAGCTGGACTGGAAGAAGAGTAACTGGGACTAGAACCAGGAATGCCAGCGCTCACAGGCAGAGGATTAGCCTCATGAGCCGTGGCGCCGGTCTTCTCCTTGATATTTTTATCAACATGTGTGAGATTTATTTATTTGAAAGGTAGAGTGACAGGGACAGAGAGTAAGACAGCAAGATACCCCATCTGCTCGTTCATTCCTCAAATGGCCACAACAACCTGGGCTGAGCCAGGCCGAAAGAATTCCATCTAGGTCTCCCATGGGTGTGGCAGGGGCCCAGATATTTGGGCCATCTTCCGCTGCTTTCCCAGGTACATTAACAAGGAGTTGGATTGGAAGCAGAGCATCTGGGACTTGAACTGGCACTCCAGTATGGGATTCTGGCATTGTAAACTGTGGCTTAACCTGCTGCACCACAATGCCAGCCCCTGATTTTACATATTTTGAAGCCACAATGCTTGCTCATAATTATTCATGACCACTTTGTCTTCTCAACAAATTTTCCGTAAAACATTACAAAATACCCATTGCCCCTTTTCATGTATTTTTGACTTTAGTCTATATTTGTCGAGTGAGTACATTGCTATGTCTGGTTTCTTTTTATGGCATTTTTGCAGACAAATCTTTTTTAATCCCTTTATTTTCAACCTTCTGGATAATTTTGATTAAAATCTACTTTCTATATATACCATATAGTTGGATTTTAATTTGTTAAACCAAATATGGAAGTATATTTTGGTTTTGGAGCTGTTGGAATTTACAACCCACTTGAATTCTTGTGATTAGTGATTGTTCCAGCTTATTTCTGCCATTAGTTATTGTTTTAATCATACTTTCTGGTACTGGGAAAGAAATGCTTTTCCTATACCATTTTAGTTGTAATCAGAGGCCAATGAATTACACTGACAAAAGAGAGAATAAGAAAAGAAAACAGATTTTTATTCATGTATGCACATGTGAGCACCCAGAGAAACGTGACATGACTCAGAACAGCTAACAATAGGGGGTTTCTGCACTTGACAGGGGAGAGGGGATGGAGAGCAAAGGCTTTTGTGAGAAGAACAATAGTTTCTAGGGGTACTAGCGCCTGCAGCAGCAAGTGGCCTTCGCCATCTCCTTTCCTGGCAATGAAACTGCCCTGGAGAGGGTATTTCTGGCAGTTTCCCTTCCAGAAATTTCTATCTTTAGGTTCTGGAAAGGATTCATCTGCTGAATCTCAAATGTCATTAATTTAAAATAACATTCATATCAACTCTGGGGTCTAAGTGGGGCCCCACATTTCAATTTTCTGGCATTTTTCTGTTCTTGTATTTAATGTATTTTTCCTAATTTTATGTCTAGTGGTTTGGAACGGCTTTTAGAAATGTATTTATTTATTTGAAAGGCACAGAGAGAAGGAAGGGACAGAGAAAAGAGACCTGCTATGCCCTGGTTCATTCCTCAAATGGCTACAATGGTCAGGCTGGGCTAGGCCAAAGCCAGGATCCAGGAGCTCCACTGGGGTCTCCCACATGGGTGGCAGGGTCCAGATACTTGGGCCATCATCTGCTGCCTTCCAAGGTGCACCAGCAGGGATCTTGAATGGAAGTGGAGCAGCTGGGACTTGAACCAGCACTCATAAGGGATGCCACCATTGCAGCGACCAGCTTAATCCAATGTACCCTTACAGCCAGCCTGGGTTGGAAGTTAACACTATTTCTATTACTCTGATAGCTACTCAGATATTTCAGACATATACTGTACTTTGTTCATTTTGTATGTTTTGTGTATTTAATGAGATTATCTCTATCATACATGAACCAAAGAACCCCCTCAGCAAATTCCCATCGTTATTTCTATTACTTCTCAACTTCCTTTTGCCAGCAAAACCCTGTAAGTCATTATGTATATTTTAAAATATCATCAAATATTTAAAACTAATGAAAATGTTTCACTAACTACAGGCTGCATTCCATTTTTGTCTCTTTCTTGTTTTCATCTTATTTTGCTGGAATACATCCTTGAGTAATTTCTTTTGACTTGAGACTTCACATAATTGAAATTACTTTGGCTAACTCAAAGATTTTATCCATTTTTTTCTGATATTTGAAAGTAATCCTCTGTTAGGCAAATATGTTTCTTTTAACTATGATTTTCACTGTGAGAGTTTTTATGAGTTCCCCCTTATATGTGTTTTTTTAAAATTGTGGTGTAGTATTCAAGATGCAAGTCTCTGTTCACTCTATCAGCACTCAGTATAGTGTTGACCCATGAAAAGGTGAATATGAGCATCTCAACTACAGTGCAGTGGAGAAAAGAACTAGTGCTCAATCAATTATGCTTGCGTTTTTCCTATCTCTTAAAGTAATAGAGGCAGGCATTTAGCACAGTGTCGTAAGTCCTTATTGAGACACCTGCATCCTATACTGAAGAATTCAGATTTGAGTACAGCTCTGCTGTCCATTCCAGCTTCCTGTACTGTGCACCTGGGAGACAGCAGGTGAGAGCTCAGTAGTTGTGCCCCTGCCACCCACACGGAGACCCAGACTGAGCCTAGCTGTTTTGAAATTTGGGGAGTGAACCAGCAAATGAGATATATTCTCTCTCCCCTTCAAATAAATACAATGAATTTTTAATCATCTTTAACAAGAGAAAAGTTACATTCTTACCTCAAAGCATATACAAAGCATATACAAAAATCTTAGAAAATAAACTGCACAAATAAAAACCAAACTAATTGGCTTACCAAAATGCATTAAAAGAAAAATAACACAATTAATTTGTAATCTTCTTTTAAGTCATCCCAAAGCCATAACCATTTCAGAGGAAAAAAAACACAAAGCTTTGATTACTTAAAAATACAAAATTTCATTTAAATAAAGACTATATAGAACACAAAAGATAACTGGAATAATTAAAATGGATAATCCTTAGAAAAGGCATTTGGCACAGCTGTTAAGACCTGCTTGGAACATCTGTAACCCATATCAGAGTGCCTTTCAGTCCTGGCTCTATTCTTGATTTTTAACTTCTTGCTAATGCTCATCCTGGGAGGCACTGGGTGATGGCTTGAGCACTTGTGTCCTGACTACCCACAGAGGAGACCTGGATTGAGTTCTGGGCTCTTGGCTTTGGCCTAGCCCAGTCCTGATTATTATGGGCATTTGGAGACTGAATCAGTGAATGGAAGTTCTGTATGTGTGTGTGTGTATGCCTGTCTATTTACCTTCCCAACAAAAACAATCTGAAAAAATTTTGAACCAGTAGATGGAAGTTTTGTGTGTCTGACTGCCTCTTCTACCTTCCCCATATATATATACATATATATATATATATATATATATTATTTATTTATGTATTTATTTGACAGGTAGAGTTACAGACGGAGAGACAGAGAGAAAGGTCTTCCTTCTGTTGATTCACTCTCCAAATGGCTGCAACAGCCGGATCTGTACTGATCTGAAGCCAGGAGCCTGGTGCTTCTTTCTGGTCTCCCACGTGGGTGCAGGGGCCCAAGCACTTGGGCCATCCTCCACTACTATCCCAGGCCACAGCAGAGAGCTGGACCGAAAGAGGAGCAACCAGGACTAGAACCTGGTGCCCATGTGGGATGCCGGCGCCACAGGTAGAGAATTAGCCAAGTGAGCCACAGCACCGGCTCCCCCATAAATATACTTTTAAAAAATACAGTAGATAATTCTTCATAGCCAGTTGGTATATATAAATGAGGAGAAAGGAGAATAATAGACTCTAAACTAATTTGTATCTCATTTTACAGGCATGTACATGTTATGACCCATATCCCTAGCTCAGCCCCATATGACCAGAATTTACTCTTTAAATTTTTTGTTCTGGGAAGACTGACATAGAAATTCAGAAAGACTTCTGAGTGTTGCCACCACATGCTGGCCTGCAGCAACCCCTGGCTGGAGCGCGGGAATGGCCCCACCTGTCCATCCACTCACTGGAATTTGCAGCTTTCCAGTGCCCTTCACCACACTGACTTCTGGGGGTTAAAAAAACGTGAACACAACCGGGTCCCTTCCATGGAGCTCTTGGCCAGTAAGGAGGAAGAAGAGTATGGCATCTGTGAGGCCAATAGGCAGGGGGTTCTCTCAGGAACACAGCAGCAGCCCAGGGCAGGCGACCAGTGGCTGGGAGTCAGGGACAGACTCCAGGGAAGTGTGGCTCTGCTGCCCAGGACTCCTCAGTCACAGCTCCTCCCTGAGCCATGATCCTTGCCCTTTACCCCCTCACTCGAGTTAAAGCAAAGGTTCTGAAGGCTGCCACACCTGCCCCTTGCAGGAGAATCTCCTTCCATCTCCTGGAAGAGCCCAGAGCCATGACCTCACCCATCTTGTTGGCCTTAAGCTAACTGTGCTCTCAATGTAGCCTGCCTGCTCTCAGGTCAGGAGACCACGTGGATGCTTGTCTAAACCACGTCAGCCTTAAAAGTGAAAATGGGCATGATGAACAGTGCTGCCAGGACCCTAGGTGGAAACGAAGACCAAAAGTCCCAGAGAAACCAAGCTGAGCTGCCACTGCCCTGTGAACAACTTCCCACATGCCCTGCTGAGCTCGCTCTCCCAGAGCGGAGGCTCAATGTCCCTGACCCATCTTCTGCTCTGCAGCGTACTCCTGAGGGCCCCGATCTCTCATCCACAAAGAGGCTGTCAAGTGTTGGGGAAGCATGAGGATCTGGGGATCAGGCCTCCGCTCTCCAGGAAGCACCAGCAGAAACCACTCCCGCATTGTGATGGAGGGCGAGTCACTCCAGGTCAAATCCCTGATGGCTACAAAATCAAACCAGATGAGACCAGTAAAGGGACCTGTGACTGATGCACTCGAGCATGCCCTGAGAGCAGTGAATGACACGGGGCACGGCATCTTACACACAGCACGTCTTCAGAACACACCCCTGGGCTGACCCTAGCCTCTGCCACACCAGTCCTGAGCCCTGGCCGCACAGCCTCAGCTTCCCAGGTTCTGATCCACACCAGGGGCATGTTCAGCAGCTGAGGTCCCCTCTAACGTCTGTCTCTGTGACCTACAACTTCCTGGTGGGTGGGGAGAGGGCAGGGTGGGAGCTGACTGTGGCCCTTCCTGGGCTACCTGCTTCCTCCCCAGAGAGGCTCATGATGATGACGGAACTGCCCATCGAATTCCTGTCGCACATATTTATTACACAGCCCCTCCAATCCTGGCGGCTCCGTGTTCGCTGCTGCGACGATCAATAGGCTTGTCTCCAAAAGCCGTGCCGTGAGCACCATCAGTCTCCTGGCCCTGGTGGGGCCGTCTGGTACCATGTGCAAGACAGCCTGGCCCTGGTCACCGCAGCCGCAAAGCTGGCCCCAGAAAACTCTGCTCCCCTGGGCAGCCAGCCCTGTTTCCCATTCTGCTCACACTCCTGACCAGCAGCTGGGTTTTGTCACTGCACGCTTTGCCGCAGGAGCACTTCGCGACCTGCCCTGGCTGGCAAGGGATTTGGTCAAAGAAAAGGTGGATGTCAGATGTTGAGGGAAACCCGTCAAGAAGTGACAGCATGGAAATCACAGAGCGGCTTGGGAAGAGACAAAGTGACCTCTTCCAGAAAAGTTTAAAAAAAAGTGAAAGGAAAACAGCTGAGGCAGGCAGTGCAGCGCAGGGTTCTGAAAGCGGAGTCAGTGCAGAGAGAGGAAGAAGGCGTTCCTGTGCTTTTCAGTGTGCAGAATACCAAAGCACAGTGGCTCTCAGGGCATGCGCACGCTCCAGACGTGACCAGAGGCAGGCCAGTAGGGACTGCAGTCCGGAGCCAGGCGGACCCAGCTGGGCGACCTCAGGCGAGTAGCTGAGCCAGGCTGAGGAATGTGAACACTCACATGGACTTCACAGGGTCTAGGAAGGAAAGAAGCCACTGTGTTCTGGCTCCCAGGCCCCAGCACTTGGCGCCTGGGTACCAAAGCAACAAGAGCTATGGCCAGTGATGTGAGCCCGGTGTGTGGAGCTGCCAGGGCCTTTGCAGAGAGCGTGGACAGGCAGGTGGTGCTGAGTACGGCCAGCGACAGCGTGATCTGGTGCAGCTGCTGAGCTCACAGGGCTGACAGCGGCAGACACTCACTCGTCCTCTGCCTCTCTCCATTCCAGAGAGGCCAGAGACGACGATGAACCAAAACATGAGAGCAGTGCCCAAGCGGAGAACAGAGGATAACTGCTGCTTATTCTGATGAGAACCACTTGACAGCAATTCAGAAGGAGACTATGAACGGGTATTTTACTATTATGCTCAGCAAAAAAAGAAACAGGAATCAGAACCTTCCTACTGCACTCATAGTCAAAGCCAAGACTTCTAACACTTGGCCTACAGCCCCCACTGTTGTCCCTCACCCTCTCTCCAACTGCTGAGCCCCTGAAATTCTCTCCAGCCACTCCAGTCCCTTCTGTTCCCAGGACAGGTCTGGATTGCTCCTGCCCTGGAACAACCAAAACATGGTGAATGTTTTCAAAGGTAAGATTATGGCACTTCCACACATATAAAAAAGAAGGCCTGTTAAAGACTGTATTTAAGGAATTAATTAATTTGCTTTTCTGTAAGTTTCCTATAAGGCAAAGAGTTGAAAAATACTGTGAACACCACTACAGAATCAGATCACCGAGAAGGTACATGTGGGAGCGCCCAACACTACACTGGACACCAGGCTGTCCTAGTCTTCTGTTTTGCATTGCAAAGTCTTCCCCAGGCAGTCCTAAATCGCTGTTTGCACCTGCTGCCCTTTCTGCTAGAACGCTGGCTTTCCTGATGGCACCACAGCACCCTTCCCTTCACTGCCTTCTACTCACTCACGGCTCCTACCCTGCCTCTGGCTGGGGACCTCACTCTCCATGTCCACTGTGTTCCGTTTTCCTTAGAGCCCCTATAATTTGGTGTGTATGCTCTCTTCTCTTCCCTTCTCTGTCTCTACTCCCGCACAGGGATTTAGGTCTGATTTGATCACTGCTGCACCCTCACATAGAACAGTGTGTGATAATGGTGTGGGAGCCTTCACTAAATATTGGCTAAGCGAATGGACAATGAAAGACAAACAGTGCCGGTGGCCAGGGTGAGACAGGGAACTGTGATGGATCATTTGGAGAATGATTCTGGAGATGCAAACACAGGTTGGTTGGATCCGTCTGCTCCTTGAAAACAGGCCACTTCTCCCAGCTCCTCCTACCACACGTTATTTGGAGGCAGCCTCCCCCTAGATTAGGTCTGCGTATTTGATCATGCAGATGTTACAGCAGCATCCCCCTTCTCTGAAGTCCACAGCAGCAAAACTACGTCTGCTCATCTGGAGATTTCTGCCACTTCCAAGAACTGTTCCTGATAATCTTTCAGCGACAGCCTCAAGCCACCTTCCACCATGCCCAGTGATGACTGCATCACTGGCCTTTTTAGGCCCAGGACACCACGATTCAGGAGCCAGTAGCTGTGACAACACAGAGTCAACAGCTTTCAGCCCCGAATAGCCCATTCCTCATGTAGAGCCGTGTGATATTACAAGAAGCACATCACAGCTCTCAGTGGAGCAGGTGCGACTCACCAGCAGACAGGCTTAGGAGCTCCTTCAGCCCAGTTCCTTTAGCTAACTACTCTGCCTCCTCCTCTGTTCTGGCTGGGAACACCCCCATGCTGAACCCAAGGACACGTTCCCTACCCTCACCTTGCTGCTGTGCCAAGAAGAAATTCAGGGTGAAAATTATTCAAGTGGGATCATATGGCTTGACTGCACTGGAGCCTAGCAGGGCAACAATCACCATTCTGTGGCCATGCCCAGCCGCCCCCTCCAAGCACTGCAAACCTGTTCAGGGCTCCAGCTACCACAGCATGCTCAGGCCACACATGGGGCAGCAGGTCAGAAGGGCCAGGAAGCTGACTGCTCCGGAAGTAGATCTCAGTCTAGAAGTGGAGGCAGCTGGCAGGTACACACTCCAGTTTCTTCAGCACAGCTCAAAGGTCTCCCAGAGGTGGAAATGGGTCCCAAACGTCCACAACAGTAGCTTATACTCCAGTGCACCCCCTATTGGCTTCTTTTTCTTCGCTGTTCCACTTCCCCAGATTGTTCCCCCAAATAAATGATGTGCACTGAAATCCTTGACTTAGGTTGGCTTCTGGATGAGCCTATGATATCTGGCAAGGAAATAAACTCTATGCCACTGGCAAGCACTAATCAGCACAATCATGAGCCCATCCAGCCTGGATCTCACTCCCAGGCTATGGCACCAGCCACAGGGTGATGGGACTACGTGAAAGACACCAGTCTGCAGGATGCACAAATATACTTTGCACAGTCAGTGAAACGGAATAGTTGACACCCCGTGCTAACCTAAAAACTACAGAGACAACAAAAACATCTTTAAAGATATTCATCAGAGGAGTGGATGCTGTGGCATAGCAGGTAAAGCCACCGCCTACAGTGCCAGCATCCCATATGGGTACCAGTTCGAGTCACGGCTGCTCCACTTCCAATGTGGCTCTCTGCTATGGCCTGGGAAAGCAGTAGAAGATGGTCCAAGTTCTTGGGCCCCTGCACCCGTGTGGGAGACCCAGAAGAGGCTCCTGACTCCTGGCTTTGGATTGGCCAGCTCCGGCCATTGCTGCCAATGGGGAGTGAACCAGCAGATGAAGACCTCTTTCTCTCCCTGTCTCTGCCTCTCTGTAACTCTGCCTTTCAAATAAATGAATAAATTTAAAATAAATAATCTTTAAAATAAAGATAAATATTGATCATAAAAGATTTCCATAATTGCTACAGAATTTTCTGGCCAAGCTACTCAAAACTGGGGAAGCCCAGAAGGGCTGATGCCATAACCCACTGTCACCCAGGAGAGGAGTGACTGACTGCCGACACCAGCAAGGCCTCTAATTCCACCCAAAGGGGGAAATCATGTCAAGTAATTCATAATCACTACTCACTTTGAGCAAGACTGTGTTCAGAAAAACCCTTGAACTGAAGGCTTCAGGTGAGGTGAACGAAGTCAAGAAGAAATAGTGGGATCAGCACCAGGCAGAAGTGTTTCCTAGCGGCCATCCTCTGCTCAGAGGACCCGGCCAGTTGGCCAGCAGCACCACTGCTGGCTCTCCATCCATCACAGAAATAAAGCAGCCCATTCCAGAAATGATGCAGAGATAGCTATTTTGCAGTGACCCAGCCTCCTCAGAGCACAGAAAATGCATTATGGCTCAAAAGCCATTAGTGACTCACGTGTGGATGCCAATATCAAATTGGAACAGAGCGAGAAATATGGCAGTCACGTTTGCGAGCTTCACCCGAGTAAATCAATGCCCCTTTACAAACCGTGACTTCCACAGAACGATGGCATTTTAACCCCCTCCTTAAGAAAAAGCCTCAACACCCCCATCCATTAACGAACCAATAGATTCTTCTGCTGCACAGAACATATTGAGTGCTGGAAGCTGGCAGAAAGAATTAAGCTCAGCATCTCTCAAAATCCCCAATAACAGAGTATCAGAAAGTCAGGATATTACTAAAGTCAAGCCTATCTTTGCTACTTCCCGTGCCAATTTTTGTTTAATGTTTCCTAGGCTGCAGTTCCTGTCCTTTCTTCTCTTGCTGTTCTTAGCAGCACTGCATCATGCTGGTCCATCCTCTTCACTCTTCCTCCTAGTAATTCCTGCAACCCCTCCCCCCCAATCTTGTCCATACAAATGTGTTTTGAGTGCTCTGCTAAATGTCTCTGAGAGGTGGCCAGCCCTAGGTGCAGCAGGGAACAGGAACCCCTTCCTATGACAGAGTGGCAGAGATGCATGTCCTAGACGTGGGGTGGCTGGGGGAATCAGGAAGGGTACCCTGGGGGACTGGGAGTTGAGCAGAGCTGAAGCAGAGGGATGAGAGAAGGCCTAGAAGGAAGCTCGTGTGAATGTGCCATATAGGAAAAATTCATGCTAGAGAGGGGCGGGTGTAGACAAGGCTACTGGAAAGGAACAGGCAGGTGCACACACCTGGTGGTTGTGCAGGATGCCCAGACAGCAAAGGGTAGATGAAGATGGCAAGCAGAGGTGGGGGATAACACAACTCATCTGTGTTTGGAATTGACTTTGCTGTCCTCTCTTGTTGGCACCTGTGAAATGCCCTTAGCTGGGAGCTCCTTTGAGCGGCTTCCTTCCCAGTGTTAGCTTATTCTGGACTCTTTGACCTTCCCCCCACAAGCCTTTCATCTGCTCTGTGCAGCTTCACCACTGTACTTTCTTAGCAGGTGGAAGCTAAGTCTCCCCAGAGGTCACTTTCATTCCTTGCCCTACCCGCATGTTGCAGAGGTAGGGCTGATCCACAACCCTCTTGATGCCAGGCTACGCTCCTGCCCAATCTGACTAACAGGATGAGGAGAATGGCCATTCAGGGATTTGTACTCCACACGTAGTCCACAAGAGACCTGCACGTCCCCACTTCTTTCCTCTCAGAACACATCCTGGATAAGGCCCAAGGAAGAAGACCGAGGTAGCACAGTCCACAGCCAGCATCCACATGGAACAGACAAAGAGACACAAGAGCTGGTGATCCCACAGCACTGTAAGGAAAGGGCTGTATTCTTGTAAAGGCACTGAGTTTGGGGTTGTTGGTTCTGCTTCAGCAGGTAACTGACACCACGTCTGTGACTGGCCTGAGGATTCTCAGTAACTGCTTATTCCACACCGCAGATGTGCAAGCCATACATTTAGCCGTTACTTCAGGAAGAAGTCCCACATCCCATTTCTTAGAAAAAACTAAAGCATTTTTACACTTTGTGTTTCTGTGTGGGGGCAAACTGATGAAATCCTTACTTAGTATACACTGAGTCAATCTTCTGTATATGAAGATAATTGAAAATGAAAAAAAAACTTGGTGTTAAATTGGAAATTGCATAGAAAATTAATCAATTTTTTTTTTTTTATAACGCTTTTATTTAAAGAATATAAATTTCCAAAATACAGCTTATAGATTACAATGGCTTTCCCCCCTATAACTTCCCCCCCACCCGCAACCCTCCTCTTTCCCACTCCCTCTCCCCTTCCATTCACATCAAGATTCATTTTCAATTCTCTTTATATACAGAAGATCAGTTTACTATATATTAAGTAAAGATTTCAACAGTTTGCCCTCACATAGCAACACAAAGTGAAAAATACTGTTGGAGTACTAGTTATAGTATTAATTCACAATGTATAGCACATTAAGGACAGGGATCCTACATGATATATTTTTTTAAAAAATTGATTAATTTTCTAGGCAATTTCCAATTTAACACCAAGATTTTTTTTTCATTTTTAATTATCTATATACAGAAGATAGATTCAGTATATACTAAGTAAAGATTTCATCAGTTTGCACCCACACAGAAACACAAAGTGTAAAATACTGTTTCAGTGCTAGTTATAGCATTACTTCACATTGGACAACACATTAAGGACAGATCCCACATGAGACGTAAGTACACAGTGACTCCTGAAGTTGATTTAACAATTTGACACTCTTGTTTAAGGCATCAGGAATCTCCCTAGGCTCTAGTCATGAGTTGCCAAGGCTATGGAAGTCTTTAGGGTTCGCTGACTTCAATCTTATTCCGACAGGGTCATAGTCAAAGTGGAGGTTCTCTCCTCCCTTCAGAGAAAGGTGCCTCCTTCTTTGATGGCCCCATTCGTTCCACTGGGATCTCACTCACAGAGATCTTTCATTTAGGTCTTCTTTTTTTTCCAGAGTGTCTTGGCTTTCCATGCCTAGAATATTCTCATGGGCTCTTGAGCCAGATCTGAATGCCTTAAGGGCTGATTCTGAGGCCAGAGTGCTATTTAGGACATCTGCCATTCTATGAGTCTGCTGTGTATTTCGCTTCCCATGTTGGATCATTCTCTCCCTTTTTGATTCTATCAGTTAGTATTAGCAGACACTAGTCTTGTTTGTGTGATCCCTTTGACTCTTAGACTCTTAGAAAATTAATCAATTTTTTTAAAAAAATCATATAGGATCTCTGTGCTGTACATTGTGATTTAATCCTAAAACTAGTACTCCAACAGTATTTTTCACTTTGTGTTGCTATGTGAGGGCAAACTGTTGAAAACTTTACTTAATATATACTAAACTGGTCTTCTGTATATAAAGAGAACTGAAAATGAATCTTGATGTGAATGGAAGGGGAGAGGGAGCGGGAAAGGGGAGGGTTGTGGGTGGGAGGGAAGTTATGGGGGGGCAGTGGAAGCCATTGTAATCCATAAACTGTACTTTGGAAACTTATGTTCATTAAATAAAAGCTTTAAAAAAAAAAACTAGAGCAGAAAACAAGAAAGCTTCAACGGGTTCCAGGACAGTCTGCAGGTGTGGTCAACAGGCACAGGAGGAGAAGAGGAGAGCGGAAAATCATTCAGTAGAGCCCAAGGGGAGAGGTGAAAGGATGAGGGCTCTGGGCCATCTATTAGGTTACGCATGGGAGGGGCCAGATTATTCCCGAGAGCGTGGTCCCTGGTGACACCTGTCAGGCAGATACTGCTTCATCTTTGCTCCTTGGAATTCACTTACAACTTGGTAACTCTCCATTAGCCAGAACACTGGAATCATCAAGCACTGTATCAGAGTTACAGTCCCACACGTAAGACATAAAACCCATTATTAATTCTACCATATTATAAAATCTGTTAGTGATTTCAGTCGAAAAAAGCTACACTGGGAACTGTAAAACTGTCTTACCATCTTGCTCTAATGGTTTCACTGTTCCCTGCACCAGGAAAGTCCCAGCTCCCTTCTCCTTCCACCTGGAACCAACCGCTGCAGTCATCATTTACCTGGTTATCGTAACATAGAACTTCTGGGGAAGAGAAGTTCTAGCTTGCTTTATTTGACCATCTGTTTTAATAAGGAGTTTTAGTGCTTCAAGAAATTCACCCACCCTGGATACCTGACTGTTGGGCATCTGGTCTGCCTCTTGGCTTATTGATGAATCTCTGATCTCTTGTCCTCACAAGTTTCTATGTATAGGTAGAGACGGCAGTCCTCATGCCCTCAGCCATCTTTGTGGCAGAACTCTTCCAAATCCCAGTGAGAAGTGAATCAGTAAGGACCTAGGTGCAAACCGTGGGTTCCAGGTGTGTATCCCACAGGACAGCACTTTCTGCTGTTGATCCTAACTGCTGCTATTCAGGAAGCAAAGATGATGCCTTAGCAAGAATGTGTCATGTGTCAACACACACAAGGAAACAATGCTATGCACCTAACATACACAGATATGATCATCTTAGCATGTTGGGCAACACACAGAGTACAAGCAGACGAAGCAGAGCTGCTTTTCAAGGCCTGGCTACAAAGAGAGCCTCATGAGAAGCAATGTCCCCACGTTAATGTGTCTAGCTTTTCTGCACAATATTCACACCTGCTTGATTGTTGCTCATATGCAAGCATATCATCATTTTCCCTTCTGTCCCCAGGGCTTACCTGTTGTACAGAAGAATGTCTGGTTTCCAAATCTGGCCATCAGGGAAACGAACCGTCTTCACGCCCGGGTATTCTGACATATTCCATTGCAAATAGTGATCTGTCCAAGACTGACACACACAATGACATTAGCAGCATATTGCTTCCTTGCCTACTAATATTTCTTATAAGAGATTACTGGGTAAGTTCAAAGCCAGAAAGTTATTTACATAACTGAGTTGCTATCTGTATGAGATAAGGAAACTTGGAATTAGATAATCTCTTTCAAAATGACCATGAATAGCATAAAAATCGCATTTAAGGTCCTGCTGTCCACTGTGACCACTTCAGATGACAGCATTAAAGCGAATTCCAATGCCCTGCATGCCCCTAAGCCTTCTCCTCCTGTAGCAGACAGGGGGCTTCTAGCCAAATGAATAACTATTCTACTTTCCAAGTCTTCATTGTAGGGATACTTTGAAAAAATAAATTAAATTGTTTCAATTGGTATATGAAATAGGTTGCAGAATCACAAAATATTTATTTCCAGAAAACAATATTATGCAGCTACATGGGAGCCTCTCAGCAACCTAAGGGGCATTTTTAGATTTGAATTCTTTGATGTAGGGATAGTGTTCTGAATACCACCACCTCACAACCCAAACATAGCCTCAGTGTCAGAAAACTAAGGAATCAGAGACAAAGGTGCACGTGAGGATTCAGCAAGTAATCATGAACCCCCAAGTCAGGGTCAGCCTCTGATATGGGTTCCCCTGGGCTTGGGGTCTTCATTTCTGGGACCACCAGCTCTGTGGGGCAGCTCGGCTAGCCTGGCTGGCATCTCAAGGCTAGTGGTTTAGACTCAACTTGAAAGGGCAGCATAATCAGGCTTCCAGTCCGTGTCCAGTCCCCTGAGACCATCTGTGCTCTAGAGCTCAGACGTTCCATGATTTGGAAAATTCCATGACATAACACTCTAGGCTAGGACCACAGTGGCTCCCCAGAACCAATCATATTGGTATTTTTTGCAGCAAAATATACAGTTACAAATAAATGCTTCAATGACATTTATTTCAATTTAATTTTAGACCAAATGAGTTCAAAGCAAAGTTGCAAAAACAACATCAAAGGCATCAACAACATTTCAGATTGCTGATTGTTGAGAATCAGGAATTACGATGAAAGGTTGTAGGTCTAGGACTTTTGAGCTTAGAGGCAAGGGGACCATGGGCAGGTCCCAGGGCTCTGGCATCCTCTGGGGAAAACAGCACCCAGAGTTAAGCAAGGTCTGAAACTATTATAAGTCAAAGAAGAAGGGGCACCCAGGTGAGTAGCATCATTTTTAAAACCAGGGACCTTGGTGAGTAAGAATATGTTAGTAGACAATGTGCAGAAGTACCATCTGGGACATGGAAGACTGAGACCTGCCCTGCTGGGGTTCCTAATTAGACAGCAGTAGCAGGAGGGAGAAGGAGTCTTTTGTTCAAGTTGTTTTCACCAGTCAGACTGTGTTTATAATAGCCTGCTCAGCTTTGGCACCCCAGGCTCTGTGACCCTCTCCCTCATTCTGACACAAAGCCCTTTCATAGGCAACACCCGTGCTTTCTTTACCACTGTCCTGTATCACCCTTGGGATGCTTCTCTGCGTTGGTCACTGCTGATTACGATGCAAATCAGGGCTCAGGGTTCCACAAACTGCCCTTGAAATTGGGCATCAAGGGGTCACACCGATCTCCCTTATCTGCTGAAATGATGACAGGAAATGGGAGTGGGAGTGTACCGTATGCCAATGCAGACCTGTCTAATGGTCACCCATTGGAGCTGCACGCTGCCTCCCAACACCCACACCTCCTCCTGTCTCATGCACATGCCCAGCTCTGTGTGCCCTGCTGGCTTAGACTCTGCCCAGGTGGCAATAGGGTCATTCCGCTCGCTCAATGTTGTGCAGATGCCCAACTCACCATACCCCAGGGGTGCTGTGTGACTGTTCCTACTCCTTAGAAGACTGAGGCTAAGAGAGCACCATGTTTTTAGTTAGTCACTCAGTTGCATCATGTGACTTTAAGCAAAGTGATCTTTGGGCTCCATCAGAACAGATTCTTCCAACAAGATCTCTGTACCAGCTGATCTCCCACCATGACCTCATGGGCTACATACACTACGTCCCTGAAGGTACTATCCATCTGCTCACACTATTTTCTCATACTCAAAAGCCAAGCTGACCCTCCGGAGAGAAAAGGGGAAGAATGCAGGGAGCTTTGGAATGAGACAGATCTGGATTTAAAGTTGGGGGAGAGACTTGCTGTGTGAGCTTGAGCAGGTGAATCACCCTCTCCATGCTGTAGTTTCTTTGTATCACCTACCCTTACAGTAAGCAGTCTTGTAAGAAAAAAATGAGATCATAGATCATGTAAGCAGCAAATTTGGCAAAACAATTAACATTCCACCTGGGATGTGTTCAGAACCCATTTCAGAGTGCCTGGGTTCAAGTTCCAGCTCTGGTTCTGATTCTAGATTCCTGACAATGGGCACCCCAAGAGGCAGCTGGTGACAGCTCAAGTACTTGGGTCCCTGGTGCTTACATGGGAGACAGGACTGAGTTCTGGGCTCCTTGCTCAACCCAGCCCAGTCCTGGCTGTTGCAGGTGCTGGGGAGTGAACTACCAGATGGGAAGTCTCTCAGTCTCTTTTCAAATAAAATGAAAATTTTTTAAATGTGTGTGTTCATACACTCTCTTGTGTATGGGCTGGGAGGGAGGAAAAGGAAAAGGGTCTTTGCTTAAAACACACACACACACACACATACACACACATGGTACAACAAAAAACGTATGTGTTCTTTGTGGCACAGAGCTCCTTAAGCCCTGTGAACTTTAAGAACAGGAGTGCCTCCTGTTAGTTATAAATAGCCCTTTGGACCACATCTGCGTTTATGCTAATAAGGCAATTTATGGTTAGGCTCCTGGATAACATCAATATGGGTGTCTGGTAACCAGAAGGATTGGCAAGGAGATTAGGGTAGGGAGACTTTCAGCCCCACTCTACCACTATCTCCAGAGAGGGACAGTGGGGTTGGAGGCTGGGTTATAACAGCTCTTGAACATGAGGTTGAGAGAGCCTCCCAGCAGGTAAAGGAGGTGCTGAGAGGACCCTGCCACTGTGGAGGACACGGAAGCTCTATGCTGGTCCCCTGCCCTGTAGGTCTCTTCCATGCAGCTGTTCTGAGCTGCATCCTGCAGAATAAACCAGTAAATAGAAGTAAAGTATCTTCCACAGTTCTATGAACCTTTGTAGAAAATTTTGAACTTGGGGAACAAGGAGGACTAAGAAACCCTGAATTTGTAGTCAGGTAAAAGAATGTCCACCTGGGCACCTGGTGTCTGAAGTACAGACAGGGCGCTGGAACTGAGACTGAACTTCTGGGGTCTGATGCTACTGCCAAGAAGAAACTGTCAGAACGAAATTGAATTGTTGAACAACCAGCTGATGTTGGAGAATTATTACTTGGCATTCATTGAAGGTAGCAGAAATATCACACATACTTATTTTTGGAAAATTCTTACAGTCAACAATTTTGATCTCAGAGGAGAAAAGTGGGGCTCTTTCACCATGTCGCCTCCAAACTCTTTTTCCATCAGTGAGGCACATCCCCCTGTGCTTGTGGTGCTATTATGGCCCTAAGCAAGCCACTGGCTGGCTTATCCATGAGCATAAGTGGCACTTCCGTGTGTCAGAGATGAAGTATCAAGGAATGCAGAAATGACAAGGTCAACATGTTAGAAATAACTGAGTTATAATCTAACCTTCTATGATGCTAATGCTATTGGTACCACAATGAAAATTAGAGGTTAAAAAGAAATAAAACAGGGCTAAAAAATCTAAAGCCAGAAGAACTGTAGAGATATGAAAATAAAGATTTTTAAAATGCGAATGCGAGTTGCTTAATGGCTCAAATGTCCCTTCAGAAACTGAAAAGGTTTCCATCATTTCTTGCCCCAGATGGAATCAGATTGTGTCTGACAAGCCTCCCAAAGCCATGAGACTCATCTGCAGAGAAAACATGTAACCACTTCCTCCCAGGGGCAGAAAGGTGAACAGAGAGATCAGCAGCTTTTTCCTCCTCCCAGTTATCCGAGCAATCTGACAGTCGTGCAAAACCCAAGGCAACTGGGGGAAAGAAAATGAAATCAACACACTGTAGCTCAACCAGAAGTTTATTTGCCTATTTTTTTTTTACTGCTTCTTCCATTCTAAGTGATTAGAAAGTTGATCATTTGCAGAAAATGGATCTCAGAGGGCAAAAGCCCTGGAGAAAAGATGATGTGGAGTCAACTTTTCAGTACAGGCACTGAGCAACATGAAACTCTAGGAAAGAAGCCACGGCTGGGGGTTATTTCTGTGGCTGTATCTTGACCTCCTGCCCACCTTTCTGGTTTCCTTCAGAACTCTGACCCTGTTAGCTTCCAAACTAAGCTTAGCTTCTTGTAAATACCTATTATTCAGACTGGGTCAGGCCAAGCTAATCACTGGCCAGAAAACACAAGGCCAGGAATCAATAGACAGTTGTTTAGCAATGGCCCCAGAGTAGCTTCCGGGCTGCCCTTGGTGAGCCCTGTTCCCCATGACCACGCTGGTGCCAGGGCTTCCAGACTGATCTGCCAAGCGGGAACAGCAGGCACAGTAGCACAAGATTTGTTTTAGAGAATGTTAAGGTTTGTTTTAAATCTAATAAATTTAATTCTAAAATCCTTGTAATTCATTCAACATTCAGTTGGGAGACAGTGCTGCGCCTGCAACATTATTGACAGGAGCCACTTCCCAGATAAATGACATCACCCAGCTTTTAGAAGGGCACACACTGAAAGGGAATCGGGCATGCCTTCTGTCTGGTAGACACCTGAACAGGAGTATTAACTAGTGACTTGTACACACCAGAGCCCCCAAGATTTCCCAGTTCAGAAATCTCTGTGTTTGCCCCCTCTCCCATTTCTGTAACCTTTGACCTCTACTGTCCAATCACCTGCCTGTCTCCTGCAAAATTCTCTAGGGAAATACTCAATTTCTTGATCTAGCTATGTTAACTTTTTCTTCTATGTATTAATTACACAGTCTGACTATAAATAGCTTTGAAGTAGAAACCTGGTCTCATAGGCCTTTCAGTGCCCTCATATGACCTCATTTCAAAAACTCGAAATAGCAGGTGCACCAAAAGATGAGCTGAATGGGAAAATGAGATGAAAAGACAAATTTTCAAACAACTGAGGTTGTAGATGCTTCTGTAAATGTAAATCCTAATTAGAAATAAGCTGTGTTTGAAACACATTAGAGGCCTCAGGTGACATTCTTGAAGCAAGATGTTTATTTATGGAACACCTGAACTTAATAGCATAAAAATCCAGTTATATTTTTCCTGGAAACCAACACACCCTTAACAATGTTCAAGTGATACTCATGCTGAAAACCAATCACTACTGAGGGCTAAGGTAGGCAGACAACAAAAGTGAAGACCTGTGATGACACACACTTTTCTCTGCAAGAAAAACATTTTAAAGCAGCACCTCTATTACGGGTAAATTGAGAGAAATAGCCAATTTTAAGTAAAAAGAGAATCATGAGCATCTTTCCCCAGAGTTCCCAGAGCTGAATCTTACACTAAACTGTGCCTTTGTTATGTAGGAGTTGGCTTTCTTCTATATATAATATCTTGGCCCCTCTTGGGTTAACCTTGAGTATTTTTTCCAATGCATTCATTCCAGAAACTTACTCATTGCCTCCTGCAGTTGTGGCAGAGAGAAAGAAGCTGGGCATATGGCAAAGAACAAATCCAATAAGCTCTGCCCTCCTGGTGCACACAAGCAAGTAACAGAAAGACGCAGAGCCAAGGCAGAAATACATACAAAGTATCTCCGATGGTGAGAAGCACTTTTGGGGCACAAAACATGAAGCACGGCAAAGAGAACAGCGTGGCCGGAAATAGCAGGGAGGACCTGGGAGAGCACACAGACACTGAGGGAAGACCTCCCCAGAAAGGTTATTATCTGTGGTGTGAGACCAGCAGGAAGTGAGGGAACAAATCCAGTGGTTCCTTCCAGGAAGGGGGAGTGGCAAGCACAAAGGGCCCAAGGTGGGCATGTGTTTGCATGACTTGTGCATCACCAATGTCAAGAGAGCAGAGAGAGAGAGAGAGAGAGAGAGAGAGAGAGAGAAAGTCCTCCATCCACTGGTTCACTCCTTAATGGCCACAACAGCCAGAGCTGGGCTGATCTGAAGCCAGGAGCCAGGAGCCAGGAGCTTCCTCATGGTCTCCCACACAGATGCAGGGCCCAAGGACCTGGGTAATCTTCTACTGCTTCCCCAGGCCATAACAGAGAGCTAGATTGAAAGTGGAGCAGCCAAGACTTGAACTGGCGCCCACATGGGATGCCAGTACCGCAGGCGGGAGCTTCACCCACCCACAGCACAGCAAAGGCCCCAATCCTGGATTTTGAAAGACAACTGCCAGAATTTGTTGATGGATCAAATGTGAGGTATAAAAGGTAAGAGTTAAGGGTGATTCTGAGTATTCTTTTATTGTCTAGGAAAATGGGATTGTGATTTACTCAAATGAGAAAACTATGGAATGGTCAAGAATGAGAACAAGTATGATGCTAGAGGCAGTGGAGACCACCAAAGTGAGGCGCTCAGCAGGTGGCAGGAAATGGGATGAGTCCACTGGAGGAAGAGCTGGTTTTCCAGGGGCACGTGGATTATGGATGGTGATTATGGATTATGGGTGGTGAGGGAAGCTGGAGGAGGACACAGGTGAGGCAGGATGTGCTCAGAGAGAATGTTGTGTTAAATCCTGCAGGGAAAACTGCCAAAGATTTCCATCTTATTCATTACAGGAGCTTCTGCAAGGGGTCTCAAGCATAGCTAAGGACACCTTTGGGACATTGAGCAGATGGCAGTAAGTGAATTGTTTCCTATCCCTCAACTTGACATGTGTCCCACGAAAACTCACCTGGTGGGGAACCACCTGGTATTATCATCTGCCCCCACCTTGATTTCCTCCACTCCACTCCTCAAAGAAGGGCACAATTCCCTTACCTAATCTCACCTCTCACCTTGGGTCACTGGCCCAAGAACTAAACAAAGGGTTCTTTTAAAACATCAGAGTCTGTACGAATTAACTTAAAAATTGGGGTATGAGGCCAGCTCTGTGCGTAGTGGGTAAAGCTGCCACCTGCAGTGCCGGCGTCCCATATGGGTGCTGATTTGAGTCCCGGCTGCTCCACTTCTGATCCAGCTCTCTGCTGTGGCCTGGGAAAGCAGTGGAAGATGGCCCAAGTGCTTGGGCCCCTGCCCCCACATGGGAGAACAGGAAAAGGCTCCTGGCTCCTGGCTCCTGGCTTCGGATTGGCTCAGTTCCAGCTGTTGCAGCCATTTGGGGAGTGAACCAATGGATGGAAAACCTCTCTCTCTCTCTCTCTCTCTCTCTCTCTCTCTCTCTTTCTCTCTCTGCCTCTGCCTCTGCCTCTGCCTCTCTGTAACTGTGCCTTTCAACTAAATTTAAAAAATCTTAAAAAAAAAGTTGGGGGACAAATACTTTCAAAAATTATATGGGTTATAATTAGATTATTTTTCTGCTTTCAACTAAACTGAAGGGGGACTTAAAGTGTCAGCTGATACATTTGATGAAAATAACATTATTTTTGGCATACAATCTGGGGGGTATTCAGAGAATCGAATAACATTGCTTGAACAGAACGTCTTTTATCACCACGTACCCATGTGCCCACATCTATTTAAAAGCAGTTATAGATCTGAGGATAAAAATTGCATCATTCTCTCATTTCTAGAAAAAAAAAGTAGTCATCTGTGGATATACAAACTCATTGTGCCATCTTGGCACAGACATGAATTTCTAGGAAAACATTTTATGTTCAATAAATATTTATTAAAATTTCCAACTGCGGTCACCTTGATGAATTATCTATGAATGATTGTAATCAATCCAGAAGAAAATAATTAACATTTAAGACCTGAAGGAATAACTTTCACATAAGTAGCTAAATTTGAGAAAAACCAAGACACAATTATTAATAAAAGACTGTCAGATATAAAGTTATACTACATTAAGATAAAATTCTGGGTGGAAAGTTGAAAAATTCAGGCACAAGGAGAAAAAGTTTAAGTACAATATCTGGCAGTTGAAGAGGGGCTTGTTTATAGTTTAGTGTCATGGCATTAAGAGTCCACTTTTCAAAATAGAGCTTTCTTTTTAAGTGTCAAGTTTTACCATTTGATGAAAGTGACAAGACTTAGAAGGAATCAAATTTAGGTTAGAATTGTTGATATAAAGTTAAATGTTCAGGAATGGAATTCAGCAATTCTTGCAGGGGTCACCGAGCAGAGCGAGGTTTCTGGCTTAGGGATCCTCCATCTGATTCAAACATGCAGCTCTGGAGGGTGCAGAGGCCAGGGCAGGTGTTCCTGAGCCCTGGGGACTGGACCTAGTGCAGGCAATGAATATTTAAAAGCAACTCTGCCTTTTATCACTTGCATGGCCTGAAGGGCCTTTGAAATGTCCTCAAATCACCTTGTAATACAGTACAAGTTGCCTGGAGCCCCGCTGCTATTCAGTATTTAATACTCAATCTCAGCCTAAAGGACTCTGTCAATTAGCAATTAGCAGGCTGCAGTGCAATATACTATCATTCACCGCTAGCAGGTAGAGTCCTGGTGACAGCCTGGCTTCTCAAGCGCCTCCGCTCTCCCTGCAAATCCAGCGCAAGCACCTAGGGAGCGAGAGGAGGTAGACGCAGGACGCACCTGCCGCTGCCTTCACTTACCATTTGCAGCCAGATATTGGTGGTTAAAACTTGGTTCTTTTCATCCTTAAAAAAAAAAAAAGAACAAAGACAGCAACATCAATATGGTTTACAAAAGAAGAAATGATTCGTTATTCACATAGGAATCTGACTGTTGGGATCAATGTTGTGTGTGGAAATTAGAATGCGCCAAGCGCTCCCAAATACATGCAAGCAGCATTTCCCCAGAGTTGAGCTTTCCTATTTATTCTGAAGTAACACACATTTATTATAGAGCACTTATAAAAGGCAGACGAGAACAAAGAAGAAAATTAAAATCCTGCAATGCCACCATTCAGAAATGATGCCTGCTAATGATCTGGCTATTTATCTTTGTATAATTTTATAATTCATAAACTTAATAAAACCCCCAAAATGAGTGAAAATTCTAATTTTTAAAGCCATATCTATTATCAGAAGTTAAGCACTTTTAAACAAATATGAATATGCAGGAAAGGGGACAGGGACCTGTGTCAAGCTGACACGCCTAGGCTGAGGATGCTGCCACTGCACTATTTGGCCCTGTCCCTGGGGGTCCTGGCAGGGTTTTTCTCTTATCCTCCACTTACCGTACAGCAAGGCAGGCCCTTGGCACACATCTGCAAAGTAAATGCTATCCAGGTGAGTAAACAAGGGTCAGTGAGAGGAGCCAGTGGCACAGCAGGTTAAGCTGCCACCTTCAATGCCAGTGTCCCATGTGAGCACCAGTTAGAGTTCTATCTGCTCCACTTCTGGTCCTGCTCCCTGAAAATGCACCTGGGAAAGCAGCACAAGAGGCCCAAGTGCTTGGACCCCTGCCACCCAGGTGGGAGACCTGGATGAAGCTCCTGGCTTCAGCCTGGCCCAGCACTGGCCTTTGCAGCCATTTGGGGAGCGAACTAGCGGATGGAAGATAGATCTCTCTAACTCTGCCTTTCAAAAAAATAAATGTTAAAAAAAAAAAGAAATGTGAATGACTTTAATGAAGGAGCCTTCTTTCTGACTCAAGTCTATTTTTCCTCATTTCGTAAACCCCATACGCATTTGAGATCCAGTAGAGCACAGAGTTTGTGTGTTAATGAGGGAGCTTGCGATAGCCTCTCCACTGTGGCTTGTCTCAGACACAAGGCAGCACAAGAAGAGTACAGTCGGCCGGCGCTGCAGCTCAATAGGCTAATCCTCTGCCTGTGGCACCGGCACACTGGGTTCTAGTCCCAGTCGGGGTGCCGGATTCTGTCCTGGTTGCCCCTCTTCCAGGCCAGCTCTGCTGTGGCCCGGGAGTGCACTGGAGGATGGCCCAAGTCCTTGGGCCCTGCACTCGCATGGGAGACCAGGAGAAGCACCTGGCTCCTGACTTCGGATCAGCGCCATGCAGCAGCCATCAGCAGCCATTGAGGGGTGAACCAACAGAAAAGGAAGATCTTTCTCTTTGTCTCTCTCTCTCACTGTCCACTCTGCCTGTCAAAAAAAAAATTAAAAAGAAATAAAGAAAAGTATAGTCAAAACTGTCCTTTCCAAATGGGATTTGACAGTGTTTCATCATGGCTGAACATAGCCCAACATGGCCTAGCAAAACAGAAAAAAAAAAAAAGCAATGCACAAAGGGACAAATGAGTGAGTTTTGTACAATAGTTTTACTTAGAACACTGGCATCAGTATTTAATAGTCAATTCCAACTCACAGGACTTTGTACATTGGCCACTGATGTCCCCTCCAGGGAAAGGATGCATTAGCGACTCTCAGAAGCTGCTGTAATGGGAGGAACTTGGGCAGCCTTTCCAAAGGGCAGTCAGCAACAAAGGACTCAAGGGCAGAAAGCACCAGGCATCTTCGAGGCGTGGTCCGCAGGCAGGGATGCAAAGGGGAATGACTGCTGCCTCTCGTTAGCAGAGAAATATGTTCAACACACGAGGAGCTGGCAGGGACACTGTGCTGCAGCAGCGCCCCTGTTTCTACGCTAGGTGCTGGAGGGGTGAAACAAACCCACAGACAGGACAGGGCAGCCTAGGGCGCGATATAGGATGATGTCCCAGTGGGTATCCGGCTGGGGGCTGTGGTCAGGAGAAGCTGCATTTTTGGTTAAAGGAAGAAATGCATCCTGTATTCCAAAATAAAACAAGCCAGGATTGTTTACTGGCAAAACATAGCAGAGCTCACATTCCTCTGTGCTCTGCATGGAGCAAATGTCCCCATAGAGCCGTCCATCTAGACTGCATGAGCCCCGGTCCAGACCCACCTCCAGTGTCACTGGAAAGCGCTGTTAAACTCTTCAGGATGCACATCTGTTGCCTCAACTTACTGGGGAGCTATTTTAAATGGACATAAAATTAGCCAGGGTTCCACTTTTAATTGCATTTGTGTCTTCCTGTTCAGAGAGAATAGCTTCTGTGGTTTGGGAACTCAATTACTACCAATCTAATTAAAAGACTTTCTCCTTTCCAACGTTCTACAGGAAACCTCATTAGAGTGACAGTGAATTTCTGCCTGTGCGACAGCATGGGACTAGGGTACAGTGTTTCAAACTGTAACCAACAGCCAGCAGCTGTCAGCCACTACCTGAGTGTAGACGATGCCAGGGAAGGGGATTCCCAAAGACACCAAAAGGAGACACCCCACCACCACCAGCCCAGAGGCTGCCATTCCCAGAAAGGGTCTCATTCCTCCCCTCCCCAGTGAGGACACAGTCTCTCACATCCCACCTGCACTGTTCAACATGCTGCACCTACACACACACACACACACACACACACACACACACACACATCCTCTTTTCACTCCTCAGGGGGCTTTCTGACCACCAATAGAGTCAGAGCACCCTTCTCCTGCACAGCACAAAGGATCAGGAAAAAGTCCCTGGTGCAGTGCATAAGCCCTAGTCCAGGCAACTTCTCATTCATTCATTCATTCATTCAACATTTGTGGAGCACTTCCAGTTGCAAGCATTATTTCAGCCTAATACATACAGCGAGAGCTGAACACTGCTCCTGAGTTTGTAGAGCATAAAATGTATGCATGGGGATGGGTGTAAAGGGTGGGACTCCGTGACACAATGAGATGCCTATAACTACAAATGACAAAGTTCACGGGAGAAGAAATGGGGCCCTTCAAGAAAGATGGAGAGAGAGATTTCACCCAGAGGGTGAGGCTTCACTTCGACACCTATGATTTTGGAACATGATGCATGCACCCCCTCAGGCTCAGCCTGTGCACACGGCCCTAAGCCTTTGCTGAGAGCCCTGCCTTGCAGGGCTGCTGGCAGGTGTTCCCGGCTCCAGCCTTCCTTGCCTTTAAGTTAGCAGCAAGTGCTGCAGGCCTCAGATCCCTCAATTTCCTGACCTGTAAAATGGCTCCTGGAGAAATCACCACCTCCCTCACCTCAAAGGAGTGTTGGGAACTAGGCAGGGATGGATCCGCAGGGGCCCCCTCTCCTGCAAGACACGGATCTGCTGACCAATAAACCCACCTCTTGCCCTGCACTGTTTCCAAAGCTGGCCCTGAGTGGTCTCTCCTCCCCTGCTTCCCATGCCCAGCTCCAGCCCCACCCACTAAACAGGCACCCTATTCTCTGCTTCCTGACATTCTTTTGCACACAGGACCCCAAGCATCCAGGCACAAGTTCAGCTCTGCTTTCAATTTCTTGGTCTCCAGGTTTATAAATAAATCACTTTCTAAGCTCAAAAGGAAAGTAGAGAACTGCAGATGTGAACGAGTCTCAGAGTACGGAAAATGTGGTAAAGGGACATCTGTCCGTGCCTGTCCCTCTGGCCTCAGGCAGAAAGACATTCAGGGCAGTGCACGCAGGGGCTTTCCCACTGAGCAGAGTCCACCTGGACACAAATCCCAGCTCCTCACCCTAAAATGAAGCTTTCTTCTCTTTCACCAAAATGTCTTTCACTGAGACTCGAGCAGCCAGCCTCCTGTGAAGCACCTGAACTCCTTAAAAATCATGATTCAACACCCACAGGCTGAAGGTCGCCCTGGTCATCACTGAGGTTTGTGCAGGGGAGGGGGTGCCGTTCCAAAGCCTTGGACAAGGAGCTATTGAATGAGTAATGGGGGCAGCCCCATGGAAAACAGTACTGAACAGGGACCCTGCACGGTCAGAGATGGCATAACAAGGCAGGCTCCATCTCCTAGTGCTAACAAAATGACATCAACTGGGAGGCTTATAAACAGAGATTTACTTTACACAGTTCTGGGCAGAAAGTCTGAAGATCAAGGTGCTGGCACAGTTAAACTGTGGTTTCTCGTGAGAGTTGTCTGGTTTGTAGGTGGCCATCTTTCCGCTGTGTCCTCACACAGGAAAGGTCAGGGGAGCCCTCTGGGGTCTCTCTGATAAACACACTAATCCTGCTCATGAGGGCTCCACCTCCCAAAGACTCCCGCCACTTAGTATTACCCTCTTGGGTTTTAGGAGTTCAGTGTCTGAATTTCAGAGCATGAATTACATGAAGCAGGCTTTCAGTAATTCCGATGCTCAGGTTGCCACTTGTCTGTTACTGCCTGCCAACACCATGCAGGACAGCACAGAGGAGCAAAGGACACTCAAGCACAAGGCCCTTGGGTTTCACCCCAGCTCCTCTATTAGCAGTGACCTGCTTTCGGTGGGTTTCAATGTTCTTTCCTGCTGCCTCCTAGAGTAGGTGGAGTCAGGGGAGGCCCCACACAACATATCACCCAGTGCTAGCAGCTGTCAACGCAGCTGCCTGCACGCAGGACACTTCTGCAAGACCCACATATCCGCAGCCCTCACGGAACCATGATGGCCAATGAGCACTTCAGTTGAGAGTGCAGTTTGATTTAAGCGAATGTTCTTTTAAAATCAGCCTCTCTGAATAATCATGTGTCTGATTTAGGGCATGACTGTTCTGACAACGCATAATGTGTGATCTCGCATTTCTGCAGCAATGGTTCTTTTAATTTATCAGCAAACATTATTCAACATTATTTTACAGCACTCCCTTCACTTTTACTTTCTGTATAGATACTGAGAACAAAATGATAGCTGCAACTGCATCTAACATTCTTGTTTGCCCAGAAAATGGCTGGATAATATAAATTCATTCTTACACAGCACTCTATGGTTTATAACAAAGAGGACTTCTTTTATCTAATTTAATCTTTCCATCAACCATATTTTTCATCCTGGTTATATGGGATAATAAATGGAGGAATTGGGATTTTCCCTGAATCAGCAAGATATCTGGTCTGACAAAAAGACTCATTTCCGGAATAAAAAATACACTCCTACAAATCAACTGAAGAAAGGCAGACAACCCAAAAGAAAAATGGACAAAATATGAACACGCACTTTACCACAGAAGAGATCAGTCAGTGGTATCTAAAATTAACACAGCTAACAATTAAAAAGGTTTTCATTCCTCTAAATGTTGTGTACAGGGCTGGCGCCGTGGCTCACTTGGTTAATCCTCCACCTGCGGCACTGGCATCCCATATGGAAGCCGGGTTCTAGTCCCAGCTGCTCCTCTTCCAGTCGAGCTCTCTGCTGTGGCCTGGGAGTTCAGTGGAGGATGGCCCAAGTGCTTGGGCCCCTGCACCCACATGGGAGACCAGGAGAAAGCACCTGGCTCCTGGCTTCAGATCGGCACAGCACCAGCCATAGCGGCCAACTGGAGGGTGAACCAATGGATGGAAGAACTTTCTCTCTGTCTCTCTCACTGTCTAACTCTGCCTGTAGAAAAACAAAAAATGTTGTGTACACAAACACACATATAGAAACACAATTTTCAACCTATTTTGGCCTTGAGACAATGCAACAAAGGTAACACTACTATCTTGTTTACTTAATAATCAGTATTATGAGATAGCTCCTAAATTCAATCATACAGTTCTCTCTTTTGTTTGAATGCTTTGCTATAAGCATATATTACCTTTACAATCTAGGGCACAGGAAATGTACTAAGTGTGGAATGTCTCAATCACAGCTAAAATGTTCATAGATAACACTTCCAACAATGCTGTTAAACACTCACAAATCAAGGAAACACACTGTGTTGCAGCCCTTTAACACAGCATCCCAGAGGCCTGACTGTAGATACCATTGATATATATTGATATAAATGTATATAGATATATATTACCTATATATAGATAAATCAACTGCAGAACAAAACAGAACAAGCTCCCAGATCTAGGTCTCATAGCTGAATGCAGAAGCTGAGATCCAACCCCGAATCACTTAAGTTTGACATTTGTGTTTTGAACCACAAAGCCCTACTGTCCCCAGGCTGTCACAGTTTGATTTTAACAATGGACATGAATTTCCCTTGGCAGTGTACAGAAGTTCCCAGGCATCGTCCGGGAACTCCTGGGTTTCTGAGAGGGTTTCAGAGGTTCAGTGAGTGAGATTCAGTCTTTTCTTCATCATCACTGGAAGTTATTTTCCTCTTTCACCCTCATCACCTCGTGAGCATCCTGTAGAGCTTTGCAGAGGCCACAGGACACATGAGAACAGAACCAAATGCAGAAGCAGGCGGAGAGCTCAGATGTCTGATACTGAGGGGGCGTTAAGGAGGTTTGAAAAAATTTAAAACAGGGCTCATTACATTTGTTTGGTTTTGGAAGACAGTTATTTTTCACAACATGACATGAAGGTATGTAATGGGGTCGATTATTTTAAATGATTTACTGGACTTCAAAACGTTCACTTCTAATCTGGTAAATATTGATACACATTACCCACATTAAAAATCTGGGGAACCCTCAACAGCCTTGGAGAGTGCAAATGAATCCTGAGGCCCAGACGCTGGAGAGGGTTCAGTGTAAGGCTTTGCATCTCTAGGACATCCTTGGGCTGCAGGGCCTGGTCCTTCTCATGCGTGAAGCCGGGCTCCATCTTAGTCTCACGTGGAGGCTGCATGAGGTCTGTGTGTGGCTGTGGGTTGGAGGGGGGTGTTGCAAGGTAACAAGAGACGATGTCACAGGCAGATCTGGGCTCTGCCACTGGCCGCGAGGACTTAGAACGATTGTTGAGCTTTCTGGCGGCCCGGGTTCCCTTTTTGTAAAAACGAGGGTGTGTACTCTCTTCCTCCCAGAATGTGCTGCATGGACTGTTCAGTAGCACAAAGAATAAAAGGGTCTAAAACACAATAAAGTTCTCGACCATCCAATTACCAGAAGAAAGTTTCCCTGATACAAACGTAACGAACAGGCTTAGAGAACTGGCCCTGAGTGACATCTCCTCTCTACCTGCAATTATCCTTTTGCAGAGTTGGCACCCAGCTACTGGTTGCTTCTATTCTAGCTGAAGTCTAGGCTAAGGAATTTAGTGTCTAGAGGTCAACATTTAATGTTCTCTGTGGGTTGACAGTTGTCCTGTGATGTATGAGTGTGCAGGCTGAGTCTTTTCAAGACACCACGCAACACTCACCTCCTTCAAGCCTGGGACACTTGCCTCTCACACCAGCTAGCTACCTCAGCAAGGGTAACCAAGGAATGCCATTATTTTGGTACTAAGTGTAGAGTGCCTCCATCACAGCTGAAATGTTCATAGATAACACTTCCGGTAGTTCTGTTAAACACTCACAAATCAGGAAAGGCACTGTGCTGCAGCCCCTTAAGACAGTGTCCCAGGGGGTGAGACTGTAGATACTGCTCAGAACTCCACTGGGGCAGAGCCTTTAGTCCTTGGAAACCATCTGCCTCTAGAGCTCCCCGGAGTGATTCTGAATTCTCAGATTCTGTTTTTAACTACCAAAGTTAAATTAACGTTTTTAGGAGCAATGCAAAGAGAAAGGCTTGCAAGTTCTTAAAAATTACAGCACAGTGGAGCACACTTTTAAAATTCTTTGCAGACAAAAAATTCCAGGAAAAATACATGACAGTTGGAAAACTGGGCAGGGTGATGCCTTGAAGATTAACGGCCAGGGGGACGGGGCAGTTGTATCCCGTGAACATACACCTTGATCCAGGCGATGCCAACTGGTTTTTCTTTCTTCTGAGAAACCTACTACCCAGCGGCATATCAAAGGCAACAAAGTGCATTGCCAGGTCGCTCCAGAGAAGCAGAGCTCTGCTGGAGATGCACAGCCCCAGGACCTAGGGCCAGTCTGGTCAACGCTGGGTGGGTCCTCCTCGGCAGAGCTTCCCTACACTTCCCAAGGAGGGAGGAGGAGTTCAAGGGTGCACTTTTCAGTGAGACTGGAAGGCCTTCTTCCCTTCCCTGAGAGGGCCTCCTTCTCTCCCCCAAGACATCTTCAATCTGGAAGAACCAAGTTCGGGAGGCAGATCATGAGAGCACAGTCTACCAGAGAAGAGAACTAACCTTGGTAGAGTGGAGTTGGGGGCAGAGGGAGAGTTAGATACTAGACATTAGACACACGGCGGGGTGGACAGGGAGACCACGATCAAGCTGCATCTGAACTATCCCTGGACAAAAACAACAAATTCCATTTATGCTTAAGTCACCATCCTAAACTGAATCCCTTTCTTCACATCTCCTTCCCTATTTATAATAAATACTGCAAAAATAACGAGTTCCATGCAACAGCACTATAAGCAAAGGACTGTGCCCCACAGCCAGATCTCCCCAAAATGTCTTAGTCACACTGTTGAATTTTTCCATCGAATTCTGTCAGAAAATGAGCTGTGACAGGTCTCATCAAAGCCATGGTCCTCTACAGACCTGCCTGAGAGATAGAGAGGTCCCAACAGAGCCCTTAGGGAAGGACTGTTGTCAAGTGCATTTAAAAGACCAATGGGAATTAGATGAAATACATGAATGTAAGGAATCAGATTTATAAGCAGCAGCTTTTTCTTTATCATTTTATGTTTCCACTGATTTACAAATAATTTAGATTAATTGGTTCAATAAACTAAAAAAATAAATTGAGCCATGACTCCGAGAAGAATAACATGAAAAATAATACATCCTCATGATATTACAGAAAACAGAAACTATGAAATAACACATAAAACATGAACAAGAAGACAATAATTTGGGATGAGCTACAGAACTTTGTATAATTATGAATGAGTGAAGAAAAAAAGCACACACACAGATAACTGACATTTAAAACAGAGCAAATGTAACAAGAAAAGAGAGAAAAGCAGGCAAGCAGACACAACTCATACGCAAAGAACGCTCTGGAAAGACATCCACACAAGAATTGCATGATTCTCATGAGTTCATACTGTGTAACTCAATAAAACCTTAGACCAAATTAAACATGATTCCAAAATTAGATAATAAACCGGCAGAACGACATGAGAGGGAAGACTGCAGAGCTAAATAAACAGAGAACAAAAATAACACTAGCACATAGTTAATAAGTTAGAAACAGGAACAAAACAGACATAGCTATAAACTGAGTCACTGGTGTGAATGGAAGGCATGAGATAACCATGGTTTGTGCAGAGAAAACACAAAGAGATTAGGCCAATTAGAGGAGTGGAACACGGAGGTGAAACAAAGACACCCAGAAAGCAGAACTTGTAAACACAATGCATGGAAACCAGTTACGTATTTTTGGGAAAAACACAGGAGGCCTGCTTCTGGGCCTAGCAAGACAGCATATTCCATAATCCAAATTCCATCCTCGATGGAACACCCAGAAATGCTAGGGGAATTCAAACAATGACTTTTTTATTTTAAGATTATTTTTATTTGAAAGGCACAGTTACAGAGAGAGAAATATAAGGCACAGTGATAGAGAGATATATCTTCCATCTGCTATTTTACTCCCCAAAAGGCTGCAATAGCTAGGGCTGGATCAGGCCAAAGCCAGGAGCCAAGGAGATTCTTCCGGGTCTCCCACATGGGTTTAGGAGCTCAAGCCATCTTCCACTGCATTGCTAGGCACATCAGCAAGGAGCTGGAGTGGAGCAGCTGGGACACAAAAGATGCCCATGTGGAATACAGGCCTGGCAGGTAGAGGCTTTACGCCTGCCAACATACATTTTTAATAAATGTCTTAGGGCAGTGTTGTGATATAGTAAGTTAAACCTCTGCCTGCAGTGCTGGTATCCCATAAGGGTGCCAGTTCGAGTCCCAGATGCTCCATTTCCAATCTAGCTCTCTACTTATGGCCTAAGAAAGCAGTGGAAGATGGTCCAAGTGCTTGGGACCCTGCACCTACACGGGAGACCCAGAGCAAGCTCCTGGCTCCTGGCTTCAGATGGTCTAGCCAGGTCATTGTGGCCATTTAGGGAGGGAACCAGTGGATGGAAGACTTCTCTGTCTATCCTTCTCTGTCTGTAACTCTGCCTCTCAAATAAATAAATCTTTAAAAATAACCCCCCACACACACACACAGATGTCTTCTTAAATTCAAATGGAAGTACACAAGCAAGAGAAATCCTCAAAAGCAAAAACAAACCTTACAGGAAATTAAAAAGATGTTAAGGGACCAATACTGTGTCTTGGTAGGCTAAGCCTCCACCTGCAGCTCCAGCATCCCATATGGGCGCTGGTTCATGTCTCAGCTGTTCCTCTTTCAATCCAGCTCTCTGCTTATGGCCTAGGAGAGCAGTGGAAGATGGCACAAGTTCCTGGGCCCCTGAACCCACATGGGAGACCCAGAAGAAGCTCCTGACACCTGTCTCCTAGCTTCAGATCGGCTCAGCTCCAGCTGTTGTGGCCATCTGGATAGTGAACCAGCAGATGGAAGACCTTTTACTCTGTCTTTCCCTCTCTCTGTCTGTAACTCTACCTCTCAAATAAATGAAATCTTTTTAAAAAGATGTTAAGTACATGAGCAGACACAGGAGTTGGGGTGCTGAGCCCAGGGGGAGTCAGAAGGGGATGGAACATTGCCTATGTGGGATCATAGACCAGGGTCTCTCACAGGCCACATGTGGAGAAGATCTGAACCAAAGCCACCACCCACATCCACCTACATGGAAGAGGATCTTAAAGAGCCTACCAGTGGATGCAAACAAAAATAAGGTTTGTCTGTTTTAGTCTGAGCTAAAAGTAGAGAAAAAAGGGTGTTCCATATATTTAAAAAAACATGGATCTTTCTTCTGCTGGAGAACTCAAATGCCAATCATTCATAATGCCTGGGACCTCTGCAAGCCATGAAGTAGCACAGAAGCCATTCTAGGCCAGTACAAACCTGAGGCACCAGACAGAAGCAATAAAGACGAAGAAATAAACAAACCCGAAAATACACATACACACAAATTTATCTTTTCTAAGTAATCACAATAGTGATTATGTCCTCCTGATACAACATATAAAATATATATCATAAGAGAAAAACTGTCTACGAGTGAAAGACAGAAAGCTAAACCAACAAGAATAAACCCTCCAAAATTCAGATACAATACATATCACAGGAATAACATTGGGGGAAATAATTATTAAATACATTACCAATATCAAAAATGATAATCAGCAAGATTAAGCCAGATTTCACAAAATGACCTATGACACAGCTCATGGTGATAAGAGATGGAAAATGTGAATGCTTAAGATATAAAAAGGGCACAAAATGAAATGATTCACATATTCAAAGAAAGTATTAGCAGAAAAAATATAAGGAAATAATGACTGAGAAATTTCTAGAATTGGTCAACCAATCCTCAGATTAAGGAATTAGAAGTTCTTCAAAAAGATGAGCCAAAAACTCATCAAAGCTCAATTGTTTTCAGCTCCAACTGTCGCATTTAGAATCAATCAGCTCCATACAAGAAAAAATAAAGAAACTCAACAGACTGAAAAATCAATGATGCTTCTTGGACATAGGAGGGGGTGACGGCACAGGTAAATGTCTCAGCAGAATCTGGAGTCACAGCCAAAACCTGCCAGAAACTAAGGGTGAGGCGTTCACACTAGTTTTGATGAAATGTCTGATTGCTGAGTGTGAACCTGAGGAGAGTGAAAACACCCCGAGGGCCAGGGGCTGAAGGCCACAGCCTTGTGGATGCTTCCTCTAGAATTTCACGAGTTTTGATCTGCAGGCATCCCTCCAAGCTCTCCTGTAAGCGGTCCACAAAGATTCCCTTCCAGCTCTGGCAAGAAGGGAAGGAGCAACCCCAGGGAAGTGGCCACCAGAGCCTTCTCCACAACAGGAGCCTCCCGCCCAGGCTTTGCCAGACTTCTTCCTGCTGGGGAGATGGCATTCCTCCCACTCCAGCACCCTGCCGCCTCTGTCCTCTCCTGTGTGGGGAGAAAAGCGGAATGACCAGGGAAACGCATGTGAAAGTCACAGCCCACAGACCAAGGCCCGGGAAAAGGGAGGCCCCTGACACAGGACCGTAGGACACCCCCCCTCCCTCCACTGCCACCTTTCCAACAGGGCTCTGGGGAACAGTGAATTACAGCCAAAGGCTGCTCTGGACAAGAAGAGGAGCTATATAGGAACTCGATACCTCTGACACTTAAAGCTCTAGAGAGTATGACATAAAGCCCACCAACTAGTCAGACTCACACAAATCCCCACACTAAAAGTGCATGTTCCCCCAATTCCTTTTATTTTACAAGTTATTTCTAGTTTATTACAGAAAAAAATAACAAAGCAACTACAAGGGAAAACAGTCTGAAACCTCAGAATGGGACTCCTGTATGACACAAATACTAAGGTGATCAGAGGAGGGATTTTAAGCACAATGATAAGTATGTTAAGGATGACAAAGGAAAATGAACAATATGCAAAGACAGCTGGGTAATGCAGCAGAAAGATGGAAGCTCTAATGAAGAAACAAAAGGAAACACAGTCATCCCTTAGTGTTTGAGCAGGATTAGTGTGGGACATTCCAGTCTTTTATGTAAAAGGGGATGACATTTGCAAAGAATCCATGCTAATCTTCCTGTACACTTCAAGTCATCTCTAGATGGCTAAAAACACCCAGCAAAATGTAAATGCCATGTAAATGATTTTATACGATATTGTTTAGGGAACGATGACAAGAAAACAGTCTGCACACATTCAGTGCAGTTTTTCCTCCAAATATTTCGGTCTGTGGTTGAATGAATCTGTGGATATAGAACCATGGATATAGAGGGTTTACTCTACTAGAAACAAAAATAACAGATACAAGACTTTAAAATATTGTATAAAATCTGAATATATTTTGTGAAAAATGTAAATGATATTTAAATATTTTAAATTTCAAAAGAAAAAGCAAGAAACAAGGCTTTTGATAGCTCATGACTAGACTGGAACAGCTAAGAAATGAATCAGTGAGTTGATGATATGTTAATAGCAACTTCTGAAAATGAAATGTAGATCGAAAAAGACAAAAGAAACGCAGATTGTTCAACACTGTGGGACAATTTCCAAAGGTATAACGTAGCGTGTAACTGAATTAGCAGGATGGAGGGCTGTGCCAAAAGAATATTTGAAATACTAATGGCTGAGAACTTTCCAAAATTATCGACAGGGGGCAAGCATTTTGCCTGTTAAGATACCACTTGGGATACCCACATCCCATATCAGAGTCCCTAGGTTGGAGTCTTGGCTCCATTCCCAGTGCCGACTTCCTGCTAATGTGCACAGCCTAGGAGGCAGCAGGTGCTGGCTCAGATAAGTTGGGTTGCTGCCACCCACATAGGAGACCTGGACCGAGTTCCTAACTTCTGGCTTCTACCTGGCCCAGATCCAACTGTTGCACACAATTAGGGGTGAACCAGTGGATGGCAGATCTGTCTCCATCTTTGTCTTTCTCTTAAACAATAATAAGTGCAAGAATAATAATTACTGACAGATACAAACCACACATCCAGGAAACCACACACCTGGATAAATATCTAAAAAACTAAATATGGGCCCTTATCACTATCACAGAAATGAAATCAAAATGAAACATCAGCCTACATGTTAAATATGAAGTGATCAAAGTAGAAGAAAATATAGAATTAAATAAATATGACATCAGGTTTAGGGATGAGTTGTTTGTTGTATGTAATACCAAAGGCATGCAAGGAAAAAAAGAGCTAAGTTGGGCTGCTCTTTGAAAGATACTGTTACCAGACAGACAATACAAATGACTGGGAGTTTTTGCAAAACTTATCTTTTATAAATAACTTGTTCCCAAAAATGTAGGAAAACCAGCAATAACAAATAACCTAACCAAAAACATGTGCCAAAGATATGGTTACCTCACCAAAGAAGGTATACGATATCAAACAGCATTTGAAAAGATTCTCCACAACACATGTTATCAGGGCAACACAAAACAGTGAGATAGGCCACACCACTACTAGAACAACTAAAGTCTAAAAACCTGGCCACACCAACTGCTGGGAGGATGTGGAACAGCAAGAACCCTCCTTCATTGCTGGTAGGAATGCAAAATGGTACAGCCATGCTGGACTTCTTACTTCACTAAACCTAGCGTCTCCATAGGATCCGATAATTCCATTCCTAGGTATTTTCCCCGTGACTCAGAGGGATATCCACTCAGAAACATGCATGTGAATGGTTATGGCAGCTTTACTCACAATGTCAAAAACTGGAGGCAACCACAATATCCTGTTAACAGCAGAATGGACAAACTGATAATTCACACTATAGCATGTTATTCAGGGAGAAAATGAACTATCAAGCCACAATGAAATGCATAAATCTTAAATACATACTGATAAGTGAAAGAAACCAGGCCGACAAGGCCACGTACTGAAAAATTCCCTTTATAAGACATTTTACAAGAGGCGATAGTGCAGATATGGGAAACACATCCTGGAGCAAGAGTGGGGAGAAGGAAGGCTTATATGGAGCACAGGGGCTTTTTAGAGCAGAGAATTCCGCGTGATATTGTAATAGTTTTATAACATTAAGCATTCATCAAAACTCATAGAACTTTGTAGCACAAAGGCTGAACTGAAATGTATGCAAAATTCTAAAATACAATTGAGGAAATCAGGGAATTCAAAATAGAATGCAAAATATGACCAATGTATTTCAAAAATATGACAAACATTATGACGATGTATGACAAAAGTAAGACAAAGTTGGGGGGAAATGGTGTTAACCTAAGAAACCTTCAAAGTGAGCAGAGTCTCTAAAGAACTACGTACAAGTATTGCACCCTAATTGATGAACTTGTTCCCACAAAGAAATGGATTACCAGTTCTTAAACCTGTAAGTAGATGGATGGTACATGATGGAAGTTAGGTTTCTCATTGATTGGGAAGAAGTTTCAGAAATTGATGCCTGTAAGAATTAGAGTTGGAGACATAAGGATGGCCTTCTGTTTATTTTTTTTTTTAATTTATTTTATATATTTGAAAGACAGTTACAAAAAGAAGTAGACAGAGAGAGAGAGGTCTTCCATCCACTGGCTCACTTCCATCCAAATGGCCACAACGGCCAGAGCTGAGTCGATATGAAGCCAGGAGCCAGGAGCTTCTTCCAGGTCTCCCACATGGGTACAGGGGCCCAAGGACTTGGGCCATCCTCCACTGCTTTCCCACATGCACTAGCAGGGAGCTGGATCTGAAGTGGAGCAGCCAAGACTTGAACTAGTGCCCTTTTGGGGTGCTGGAGTTGCAGGCCAGGGCTTTAACTCACTGTGTCACAGCGCCAGCCCCAAAGGCCTTGTGTTCAGTTTAACAAGGATATAGATGGTAACATACAGAAAGTCACAGATACGCATATATACGTGTGCTGTTTTATGTGGCCATGGTACGGCCAATTCTAAGTACTGGACAGCACATATACAAGATGAACCTTCAGCATCCTGCAGTGCTACAAAGTTTTTTGTTGTTGTTGTTTTTGTTTTTTGTTTGACAGGCAGAGTGGACAGTGAGAGAGAGAGACAGAGGGAAAGGTCTTCCTTTGCCGTTGGTTCACCCTCCAATGGCCGCTGTGGCCGGCGCACCACGCTGATCCGAAGCCAGGAGCCAGGTGCTTTTTCTGGTCTCCCATGGGGTGCAGGGCCCAAGCACTTGGGCCATCCTCCACTGCACTCCCAGGCCACAGCAGAGAGCTGGCCTGGAAGAGGGGCAACCGGGACAGAATCCGGTGCCCCGACTGGGACTAGACCCTGGTGTGCCGGCGCCGCAAGGCGGAGGATTAGCCTATTGAGCCACGGCACCGGCCACTACAAAGTTTTAATAAACAATCAAAAAGTAAAAATAAAGCTACGGCAATAGCGCTATATCAAAGGGACATAGGAGTGAACTGAACCAGTACCCAATGGCCAAAGCTAGAATATTTAAGCAACAAAATAATAAGAGAATGAATTATAATATAAAATATCAATGAAATAAAAATAACATAAATGACTGAAATAGGGTAGAACAAACATATCTGTGCCATCAAATTCCAGATTTATGTAGATGTTTGGCCTTCAAAGGGTTGGAGCATAACTCCTTAAACACAGGCTGTGCATAATGACTTCCTCCTGATTCTTGCTAATGACTACTCTGGGAGGCAGCAGGTGATGACTCAAGCGGTTGAGTTCCTGTCACCTCGTGGGAGACCCAATTGAGTCTAGATTCCTGGCTTTGGCCTAGGTCAGTCCTGGTTACTATGGGCATTTGAGGGGTGAATCAGAAGTTCGGGGACCTGTGTCTCTGTCTTTGATCTTTCAAATAAATTAATTAATTAGTTTTAAAATTAGAGTACAGTATAAAAAGGGGAAAATAAGTAATTTTATTGTAGAGACCTGACAAATGCTATTTAAAGCAATATGACTAGGCTTATCATCAATAAGTTATAATAAAAGTATATACTCTTGATATGATAATTATACTTTTACTCTGTGGTCTTCTCTGCCAAAACACATTGCCTCCATCTAACCATGAGGGAAAAAAAACCCCACAAATCTCAATTAAGAGACACTGAAAAAAATACCTAACAAGTAAACTCAAAATTGTTAAGATCATTAAAATAAAGTAGGTCTGAGAAACTTTTTCAACCAAAAGGAGCCTAAGAAGACATAACAAGTAAATGCAATGTGGTATCCTGAATGAGACTCTAAACAAGGAAAACATTAGGAGGAAAAAAGGTAGTAAATATGAAATATGGAACTAAGTTACACTATCCTTACTATATTTATTAATTGTAGCAAAAATGGGATGTGGATGTGTTAGTGCAGAGACAGACACACAGCATTCTTCATCAGAGCACCTGGATTCTAGTCACAGCTCCAGTTCTTGCCTCCAGCTTCCTGCTAATGCACACCCTGGGAGGCAGTGGGAATGGCTCCAGTAACTGCGCTCCTGCCGTGCACCTGGGAGACTTGCACCACTTCCCAGCTTTGGTCCTACTCCTGGATTTTACTGGCATTTGGGGAGTGAATAAGCAGATGGTAGATATCTCTCTTACTCACTCTCTCTCTCTCCCTGTGTGTATGTGTGTGTGTGTCTGTCTGTCTCCATGTCTGTCTCTCCATTCCTCCCTCTCAAATAAAAAAAAGTTTGTAATAAAACGGACCATGCTAAGATAAGACAAAAACAACACAATGGGCTGGTGCCATGGCTCACTTGGCTAATCCTCCGCCTACGACGCCGGCACCCGAGGTTCTAGTCCCAGTTGGGGTGCTGGGTACTAGTCCCGGTTGCTCCTCTTCCGGTCCAGCTCTCTGCTGTGGCCCGAGAAGGCAGTGGAGGATGGCCCAAGTGCTTGGGTCCCTGCACCCACATGGGAGACTGGGAGGAAGTACCCAGCTCCTCGCTTTGGATCGGCGCAGCACAGGCTGTAGCAGCCATTAGGAGAGTGAACCAGTGGAAGGAAGATTTTCTCTCTGTCTCTCTCACTGTCTAACTCTGCCTGGCAAAAAAAAACAAACAAACAAACAAACAAAAAAAAAAAAAACACAATAAGGAAACTGTGTAGGGTGTACATGAATTCTCTATAGTATGCTTTCTCTAAATACAAAAACGTTCTAAAATATTTATTTTTTCAATAAAAATGCAAATCATAATGTATTAAAACTACAGCATATGAAAATGAGTATCCAAAAGGCACAGAGTCAAAGACAATTCATTACAAGGCAGTAACAACTGGCCAGGGAACAGATTGCAAAATACAAAAGCATCAGCTGAAATCAAAGAAGTAACACTTTCAAACGGTGGAAAGTAGTTGTGGAATTCAACTTTGAATTCATCCCATCTAAACAGTCCTCTAAGGACAAAGCTAAAATGCAACACTTTTCAGATAAGATTCCATTAGAGATCCCACCTCCTTCATATAAATACTATCAGGTGTACTCCTGTAAGAACAAGCTGAATTCAGAAGAAAATAATGGGATATAAAAATTTCTTGACACATAAGCCAAAACCCTGAAAAGGCTTATTAAGGGCAAACTCTTTTCAAGTTGTTTTTGGCTTACACATTGATGGGTAATTCCAATTATATTATTTATATCTTCTAATTAAATATTATTCTATTTTCTTATTTCAAATGCAACATCCAATTCAATAATAAGATCTCATTTTTTAACAGCTAAAATATGAAAAAAAAACACATACATCTTAGAATTGATGGAATACTGTTAAGTTTCTTTTTATGGAAAAGGATATTGAAAATTAGAGAAAACAGCTAATGATCTATCACAATGCCACACAAGTGAAATGTCTGAGAAAAATTAGGTGGGAAGACAGCCTAAATGGAGGATCTTTAGAAGAATCAACATTGATAGGTTTATAAATTATCTCAAAGACAGCAATCTGTAAGTTTACAGATGTAATGCGACTCATTTAAATGAGAAGGCTAACAGGCAGACCCTATGGGGACACGCTGCTGACCTGTAAGAAAGATCTGGGAGAAACAGATTTCACTGTGGTGACTGCTGTCAGAGTATGAGCAGCTACAAACTCAGGAAAGAAGAGACATAGTCAACCATCTGTCCACGTGCTACTCTGCACTCCTTAGTCAAGAAGGATTTGAGGAACATCATGGAAACACTTTTCTCTTCCAAATATTTCAATACACACCAAAGAGAATGGGAAGAGATCGATGGACTTCAGTAAGTTTGTGGAAAATGCAATTAACAGATTCTTCGGAGGCACACGTTTTGGTGCAGTGGGTTATACAGCCACTTGGAATTCCTACCTCCCCTGAGTGTCAGTGTGAGTACCGGCTGCCCTGCTTCCAAACCAGCTCCCTGCTAATGCACCTGGAAAGCAGCATCAGATGCTGGCTCAAGTAGTTGAGTCCCTGCCACCCATGTGGGAGACTCAGATGGTGTGCCTGGCTCCTTGAGTCAGACTAGCCCAGCCTGAGCTGTAGCAATCATTTTGGAGGTAAACAGGAAATGGAAGATCTCTTTCTGTCTCTCTCTCATTCTCTCACTCTGCCTTTCACATAAATAAATTCCATAACTAAATAAATCTTAAAAAGAAAAGATAATGCAAAGTTTCTATGACCTGTTTAAGCTTCCTGGGTTTTAAAGCAATTAAAGACACAGTCAGCGAAGGGCCAGACATTGGAGACTCCTGGAGGAGGATCAGTTTACATTACGAGACTCCCATAGAGGAATCAGAGACCAGCTAAAGGCTGAGACTGGGTGTAGACACAGGCCTCACAGTCCTACCAGCCTGTCCTCAGGGCTGCACTCTGATATACAACATGAGCTCTCAATTGGCTGAACTCAAGCCAAGTAGCCAAGGAGTTTCCTGCAGCATCTGGCCCTAAGTGTCTTCCCCCGCAGGCCAACACGGAGACCAAATGCACTTGTTCTGAGATCTTCTACACTTACATTTTGCTATCTGAGTAGCTTCCAGGGCTGATATCCATTCTAGGAACAGTGTGGCAGGAAGCAGTTCACCTTGAATCCGTGGGCCAAGAGTGCCACCCAAATGATGTAAATTACTGACTAGGAAACACTATCTTCCCTTCCTACCCATCCCTAGTTCACATGAGAATGCTAAGTCCTGAGGAATATAATGAAACTTGCAGTTCTCAAATGTATTTATAGAATTTTGTTTTTCTGTAAAATCTATAAATAATGAGTTTCCTGCAGACTCAAATCCTTCTCTTACAGATTGGTAGAAAGCTAATAAGTTACTGGAGCCCAGAAATATTTTGGTGATTCATTCAAACTAATCATTTCAGAGTTTTAATAGCAAGAAAAACTCTACTCCTCTTCCTTGCCCAGATCCATATCCCATTTCCTTTCTAATCCAGAGCACATCCTGATTGCCATCTTTGGAACAATGAAGAGCTAAGTAAACCAACTCCGATTACTTATAGATCTCTCTCTTTCTGAGAAGTACAATGAAGAGATGTGTCACAAAGTACGCCACACCAGTGACCAAGGAAAATGTTCCTGACACAAAAATCAGGCATGCTATTACTTTTGAATTCTTCCATAATTCAGGTGATTAAAGTTTGCATACATTTCCAAAGTAATTCCTTCCTTCATCAATGATCTCTTAGAAGTAAGCTACTTAATGTCACAAAAAAAGTTTTTCATTAAAAACCCTTAACTGGGGCTGGTGCCATGGCACACTAGGTTAATCCTCTGCCTGCAGCACCGGCATCCAATATGGGCACCGGTTCTAGTCCCGGTTGCTCCTCTTCCAGTCCAGCTCTCTGCTTTGACCTGGGAGAGCAGTAGAAGACAGCCCAAGTGCTTGGGCCCCTGCACCCACATGGGAGACCGGGAGGAAGCACCTGGCTCCTGGCTTCGGACTGCCGTGGCTTCAGCCATTGGAGCCATTTTGGGAGTAAACCATCGGAAGGAAGACCTTTCTCTCTATCTCTCCCTCTCACTGTAACTCTGTCAAATAAATAAATAAAAAATCTTAAAAAAAAAAAAACTAAACTGACTACAAAAAAAAACCACTTGGTGAAGGAATGCCTGACTTTAAGCCTACATAGTAGTTACAGCTGAATTTCTGCCCCACAGCCTCCTACCTCCTTATCTCACCACATGTGGACTACAATTAATTTGCAGCTATTTTCAAATCCATTATAGCCTAGAACAGCAATCTGTTTCTTTTCAATTTGATCAAGGAATGGCCATGCTCTAACTTAGACTTCATAGGCAGCTGGGCTATTCAGAGGATCAGGTTATGTAAGCAGAGATTTCAATGGAAGGAAGAAATCTTAGCATTTTACAATCTAGTCCAAGAACTTCCACTAAATGTTCAGAATGAGATCGTTGCCCACCCTATTCCTAGGCCCTCAGGGACCCTTTGGAACCTTCCCCACTACCCCTTTATGCAATGCCCCCTCAATCCTCAGGGGGACTTTCCATGTTCCACCTAAGTTTGTCCATCTGGAGTTTAGTCACTGCGTTCCCAAGAGTTGTGACAGGGGACTGCTCCATCAGAAAGGCAGACGATAGGGCAAGAAGTTAAGACAAAGGAGAACACAGCCTTCTTCTTGGCTCTTACACACTGAACACAAAACCCTAACAGAAAACTCTTGTCGCATAAACTCACAAATAAAGAAGGAAATGATATCACAAAGGTATGAATATGTATAACAGTATGGGGGCAAGGTAAATAAAGAGTTCCCAAATCATACAAATGAGTAACAAGTGATAAACTGTCATTCAGTATATCTGTCTTCTCTCATTTTCCTGGCTTACAATTCCAATTTTACAAATAATGACGCAACTGCCAAATACCGTTTTATTTCTACATTCTCCGTTCAGTATCGGGATCATAGATTTTTCACCCCAGATAGTGGGAAATGAACCTAAGAAGGTGAAGAACAACTAGCTTCCATAACTGCGGATCACTTCTTTAAATCTATTTACAGAAGTATGTACGAAAATAAACCAAGTCATAATTCAATAAGACTCAGAGGGGATGAGGGTATAGTGAAGTTGACATAGCTGTAAGTTACATTTAAAGACAGTTTTAAAAAACAACAACATTAACTTAGGACTAGTGAGTCCACATCTAAGAAACGACTCTAAAGAAATTGTTTGACATCAGAACAAAGATGGGAGCTCAAAGATACTGGCTATGATGTTATTTATAATGTTAGCAGTATTGTCAACCATCCATAATTACTGGATATCTATAAGATGCTAATATTATGCAATTAGTAAACACTTCCAAAATAATATAATCATTTAAAAATAAAATATAAAGTTTGGGGAAATCATGTTATAAAATGGGGGGCTGGCACTGTGGGGAAGCAGGTAAAGCTGCTGCCTGCAATGCCAACATCCCATATGGAGGCTATTTCACGTCCTGGTTGCTCCACTTCCAATCCAGCTCTCTGCTAATGGCCTGGGAAAAGCAGCAGAAAATAGTCGAAGGGTTTGGACCCCTGCCATCCATGTGGGAGAACTGGAAGAAGCTCCTGACTTCGGTCTGGCCCAGCTCTGGCCATTGTGAAGGATGAATCAGCGGATGGAAGATTCTCTCTCTTTCTGTCTCTTCCTCTCTCTCTCTGTAACTCTTTCAAATAAATAAATAAATCTTTAAAAATTATACAATGGCATTAACCAATTGTTTAAATTCCATTATGTGATTACCATATTTCTCATTCCATTAAGTCAGGATTATTATCTGATTATTTTCATGCTGAATTATTCTCTAAAACCTTCTCACAATCTAACTTGCTTTAATAGGAATTACTTGACTTTTCTAAACAATAAATATGAATAAAAACTAAATTGATGGGCTCAACAGAAGATTGGAGGGGACAGAACAGAAAATGACTAAACTGGAAGATAGAACAACAGAAATCACACAATTTGAAAAAGCAGAGATTGAGCCACCACCTGAGATATGGGCATCCCATATGGGCACTGGTTCAAGTCCCAGCTGCTCCACTTACAATCCAGCCCCCTGCTGATGTGCCTGGGAAGGCAGTGCAAGTTGGCCCAAGTGCTTGGGTGTTACCACCCATGTGGCAGACCAATATCGAGTTTCTGGTTCCTGGCTTCGGGCTGGCTCAGCCCTGGCTGTTACAGCCATTTGGGGAATGAACCAGTGGATGAAAGGCATCTTTCTATCTTTCTTTCTCCCTCTCCTTTCCTCTCCTCTCCTTCCCCTCTCTCTACAATTCTTCCTTTCAAACAGACAAATCTTTTAAAAAAGAAAAACAGATAAACTGAAAGAAATAAAGTCACAGGAATATACAGGACTACAATAAAAAAAATCTAAGATTTGGAGTCCTAGAAAAAAGCGAAAAAGGGTGGAACTGAAAAAGTACATGAAGATTTAATAGCTGATGCATCTCAAGTTTTACAAAACATACAAATGCACACATTCAGGAAGTGAGCAAAATCCAAACAGGATAAACCCAACATTTTCTTCACTAAGACACATTATTGTCATAATACCAATGCTGGCAAGGATATGGAGCAACTGGAACTTTCAATGATTGTTGATGACAGTGCAAAATAGTACAGCCACTTTGGAAGACAGTTTGGCGCCTTCTTAGAAAACTAAACAAACCCTTACCACATGATATAGCAATGTTCCCTCCTTGCTATTCATCTGAAGGAGTTGTAAATCCTGTATAAATATGCTTCTAGAAGATTTATTCATGGTTGCTAAAATTTGGAAGCAACCAAAATATTCTTCATGTAAATGGATAACCTGTGGTATACCCAGTCAGCGAAATATTAATCAGCACCAAAGAGAAATGAGTTAGAAAGACATGAAATAATATTAAATGCATATCACTAAATGAAATAAATCTAAATGAAAAGACTTTATACTGTAGAATTCTATGCATTTGATACTTTGGAAAAGGCACAACTATGAAGACAATAAAAAGTTCAGTGGTTGCCAGGGGCTGGGTGGAGGGAGAGATGAAGAAGAAAGGCACAGAGGGCTTTTAGGGCAGTGAAACTGCTGTGTATCAGAGAACAATGGCAGACACATGTCATCACACATTTGTCTAAACTCACAGAACCTATAATACTAAGCCTGATATAAAATAATCATGAACTCAGAGTGATAATGATAGGTCCATGTAGGTTCATCGGTTCTAAGAAATTCATCACTCTGGTGGGCGATGTTACTTTCAGAGGCTGTGATTATGTGAGAACAGATGGTATATAGGAAATTTCTGTTCTGTTCACTCAGTGTTGCTGTGACCCTAAAACTTCTGTAGAAAATAAAACCCTTTGAAAATAAACATATGACCTACCTATAAACTTGTCATAAAAAGTTATATCAAGTATAACTTAGAAAGAAAAGGACAGAAAAAAATACAGCATGCAAACTTCAACACAAAGTAAGCAAATGCGACTACATTAATATCAGACTAAGAAGTTTTGACGGGGGGGGGGGGCATTATATAACAATAAAAGTATAAATCCACCAAGGAGACACAGCAATTCTAAATGTGTGTGTACCAAATAACAGAACTTCAAAACATAAAAGGAAAAACTGGAAGACTAAAATTAAAAACAGAAACATCCACAATTACATTTGGAGATCTCCACAATTTATCTCTAACTAGGAAAAAAAAAGTAGCAAACAAAAAATTAGCAAGGATACAAAACTGACAGTATCAACTGAGAGGATGCAATCCCCATTTACTCACACTTCAACAGCAGTAGAATAAATACATTCTTTTCAAGTGCCCTTGGAACATACATCAAGATGCACCATAAAACGAAACTCAGCAAATTAGAAAATAACTGGAGGGGCCGGAGATATGGAATAAAATGTAAAGCCATTGCCTGTAATGCCAGCATCCCATATGGACACCAGTTAAAATCCCAGCTGCTCCACTTACGATCCAGCTCCCTGCTAATGTGCCTAAGAAATCAGCAGAAGATGGCCCAAGTGTTTCGGCCATGGGAGACCTAGAAGAAGGTCCTGGCTTCAGAACAGGCCAGTTCAAGTAGTTGAAGCCTTATAGGGGAGTAAACTAGCAAGTGGAAGACCTCTCTCTCTCTCTCTCTCTCCTCTCTAATTTTGCCTTTCAAATAAATAAATAAATATTTTTTAAAAAAAGAACTGAAATCATATCAAATATGATTAAGTACAATGCACAAAATACATCCTCCAATTATAGAATAAAGTTGAAATCGTTAATAGAAGGATAATAGGAAAATACCCAAAGGTCAAAAAAGAAGAAAGTATGCTTCTAACTAATCTGTGAGACAAAGAGGAAGAATCAAGAGAATTTTTTAAAACATCTTAAAAACGAAGATATATAAAACTTGTGAATAGAAATAAAGCAGTGTAGACAGGAAAAACTATCTCAGAAAAGACATGTGTGTGAGGAAAGAGGAAAACTATAATCTAGCCATCAGCCTAAAGAACAGCAAAAATAAACAAAAATCCAAAACAATAAGAAAGAAGGAAAAATAAAGAACAAAACAGAAATCAATGAAACTGGAAACAGAGAAAAATCAATGAAACAAAAGGCTGTTTTTTTTTAAAAGATAAAATTAAGAAACTTCAAGCAAGAGAGAAGATTCAAATAACCATTATCAGGAACGAAAGAGCAGACATAAATATACTTTCTGCAGACATCAAAGGATAGTAAGAGAGCATTGAGAAGAACTCTGCACTCAGTTGAGCAATTCAGATGAAATGGAGCGATTCCTCAAAAACACAAACCGCCAACTCACCCCACATGAAATAATGTAAAAGCCCTACAGCTATTAAGAAAACCAATGTCATAATGCTAAAAAAAAAAAAAATCTTCAAGCCCAGATGATTTCACTGAATTGTATCAAACGTTTGAAGAAGAATTTTAACACCAATTCAATACCACTGCTTCCAGAATATAGAAGAGGAAATACTTTCCAACTCATTGACCCTGATGGGAAAAAAAAAAAATCAGATGAAGAAAGTACAAAACTAGAAAATACAGATTACTATCTCATGAATGTACATGTAAAGCTCCTCACAAAATGTTAGCAAATGGAATTCAGTGATATATAAAAAGAATTATCTGCCATAACCATATAGGGTTTATTTCAGTGATTCAAAGCTGGCTTAATATTTGAAAATCAATCAATGTAGAGATAATAATGTGAACAGGCAAAAGAAGAAAAATCTCAATCATCAATTGCTGCGGAAAAGACATTTGACGAGAAAATTCGACACTTATCTGTTATAAAAACTCTCAAAAATTGCAATAGAGGCAAACCTTCTCAACTTGAAAAAGAATACCTGTAAAGATGTTACAGCTAATGTTATATTTAGGGGTAAAAGAATCAATAATTACTCCCTAAAACAGGAAACAAGGCAAAGATGTCTGCTCTCACAACTCCTGCTCAGCATCGTGCTGAAAGTTCTAGCCAGTGCAGTAAGTTTAAGAAAAAAGAGCAAAAGGCAAACAGATGGAAAAGGAACAGAACTTTGTTTGCAGAAGACATTACTATCTACACAGAAAAATCTCAATGGATCAACAAAAACAAGACTCCTAGAGTGACTGAGTTCACCAAGGTTGAAAGACACATACTTCACATTTCCTAATCAATTCTATTTCTATATTACTAGCAATGATTGTTTGAACACAAAAAGCATATATGCTTTACCATTTATAATTGCTTATCAAAAAAGGAAAAGAAGGAAGGGAGAAAATGGGAACAGGAAAGAAAGGAATGAAAGACTGACTTCAGTGTAAATTTAACAAACTATGTGCTGCACTTATATGAAAGTGGATGACAGAAACCAAAGACCTAAACAAATAGATAACCAAATTTGCCTGAATTGGAAATCATAATGAAATAAATACATCAATATTCCCCAAGCAGATATACAGCTTTAAAGTAATTCTTATCAAAATCCGTATAAGATAATTGGCAGTTATCACAGATTATTCTAAAATTTACATGGAAAGACAAAATAATAGAAACTTCCAAAACCGTGTTGGAAAAGGAGAAATGTGAGGAATAATTTTAACAGATTTGAAGATTTACAATAATCAAGAATGTGGCTAACAGTGCAGCAATGAGCACATCGATCATGAAACAGAATAAAGAGCCTAGAAATACAGATAACAACAAATGGGGTTGCAATGATTATATCAGTAATAATAATAAAACAGAAAAAGGAACTTGGATCTAAACATCACATCTTACATAAAAATTAACTAAAAATGGATCACAGTCCTATATGTGAAACTATACGCCTGTTGAAAAAAAAGCAGGAAAAACCCTTCAGGACATTGGGTGTGGTGAAAAGCTCCTGGACATGACACCACGAACATGATTCAATGTTTATCCTGACACTATGCAATGTATATAAAGAAACACGACATGGTACCCCTTAAAAATGTACAGATTTTATGTGTTAGTTATAAATAAAAGGGAAACATTTATGCCATGTTTACAGTGAATTTGAATTCCCATGGTTCCTAATGATTTGATCATTCGTGTTTATTTGAAGTTATATAGCTTATTCATATGTCCTAAGGATAAATGTTTCTTTAAAAGTAAATTTGTAGAGGTTCATTATATACTAAAATGAATCATCAATTAAAAAATATTGAACAGCTGGATCTTATAAAAACTTAAAAAAATTGTTTTGGGGCGAGATCTTATTAGGAGTACTAAAAGCCACTGTATAGACAAGAAGAAATGTTTATAATCTTCATATCCCTTCTCTAGAATATATAAAAAGCTCTCAAAATTCAACATTAAAAATCCAACAAGAAAATGAGAAAACAAATCTATAGGGACAGACTAGACTAATGGTTGCCTGGGATTTGGGAGGGGGTATGAAGGAGAAATCACAGGGGAACAAAAAATCTATTGTGGGTAAGAAGTGTTCATTATCTGGATCATGGTGATGGTTTCCTGAGTGCACATGGTTGTCCAAGGTTACAGCTCATATACTTAAAACAATACAATCTTTGTATAGATTACAGTTCCAATAAGATTTTAATTCTAAATAGATGTCTACTAAGGACCCACAATAAACACTTGACCAATTGAGATAACAAAAGTAAATGAGACCCACCAAATACCCTCAGGATTTGGTAGGCAGGAGGGAAAAGCAAATGATAAATAATTATAATAGCTGTTTATTTAGTACTCCCATGCACTAAACATAAGCAGTCTGAGTGTTTCCACCTCTGACTTCCCTCCGATGGTTGAAATCTGTGTTTACTAACCCTGTAAGCACATCAGACTGACTTGTTGGCCTTCTTGAAAAGGTACTTCCCGGACCATTATGAAAATGAACAGTTCAGGATACCAAAGGACAGGACTGAGGCTTTCACGTTTTTAAGATGGAGAAATAGTTAACGTATGATAAAATGCACCCCTTTAAAGTATAGAATCCACTGTGTGTTAGCACTCCACGGGAGAAACGGCTACTTAACAGGGATGATTTTATGACATATCAGGTAAAGCTGCTGCCCAAAATGCCAGCAGCCCGGAGGGTACCAGGTGGAGTCCTCATTCCACTTCCAACCCAGCTCCCTGCTCATGTCCTGGAAAAAGCAGTGGAAGATAGCCAGGTGCTTAGGCCTCTGCCACCCACGTGGGAGACTTCGATGAAGCTCCTGGCTCCTGGCTCCTGGCTTCAGCCTGGCCCACTCCTGGTTAATGCAGCCATCTGAGCAGTGAACCAGTGGATGGGAGACCCAACTGTCTCTCCCTCTCCGTAACTCTTTCAAAATAATAAATCTTAAAACAAAAAAAGTCCATTTAAGTCTACTTAAGTCCTTTGCCCTTTCTTAGACTGAGCTATAATTTCTGTTATGCTTTTTAGCACTCCTAGACACTAGACCCATACCAGATGTTTGACTTCACATACTATATCACATTCTGTGCATTATGCTTCTACTGTCTTGATAGTATCCATTAACCCTCAGAGGTATTCATTTTGATGAGGTTCAATACATCAACCATTTTCAGTGCTTGTGCTTCACGTACCCAATCCCAGATCACAAGGATATATACATATTTTTTCTAAGAGTTTTACAGTTTCAGCAATCATATTTAGGTTTTTGGCCCATTATAAGTTAATTTTGGAATATGGACTGGGGTAGAGGTTCAACTTTGTTGCTTTTAATACGTATAGCCAGTTGCCTCAGCACTGTTGAGTAGAAAGGAATCGTCTTACCTGCTGAATTATCTTGGCATCTTTTTCAAAAACCTATTGATAATGATGAATAGGTTTATTTCAGAGATCTATACAGCTCTCCTCATGCCAATATCAGAATCTTGAACGCTACAGTTTTCAAGTAAGTCTTGAAATTAGAAGCATGAACCTCTTTTTTTCTTTTTCAGGATTCTTTTGTGGGAAAAAGCCAGCTGGAAATTTGTAGACAATTTGGAAGACACAGACATCTTAAAACTGTCTTTCTTTTCCATTTATGTATACTTTATACCTTCTGACAACCTGTTACAGGTTTCATAATAATCTTTTATAATATTTATATCAATTTATTTTATTATTTATTTTATTATTGATATTTTCATAAATTTTATTCTTTTTGTACTATCTGTTCTTAGTGTATAGAAATAGTTAATTTTAAAAATGTATCCTGGGGGCCAGCGCTGTGGCATAGCAGGTAAAGCCGCCACCTGCAGTGCCAGCATCCTATATGGGCGCCAGTTCAAGTCCTGGCTGCTCTACTATAGCTCTCTGCTATGGACTGAGAAAGCAGTGGAAGATGACCCAGAACCTTGGGCTCCTGCACCCATGTGCGAGACCTGGAAAAAGCTTCTGGCTCCTGGATTCAGATTGGCGCAGCTCCAGCTGTTGAAGCTGTTGGGGGAATGAACCAGTGGATGGAAGACTTTCTCTCTCTGCCTCTGCTTCTCTATAAACCTTTCAAATAAATAAATAAATATTTAAAAAATATGTTTACCCAGCAAGTTTGCTGAACTCAGTCATTAGCTCTATATTTTCTTTTGTGAATTCCTTGGAATTTTCAACATGCAAATTCATACCATATGCAAATATTCAGTTTATTTCTGCTTTTCCAATCTAGATAGTCTTTTACTTCCATTTCTTGACTAAATGCTTAGCCAGAACCCCCAGTACAATGCTGAGTATATGTAGTAAGAGTAGATATCCTTATCTTGTTCCTGAAGTTGGAAAAGTTTTAAATCTTTAGCATTAATGTAGCTATGTGTATTTGGAGATGGTTCTCAGGGTGAAGAAGTCCCCTATTAGGTCAAGTTTACCAAGTACTTTACGACAGAATATAAGGATTTCCAAACTGTTTTTTCTGTCAATTGAGATGATATTGTGGGTTTTGACATTTATTCAATTAATATTGTATATTACCTCAATTATCATATGCTAAGTCAACCTTGTAGTTCAGTGATAAATCCCACATGGTCATGGAATGTAACACTTTTATTGTTTGCTGCTGAGTTTAGCTTGCCAGCATTTTGCAGAATTGTGTGTCCATACTCATACAGAGAATTGGTCCTTCGTTTTACTGATGTATCTGTTTTTGGTTTTACTGTAATAATGGTCTTACAGAATGAGTTTAATGGGTGCAAGTACAGTTCTATGGCTCCCTCTGAACACTGCTCTTGCTGTGTCCTGTCAGTTTATCAAACGTGGATTTTTTCTTTCATTCATAATAAATTGTGTAATTTCTTTGGCTATTGATCTGTATGTTGTCAAATCTCCACATTGATGGATATCCCCAAACTTCCTTAAGTTACTGACATTCAGTTTCATCAGTCTCATTCCACTGTAGTCAGCAAATTTATTTTATATTTTATTGTAGAACAGTCACAATGAAATTGCTATCGGCGAACACATGTCTATTGAATAATGTTCCAGTGCACTTGAGACTAAGGACTCTGCTTTCTTGCGTTGAGACTCATGGTGGTTAACTATGAGTCTAATGTAGGTCAGAATTTTATTTGTTTATATAGTTGTCTTTTAAATTTAATGAGAAACATGTGTTACAAAATAAGTGTTTTGGGGGCCGGCATTGTGGCGTATTGGGTAAGCTGCCACCCGCAGAGCCAGCATCCCACATGGGGGCAGTTAGAGTCCTGGCAGCTCCACTTCTGATCCAGCTCTCTGCTATGGCTTGGGAAAGCAGTAGAAAATGATGCAAATCTTTGGGCCCCTGTACTTGTGTGTGAGACCTGGAAGAAGCTCCTGGCTCCTGGCTTCAGATCGGCCCATCTCCAGCCATAGCAGCCATCTGGAGAGTGAACCAATGGGTAGAAGACTTCTCTTTCTCTCTGCCTCTGCCTCTAGCTCTGCCTTTCAAATGAATCAATATTTTAAAAAAGTGTTTTACTTACTATCTACTATCTAGTTTTTGTATTATTGAAAGAGGGGTACTGAAGTTCAATTATTTTTGCTGGCTTATTTATTACTTCTCTTTAATTATATCACTTTCTGTTTCATGTATTTGCATCCCCTGCTAATAGGTACATATGTGTCTATTAAAAAAAATTCTTGATGGATTGACTTATTCTGCTTTTTTGTCTGTAGTAACAATTTGTTTTACTTAAATTCCATTTGCCTAATAGTGAAACTCCCACTCCAGTTCTATGTTGGTTACTCTTCATATCCTGTATCTTTCTGTATACATTTCCTTTTCACCTGCATGTCTCTAAATACAAAGTATGTCTCTTTCAGACACAAAAAGTCAAATTATTTTTGCCCAGCTTATTAATCCTTGCATTCTCATTGAAATATTTAATTCATGTAATATGTAATATAACATATGATTTATATCTGCCAACATATCTATGCTCTCTGTAAATCTTAATGTGTACCTCTAATCAATCTTACTGCCTTCTAAATTTGTTAAATATTCTCCAGTACACCTTTCCTTTTTAAAATTGTTTTATAGCCGGTGCCGTGGCTCAACAGGCTAATCCTCCACTTTGCGGCGCCGGCACACAGGGTTCTAGTCCCGGTCGGGGTGCCGGATTCTGTCCCGGTTGCCCCTCTTCCAGGTCAGCTCTCTGCTGTGGCCTGGGAGTGCAGTGGAGGATGGCCCAAGTGCTTGGGCCCTGCACCCCATGGGAGACCAGGAGAAGCACCTGGCTCCTGCCTTTGGATCAGCATGGTGTGCCGGCCGCGGCGGCCATTGGAGGGTGAACCAATGGCAAAGGAAGACCTTTCTCTCTGTCTCTCTCTCTCTCTCACTGTCCACTCTGCCTGTCAAAAAAAAATGTTTTATAAATTTGGGAGCTAATATTAAATACCTGTACATTTTTACGTGTCAAGGGCAATATTTCAACAGATATACACAGCACAAACCAATCATACCAGGCAATTCATTTATGAGAGACTATACTTGCTCTTCTGTTTTGTCAAAACCAAAATCAATGACCTTCACATGACTGTGTTCTGGGTACTCAGTATCTAATTCCCCCACCCCCAACCTGTCCTAGTCTCTTAAGCATTACTTTACTTCATATGGACTATATATATATATAAAAATATATATAAACATACACACACATATAATACATGCATGTTTTTCAGATTTCTATATATGAGAGAAAATGTGTATGTGTCTGGCTTATTTCACGTAACATAATGATACATAATTCCATCAGTCTTGCTGCAAATGTCAGAAATTTCATTCTATTTTATGGTTGAGTCTAGTATCATTTTAACTTTCTTATTTTATTTTTAGAGCTACATAGGAGATTAAAATTAACATTAATTTATAGAAATCTTGAATTGATATTAATTTAAATCAAAAGTATACAAAAACTTTGGTTATTTATAGGTCTGTGTTTCCGCCCTCTTTGAGCAATTTTTGCAATATAAACTCTGTGTACACATTGACACATATTTACAGTCATTTACTCAGGTGTCTTTCAAATCAAAAAAGGAAAAATGAGTTATAAACACAAGATATATTTATACCATCACTACCTAGCTGGTTATCTACTAGTTCTATTTATTTCTTCATAGATTCAGGTTGCTGTCTACTATCCTTTCATTTCACATATAGGACTCTCTCTAGTATTTATTATAGGACATGTTTTCTAGCAATGATAAATACATTTTCCTTTCACTTTTGTAAGATAATTTTGCTAGATATAGATTTCTTGTGTGAAAGTCTTTTCTTTCAGTGCTTTGAAATGCTTCCTCAGTGCCTTCTATTCTTCAGTCTTCTGCCAAGAAATCAGCTGTTAAATGGATGCAGGATATTTCCCGTGTGATAAGTTGGTTTTCCTTTGCATTCAAGGTTCTCTCATTGGATTCTGATCTCAATAGTTCCATTATAATGAGTGTAGCTATAGATTTCCTTGAATTCATCCTACTTGCAGTTTATTGAAGTTTGTGGGTGTGCAAATCAATATATATATATTTTTTTTTGACAGGCAGAGTGGACAGTGTGAGAGAGAGAGAGAGAGAGAGACAGAGAGAAAGGTCTTCCTTTGCCATTGGTTCACGCTCCAATGGCCACCGCAGAAGGCGCGCTGCGGCCGGGGCACCGTGCTCATCCGATGGCAGGAGCCAGGTGCCAGGTGCTTTTTCTGGTCTCCCATGGGGTGCAGGGCCCAAGCACTTGGGCCATCCTCCACTGCACTCCCGGGCCACAGCAGAGAGCTGGCCTGGAAGAGGGGCAACCGGGACAGAATCCGGCGCCCTGACCGGGACTAGAATCTGGTGTGCCGGCGCCGCAAGGCGGAGGATTAGCCTGTTGAGCCACGGCGCCGGCCAATATTTTTATACAGTTTGGAAGTCTTCACCCGCTATGTTGACAAAAGTTCTATTATGCTTTCTCCTCTCTATGACTTCCATTTTGTACATGTTGATATATTTGTTACCGTGAGAGTCCCTGATCATCAGGAAGTTTTTCTTCATTGTTTTCCTTTTCAGTCTTTCAGACTGAATAAGCTCAGTCAACTTATTTCAAGTCCATTGCTTCTTTCTCCCATCTGCTTGAATCAGATGTTAAAATGCTTTAGTGAGTTTTTCATCTTCAGTTATTAGAATTTCTAACTGCAAATCTTATATTCATTTTATGATCTCTCTCTCTCCCTATTTTTCTTCCTGAAGAAACATTCTTACACTCTGCTTTAATGCTCCAGAGATGATTCCTTCTACTTTACTGAACAAACGTGAAATGGTTTAAAATCTTTGGTAACTCAACATCTGGACATCCTCAAGAAACATTTTTTGAGGATATCCAGGGCTTTATTTTGTAATGCACAGGCCACACCGTGGCCCCAACCCCACTTCCCACCCTGCACTTCTTAAATGTTTATCACTCCAGGAGACCCAGCAATCCCCTTCATGATCTTTTGAAGATCATTGAACTGGAAAATTATACCATTATTTCTCTTAAACAGATCAATAGCATTACTTATAGAATTCATTTTACATAGATAGCAAAATTATACTAAAATTTTCACTAAACTAACTTTAGCAATGAAACTGAAGCAAGGAAAATATAAACACAGAAATCTTTTATTGATTTTTTTCCTATGTTTGGTCCATATTGCTTTTCTTTCGTTGCCTGTCGTTTTATTGAAAATTGGATACATTAAGCAATTATAATGTGACAACTCTTGGAAAGCACAGTTCCCTCAGGTTTGCCATTGTTACTGTTTATTCAGTAACTTTTTTGAACTAGTTCCATAAAATCTGTGGCTACTAAAGCGGATGTATTAGTTCTCGTGTCAGCTAATGGCCTAGAATTAATGAATCTGCCAGTCTTTGCTGATGAGCTCCATGAGTGTGCTGGGCCACACTTTCTAAACACAACCAGGTAGTAGACAGCTCTGCTTTAGTGTTCACTCCTTGCTTATGTACAGCCTCAAAGTCAATCAGAGGTGAGAACTTGCAGCAAGCTTAGATTTTTTCCTGAGTGTGTACACATGCTTACTGGAACTTTTCAAAGACTCTATGGACATCTAATTCCCTATTCTCTCCTTTTTATCTCTTTTATTAGTTCATATTTTCCCCAACTGATATCTATTGCCCCAGGCAGCCCCAAGGCTAAGCAATTACTTCTAAAATTTTCAACAAATGCTCCAAGGGAACAGCCTTCCTGGACTGAGAAATCTCTGTACTAGGTCAAATGAAGATATTCTTGAAAGTGGAATATTTTTCTGAACCATCAGATAAAATAATGATAAGACTCTGAAGGAGCCCCACCCCGTTCTCTCTGCGTAGTGATTGACAAGCTGGTGGTTTTCCAGGCTTCCAGGGTCCCAGGGAGTTGGTTCAAGGGGCAGGGAAACAGATGGCACAGAGCAGCTAGCTCAATGGCTTCTGAACCAAGATCCAGACTACTTTAAAAATAAATTTCCCCTGGATTGCTATTTAAAATCTTTGATCTCCAAGACTGTAAAAAAGTCATTTTTGGCAGTTTTATCCTTATTTTCATGTAGAAGAAGGTTTATAGTATTGTTATATTTATTATAGTATTTTCACCATGAAACTAAGGGTTCACATGTGACAATGTTCTTCAGTCTTCTATTGCATGTTCCTGGTACAGAATTACTGTTTGGGGGATCCTATTCAAAAATATGGCTTGGAGGGCCGGCACCGTGGCTCAACAGGCTAATCCTCCGCCTTGCGGCGCCGGCACAAGTGCTTGGGCCCTGCACCCCATGGGAGACCAGGAAAAAGCACCTAGCACCTGGCTCCTGCCATCGGATGAGCGCGGTGCGCCGGCCGCAGCGCGCCGTCCGCGGCAGCCATTGGAGGGTGAACCAACGGCAATGGAAGACCTTTCTCTCTGTCTCTCTCTCTCACTGTCCACTCTGCCTGTCCAAAAAAAAAAAAAAAAAAAAAATGGCTTGGAAAGACATACCTCTTCTCCTTCCCAAAATGCCAAAATGCACAATATGGTAAAAAAAATTTATTTAGGCATAAATCCATGCTTACAAAAATGGAAGGAGGAGACAACCATTTGAATATGAAAAATAAATGGGCAAGAACTAACGACTTGGCAGAATCTGCAAAATGCAAATCTCAGTCAACATAGAGGAAACCAAGACAAAGTCCAGAAAGCTTACAAATTGGAGGAAAAGAGGAGCTGCAACCGAAGCGTAAGTGGGGTTAAAATAGAAGAATGTGAATAAAGGCTTTTAAAGAATCATTCATGAGGGGCTAGCACTGTGGCATAGTGGGCTGAGCCTCCACCTGCAGCACTGGCATCCCATATGGGCGCCGGTTCAGTCCCGGCTACTCCACTTCCAATTCAGCTCTCTGCCCGAGCCTAGGAAAGCAGTAGAAGATGACTCATGTGCTTGGGTACCGGCACCCCCACAGGAGACCTGAAAAAGCTCCAGACTCCTGGCTTTGAACTGGACCAGCTCCAGCCATTGTGGCCATTTGGGAGTGAACCAGCAGAGGGAAGACCCCTCTCCCTCTCCCTCCCTCTCTCCCTGACTTCCAAATAAAATAAGTCTTAAAAAGAAATCATATTCTCCAGGGAGGACAAACCAGAAAGACTCTGACAAACACAGGTACAACTAGAACAGAGGTAATATACTGAAGGCAGACATGGGGCTAAGAGTACATGACCTGCTAGCCCCTCTCCCATCCTGGCTGCCAGAACTCTGATAGCTGGGATCATGGTGACCAGGGAGCAGACTAGAAAACTTTTATCTGGGAACCCTGATTGGCCCAAGATGAAGACCCAATCAGACGAAGGTCCCTAACACCTTCTCAGCCAGCTCATATGGTAACAAAACCCACTCCACCACCATGACCACCACCACAGACATGGAGGATAGACACACACGCACACACACACACACACACACACACCATTATTAGAAATCCTTTAATATGAAAAACAGAGACCAAAATAAAAAAAAATGAGGCTTTGAGAAAGCAGACAATACAGGGAAGAGAAAAATTTTATAACTTTTAAAAAACATTTAAGAAATGTAAAGAAAGCTGTGTCCCCCAGTAGTTCAAAAGTCTTGGTCTTAACTCATTTCGATTTCAAAGCCCTAAAGATTCCAAAGCATCTGATGCCTGTCAAAGTTATTCTTCACTTAAATTCCAGGGAGAGATGCAATCCCCACCTTCCCTGAACTTGTCTGAACCCTACAAGAGTAACACCTGTACAGATGGGTCAAGAAGTATTAAATCTAATGCTAACATCTCTGCCTCAGGAGGAACCTACACCTCATTACCACACGATGCAACACATGTGAGAGCATGTCCCACCCTGCCCCCTGTGAGCTTACACCCATCTCTACATGCCTCCCAAAGCTTCTCCTTTTGAATATTCATGAACCATTTAAAATAGGAGGTACCTGCTTCCCCTTGCTCCAGGTGCCACAGCTTTGAAAATAATTCGCTAGCGGTCTCCTATTTACTACAAATAAAAAAATAGTTTATGTGGCAACTACATTATTTTTGCTTTGTACAAGATTTTACTACAGATCCCTTCTGTTCTGAGGTGGAGCTGGTGAGCACTACCATCTTTGGGCTCCACAATGCACCCCATGGTCAAGCAGGGCTTCTTAGGGCTAATCTTATCACCGGGGTCTCAGCGCTGGCTAACCTTAACTTTTTTTTGACAACTACTCCTCATAAAGGTTTTGATTCCAACTTACCAAAAAAGCAAACTCATTTTGGTATGAAATAACTGTATTGATAGAAAAAGAACAAGGTTCAACAGAAATGACACTCTACTGGTACAAGTAATTTTGAGAAAGAAAAAGGGAGTGATTGGAAATTGGAACACCGCAATGTAGAAGACAAAGGTACAAAAAAATTCTGAGGTAAAATTGTTCAATGTATTAGCCAAACTACCCACTAGGTGTCGAAGGTAAAATAAAGATACCTAAAACTTCAAAAGCATTTCATTCACTATTCCTTTCTCAGATGGTTATGGAACATAGGCATGGATTTGTTTTCACCAAATTAGAGCACAAACCAAAATAGAAGGCAAGTGGATCCCTGAGAAAAACATAACTGGAGAATGGTAAGGGGAATTCTCTAGTTGACTGCTGTGGGAGGATGAACTGTGCACAGTCCCAAGTGTGTTGGCTCAATTGACAGCTTTTTGGTGAAATGAAAGCGATACTCACTCAGCAGAAATCACACTGAGTTGTGGTCTTTCCCCAGACTGGAGACTGAGGGTGTGATGCTCTCTTATTCTCCTTTATGGTGCTGAGCAGCAGAAGGGAGCCACCACACCAAGTCAAGAAAGGAACCAGTAGTGGCTGCATTGCCAAGCTAGGTTTGTTAGATTAGGTGCACTCAATACGTTTTTTTTTTTTTTAACTCATAATATTGTCAAAATTATGTGGGTCTTTCATCCTATGGTAAGTAAAGAGGGTTCCTAGTTCCTGACATAGCTTCTTCAAAAACCCTGGGGATCTCCTGAGGGATAGGAGGTATCTTTGTTATGCTAATACAGCAAGTTCTGGAGGAGATCCTGTGAATAACTTGAGAATGGGGGCTGGCTGCAAGAAAAACCAGCCAAGTGATCAGAGATGTAGGAGATGGAACTTTCAACCTTGACTTCTGGAGAGGGGAAAGGGCTGGAAACAGTGCAATCATACAGCCAACAATTTAATCAATCATGCCTATAACAGGGAGACTCCAATAACAACTCTAGACCACAAGGTTTGGAGTGGCTTCCTGATTGGTGAGCATATCAATGCAGCAGGAAAGCAGAGCAACCTGGCTCCATGGAGACAGAAGCTCTTGTGTCCAGAACTTCCTAAACTCTGTTCTATATCTTTTTCATTCAGCTATTCATTGGCATTCTTTGTAATAAGATGCTAATCATAAGAACAGGTGTATTCCTGAATTGCTGTGAATTGCTTAAGTTGTCCTAGTAAATTATCAAATTTAGGGGGCTGTGGGAAGACCAGAATTTGCAGTCATCTGTGTGGAAGAGTTGCCGGTATCTGGTGTCTGCAGTAACAGCAGTCTTTTGGGGAACCTTGTCTTTAACTTATGGAATATGAAGCCAACTCAAGTAGTTAAACTCAAAACTGAATTCAATTTTGGATACCCACATGGTGCCAAAGCTGTTGAGAGAAGGCAACCATGAAGGAAAATACCATTTTTACAGCTGCAGGACAAGGCTAAGAAACAATCCACTTAGCTTCAAGGAGGAGAACAAACTGCTCAAAAGGAAATAGCTCTAAAATCATTAAAGATACAAATCCATGTCTGTCTGAATATCAGAAGACAAATTTACATGCCTGCTGGCAAGTTCAGCAATGAAACAGTGATTATTACAAGAAAAACAATACCTGGAAAAAGACTGTAGAAAAATTAACTATATGGAAAATAAATATTATCACAGTCTACTAGATGGCTCAGATATGAATTGTGATTTTGTAGCTTAATATTAAACAGTGAATGTTAATTCGACCAAGACTGATTACGCCATTTCATGGACAGAATAAGGAAAGAGAAGGGGAAGTGTGCTAATTAAGGATGGCTCTGGGGGTGGGGAGTGAATGGAAAACAATCTTCACTTTCAGAATTGGAAGTCCTCAGATGTTGAACATAACTCTACACCAAAAATAACTGCAACACAAATATTTTAGAAATGTGCATGTAAATCTCAGAGAAAGAGCTAAAATTATTGCAGATAACTGTCCATAAGAAATATAGGAGCAGGTGTTTGGCATAGCATTAAGACATCACTTGAGGTGCCTGTGTCTATAGGAGTGCCTGGGTTTGAGTCCTAGCCCCACTTTTTTTTTTTTTAAAGATTTATTTATTTATTTGAAAGGCAGAGTTACAGAGAAGCAGAGGCAAAGAGAGAGAGGTCTTACATCTGCTGGTTCACTACCCAGATGGCCATAACAGCCAGAGCTACACCCATCCAAAGCCAGGAGCCAGGAGCTTCTTCCAGTTCTCCCAGGTGGGTACAGGGGCCCATACACTTGGATCCCCTTCCACTGCTTTCTCAGGCCATATCTGAGAGCTGGATCAGAGGTGGAGCAGCCAGGACTCAAACTGGCACCCATATGAGATGCTGGCATTGCAGGCAGCAGTTTTCCCAGCTACACCATAGCGCCAGTCAGCCTAGTGCCACTTCTGACCTGTGCTAACGTGCACCCCAGGAGAGTTGTTTTGTTGAGTGATGACTCAAGTAGTTGAGTCTCTGTCACCCACAAGGGAGACTCAGGTTGAGTTCAAGCTTCTGGCTTTGTCGAGGCTCAATTTTGGCTACCATGGGTACTTAGGAAGTGAATCAGCAGATAGGATCTCTCCCCTGTATGCACACATGCTCTCTCATACTCTGCCTTTTCCTGTCTGTCTCTACCTATCAAATAAAACAAATGTAAGTGGAGGCAGAGGTACAACAAGCTTCAGGTTTTAAAAAAGTGATAAGCAAGAATTGTATTAGTAAAAATAAGAATTTTGAAAGGTATCATCTTCCAGAAGAGTACTGTGATGTAATCATAGAAATTATTTAAGGAACAAGATGTAAAAAGTGTGGTGACATTTACAAGTTCACACAATTGCTGAAGGTCTCAATTCATTTTAAATGCTGTTCCTATGATTTCAAACCTTTTGTTCTTCTCTGAAACATCCTACTAGCAACTTGTAAATAAGTATTCAAATATCATGAGAGTGAAAAACATTAATTCTGGTAGGAAGGGATGCAGAAGTCCTTATGGAAAGCATCATCTGAAGTAGACCTTGAGCCATCACTCTAGTGCCTGGGCTACTTTTCTCCTCCTTTTCTGTTGCTACTACCTGGCCTCTTCCCAGGTCTGGGTTAGGGAAAGAGATAGCCTTGACTGCCATCCACTACTTAACTCCTGATGCAGGGTTTCCTGGACCCACACTTTTTGGAAGGTATTAATACTTCATCTATGCACAATGGCTTCTCTATTACAAAGACCATGACTTCAGGACAGCTTTGGCATCTAACCAACAAAATAAAGAGAATAATGTTAGTACCTTGGACAGGGTTGTTGCAAGAACTGAAGGGGTAACAATCCTACCACAGAACAAGGCATTGACGTTGGCTCCTGCTGCCATGCATCTCAAATTGCTCTTAAGATATCAAAGTTTTGGGCCGGCGCTGTGGTGTAGCAGGTAAAGCTGCCATCTGTGGCATCCCATATGGGCACCAGTTTGCGTGCCAGCTGCTCCACTTCTGATCTAGCTCTCTGCTAATGCAACTGGGAAAGCAGCAGCAGATCGTCCAAGTACTCGGGCCCCTGTACCCACACGGGAGGCCCAGGATAATCTTCCAGCTCCTAGCTTTGGATCAGCCCAACTCTAGCCGATGAGGCCATTTGGGGGGTGATCCAGTGGATGGAAGATTTCCCTCTCTAACTTTGCCTTTCAAATAAATAATCTTTTTTTTTTTTTTAAAGATAAAGTTCTTCTGCTCTATGCTGCCCCTCCAGATTCACAGCTCTGCATCGCACACCTTGCTGTGAGCTCATCTTGTGGCTACATGCTCTGTGTTTCCTCCATATCCATACGCCTGCTTCAAGAGCCAGTCAGCGCCTTCACACCTCAGTGAAACCTCCCCTCCCTGCCAGGCCAGCTGCAGATTGTTTTCCTTGATGAGCCTGTACTAGTGCAAGCTCCACTGCTGTGTCTGTCGTCCCTATCAGAATGCTGTAGCTTTCCCCTGTCTTCCTATGAACCCAACTATTTTTGCCTGTGTATGTGTGATTTAAGTCTTATCTCTTGAAAGTAGCATACAACTTGAACTTTTTCAACTGAATCTGGGGTCCCACTCCCAACAGAATGATTATGGATAAGATTGGGCTTGTCTCTGTTAGAATGTGTTGCCTGTTTACCAGAGTCTTTTGTTGTATTTTCTAAAACATGGGATTGTTCCATTTTTTATGTCATTATTCCGCTTCAAGGTTTGAAAATCTGATATCCCATTTCTTTTAACATAGTATTTATTTTCAGTGTTTGAAAATGTGTTTTTCTATTTATGTCTGCATAAATTTGTGTGTGTGTGAGGGCACATGCACACATTATTTAACTATGGGGCTATGTTCTGAGAAATTTCATCACTGTGTAGACATCATACAGTGCATTTACACAAACCTAGGTGATAACAGCCTACGATAAAGCCAGGCTATACGTTATAGCCTATTTTACCTTTTGATTTTTTAAAGTTTCTTTGTTAAAATCCAAGACACACTATAGGCATGCACAGGATCAGGATCATCAATATCACTGTCTCCCTTCACATCTTGTCCCACTGTAAGGTCTTCAGGGGCTACAATACGCCTGGAGCTGCCATCACCTATAAGAGCAATGCTTTCTTGCGGACATTCCTTAAGGACTTGCCAGAGGCTGTTTTACAGTTCAGTTTTTTATAAGTAGAAGTAGTACATTCCATTAATGACAACAACACAGTAATCAGTAATATACAAACCAGTTATAGTCACATATTATCAAGTATTATGTACTGTACATAATTGCATGGCTTATACTTTTACACAACTAGCAGTACAGTAGGTCTGATTACACCAGCATCCCCACGTGTGAGTAATACAATACACTACAAGGCTCCAAACAATGACATCACTACATGATAAGAACATGATAGGAATTTTCAGCTCCATTATAACTTTTGCGGAAACATCTGTTATGTGGTTCATCACGGACTAAAACATCATGACGTGATACATCGCCACTCACTCACTGGTGTTTATCTATATGCATATATATATATATCTTAGAGTTTCTTCTGATTTTTCTAGCTCCTGAAATACCCACACACACACCACCAGGATTCCACCTACTGTGAGAAGATCTAAAACACAGGCAATAGAACACTATTCATGGTTTGGGCAGTGTCTGGTAATTGACAATTAGGCTTCATGACAAATCTGCTAGACTCTGGCCACTCATATTTCTTACACCCCACTTATTCTGCTTAGGCTTTGTTTGTGCATAACTGAATATAACATCCCAGCAATTCTTTCAGACAATTTGTAGGCTGTAAACTCTGAACTCTAGCATATTTGAAAACACTGATATGGCAGAGATTTTTAGGATAATTAATTTCTCAGGTGAGCTTCAACATTATATAGTCCTTCAAAAATATCCTCTCAACTCCTGGATTTTCTAATAGATGCCATTTTATACTCATTCTTTTGCAGAACAATCTTCCTTTAATTCTCCTGGATGAATTTAAGATTTTTCCTTATATTTGGTATATTGGAATTGAAGTGTGCATTGGGTATTTTATATTCGTATCTTGTATCAACTCTGGAAGCTGCTTTAAAAAAAAAAAAAATCACTTCTCTATTTATACTTCCCATTCACTGAGTTGTCTCCTTCTGAGATACCATCAGACTCAAGTCAGAATTTATTCCAATACCTACTGTCAGTCAGTGGTTTCCAAATATATTTTCTCACTGAAGGACTCTTTGATAAAGGCAAATCCCAGGTCTGGGCTGGGAGGAACACACAATGAGAGTGGGACACCTCATTGTTATTTACTTTGTGCAAGAAAATAGAGAAGCTATGAGGGCTCAGAGACCATAACAAAAGGATGCAGGAGCCAACCACATGACAATTTGAGCATCAGAAAGAATAAAAACCACAACAGAGCAAAACCCATCCAATAAAAAATCAACAATCTGGGGCAAAAATAAAATCTCACCATTTATTTGTCTTAAATATTGCATTATATAATAATATATATTGTATCATATATATAGATATATAGATAGATGGATAATAACAAAGACAAAGGAGGCCTATTTCAAGTCTCCAAATGTCTTCTGCTTAGTGGGATGGTCATAATAATGCAATATTATCTCACACAATCACTAAAGAGACAAAAGTAAGCAAAAGAGCTATAAAAAGTAATGTATGCATGTATACACACTCACACGCATACAAACTCACACACACACACACACACACACACACACACATTCACACACTCCACTCCCACAGCCCCTTCCAGACTTCCTGGCAGACTTAAGGATAAAGTCAGAGGGAGATTCATTTTCCTTCCACAGAGTGGCATTTCTGAAATAGGTGACATTTTTCCAATTCAGACCAAACCACTCCATTTCCCTCTTCATTTCTTCCATTTGAAATTAAGTTTGAAGCATTTTAAAAGTGGTTTGTCTAATTCATTGTGCCTTTCAAGTGATATTTGGAAAAAGGCAGGACAGCAGGGGACAGCAATCTTGTGCTGACACATTGCTGGCCAGCTGTTGTTCCCAGCTGACGTAAAACACCACTGTAAGGATGTGGAGGAAACATTCCTGTCAAACATTCCTTTTCAGCTTCTTTAACCCACTACTCACAGTATTTCCTGTCATAAACAATGAGGGTGCCATCTGTACACTGCTGTTTCAATGCACACCTACTGGCTTCTGTCAGAGAACTGCCGTGGACCATGGACACTGCAGTGATTGCTCCAGGCATGGAACAGGACAAAAGGATCCAAAGTGTCCCTACCTCCTCAAAGAGGAAGGAGGCAAGAAGGAACTTTCTACAGCACATCTCACCCCCAGCCTTCTGATACTCAGCCCCAGTAGACACAATGCTGAATTCAGTTCCAACTGATCCTGGAACCACGAGTCGGTACACCATTCCCTGGCCCATCAGCTGAGACAAAAGCAGCTGATGCAATTTCTGTCTAGTCTGGCCTAAAACATAAACTACTAAGATAAAGAGGAGGGAAGCCACAAAGTCAGATTCTAACCTGTCTAAAACTTTCCTAACACAGCTATACCTATAGCTATAGATAGCTGCTGATCTCCAACTGTCTATAGGAACGTCCCTGGGGAAAAACTACCAACACCTCAATGTTTGCAAATCTCAAAATTCTACCGACATTGCCCATTTTATCAAAATACCTACTATACTTTAATTTCCAATCAATGCTTTATTGATCTTTAATCTAGAAATGCTTTTGGTAAATGTAAAAATGTTGTCCTAAATGAGGTAGCTAATCACAAATTCACCAAATAACTACATTTTATGAAAAATTCCAAGGTGATCATTTAAAAAGAAAATCCTGTAAAGGAGTTTTCAAATGTTGTTTTAAAACCCTTTGACTAATTGATTTTTAAAACCACTAAAATGTTTCATTTAATATATAAGCTATGAATATAAAGTCAAGGTTTTTTAAGCTAACATATCAAAAAGTTCATTACCCAATTTGGGCTGTCTTTAAAATTAGTATAGAAAGGTTTTGATTTGCTAGGAAATTGTATTTTGGGAAACTGTATTTTGATTTACCCTCAGAATCAGATTATAAATGTCAAACACCAAAACAAAAGCATCTTCTTATTCCTGAGCTACCAACTTCCGTTATCAGACCTGCTTTGACCAACACATTTCCATTCCTAATACACAAACTGCTACATTAAGCAGGAGGCCATTGACTGGAGGCTCTCTCCTTAATTTGAGATCCTATGTGACACAGTAACCTCACTTAATAAACAAACCAAAACCTAATTTAGGACTAGAATAAAAAGCTGAGTTTCAGCCAATCACAAGCAGCCAGGTTTCAAAGACCAGACTGATCAGACCAACTGATCAGAACACACCCAAATTAGGCAAACACCTAGCTGTAGCCAATCAGGTGATGTCTCTCTCTTCTGAATCCCACCAGTGAACACCTACTGCTCGCATTGCTGATTGATGCTCTCTGACCCTCTTCTGGTTTTAAGCACAGCCCGATTCATAAACTCTTTGCTCAAATGAACACTGCTAAATTTGTCAAAGCTTCTGTATTAACAAAAATCTTAAAAAATAAGGATAACCCTACTGAATATATTTAAATGAAAGCATTTTATATTTTTTGGAATCTGATGTTTGCTCTTTTAATCAGCAAAGAACTAGAAACATAAACTGAGTGTTGAAATAGGAGTCACAATGAGAAACAGAGGCTGTGTAAAGTAGCTGCCTTAGGGAAATGTATGGCAATAGGAAATCTTGTGCTAGGGACCAAGGCTTCTCATAAGCCCTTCATCACAATTAGCTCTGTAAATAATGTGTGCCATGTCACACTGAAATACTAAGGCTGCCATAGCCTGTTCATTCTCTCCATCTTACACACACATTAAATAATTGAAATGTCTATTCAGGCACAGACACAGTGGACAACGTGATGTGCAAGTGTGATAGAGTTCAATACTCATGCAGTCATAACATTCATAGCCATTTAATTATTCTCAAAAAACAAATTAATCATCTGTGAAAATTTCCATAAAGCTGATATACTTTAAGAGAAATATACCTTCTGCACAAAAATCAATTATAGGTGGATTGCAGACATAAATATGAAAGGCAAAACAACAAAGAAAAAGTCTCCAAAAGAAAAAAGGAAAATAGCTTCATGAACTTGAGGAAGGCACTAAATATAGAAGAAAGGATTTAGAACATTGGCCTCATTAAAATTAAGAATTCCTGTTCACCAAAAGACACCATTAATCTGTAAGCATATTGCACTTCAAGTTAAAGTTTACAAAAGAGAAAAGGCAGAATATTTTTAAAAGTAAGATAACGAGACTAATGTCTGCTAATACTAACTGATAGAATAAAAAAGGGAGAGAATGAGCCAACATGGGAAGCAGGATACACAGCAGACTCAGAATGGCAGATGTCCTAAACAGCACTCTGACCTCAGAATCAGCCCTCAAGGCATTCGGATCTGGCTGAAGAGCTCATGAGAGTATTTTAGGCATGAAAAGCCAAGACACTCTGGAAAAAAAAATTTCAGAGAAGGAGGAGGTACCTTTCTCTGAAGGGAGGAGAGAACTTCCACTTTGACTATGACCTTGTCTAAATAAGATCAAAGTTGGCAAACTCAAAAGGCTTCCATAGCCTTGGCAACTCATGACAAGAACCTAAGGAGATTACTGACGCCATAAACAAGAGTGTCAATTTGTTAAGTCAACAACAGGAGTCACTGTGCACTTACTCCTCATGTAGGATCTCTGCCCTTAATGTGTTGTTCAATGTGAATTAATGCTATAACTAGAACTCAAACAGTATTTTACACTTTATGTTCTGTGTGGGTGCAAACTGATGAAATCTTTACTTAGTATATACTAAATTGATCTTCTGTATATAAAGAGGATTGAAAATGAATCTTGATGTGAATGGAATAGGAGAGGGAGCAGGAGTTGGGAGAGCTGCGGGCAGGAGGGAAGTTATGGGGGTGGGGGGAGCCATTATAATCCATAAGTGACACGGCTAGAGGGTGTTTAGGTCACAAGGGTTCCATAGTCATGAATGGACTCATGCTCCCATCACTCAAGCAGGTTTCTTATCACAGGAGTGGACGCATCCCCTCTCCCTCCTTGCCCTTCCGACATGTGATGCTGCCCACTGTGCTAGACGCTGGCACCTTCCCAGCCTCCAGAACCACATGAGATAAATTCCTTCTCTAAAAAGAAAAGAAAAGCCCAGTCCCAGGTATTCTGTTACAGTAGCACAAAGAGACAAGCACAGGGCTCAAGTCTGCAATATAGAAAAAGACACAGACATCACTAATAACACAAAACTAGAATCAAAGAGAAACACAGACAAGAGATATAACTAGACATTTCTCAAGAAAACATCCAAATGGAAAATTTACAGATGAGAACAGGCTGGTGTTGTGGTGCAGATTAACCTAATGCTTGCAACACTGGCTCCCCATACTGGAGCACCTGTTTTGAGTCCCTGCTCCTCCTCTTATGATCCATCTCCTTAATAATGCACTTGGGAAAACTGCAAATTCCTTACTAGGAATCAGGAAACTGTTAATTAAAATCACAAAGAAATATCATTATATCTACTATAATAATAAATTTAAAACAGGAAATTCCAAGTTTTGGGTTTTTAGGATGCAGAACAACCAGAACTGTCATATCTTGAGGGATTGTTAGCTGATGTAACTATTTTGAAAATTTTTTGGCATCATTTGAAAAACTTAAAAACAATGCTACCCTATCAGCTGGCAAGTCCACTTATATGTATGACCCATACCTAAATGCAAATGCCTATGCATACAATAAGAATATCCATGCACAATAATATTCAGGGCAGTGTTAACAACAGACAAGATGTAGAACCAACCTAAATATCAATCAAAATAATAGTTTTATTCATATAATAAAATAATGTAGAGCTATGGGCAACACCGTGGGTGAATTTCAAAAACAAAGTTAAACAAAGGAAGCTAGCCCCCAAAGATACATAATGTGTGCCTGTGCGATTCCACGTCTATAAAGTTGTGGAGAAGGGAAAAACAGATCTCTGGTGTTGGAAGGCAGGCTACTCTGTTTTTGCTTTGGAGGCAGGAAGAGCTGTGTCCAGTGGTAATACCTTAAGCAGATTTGCTTATGATAGTCACAGAGTTGATTTTGACAGTGTGCCACATTTGTGTCTATTATATGGCAACTCAAAGTTGTAAAATGGGAATAAAGAGCAACTTCTGGTGCAGGAGTTGAAGCCTGGTTATGATGCCTGTGTCCTGTATCAGAGTGCCTAGGTTGGATACCTGCTCTGCTCCTGAAGCCAGATTCCTGTAGATGTAGACACTGTAAGGCAGCACTGAGGGCTCAAGTGGACCGGGTTCCTGCCACCACAAAGGAGACATGGAGTGAATTCCCACCTCTTGGCTCCAGCCTGGCCCGGTCTTGCCCCGGCTGCTGCACACATTTAGGGAGTGAACCAGTAAGATGGGGGCGCGCTCCTATTCTCTCTCCACTCAGAAAAAAAAAGAAAAACTTCCGCAATGAAACTTGTCTCTTTCTATGTGCTAGTTGGTATGTTAAAGGTTCTTTCAAATGTTAATAAAACATCTTAATATAGAATATTAACAAACTAATGTTTCCTGACTAGTTATTTAAAATGTAAATTTTAACAATTTGAGCTTAATTAAGCACACTCTGGCAATCATTGATCAGCCTTGGCCTAATTTGCTTGATTTAAATTCCCAAACATAATTTATTCTATGTGTGAAATTCTTAAAACAGATGTTAAATTAAAAACTCGTTTTACCATTCTCAAATTAGAAACCAACTTGAGAGCTACCCTACTACCGGCGTACTCCATGAAATAAAGAAACAGTTTCCTCCCTAGGTCTCCTCTCCTGGGACTAAAACATCACCTGGTTCCCCCAGGACAGAAGTTCTCACAGGTGACATTGAGTAGCCATGACAGCTAGAATGCCCTTCCCCTCTGTTCACCATCACCTGAAATGAGACCAGTCTGCCCCTGCATGCACAACCCAACTGAGGGCCTACATTCAGGACTTTCCCATGGCTCTTCTTCTGCACTGTTTTAACCCACAATGCAGGACTTTACGTAATTCCTTTGGTTATGGTAGTCTGGATCAGTTATTTTGGCTTGCCGTGAACTTTAACTTCAAGGTTTGTATTGCATCTTCCAGCTTCATGTTTTAGAAATACAAATAGGCATATCCTGTATTGACTTACTATGAGATATCAAAAAACAAAAAGGAGGGTACATGTGTTTAAATATGTACATAGGCATGATTTTTAAATACTTTTGGGATTTTTTTCAAAATAGTTTATAGCTGGCATTGACTGTAAGAAAATCAATGAAATAAGAGCATGAGGATATCTATCAGAAGATACCAGATGACTTTCTTCTCTGAGAAGTAAAACACTACCTAATCTTGGTTTTTTAAAATAAAATCAATAAGAGAGCAGAGGTTCTCACTGGCATCCTCCCATGACAAGACTATTTCTCTTCCTTTAACAGCATGTCAGGGATGAAACAGGAGCTGTGAGAGAGCTGAACTCTTTGGGGAATATCTTCAGTGGTGGATTTGAGAGGTATCATTTACAAGAAAGATTCCTTTAGTAAAAGTGCCCGTAATTCTCAGTACATAACAGTAAAAAGATTTTGTAAAATTATGTCCCTGAGCAATAAGAAAGTTTAAGGGGGATAAAATTTTTATAATATAAACCTGATCAATTATAGAGGTGCACTGTACACAACTTTCAGCATAGAATTCCAGTTCTACTGTCAGTAATGATGGACTGAATGGTTCAAGAATCCTAATTGAATGAGAACAATTAGAAAATCTGGAACAAACAGAAAAGTCACATGCTAGAAGGCACCAGAAAACTCAGGGCAATGAGGAATGACAGAGGCAAGACCAAGGAGAGGAGGAAGTTCTGAGGGAGTAACGGGATTCAGGGCTACTTTTTAGAGCAAATGGTGATTTGTTAGAATACGAATATATATACTTACATATATATATTGATTTAATAAATATTTATAGATAGATATTAAAGAGGCTACAAAATTGAGCAGACCTTGACAGACTCAGAGGCAGGAGTTCAATGCTCAAGTGAATAGAGAGAACACTCCAGGAAATCTTCTATATTTAATTCCACCCTAGAATGCATCCAGAACTAGCAACAGACAAGCCCGTAAGATACGGCAGCCCAGCTTCTCAGCTTTCCAGTCCCACAATGTGTGGGTATCACTGTCCACAGGATGGCTGAGGATTAGAAGCAAATACGAAATGAGAAAAAGAGTCTCCTGAGGACCCTCAGATTATCTCCATAACTTTTCACATAGACTGTTTGAGACAAACTACCAAAAAAAAAAAAAAAAAAAAAGCAGCCTTAGAAGCCCCACAGCACATGTGCCTGAAAACCCCAAGGGAAAAATCAACACCAAAGACAGAGGCACAAAGCATCTAAAAATGAAGGGACTGTTAAAATAATTTTATTAATGTATTCAAGGAATTTCTAGACAAACTTTAGATTTATGAAATGGGGTGAAGGGGCCAGCCCTATGGAATAGCAAGTAAAGCTGCCGCCTGTAGCACTGGCACCCCATATGGGTACCAGTTCAAGTCCCAGCTGCTCCACTTCCAAACCAGCTAACTGCTAATGTGTCTGGGAAAGCAGCGGAGGATAACCCAAGTGCTTGGGCCTCTGCACCCACATAGGAGACCAGGAAGAAGCTCCTGGCTTCGGATTGGTTCAACTCTGATCACTGCAGCCATTTGGGGAGTGAACCAGTAAATGGAAGAACCTTCTCTCTCGCTCGCTCTGTCTCTCCCTCCCTCTAACTATGCCTTTCAAATAAATAAATAAGTAAATCTTTTAAAAAAGGAAATGGGGGGGAACAAAATAAAATTATGGAAATAAAAAATATACCATATCTAAAACTTTAAAAACAAGTCAGTATGTGAGACTAACAACAATTAGACACAGTGAAAAAACTCATGGCTAAATATAGATCAAGAGAAAGTGGCCTGGATGAAGCATGGAGAGACAAAACTAGCAGAAATGACAAAAATAATATGAAACACAGGACAAAGCGGCATTTCTCAAGTTCGGCATTATTGCTATTTCAGGCCAAATACTTCTTTGTTGGGGAGGAGTGGTTGCTGTCCCATGCACTGTGGGGTATCTGCAGAATCCTGGGCTCTCCTCAGTCAATGTCAGCACCACCCTCTTCCCCAGGTCTGACCACCAAAAATGTCTCAAGACAGGGCCAAGTATTCCCTTGGGAACAAAAGTGTCAATAAGATCTACTAGCATACGGTGAGAAAATGTGACAAAGACATACAGTCCCAAAGGAAAGAGAAAATAAAGCAAAGCCATATTTGAAGAAATAATTAGCGAATTTTCCAGACCTTAGGCAAGGAACCATGTAACAGATTCAGTAAGCAATTATGAATTCCAAACAAGTAAAACAAACGAGCAAGAATACCTATATACATAATAGAAAGACTGCAGAGAACAAAAGATAAAGGAAACAACACACAAATTTTAAAGACAGTCAAAGAAATTAAAACCAGAGTACCCTCAAAGTAGAAAAACAGCATGCAGTTGAAGTCGTCAGAGATAAAATAGAAGCCAGAAGGCAATGTGATGATGTGCTCAGCCAGGTCAGAGTCTGAGTTTCTGAACTATCATTCAAGAAAGAAGACAATACAAATGTATTTTGAGAGAAATAAACACGGATTTTGTAACTTTCACATCCACAAAAAGAGAAAAGAAAATTATTTCATATAGAATTAGGTGTTATATCAAGTTAATCAAAATAAGAGAAAATGTAAATGTATGGGTAAATCAAAGGATAATGACTATAGAAAATGGGGATCATCTCATCAAGTTTTAAAATATACATATATACAAAGGTATTTCAAAAACTTCTTGGAAAAGTAGAATTGAAAGATAAATTTCTAGGACTAGATGGCTTCACTGCTATACTCTACCAAACTTTTAAAGGAGAATGAATTTCAATCCTCAACTATTCAAAACAATTGAAGGGGAAGAAATCCTCCAAAACTCTTTCCAGGAGACCAGCATCATCTTATTTCCAAAACCAAAAAAAGATATAACAAGAATGAGAACTACAGACCAACATCCTTGATGAACACAGGATGCAAAAATTCTCAGCCAAATACTAATTGAATCCAATAACACATCAGAAGATCACTCACCGGGACCAAGTGGGATTTATAATTCATATGCAGGGATGATTCAACATATGCAAACCAATAAATGTGATACACCATATTAACAAATTAAATAAAAATATTATCTCAATAGGTACAGAGAAGCATTTGATAAAATACAACATCCTTCATGACAAAAACCTTTAGCAAATTAGATATAAAAGTAACAATCCTCAACACAATCAAGACAATATATGAAAAACCCATAGCTGCTATTCAATATAGCTCAGGAAGTTTTAGTTAGAGCCACTAGACAAGAAACAGAAAAGAAAGAGATACAAATTGGAAAGGAGGAAGTCAAATTATCCCTGGTTGCAATTACATGATCTCATAAATAGGGAAACCAAAAGACTCCACTAAGAGACTACTGGAACTCATAAGAGACTTTGGTAAAGCTGCAGAATATAAACCTCGTTAGCTTTTGTATACACAAACAATGCCATGACTGAGGACGAATTTGTAAGATCAGTACCATTCATAAGATCAGTATCATTCATAATAGCTATAAAAAATTTAAATGTGTAGCATGAAATTAACCATGGATATGTAAGATCTCTACAATGAAAATTATAAAATATTAAAGAAACAGAAGATAACAACACAAAAAAGTGGAAAAATCTTCCATGTTTTTGGATTGGAAGAATTAATATCACCAAAATGTCCATACTACCCAAAGCAATTTACAGATTCAAGGCAATCCCAATCAAAACACCTTTGAAATTCTTTTCAGACTTAGCAAAATGACGCTAAATTTCATATGGAACATGTTAAATCTGTATATATGACAAATACGTGAAACTTATATACCTTAAATAAAATTTTACAAGAAACCCTGAATAGCTAAAGCAATCTTAAACAACAAATGCAATGCTGAAGGCAACAAAATACCAGATTTCAAAATATACTACAGGGAAATTATAATCAAAACAGCCTAGTACTGGCATAAAAATAGAAATGAAGACCAATGATTTGGAACAAAACCCCAAAACTCAATCCACACACCTACAACCAATTAATCTTCAGCAAATGACCTAAAATCGATCCCTCCAGAATGGACAGTCTCTTCAACAAATGGTAATGGGAAAAACTGGATCTCCATGTGCAGAAGTATAAAACATAATCCCTATCTTACACCTTATACAAAAATCAACTCACAGTGGATCAGTGATCTAAATCTTCAACCTGATAGTATCAAATTACTAGAGGAAAGCATGGGGGAAACTCTGAAATATTTTAGCATCGGCAAAGTCATTTTGGAAAAGACCCCAGAAGCACACACAATAAAATCAACAATAAACAAATGGGACTACATCAAGTTAAGAAACTTCTGCACCACAAAGGAAAAACTCAACAGAGTGAAGAGGCAACCAACAGAAATGAGAGAAAATATCTGCAAACTATGCACCCGATAAAGGATTAATATCCAGGAACTCTAAAGATTAAGAAACTCAACAACAAAGCAAGGAATTCAATTAAATATGCAAAGGACATGAACATATTTTTTGAAGAATGAAATTCAAATGGCTAACAGACATGAAAAAATGCTCAGAATCATGAACTTTCAGGGAAAAATAAAAGCCACAATGAGGTTTCACCTCCCCCCAGCTAGAACAGCTATCATACAGAAATAAAGAAAAAAAAACAGGGGCTGGCACTGTGGCGTAATGGGTAAAGCTGCCGCTCCCACCTGCAGTGCTGGCATCCCATATGAGAACTGGTTTGAGTCCTAGCTGCTCCACTTCCGATCCAGCTCTTTGCTGTGACCTGGGAAAGCAGAAGATGGTGCAAGTCCTTGGGCCCCTGCACCCACATGGGAGACACTGAAGAAGCTCCTGGCTCCTGTTTTTGGTTGGCCTAGCTCTGGCCATTGCAGCCATTTGGGGAGTGAACCAGTGGACGGAAGACCTTTCTCTCTCTGCCTCTGCCCCTCTGTAACTCTGCTTTTCTAATAAATCTTTTTTAAAAAAAATAAATGCTGGCAAGGATATGGGGAAAAAATGTACCCTAATCCATTGTTGGTGAGAATGTATACCAGTACAACCATTATGGAAGACAGTATGGAGATTCCTCAGAAATCTGAAAATAGATCTATTATGTGACTCAGCCATTCCACTCCTTGGAATTTACCCAAAGGAATAAAAATCAGCATATGAAAGAAATATCCATACCTCCATGTTTATTGCAGCTCAATTCACAATAACCAAGACATAGAATCGATCCAGATGTCCACCAACTGGTGACTGGATTAAGAAAATGTGATTATACGCATGCACACAAACACACACACACACACACCATAGAGTATTATTCAGGTATAAAAACAAATGAAATCCTGTCTTTTGCAACAGAATGGATACAACTGGAATCCATTATGCTTAGTGAAATAAGCCAGACTCAAAAAGGACAATTATCATGTTTTTGTGATCTGTAGTAACTAACAGTGTATAAAAAATTATATATACTAGCAAAACTGACATTTTGAGATTTGAATATTGTTTATAGCCTTTGTCTAGACTTGAGGAACAGTGGTTTTTGTACTTATATCTTGTTCAAATATTTAGTGGACGATTAAGCTTGTGATTATAAAATAAACTGAAAGTATATCATTGTAAAGATTAAAAGAAAACATTAGAAAGTAACGAAGAGGGAGAGTGGATGCAAGGGTGGCAAGAGAGGGTAAGTTGGGAAATATCATTATGCTCTTAAATCTGTACATATGAATTACATGAAATTTGTTCCCTTTATATAAATAAAAGCTTAAAAATAAAAACAAAAAACTTGAAATCCCTGCACTGTTTTCTCGTGATACATGTTTTTCTATTAACTTTCTGAAGACCTCTCATTTATAAACTAAAATAAAATAGTCCATACACTGGGATTACAGAATTAAAGAATAAACAGAATAAAGATTATAAAATCACATTGTATAGGTATGATTACAACTTGCATTATACTTTAGTTTTGTATTCCTGATGTAACTGGTAGATCAACCATTGTTAGAAGAAAAGGAAGATAAATGTATAAGAAAAAAGTGGAAGAGTATCAAGTGAGTAATGAGTCTAGAAGAAAGACAGAGAACAAAGGAGTATAGAAGACATACTGGAAATGGAAGCAAATAGTGAAAGATAGATTTTACCCAAACATAGCAATAATAACAGTAAAGACACACAAAAGATAAAGATTATCAGTTTAAAAAAATCAACTCTGTGCTGCTTACAGGAGATACCATGAAAATTTATAAAAAAAATGATCCCTAAAATAAAACAAGAATAAGGATTGAATGTGCAGTGGTGGCGAGTTATATAATAAGTTAAAAAATACTCATTTTATTTTAAAATATGTTGTTTATAGGGCCAGCATTGTGGTGTATCAGATAAAGTACTAACTGCAATGCCTGCATCCCATATGGGCACCAAGTTCATTTCCCCACTGCTCCATTTCCTATCCAACTCCATATTAATGGCCTGGGAAAAGCAGAAGATGGCGCAAGTGTTTGGAGTCCCGTACCCACGTGGGAGGCCCAGATGAAGCTCGCGGCTCCTGGCTTCAGTCTGGCCCAGCCATAGTCATTGTGGCCATTTAGGGAGTCAGCCAGCAGATGGAAGAATCTGTCTCTCCCTCTTAACTCTGACTTTCAAATAAACAAATCTTTAAAAAAAAAACATGTTGTATACCATTTTGCCTATTTATATTAATCAGTTTTAACAAGCATGAATTTTAGAATAAAGTACCACACGTGAAGATATATCATGTTTAAGTATTTCTCCACGTATCTAAAAACACAAAGTAAAGACAGCATGAACTGCAACAGGATGCTTTGGGCAATGGTAATTTGGTTGATTTCCTCCTCCTCCTCAATCCTTTTAAAATTTAATTTAGCTTCCTGTATGAAACATAAGAAATGCCACCTCCAAAGCTATCGTGAGGTCTGATGTCCAGGTCTGCATGTAAAGAGCTTGGAAGTCTCCATTCTGCCCTAACAAGTAAAAAAAGAAAAAAAACTGATCAGAATGAAAAACCAGTAACCTTTCTTGGATCCATCAGAGACAGGAAGGCCTACACCACTGAAGGAATTTGATTCATCATTAATACCCTTCCAAAACAGAAAACAAAACACCCAGACGGGGTCATTGGTAAATGCAACCAAACATTTAAGGAAGAAAATACACCAGTTCTCTAGAATCACCAACAGGGGACAGAACCAGCAGGAATACTTCCTACATCACTCATGAAGCTATTATTACCCATTACTAAAACCAAAGACATTAAAAGAAAAGTAGCGATCAATAACACTCACAAACAGATACAAAAGTCCTCAACAAAATATAAACAAACTGAATCCAACAATATATATGAAGAATTATATATCATGACCAAGTCCCTGAGACTTATTCCTGATACACAAGGCTGACTCAATATTTGAAAATCAATTAATGTAATCAATCACAGCAACAGATATCGATAGAGGTTGAATCAGTATTTCATAAAACCAATAACTATTCTTAATAAAAGCTCTCAGTAAACTTGAATACAGGGGAAAATTCTCAATCTTGAGAAAGTATATTTATAAGAAAACCGTAGAGCTAACATCACACCTAGTGGTGAGAAATGTGAATCCTTCCTACTGAGATTAGGAACAGTTAAGGGTGTCTGCCAGGCACTATTCCTTTTCAATATCACACTGAAATTTCTAGGTAATTAATTAGAAAAGAAGAGAAAAGAGGCACCCAAGCTGAAAAGGAAGTTATACAAATATGGAAGGAAGAAATAAAACTGTCTTTATCTGCAGATGATATACTTGTCTATGTAGAAAATCCAAAGAAATTTACAATAAGTATCCCAGAAGTGAGGCATTATTATAAGATTACAGGATTCAAAGTTAATATTGAAAACTCATTCACTTTTCTACAACTAATGAAAAAATTGAATCTGAAGTTAAAAATCTAATATTAGGGCCAGCATGGGGGTACAGCAGGTAAAGCTGCCACCTGAGATACTGGCATCCCCTATCAGAGTGGCAGTTCAAGTCCCAGGTGCTCCAATTCTAATCCAGCTTTCCAGTAATATGCCTGGGAAGGCAGGGAATTGCCAGTGCTTGGAGTCCTGCCACCCATGCAGGAGACCAGGATGGAGTTTCTGGCTTCAGCTGCTTAGACATAGCTATTACTGTCATTTGGGAGAGTGAACCAGCAGATGGAAGACTAACTCCTCTGTCTCCATGCCTCTGTCTCCATCCCTCCCTCTCTTCCTCCCTCTGTGTTTCTCTAACCTTCAAATTAATGATAAATCTTTCAAATAAATAAATTATAAATATTTTAAAATATCACCATTTAACATCTCCAATTTAATATTTAGTTACGTCTAATACAGTAGGTATAAAATCTATGAGCAAAACTATAAAAGTCTGATAACCCCTTTGACTTAGACCTATCAGTATCATCAATTGTGATACACAGCAGACTCACAAAAGGGCAGATGTCCTAAATAGCACTCTGGCCTCAGAATCAGCCCTTAAGGCAGTCGGATCTGGCTGAAAAGCCCATGAGAGTATTTCAGGCATGGAAAGCCAAGACACTCTGAAAAAAACAAAAAACCTAAATGAAAGATCTCTGCGAGTGAGATCCCAGTAGAAAGAACTGACCATCAAAGAAGGAGGTACCTTTCTCTGAAGGGAGGAGAGAACTTCCACTTTGACTATGACCCTGTCGGAATAAGATCAGATTTGGTAAACTCAAAAGGCTTCCATAGCCTTGGCAACTCATGACAAAAGCCTAGGGAGATTACTGATGCCATAAACAAGAGTGTCAAATTGTTAAGTCAACAACAGGAGTCACTGTGCACTTACTCCTCATGTAGGATCTCTGTCCTTAATGTGTTGTTCAGTGTGAATTAATGCTATAACTAGTACTCAAACAGTATTTTACACTTTATGTTCTGTGTGGGTGCAAACTGATGAAATCTTTACTTAATATATACTAAATTGATCTTCCTTATATAAAGAGGAATGAAAATGAATCTTGATGTGAATGGAATGGGAGAGAGAGAGGGAGCGTGAGATGGGAAGGTTGCGGGTTGGAGGGAAGTTATAAAAAAAAAAAAAAGTCTGATGAAATATACCAAAGAAGAATACTTACAAATGGAGAGCTACTTCATTTTGATTAGAAGACTCAATATTGGCAAGGTGCCAGTTCTTCCAAACTTGATCTATAGATTCAGGCAATCAGTCAAAACCCCAACAACTTATTTTATGAATATGGATAAATTGGTTCTCAAATCTATATGGAAAGGCAAAGACCCAGAATAGCAACACAACATTACAAGATCAGAAAAAATTTGAAAGAGTGATAACACCAAAATTCAAGATTTACTATAAAGCTACAATGATCAAGACAATGTGGTATTGGCAAAGAACAAGCAGATCAAAGGAACAGAATAGAATGCCCAGAAATATATGTATATAGTCAACTGTTCTTTGTAAAAGGAGCAGAGGCAATACAATGGAGAAAATATTATCTTTTCAGCAAATTGTGCTCGAAAAACTGTACATCCATGTGTGAAAAAGAAAAAATAATCCAGATACAGATCTTACACTCTTCACAAAAATTAAGTCAAAATGGATCTCAGACTTAAAATGTAAAATGCAAAACCATAAAACTCCCAGAAGATAACATAAGAAAAAATCTAGTTGATGCTAGGAATGGTGCTGACATTTTTAAATACAACTCCAAAGGCATGATCCATTAAAGAAATAATTTATAAGATATACTTCATTAAAATTAAAAACAGCCTCTATGCAAAAGACACTGTCAAGAGAATGAGTTAAGATAAAGTTCAGAGTAGGAGAAAATAATTTGCAAGACACATCTGATACAGGACTGTTATTCAAATATATAAAAATGTCCCTCAAAGCTCAACAATAAGGAGAAAAAAAAAAAAGCAAAAAGTGGATCAAGGGTCTTAACAGATATCTCACCAAAGAAGATAAACAGATGACAAATAAGCACATGAAAACATATCCCACCATATGACACTAGGTAAATGCAAATTTAGATAACAAGTAGATATCATGACACACCTACTGGACTGGTGACCATATGGAATGCTGGTAACACCAAATGCTGGTGAGAATGGCGAGCAACAGAAATTCTCTGCTGTTGGAATGCATTTTGCTGTAATGCAAACAGGGATACTTACCAGAAAACAATCCTTATCATGTTATCCAGCATTTATGCTTTTTCATACCTACCTAAAGGAGCTGAAAACTTATTTTCACTCAAAAATCTATACACAGATGTTTATGGCAGCTTTAGTCCTAATTGCCAAAATTTGGAAGAACCAAAATGTTCTTCAATAGCTTAATAGATAAATAAACTGTGGTACATCTAGATAAACAATATAAGCACTAAAAAACAAATGAGCTATCAATCCACAAAAAGACAGAGAAAAATCTTGCTTGTATATTACTGGGTAAAAGAAGCCAATTTGAAAAGCTTATATACCATATTATTCCAACTATACAAAAATCTGGGAATGGTAAAGTAATAAAGACAGTGAAAGATTAGCAGCTGGAAAGGGTTGGGGTGGAGGCAAGGAATGAAAGGCAGAGCACAGAGGACTTTTAGGGCAGTAAAACTACTCTGCAAAATACTATAATGGTGGATGCGTACAATTATACATTTTCCTAAACCCATAGAATATAGAACACCAAGAGTGAAACCCTAATCTAAACTAGGACTGAGGGTTACAGGACATGTAAGTCCATCAGCTGTTAACAAAGGAACCACTCTGGGGAGAAGGATACTGGGGGAGGTTATCCACTTAAAGAGGCAGGAGGTATATGGGAAATCTCTGTACATTCACTTTGCTATAAACCTAAAACTGCTCTGAAAAAAAATAATAAAATGTCAACAAAAAGTCATTAGGATAATATCTGGTTGTACCCTGGGCACTTCTTAAAATATGTACTAAGTAAGACATATAATTAATGTTTGATAATATTTAGTTTCACCATTTTAAATAGTGGCCAGTATATTCAAAATCATTAACCTAGTGAACCTGAGCAGAGGGCCCCCAAGGAGACTAAGAAGCTAATCCTTGGTATACTGGGCTTCACAAGTATGCCCACCACCTACAGTAGTAAACCCTAAAGGTACTTCACTCTACTGTCTTGGGACTAAAGCATTCAAAAAATGGAATCTGCAATGCAAAACCTATAAAATACCAAAAATCATTCATGCATAATTATGTTTTGTGTTTTTGTGTAATTACTGGTTGGTTCACATTATTCTGTTTAAACACCTTGCCTTCTGGATATGCTTTCATAACTGTGCTCATTTATTTTATGCAAATCAACACTCAGAATGGCCTTTAGATATATGTGTACAGGTGACTAGCTAAATGGCAAGAATAAAGGAAAAATATTATGGAACTGTTTGCAGTTTAAAACCTCACATTTGCATCACTTCAAAATGATTTCTTATGTATTATCTCATTCCCAGCCCAGTGACAAGCCCATGAAGTAAATTAATAATCACCATAAGTCAGAGTATGCATTTAGGAATAATTTAGGCACTTTCCCTTTACAAATTTATGTATGAATGCACATGATGTTTATATAAGTCATATATCATAGGTGATTATCCAAAACATCACTTGAATCTGTCCCATTCTCTGCAGTCCCACAGTGGCCACCCTCATTTCGACCTTGCTTTATCTGAGTGTGTTCTCCAAAACTTCATGCATGGAAAACTTAATTCCTCAATGCGTCACTGTAGAGTTAGGCCGTCATGAGAGGTGTTTGCTCATGAAGGTGGAACCCTCGTACACAAGCTGATGCCTTTCTAAGAGCGCTGAGTTAATTTTCACAGAACTGAACTCATTACCTAAGAATGGGTTGTCAGGAACAGAGGCTACTTCTTGTGCTTTGCTTCATTTGCATGTGTCTGCTGGCCCTTCCATCCTCGGCCTCATGCTGCGGCAGCATGAGGCCCTCACCAGAAGCTAAGCAGATGCTGGACTTCCCAGCCTCCAGAAGCATAAGCCTTATGGATTACCCATTGCAAGGCATTCTGTTACAGCACTGCAAAACGGACCAAGAAAGACCTCAATGCTTACTAAACTCTCTCTCTCCACACTGACGGTTCTCAACATCCTCTGACTAATCACAGATCCAGTAACTATTCTCCTCTGCTTAAAAAATTCCACCATTCCATCCCACTCTCCAGTCAGTCACCAAGAGGCCTGATGAATAACTGGAACACCCCACAGTGGGCAAAACTATTCCTTTGAAGTTTTGCATCTTTAAAATGTATGTGCATTTATTTCTCATTCTAATCTATAATTTATGCTTGTTAGATTTAATATCAATATCATGGTTTGGATTGTTTCCATTTCTAGGAAAATATGCAATGGCAAGCTAGCCTTGCAGCTCCACAAAACCCCTGGCACACTGCCTCCTCACATCCTCAGAGGCACCCAGACAAGGGCCCCGGGCAAAAGGGGAACTCTGCATTTACCCTCCAGACACCTCACACACAACATCACCCCCAACCCCAGGGGGTTCCCAGGCTCAGCTAGCATCTCCTGCCAAAGGAAAATCATAACCTCCATCTTATAAGGTATATTTATGGAAACACATAATTCTTACACAGAGGTTTGAAAAAATATTTGCAGTTTTGTCAATACTATATCTTTCTTTTAGAGATTCTAAAACAAGCACATTAGGTTTTCTCCAAAGTCTAACAAGAAAGCCTGCAGCAAAGATGAACCAACCAGAAGCAGTGTCCTGCAGAATCTACCTTGTTGAAGGCACCCTGTCTTCCACCACACTTTCAGTCTCTCCTCATCCTGTTCCTACTTCCTGCAACTAGCAAACTCCTACTCACTCTTAAAAATCCATCCACCGTCCCTTTAAACCATTCCCAGCCACCCAAGCTGGAAATTATAGCCCTTTGTATAGACTTGTGTTAAATTTCACCACGTGTGGTAAGCTTGGATTTACCCATTAGTCTCCCTATCCAGACCATGAGATCTCTGGAAGTAGAAATCACCCTTTACTCGCCAGAGAAGTATAAGGACCTAGCAAAGTCCACAACAGGAATTCAATAAGTACATGCAGAACAAGTTTATAAAAAGCAAATGCCCCTTTCACAAAAACCAAACAGGCACCACCAACAACCATCTCTCTGTCACTCCAGCCAGAAAACCTCTGCTAACAAAAAGGGGAACAATAATATCTAGCTAGGGGAAAACAGAAAATTATGGTCTCTGGAAAACCCATTTGGAATGGGCAAAAGAATCCTAGAATTGAATTTATAAACAGAGTCTGTACCAGCCAGGATTTTGTCATGAGACCCACAGTGTCTTTGTCCAGGGTGCTGGGATTTCAGCTGGAAACACCAGGCTCTGTTTCACAAACAGGCAGAGCCAAGCCAGCTTGGAATAGAAATGTATGCATATTTTTTTCTGATACAGAGACTTCCTTTTCACCCAGGACTCAGGACAGCTGCATTCAATCAGCTACAGTTCAGTTTAAATAAACTAAACTGACTTTCTCTGCCAAAAAGTTATGGAGGCTGAAGGAGGCAGAAGATGCAGGGCCAAGAACTGGAGAGTCATGTGTGGGTTTTCCTTGCAGCTCCGCCCATAATCCCTCAGTGACTGTGGAAAGTGACCCCACCTTTCTAGGCATGGACTTCCTGACCTCTGAGTCAAGTGACTCCTAAATTAAGATACAGCAAACCTGTAGTGAACCACCAGAGTGTGTCAAGCACTTTCTCGTATTTAATCCTCTCCAAGCCCTTTGAAGTGGGTATTATTCTCATTTTACACATGAGAAGACAAGGCTTTGTAAGTTAAGTAATTTTCTCAAGGCCTCTCCAGAAATATATGGTGTTTCCAGGCTGGGAAGTTCAATGTGTTCACAATTGGATCCACAGTTAAAGCGAGACCAATAATTTCCCCCCAATCCCATCCTCCCTCAAACTCTGGTGGATTAATTATTATCACTGTTATTATTGTTATTTTACTTTTCACATCACATAACCTAAAATGACACCAGACCTTCTCCTAGAGACCCATGTTGTCTCATGTTTAGCTGATTTTTAAAGAGCCTTTTCACAAGACAGTGGTGCCCAGCTTTGCCAAGAATGCTGTCTTCTTCCAGACAGGCCCCCATCGCCACAAGGCCTGTTGCACTTGCTCTCTCTGACTTCTCAGCTGAGTGGCCACTGCACCACCATGCCCCACCCAACCAGCACAAGGACCACTCCAATAGAGCCAGCACAAACAGCAAAGAAACCTGGCTGGAGCCGTCCCTGGGAGTGGGTTACCTTTCTCAGCCTATCATGTGCCAACTGTGGAGTATGTAGGCTCAAGCTGCCTGGTCCCTTCTAGGGTGGTTTTTGTGGGAAGAGGACAACAGTCCTTTGTCTAGTTTTAGGGTCTCAAAGTTTAACCCCCAACCTTTAACTCATCACAAGGGCTGATGATGTGCTACAGGACATCCCAACTGATGATGTTTTACCAACAAGAAAAAGATAAAGGCTCAGGATGCTTAATAAACCTGCCTAAGAGGAACCATCCAGAAGCCGCAAAGCCAGAACCCACCAAGGATCCCAAGTACAAGCCCAGAGCTCCTGGAATAAGGACTCTGAGCCCCCACCCAAATGCCCTACAGCCTCAGGCATCACCCATACAACGCATTCCCTGCCTTGATTCACTCTGCTGCAGCTGCTTTTTCTTCCCCCCAACTCAAAAATTCCCATCTTTTCCCCTTTCCCATGCCCATAGACAGCAACCTTTGCTCTGCTGATGACCCATGCACCAAGCAGCTATCTTTCCGTAATAACTCTTCCCTCCTAACTTTTCCACATCATCAGACACATTCGCTATTTTACAGCATGATTGTGTCTGTGGAAGTGGCATGTTGAACACAGGTGTCCTGGGAGCAAGGAAGCCGCTCATCCCAGCAATGTTAACTGGCTTAAGTGACAGAACATGCGTCGCTAAACCTTGGTAGGATGAGGAAATATTAGTTTGCCTGAACCTCTCTGGTGACACTTAGCTCTTCAGACATGGAGCTGTGGCTGTCTCGCACCTCTTTCCTACCATGTTCTTCCCTCCCCATGAACACCATCTCTGGCCCCACCCTACTCCAGAACGGAAGCCAGTGCCTTGTGCAGACCAGAATCCAAGCCCATTTGTAGTGATTAAACACTTTTGCACTATGTGAAGGATGTACCGGGGAAAACGGAACATCCAAGGCGGTCTGGAGGAACAGCACCCCAGTTTGCCCCGATGTGCCAACTAAAGGGCACGGCGCTAAAGTGGTCGGAAGAGAAGCCCCTGGGGCTGGAGGCTGGGGGCAGCTGCCAGACGGACAGAGGCGTCCATCCCCAGTGTGGGACGTGCAGTCCTTAGCGCAAGGACTGCCCACACCTGTCCTCATCAAGGAAACTGGGAAATGCCCACTATGGGGGGAAGGGGCGGCTCTTAAACGCCCCCAGCTGGCCCTGCGCCCAGAGACATTCGCGGGCCACAAAGCCCCGGGCCAGGCCCTACCCAAAGATGCTACACAGCCTGTGCAGCAGCACGGTCTAGAGTGGCTAAACTGACGCTCAATGCCGGACTGCACGCCGGCGCTTACACCGCGGGAGACACTGGGATGTTTGCTCCCCGTGCTCGCCACCGACTCCCGGCTCGGGATACTTCAGCCCCGAGTTTCCTGGAAGAGGAAAGGCGAGTCCCAGGACCCACGCGGCGATGGGAAGAGCTTCCCCGGGTCCCTCCTGGGCAGGGGGAAACCGCGCCGGCAGCACAGGCCGGCCGGGGCCAGCTAGGGAGCCGGATCCACCGCCCAGGAGTCCGCGACGGAGAGGGCTGCCTTTGGGCTGGGGCCGGGACTCACCACGTCCATGATCTGCAAGAGACTCAGGGAGAAGTAGACGGTGAGCGGCTGCGAGTCGTTGGCCACGGGCCTCTCCAGGGGGTTGTAGTTCTTGACCAGCTCCTTGTACAGCTTCCTCTGGAACTCGCCTTGCAGGGACACTTAAGGAGAGGGGAGCCGGGCAGGTTGCTCACGAAAGGCCAGCGGGGGTGCGCCCCACGCCCCGCAGCCCAGGCACCCTGCCGCCCAGCCCGTGCAGCCCAGATCGGCAGCCCGGGCGGCGCCCCCGCTGCCCCGTGCCGGCCGGGAAACCCCCGCCCCCAGCCCGGGCGCGGGGCGCACAGAGCCGCCCTGGATGCTCCCGGGACCCCGCGGAGGTGTAGAGGGTGGCAGGGAGTCGCCGGTGGCTTTACCGTGCAGGAGCGACGCGGCCAGCGCCAACCAGACGCCCGCTCTCGAGCCGCGCATGTTGGGAGCCGGAGCCGCCGCGGGCCGGCGCGCCGCGCGTCTCGGCCGTCGGCCCGGGCCTGCGCCTGCGGCCGCGAAGCCGCCTCCTGCCCGCCGCGCGCGCCTTTAAAGCGCCGCGCGCGCCCCCGCCTGGCCCGCCCCCGCGCGCCGCGCCGCGTGACGGGCCCCGCCCCCGGCCCCTGGCGGCCGCCGCGGGAACTGCAGCCCGCGGGAGTGCCTGCGAGACGCGGCCGCGCGGCGTTCGCTCCCGGCGCCGTCCGCTGGCCGGCCGCGCGGAGCCGAGCCCGGCGCTGTCCGCTGGCCGGCGCGGGGTCTGTCTGTCCCTCCCGCGCTTTGTCTCCACGCGCTCCCTCAGCCTGTCAGCCGGAGCCGCTCCGGACTCTCCCTGACGCGGGCGGCCGGGGCCCAGGCTGAGGAAACGTCTCCGGGGAGACCGGACCGGCCTGACGGGAAGCTCCCTCGCCCCGTCCCGCCGCGCCCGGAGTTCTCTCAGCCCCGGGGCTCGGTTCTGGACGCGCCGCCAGCCTTCGAGAGCCAGCTCCCGGCGGATTCCCCGGCTTCACTCGCATTCGCTTTCCAGGAGATTCAGAAGGGAGGAAAGTTAACTCCCACCCCGGCCCCTCGCTGGAAGAGCGGCCCGAACCTGCTGCTCTATTCCGGGCCCTTTTGCGCCCCGGGGAGAGTTAATGGGGGAATCTCAGCTCGGCGAGACCCCAGGTAAGAGGGGTGCGGAGAAGGGGGTCGTTCCCGGTGTTGCGAGGAAGCCCTGAGGAGAGCTCGGAAGCAGGTCGCGGGGAGCCGAGGCGCAGGGTTCCCTGCGTCCCGTAGGCGGCGCTGTCGCCCGCCTTCCTGCGGTCCCCACAGCGACTGGCCTGCCCCAGTTCAATTCCTGGGCCGGGGCCCAGGCCGCGGGGCTCACAAGTCGCCGAAGTGCCTGAGACTTGGGATTCCTGGATTACACCAAGAGCTAAGGAAAGGCTCACGAAAAGGGGACCGAGTTTGAATGCACCCCAGGAGCAAGAACGGGAGACTGATCGCAATTATTTGATTCGTAAAAACAAGGAAACGTGATGTCACTTGAGTGAGGTGTCTTTAAGCAAATTGAAGCCTGTTAAGTGATACAGGTAGAAGCAAATAATCGGCGTAGGCGTTAATAACTACAGTAAGCCTAGGTGTCGGAGGATCCACTCTGTGGAGAAGGGACAACTGATCTGAGTTCGTGTGGAAGAACAGGTGTTCTGCCAAGAAGTGGACAGCTGGGCAGGGAGCCCAGGGGAGCAGGTGGGCGTGCTGTTAACGTCTGGCTCCTTATCCCAAACCTTGGCACCCAGTCTGGACATCACACAGAGGGTAAGGGGGTGAGTACCAGGTATCAGCAGAAAGCAAAAAAAAAGGAAGTCAGACAAAGAAACTAAACCCCAAGAATGGAATATTCCAAGTGCACAGGTATCCAATGCAATAATCTCAATGACCCAGACCAAACAGCAGTCGCCCTCCCGCTCACACTTCCTGCTGGCCAGTGGCCCACAGATCCCATTCCTGAAGGCACAAAGCTTCCTCATTATAGCTCCCCATAATGTCAGAAACACAGAAATAAACCATTCCCGAGTGGAGCAAATGTCAATAAATATGCATTTATGCTTTGTACTCTGCCAGGCACCCGATTTCCTGGCTTAGTTCACAATGTAGAACAGATGTGCTTGTTGGTTTTTCCTATTGTAAAATGGGGTAGGAAATCTCAGAGTAGAGTTGTCTGAGCCATGCAGACTCCACCCTCACTTGCATTCCCAACATAAAGAAATAGTACCTAAGACTTAGGGTTAATACACATCTGAGCTTATAAAGACAAGGGATAATTCAGGGAATGGGAAACATATCTGTGTAGTCACCCACAAACTGATACTGCAACCATAACCAGAACTCAGGTAGACCAAGTATATGGACACCAAGGTTAAGAGTCTGAACTTGCCTCACAGTCTGGTAAAGCAACCAGCTTTTAGCCTTGAACCTGTGAGAGACGAGGTTCTAGAAGGGAGATATCCACATAAATCCAGAACCTGGAAAAAAAAAATCCCTCCTTCCATAAAAAGAAGGCCAGAAAACTTCATCCACTACCTAGGGAAACTGGAGGAAGCATGTTTTCTGTTTGGACCCTAGATGAGGGTTGTTGGGAAGAAGGTAAGTTGTATACTTAAAAATCCAAAAGTGCATTAGGCTTAGATGCATAGTCAAATGTGAACCACCCATGTGATTTGGAATTCTTGTGGAGAAAGATTTCCATAACTTCACACGTGGGACTCAAAAGAAAAATCACACAATGTGCATGAAAATGAGTTCACAATAAAATGTGTAGCATTCCAAAAAACAGACTTTACATCATACTAGGCAATAGTTAACAGGAGAAGTCCACCAACAGAATAAACAGGAAAATCCATGCCCTACAATTTGAGGTGATTGAACAATCTGAAAAAAAAAAACTATAAAAGTAGTGTGTATAAAATGTTAACATTATTTCTCATAGTGGGGTAATGTTAATTAACCCACAATTGCTCTTAACACTGTACAAGTTTATTTCTCTCATACCATAATCCACAAGTTCAAATGATTTTCCCCAGGTGGCTCTTTCCAAGTCTTTCAGGGACACAGAATCTTTTCATCAATGAATATATCTCATGTTTGAAGAATAAATTCTGAGAACTTATCAATATTGATGAAAAACATCAAAGCACAGATTCTCTTGATCATGGATTTGATTGCCACTGGATTTAATTTGCTGATAGATTTTAGAGGAATTTTCCATCTACATCCACAAGGAATATTGCTCTATAATTGTCATCTACTGTAACATCATTGTCCAGTTTTGATAGCACAATTCCTTTGCCCTCACAAAATAAATTGGGACATGATCCCTCCTCCTCTATTTTCTGAAATTGTTTCTGCACGATATTATTTCTTCCTAAATGTTTGATAAGACCTACTAGTAAAGCTATGTGCCTGGAGTTTTCTTTATGGGCAGTTTGTTTTGTTTTGCTTCTACCATAAACTCATATTGCAATCACTGTACTACAATTCTGAGTTTCTGTTTCTTCTTGGGAAAGTTTGCTATGTTGTGTTTTTAAAGAAGTTTCTCTATTTAAGTTGTTGGTTTTATTAGCATAGTTTATTATAGTCCTTTATTATCCCATATATTCCCACAAGCCATGTAATGATATTTCCACTTCATTCCTACTTTCAGTACTTTATGCTTTCTTCTTGTTGTTTACATGTACCAGATATTATCAACATTATTAACCTTTCCAGAAAACAACTTTTGCTTTATTAATTTTCACAACTGCATTTTTATTTTTAGTTGACTTCCATTATTACCTTCTACTTATTTTGGGTGTTTAATTTGCCCAATCTGTTACAAAGTTCTGAGTGTATAAGCTGAGATCATTGATTTTAGCCTTTCTTTCAAATGTGGGCATTCAAAGATGTAAGTTTTTATCTTAGTAATGCCTTAAGATCTTGTCTAGTGATCTTACTTATTTTTTAGTTTACTTATTTGAGGAATAAGGAGAGAGACAGGTAGATAGAGAGCTTCTCTCTATAGATTCACTCCCCCAGATGCCTGTAATAGCCGGGATTGGGCTGTGGCTGAATATCCCATGTGCACTTGAAAATAATGTTTATTCTGAAGTTCTTGAGTGTGGTACACTAAAAATGTCAATTAGACAATAAAGTTAAGAAGATTGTTCATATACTCTATTGTTGAGGTGGATTCGTTCTGAGAGGAAAGCCTGGTGGGGGCAAGAGGTGAGGAGTCCCTACGCAGACCCCGGGAGTCAGGTGAAAGCAGGCCAGAGGAAAGTAGCTTGCAGACTTGTTTATTTCAGTTGGTTCAGCAGCTTAAATAGCCAAGGCAGCCAAACTGGTCAAGGGGCAGTCTATGCCCTAACCAATCACAGCCTGTTGCCAGGCAGGCTCCTTTGCCATGTGGGTTCTAAAGCCATTTCTGAGTAACTGAGGCTTGCTTGCCAGCAGCCATCTTAGCACAGCCTTATTCCACCACACTCTATAAACATTTTTTTATTTTAAAAGAAAGAGTTCAGGAGCCCAAGGACTTGGGCCATCTTATACTGCTTTCCCAGGCCCTTGCATTGAGCTGGATTGGAAGTGGAGCAGCTGGGACTCGAACCAGTGCCCATATGGGATGCCAGCACTGCAAGTGGTGGCTTTACCTGCTATGCCACAGCTCTGGCCTCATCCCTTTATTTTAATTCTCCTTTGTGCCAGTTTTGTTTCCTGTGTTTTGAATCTGTTAGGATGTGCATATGTATTAATGATTGTTATGCTGATTATTTTGTGCTGTTAGCATCATGAGATATATATATATATTTTTTGACAGGCAGTATTAGAGAGAGAGAGACAGAGAGAAAGGTCTTCCCTCCGTTGGTTCACCCCTCAAATGGCTGCTACGGCCGGTGCACTGCGCGGATCCAAAGCCAGGAGCCAGGTACTTCTCCTGGTCTCCCATGAGGGTGCAGGGCCCAAGCACCTGGACCATCCTCCACTGCCTTCCCAGGCCACAGCAGAGAGCTCGACTGGAAGAAGAGCAACCGGGACAGAATCCGGCACCCCAACTGGGACTAGAACCAGGGGTGCCGGCGCCACAGGCAGAGGATTAGCCAATTGAGCTGCGGCGCTGGCAAGATATTTTTCTTGAACCTGTGTTGTAGTCTTCTTTTATATTTACAGAGCCACATTAGCCTTCTCACATCTATGGTTTACATGGAACATCTTTTTTTAAACAAATTTGTACTTGCAAATTTTAGCTTTGTATTTGGAATATATCTTTGAGACAGCATAAAATTGCATATTACTTTCTTCTAAGCTAAATACTGCAGCTATTATTTAGAGCATTTAGCCCATTTATATTCCATGTAATTATTGATTTAATTAGGTTATCATTTTGATACACATTGTGTAAATTACTCCATTCATATTTGTGTGCTTCTAGTCCTATTTCCCTGCCTTTTTATTATTGTTAATCAAAATTTTATATATTTCATTTTATTGTCTCCTTTACCTTCTTAATGATACCATTTACTTCTAGTAAGTGGTTGCTCTGGGATTACAATATGCATCATTAAACAATGCCTATTTACTGTGATTACTATGGTACTACTTCCTGTAAAATGTAGATACCCTATAACAATAAAATTCCATTTACTTTTCCCTTTCTTTGTGTAATTATCATCATGTCTTTTACAACTGTATGGCTAATACTCTCCAAAATACATCATTACTTTTTATTTAAACAGTATGTTGGATATTTTAAAACTAAGATAAGAAAATGAGAATGTATTTTATATTTATTAATATTAAATGTTTATGTAATATAATTTCCTTTGGTGTTTCTTGTAGCCCAAGTGTGCTGGCTACAAATGTTCTTGGCTGTTACTTACCTTTATTTCATCCACATTTTAAAGAATATTTTTGCTAGATATAGAATTATAGATTGACAGGATTTTTTTAAAGCATTTTAAATATGCCACCCTATTGTGTTGTCTCTGGTAAGACATCAGCTATCATTTATTCACGCCAACACCTCCTGAACACCACAATGTAATCTGCTCATTTTCTCCTAGTTGCTTTTAAATTTTTTCCAAGCTTTGTTTTTCACATGTGTAACTCTGGGATATGTGGGTGCAATTCATTTTGTTTCTTCTTACTTGGAACTTGGTGAATTAATTGGAACTGCAAGTTTGTATTTTTCACTAAATTTGGAATTTTTTTGTTATTTTTTATGTAATTTTTTTCCTGCAACATTCTCTCTCCTCAATTTCTGGAACCCTGTATGTCTTAGATTGCCTGACACTGTTCCGCATGTCACTGAGAACCTGCTCAGCTTTTTCCCAATCTTTTTTTCTTTTGTGTTCCTCAGGCTGAGCCATTTCTATTCATCTATCCTTGAATTTCATATCCTCTCCTCTGAAACTTCCTCTGTTGTTAGACTCATCCCATAAACTTTTCACTTCAAAAATTATACTTTTATATTCTAGATTTTCATTCTATTTCTTTTTGAAGGTCTCAATTTAACTCCTGAATATACCAATATAATCATTCCTTGTGACTGTATTTTTATTTAGCTTTTAAATGAAAATCAAAGAGTTCATTTAATATGTTTGCATGATAAGTCCAATATCTGGGTCACTTTGGAATCTGTTTCTATAGACTTTATTTTTCCTCTGAATTATGATCCTTTTATCTCCCTACTTTTTCTTGTTCTTGCATACTTTTTATTTAATATTTGACATTTTGACATTGTAAATGGTATACTGTAGGAAAGCCGTAGAAGATGGCCCAAGTCTTCAGGCCCCTGTACCTGTGTGGTTGACCTGGAAGAAGTTCCAGGGTTGGGATCAGCTCACCTCCAGCCATTGCGGCTATTTGGGGAGTGAACCAGCAGATGGAAGACCTCTTTCTCTCCCTCTTCCTCTGCCTCTGTAACGCTGCCTTTCAAATAAATAAATAAATAAATAATTCTTTTTTTTTTTTTAAAGTGCATTACATTCTGGCATGAAGTTATTAATAGGGTATTATTCTGGTCCTGTTAGCTTGGTTTTATTCTTTACTAAGGTCTAGTATTTCAGTTAGAAGCTTGGCTCAGAGCCTAACCATTACTGTAGGGTATGATCCTCAATGCTAAGCCTTTGCTTTTCTGGGGTCTCAGGTGATGGCCAAGGTGCTCAGCAAGATCTCTCTATTCTGGCTGGTCCAAAAAAACATCACTCAGCACACACAGTGTCTGACATCTCTGGGTTTTCTCCTTATAAGAGTCCATCTCTCAGGCTTTGTGAAGCTTCTCCTGTGCAATCCCAGTTCTTGGTCAAAGGTCTATGATTCACTCACTCCATAATTACCGGACCATCACCCTTTGCATGGCTCCTCCTCCTAGAGTATGCTGCAACATTCTGCAACCTAGAAATACTTATCTGTCTCTTCCATTTAGCAATACCATGTTTTCTCTTCTTGAGTCCTATCATTCCATGCTAGCTTCTCCCGAATTTCCCCAGACAGAAAGTGAAGGAGAATACAGGGCTCATTGTTTTTTCATTCTAGGATCATGGTCCTGTAATCCCTGTTGCCAAAAAATATTTTTTCTAAGTTTTCTGGCATATTTTATCCAGTTTTATAGTTGCTTATATTGGTAGTTACTTTTCATGGCATGAAACAGGATAGCTTCCTTACTCATAACATTTGAAAATAAAAATTTTATATTCCATACGTCACAATTAGGCATTCTGCTTACCTACCTCCAACACAATAGAAGCAGCTTAGGGCATTTTAGCTGTGTATACACCCTTTGAATATTGTAAACTATTATTATTCAAAGTTTTTTTGGTCCTGTCTTTTTACCCCTGACTTTAAACTTCACTATTATTGCTTAGATATTATTGGTTTTGTTTTAATCAGTAAGTGCTGGTTTATATTTCCCCCATGTTTCTTTTCTCTTGTGATACATCATTCTTCTTTACATCTTGGGCTCTCCTCTTAAATTGTTTTTATTTTTGCAGAAACACCTCCCATTGCTGGTCCCGCACTCAGGATCTGATGATTTTAAAATCATTACAGCTTTTTTTTTAAATACTAACTGATAGAACCAAAAAGGGAGAGAAAGATCCAACATGGGAAGTGGGAGACACAGCAGACTCATAGAATGACAGATGTCCTAAATAGCACTCTGGCCTCAGAATCAGCCCTTAAGGCATTTGGATCTGGCTCAAGAACCCATGAGAGTATTTTAGGCATGGAAAGCCAAGATACTCTGGGAAAAAAAAGAAGACCTAAATGAAAGATCTCCGCGAGTGAGATCCCAGTGGAAAGAACTGACCATCAAAGAAGGAGGTACCTTTCTCTGAAGGGAGGAGAGAACTTCCACTTTGACTATGACCCTGTCGGAATAAGATCAAAGTCGGCGAACCCTAAAGGCTTCCATAGCCTTGGAAACTCATGACTAGACCCTAGGGAGATTACTGACGCCATAAACAAGAGTGTCAAATTGTTAAACCAACAACAGGAGTCACTGTGTACTCACATCTCGTGTGGGATCTGTCCTTAATGTGTTTTTCAATGTGAAGTAATGTTATAACTGGTACTGAAACAGTATTTTTACACTTTGTGTTTCTGTGTGGGTGCAAACTGATGAAATCCTTACTTAGTATATACTGAATCAATCTTCTGTATATAAAGATAATTGAAAATGAAAAAAAAAACTTGGTGTTAAATTGGAAATTGCATAGAAAATTAATCAATTTTTTAAAAAAATATATCATGTAGGATCTCTGTCCTTAATGTGCTGTACATTGTGATTTAATGCTATAATTAGTACTCCAACAATATTTTTCACTTTGTGTCTCTATGTGAGGGCAAATGGTTGAAATCTTTACTTAACATATACTAAACTGATCTTCTGTATATAAAGAGAATTGAAAATGAATCTTGATGCAAATGAAAGGGGAGAGGGAGTGGGTAAGGGGGAAGGGTTGCGGGTGGGAGGGAAGTTATGGGGGGGGAGCCATTGTAATCCGTAAGCTGTACCTTGAAAATTTATATTCTAAATAAAAGTTAAAAAAAAAAAAACTTATTGGGGCTGGCACTGTGGTGTAGTGGGTAAAGCCACTGCCTGAAGTGCCGGTATCCCATATAGGCACTGGTTCCTGTCCCAGCTGCTCCACTTCTGATCTAGCTCTCTGCTATGGCCTAGGAAAGCAGTAGAAGGTGGCTCAAGTCCTTGGGTCCCTGAACCTGTTTGGGAGACCTGGAAGAAGCTTCTCCTGGCTCCTGGCTTCAGATTGGCTCAACTCTGGCTGTTGTGGCCAACTGTGGAGAAAAGCAGCAAATGGAAGCCCTCTCCTCTGCCTCTGCCTCTCTCTCACTCTGCCTTTCAAATACTTGGGCCATCTGGCAGTACTCTCCCAGTCATGCTAGCAGTGAGCTGCATCAGAAGAGCCCCAGGCAGGACTTGAACTGGTGCTCCAATATAGGATGCTGGGTGTCACAGGCAGTGGCTTAACCCACTGTGTCACAATGCAGGCCCCAATAATTTGATCTTATTGTGATTTTAATTTGAATTTCTTTGGTGACAAAGGAAGTAGAACATTTTTTCATATTTTTACTGATATATTGGGTACACTCCTTTGAATAGGTCATTTTTCTTTTCTTTTTCTTTTTTTTCTTTTTTTTTTTTTTTTTGACAGGCAGAGTGGACAGTGAGAGAGAGAGACTGAGAGAAAGGTCTTCCTTTTTGCCATTGGTTCACCCTCCAATGGCCACCGCGGCTGGTGCGCTGCGGCCAGCACACTGCGCTGATCACATGGCAGGAGCCAGGTGCTTCTCCTGGTCTCCCATGGGGTGCAGGGCCCAAGCATTTGGGCCATTCTCCACTGCACTCCCGGGCCACAGCAGAGAGCTGTCCTGGAAGAGGGGCAACCAGGACAGAATCCGGTGTGCTGGCGCCGCAAGGCAGAGGATTAGCCTATTGAGCCACGGTGCTGGCCCTGAATAGGTCATTTTTCAAGTTCTATAGGATTGTCTAGCTTTTTCTTACTTGTAGGAATTTATCCTTTTTCAGAATTTAAGTCATTTGTCAAACATATTACAAGTAGCTTTCAAATTCTTTTGGCTCATTTTCACTTTTTAAGTGATATCATTTGAGGAACAGATTCCTTAATCTTAGTTCAGACCAAATTACCAACATCTCCAGTTATGGCTTGAATTTCTTTTTTATCCTGTGCTTATTGCTTACACAAGGTAATGAAGACATAGCCTATGTTTTCTTCTGAAAAAGCATCCTGACCACCTTTCATAGTGAGATTTTTTGTATATGCTGTGAAGTGTGGTGAGAATAGAGATTCATTATTTTATTAGGGTTATTCAATTGATCCAATACCATTTAATGAAAAGATGATCATTTCTCACTGCTTGTTGCATCACTCTTGTGCCTCAGGAGACAAATAGCTGTGAGTCTGGCATGTTTGTTTAACTGTGCCAACCTCATACTTTCTTAACTACAATAGAAATATACCTGGTAATGGAAGTTTCCACATTTTTTTCTGTTTCTTCAAGATTGCCTTGAATATTGTTGACCCTTTTCATTTTAATGTAATTATTACAAAATTCATTTAATTTTTATGGGGACTCTACTGAAATGTTAAACCAATTTGAGGAGGACTGACAGCTTTATCGAACTAAGTTTGTACTTTGTAAATATAGCTCTTCTATTTATCGTCTGTAATTTCTCTCAATAGTATTTTATGGTTTTCAGTATAGAAATTTTGGGAAACTATTGTTAAGAATTATTCATAGACATTGGATGTCTTATGATCCTACTGAAATGATATTTTTTAAAATTCCATTTTCATATGTTACATGTTTAAAATATATTTTATATTGGCTGTTGCTCTATATTCAATGAAGTTCTAGACCTCATATTAATTCTACTAATTTTTCTATATATTTTTCCAGTTCTTATGCATGTTCTATTTCCTTTTCTTCTTAGCTAAACAGAAGCAGCTGCATTCCTTCCCTCTCTGCCTCTGCTATCACATGTTGTTCTCCTGTGTCTGCCTACAAATTCCTCTCTTTTTATTACTACACCACTCATATTGGATTGGAACCACCTTAACATCTTCATCTGATCATGATTTCTTTTGCAGAGACTTTATTTCCAAATAATATCACATTCACAGATACCAGATGTTAGGACTTTAACATATCCTTCTGGGAGACATAACTCAGCAACAGCAATCACTAAGATGTTAATGTTAGCTTTGTGTTGTCCTATTTTGTTTTATTTTTATTTTTTAAAAGAAACAATAAACTTGCTAACAAGAAACCTATTTTTTCAAATTTTTATTTATTTACTTATTTTTATTTGAAAAGCAGATAGACACAGACAGATGGAGAAAGATCTTCCATCCACTGGTTCACTTCCTAAATGCCCACAACAGCCAGGACTGGACCTGGCTGATTCCAGGAGCCCAGAACTCCAAATGGATCTTCCACATGTGTGGCAGGGACCCAAGTACTTCAGCCGTCACCTGCTACCTCTTAGGATGCTCATTAGCAGGAAGCTGGAATTGGGAGCAGAGCCTACACTCCAACCAGGCATTCTGATATGGTATACAGGTATCCCAAACAGAGTCTTAACCACTGTACCAAATCCAAATGCCCATTCCTACTTAGTATTTTAGACAATCCTTTTCACAAGAAGGATATTTGCTTTTATTTCTTCTCAGATACAAATTCTTTCCAAATGGGTATAGAATTAAATCATTTTCTTTAATGTCTATTAAGATGATGGTAATTTTTCTCCTTTTTTGTTCATATTTTTAATTCCTCTGACATTTTATTTGAGATGAACCCTACATGCAATACGAAGACCCACATGATCTGTCAGGCTTATGTGAGGGTCAAGTCTTGTCCAGCAACAAGCTTTACTAATTGATTAGTAGAAGATGTAAGATGAGATGTACCATCATGTACCATGTACATGTACCACATCAGTGTCCAGGAGGTCCTAGCTTTCAGATTCAGCTTTCTGGGTCACCTTTTCCTACTCAGTGTGAAATCTGCTTTTGGAGGAGTGCTGGCTGCACAAGGGATGCTTAGTGCAGGAAGGAAGCTGTATTTGGTTATCGCTCAGCTTTTATATCCCAAAAGTCATGTAGCTGTTATTTGTTACACAGCTAATTTCTGTTATATGCATATCGAAAACACAAAGACTGCAGGGGTATGAGGGTACTTCAAAAAGTTTGCAGAAAATGGGAATTAAAAGATAAGCTTTTTGAAGTCATGAATAGTGTTTTATGGTACATATTTTTCTTGTACATTTTGAAGGCACCTATAGATATGAATTTAAATTTTTTTCTGGGTCCAGTGCTGTGGCTCAGCGGGTTAAAGCTCCCATCTGCAGTGCTGGCATCCCATATGGGTGCTGGTTTGAGACCCGGCTGTTCCACTTCCAATCCAGCTCTCTGCTATGGCCTGGGAAAGCAGTAGAAAATGGCCCAAGTGCTTGTGCCTCTACATCCTCATGAGAGACATGGAAGGAGATCCAGGCTCCTGGCTTCAGATCAGCTCAGCTCCGACCGTTGCAGCCATTTGGGGAATTAATCAGAGGATGGAAGACCTCTGTGTGTCTCTCTCTCTCTGCCTTTCAAATAAATAAATAAATCTTCAAAAAAAAATGTTCCAAAGTAAACTTACCTTTTAATTCCAGTTTCCACAAATAATTTGAAGTATTACCATATTTAAAATAAGTTTAATAGATAAACAAGGTATACCATGATAAAAATGCCCCTGCATCTGCATTCAGTAACTAGCAGCCCCTGCTGAATTCTTATTTGTCTTATAGCTGGTACATTACATCAGTCATTCTTTACTATGGGTTTTGATCAGGATTAGATCTTCCTGAGCAGTGGAAAAAATGAATTATAGACACTGTTTACCAGTCTTTCACATCTTACAGTCCTGAATATAATCCATTTGTTTTTTTTTTTTACTTTTTAACATATTGTTGAATTTGTTTTTGTAAATATTTTATTTAGAACCTCACATTTTTGTTTATCAGAGAACCATAACTGAGACTTTCTTGTTTCAATGATAGGCTTATAAAGTTGTGGTATCAAGATTATGCTGGCCCCATAAAATGAGCTAGGAATAAGTCCTCATATTTACATTCTGTAGGAGTTTGTAGAAGCTCTGTGTTATGCCTTGTTTCTTCCTGAAACAATTAAAAAAATGAACTGGTGAAGCTATCTAATTTGATATTTCCTTTATCCGAAGGTTTTATGTTGTAAGTTTTTATGGCAGCATAACATATAAACAGAAAATCAAGTTATAAGTTTGTAAGAGCTGTTAAGATGTCTCTTGGGACACCTACATTCCATAGCAGCATTGTGGGTTTGAGTCCCTGTTCTGTTCTCCATTCTAGCTTCCTGCTAACACACACCTTGAAGGAGCAACAAGTAATCAAGTATTTAGGTTTCTGACACCCAGATGGGTGGATTCCTGGCTCCTGGCTTCAGCCTGGCTCAGTCCCAGCTGTTGAGGGTTTTGGAAGTGGGTGGGTATCAGCAGTTAGGAGATTTTTGTCTTTGTCCCTCTCTCCCTATTGTTCTCTACCTTTCAAAATAAAGTTTTAAAGATTATAAAAAATTTTCTTTGCATATTTTTTCATGTTATCTTCCATTAAAAAATTTCTTCTCTGTGTCCATGATTAAAGCATGTAAGTATTACATGCTACATCTCCCTGGTATCTCATATTTAATCTCAGTGCTACAAAAACAAATATTTAATGCTCCCCACCAGTCTTTATGCCAGCACCTCTCCAGCAATACCCACATTGAAAGCTTGTCCCCTGTGCATTCCCAAGGAAGAGTACCTGGAAGTTATTCCCTAAGTGTTTGCATATTAATAATAGTTGCTCCCTTTATACATGAAAAGCAGCTGACCTGCATATAAAATACCTGGCTCATTTTTAAATGTAATTATGTTTAAATATTATTCCTTTTCTTTTGTCATAAAGTGCTACTCAAGAGATTGGGTGGTAATCTAATTTTTAAAAATTTTATGTGACTTTTTTCTGTTCTATGTTCTTTTTTTCTCCCTGAATACCCAAGAACATTTCCCTTTTTCTTAAAGTCTGACACTTTGTGACCTTGATGTTGATTGTTCTGCTTTGACTATCTTAGGTATGCATAATTTCCTTTGAGTCCATACTTTGAAATCTTTTGCTTCTTACCAGTCTTTAATATTGGTTTTATTCATTTCTTTTTTTTTTTCCTATTTCTTCTTTACCTTTATCTTGGGATTTTTGTTGGTGGTGGTAATGGTGGCCTTTTACACAATCACCTCCACTCAAGTCCTTTATAAATCTTAATGAAAAAAAAAATCCTCCTATTCCTCATTTTTAAAGACATTACCTATTGTGATTATTTGTATTTTTGTTATGTTTATTTATAAAATTGTGTTCCTTTCTTAACTTCTTTTTTCCTGGATCTCTATAACTTAATTTGTATTATCTTATCTCCCCTATGTATTTTCTTAATAAATTCTTTAAAAATAGTAACATAAAGATTTTGCCTGTTTGTATATTTTTACTCTTGTCATCAAAATGTCTTTCTGACCAGCCTTCATTTTTTTTTCTATAGAAACTTGTATAGTTTTGATCATTCCCTGTTGCTGATTTTACATGACATTAGCACTAACAGAGGTTTGAGTTAGGTTTTCTTATGCAACTTCTCAGCTCTCAATGCTGTGGTGGCTTCGTATTGAGCCTGCTGTCTCTCTGAACCCCTTCACTCTATTCTTCATGGTTCAGAGACTCTTATGGGAAACTTGGAAGGAGGGAGTAAAACCACCACCACCTGGTAGCTCATGTGTCATGGCAGCAATGGCTGACTCACTGCCTTGGTCTGGAGCAGAGGCTGGGCTCTGCTTTCTCCTGTATCCTCCTTCAGCACTGGCAATGCCTGGGTCAAGTGTGTAGCTCCAATGTCAGCAGCAGCAGCAACATCTCACACAGTACTCAGTCCATCCCCAGGAGGCTCCAGCACACCCAACACGTACTCACGAGTCCTGGTTCCTCCTTGCTCTTCCCCAGTGCACACTTCCTACTGTGATCTTCAGGCTCCAGCTTCCGGCGCAGAGACAAAAGCCTGGCCGGTGGTGCTTAGTCAGCTCCCTGGATTTGACTTTACATACATACTTCTCTGATTGGATCCTGACTGCAGGTAGGTAAGAACCTCTCCTGTTGTTGAGATGTGTTGGAAAATAAAGCATCTTGCTTTTCGAAAGAGCCTAACCCTCCCACCCCTACCCAGCCCAATTTCTGTTGTTGTAGGTTAAACAACAATGTTATTTTGGCTCATGGTGCTGGTCCGAGGTCAAGGGCCACACCTGGTGACAGTGCTCCTGCTGGCAGAGTCCCAAGGGGGCTGAGGGCATCACATGGAGAGAGACAGGAAACGTGCTTGCTTTCTGCTCATTCTTGTTTGTTCTCTTTTTTTCTCTCTCTGTCTCTTTCTTCTCTGAAAGACCCCACTACCAAGTAGCACAGTTAGATTATTTCTCCACTTTTAATAATATCTCACAATGGGGACTGAATCTCAGCAAGAGTTTTAGAAGGAACCAAATGTTCTCAAAACCTGACACTCTACAACCTGTGTCTGGGCTCCCTTTTCCCCTCGGTCTCCGTTGTCCCCATTTGGTTCAGTTTGGATGCTGCTTACCAGGTTCCTCTCAGTGCAGAGCTTTGTCCTGGAAGACAGATTGGCTTGTTCATATTGAACCTTTGTAGGACCCTGTGTGCTCTGGCCCTTCAGACCTTACTGAGATGCTCTTGTCCCCCACTTTCTTTAAGAGGGAGTAGACCCCTCCCAATTCCAGGCTTTCAAAATTTGGCCTGCTGGGATTTCTGTAAAGTAACCCCCAGCAGGTCTTGATACATAATGTGTAGGGTCCAGTGGAAAATGAAATGTAGGACACTTCCTTTTCCTCTGCTAACCTTTCATGTTGGTTTTTATTGCTGTTTAATGTTGTACTGATCTAAGCATAGGGATGCTTCTGGGATGAATACAGAGCCTCAGAGGCAATGGAGCCCCCCATGAACCTCACAGTCTACACACACAGAACCCCGAGTCTTCTAGGCCAAGTCCCCATGAGGTGGCTGTGGTTGTAGGACAGAGAAGGGGAAAAGGAGAGGAGGTGAATGAGAGCCCATCCTGGGAAGGCAGGGAAATAGAAGGATAAGGCCTGCGTGTGAGCCGATTCTCCAAGCCCCCACAGGGTGCATGCATCACTGTTAACACTAGAAACATTCAAAGGTAAAATTATGAAGATTAAATATAGACACAAACTGCAAAATATGAACCCTCCCCCAAGAAGGAGCCCCTTCTGTGTCCACGCCCATGAACTTGTCCCCCCGAAGGTCTCAGCTGTGACACCCACTGTTTCCTTCTGCTGAGGCAACTCATGCCTTTTGGAGGTCAGTCATTTCTTTGCATCCTTTTGAATTTTGGGTTCTCAGGGACTCTGGCTTTTCTAGCTTTATTGTAGAAATTGTCTGTGAAATTGAGGTTTTGCTATCCACATTTCTGTGTATTCATGGGGGATCTGGAGAGATTAAAAAATGACATTGCTACTTGCAGCATTATCTTCCCAGAATCCTTGAACTGTACATAAAGTTCTGTCTGATGGTTGTTTACATTCAGTACTTTTGAAGATTTTATTCCACAGTGTCTGGGCTGTTTTTACAAACCGGTGACCACTCTCTATCAGTCCTAGGAGCTAATTTATCTTTTCTCTTCAGAAGATTTTTCATATTTTTTTTCCCTTTGATCAGCTTCTGTTTCACAAGGACATGCCTTGGTGTGTTTTCATTTATCTTGGTTGATACTCAGTAAACTTTAATTTGAAAGCTTCTCACCTTAGAAAATATCCTCTGTCATTCTGTAGAATTGTCTCTGTGGCATCTTCTCTGGCCAGATTTATGTTGGAGACCTTCATCATCTTCTCTTTCTAAATGCAGATCTTTTGTTTACTCATCCCCTCCTTAACTCTGAGGTGAGTGATGGGCAGGTAGACACTATTTCCAAATTTGCTCAGCTCAGTCCCGGTTCATGCACTCTGTGCCCATGAAATTACAAGGCCCCCTTGCACTCTCAGAAGTATTTCTGTTTGGGTGGTAAGTTCTATGCGCCTCCATTTTAACCTCAAATTCATTATGTATTCTGCTGATGCTTTATAAATGTCATTGTCTATGTTTGTTTTTGTTTTGGTTCTTTCGAATTATTTGTGTTACATTTGATCTTATGTCTGCCTCTTTTTTCATACTTGTTTGTTCTTTCATTCACAGTATTTCTTTATCTGTAAGAATCTTTAACATGCTTATAAATAGGGTATTTTAACCTTATGAATAAAACATGAATATGGACAAGTGTGTGATGTATGATTGCACACTTACGGAGTTGTTGCAAATACCATTCAGTCCAAGTGGTGTCGCCCTGTGACTGCACAGTGGGGTGAAATTCCATGTTCTTCCTTAAGCTTCCTGTGGAGGGGAGCTTGTTTCTTCTGAACTGGGAGTTGACGATTCCCAGGAGGCCTTGCTGGTTCCACTCTGGCTGGGAGAAGGAGCGTCTCTTGCCCAGGGTGGTAAGACGACTCCCGTCAGCACTAGGTGGGATGCAGGTCCAGGGACCATGTGTGGCGGGTCCTGTAAAGGAAGTTCTTATTACCATGGGTGAGGATAAAAGTCCCTGCCCCCTGTTCCTTCTCTGACATGGTGAGGGGGCTGGGGGCAGACTCAGCAGTGCCTACTCACAGCCAGGAGAGAATGGGAGCCTAGGTGCCCCACTGGGCCTTTTCTGATGGAGTGGGGGTGAGAGCAGGGGAGTTGTTTTCTAAAACTCCTCTGGCCTTCTAGGTTGCCTTTTTGTGGTCCACTGTCCAAAGAGAGCAATCTGGTTTTTTTTTTTTTTTTTTGAGGCTTTTTCATAGTCTTTATCCTTTGGTACCCCTCAGTATCTGGAACATTTAAAGCCAAAAAAGTTGTTTTAAGCACTGATCTGCCTCACTTTTCACTTTTCCCAGGAGCCAGGGACTTCTATTAGCCAGCTAGCTTCTGCTTTTCTAAACTTCTCAGCTTTAGATACTATTTTCCTGTTTTGCAACCTTGCTATACATCTTTAAGATTTTATTATGTATATTTTACCCATCTGATTAGAGGATGTAGGCTTGTCCCGCGAGGCCCCCGCACACTGCCGGGATGGTGCTTCTTCGACAAGAAGCACCGGAGACAAGTTTCAGTGAACACGTCTGTTTATTAATGATCAAGAATAAGCTTTTAAATGGCAGGAAGAGGGGGCATAGCTAATTCAGGGCAATACTAATTCTTTAGGATGAAGCCAATATTGGCACCGCTGTGTTTCTCCAATCAGCTTGAAAGTCACATAGGCTACAGTAGCTTTCCAGGTAGTCCTAATGGGCCTGAGCCACACCCTGGAGCAGTTTACCTGACTGGCAATTACAAAGCTCTTCAACAGTAGGCAAGAGTAGGGGAAATGTGCCTGGGACGCCTGCCGCCTGCCAGCAGTCAGGCTAAACTCCTGCATGGGCTAGGCAGGAAATCTCCCAGGTAGGTACAGGGTCACCCACAAGAGGAGACTTCTAAATGTTGTCTTTTGGTGTTGCCTTGCCTTGAAGTTGAGGTTCCATATTTAGTCTATTAAATTAGTGAAGATTAAGAGATTGTTGTGGAGCAGTTCTGTAGTGTGGCGAGTTAAGCTGTTGTCTGCATGCTGGCATCCCACATGGGTGCTGGTTTGAGTCCCAGATACTCCACGAACAATCCAGCTCCCTGCTAATGCGCCTGGGAAAGCAGTGGAGGATGGCCCATGTCCTTGGGCCCCTGTACCCACATGGAAGACCCAGAAGAAGCTCCTTATTCCTATCTTTGGCCTGGCCTAGCCCAGGCCATTGCAGCCATTTGGGGAGTGAACCAGATGAAAACCTTTCTCTCTCCCCACCCCCCTCTGTAACTCTGGCTTTCAAATAAATAAAATAAATATTTTTTAAAAAGAAATCTTGGGACTGGTGTTGTGGCACATTCGGTTAAGCCACCGCTTGTGATGGGAGCATATCTGAGTGCTGGTTTGAGCTCCAATGATCCTCTTCTGATCCAGCTTCCTGCTAATGCACCGGGGAAGGCAGTAGACGATGGCTCAAGTACTTGGACCCCTGCACCTACATAGGAGAATCAGACAGAATTCCTGGCTCCTGGTTTTAACCTGGCCCAGTCCTAGGTGTTGCACCCATTTGAGGAGCAAACCAGTAGATGGAACATCTCTATCTCCCTGTCAGTCTGTCTTTCAGATACATAAATAAACAAATAAATAGAATTTTTTTAAAAAAAGAAAGAAATATGAAGAGGCCTAATTTCTGGGATCTTGGGAACAGATACACTCTCAAACTTTGTTGTAGGGGGTAGAAATGGGTATAACATAGGGTTGGCATTGTGGCATAGTGAGTAAAACACCCACTGGTACAACTGGCATCCCAGACGGGCACCAGCGTATGTTCTGGTTACTCCACTTCCCGTCCAGCTCCCTGATTATGGCCTGGGAAAAGCATCAGAATATGCCCAAATGTTTTGACCCCTGTTTCCCACGTGGGAGATCTGGATGAAACTAAAGGCTCATGGCTTTGGCTGGTTCAGTCCTGGCCTTTGCTGCCATCTGTGGAGTGAACCAGCAGATGAAGGATCTCTCTCTCTCCCTTTCTCTCCCTTTCTCTCCCTTTCTCTCTCTCTCTCCCCCTCCTCTCTGTGTAACTCTGACAATCATATAAATAAATAAATAAATTTTTAAAAAATAAATGAGTATAACTCTTTAGGACAGCAATTTTGTAATGTCTATCAAAGATTTAATTTGCATCCTACATACTATAATAATTTATCCTGCAGAATATAGCAATATGTATAACAAAATATTTTAAAATATAATTGCAACATTTAATATTAACAAAAAGAACAATTCCATGGAAACCCATCATTACGGCTGGCGCCGTGGCTCAACAGGCTAATCCTCTGCCTTGCAGCGCTGGTACACCGGGTTCTAGTCCCAGTTGGGGTGCCAGATTCTGTCCCGGTTACCCCTCTTCCAGGCCAGCCCTCTGCTGTGGCCCGGGAGTGCAGTGGAGGATGGCCCAAGTGCTTGGGCCCTGCACCCCATGGGAGACCAGGAAAAAGCACCTAGCACCTGGCTCCTGCCATCGGATGAGCGCGGTGCGCCGGCCGCAGCGCGCCGTCTGAGGCAGCCATTGGAGGGTGAACCAACGGCAAAGGAAGACCTTTCTCTCTGTCTCTCTCTCTCACTGTCCACTCACTCTGCCTGTCAAAAAAAAAAAAAGAAACCCATCATTAGAAACAGAGAGATAAAAGGTGGCATAAACACAAACTAGAATGCTATGGAGCCTTCAAAAGAATGGAGTAACATGGGGGAAACTCTGCAAGATATTAGCATAGGCAAAGACTTCTTAGAAAAGACCCCAGAGGGGCCAGCATGTGGCACAGCAGGTTAATCCTCGGTCTGTGGCACCGGCATCCCATATGGGCACCGGTTCGAGTCCCGGTTGCTACTTTGTCAATCCAGCTCTCAACTGTGGCCTGGGAAAGCAGTAGAAGATGGCCCAAGTACTTCGGCCCCTGTACCCATATGGAAGACCAGGAGAAGCACCTGGCTCCTGGCTTCAGATCGGTGCAGCTCCAGCTGTGGTGGCCATCTGGGGAGTGAACCAACGGAAAGAAGACCTTTGTCTCTCTCTCTCTCTCTCTCTCTCTCTCTCTCTCTCACTGTCTTTAACTCTACCTGTCAAATAAATAAATAAAATCTTTTTAAAAAAATACCCCAGAAACATAGGTAATAAAGAAAAAATAGACAAATGGGATTACTTCAAGCTAAGAAGCATCTGCACTGCAAGGGCAGAATGCAACAAAGTGAAGAGTCAACCAATAGCATGGGAGAAAATATCTGCAAACCATGCAAATGATAAAGGATTAATATCTAGAAACTCAACAACAACATTAACAAACAATTCAGTTAAGAAATAGGCAGAGGACATAAATAGGCTAAAGTAAAAAATATAACTGGCCAACAGACACATGGAAAAATGCTCAGGATCACCAGCCATAAGAGAAATACAAATAAAAACCACAAAGAGATATCACCTCACCCCTGTTAGAATGGCTGTCATAGAGAAATCAAAAAAACAATAAATACTAGTGAGAATGTTGGGGAAAAGTTACCATAATCCACTATTGGTGGGAATGTAAACTAGTATAACCATTATGAAAGATAGTATGGAGATTCCTCACAGATCCGAAAAGAGATAATTATATGATCCAGCCATTCCACTCCTCGAATTTACCTGAGCAAATTGAAATCAGCATATGAAAGAGTTTTTTAACCCCAAGTTCATTGCATTTCCATTCACAATAGCTGAGATACGGGATCAACTCAGATGTCCATCAACCAATGACTAAAGAAAATGTGAATTATATATACACTATAGAATTCTACTCAGGCCGGCACCACAGCTCAATAGGCTAATCCTCCACCTGTGGCACCGGCACACTGGGTTCTAGTCCTGGTCGGGGCGCCGGATTCTCTCCCGGTTGCCCCTCTTCCAGGCCAGCTCTCTGTTATGGCTCGGGAGTGCACTGGAGGATGGCCCAAGTGCTTGGGCCCTGCATCTCATTGAAGACCAGGATAAGCACCTGGCTCCTGCCATTGGATCAGTGTGGTGCACCGACTGCAGCGTGTTGGCCGCAGCGGCCATTGGAGGGTGAACCAACGGCAAAGGAAGACCTTTCTCTCTGTTTCTCTCTCTCTCACTGTCCACTCTAACTGTTCAAAAAAAAAATACTACTCAACCATAAAAAAGAATGAAATTGTGTCTTTTGCGATAAAATTGATGTAAACTGAAATCATTAGGCTTGGTGAAATAAGCCAACCTTGAAAAAGAAATATATCATGTTTTCTCTGATACATGGCACTTGATATAGAATATCAAAAAATGTATAGGAATGAAGTGGTCACTTTGGGTTAGGATTGTCATTTTTAGCCCTTGTTTATACTCCTGTGGTGTTGCAGTTGATTTCTCAACAATGTTGCAGTGGATTCGTTTCTGAGAGGAGCAGTGTGGTGGGGGCAAGAGGCGCAGAGTCAACACACAGACCCCGGGAGTCTGGTGAAAGCAGGCTTAAGGCCAGCAGCCCACAGACTTGTTTATTACAGTTGGAACCACGCCTTATTTAGCCAAGACCAGCCAATCTGGTCAAGGGGCGGTCTATGCCCCAACCAATCACAGCCTGTTGCCAGGCAGGCTCCGTTGCCTGGAGGGTTCCAAAGCCCTTCCTGAGAAACTGACACTTGCTTACCAGTGGCCACCTAGGCATGGCCTTCTCATTCCACCACACTGTGGAACTGTGGCCTTCCTACTTTTTACTTTTTGAATTATTCGTGGCAAATTAAGCCTCTGAATGTAGAGTGGATTAAAATTATGCCTTTGCAAAAACTGATGAATAGAGGAGGGAGTAGGAGAATTCAAGGGGAGCAAGGGAGTGAGGGAAGTGTAGGTGCCTTCTTGGAATTGTACCTATGGAATATATAAAATCTGTTCTCTTTATATTAATAAAAAATTTAAAAGAAATTAACATATATGCAGTGATTTCCCATGAAACAGGTCAACTCTCAAAAGAAAATACATTTGCCATTCTTGATTTACAGATTAATAAGGAATTCTTTAGTGAGGTCTCTTTGGCTTCAGTATCTTTTGCTATAATCAGAATTTGTTTCTTCTTGAATACACTTCACACTCTATTGAATGTCTAGAGAAATCATGTGCACCCTCAAATATTGAAGTTAAATAAGACCATATCTGTGAAATAAAAAAAATTACTATAACTACTCACTCTACTTCCAAACTGAACTCTTACATACCATATTTAGGCTATGCCTTCTTACTGTTAAAATACCAACACACTGAGTCACTCTTGCTCAGAAATACGCATTAGTTACTAGAATGAAATTTATTATGTATATCTTAGTAACTCATTTATTATCGAACACTTACAAATATGTAATTGTACCTCTTTCCTGTATTATCTCTTATACTTTCCTTCTATAGATTCTAGATATTAGTCTATATAAAAACACATGGCTATAAAAAGCTCCACTTTTCTTCCTTCTTTAGTCAGAAGGAGGATATTTCATCATTTTGTTATGGGTTATATGTTACCTATTTGTGAAACTTTATCCATTCTGTATGTCCCCAAGTTCTTCTATAAGGTTGCTACTTGTTACCTAAAATCTGATCCATCTCTATTCTGATTATGACAAAGACAGTCCCTACACATTCTTAGAGTAATGTTTGTAACATGTTTGATGACAATTTTCACATAAATAACTACCTTGAATTGTGAAAAAGAAAGAATGGAGTAGATAATGTTCTTACTGATAATGACATATACACAAGAAGCTGCTGATAAAGCAGTAACTAGCAGATATAATAAGTACCACTTGGGTGAAACAGTTTAAGAATCCAATCAAAGCAACATTACAGTCATTAATTGTGATAATTAGAAAGGAAGTAGGAGACTTTTGACCTTTGTACTGTTTCATATTGTTTTCAGTTTGAATAATACACCCTTAACTGTGCTTATATTTTAAAAACTGGCCCTGATGGCTGTGAGGAATGTAAAATGTACAGGTTGTCTGGAAAATAGTTTGATAGTTTCCTATAAAATTAAACACATGATTATTGAATGACCCAGCAACTACCTCCTGGGTATTTATCCCAGATAAATGAAAATGCTTGTTCATACAAAAGTTTGTAAATGTAAGTTCATGCTCATAGTAACTATTTTTTTTGTGACAGGCAGAGTGGACAGTGAGAGAGAGAGACAGAGAGAAAGGTCTTCCTTTGCCGCTGGTTCACCCTCCAATGGCTGCCGCGGACAGCGCACTGCGGCCGGCGCACCGCGCTCATCCGATGGCAGGAGCCAGGCGCTAGGTGCTTTTCCTGGTCTCCCATGGGGTGCAGGGCCCAAGCACTTGGGCCATCCTCCACTGCACTCCTGGGCCACAGCAGAGGGCTGGCCTGGAAGAGGGGCAACCGGGACAGAATCCGGTGCCCCGACCGGGACTAGAACCCGGTGTGCCGGCGCCGCAAGGCGGAGGATTAGCCTGTTGAGCCACAGCGCCGGCCCATAGTAACTATTTTTATTACCCCAAGTTTGAAACAAGCCTAATGACCACCAGGGGTAAATGGTTAAAAAAAAAAAAAAAGCTGGTACATTTATGCCAGGGACTAATATTCAGCAATAAAAAGGAATAAATTATTTACAGACAGACCACTTGAACAGATCTCAAGAGAATTATGCTGAAAAGCCAACCCCAAAAGGCCTGTAAAGATAAATTTATAAACCATCCTTTAAATGACTGAATTATAGAAATGAAGAGCAGGGGGCCGGCGCCGTGGCTCACTTGGTTAATCCTCTGCCTGTGGCGCCTACATCCCAAATGGGCGCTGGGTTCTAGTCCTGGTTGCTCCTCTTCCAGTCCAGCTCTCTGCTGTGGCCCGGGAGGGTAGTGGAGGATGGCCCACATTGGGAGACCAGGAGGAAGTGCCTGGCTCCTGGCTTCGGATTGGTGCAAGGCCAGCTGTAGTGGCCATTTGGGGAGTGAACCAAAGGAAGGAAGACCTTTCTATCTGTTTCTCTCTCACTGTCTGTAACTCTACCTGTCAAAAAAAAAGAAATGAAGAGCAAATTTATGGCTGCCAGTGTTAGGATGCAGGAGAGATGAGGTGGCAGGTGGCAGGTAGGTATAGGTGTAAAAGGGCAAAATGGGAAATCTTGGGTGGTATAGCTGTTCCATATCTTAAGAATGGTGGCACATATGTAAGTTTCCATGTGTGGTAAAGTTGCAGAGAACTAAACATATACACACACAAATTAGTACATGTGAAACTTGGGGAAATATGAATCAGGTAGGTGGACGTTATCAATGTCTGTTTCCTGGTTGTGATAGTGTGACACAGTTTTTGGAAATGTTACTGCTGAAGTAAACTGAGCAAAGGATACACGGGAGTTTGCTGTATTAGTTCTTTTTTAAGATTTACTTATTTATTTGAAAGAGTTACACAGAGAGAGAAAGAGAAGCAGAGAGTGAGAGGTCTTCCATCAGCTGGTTAACACCCTGATTAGCTGCAACAGCCTGAGCTACGCCTATCCAAAGCCAGGAGCCAAGAGCATCTCCCAGGTCTCCCACATGGGTGCAGGGGCCCAAGGACTTGGGCCATCTTCTACTGCTCTCCCAAGCCACAGCAGAGAGCTGGATCAGAAGTGGAGCAGCTGAGACTTGAACTGGCAGCCATATGGGATGCTGGCACTAAAGGTGCCAGCTTTACCCACTAAGCCATAGCACCAGCCCCTCTATATTATTTCTTACAATTATATCTACAATAATCTCAAAATTAAAAAGTTTAATAGAAAAATCTGGAATCAGAGAGTGATTTTTTTTTTCTCTTTGAGCTCTTCATTGTAGACTTTTTTGTTAAGTTCTGTCTTAACAGATTTTGTTTCTATTGTAAATTTAATGTTGCTTTCAATTACTTTTTACTAATATTACTGGGTTAAGGTGATGCAAATCATTTTTACGTGCTGATCTTCAAGAAATTTTGCTGGATTCTCTTATTTTTACAGATTGTTGGGTCTCCTTTTCTTTGTGTTTTCTGTGCAAATAATATTGAACTACTAAACATGATTTTTATGAATGTATTGAGAAAACCATGTGATTTTCTTCTCAATGTGCTTCTATGTACTGCACGGATAGATTTTCTAATAATGAAATGATCCAATGCTGAATTTTCTCTGATGGTATTTTGCATTGCTGGGATAAATTCTCCATAATCATTTTGTTTCATTAATTTAAAAATACACCATTGGGTTTAATTAGCTAACATTCCATTTCTGATTTCCAAATGTGTCTTCACCCGTGAAATCGGTTTGTCATTTTCTTTGCTTATAATTTACTTGCTCTGTTTTGGTACCAAGGCTATTAACTGACTTCATAAAATGAGATTGGAAGCTTATATCCAAGTTCTATTTTCTTCAATAGACTGTGTAAAATAGGAGTAACATGCCCCTGAGAGGTTGGTAGAATTTGCCCTTGTGATGTTGTCTGGGTCTGCACTTTCTAGAGCAAGGGAAGAATCTGATCACCACTTTAACATTTTAATTTGTTACTGGTATTTAGAATTTTAATCACGTCTGGTACTAAACTTGGTGCTTTCAGTTCCTTTTACAAAATCTCCCACTTTCATCCAAGCTTTTATATTTGATCCTCTGTAGTTTTTCAATTATTGTCAATGAATTTTAAATTGCTTTTTAAATTTATCAAATAAATGCTTCACTCGCTAGTAAAAAAAAAAAAAAAAAAAAGAAAGTAATATCCCAATAGTTCTAAACTATGAATAATTTCCCAACTTTCCCAGGGACTCTTCCTGTGCAAACTTCAGTCTGGGGTCATTGTGTCCTTGTAGCTTAACGTCCAGTTGTGATTCTAGAGCTTTCTCTTATCACCGTTTTAGGAATTATTTTTGTTTGTTTTATCATTTCTTTCTTAGATCTCACACATGCCTGTTTTCTCTTACTGTCACATTTTAATGGAGCAAATACTTCTAAGAAAGGGTGCATAGCACTGGGCAATCATATGTTTTGAGACCTGTCTGAAGGTATCTTCATTCAGTTCTCAGATGAGATTGATTAATTAAGTGGGATATATGTCTGAGTTGGAAATTTTTTAAGATTTATTTTTTACTTGAGAGGTGGAGTTAACAGACAGAAAGAGGGAGAGACAGAGAGAGAGGCCTTCCATCCACTGGCTCACTCCCCAAATGGCTGCAACAGCCAGAGATGTGCTGATCCCAGACCAGGAGCAAGGAGCTTCTTCCAGATCTCCCATGTGGGTGTAGGGGCGAAAGCATATGAGCCATCTTCTACTGCTTTCTCAGGCCATCAGCAGGGAGCTGGGTTGGAAGTGGAGCAACTGGGACTGGAACCAGTGTCCATATGGGATGCCAGCACCACAGGTATATAGTTAATGCACTATGCCACAGCACTAGCCCAGGAAATATGTTTTCCTTAGGAAGGTAAAAACATTCATTTTTGTCTGATGTTATTTTAATGTCTCTGCTTCCGATTAATCATCTTTCTATATTGTTGCCCTTTGCCAGTCAGTATGTTCTAGAATATCACAGTGGTTAGATTTTTGTAATTCCCTCTCCTCACTGTGTCAGGTATTCATTGGGAAATTTTTTTTAAGATTTATTTATTTATTTTAAAGTCAGAGTTACACAGAGAGAGAAGGTGAGGCAGGGAGAGAGAAGGTGAGGCAGGGAGAGAGAAAGAGAGGTTTTCCATCCGCCAGTTCACTCCCTAGTTGGCCACAATGGCCAGAGCTGTGCCGATCCGAAGCCAGGAGCCAGCAGCCTCTTCTGGGTCTCCCAAGTGGTGCACGGGCCCAAGGACTTGGGCCATCTTCCACTGCTTTTCCAGGCCACAGCAGAGAGCTGGATCAGAAGTAGAGCAGCTGGGACTTGAACCAGCGCCCATATGGGATGCCAGTGCTGCAGGCCTCTATGCCTCAGAGCTGGACCCTCGTTGGGACTTTTAATCCTGGAGATTGATGCCCTAAAATTTAATAACATTTCTAGAATTGTTTAACTTTTTTTTCACTTTCTGCATTTGTATCTATTCTCATTTTTTATAACTCCAAATTATTGGACCTCTCAGATTTATCTGTTTTTTGATTTTAAAGTCCATTTGTGTCTTGTTTTGCTTCTGTGAAGGTAACATCACTTTACCTTCTGTCCCTTCTAGCAAATGTTTTGTTTTCCCAAATGACCCCAGCCATTACCTGCTGCCTCCAAGACGCACATTAACAAAAAGCTAGAATTGGAAGTGGATCTGGAACTCGAACCCAGGTATGCAGATATGGGGTGAAGGCATTCCAAGTGGTGTTTGTGCCAAATGCCTGCCCATCATCTTTCCTCTCTATTCCGATTTTAGTGGAATTTTCCACCTGCCATGTTTAAAGAAAATTCATTTAAATTTTAAAAACTAGTGTATTTGTGGCTGGCGCCGCGGCTCACTAAGTTAATCCTCTGCCTGTGGCACCAGTACACTGGGTTCTAGTCCTGGTTGGGGCGCTGGATTCTGTCATGGTCGCTCCTCTTTCAGTCCAGCTCTCTGCTGTGGCCCAGGAGTGCAGTGGAGGATGGCCCAAGTGCTTAGGCCCTGCACCCGCATGGGAGACCAGAAGGAAGCACCTGGCTCCTGGCTGCAGATCGGCACAGCGCACCAGTCACAGTGTGCCAACTATAGTAACCACTTGGGGAGTGAACCAATGGAAGGAAGACCTTTCTCTCTGTCTCTCTCTCTCTCTCTCTCACTGTTTAACTCTGCCTGTCCAAAAAAAAAAAAAAAACTTGTGTATTTGTGTTCAGTCTATTTCATTTTATATCTTATTTATTTGTATTTTTATTTTTAAAATGATCTTGACATATTTAAGTCTATATATTTGGCTTCTTTCTAATAACCAGCCCTTATTTTTGTAATTATCTTCTTTGGGGAAAATTAAGAAAATGATTCTAGAAGTTCATAACTTACTAAAATTTTTCTGAAAATTAAATGCAAGATAGGGAAGTTACACTTAAAATAAGACACAGCACAAACTGTTTTAATGTTAAATGTACTATTAGCACAAGTGCAATGGAATTGCCTCAATAGTCCAGGCAAGCTGTATGAGTATGCAGGAATACAGTATACAATGGTGGTTACATTACCATCAGTGAGGATGTGTTTGTTATGTGGCTAAGCAGGATAGCTACCTCTAGAGAAAGAATAAAGCTGTATTCCTATTTATACATGCACAAAAAATAGTATCAAATAAGTTAAACCTCTATAAAAAGGTAAATCTGCTAACCTAGTAGACAGTATAAAATGCCTTTGTGAATTCAGGTGGAAAACTCTTAACTAAGATCCAAAAATCGTATACAAAAGAAAGAATTTATGGACTTAATTCATTCAAAACAGAAGATTTCTGTTTAGCAAAGATAAATTATGCATGGCATCTTGAGCTCTGCTCTTTTCTATAGTACACAGAAAGAATTTCTGAAAATCAACAAGGAAAAGGCCAAAAATCTAACAGAGAAAAAATGGACAAAGGATACTAAAAGCCTCTTACATGGAAAAGCAGGCAGAACACCTGCCACTGAATGAATGCACAGCTAACCTCAGTTGTAACCTAAACTCACAAACATACTGCTGTCAGATTGGCAAAACTTTGATCATGTTAAATGCTAGTGAAATTGTGGGGAAATGGAAAATTGCTTATTTGAAAAATTAAAAACCAGTAGGGCTGTTCAGAACAATCAGGGAAAAATATGTGTGTGTATACTCCCTAATCTGATAATACTCCCAGAGTATATCCCATAAAGAAAGCCTCAGATTGTGCACAAAGAGAACTTGGCTATAAGAACAAGGAACTGGAGTGAAGTTGGTGGTCCTCATTACAGAAATGAATAATAATGCACATACACAGTAGAGAGCTCAGCAGAAATCCAAGAAAGGAATTAGGTTTGCATGTATCAACATATCTGTGGTTAATAAAACAAAACATTTGTAGTAATCACATATACATACCACAACTCTATTTCACGTGGATAAACGTACAAAATGGTTTGAAAGGACTTTCTTCAGGTATTATGTGTGCACATTTTGAAGTTCAGGATGGGAGTGGAATAGGAAAGGACATTGTGGATGAAGGGGAAAATTAATAAAAGAGAAAAAGAAAGGAAATAATGAAGGGAAGGAGTTAAGAAAGGGAAACAATGAGGGAGGGAGGGAAAGAAAGAGAATGAGAAAGAGAAAGGTGGAGTTTGTAGAGACTGAGTGTGACCCAGACTGAGTAATATGGTACAGTTCATCTTGTTCAGCTGTAGTCCTCAAAATTAAAACTATTTAAAAGTTAGCTGCCAGTGATGATCAAAGAGTCATCTCTGGAGAAGTTCTCAACCCAATTTGAGAGCTGGGTAACACAGGTACAGAGATCACGGTATTTCTCAGGACAGTAATCTCAGCGCCCAACTGAACATTACTATATGATATGACAGAAAATCTATCAGAGGAAAACAAGACTGTGACCTTTTAGTGATCTTCCAGGGAAAAGTGTATTTTCTATATTCCATTAGTACTGAGATTGATGATTCAAGTTTAAGGTATAAGATCTCTGATCACGTGCTTGGATTACATAAAAGACTTGGGATTGATGAAGGGTTTCTGGGTGACCCAATCCAACCTGCTTGTGCTCCATCCAAAGCAGATCAGACTATTGATTGAAGAGTCCTCACCGTGCTTTGTCATGGTGCGTTGTGATGGCTGAGGACCAAGAGACAGGAGAAAGAAATGCCTGAATTTATGTTGAAAAATAATGGTTCTAGAGGCTCAATGTGGACTGGATGCTTATGTAGGCTACATAAATTAATCTTCATGACAAGCACAATAAGCAAGAATTCTTAGCTTACATTTTACAGATGAGAGCAAAAGAGGTGGTGTAAATTTCACAAGGCCAGCTGTTAAAAACTAGCTGAGGTTTCAAAATAATTCTGACTTCTTTCAAGGTACAGCACTTTACCTTCACTCCTAAAACGCTAGAGATGCAGGATTTTATCATCTCATTGGGCATGCTGCTCATAGGGTCTCTCATTGCTTCTGATATAAACTACTGTGCCTCCAGGACTTTCTGAGAGGACAACTGTATGTAGTCATGCCGTAACCCCCACCCCTAGCCCACAGCTGATTGATTGTGGACCAGTGGTGGCCTGAAGGTAACTACTCCAACAGTCAAGGGTTTAATGTATGGTCTAAAATGAAGATATTTTCCATGGGAAGTATTTTGGATGTTAATTAAGCAAGGTAGGATCTACTTCCCTTGTACTCAAGGTGGAAGGTTTGCCAATAAGGAATTCTTTAGTAGCAAAAGGGAAGTAGATCCACAGAGAGAGTAATGGAAAAACAGCATCTAGCTGAATGATCCACCAGAAGAACCCTGAAATGGAGGTCCCTGGATTCTTGCTGTTGAGGATACCATCCCATTCAAGTCTTCCTGGTGGCTGCCTTGGAGGTTCTGAGCTTGATACCATTCTTGGCTGTTCAGCTTCTCCATGTCCTTGTGAAGACCCACTGTAAGTTAAAATTTCTCTTTTCCATTGTCCTTGAGGTGGGTTTCCACTTATGTGGGGTAGTGTGAGAAAATCTGCTGCACAAGATAAGGAGCCTAATTGAATCAGTTTGCTTTCCTGTCCTCCTAAACTGGCATTTTACCTTGACTTAGAAGCCCCAGTCAAGGATGGGGACGAGTAGTTAGATGGTGGGCTTCATTCTTCACTTTCCAATGGCTATGAACCACTCAGAGGTGAGTGAAAGGATAACTGAGAGTCCAGTCCTGACCCAGTGAATTTGGACCTAGGGGTTGTGTGTTTGCTTTCCCAGACCATAGCAGGGAGCTGGGTCAGGAGTGGAACAGCCAGGACTTGAATCCGCACCCATATGGGATGCTGGAACTGCAGGTGACAGCTTTACCTGCTACACCACAATGCTGCCCCAGGGACTTCCTTTAACAATGGAGTATTCCTGTTGAAGTAGACACATATGAGGTTTAAATTTTAACTGAACAGTGATCCCTGTTAGGAATTTGGAAAACATTATGCTGAGTGAAATAAGCCAGTCCCAAAGGGACAGATATCATATGTTCTCCCTGATCGGTGACAACTAACTGAGCACCGAAAAGGAAACCTGTTAAAGTGAAATGAACACTATGAGAAACGGTGACTTGATCAGCCCTTGCCCTGACTGTTGATGAACAACCTAATACGTTATCCCTCTTAGTATTTTTGTTTGTTTGTTCTACTTAATACTTTTGGTTGAATACTGTAATCAATACACAGTTATTCTTAATTGTTGAAACTTAACTGAAAAGTGATCCCTGTTAAATATAAGAGTGGGAATAAGAGAGGGAAGAGATGTGCAATTCGGGACATGCTCAAGCTGACTTGCCCCAAACGGTAGAGTTAGAAACATACCAGGGGATTCCAATTCAATCTCATCAAGGTGGCATGTACCAATGCCATCTCACTAGTCCCAGTGATCAATTTCTGTTCACAATTGATCATAATGATAGGACTAAGAGCCAAAGGGATCACATAAACAAGACTAGTGTCTGCAAATACTAGCTGATAGAATAAAAAAGGGAGAGAACGATCCAGCATGGGAAGCGAGATACACAGCAGACCCATAGAATGGCAGATGTCCTAAACAGCACTCTGGCCTCAGAATCAGCCCTTAAGGCATTCGGATCTGGCTGAAAAGCCCATGAGAGTATTTCAGGCATGGAAAGCCAAGACACTCTGGAAAAAAAAAAAAATGACCTAAATGAAAGATCTCCGCGAGTGAAAGATCCCAGTGGAAAGAACAGGTCATCAAAGAAGGAGGCACCTTTCTCTGAAGGGAGGAGAGAACTTCCACTTTGACTATGACCTTGTCTAAATATGATCAGAGTCGGGGAACTCAAAAGGCTTCCATAGCCTTGGCAACTCATGACAATAGCCCATGGTGATTACTGATGCCATAAACCAGAGTGTCAATTTGTTAAGTCAACAACAGGAGTCACTGTGCACTTACTCCTCATGTAGGATCTCTGTCCTTAATGTGCTGTACATTGTGATTTAATGCTATAACTAGTACTCAAACAGTATTTTTCACTTTGTGTTACTATGTGGGTGCAAACTGTTGAAATCTTTACTTAATATATGCTAAACTGATCTTCTGTATATAAAGAGAATTGAAAATGAATCTTGATGTGAATGGAAGGGGAGAGAGAGCAGGAAAGGGGAGGGTTGCGGGTGGGAGGGAAATTATGGGGGGGGGAAGCCATTGTAATCCATAAGCTGTACTTTGGAAATTTATATTCATTAAATAAAAGTTAAAAAAAAGTTTGTGGGAAAGTAAAATTAAAAGATACATTTGTTTTTGTTAAAGAATTTTTTTTTTTTTACAGGCAGAGTGGACAGTGAGACAGAGAGACAGAGAGAAAGGTCTTCCTTTTGCCGTTGGTTCACCCTCCAATGGCCGCCGCGGTCGGCGCGCTGCGGCCGGCGCACCGCGCTCGTCCGATGGCAGGAGCCAGGAGCCAGGTGCTTTTTCCTGGTCTCCCCATGGGGTGCAGGGCCCAAGCACCTGGGCCATCCTCCACTGCACTCCTGGGCCACAGCAGAGGGCTGGCCTGGAAGAGGGGCAACCGGGACAGAATCTGGTGCCCCGACCGGGACTAGAACCCGGCAAGGCGGAGGATTAGCCTGTTGAGCCATGGCGCCGGCCTTGTTAAAGAATTTTTGAGATCCATGCATAGTTTTGCATATATGCATTTTCCACAAATGTGTACCCTGCTCCAGCATGCACAGCTGCATCTTTAAGACATAATGACTCTATGACTCTTAATTTCTTGGTATTTGTGAATTTATAGGCACAGAATATTTAAGTCAAGGCTAAAATTTTGAAGCTTTCAGAGAGAATGGTTGTGGGATTCCAGAGCTGTGACTTTAGTATTCTACAAATGCAAATACAGGCTTGTATACAAATGAATCTAATTTTGAAATATCATGATTCAGCAGATTTCAGATTCCAGGATTCATAGATATTTGAAACCCATGACTCAATAATTCTCTAACACTATGGCAATGACGTTTTTTTTTGCTGATCAACACAAAGAATACATTCATGTGAACCTGTAGCACTTATGCCAAGACTATTCCTCCCCAGAACCATGCCCAGAACATCTTAACTTGTTTGATTAAGACAGGACAGGGCTGTATCCGAGGCTGCAAGACTCAATGTATGTGAGGCTTTCTCAGAGCAATCAGTTCTGAAGTGTTGGCTCATTGAAGAAATGGCAGCTACCAGAACAGTTAAATGTCAGTTGAGATCATTTGTATTTGTGCTGTTTAAAGACAATGTGTACTGCATACCTGATCATTGGTATAGCCAAGAATTTGGACAGAGTTCAGAGTAAGGATAAAATAACAGTGTTTCTCAGATTGATTCAAGAATTCTTAGATTTAATGACTTGATAGTTTTTAAGATTGCATGTCTGGGCCTGCGCCGCGGCTCAACAGGCTAATCCTCCACCTAGCGGCGCCGGCACACCAGGTTCTAGTGCCGGTCGGGGCGCCGGATTCTGTCCCGGTTGCCCCTCTTCCAGGCCAGCTCTCTGCTGTGGCCAGGGAGTGCAGTGCAGAATGGCCCAAGTCCTTGGGCCCTGCACCCCATGGGAGACCAGGAGAAGTACCTGGCTGCTGCCTTTGGATCAGCACGGTGCACCGGCCGCTGCGCGCCAGCCGCGGCGGCCATTGGAGGGTGAACCAACAGCAAAGGAAGACCTTTCTCTCTGTCTCTCTCTCTCTCACTGTCCACTCTGCCTGTCAAAAAAATAAAATAAAATAAAGATTGTATGTCTGACTGTCAATTTGTTAAGTCAACAACAGGAGTCACTGTGCACTTACTCATGTAGGATCTCTGTCCCTAATGTGCTATACATTGTGATTTAATGCTATAACTAGTACTCAAACAGTATTTTTCACTTTGTGTTTCTGTGTGGGTGCAAATTATTGAAATATTTACTTAATATATACTAAACTGATCTTCTGTATATAAAGAGAATTTAAAATAAATCTTGATGTGAATGGAAGGGGAGAGGGAACGGGAGATGGGAGGGAAGTTATGGGGGGGAAGCCATTGTAATGCATAAGCTGTACTTTTGAAATTTGTATTCATTAAATGAAAGTTAAAAAAAGATTGCATGTCTGAGTGATTCTTCTGCATAAAAAACATGTGATATCAAAACTCAAAGAGAGAAAATTGATTCAGCAATATGGACAGAAAAATCCAGAACATCAAAAGCCAAGACCCCAAAACACACTTAGCAAGATATAAGACCCTGCTGGAGGCGAACTTGAACCCCTTCTCCTCCCAGGAACACACATGAGGACAGCCCAGTTGTGCTGGTTCCCATCTTTGCTCAGCTGTTGGATGCCTAATCCAGGGAGGAATACTGACTGAAAAACCAACCCCAATCAGATTCCCTCCTGCCATCAGTCTTGGGATGAAAGTTACCTTTGGAGCTGGCAGTCAAACATGCCAAGGGCTGGGAAAATTTACTGTGAGAAGGTTCTACCTGCTGTCGGCCAGGGAGAGTGTGACATGTGCAGAAAGGAGTAGAGGCAGAAGGAGACCCCATTCCCTTCTGTACATGTTCTTTCTTCCCTCGAGTTCCAGGACATGCTCCCTTAGCTTTTCCCATTGGGTTTTTTTTTTTTTTTTTTTTGGACAGGCAGAGTGGACAGTGAGAGAGAGAGAGAGACAGAGAGAAAGGTCTTCCTTTGCTTGGTTCACCCCCCCCCCCAGTGGCCACTGCGGCCGGTGCACAACGGCCAGCGCACTGTGCTGATCTGACGCCAGGAGCCAGGTGCTTCTCCTGGTCTCCCATGGGGTGCAGGGCCCAAGCACTTGGGCCATCCTCCACTGCACTCCCATACCACAGCAGAGAGCTGGCCTGGAAGAGGGGCAACCGGGACAGAATCCAGCGCCCCGACTGGGACTAGAACCCAGGGTGCCGGTGCCGTGGCTCAATAGGCTAATCCTCCGCCTCCCATTGGGTTTGTGTATACATTACCTAATGGAATAAGAGAACTTATGTGTCCTTTTGTTTTAAGACAAAACAGAAATCCAGATCAAAACAAAGGTCCATATTAGTTGATCATGATCATGAGACAAATGCCTTTGTCACAACCATCCTGGGCAAGAAATAAAACCTTGCAACAAAAGTCCTTCCTCAGGCCTCAAGCAAAGTGCATCCTGTGCCTGCCTCCAAATGTTACTATACTGATGTTTGTCATGGGCACATTCTCAAAGTCCTTTATGGCTTTGTCATCACTTTGCACACTAGATACTACAGTACAGTTACATTTATTTTTCCAACTTGCTGTTATTTATTATTTCATCTTTTATTCTAGAGTTCACTCCTTCAAACGTTCCCCACATCCCCCCTTCCCTCTTTCCTCCTCCTGCTTCTTTCCTTTCTCCATCCCTTCCTTGCTCCTTCCCTCCCTCCCCCTCTTCCTCCTCTTCCTTTATTTCCATTTTTATTCTCTCTCTCTCTCTCTCTCTCTCTCTCTCTCTCTCTCTCTGTCTCTCTGTCTCTCTCTCTCTTTTTCCTCTTTCTTTTCCTTCCCCTCTTTCAAATCTGGGTTCTAATACCTTTTAAAGTTTCTTGCACCCTATATTTCAAACTCACCATGCAGCTCCTATTTCTCTAAATTTTCTGAAAACTAGCAATTGATCCACAGGCTCAGACAGAGTCAGGCTCCACTTCTTCGACAAGGTTATAAGTTGTACAGCAAGCTTTCACCAGGAAGTACATCATGGTTAGATTGCAATCCTTTGATGCCCCAAATTAATGATAATTGGCATCCAGATCCATTAACCGAGTGTTGTAAAACATCAAGATACTTAATTTAACACTGTGTTTACACTTACCCTTCTTAAATTTGTTGAGTTATGTTTTATGGTCCAAAATATTGTCTATCTTGGTGAATGTAAGTGTGTAAAATTTAAGAGATTGTATGTTCTTCTGTTGTTGAAGAAAGTACTCTATAAATGTCAATTAGGTCTGGTTGATTGATGGCATTGTTCAGTTTAACTATGATTTTCTTCCTGCTGTATCTATCAATTACTCATAGAACGGTATTCCAGCCTCCAGCATCATAACAGAATCACCCTTGAATCTCATATTTTTCCTTGAAGTTCAATCACTTTTGTGCCATGTATTTTGATGCTGTTCTTAGGTGCCTACATACTCATAACTAGGATGTTGTCTTGTTAAATTAATCAATTTATCATGATGCAATGTCCCATTAATTCCTGATAATTTTCCTTGCTTTGAAGTGTGGTCTGTCTATAATTAATATAGCTACTCCAGCTTTCTTTTGATTAGCATTACCATGACATATCTTTGTCCATTTACTTTTTTTTTATTTGATAGGTAGAGTTACAGACAGTGAGAGTGAGACAGAGAGAAAGGTCTTCCTTCCGTTGGTTCACTCCCCAAATGGCCACTACAGCTGGCCTTGCACTGATCCGAAGCCAGGAGCCAGGCACTTCCACCCGGTCTCCCATGCGGGTGCAGGGGCCCAAGTACCCACGCCATCCTCCACTGCCCTCCTGGGCCACAGCAGAGAGCTGGACTGGAAGAGGAGCAACCAGGACTAGAACCTGGTGCCCATATGGGATGCCGCCACCACAGGCGGAGGATTAACCAAGTAAGCCACGGCGCCAGCCCCTGTCCATTTACTTTCAATCAATCCATGTTTTTATATAAAAATCAGTTTAAGGTAGGCAACATATATGTGGGTCTTATGTTTTAACCAAATTTGACACTTTGTTTTAATTGATGCATATATTCCACTGATGTTTAAAGTGATTATTTTTTTGGTATAATTGGATTTTTTTTTTAAAGATCTACTTGTCTACTTGAAAGGCAGAGTTACAGAGATGGAGGAAGGGAAGGTGGAAGGGAGGAAAGCGGGGGAAGGAGGGCAGGGAGGGAGAGAGAGAGAGAGAGAGAGAGAGAGAGAGAGAGAGAGAGAGGAGAGAGAGAGAGAGAGTCTTCTATTTGCTGGTTCACCCACTAGATGGCTGCAATGGCCAGAGCTATGCTGACCGGAAGCCCAGAGCCAGGAGCTTTTTCTAGCTCTCACACATGGGTTCCAAGGCCCAACAACTTGGGCCATCTTCTACTGCTTTCCCAGGCCATAGCAGAGAACTCAATTGGAAGTGGAGCAGCCAGGACTTGAACCGGGACCCATATGAGATGCTGGCACCACAGGGGGTGGCTTCAACCCCTGTGCCATAGCGCCACCCCTGGATTTATTATCTACAATATTTGTTAGTGTTTTTTATTCAACGTCCTTGCTTTTGTTTCTTTTGTTTTGTTTTCCACTATTTTTTCACCTCCTCTTTTAGTATACCAATTATGCTTTTTTGAAAGTATCTTTTAGTAGTTGGTCTAGTGTTTGCAATACGAATCTGAATAAATCCAAGTCCACCTTCAAATATACTACCTTTAAAGTATATATCCTCTTCTCATCCATTATAAAGTCACTGTATTCATTTCCCTTATATCTTGCTATAACCACACAATTATGACCATTATTACTTAGAAAAAAATGATATCTCTAGATTATTTAAGATTAAGAAAAATAGCTCATTTGGTTTTATTTGCATCTCCCTGATGCAATAGTAATAGTAATTACTAGAGCTTGGGAGGGGTAGGAGGAGATAAGAGAGATTGGACAACAGGTAATAAATCCAGAGTTAGATAAAAGGAATAAATTCCTCCTGTCACAAAGCATAGTGGGATGACTACAGTTCACAATAACCTATTATATATTTTATGAACAGAGGAACAGAGGAGAGCCTTTTAGGAAAGAGATGCATCAGTGCAAGAATCAGAAATGGAAAGAGGTGACTGGACAGCTGGGACAGGTTTATTAGAGGATAAACTTGAGAGGGGTCACCGATCGCAGGGACCAAAGACCTCTCTCTTACAGGCTGAGAGGGTTTGATGGGGATCAGGTCAGAGTCTGCTAGTCTTGCAGCTGCTGCAATTTGCAGATCAGGCAGGTGGCTAAGCACTGCGGCTGGGTCATGAGCAGGTGGCTATCTGCTGGGCGGAAAGTGGGGCACACTTATCAGCACATCTCATCTCAGTCCCCTCCTACTAGGCTCCAAAGGCACTTATGGCTGAAACATTCTGTGCTTCTGCCCTTTCCCAGTAGCTCCAAGGTTCTAATCACAGTAATGTCAAAATGGGAAAAACTTGACCAGTACAGACTGTATCCACATATTGAAACATCACACTGCACCCCATCAGTATGTGCAAGTATTGTTAATGAAAAATTTAAAAAGAAAAATAACTGATTTTACTGCAGGATTTATTCTCTCCCTATTGCTCCTCCAAGTTTCAGCAGATCCACGTTTCTGACCTACATCATTTTCCTTCTCTCCAAAAAATTTCTTTCAACATTTCTTGAAAGACAAACTCCTTTTTTTTCTGAATCTGCAAAACTTCCTTATTTGTCTTTAACTTTTCAAAGATAATTACACTGGACATAGAACTCCAGGTTCATATTTTTTCCCTGTCAGCATCTTAAACATTCACAACACCGTCTTCCTGCTTGCTTGGTTTCCACAGGGAAGTCAGATGCACTTCTTATGCTTGGTTCTCCATAGATAAAGTGTTTCTACCCTTGTCTGGTTTCTTGTAAGATTTTCTCCTTATCTTTGAGTTTCTGCAGCTGTAGTTAATATGCCTAGATGTCGATTTTGTTGTGTGGTTCTGCCAGGAGTCCTTGGAGCTTCCCAGGAAGTTTGGTGGTTTGGTGCCTGACATTAATTTGGGGAAATTCTCAGTTATCATTTCCTCAAACATTTCCTTCATTTTGCTCTTTTTTTCTCCTTCTTTGATATCATATACATATTACACCTTTTGTAGTTGCCCCAAAGTTATTGCATATTCTGTTAAATCCTTTTTCTCTATGCACTTAAGAGTCTATGATATTTCTTCAAACTCACTGATTCTATCTTTGCACTTTTGCATTATTCATTTCCATTACAGTGTTTTTGATTTATTGTATTTTGTTTTTTGTGTCTTCAATTGGTGCAAAAATTGTATGTAATAATGATTTGGTTATATGCATATATTGTGGAATGGCTAAATCCAGTTAATTACCATATACATTATCTCATGTACTTACCATTTTTGTGTTCTCAGCAGTTTCCAAATGTGCAATATATTATCTCCAGTCACCATCATGTACAAAAAGTCTCTTAAATTTATTCATATGCCTAACTGAAACTTTGCATCCCTTGATCAACATTTCATAATTCCTAACAGACACTATCCCAGTCTTTCTGGTAACCACTCTTCTAAGAGTATTCTTTGTTTCTACAAGTCCTATTTTTAATTTATCTTTTTATTATCCTATTGTAGGGCGGAGATGCAGAGGGAAAGAGAGAGAAGGAGAGAGGGAGAGAGAAAGGGAGGTCTCCCATCAGCTAGTTCACTTCCCAGATGCTTGCTTGGGAGCTAGGAACTCAATCCATGCCTCCTACAAGAGTGGCAGAGTAATTAACTGCTGCCTCCCAGGGTGTCCTTTAGTAGGAATTAGGAATGAGGCCAGAATTCAAACCTAGGCATTTTGATATAGGATGTGGGCATCCTACGCAGCCTCTTAACCACTATGCCAAAAACTCACCCAAAGTTCTGTTTTTAAATATCAAAATAAGTGAGATCATGCAGTTGTCTTCCTGTCCCTGGCTTATTATACTTAGCATGATGTCCTCTGAGTTTGACTAGGTTGTTGCAAATGGCAAGATTCCCTTCTTTTGTAAGGCTAAATAGCCTCCCAGTGAGTACAGATGCCACATTTTTATCCACTAATGGACAATTAGGATGCTTAGGCTGATTCCATGTCTCGTATTTTGTGAATAATGCAGCAATAAATATATGAATGCATAGATTAGATAGATAGATAGATTCTTGCATTTCCTCTTTCTTAGAGCATCTAGCTCTCTGCCTACATTGATGATTTGTTCTTGGTTGTTGTTCACTTTTTCCATTAAAGCCATAGCATGCTAACCATGGTTTTAAATTCTCAGTCTGAAAATTCCAGATCTCTGCTAGATCTCAGTCTGGTTCTGATCATTTCTCTCCTGACTCAACAGTGAGTTTTGTGTTTTGGTATGCCTTGGAGCCAGATGTGAAATACTGGATGAAGGGAACTGAGGTAGGTAGGACTTTAGGATGGGTTTTTATTTGTATCAGGCTAGGAATTAGCAGTGTTTGCCCTTTGCTGTAGATGTCAGAGGCTATAATTCCCACCCCTGCCCCAGATTCCATTTTTGATCTTACATGTTGTCTTTGGGTTTCCTATGGACTTTTCAGATGTAAGGTCTTGTTATCATAGTGCCCTATTGATAGGGCAGCAAGGTGTAGGGGAGAGGGTGTCCTCTGATTGCGCTTCAGTCTTTTTTTTTTAATTTTTAAAAAATTTTAATTTAGATTTATTTATTTGAAAGGCAGAGTTACAGAGTCAGGCAGAGAGAGAGAGAGAGAGAGAGAGAGAGATCTTCCATCTCACTCCCCAAATGGCCACAATGGCTGGAGCTGAGCTGATTCAAAGCCAGGAGGAGCCAGGAGCTTCTTCCAGTTCTCCCACGTGGGTGTAGGGGCCCAAGCACTTGGGCCATCTTTCACTGCTTTCCCAGGCCATGAGCAGGGAGCTGAATCAGCAATGGAGCCGCCAGGTCTTACACTGTTGTCCATGGGATGCCAGGACTGCAGGCACCCACTTTACCCACTATGCCACAGTGCCAGCCCCAGGCTTCAGTCTTTCAGAGGGCCCTGGACTGTGACTTCAAGTGTTTCACCGTTACTCCCCGACTCCCTGCCCCCAACGTGAGACCACAAGGATGTAAGAGGAAGAATTGGGTCTTTCAGTTCTCCCAAGTCAGTTAGATTAAGATAAAATAGTTTCCACTCAGGGCAGGCTTTGCTAAGGGTAATGCCCCAGTCATGTTTCTAAACTGCTAATTTCTCTTCCCCTTGCACGAAAGACAGGAGAATTTTTCTCCAGTTCTTCCCATCAACCCAGGAGTTATCCTGGAGGTAAAATTCACAGAAGTGTGCCTGCTCCTGGAGTTTTACCTCTCAAGTTTTTCCACATTAAACCTCCAATAACTCATCAAATACAGTTTACATTTTCCTGCACCTGTCCTGGCTCCAACATTGATCTCTGTTCGTGGATCTCTGCACCGGAGAGCTGTAATTCTCAGAATCTGCCTGTCTCTGTGATTTTGAGGGCAATGGTTTCTCCCTGGGGCCCCAAGTATCTTATGGATCTGCAAAGAACTGTCGATTTTTAGTTTGTTCAAATGTTCTTCTTGATGTGAAAATGGAGGTGATGATTCCCAAACTCCTTCAATGCCAGACAGATGGGAAACTACAAGTTTCGTTTATCATTTACTAGAGTACCTTTGTGAGAAGACATCATCCCTCATCTGCTATTTGACTACTCAGGGATATAACTCATAAGAAAGGCAGAGTATATCCTTGATTTTTCTTTCTTTTATTTATCTGGGTTTTCAACTGATGCTTTCTTATCCTCCACACAAAATGATCTAATAATATCTTTAGGTAATTTTTAACTTAGAAAAAAAAAGCTGTGAAAATAGTGAAATGTTATAGTCTACTCATCACCCAGCTTCATTCACATTAATTGCTTATATAGCCATAGAAAATTCATTAAAGCTAAGAAATTAGCATTGGTCTAAAACTAGAAACTAACCTACAGATATAACTGGATTCCGCCAAATTTTCCACTATGGTCTTTTTTCTGTTCCAGATCCACAGATTTTCACATTACATTTAACTTACCTGCCTCCTTCATCTTCTCCAGCTTGTGACAATTTCTCAGATTTCCCTTGTTTTTTTCAGAACTTTGACCCTTCTACCTTTCTACAAAACACTGGACAGGTGTCTTGTAGAAAGACTTCAATTTGCATGTTTCATACATTTTCTCATAGTTAGATTGAGTGAGCTAATTATTGGAAAGATAGCAGCAAATGGTTACCCTGGACATGTAGGAGTGGGTACATAGTGCTGATTATTCATTAATTGTGACTTGACCTTGATTACAAAGTTCAAATAGGTCTGCCCAGGTGCTCCAGTGTAAACTTGCTATTTTTCTTCTTTGTAATTGCTGAATATTTTGGGATGCACACTTAGACAAGTATGTGCTTTTCTGCTTAAAACTTTCTCACTAACATTCACCAATGAAATTTACCTGTGCAATTATCTGTAGTGTTCTAATGGTGATTTTGTTTTTTTTATTTCTCTTTCCTTCTGAATTTACTAACTGAAATTCTAATGTAAGGACAAGCCTTTGCTTCCTCTTGATTTGTTTTATTTCAGCACTTTCTTACTTGCTGGCACCACAGGGTGTTCTGGGATTATTGTGTATTTTCCCAGTCATAGCCTCAAATTAACCACATCTCCAAAGAGCTATGTTCTTTTTTTCTGATTGGAGAATGATAATTATAAACAATGCAGTGGATGCACGGTGTGCTCATTGTTATAGGAGACTCATGGTATCTGGTGCCTATCAGTGGGAGATTTATGCGTGTATAGTAGCTTGTGTGTAGATACATTGATGCTTATTTCTGTATCTATTCACACAAAGAGATACAATATACACATACTCACAAATACAAATGAATTTCCTTTCAATGCAACATCATATAATTTATTTTAGACTTCCCACTTTTCAGTATTTCTAACTTCCTTCTCCCACATTATGAAACTTGGCTCTCATTCTCTATAATATATTCATTTATTGACTGAGCATTAGTATACATATTTAAAATAGCTTCACAATTTTTAACCTAATCCCTCTAGAAAACATACACCAGCGTGAGTGTGATGTTTATTTATTGTTCCTTTTGTCTTTAGTCTTACAGTATTCAGTCAAAACTCTGCTTTTGGAACTTACTTGATCACCTCTTTTCTTGTTCTTAATGTGCATAAGTGATTCATTTGTGAGATAGTTGGATTCATTCGTTATAGTCTTAATGCCATCTTTCCTTCATATCCTGGTGGATTTTTAAATCTTATAATAAGTCAACTTTAATTTCTGTAATAATAAATAGTTCTATGGATCTAGACAAATGAATAGTAGTAGCCACCACCATTTGTATAAAAATGTCCCCTCATTCCAAAAGTTCCCTGTGCTACCCCTTATATTCAAGTCCTCCTCCAATTCAAGATAAGCATTGATCCATTTTCATTCCAGTAATTTTGCCTTGTTAGATGCTACATAACACTGATTCACATAACACATAACACATAACTTTTTGGACTTTTTGTCTTTTAATTAGTAAAACACATTTAAAAATTATCCCTATCGTTGCATGTATGAATCACTTGTTTATTTTTATTGTTGTATAGTATCCCATTATATGTATGTATCGCAGTTTACTTATCCATTCATCATTTCAAGGGCATTCACATACAGGTTTCTGTGAAACATAAATCTTCACTTATTCTCAGGTGGATACAGAAAAGTAGGACTCCATGTCATAGAGTAGATGTATACTTAATTTTATATAAAAATGCCAACAAAGCAGGACCCAAGTATATCAAGTGATCTGGGCATAGGGAGCCTCTTTGTCCCCATTGGCCCAAGATCACTCCTGCCCCTGCCATATCACCAGAGACTCCAAGTGAGGAGGGTACCTAAGGGAGGTTCCCCACACACATGTCTCCTTCACCAAGAGACACCTGACTGCCTTACCTGGACAAACTCCTTCTTCCCTATAGGTGGAACCAGTAGGCAACAGTAAGAGCCTCAAGGGAATCGAATAAGCCGATCAGAAGAGAATAACATGGCAAATGACACTTCCATTGGGACTACAGCCCAACAAACAGGCTAACACCCAACTCCATGGAAGACCAAACAGATTGACAACATGACAAAAATAAAAGATGTAAATAGGACTCAGAATTTCATAGCCTCACAGAAAAAATGTCCAGGATACAGTTGAAAATAACCTTTAATGAGAAAAGATAATCAACTAACACCACCAACAAGAAGAAACAGATGTTGGAATTATTTGACAAAGATTTTAAAGCAATTGTCATAAAATATAATTCACCAGCTGCAATTGCTCTTGAAATAAATGGGAAAAAAATCAGAAAAGTTCAGCAAATGAATAGAGGCTGTAGAAATGATCAAATGAAAATTAAAGAACTGAGAAACACCAGAGAAATGTTTAAATAACACTGGAGAACTCATTATAAATTAGAATTTACACAAAGAATCCAATGAACCTGAAAACAGTTCCAAACACTGCACAATTAATGCCCTGGAGGAGGATAAAGAGAAAGAAAGGACAATTGAATGTGGTATATATATATATATATATATATATGCACATTAGAATATCACTCGGCCATAAAAAACGAAATCCTTTCTCTTGCAACAAAATGGATGCAACTGGAGACCATTATGCTTAGTGAAATAAGCCAATCCCCAAAGATAAGTATCATGTTTTCTTTGATTTGTAACTGATATATATATATATATAGTACAATAAATGTGATGTATACGATTGAAATTGACATCTTCAGTTTTGATTATTGTTTATAGCCCTAATCTGTATTCCTGCAGAAAAGTGGTCTTCCTATTTTCTACTTGTTAAAGTCTTAGTGGAGGATTAAGCCTGCGACTATCTAGTAAATTGAAAGTATGTTACTAAAGAAAATTTTAAAAACAGAAACAAAGAGGGAGGAAGGAAGGGAGGGCAGTACCATTATGGTCTTAAAATTGCATATATCAAATATGTGAAATTTATATAATTTAAAAAATAATAGTCTTGTAAAACACCTCATAAAAAATAAAAATTCATTTCAAATATACTGCAAAAAAGAGTATTTGACAAAATAGTGGCTGCAAATTTCCCCCATCTGGAGAGAAAAACGCAAACACAATTACAAAAAGATTAACAAACAAAACAAATGGAATAAACTCAAAGAAATCATGACAAGAAACATAATAATGACATTTTGAAAACTAAAGAAAAGAGAATATTCTTGAAAGCAGCTAAAGGAGGGCATTATCTAGGCACAGATTTGAATATCAACAGAATTTCAATTTAATTCAATTTAATTCAAAATTAAATCATGGTACTGGGAGAAAATCACTATCAACGGAGACTCTTATATCTAGTGCAATTTATTCTTCAGGAGTGAAGGGAAATTGTCAGATGAGAGAAAGCTCAGTTTGGTATTAGCAGACCTCACTGTGAAAAACCTCACAAAGTTATTCAAACAGTAAAGAAAAGATAATTGAAGGAATTCAGAAGCATCAAGAAGGGAAAAGGATAAATGAGAAAAACAAAAATACTGGTATGGGCCGGCGCCATGGCTCAACAGGCTAATCCTCTGCCTTGCGGCGCCGGCACACCGGGTTCTAGTCCCGGTCGGGGCACCGGATTCTGTCCCGGTTGCCCCTCTTCCAGGCCAGCCCTCTGCTGTGGCCCAGGAGTGCAGTGGAGGATGGCCCAAGTGCTTGGGCCCTGCACCCCATGGGAGACCAGGAAAAAGCACCTGGCACCTGGCTCCTGCCATCGGATGAGCGCGGTGCGCCGGCCGCAGCGCGCCGACCGCGGCGGCCATTGGAAGGTGAACCAACACAAAGGAAGACCTTTCTCTCTGTCTCTCTCACTGTCCACTCTGCCTGTCAAAAAAATAGATAAATAAATAAATAAATAAAAAGAAAAATACTGGTATGTGTAATAGGCTTCTCTTTTACTTATGAAGTTTATAAAACATATTTAATGATTGAAACAAAAATTTTACCACCATCTGACACTATGAACAATGGTATTTGAAAGTGAAGAAAGTAGAGACTTAAATGGAATTGAAATTCCTAGAGATCACGAAGTGGCAAGTATTGATTCCAGGAGACTTGGTAAGTCATATACATGTATTACAAAACCCAGAGCAACTACAACTGGAAATGCATAAAGGTATACACTCAAAAGCACCATGAATAAATTAACATAAAATGTTCAAATAATTCACAGGAAGGCAAGAAAAGAGAAGGATGAATGAGCACCAGAAGAATCAAAGACAGAAAACAATAAAATAGAAGTCTCTAACACATAAATAATTACGTTATGTGGAAATCATTGAGATATATCAATGAAAAAAATACAGACTGACAGAGTGAATTTAAAAAGGCAAGAACAGGGGCCAGCACTGTGGCATGGTGGGTAATGTTGCCACCTGCAATGCCAGCATCCCATATGGGCGCTGGTTTGAGTCCCAGTTGCTCCACTTGATCCAGCTCTCTGCTATGGTCTGGGAAAGCAGTGGAAGATGACCCAAGTCCTTGGGTCCCTGCACCAAAATGGGAGACCCAGAGGAAGCTCCTGGCTCCTGGCTTTGGATCAGTGCAGTTCCAGATATTGCAGCCATCTGGGGAGTGAACCAGTGGGTGGTAGACCTCTCTCTCTCTCTCTCTCTCTCTCTCTCTCTCTCTCTGTCTCTGCCTCTCTGTAACTCTACCATTCAAATAAATAAATCAATCTTAAAAAAAAAAATAGGACCCAAGTGTAAACTTGGTACAAAAACTCAGTTCAAATTCAATGACATAAATAATATCTAAATAAAAGGTTAGAAAAAATGCATCATGTAAATATTAGCATTTCTTTTAAAAGCAGGGGTGATTATATTACTATCTAATAAAAAATACTTAAGAGCAAAGAAGGTATCCAGAGAGAGAGAGGAAGGGAGGGAGGAAAAGAGGGAAGGAAAGAGAGAGAGAGAGACCCCATAACTATAAAAAGGATCAATACACTAGGACAACATCATAATCCTAAATGTGTACATACACATCAAACAACAGATTTTCAAATACCAATACTGCTGGCAGGAAAAATAGACAAATTCATGGTTATACTTGGTGATTCCAACACCACAACTCCCCCAGTAAAATATATAATGGTTAGAAAGTCAACAAGGATGTAGAGGATCAACTCAGTCAACCAATAGAGTGTAACTAACAGAACACTCCACCAAACAACAGAAAAATGCAAATATTTTTTCTAAGCAGCCATGGAAATTTCACCATGGCAGACCATATCTTGGGCCAAAAAGTAAAGCTCCACAAATCCAAAATAACTGAAATCATACCAACTGTATGTTATTCACGCACTATGGATGCAACTAAAAGTTGATCATAGAAATACATCTATAAAATCCTTATACTTATAAAAATTAAACAATACTCTAAAAACCCAGAATCAGATGGAAAACTCAAAGCAACTTTTAAAAGGCATAGAATTGAATGAAAGCAAAAATACATCATAATCAAAATATATGGGATGCACATAAAGCAGTACTGAAAAGGAAATTTATTCTGCTAAATGCGCACAATAGAAATGAGACATGTAGGAAGATAAGATCAAAATAAATTCGAAGCAAACAGAAGAAGGGAAATAATAAATATAGGAGCAGGCCGGTGCTGTGGCTCAACAGGCTAATCCTCTGCCTTGCGGCGCCGGCACACCGGGTTCTAGTCCCGGTCGGGGCGCCAGATTCTGTCCCGGTTGCCCCTCTTCCAGGCCAGCCCTCTGCTGTGGCCCGGGAGTGCAGTGGAGGATGGCCCAAGTGCTTGGGCCCTGCACCCCATGGGAGACCAGGAAAAGCACCTAGCACCTGGCTCCTGCCATCGGATGAGCGCGGTGCGCCGGCCGCAGCGCGCCGACTGCAGCGGCCATTGGAGGGTGAACCAATGGCAAAGGAAGACCTTCTTCTCTGTCTCTCTCTCTCACTGTACATTGTGAATTAATACTATGACTAGTACTCCAACAGTATTTACAGTTTGTGTCTCTATGTGAGGGCAAACTGCTGAAATCTTTACGTAATATGTACTAAACTGATCTTCTGTGTATAAAGAGAATTGAAAATGAATCTTGATGTGAACAGAAGGGGAGAGGGAGCAGGAGAGGGGAGGGTAGCGGGAGGGAGGGAAGTTATGTGGGAGGGAGCCATTGTAATCCATAAGCTGTACTTTGGAAATTTATATTTTTTTAAATAAAAGCTTTATAAAAAAATTTAAAAATAAATAAATAAATATAGGAGCAGAAAGAAAATAAATTGAAAACAGAATAAATAGACAAAAATAAGTGAAGAGATAACTGGTTCCTTGGGGAAAATCAATAATATTTCTGATGAGTCCTTAGCATGACTGACAAGAAATTAAAAAGGGTAACTCAGAGAATTAACATCAGGAATGAATAGGAGCTATCATTACAACTTCTAAAGACATTATAAAAATAATAAGGGGAATGTTATGAGCAATTCCTTTAAATCCTAAAACTTAGGAAATAAAAATACTTCCCACAAAATTCTAGCAAAATAAAAAAACATATGCCAGATAAAATAGATAATTTGAATATCTCCATAATCATTAAAGATACTGAATTTTCAACTTAAAATATCTGAAAGAACAAGTCTCCAAATTCATATGATTTCACTGAATAATTCTAAAATCATTTGAAGAAACATGACATCAATTTTATGCAATCTATTAAAAATAGCAGATCAAAGAATGTACTAACTCATTTTTAAATTTTACTTTTTAAATTTTGGGCCAGCGCCGTGGCTCACTAGGCTAATCCTCCACCTGCGGTCCCAGTACCCCAGGTTCTAGTCCCAGTTAGGGCGCAGGATTCTGGCCCAGTTGCTCCTCTTTCAGTCCAGCTCTCTGCTGTGGCCCAGGAAGGCAGTGGAGGATGGCCCAAGTGCTTGGGCCCTGTACCTGCATGGGAGACCAGGAGGAAGCACATGGCTCCTGGCTTCGGATCAGCGCAGTGCACAGGCCCTAGTGGCCATTTGCGGGGGTGAATCAGTGGAAGGAAGACCTTTCTCTCTGTCTCTGTCTCTCACTGTCTAACTCTGCCTGTCAAAAAAAAAATTTTTAATTAAGGTGAAATACCTGTACATTTTATATAGCATAATGCAATATTTCAACAAATAAATACACCATAAACCATTCATACCAGGCAATCAGTCCTTTTATTTCCTTTATAGTGGGTTATAGTTCCCCTAGTGTTCTGCAGAGCACCAGAACCCATTACCTTCACTCAACTTCATTTTGCTGTCCATTATCAGACATTACCCACCCCACCCTTCCCAGACTCTAGTAATCTCTATTTTAGATTCATATTGGCTGTGTGTGTATTTACATGTATATACATATATATGTACATATATGACTTCCACACATGTAAGAAAATTTGTATACATACAAATGGACTATTACTCAGTCCCGATCCATTTTTGAGGGAAAATATATCCTGGCTAAAATAGGCAAGACAGTATTAAAAAAGAAGAAGAAGAAGAAACTGTAGACTAATAACTTACATGAATTTAGATATGAAAATCCTCAAAAATTTCAAGTGATTCACCAGTATGTAATAAGAGTTTACACCATTACCAAGTTGGAGTTAAACAGATGCAAAGCCAGTTCAACAGTAGAAATCAATCTATGTGATTCATCATATAAATAGGCTAAAGAAAAAAACATACAAGATTATCAATCAAAGCAGAAAAAGCACTTGACAAAACCCATTACAACTTGATAGAATATTTTTAAAAATCCCCCAAATTATAGCTAACTTCATACCTAATATTTCTCCCCTCCCCTAAGATTGAATACAGAAGGCAAAGATGTCAGCAATTGCTCCTTCTTATTTATCATAGTACTGTAAATTCTAATCACTTTAATAGGACACATAAAAAGAAATGTGCCACACTCATCAGAGGAAGAAAGAAAACTGTTTCTATTTACAGATGACCTATTTGTCTACATAGACGTTCCAATAATTCTTTAAGAAAAGTCCTATATAAAAGTCCTATTAAAGTTCAGCAAGGTCATAGTTTAGAACATCAACTCCTAAATAGTAATTTTTCTATGTGCTAACATTAATGTATAGAAATTATAATGCTATTTGTGATCACCTCATATGAGCTGAAACCTGAGGCATGCATTTAAAACTCATGTGAGATCCATGTGTGGAAAATTACAAAATATATATTTTTAAATTTTATTTATTTATTTATTTATTTATTTATTTATTTATTTTGACAGGCAGAGTGGACAGTGAGAGAGAGAGACAGAGAGAAAGGTCTTCCTTTGCCGTTGGTTCACCCTCCAATGGCTGACGCGGTCGGCGTGCTACGGCCGGTGCATCGCGCTCATCTGATGGCAGGAGCCAGGTGCCAGGTGCTTTTTCCTGGTCTCCCATGGGGTGCAGGGCCCAAGCACTTGGGCCATCCTCCACTGGCACTGTGGAGTGCCATCCTCCACTGCCACTGTGGCACTGTGGGCCACAGCAGAGGGCCTGGAAGAGGGGCAACCGGGACAGAATCTGGCGCCCCGACCGGGACTAGAACCCGGTGTGCCGGCGCCGCAAGGCAGAGGATTAGCCTGTTGAGCCATGGCGCCGGCCTAGGAAAATTACAAAATATTGATGCAAAAAATCAGAGAAGATCTAAACACACACACACACACATATATATATATATATATATATATATATATATATATGGACTGGGAACTGAAAGATAGTGAATTTCAATTCTCCCAAAATTTATTTACAGGTTTAACGTAAGTCCTATTAGAATCCAAGAAAGGATTTTTGTGGATATAGACAAACTTATTCTAAAACTTGTTTGGAACCAAAAGGACCCTAGAATAGCTCCAACACTCTTTAAAAAGAATACAGTAAGAGAAAACATTGTACTTACAATTAAGGTTTACTTTATAGCTACAGTAATCAAGACATGGTGATATTGGAGAGAAAAACATTATATCAGTGGAACAGTAAAAATACCCAAACAAATATACCCAACTGATTATAACAATGTACAGGCAACTAACTGGAGGAATGACAGCATTTTCAAAAAATGGGATTAGAGTAATTGGACATGTGTTAGGAAATAAAAAATATATTTCAACCTCAACCCATGTGTTATACACAAATTACCTCAAAATGCTTCATAGGTTTAAATGTAAAGTGTAGGCCATAATTTTTTTAGAAAAGTAAGAAAAAGTCTCGGGTAGGCAAAGGTTTCTTAAACTTGGTACCAAAAGCAGGTAACAGGGAGCTCTTCTAAATTAAAAATTTTGGTTTGTAAAAATCTTGTGAAAGGAATAAATGCATGAAACAAACCACAAGAAAATATTTCCAAATCACATATCTAAAAAAGATTATTAGCTAGAATATACAAAGGTTCTTAAAAACTCAACAGTAAAAAAACTCCAATCTAAAAATCAGAAAAAAAAGGTAAATAGATACTATGTTTTGTTGTTGAGCTACAGGAGTTCTTTGTACATTCAAAAAAAAAAAAGAGCAACTCTTTTTATATATATGAGTACAATTTGCAAATACATTCTCCCATTCTGGGGGTTATCATTCTACTCTCTTGATAGCGTCTCCTATTGCATAAATGTTTTAAATTCTGATGAAATTAATATTACCTAATTTTTCTTTTGTTGCCTATAATTAACTTTTTTTACAAATTCATTTGAGTCATTTCTACTTTTATGCTACCAAATCACCCCTGACTAAAATGCTAAGAAACATAAATACCAAGAAGCAGAGAACAAGGGTACTGAGGAAGGAAAACTCATCTATTGGGAGGTCTAAATGTACCAAGAAATAGGGAAGCGAAAGTTCATGGACATGCCTTAGGGAAAAATGATAAACAGGGTAGGACAGTAGGCTCATATCCTACTCCTAGGGTCTTCTGTTTCAGATATGACCTGCTGTCCAAGTCAACTTAAAGTCAGGGTCATTTGTGTAGATACCAAACAAAGAGGTAAAGCCAAGTAGGATATCAGTAAATAGAGCCATTGGATAAAGGCCATAAGAGCCCTGGGTTATCAAGGGTAGGCAGAGAGAAGGACCACAGCGAGAAAGGTACAATGAAGCATGGGATACGCCCGGGCACTCTAGCACTGCTCTGTAAAGACTGATGACATGCCAGGTGTAAGAAAATGCCTGGTGGCCCGTTCTCAACACAGAGTGAAAAATTACTGTTAGCTGACTTGCAGATGTAGCAGGATATTATGGAGTAGCCAACTCACAAGAGGAAATTCAAGTACAGAGAGGGAAGGAGGGAAGTCTCACTTCCACTGCACTTCCTGAGTCCATCTCTTGAGTGGACAGGTGAGGATATTTCCCACACCAGGAATAATTTTTAAGTACAAAGAAAGGCCATCTTTCAGCATTGAAAGTATTTGCCAAAGGAGCCCCACATATTCACATAAATGAAGATATCTGTCACAGATTAAAAGAGGTAGAAGAAAGGTTAATTCAGGGCAGGCTAAAGCCATGGGACAAGAATGTGCCAATCAAGACATGGCACTACACTGATCTGTTCAAGGTACAAGGGAGATCTGCTAACAAAAACAGTACCACCAGGAAGTTACTATAGAAAGAAGAAAAAACTGAGGTCAAGTGTTGAGGTGAGCACAGTACAATGAAGGGACTGTATGAAGACGCAGGATAAAAGTTAGGAAGATGTTGTATGTTCAGATGTCCCAATGTGCTTGAAACCGAGGGATTACACAGAACACAAGGCTTTCAGTGACAAACTGGAACAGTCCTAGGACTGTTGCTACCCTAGTAGGATGTCACTGTAAAGCTAGATTGAATGCCTTGCCCACGAGTCGTGCAGGGCTATATCAGAGGCTGTTTCAAAGGCTCAACCTCTGTCCTTGGTGACTTGCATCAGGAATTTTCTATGCCTGATTCTCATGAGGAATGAAAGTGTTCAGAGGCCCAGAAAGTAACACATACATAGAGTTAAGAGATAAGGGGACAGGTGTAGCTATAGAAAGAGATTAAGAAGTGAAGAGAGAAAAATGTGAAGGAATATATAAAAGTGACAAGAAATGAATGAACATATGAGAGTCTAAAGACTGTGTAGGGCAAGCAGAAGATGGTGATGGAAAGACAGACTGATAGAAGTGGTAGCAGTTCATACATGAGATGGTGAAAGAAACCATCACAGAAAACACCCAAGGAAAGAAAGATGAGTTTCTATGGGGAAAGGAAGGAAGGAGGGGAGGTGCAAAAAAAACATGGGCATTGAGAAATGAGGACAATTTGGGAAGAGAACCTGAGAAAGGAGAAGGAGACAGGGAAGATACTGTTCAAACACTATTTTATAGAACAAATATTTCTCATTAAATTTTGGAACAAATTTAAAATTACTTCACACCTAAAATAACAATTATGTTATACAGACAACTATTTTTAAATAAACCTTTAAAATGTGTCTTTTTATCAGCTAAAATAATGGTTCTTGGTATTATGTAAGAAAAATTGTTTCTAAACACTTCGCCTCAATTTTTTGAGTCTGTATTTGTAACTGGCTTCCTCTCTGCCAAGTAAAATTAAGGTTAAAAGAACAGTCTAGAAACCGTGGCAATATTTTGAATTTTAACAAGAAACAAATTAAAAATGTTTAAGGACCCAGGTAGACAATCAGGTTTGCTACACAGGAATGGAAATTAGGCTGACCTCAGACCTTGTTTCTGTGCTCACAGAGCCTCAGAAGGAGGAAGAAGAAGTGGCAAATAAGGAACACAAAATTTAGACAAGCTTTGGGTCATGAAGAAAGGTAGCATCAGCAGTCTCAGAAAATATATCACTTGCATACACTTCCTGAGGGTCAAAACATTTTAGAAGGTGAACTGGAAGTGCTGCTGGAAAAAACATCTTAAAGTCCAAAAGAGGCTTTGGAGTTGGGTAGACGTGAGCAGAGGTCAGAAGAGTCCTGAGAAGCATTCATAGAAGAAGCCTCGCCTGACTTGCAAAGCTAATTGGTAAAGATGTGGACATGGTGGACATGGAAGGTGATCCAAGAGCGAGAGAGAAATGCTCTATCCTCTGTTCATGATGAGTAGAATGTCGGTTGAAAGGCCACCCCAGTGAGGTCTCAATCCAGAAATAAGGAACCTGTTATTGGAAGCTGAGGGGAAAGTAACTCTTCTTATAAAGCGGCGAAGACTTTGGCTGAATTGTGTCAGTGTTTTACGAAAGCTGGAACTTGTGAGCAATAAGTTGGATATTTAGCTAAGGAAATCTCTAAGCAAAATGTGCATGTTACCTGGATCCACCTGCTTACTTGTGGTAAAATATAAGAAAAGAGAATTGAAGAGAACTTGTCTTGCAAAAAGAAATAAGAACTTGAAGGCTAGTAAAATTCTTACCAGAAGGTAAAAAAGGAGAGGGAAAAGGAAAGCATGTCCCAAAGTGGACATCATAGGTGTGGCTGGACAACCACCCATAGAAGAGATTAGGGGATGACACCAGCAGAAGCACCACCAGATTGAACTGAAGGGGGTGAAAAGCAATGAATTAAAGTAAGGCTGCTGGACTCAAATTCTACAGGTTGAATAGAGTTGTTTGGCTGCAAATGTGGGCAATTTTTTTTTTAAGGAAATGGGAAAATGATCTGGAAGATGATTCCAAGAACATGACCACTGCTTCCTTGGTTTTAAAGGGTGAGGAGGCCACCACCTTGGTTTCAACAGACCAGACAACCTCCCGCAGAAATCTTGGGAGTGTGCCCACCTGCAGAGCCTACCCACAAGACTCAGATGTGGGTCCTCCTCAGGCCTTGGGCAAACCTGCTGCCCTACTGTATCCAAAATGTGAAGTACTGAACCAAAGAGGATTTTTCTCTAGGAGAATTTGCTTTACTGGGTTTGGTACTTACTTGGAACCATTCATAACTTTTTTTTTTCTGATTTCCTCCTTCTGACTTGGGAATGTACAGATGGCTCCTCACTTACAATGATCACCTTTCAGTATTTCCATTTCATGATAGGACAAAAGTATACCAATATGGCCATAGTATTCAAGGAATCACATGAGATATTCAATACTTTATTATAAAAAAGGGTTTGTATTATGTGATTTTGCCCAACTATAGGCTAATGGAAGAATTCTGAGTCACTTGAGGTAAGCTAAGGATATTAAATACATTTTGATTTAATAGTATCTTCAACTTATGTTGGGTTTATCTGGACATCACTCCAAGTAAGTAGAAGAGCTTTGTTCTCACTATTTTATTTTGGGAGCACGGAACTGAACTGGTTTCACAGGTCCACAGCTAGAGAGGAATTCTTTCTTTTTTATTGAAGCATTATAGAGAGGAATTCTATCTCAGAACAGATCATATGTCATTCACACAAGGTTTGGAGGATTTTAGATAAGAAGTGGGACATGGGGCTGGCACCGCAGCTCACTTGGCTAATCCTCCACCTGCAGTGCCGGCACCCCGGGTTCTAGTCCCGGTTGGGGCACCGGATTCTGTCCCGGTTGCTCCTCTTCCAGTCCAGCTCTCTGCTGTGGCCCGGGAGTGCAGTGGAGGATGGCCCAAGTGCTCGGGCCCTGCAGCTGCATGGGAGACCAGGAGGAAGCACCTGGCTCCCGCCTTCGGATTGATGCAGTGGGCCAGCTGCAGTGCACCAGCCATAGCGGCCATTTGGGGGGTGAACCAATGGAAAAAGGAAGATCTCTCTCTCTCTCTCTCTCTCTCTCTCTCTCTCTCTCTCTCTCTCACTGTCTAACTCTGCCTGTCAAAAAAAAAAAAAGAAGAAGAAGAAGAAGTGGGACATAGATTTGATTCCAGCAGGGGTAAAGACTTTGTGTATATTTAACATAAATCTAAAATAATGATTCTTGGAAGTTGGGAAGAGGAGAGATCAGAGAGGGACTCACAGGAGATAATTAAGGTTAAATGAGGTCATAAGGTTGGGACCCTGATCCAATAGAACTAGGATCCTTATAAGAAGACCAACAAACGCTCAATCTCCCCTCCCCTCCCCTCCCCTCCCCTCCCCTCCCCTCCCCTCCCCTCCCCTCTCCTCCCCTCCCCTCCCCTCCCCTCTCCTCCCCTCCCCTCCCCTCCCCTCTCCTCCCCTCCCCTCCCCTCTCCTCTCCTCCCCTCCTCTCCCCTCTCCTCCCCTCTCCTCCCCTCTCCTCTCCCCGGCTTATACCCACAAAAAAGAGGCCATGTGAGCACACAGTGAAAAGGCAGCCGCCTGTAAGCCACAAAGTGAACCCTTGCCAGAAACCAAATTTGCTGGCACTTTGATCACGGAGAATGTGTTTCTGTTGATCCTGCCCAGCCTGTGGTATTTTGCTGTGGCCGTCTGAGCAAGCCAAGACAGAAGGCGTACCTCCTCAGAGTGGTGGAAACATGAACACAAAAATTCATGAGTAAGACAGAATTGTGTGTGTTCACTTAAACAGTTTGAACATACAGATTTACCTATGAATAAAAGATATACACATGGTAACAAGCTGCAAAATTCAAAACTCTTCGTGGAACAGATGTTCCACTCTGATTGAGAATATTGATAATGGAAGAGGTTGAACATATCTGCAGAGAGAGGTCATATGTCAATTCTATAGTTTCCACTCATTTTGACATGTATCTAAAATTGCTCCACAAAGTAATTTTTGTCAAAAAATATAAAGAAATGAATTCATATAACATAAACAAAATCAGAATTCATACAACGTAAACAAAATTAAACAAAATTCCAGAGAATCCGAAGTATATTGTGGGGAGTGTTGAAGTTCAAAAACAGTAAAGGTGAGCAAAATTCTTCATTGACTACAAGGGGAGAAAACATCACTTTTTGTGACCTTGCTAGGAAAAAGCTGATTAGATTCTGGATTAGTTTACTTTTCACATATTCAAAAACATATCGGTTGCCTAAGATTCTGAGTAAAAATCGGTGGAGAATTAGACGGTGTTCAGAGTATTCCCTAAAGTTAGCTTATAGGAGGCCCAGGAGTTGGAGAGAGAGGCCCAGAAAGGCCCCTGTAACAGGGTGGCAGGCGTAGGTACTGCACCTTGACACCTGGAGAGACCCCACCCCATCAGGAGAAGGAAGATCCAAAACTCAGACAGAACCTTGAGTGTGTAGGCTAGAAGGAGACTCAGGTTGCCAAGGATCCGAGAACAGACCACACAGCTGAGCATTCTTGAGAGGGAGCTCCACCCAACAGGAGGTGAGAAGGAGGCAGAGACCTGACTGTGCTGTCTATGCAGCTCACACAACTCATGCAGAAAGGAGATCCCTGAGGGGTGTGTGTGTGTGTGTGTGTGTGTGAGTGTGTGATCACGGTTAAAACAGCAAAATACCTAAGTAAGTTACTCAATGAGAAGTCTCCCTTTGTCCCCCATTTTATCTACCCCACCACTTCCACACTCAAGTAAATATGGATGCTTGTTTCTACCTCTTTCCCATAAACTAAGACAGCATTCTTTATAATATCACTCTCTGTTCTGTTTTCAGGTAACAGAATATCCTAGAGAGACATTTTCACGTCAGCAGATGGAGGGCTCCCCCAGTCTTTTGATTATTATTTTTTCACGGCTTCTAAATATTCTACTCTGTGGATATGCCTTGGCTTATTCATCTGTTTTCCTCTTGATGGGGGTTGAGTGGTGTGTAATATTTTGTTGTTTCGATTCTGCTGAGAGTCAATTTGTACATACATCATTTTGCAGGTATACAAATACATGCAAAAGACAAACTCCTGGAAGGCACTGAAACAAAGAGTACATACATAGATACACTTGTCATTTTGATAGAAACTCCCAATTGCTGTGCCTCATGCTCTGTACCATTTTGCACTCCCACCAGCAATGGAGGAAGCACCTGTTCTTTTAAGTGACATAATCTGACTTACAATGACAAGTGGAGGACACACGGGAGGCTTTTGTTTGTCCAGAGGAACCAGGGAGAAATCAATGGGCTGAGAGGTATTGTGTTAGATTATGTAAGACCTGTGCAGATGACTCCACTGTGGGAGTGAATCCAGCATGTGGGGTAGGAGAACAGCAGGGAATGGAGTGCAGCTGTCAACTCCTTAGGGCAGGGTCTGAGCCACATTTTCTAGATGGCAGTTGTCTCCATGAGTCTCAAAGAGAACAAGCACCTGGAGATGTGGATTGGGGATGAGAACTGCAAAAGGGAGAGTGAAGGAAGTCACCCAGGAAAGTTGCAGATAAAGAGAAAGATGAGGAAACATCCTGACCCAAGGCCAACTTCTCTATAGAGTGGAGTAGACAAGGGGGAACTAGGAGACAAGCACCATGCGGTGTCAGGGAGAGCTCTGTGGAAGAGTTATGGGGAAGAGAGTTGTCGTCCACCATCCGCAAAGCTGCTAAAAGGGCAAATGGGATGAGAACCACAGGAGTCCCCTGGAAGGGACTGCAGAGACCTGTAGTAAGCTCTCGCAGGGGAGTTTCATCAACTTAAAGGCAATCAGCAGTAGCATAAAAAACATTGCCTTCAAAATTACAAGGAGCAGAAAACAAGCACAGCTATCATCACATAGAAAAACAGAGAACACACAAGGAACAGGAGGGAAAAGCAAATTGTGTATCAAGATGCATGTGTGCATAGAGGTCAGGAGCAGGGCATGACTTGGTCTCGTCTGGCTTGCAGCTGGCGAGCTGCTCAGCTCCCAGGGCCCTGCTCTGCTGTGCTACCTGCACCTGAAGCACTGATGTGAGGACTGAGCCAACAGCACTGTGTCAGCACCTAGAAAGACTCAGTAAACGTTGAGTGATCGGATGCTGAAAGACAGTTTTCACAACTGAGGTAAACAACAGAGGGTGGGGTGGGGAGGATAGCAGAGTAAAAGGACCAGGTGCCTTGCTTTATCCTGTGCTGTGAGTGTTTTATTTTTATTTATTTGAAGTGGAGATGAGCAGGGGTGGGGGTAGGGAGAGAGGAAGAAAGAGAGAAGAGGAAGATTTTCCATCAGCTGGTTTACTTTCCAAAAGCCCACAACAGATCAGAACTGAGGCCAAGCTGAAGCCAGAAGTCATGAACTAAATCCACCTGTTTGAGCCATTACTGCACATTAGCAGTGCACATTAGCAGGAAGCTGTAATCAGAAGCAGTGCTGAGAACCAAACCCAAGCACCCAATATGGGATATGGTATCTTAACCACTGCAGCAAATACCCACACCTCTGTGTCTTTGTATAAAAGTACTGCACTGTGCCCCATGAAAATGTACAAGTACTACATACAAGTCAAAATTTAAAGTAAAAAAACTAAAAATAACAGAAAAATCCCGAGGTGATACACAGAAGAGAGGGGATGGTTAGACATGTACTGCAACAAGTTACATATAACCTAAAGTAAAATGACACCAAAGGGATTCAAAGAGAAATTGTGTATCAGCTAAAGAACAAACAAAATGAAGTACAGAACATGGATGAAAAGAGAAAGTGAAGAACCCAGAGTCCCCAAGTGTTATCTGTTGGCACCTCAATCCAGAGAACCACAGATGGAGCACCTTAGCAGGTAAACCCGAGTAAAGTCTGTATTTAGAGAATGGTATTCTAACAGGTTTGGACCATGGTGTGATCATTGTACTACACTTAAGTTGTCAAAAATTAGGGGGAGCTGGATGGACAATTTGCAGTAATTCTCTATTCTATTTTGTGACTTTTGTGCTGTTCTGAAATAATTTTTTTTTAAATGAACAGATTCTTTTCTTCCCTAAACCTAGTATCTCTGCCAATTTTTTCAAAGATTTGTTTGAAAGGCAGAGGGATAGAGATAAAGAGGGTTAGGGAAAAGGGGGTGGTGGGGAGAAAAAAAAAGAGAGAGAAACAGATCTCTTCTACCCACTGGTTCACTCCCCTAATGCCCACAACAGCTGGGGCTGTGCCAGGCCAAAGCCAGGATCCAGGAACTCTATCCAGGTCTCCCACTGGGAGGCAGGAACTCAAGCACTTGGCACCATCATCTGCTGCCTTCTAAGTGCATTAGCAGGACACTGGATTAGAAGCAGAATCAGGATTCAATCACAGGCACAGTGATGAGAGATGTGAATGTCCCAAGCAGCAGGTTAATCTGCTGAACCACAATGCCTAACCCTGTTTTTGCCAATTGCCTATCTCACTGGAAAGTGCCAATCTTCCCCCAGCCTCTAAGCTTGGGACCTCGAATATGTCACCTGCTCCTTTCCTTGGCTGCCCCCTAGTCCTGTCCATTCTGTACCATAAACTTCCATTGCACATGTCCCTCCTCTCTTTCTGCAAAGCCGGGTTCAGGCTCAGTCTGGCATCATCTCTACGAAGTTCCCAACAACTCTGCAATGTCAGCAGCTCAAGTCCTCCCTTTTCCCACTGGAGTCAGTGTTCTACAACATGGACAGCATTCTTATCTTTCTACCTGTCACCAGTGTGTCATGCACCACATACCCCTTGAGGATTCCTTACGTCCAGTGGCTTCCCAAACCAGCCACAGGGTACATGGCCACCTCCACTCTCTGTCCTAGGCCTCACCTGCTTTGCCTCCAGGTTTTGTCAAAGGCTGCCTCTTCCCTATAGTACTCCTAAGCTGGCCCACTTCCTGCAAATATCAATTGCTCTCTAATCTGGGTCCTGCACTGCCAGATGTCTCCTTTACTGCAGTGATGCTGAGAGACTGTTGGCCTCCTCATGCCTATGCCTCCCTCAGCTCTCCATCCTGAGACCACAGCTGAATTCCTGATGTATAATAGATTCATAAAGGGATGCTGATGCATTGAGCATGTGCCAACGCTTCATTTATCCTTCACTTAATCATATTACAAAAGCCCTGGAACTTCAGATGAGCCGGAAACAAGCCATTTTCCATGCTGTGAAATGACTCAACTATTCACTACCTCTAATCTCTCCACCAACCAACAGAAAGTAACCAAGATTGGCACATTGTAATCTGCTTAATGTTCTTTACCTCTACAAAGGACTCAACTCAATAGCACGGCAAGTTATCTTCAGCTTCCTGAACAGAAGTTGAACAGAAGTGGAGTGGGTTCAGTTCCTGTTGGCAGGGTGGAAGGAATGTGCATATCAGCGCAGCGCCAATCACACTGCTCAGCAGCCTGCACAAATGCATCCAGGCGGAGAGCAGAGACGAAAGGCAACCTCAGCAAAGCTGCCAAGGCTCTATTGGAATCTGCACCCTCACTGCACAGAGGCAATTGGGTGCACCAGGATTCAGGATACTGGAGTCTGGGTCCTGACTCCTTTTCCCTCTTTACAGCTACACCTCAGCTAAACTTGGCCCCTCTGGACTCCTGGATAAAAGTCACAGGAGTGATCTTAAGGACAGACCCCTCCTCTGCTCATAATTCTCTGATCCTAATATCCTCACTTACTATAGTGATGCTTCATTTTGGGTGTCAGATACCTGGTAACCCATTATATTTGGGTATGCTTATGAGGGGGTGTTTCCAGAAGAGATTGGCATTTGAATTGGTGGACTGAGTAAAACAGAGGGCTCTCCCCAGTGTGGCTGGACACCACCAAATCCAGCACAGGCCTAAAGAGAACAAAAGGAAGAGAGCAAAGTGTGCTTTCTCTCTTGAAGCTGAGATGTCCATCTCCTGCCCTTGGACGTGGGCAGCTCAAGTTCTCAGGCCTTTGTACTCAGACTCATACCAACAGTTTCCTGCCTCTCCTGCTAGAAGCATCAGATCACGGACTGTCATAACCCCATGAGCCAATTCCTGTAACAAACCTCCATTTGTGCATGTATAGGCTATAGGTCCTAGTTTTCTCTAGACTCTTGACTACAATCAGCACCCATTCTTCTTTTCAGTCCTACTGAAGCATGCACACAACACATATGGCCACATGAATGCACATGCTTGCATATGTACTCATACATGCAGACATCACCTTTTCCCAGGTACTTTTGCAGAGTTCCTTAGCTATTAAGTTTAACACAGAGAAGTTGCTTTCTAGGGTAAATTACAGGACCAGGGCCACACTTCTAGGGATCTGCTCTGGCCTTTCTAGTGCCAGTCAATAGGGCACAGTGCTCAAAAGCAAAGAACAAATATGGGAGGTTGTGCTCCTGCTGTTGTTGACCAAAAGCATGACCTCAGGTCTGTTGGAGAGGGCAGGCAGATGACTCACATGGACAGATTCAGGCCTGTAGCTTTGACATCCACATTTTTTTTTTTGGACAGGCAGAGTTAGACAGAGAGAGAGAGAGAGAGAGAGAGAGAGAGAGGGAAAGGTCTTCCTTTTCTGTTGGTTCACCCCACAAATGGCTGCTATGGCCGGCGCACTGTGCTGATCCAAATTCAGGAGCCAGGTGCTTCCTCCTGGTCTCCCATGCAAGTGAGGGCCCAAGCACTTGGGCCATACTCCACTGCCTTCCCAGGCCACAGCAGAGAGCTGGACTGGAAGAGGAGCAACTGGGACAGAATCTTCCGCCACAGGCGGAGGATTAGCCAAGTGAGCCATGGCGCCAGCCAACATCCACATCTTAAGAATAAGTGTTTCGCTGGCGCCACAGCTCAATAGGCTAATCCTCTGCCTTGCGGCGCTGGCACACCAGGTTCTAGTCCCAGTCGGGCGCCAGATTCTGTCCTGGTTGCCCCTCTTCCAGGCCAGCCCTCTGCTATGGCCCAGGAGTGTAGTGGAGGATGGCCCAAGTGCTTGGGCCCTGAACCTGCATGGGAGACCAGGAGAAGCACCTGGCTTCTGGCTTCAGATCAGCGTGGTGTGCAGGCTGCAGCAGCCATTGGGGAGTGAACCAACGGAAAAGGAAGACCTTTCTCTCTGTCTCTCTCTCTCACTGTCCACTCTGCCTGCCAAAAATAGTAAAAAAAAAAAAAAAAAAAAAAAGAATAAGTGTTTCCAGGGCATTTGGTAGAGCTGTTAAGAAACAACTTGGAGCAACCACATTCTATATCTGAGTACCCAGGTTGAAACCCAGCTCCACTCCAATTCCAGCTTCCTGTTAAGGCACACCCTGGGAGACAGCAGCTTATGGTTTATGGTTTAAGTGGTTGGTTCCCTACCACCTACATGGGAGACCTGGATCAAGTTACTGGCTCCTGGGCTTCAGCATCACCCAGGTCCTGCTGTTGTGTATATCTGGGGGAGTGAACTGATGAACTGACAGATGGAAGATTGATCTCTGTGTGCGTGTCTGTCTCTCCACTCCCCACCTTTCAAATAAAAAATAAAAATTTGATGAAACAATGTATTTCTGTAAAGGAGAAAAAGCCATGGGTGAATTCCCCCACCCCACATCCAGGAGTTGGTACCAAAATCTTATGTTATTGGTACTAGGAGGGTAGAAACTTGATCCAGTTACTGTGTTTGAAGGTGGAGAATTTGAGAGGTAATTGAGGTGGATTGGGCTATTGGGGTGGAGCTTTATAAGGAGAGGCAGACACAGCCATGTGCCACCTCAGTACCTTGTGCCGCCTCAGTATTCTGCCAGCAAGAAATCCACCATCAGAGGCTAAACCAATGGACCTGCCTGATCTTGGACTATGAACCTCCAAAACTGTAAACCAAACAAATCTTGTTCTCCATACGTTAGCTGCTTCAGGTATTTCATTGTAGTAATACGAAGCTGACTAACACAAGCATAGGGCACACAGAACAGCAAACTGCAGCAAGGAACATTCAGGCCACTGGAGTGGGAGCCTCTGTTCCTGGACAGAGTACTGATGAGGCCCCTGGCAGAAGGGACTTGGAAACACAACTTCCAGGGCTTCATGTTTCTATCATCCTGTGCTCCCCTGAGACCTTTTCACCTCAGTTGCTCATTTTCCAGAGACCTTCCTTTGTTGTCAGACACAGCTCTAGTTCTCTGGACACAGACGGTCACATGTGTGGCCTCTGCTGAGCATCGCACACTTCCAGTGCAGTGTCGTGCTCTGTCTGGTATTCCAGCATCAGGAAGGGTGAACCTGACAGCCTGTTTGTGCTGACCACTGGGTGCGGGCACCGTCCATGGCTGAGTGTGGTTGATTTACACACCCCACTCTACGGTCCCCTAAGCGAAGTCTTGCAGATCTTTTCTGCCTGCTGTAAATTGACTGGATTGATGTCTTTGGATTCCGAGCCAGCCACAAACGTGCAGTGGAGAGGAAAGGTCTCAGGAAGGGTGCAAAGCTGGGAAGCTCCTTCCTTGTGATGAGCTGTCTGCCTGTGATGGTCACAGGGTCCAATTTTATCTCTGACATATATACAGGCCATCTGTCAAAGGCCTTTCTGAGCAGGCAGCTAGAAAAATGCCTCTTGGTGCCCCTATGCTGACTTCATTCAATGTCTTGCCTTTTCTCAGCTAATCTTCAGCCTGTAATTTCCTAATAACTTTTCCAGGGCTGTTCTGCTGATCACTGAGGCACAGCCAGCCAAACTCCCCTGCATAGGGGAGTTTTATAAGCATTTCTTTGCTAACTATGAACCAGGGAGTGCAGAGTCTCAGAGCATCCAGAATTTCCCTGAGGTGAGCTTTCTCTCACCAAGAACAGGGCTTGGTAGGGACTCCAGGGAATGGGCCTAGGAAAAAAATCCTCAGCTATCCAACCCTACAGAGGCCTGGGGACCTCCTTCTTCTCGACAAATCTCAGGAAGATGAAATTTGACTCTGCTCCATCTCTGTTGCCTTCTCCATCACAACTCGCACAGCACAGGCTGAAAGGGACCACGTAAACTAATGTCCACATGTACTTTGTCAGTTACCCCCCACCACTGGTTTGTTCTTCTTATACCTGCTAGTGCCTCTCTCACCAATACTTCCTGCATGATATGGCCTAACCTTGGTGTAAGTATATGTGTGCCAAATACATTCATTAATGTCACACTACAAAATTGTATGGGCGGCTTAATGGAGCACTCTGCCCAAACCGCAATATTTCCAAGTTAATGAGGTTATTAGCCTTAGGCTAAAATGCTCCATCCTAATGACAGACTTCAGGACAAGCTGTTAAAAAGTTATTATTATTCCTGTTTAATTGGGGAAAGGTCCTCTTGCCCTTCACCCATGGGCCAGAGATTCCTCAGGTATGAAAATGTGTGACGAGGTACATGGCTCCAGAATCAATCAGGGGAGGAAAAAGCCAGGTGGGTATGGAGCTCTGCACTTCTCCCTGCCCTGCACACCAAGAGTCCTGGCTGTTTCCTCCTCTCAATCCCTCTCCCTAATCAGTAACAAACCGCTGGTATCCCCATCTGCTTTCCAACTCACCCCACCCCACCACACTCTCCCTTGTCTGCCTCCAGGACCAGTGCAATGGACACTCCTCTGCAGGCATTGGACTCACGGCGCAGTGGACTTCCATTTCTTCAGCGATTACACCTGCAATCAATCCCCAGCTGCACACACATCAGTGTGTGTGAGAACAAACCATCAATCATGTTGCCCAAATGCTTAAACCTTTCAAGATCCAGTTCTACCAAGTCCTTCGTAACTGGCTCTGGTGCACATGTTCCAATCCCCAACTGTACTCATCCCCAAGTCACCAGGATTACTACAATGGAATGAAACCTCAGGTTGGTCCCCAGAGTCTAACATGTCTCTCCTGCTGCCAGGAAGGTGAAATCTCCCTTGTCTATGTGCAAATCCCTAGGCCACTTAAAAACCAGAACAAGGTCCTCCCCTCTATGAATATCCCAGGAGAAGCAAGATACCCTTCTTCTCACTCGTGAGCCACTGAATGAGCCACACATCCCTGAAATGGACAACATGAGATCATAGAAGGTTTGCATATTGCCTATGGAACAGCACCAAAAAGAAACAAAAAACACTTGATTCACAAAGTAATTAGTGTGTCTCAGGGACAAAACATTAAGAGAACAGGTTGTACTTGAACCCATTCTTATTACTAAGAGTTTCCTGAATCAGGAACTACTTAATGTATAGAAGAAGCAAGCAAAACTTAAGAGATACCCCTGGATGACAGATGTTCACGAGTGGCAAGGGAAAGTTCTCATCCTGGCGCAGATAATGAACAGTGACATCCAGAAGCCCACTCAACCCGAATGCACACGCAGTTTCACTAAGATCATGCCCTGAGGCCACATTCCCTCACTCATGCCACTGCCAGTAGAGATCACACTGCTGAACCTTGCCTCCTAATGTGCAGAGTTTTAGTAAACACACAAGCCCAGAGAGCCCCTGCCTCACACAGGCAAGTACTCAGCACAGAAAAATCACTGATGGGCCTCAGCCTAAATGTGCACCTTCTCAGTATCTATAAGAAAGGGAACATTTCCAGTGTTCATGCACACACAGTAACGACGCAGAACACAACGGCTGTAACGATGACAGTACAGGGCAGTCTGTGCAGATCACACCTCACCAGGCTGCGACCACAGATCACACCTGGAAGGACCCCACTCTCACTGCTGCAGACTGGAGGACAGTTCCCTGTGGGAGACCCCTGTTGTCCAGGTGCAGACCCTCAGTACAGAGCACACACTGTATGCCCCCCCCAACATGTGCACCCTCAGCACACGTCACACAGCTAAGTCCTCATCCTCATTGGCGCACAGTGTGTTTTTGTTGATAGTGTCGGGGACAGGAATTCTGGTGACACAGTGCTTCTGTCATTGTCCTTACTGGCACATTTTTATTTATACCACTCAGCATTCAATTTTCTTGCAATTGTCTCCTACAGTTTCTCACACTCCAATAGAGAATTACATGCACTCCTATCACTCCAAACTCTTGAAATTTTACTATCATGAGAGTATTTACTAGACATTCCCTGACCTGGTCCACAGACCAGAGATCTAAGTCCACTAAGTCTCTTCATCCATGAGAGCCTGGGTGGTGTGGCTCTGTGCTTCCCCAGTCAGTGACTGCTGTGAACCGTGCTGCTGTCAGTAAGACCATCACACACTCAGGGTGGAGGTGATGAGACCCAAAAAGCAACATTAAGCTGATTTACAGCTCCCCAAGCTGGTGCAGCTCAGGGACAGGATCCTCCGATCTTGCCTCTTGGAGCAGGAGTCTCACCACTGTCTCAAGGCCCGGGGACCCCAATGTAGTCACTGAGTCTTCCTCCCTCATACTCAGATCAGCCCAGGAGAGGAGACAGGAGGGTTTACAGACAACAGGGCTGTAACTTGTAACTTGCAGCTTGCCTTACAGGAACTGTGAAGACTGAGGCGTGGCCTGACCCCACTTCCCCTCAGCCCCATCCCCACCTTGGATGCTGCTCATTAGAAATGAGAAATCAACGGCTCTGTAATAGCGACGGAAAGAAAAAAGCATCAGTGTTACAGAATGTGAAGAAGTCTTGAGATGCAGAAAGGAACTGAGTTAGGACAACAGGGAGCAAGGAAGCCAGGAGCTGCTAACAGCGTGGGGTAGGGGATGGGGGAGGGAGGATTCCATCTAAATCCCCACAGAAGAGCAATTTCTGGGCACTGCTGGGGAAAAAAAGAACTGTTCTGGAAAGTACAGGTGGTGTAATCTTCCACTCACTCCCTTTTCTCTAGAGAGTTCCCAAGAACACAGCAGTCTTGGCCCCTCCCCACCCCTGGCTGCAGAGTCAGGGCAATGGCAGAGCTAGGAAGACAACAGGCCTGAGATTGTCACTGGGGAGACAGCTGAGGGCCCTATTTTAAAACACCAGGAATTAAAGCACCTGATAGCCCTGAGTTTGATGTTTTTCTCACTGACAATCTGAAAGCACAAGGAAACAGCACAATGTTTTATAACTGGTTTTCTCTCATTGGGTTTATACTTTTCTATTATTTGCATCCAAAAGGATTGACTTTCATGAAATCCACGCTTACCCTGGTCTGTGTAGAGATGTGCATTATTTACACTCTCAATTCCTTGCAGAAGGGACCCCAGGGAGCAATGGGCAAGGATCCCTTGTCCAGCAATCACAGGTGACTGACCACAGAGAGTGGCTCTGCCCTCTGGTGGCTGCATCCAAGAACTGTCACACATTCAGGCCATGAGACTGAGCATTGGGACAGGTATCAGAGATGCCTCAGCCCCCAGGCCCATCAGAAACAAGGAGACCAGCTCTCCCAGCACTGCCCTCACCTTAATGTTGGGTTTGCTATTGTCCCAGGTGGGAAGCATGATCTGTCTGAGTCTGCAGAAGCAGACAGACAGGGCCTGCACAGGGCCCATTTGTACTTTACACTTTCACCAGGACACACGCACACCCCCCACCCTTGGGGCCCTGAGGCCGGTCTGAATCCAAGTCTGAATCCAAATCTGCAAGGGAAGATGTGGCCAGTAAGGGAGGTTAGTGCTGAGAGCAGTGTGTGAGTGGGAGGAGTACATCATGCCGCTTTGGGGACCACAAAATTGGGGACAGAGACTTCTCCTCATGGCCTGAACCTATCACCAAGAATGCAGCCTGGGAAGGTCCTAGAGACATGGCTGGGGCAAGTCACTTGCTCATGAAAGTGGTTCTGGTAGTGGGGCAGAGAGGAGGGACCCATTTAAAGGTCTTACCCTACAGGAAGTCTCCAAACAGGAGGATGAGTGGGAAGCTACACATGGAGGGCTACATGCCGGAAACTGATGCAGGAACTCGAGCTCTCTTGGGAAGGAGAAGTAGAGGGCAGAGACCAGGAGGGGACCCTGAGCGTGCCCTGGGCAGGTGGCAAGGATGACCCCCTCACAGGGTCCTCCCTGACAAGGGACAGTGGCAGGTACAGAATCAACCTTGTAATGAAGCTGCACCACACACAAGGCACAAAATGAAAGGCACATAACACAGGGCCCAAAATACCATGCACGCAACGTAAGACACACAACAGTGTACATAACACAGGGTTCACAATACAAGTCCTACAGCACACAACACAGGGCACACAGTGCACAAAAGGCAGTGCACAGCATGCCAGGTACATAACACAAAGAACATGACTAAGCACACACAACACTAAGTACACAATGCAGGCCACATAAAGCAGCCTCTACTAAGCAGCCATACAGTGCAGGACCCATGCCCACAAGCAGGCTGGCAGCACGCTGGCATACACGTAAATTGTATATCTCAGGGCACACAGCAAACACAAAAGGCCAGGGACATGGGCTAAGTGCACATATTGTCCACACAAATTCAGTCACACACACTCAACACACAGAACTAGGCACACGGGAGTGTGTACAGGTTCCAAACACACAGTACCAGGAGCACAACACTGCACATAAATAACAGGCACACAATTCCAAACATGCAGCTCCAAGAGCACAAAGTCAGGCCTGCAAGGGCAACCCAGCAAGCTGGGCACACACACCGGGGACACACAGGCCAATGACAACACCAGGCAAGGCACTACGTGAATACAACCCCAGGCACACTCAGGACACGGGTGCTGACACAATGCCGAGTATACACAGCAGGAACACATGCTCGAAACACAGGCTGGGCCCACACCAAACATGAGGCTGAGCATGTGCTGCTGGGTACAGAACATAGGTACGCAAAACCAAGCACACACCATGCTGAGCACACAGCATTCTGCATGTAACAGCAGCACACACAGTGCACACACTAGGCAACAGTAAATACAACAGCATCCCCAAAGTCCTTAGGCAAACCATGACAGACACACAGCAGATACACCCTAGTAGGCACACAGGCCAGACACAAACACAGCACACAAGACTGGGTTACACACCAAGCAGACACACCAGCTTTGAGATTCCAAGCATGCATTGCAGAAGAAAATTCTGGACACAGAAGCCAGGCACACCCTGTTAACATAGGATTCCAGGGCCATTCTCCAGGGACACAACTCAGACATATAATGCAAGGCACACTGTACAGGATACATCACACTGGTACAAGAGCTAGGCAGACAACACTACACATAGCAGACTACATCCCTGGATTCACAATGCCAATATACACACCATGTATACAATGCCAACAGCACATACCAGAGGACACAGTGCTATAGACACAAAGCCCACACACAGTGCTGGACACACAACAGGCAGGCGAGCCTGAGCAGACACACCAGGATCACAATGATGGTCAGGCCAGGTACACAACAGACACACAGCTCTGGGCACATGGAGCCAGGAAAACACCAAGCACACATACTGGGCACATATGCCAGGCATGAGGCAGCAGGCACAAGGACAGGCACACAATACTTGCACATCTATTTGGCAAAAAGCACGGGGCACAGGCTCCAGGATTACAATGCCAAGCACACAGAACTATACACACAGAATCAGGCATGCATTGCTGAGCATGCAGAGGTGAGCATACCATGCCAGGCTCGTCACGCCAGGACCACTACACCAGGCCAGCCACATGTCAGGAATACATGATGGACACAGATGCTGGTAACACGACACTGGGCACAAACTCAGACACACAGTGCCCAGTGCACAACAGCAGGTACCTAATACTGGATGCACACTGTTGGGCACACCACAGCAGTTACAGGATAGGCACTCAACAGGAATGCATGCCTGACATAGGCATCAGAAACACACCGATGAGCACATAAAGCCAGCACACAACATTGCCTTTGAGCAAGGAAGGGTAGAATCCTCAATAATCAGTTCAGTATTTACCATATTCCTCTGCTTTTTGCCCAATCAATGGCCAATGATGCTCCAGGGGGCGGTTGACCCTCTGCCCGGGGCCCCAGGTGAGAAGGACAGTGGCAGGGCTCCAGCAGAGCCAATAGGGTAGAAAGATCATTGATATTTCCATGGAGCCTGGACCATCTCAATGATGCCTCTTTGTGTGGACCTTGGAGGGCTCATTTCATGAATCCCTGAAGTCATTTGGAGTCCTTCACTATGACAAATAATTCTGCAGTGTGGAGCATGAATGTTCTTCACTTTCTATTTTTTTTCTTGCCAGAGTATCCTTGGCATGGTTTCCTAGGTTACTGGGTCAAGGGGCACTGGCACATGTGATTTTGCCAATTGTCTCCTTAGGGCTATTCCGTTTTGCATCTCCACCAGCAAGGTCTGAGAGAACTGATGAAAAGGGCTGTAAGCAGGCGGGTCAGGGGACGACCCAGAGATGACTCCCATGACTGCACTGACATCAGACACCTGCATGTTTCTCTGGCCTCAAAGCCCAGAAGGCAGGAAGCAAGCTTCCCTCCAAAGGGCCCCCTCCTGCACCTGCACCCCTCTCAAAGCCCCTGCCCCACTCCTCCTTTTCCTCCTGGGGTTGTCCAGATTTGCGTTTTTAACTTTAAGCCATGAGGTGGCGCCATAAAGTAAGGAATCCAAGTGATTTAAGGCATCTGCTGCGACACTTTCCAGAAGGGAGTTTTTCTCAGGTTGAAGGTCCGAGAGACCCAGCTTAGAAAAGCATCGCAGCTGCAGAATGGGGCAAGGAAGCCAGGCCTTGGACTGCTTGGAATGATCTCCTACAACTCTCACCTTCCTCTGATAGAAAAGTCAACAACTGCTAGGCTCACATCAGGACAATGTGTGGATCCAGTATTAGGTGTCTTGTTGCAGCCTAGGCACTTAGCAAGAGAGAACCAGTGGTTGGTAGATGCTGATTAAGTACAGGAACCCGCTAGTGAAACTTTAAATAGACCCCATCCGGCAGCTCCCCAGCAGATGCCTGTGTGAGCAGCCAGACTTCCCTGTTCAGAGTTTTCTCTGGGCCCCCTTCTGCCTCACCCCCTGCCACCACCACCCCCTCGCCATCACAGCCCTATCTCTGTGCCTCCTTGAGTTCTGGGGCTTTCCCCAGAGGCTCTGTGAGTTCCTAGGAGGCCCTCTTCAGGTGCCCTCAATGACAGAGGGAACAAGACAGTCAGACTCCTGGCAAGCAAAAGCCCAGGGGCTTCAGGAGCCCTGGCAGTTAATCACATCCTCCCTGCAGACCCAGGATGCGCATATGGACATGACACATTTGTGTTTAATGTTACTGATGTTGTAGGCTTTTATTTTGCTCTTGTTCTTAGTTTTTGTTTTTGTTTTGACGGGCAGAGTTAGTGAGAGAGAGACTGATCTTCCTTTTCTGTTGGTTCACCCCCTAAATGGCTGCTATGGCCGGCGCCCTGAGCCATTTCAAAGCCGGGAGCCAGGTGCTTCCTCCTGGTCTCCCATGCAGGTGCAGGGCCCAAGCACTTGGGCCATCCTCCACTGCCCTCCGGGGCCACAGCAAAGAGCTGAACGAAGAGGAGCAACTGGGACAGAATCCGGCGCCCAAACCGGGACTAGAACCCAGGGTGCCGGTGACACAGGCAGAGGATTAGCCAAGTGAGATGTGGCTGGCCTGTTCTTAGTTTTCAATATGAATCTTGCACATTTTGTTAGCTTCACATTTATTTTATCTCAGGGAATATAACCTACTGTATTTTCAGTTACAATTTCCACACATCAGCTGATAATATATATTAACAGTCAACACAATTGATTTTTGTGTGTCAACTCTGTCTCCTGCAATCTTGCTAAACTCACTTATTAATTCCAGATTTTTTTTCTTTTCTGTTCCTTGGGATTTTCTACCTAAACAACCACATTATCTGAAGACATGACCCCCCCCTTCTCAACTTTCAGTACCATTTTGAATAGCAATAGTGAGAATAGACGTATTGCCTTGTCCCTATTTTATGGCAAAGGAATCCGTGCTTTCACTATGATGTACGATGTTGACTACAGGATTTTTGTACTTGTTCTTTTTTTTCATGATTTATTTATTCAAAAGGCAGAGTGATGGGGGTGGAGATGAAGAGAGGGAGAGGGAGAGGAGGATGGGGAAGGGAGGAGAGAGAGAGAGAGATCTTCTGCCTACTGGTTCACTCCCTAAATATCTACAACAACCAAGGCTGGGCCAGGCTGAAGCCAGGATCCAGAAACCCCACTCAGGTCTCCCAGGTGTGTGGCAGGGGTGCAAGCATTTGAGCAACCATCTGTCACCTTCCCAGACACAACAGCAGGAAGCTGGATGAGAAGCTGAGTAGCTGGAACCCGTACTGGCACTCCAACATGAGATGCAGGCATTGCAAGCAGCAGCTTAACCCATCACACCGCAATGCCATCCCTGCAGGTATCTGATACAATGATTTCATGCCATTGGGATAGATATCCAGTAGTGGGATTCCTAAATCATATGGGAATTCTAATTCTAGCTTTTTGTCTTTTAAAGTAATCTTCATACTATTTCCCACAGTGGCTGTACTAATTTAGATTCTCATGAACAGCGTGCAAGTGTTCCCCTTTCTCTACCTCCTAGCCAGCATTTGTTACTGTCTTTTTGATAACAGCCATTCTAACAGGGGTGAGGTGATACTTCCTTGTGGTTCTTTGCATCTCCCTGATGGCTAGTGATATTCAGCTTCTTTTCTTTTTTTTTTTTCCCTCCTTTTAAAGAAAACTTTTATTTAATAAATATAAATTTCGAAAGTACAACTTTCTGGATTATAGTGGTTTTTCTCCCCATAACCACCCTCCCACTCACAAACCATCCTATCTCCTACTACCGCTCCCATCCCATTCTTCTTTAAGATTCATTTTTAGAATATACTAAGTAAAGATTTCAACAGACTGCACCACACAGTCAGCTTCTTTTCATATAATTGTTGGCCATTTCTATTTTATCTTTTGAGAGATGCTTATTCACATCCTTTGCTCTTTTCTTAACTGGATTGGTTTTAGTTTTTTGAGTTGTTGATATATTATGGATAGTAACACTTTGTTGGAAAAGTAGCTTGAAAATATTTTCTTCCATTCTGTCAGATGTCTCTTCACTCTACTGATTGATTCCCTTATTGTGCAGAAGTTTGAGTTTCGTGTCCTTTAAGAGAATACATCCACTTCAGCTTTCTTTTGATTAATGTTTGCATGTAATATATTTTCCCCATCCTTTGCTTTCACCCTAACAATAATGTTATATTTGAAGTGAATTTCCTGTAATTGGAAAATAGTTAAGTCACTTTTTAATCCACTCTGTCATGCTCTGTCTTTTTTTTTAGGATTTATTTATTTACTTGAAAGACAGAGTTATAGACAGGAAGAAGTAGAGGCAGAGAGAAGTGTTCCATCTGCTGGTTCACTTCCCAAAGGGCCATAATGGCCAGGGCAAGACGAAACTGAAGTCAGGAGCTAGGAAATTCATCCAGGTCTCCTACATGGCTGTAGGGGCTCAAGTATTTGGGCCATCTTATGCTGCTTTCCCAGGTGCATTAGCAGGAATGGAGCAGCCAGGACTTGAAAGAGTGCCCATATGGGATGTTGGCACTGCAGATGGCGGTTTAACCAAAGCCACAGTGCTGGTCCCCAAGCTCTGTCTTTGAATTGGTGTATGTAGACAATTAACATTCAGTATAATTGCTCCTATGTTAGGGATTCAGTGTGCCATCTTATTTATGTTTTCTGTTTTGTTCTTTCTGGATTTTTGCTCATATTTTCTTTTTTTCTGCCCTCCTGTAGCTCACTTTAACATTTTTAACAGTACTACTTTGATGTAGCTATAGTATATTGAGAATATTTCTTTCTATAGATTCTTTGATGGTTGCTCCAGGAATTACATTCCAGTGCAGACTTCTGTAGCAAAGGAGATGGATCACTGTACATTTGTTGTTTGTACGTGGTGTGTTTCTCAGCCACTACAAATGGGAATGCTGGTATTCTTTTATTTGTGCTTCTTCTATCCCTGATTGGTTCATCATTGAGGATGGCTGTATTCCCCCACTTGCTGATGAAAATGCTTGCCCAGGCTGGGTTTCATGCTGATGTATGGAAGGTAAACACCACCTTACAAATCTCTGGCAAGCAGCCTTCCCTGGCCAACCCCCAGCCACACTGGATCTTCACCTGCTTCCTTGATGGCATCCTCTAGAGAAAGTACAAGTACCAGGAAAAGGATGAAGTTAGATTCCCATGTTTACAATGTCCAACGTGATAGGAACGAAATGATTTCAGGGGTACCTGTCACCATTAGTTCACATGGAATTTGACCAACTAGCACAAGAGTGCTCCAACCACAGCAAACACAAAGTCGGTTCTGCTGTGCCGCATCTGAAAGCAACAGAAGCTTTTTGTTCGACTGGACTCACTGCACAGCACTGTCAGGCTGGTGTTTTGAAATTATTTTAACAATGGAGAGAAGGAGAAAACACTTGCCAAAACACTGCTTTTTCTCAGTGGGCAGTACAAAGGACCCAATGCAATGGTTTCCTTGTTCAAATAAGTTCTAGATGAATGACAAAGGGCCCATGTGGTCTCAGAAAGCATTTTCACAGGAACATTGCCTCCACTGCTTGCACTAGATTTCCTAAAGCATTCAGGAGACTAGATGCAACAACATGGCAATTGGAAGGATTCTCAAAAGAGAAACTTTAGAGAATGCCATGACTCATCTTGTTGATTTTGTTAAAAATAAAATAAGTGTTTTTCTTTAATGTGTGGGAAAAGGAGTCAGCATCTGTCACTAGTAAAAACATCAAAAAAAGAAAAAAGAAGAATGGAAAAGAATGACAGAGCAGCATAGCAAATCTGAAAACTTAGAGACACCCCAAATATTGTGTCTTTCCCAAAAATCATGTATCTTGAAACATAAGTCACGGACACTTGTAGAAAAACTAATAGCATGAAATAAAGACATCACATGCAGTAAACAGATCCTGGAGTGCCATATAAATGCCAGAAATTAAGAACAAGTGCACAGGAATATTTATTGGAGAATTATGCGAGGTTTGGGGGAAAAGTCCTTGAAAACAACAGAAATGTTTTTAGCATAGTGGTGCTATGTAACAAGTGCTAAGTAACAAGTGAGGTATCCTGACTATGTATTCTGGTTATTTATTGATCTGTAACAAATATCCACAAACCTGGTGCTAAATCTAGTTCAACACAATAATTTGTAATTTATTTGGCTCACAAATCTGGGATTTGAGTGGGGTTTGACAGGAACAGCAGCTGGGGTGGTCCCTCTGTGGCTGCAACTCACTCATGTACCTGGCAAGTTGGAGCTGGCTCATGACCGGATGCTCAGCCAGGACTGTGCCTGGGAGTTCTGGGTCTTCTCCACATGTGGGTCTCTCCGTGGTGCTATTGGGCCCTCCTCTCAACATGGCACCTACGTTTCCAAAGAACAAGGCAGAAGGTTCCAGCATCCATTCTGCCTTGGTCTGTTTGATAGACAAATCACCAAATACAGCCCAGATTTAGGGAAGACAGCATTATATTCCTCAATGAAATGATTAATAAAGTGTGGCATTATTTGATTGGCCACATCATTAAATATCATATAACTATTGAAAAAATTGATTCTACATGCACTAATCATACCCATGATTAAATTTAAAAAGCTAGTTTGAAATGCAAGAAAGTTGATTTAATCAATTTGTGGGGAAAAAAAAAAAGAAGGGAGAAGGCTATACATGTGTATTTTTATTTTTTTGAAAGTAGAGAAGTATGTGGGTGATTACCTAGAAGAGTGAAAAGGGAAAGAAAGGGGAATTGTTGGTTTTCTTCTTATTTACTTCTATACTCTGACTTGTTACAATTAGCTTATATTACTTTTATACATTTAAAAATATATAGTCATTTTAAAAACTAAAATAATTGAAAAATTCACCAAATCAATCAGAGCTAGAGATACACTTTTTAATAGTTCAATAAAATAGAGACCAAACAGATAAATGTCTTGGTGCTAGTTTTAGCAACGGCAACCAGAACGAGGGTAAACATTTACCTGTGAAGTTTTTGGCCACTAAGCCACTGTGACTTCAGGGCTACCGCTGGATTTCTGACAATGCTGAGAACAGATTGGTTTTTCTTGGGATATAAGGAATGGTAGAATTGAAGGTAAGGCAAAGAGCTTTCAATATGTGTTTCTTACCATTCATGTACTTTAAAAATGAGAATATAGTACATTTAACTAAAATTTTATTGTAGTATAGCATGCACACAGAAAAACACACAAATCCTATTACAATCCCAAAGAATGCTTACAAACTGAACATATTGATGTAATCAATGCCAAGTTCCAGAAATAAAACATTATTGATACATCAAAAGACCTGCTGACATCTACTCCCAGTGCCAAATCCAATCTACAAAGGCATCCATAACTATTCCAATTTTCAACACAGTTATTCTTATATTTTTTCAACTTTTTATAAATGGAATCATATAGTAAACCTGCTTTTGTGTCTGGCTTTTTAAAATAAACAGTAAGATTGGAAGATCCATCCACATAGTTATATAGAGAAGTAGTTCATTATTTTTCATGAAGTTAAAGGATTGTATTGTACAACTATGAGGACGTATTTTGTCTCACTGTACTGTTGATTAATAGTTGGATTGTTTATAGCTTTTGGTTATATGTATAATGCTGCTATGAACATTTTATAAACATATTTTGGTGCACTGTGTGGGGTATTTATACTTACAAGTATAATCACCTCACAGGTTGAGTGGTTACTGTCAAAAGTAACACTCTCACATGCACACTTTACTAGAGCTACATTTTAGTGTTCTTTTTTGTTAGATTTATGCTAAATAGTTCTTATTATTGTCTTATTTCAGCTTCTGATTGTTCATTTCTGGAATGCAGACACTGATAGATTCATGTGTATGGAAATTGTACCCTGCAACATTTCAAAACTCACTTCTTAGTTCAGGAGTGTTTTGTGGATACCTTGGGATCTTCTACATAGACAGTTTTGTCAACAGAAAATCAAGACAATTTTACTACTCTGTTTTCAACATATTCACCATTTATTTGTGTGCTTTTTTGCACTGACTAATGTTCCAATGCAGGAACTATGAGAGTAGAAAACCATGTCTTCTTTCCAGTATTAGAGAGAAAGCACCCAATCTTTCACAACCAAGAATGGTCTTCTTCATAGATCTTTTATTTCATTATTGAGACTTTCTGTCTTTCCATTCATTTCAAGAATGTCCTCATTTACTTTATTGGGCATATTTATAATTGTTGTTTGAAAGTCCAAGTCAGATCATTTAAGTATCTATGTTATCTTAGTGCCTGCACCTGTTGATTATCTTTTCCTATGCAATTTAAGACTTTTCTTCATATGACAATGTATTGTCCCTTGGACATGTTTGAACATTATGTTCTAAGTCTCTGAGGCAGGCTTAAGTCCTATGGAAAAATGGAGTCTTTCCATTTTAGCATCAATTGACCTAATTTTGATAGCAATTGACTTAAATATGGCCAACCTTCCTTGGATGTTACTTTAAACAGCATTTCATTTTCAAATATTTTGTGATGCTCTTTCATATCGACCTTGTTTATTCATCACCTAGTGGTCAGCTTTTGGTGGTATGCAGTCCTTTGTTTTCATTTGCCAAGGATGTGTGCAAGCACAGCTAAGGATTGAGTCCAAAAACAATGGGGGAACTCCCTAAACATTGGGAGATCACTTTACTTGAGCCAGAGCTAGATACTAGATAGGGCTTTCTCACTCACATTTTCTCTCATCACCCACCAACTCCCTCCTGGTGCTCAGGCTGCCTTAAGACAAGATCAAGATACAAGAGAGGAAAAATGGGAAACTCACTGATTGTGGTCCTGGAATTCTGGTTTTCTGACATAAGCATCATTCATCACCACTTACTTTTCAATCATAGTTGCTCTACACATCCCCTCGAGGTTTTATGCTGCTTTTAGTGGTACAGAAAGGATGGAGAGTGTTTACTTCTTCTTTGATAGAATTATACTTTCTTTCCTCATAACCATATTTAATTCCAAATCCATGCTCTCAGTCACAATGTTATGTCTCTCTACAAAAGGAAACTTGTCTATGTGCAGTCGGATATCAGATCCTTCCAAGTAGATTCCCTTGAGAAATTCATAATGTCTTAGCTCCAAGTGGATAAATACGGTATGCCTTGTTCCCAGTACCCAAATGAAATGACCTTCATGAGCTGGGAGTAGGCAATGTACAGCTAATAGCCCTCCCTCACACACACCATTCTTCACTATGCCCACCAGGACACCCACCTCCACCTGCTGCCTCCATGCTCCCTGTGTTCAACCCTCATCCACTTACTTCCTAAGGAAGCAACTCTTTCCCTCAGCACAGAGATGGACTCGATGCATGGCACGTCCACTGCCTTTCCAAGTGGTGACCTGTGCACTTCCACTAAGTTTTTGGAACAGAGACGAAACATCAGGAATTCATCAAAAAGCCTTTTTGGGGGGTTTCCTTTCATCCATCCTTTTTCTGCCCCAAGTGATATCAGCATCCTCATTTGTAGACCCACTAAATCTCACGAACTTCTCAATAGAGTTCTTATCAGTCTTATTTATATTGTGATTTTCACATATTTCTACCTCAGGAAAGAGGGAGCTTTTGGCATGCAAAGACAGTGTGCTCTCCAGGTATAGCCATTATCCAAAAAATATACGAAGCTGAAAAATTATATTAGGTATGAAAATAAGGGATAAAGAAAAGAAAGAATAGAGAAGGAACTTACAGAGTATATGGTGCCACCATGAAAAACATTTCTCAAGGAGGAAGAACTAGGCTTTTCATGAATATCATTTAATCAATCATCAAACGCTTGCTATTTTAGAATCTATGTCATATTATCATTGAGTCACCTATCTCCATTCTCATTTCCACTGTAGAATTCCAGCCAGTTTCATACTTTCACACAGGAGCCTTTTGCTACAGTGCTGCCTTCAACTGGCCTACAGGGATCTTCATAAAATTTGAATCTTAGTATTTTATGCTCTTACTGAAAATCTTTAATCTGCTTCCTGTGGCTTGCAGAATAAAGACTAAACGTCTTCCTGTGGTTCACAGGACCATTTGTGGTCTTCCCTTGCTAACCATCTACCTAGCTTCACTCACTGCCCTGTGCACATGATGCTCAGGCCATTCTGAAATACCTCCTGTGTTATTCATCTATCTCGGGTGTAACAAACTATCCCAAACTTCTGGTATTAAAACAACAGAAGTTTACTGTCTCATTTGGGAGAGAGACCAGAAGTCCAGATTCTAGCTGTCAGTCAGCAGGATTGTTTTCATCTAAGGGAACTGAGGGAAAATCTGTCCCAAGCCTCTCTCCTAGGAATGGTGACTGCTGGCAGTCCTTGGCACTCCCTGACTTGTAGCTGCACCTCTCCACCTCCGAACCAGCCTTCACATGGCTTCTTCCCTGTTCGTGTGTGTCTATGGGTCTCCAGAAGCCTTCTTTCAGGAGGCAAATCATTGACTTTAGGGCCGATTCTAACAGAGTACAACCTCATCTTAACTGATTGAATCTGCATAGACCCCATTTCCAAATAAGGCTGAATTATGAGTTCCTAGGAAGACATGCATTTTGAGGGTTACTATTCAAACTACTATACCTTTTCACCAATAGAAAAAAGGTCTGAATGACAAAATGGAATTAAATGTATCAGTTTATATTGGTGAAAGAAAAATGGGGATACAATTTGTTTACCATAATACATCAGAAGTACAGATTATGAAAAACCAAACATGAATTTCAAAAAACTTTACACCAAAATAAAGCCATACTTTTAATTCCATTTGTTAAAGTAGCTTCATAGATGGTGTTTGATCTGCCTTCAGGCTACTTGTATTAGATGCTCTCTCGGCCCTCCTGCTGGCCTTCAGCTGTCCCTTATTTCCACTTATCCTTTAGATTCTTATATTTTTTTAAAGATTTCTTTTATTTATTTGAAAGACGGAGTCACAGAGAGAGAAGTAGAGACAGAGAGAAAGGTCTTCCATCCACTGGTTCACTCCCCAGATGGCCAAAATGGTTGGAGCTCTGCCAATCTGAAGCCAGGAGCCAGGAGCTTCCTCCGGGTCTCCCACACAGGTGCAGGGGCCCAAGGACCCTGGTTATCCTCCACTGCTTGCCCATACCACAGCAGAGAGCTGGATCAGAAGAGAAGCATCTGGGACTGGCACCGGCGCCCATATGGGGTGCCGGCGCCTCAGGCCAGGGTTTCAACCCCCTGTGCCACAGCACCGACCCCTAGATTCTTATTTTAAATGACTTAACCTGGTTGGTAGTTAAGTTTATGTGTCAAAATCTCCAGGCTGTGAGTTGCTAGATATTTAGTCAAACGTTACCCTGGGTGTATCTACATATGTAGATAAGCAACTAATGGCTCTATTTCTTTAGAGAACTGCGATCAACAAACATGGGAAAATTCCCTTTACCCCCGAGAAATTAGTTATCTTTACTTTCTGAATGTAAAGCTGCTAAGAAAGAAGTCGAGTTTTAAAAAAATAACTTATTTGACAGTCAGAGTACAGAAAGAGAGGGAGAGATAGAGAAAATGAGGGATTTTCATCCACTGGTTCATTCCTCAGATGGCAGCAACAGTCAGGACGGAGCCAGGCTGAAGCCAGGAGCTAGGAGCTTCATCTGGACTTTCCATATTAGTGGCAGGGGCACAAGCATTTGGGCCATCTTTCACTGTTTTTCCCAGGCTATTAGCAGGGAGCTGGATCAGAACTGGAACTGTTATGGGATGCCAGTATCACAGATAGTGGCTATACCTGCTATGTCCCAACAATGGCCCCAAGAAACTGATATTCTACATTGTAGTTAGTCACCATCCCCAATCTATAATCCTTGGCTGCACCTATTTTTCTACTGTTACTGATGGACCTTCAGCATCCAATATATTTATATGTGCTTGAGAAAGTTTTCCTTTTCAATATTATTGGCTAAATACATGCTTCTTCCATCCCACAATTATAGGAATGATAGAAAATTTTTAATAAAATTGAGAACAGGCCAGCACTGTGGCTCACTAGGCTAATCCTCTGCCTGCGGCGCCAGCACACTGGGTTCTAGTCCCAGTTGGGGTGCCAGATTCTGTCCCGGTTGCTCCTCTTCCAGTCCAGCTCTCTGCTGTGGCCTGGGAAGGCAGTAGAGGATGGCCCAAGTGCTTGGGCCCTGTACCTGCATGAGAGATCAGGAGGAAGCACCTGGCTCCTGGCTTTGGATCGGCGCAGCATGCTGGCCGTAGCAGCCTTTGGGGGGTGAACCAACGGAAGGAAGACCTTTATCTCTGTCTCTCTCTCTGTCACTGTCTAACTCTGCCTGTCAAAAATAAATAAATAAATAAAATAAAATTGAGAACAGCAATGGTTATAAGTTCTGCTGATATTGATGGGTTAGGTAATTCTGGCCACTACTTCTGCTGAGAAAAACTGTAATACAACCCAGGTAAAAAATATTTTTAAAATCTGCTTGACATTTCTGGTTCCCACAGGTGGAGTGGACATACTTCCAATTTCCCCCACTAAAACATGATTCCAAAAGGCAAAGAGATGGCAGGCATATTAGGATGTACAGGACACAAGGAACAGCATGGTGTTGTTTTCCCTGTGGGTCATTTCAACTTCACACACCCAAGACTGCAGCTAGAGAAGCTGGCAAGTCATAAATCCCAGTGGGTGAAAACAGAAAACAAAGAAAGGACACAACACAAAGGAAAGCTTCTCCCTCTAGTCAGAGGGCCAGGAAAGCGACAACCTAGCAAGTCAGAAAATGTTAAGGTAATAATTCCTTAATTTTCACTGTAATGAAAGAAAAACTATGGCTTTGCCACATCCACACCAGTTAAAGGTGTGAAGTGAATCTGGACTTTCACTGTCACCAAGCAGCAATGGTGTGGCCCAAATCCTCCTTCCCAACCCAGAAGGTATAAGAAAGGGCTGAGGAGGACTCTGAGATTCTTCCACTCCAAGGTGGTAGGTAAGGGTGTACTCCCTTTCAAACTTTCTTTACATCTGAATATTCTCAAAAGTGAAAGTCAAATAATAAAAGATATGCATGTTCCAGATCAATGCCTGCATACCATACACTAAAAGCTGTATGCCGCTAGGAGTGCCCTCACCAGAGTCAGTCATGCCCTTGAACCTCCAGAACCGTGAGCTAAATAAACCGGTTTTCTTTTTTAAAAAATTCTTTTAAAAAGTCTTTTTACAGATTCATTTATTTATTAGAGAGAGAGCACAAGACATCTTCTGTCCATTAGTTCACTCCCTAAATGGCCAGGCAGAAACCAGGAGCCCAGAACTCCATATTGGTCTTCCACACGGTGGCAGAGGCCCAAGTAGTTGGGCTGTCTTCTGCTACCTTATGAGGTGCATTAGCAGGAAATTGGATGGAAAGTTCAGTGACTGAGAGTCAAACCAGAATTCCAATATGGGACACCAAAGTGGTAGCTGAATCAACTGCACCATAAGGCTGACCCCACTTTTCTTTATAAAGTCCTCAGACAAAGGTAATTTACAACAATGGCAAACAGATTAATACACATGGCTTTTACTTGCTATTTTCTGATAATCTGTTAAGTGTTTGCAATATGCCAGGACCCAGGATGTCTGCTTTTGATCTTATCCCTGAAGAAGCCTGAATTAAAAGTTTTATTACCATCCACTCAAGAGAAAAGTTGAGGCCTGCAGGTTGATGGCTTGGGCAGAATTGCGGGCAGAATGGGGTTGGCCCCTCGGCTCGCCCTCCACCTACACTGGTCCATTCACTCTCATGCACCCTCTTATCTTTGCTTTAGAGTCACAAGGCAGCTGCAGCCGGTCTTCACTCTCTGTTCTGCTTACAATGGAGATGCAGATGAAGCCCCTCCACTCCCAGGAAGCCTTCCTGAAATCCAGCCAATGGAAAATCGGTCATCCTTCAAAACTGTGTAGAAGTCACTGCAGTGGTTCATATGCCCCATCTCCCTCGCTAGTTACTAGCAATTCAAGGTCAAAGATATCATGCATTTTACTTCCATACATCTCAGTGCCTGCAGCTGTGTGAGGTGCAGTAAGCCTGAGATTCAGATTCATTGCTGGAATAAACTGCTGATGCTCAGTGCTTGGATGACAAGAGGCAGGTGTGCTGATCCTCTGATTTGAAATGTTTATGTGTGAAATGAAGCTGTGTGCTGCTGAAAGGATTTATTTTTAAGACTGAAGATGCTAAAAAGCTAGAAGACATCTTTGATGTACAAAATTGTGTCATTATTAAAAGTAAAATAAAAAAAAAACTAACATCTCCATGGCTAGAGAGTTTTTATATTCATATCTTTTTTCATTCTTCATCAAGCCATCTGCTTGCATAATTTCATTTCTCTTCTATAGACACCTACAGACAGCCCTCCACTAGAGTCAAACTCCTGGCTTGTCCTGCCCTAATTCTCAGGAAACATCAAAGGAGAAGGCTGCATTTCTCCCCCGTTTAATCCTGAAGACCACTTTTGAATGCATCTTATTTAAAGTGGCATGCACAGGGACCACCCTGTTAAAGAGCCACGGGGGATCAGACTCAAGCTTCTGATTGCTCAGCCCCATGCCTCTCCCTGAGGCCCACCACTTTATTCTATCTGCCCACTGAGGACTTGGGGTCCTCCACTTCTTCCTACACACAGATTCTTGGCCCCCTCCTCACATACCCACACTTTCTTCCCTCGCTGGGTTACTGTGACAGGATCTGTGAGCACTGGAAATTCCTCCCAGAAAGTTGCTATAGAAACTCCCAGTGGGGGTGTCTGGAGGATGTGGTGTGAATCCTCCCAGCTGACGCAAGGAGCCGTGTGCAGTGTGCGTGGCAGCTCCTAACCAAGCCCCCAGTGTTTCTCACCCAACATGTGCAGTCCCGGAGCGCGGAGGAGGAAGCCACCCTACTCCTTTTCTGTTTAACACCAGCCTTGAAAAGAAAAGTCTTCCCTCATCTGATTGTGGGGGGAGTGGAGGGCTCATGGAGAACAGCACCTCAGTTTAGAGACAGTGAAACTGAGGCCCAGAGTGGCCACCCATTTTCTGGGATCAGAAATTACTCGTGGTCACAGCTGGGTGGAGACTGCCAGCATGCCACTCTCACACTTAGCAAGGTGGGAGTCAGAGCACTCTGAGAGACAGGTAGCTGTACAGCAGGCTCAGACAAGCAGCCTGGAGACCTGCCTGGGAGCGCTGTCTTCTCGGAGGGGTTCCCGGGTGGGCCTGGCCAGGGCAGCCAGATGGAACTCAGGCCGCTTAATCCCACATGTTGACAAATGACTGGATTTTCACAGGGTTGCCTGTGAAATTGTCTCTTTTCACACAGTTCTTAAAATAAATCTTGTTAAGGGAGGGTTTCACAGAGGAGAAGTGACAGATATATCCTGTTCTACATAAGATGACTAATATCCCACAAATGTTCACAAGAAGCAAAGCTGGAGAATGTCAGAGACACAAAGGGCCTGGGAGACAAGGCCGCCTTTTGGAATGGGAAGCTGAGGATGGGAGGCTAAGAGAAAGTGTGGCTTTTCCAGCAAGCTAGAAGCCCACTTAACTGAACACATACTGAGTATTCACTACATACCAGATTTTGTATGGGAGAGAGAGTAAACCAGAGGTATGCGAGGTGACCCTCTGTTCCAAGGGCTTTATAATGCAGTTATGAGGTTAAGACATAGGCAAATATAATGCTAGGAAGAATGATAAACAACAACAACAACCACAACAAAACCAACTATAGGCTCCTGAAGACCGAAGGGTTGAGTTCACTACCTCACAGAGGAGAGAAGAGGACAGGTCTGAAAGGGCTTTCTTGGAACTGTGAGTTTGTGAGAAAATCACAACTAATTGGTAACATAGTTGTAAGAATCCAGGATTTTAAAATGGCAACTATGAGGAGGTATTTTAAAAACCCATGGAATATTGGGTATTATGAAAAAATGCATGGATATAGCTTATTTTTTAAGCCAAAAGAAACATTTTTAATTCCATTCCATGAATATTTTTCATATGAATAAAGGTTTAAAACAGGAAAACCTGTCCATGATTTAAAATACATGGAGTGGTGCCAGCGCTGTGGCACACTAGGTTAATCCTCTGCCTTTAGCACCAGCATACCATATGGGTGCCGGGTTCTAGTCCCAGTTGCTCCTCTTCCAGTCCAGCTCTCTGCTGTGGCCTGGGAAAGCAGTAGAGGATGGCCCAAGTGCTTGGGCCCCTGCACCCACATGGGAGACCGGAAGAAGCACCTGGCTCCTGGCTTCAGATTGGCATAGCTCCAGCCATTGCGGCCATTTGGGGAGTGAACCAATGGAAGGAAGACCTTTCTCTCTCTCTCTCTCTCTCTCTCTCTCTCTTTCTCTCTATCTCTCTGTAATTCTACGTGTCATAGAAATAAATAAATCTTTTTTTAAAAAAAGAAAATACAGTTTAATGTAAAATTAAAAAATACATGGAGCAAGAAAAGATACTTTTAAAATAATCTTAATGGAAGATTCTGTGGCTATGTTATAAAAGAATAATTGTTGTATTAATAAACATGTCAGAGGAGACTGGGGAGGAACCTGGATGTCCTCCTGGTATGGTCTGAATATGCCCTCAACATGTATATGTTGGAAACTCTCAATCTCCGATGCAACAGTGTTGAAACGTGGGGGTCCCATGGGAAGTGCTTAGGTCAAGAGTAGTTCTGAGGGCCAGTCTGTGGCATGGCAGGTAAAGCTACCACCTGCAATGCCAGCATCTCATTCAGGTGCTGGTTCAAGTCCTGGCTGCTCCACTTCTGATCCAGCTCTCTGCTATGGTCTGGGAAAGCAGTAGAAGATGGCCCAAGTCCTTGGGCCCCTGCACTCATGTGGGAGACTCAGAAGAAGCTCCTGGCCCCTGGCTTTGGATTGGCCCAGCTCCAGCCATTGCACCACTTAAGGAGTGAACCAGTGGAAGGAAGACCTCTCTCTTTCTTTCTGCCTCTGCCTTTCTGTAACTTTGCCGTTCAAATAAATAAATAAATAAATCTTTGTTTTAAAGAGTAGTTCTGCCACTACAACGGCTTGTGGAGTGGATCCACTCTTTTCTGCTGTTCTACCATCTAATGTCAAGGTGGTCCTCCCCCCAGAGGATGCAGGGTTTAAGGTAACATTCTTGAAGCACAGACCAGATCACATCACAGAATACCAGGACACCCATCCAACAGAATTGTGAGAAACAAATTTCTGTCCTTTAAAAATTACCTAGGTGGGACCTGCACTGTGGTGTAGCGAGTGGGGCCACCACTTGCAGTGCCAGCATTCTATATGGGTGCCAGTTTGAGTCCCGGCTGCTCTTCTGATCCAGCTCTCTGCTGTGGCCTGGGAAAGCAGTGGAAGATGGCCCAAGTCCTTGGACCCCTGTACCCACATGGGAGACCCAGGGGAAGCTCTTGGCTCCTGGCTTTGGATCAGTGCAGCTCTGGCTGGTAGCAGCCAGTTGGGGTGTGAACCAGTGGATGGAAGACCTCTCTCTCTCTCTCTCTCTGCCTCTCCTTCTCTCACTGTGTAACTCTGACTTAATAAATAAATAAATCTTTACAAAAAGAATTACCTAGGCTTGGGGCCGGTGCTATGGCATAGCAGGTAAAGCCACTGCCTGCAGTGCCAGCATCTCATTTGGGCACCGGTTCGAGTCCCAGCTGCTCCACACCCAATCCAGCTCTCTGCTATGGCCAGAAAAGCAGTAGAAAATGGCCCAAGTCCATGGTCCCCTGCATCCTCATGAGAGACCTGGAAGAAGCTCCTGGCTCCTGGCTTCAGATCGACCTAGCTCCAGGCAATTGCAGCAATCTGGGAAGTAAACCAGCAGATGGAAGACCTCTCTCTCTCTCCCTCTCTCTCTCTCTTTCTCTCTGCCTCTCTGTAACTCTGCCTTTCAAATAAATACATAAATCTTAAAAAAAAAAAAAAAAACTAGGTTCAGGTATTCTATTAAAGCAACACAGAAAAGACCAAGACACCTCCCATCTCTGACTATAATGGTCACAGGAAAATTAAGAATCTGTTAGAAAGCAAAAGCCAGAGAGGACGTGTAAGCTGGCAGAGCATTCAATACATTTCCCACTTCAAATATGGGACCATCAGCCCTTTAGCGGATCAAGGTGTTTTAGCATAAACACTGACCAGTCATTGGCTGACCACCAATCAATAACCCAGGGGCATTCCTGGGAAGCCAGGCTTAAAAATAACAATAAGATATTAAAGAAAACAGGAGCATCATCAACTGCATATTTTGGAGGAAACTAACCTAGAGAATTACTGCAGGCAATGTAGTGGAAAAGTACTTTTTATTGTTGATTTCTTTATTTAGTGTTGCATTAAGCCCTTGATTGTAATGTTAATTAAAATATGTTATCTCAAAGACTAAAAAAGAAAGAAGAAAATTTACAAACAGAAAAAGGAAGGAATGAAGGCAGGGAGGGAGGGAAAGGAAGGAGGGGAGGTAGCTGGGAGGGAGGAAGGGAGTATCATTATATCTTCAAATTGTTTCTATAAACATATTGAATCTGTTCTCCTTGTATTAATATTACATTAACAGGGAAAAATAAAGTACAAAAAAAGTTCAAGACAGAAACAACTCTGGGAGGAGGGTTGGAATCAGAATTCAGAGTTGTTAAACATATATGATCTAAAATGCCTTTTTCAACAAACATTAGAGGAAAAGCAGTTCACAGAAACTGTTTTCGGTGTGGTCCAGATGTTGAGCTCAGCAGATAGATACAAGCAACTACTAGAGACATGTGAATAGAACTAAAAGAAACTGTTTAAATTTTAAAGGGAGACTATGATGACTGTGGTTTATAAAACAGAGAGTACCAATAAAGATATGAGAGTCAAATAAAAATCGTGTTGTTTAACATATGGTCATTTTAAAACACAATTATCTGGCAGGATCTAACAGCATATTTGAGTTAGCCGAAAAGGTAAAAAGCAATCTTGAAGACAGATCAATGCAAATAAACCAATCTGAAGATTAAAAAGGTTTTTAAAATTTGAGAATATGGGGGTTGGCACTGTGGCATAGCAGGCTAAGCAGCCATCTGCAGCACTGGCATCCAATATGGGCATGTTCCACTTCTGATCTAGCATCCTGTCAATGTGCTTGGAAAAGCAGCAGAAAATGGCCAAAGTGCTTGGGCCCCTGCACCCGTGTGAGAGACCTGGATGAAGCTCCTGGCTCCTGGCTTCGGCTTAGCCCAGTCATGCCGCTGTGGCCATTTGGGGGTGAACCAGAGGATGAAAGAGATTCTCTCTCTCTCCCCACCCCCCCACCTTGTCTCTCCCTCTCTCTCTGTAATTCTGACTTTCAAATAAATGAATAAATGTTTTTTTTTTAATTGAAATATGACCCAGAGAAAGAGAGGAAAAATTCTTGAATAAATAGTGGATAAAAATATTCCAAGACTTTTTTTTTTTGACAGGCAGAGTGGACAGTGTGAGAGAGAGAGACAGAGAGAAAGGTCTTCCGTTTGCTGTTGGTTCACCCTCCAATGGCCGCCACAGCCGGCGCGCTGCGGCCGGAGCCCCGCGCTGATCCGATGGCAGGAGCCAGGTGTTTCTCCTGGTCTCCCATGGGGTGCAGGGCCCAAGCACTTGGGCCATCCTCCACTGCACTCCCAGGCCACAGCAGAGAGCTGGCCTGGAAGAGGGGCAACTGGTACAGAATCTGGCACTCTAACCGGGACTAGAACCCGGTGTGTTGGCACCGCAAGCAAGGTGGAGGATTAGCCTAGTTAGCTGTGGCGCCAGCCCCAAGACTTATTTTTAAAAATTAATCTGAGGTCAGGCATTTGGCCTAGAGGTTAAAGATACCAGTTGAGGTGTCTGTGTCCCATATTTGAGTACCTTAGTTCAGTTTCCAGCTCTTGCTCCCAATTTCAGCCTCCCACAAATCCAGTGAAACATCAGGTAATGGTTCAAATAATTGCATTCATGCCTCCCATGTGGGATTGAGTTCTCAGCTCCTAGTTCTGCCCCTGCCCGAGCCATAGCTGTTGGGGCCATGTGAAGAATGAACCAGTACATTGGAAGAACCAATGGGTGAGAGATCTCTGTGTGTCTGTCTGTCTCCCCTTCTATCTCTGTCTGTCTCTCAAATAAATAAATAAAAACTTTAAGAAAATGATCAGTACCTCCAAGACTTCAACAAAGCCCAATTAAAGAAATCCAAAGAGATTCATATCTTGACAAATCATAATCAAACTGTTAGAAAAGAAAAATCTTGAGAGCAGCAAGAGAATATGAGTCATAAAATACTGGGAACTACAATAAAATTAGCATTCTGATGAGAATTTCCATCAGAAACAATGGAAGCTAAAAAGCAAAATGCTGAAAGAAGAAAAGATCAAGCAAGTATTCTCTCTTCAACAGAACTGTCCTTCAAAAATGAAGGTGAAATAAAAAGACTTTCCTAAATAAACAAGGACTTAAAAGAAATGATGTCATGACTTGAAATCATATGAAGAAATACAGTATGCTGGGAAGGATATGATATAGGTGAACATAAAAACAGCTGAAGTATAATATTTATATATTCCTCTGTTAACCTACTTAAAATACATTTCATAAATAATTATGTCTATATTTATTACTATATTTTAGCATTTTGGACAACAGTGATGGAAAAATAGATTTCATATACATATCCAAAAATAGTACAAAGAATGGAAAGAGAGCTTTATTTGAGCCTAATTTCTTTAGTTTATGGAATTAAGTTACTATTATTCTGAAGCAGATTGTGAAAAATTAAGACTTGCAATACTCAGATAAGCCACTAAGACAGTAACCTAAAAAATAGCAAAAACAAGTAATTAATAAAATGATTAAATGGAAATTAAAAGTATGTACTACACATACAAACAGTAAAGAAGTAACAGAGGGGAGTAGGCATTTGCATAGCAGTTAAGACACTGCTTGGGACATATCCCGTCCAATGCTGGAGCACCTGGTTTCAAGCTCTGGCTCTGCTTCCAATTCCTGCTTCCTGCTGATACAAACCCTCGGGGTAGCAGGTGATGACTTAAGTACTTGGGTCTCTGTCAGCCACATGAGAGATCTGGACTGAGTTCCAGCCTCCTGGCCTTGGACTGGCCAGCCCCAGCTGTTGTGGGCATTTGGGGAGTAAAAGAGCAGAAGCGAGCATACTCTCTCTCTCTCGTTCACTCTAATTCAAACAAATAAATATTAAAAATATCAATTCAAGATAGATTAAAGGTTCAAATGAAGACTCAAAACTATGAAATTAGTAGACAAAAACAGGGGAAACATTTCAAGACATTGGTGTAGACAATTATTTTTTAGATAAAACCCCAAAGCACAGGCAACAAAAGCAAAACCAGAAAGACTGGATACTATCACACTCAGAAGCTTCTGCACATTAAAGATACAATGACCAGATGGAAGAGGCATCCAACAGAACTGGAGAAAATATATGCAAGCTACTTATCCAATACATACAGAGTATATAAAGAACTCCAAAACTTAGCAACTGAAAATAACCAACCAACTGAAGACTGGATAAAGAAATTACAAGGGGTTGGCACAGTGGCATAGTGGGTTAAAGCCCTGGCCTGAAGCACCAGCATCCCATATGGGCACCAGTTCTAGTCCTGGCTGTTCCTCTTCCGATCCAGCTCTCTGCTGTGGCCTGGAAAAGCAGTGGAAGATGGCCCAAGTCCTTGGGCCCCTGCACCCACATGGGAGACCCAGAGGAAGCTCCTGGTTCCTGGCTTCGGAAATCATATTGTCAATAGATATATGAAAAATGCTCCACATCAATAACCACCAGGGAAATGAAAATCAAACTGAAATGAAATATCACCTCACCTCTGTTACAAAGGCTGTTACCAAAAAGAGAAACAAGTGCTAGCAAGGATATGGAGAAAGGGAACCCTTACTGACTGTTAGTGGGTGTCTAAATCAGTACAGCCATTATGCAAAACAGTACAGAGCATCCTTAAAAAACTAGAAATAGAACTGCTGTATGATCCCGCAATCCCACTAATGCTCTATATCCAAAATACATGTTATCAGGGCCGGCGCTGTGGCACAACGGGTTAACGCCTTGGCCTGAAGTACCGACATCCCATGTGGGCACTGTTTCAAGAGCTGGCTGTTCCACTTCCCATCCAGCTCTCTGCTATGGCCTGGGAAAGCAGTAGAGGATGGCCCTAGTCCTTGGGCCCCTGCACCCATTTGGGAGATCTGGGAGAAGCTCCTGGCTTCAGATTGGCACAGCTCCAACCGTTGCAGCCAATGGGTAATGAACCATTGGATGGAAGACCTCTCTCTCTCTGCCTCTCCTCTCTCTGTGTAACTCTGAGTTTCAAATAAATAAATAAATTTTAAAAAGACATGATATCATTATATCAGACATATACTTGTTCCAACACGTTCACTGCAGCACTATTTACAATAGCTAGATATGGAATTAACCATGGTGTCAATCAGCAGATGAACAAATAAAGAAAATGTGAATATATACACAATGGAATATTATTCCTTTCTCTTTGCTTTTTGAGGAGTTTCAGGATTGGTATTAATTCTTGAGATATTCAAAGAATGTGGCAATGAAGTCAAAGGTCCCGGGCTTCTCTTTGATGAGGATGTTTTTACTATTATTATTATTGTGGATTCAATTTTTTATTCATTCATGATCTGCTCAGATTCTCTATTTCTTCATGCTAGTGTCTTGGCCAATTTTACACTTCTATGAATTTATTAGTTTTTTCCAAGTTATCCAGTTTTTAGCATAGTGTTCTTATGATACTTCATATTTCTGTTGCATCAGTTCCAGTGATTCCTCTTTCATTTAGAACTTCATTGAAGCCGCCGCCGTGGCTCAACAGGCTAATCTTCCACCTTGCGGTGCCAGCACACCGGGTTCTAGTCCCGGTCAGGGTGCCGGATTCTGTCCCGGTTGCCCCTCTTCCAGGCCAGCTCTCTGCTATGGCCAGGGAATGCAGTGGAGGATGGCCCAAGTGCTTGGGCCCTGTACCCCATGGGAGACCAGGAGAAGCACCTGGCTCCTGCCTTGGGATCAGCGCGGTGCGCCAGCCACGGCGGCCATTGGAGGGTGAACCAACGGCAAAAGGAAGTCCTTTCTCTCTGTCTCTCTCTCACACTGTCCACTCTGCCTGTCAAAATAAATAAATTAAAAAAAAAAGAACCTCATTGATTTCAATCTTTTCCCTTTTGTCCTGGTTAGACTAGCTAAATATTTTTCAATTTTAACTGTTTTTGTAAAAAATCTCTTAGTTTCATTAATCTTTTCTATTTTTGTCTTTAATTTGGGGGATTGTTGATGGGTATAATTTAATTTCATTTTCTTCAAAATTTTTTGATCAAAATGCAATAATTATAGATTTTTTAAAAGAATTCTTCATTTATTTGAAAGGCAGAGTTACATAGACACACAAAGGGAGAGAGATAGGAGATCTCCAATCTAACGGTTAATACCCAAATGGCTTCAATAGCCAGGGCTGGGTCAGACCAAAGCCATGAGGCCAGAACTCCATCCGGGTCTGCCACGTGGGTGGCAAGTACTTGGACCACCTTCTGCTGCTTTGCCTGACATGTTAGTAAGGAGCTGGATTCAAAGTGGAGCAGATAGGACTCAAATCGCCACCCACAATGGGATGCCAGCAACACATGCAGCAGCTTAACCTGCTGTGCCACAATGGCAGCCCCAACTGTACATTACTTTAGGGTATAGTATATATTTCTTTTTTTTACAAGTGTCTTTTTTTTAACATTTATTTAATGAATATAAATTTCCAAAGTACAGCTTATGGATTACAATGGCTTTCCACCCCCATAACTTCCCTTCCACCCGCAACCCTCCCCTTTCCCGCTCCCTCTCCCCTTGCATTCACATCAAGATTCATTTTCAATTCTCTTTATACACAGTAGATCAGTTTAGTACATATTACGTAAAGATTTCAACAGTTTGCAGTCACATAGAGACACAAAGTGAAAATACTGTTGGAGTATTAGTTATAGCATTAAATCACAATGTACAGCACATTAAGGACAGAGATCCTACAAGAGGAGTAAGTGCACAGTGACTCCTGTTGTTGACTTAACAAATTGACACTCTTGTTTATGGCATCAGCTTGAGCATGTCCCAAATTGTACATCTCTTCCCTCTCTTATTCCCACTCTTATATTTAACAGGGATCATTTTTTCAATTCAGCCATTCAACCCAGCCATACCACTCCTTGGAGTTTACCCAAAGGAAATTAAATTGGCAAACAAAAAAGTGGTCTGCACATTAATGTTTATTGCAGCTCAATTCACAATAGCTAAGACCCGGAACCAACCCAAATGCCCATCAACAGTAGACTGGATAAAGAAATTATAGGATATGTACTCTACAGAATACTATACAGCAGTCAAAAACAATGAAATCCGGTCATTTGCAACAAAATGGAGGGATCTGGAAAACATCATGCTGAGTGAATTAAGCCAGTCCCAAAGGGACAAATATCATATGTTCTCCCTGATCGGTGACAACTAACTGAGCACCAAAAAGGAAACCTGTTGAAGTGAAATGGACACTATGAGAAACGGTGACTTGATCAGCCCTTGCCCTGACTGTTGATGAACAACTTAATACTTTATCCCTCCTAGTATTTTTTTTGTTTGTTCTACTTAATACTATTGGTTGAATCTGTAATTAATACACAGTTATTCTTAAGTGTTGATACTTAACTGAAAAAATGATCCCTGTTAAATAGAGTGTATATTTCAACATGTACCTATACAGGGACAGCTGATTAGATCAGATCATTAGCATTCCCATACTCTTATCTTTCTTGATGTTAGTAGCTTACAAATTCTTCTCTTCCAGTACTTTATATAGAATATAATGATATTAATGAACTATAGTTATTTTACTGTGCTACGGAGGACTAGGAGTTTCTATCTGTGTTTGGTACCTGTTATATATCCTCTCTATATTTCCTGTCTCCACACCCTTCCTGACCTTTAGTAATCACTATTCTAAGTTCAAACCAACTTTTCAAATACTCCTACATGTAAAAGAGAACATATAGTATTTGTCTCTCTGTATCTGTCATATTTCGCTTAACATACTGACCACTAATTCCATCCATTTTGTCCCAAATACCAAGATTCCATTATTTTTATGAATAAGTAATATTCCAGCCTCTGTGTGTGTGTATGTGTGTGTATATCCACCTTTTCTTTATTAATCCATCCATTGATGCACATCTAGGCTCCTTCCATATCTAGCTAATGCAAAAGGTGCTGTAGGAACATAAGACTGCAGGAACTTTTGACATGCTGATTTTATTTCCTTTGGCAACATCTACTCACAATTTGGATAACTGGTCATATTGGGAGTTCAAATTTTAGCTTTTTGAGAAACCTCCATACTATTCTCCACAATGGCTGTGTTAATTCACATTCCCACTAAGAATATTAATGTTCTCCTTTATTCCATTCTCACCAGCATTTGTTGGTTTTTGTCTTTTTGTTAATCTTTTATATTTTTTAACTCTATTTTATTATTTGATCACTATTATTGCCTTATTTCTGCTAACTCTGGGCTTAGTTTGTTCTTCCTTTTCCATTTCACTACAGTATGGAGCAAGATTTTTTTTTTGTCCTTAATGTAGCATTTATCAATACAAGCTTACTTATGAGACTGAGTTTGCCACATTCTATAAGTGTTGTGTTTCCATTTTTGTCCCAATATATTTTTATTTCTCTTTTGACTATCTCTTTGATCCCAAGTTAACAGAAATATGTTATTTAATTTTGACATAAATGTGAATTTCCCAATTTTCTTCCTGCTATTTGATTTCGAGCTTCTGTACTATTATGTGCAGAGAAATACTTTCTATGAGATCAAGCTTTTTATACTCATATTAGTTAAGACTTATTTTGTGACCTAATGTATCATCTCTCTGGAAGAGTTTTCTTTGGAAAGAGCATGTATTTTTCTGCTGTGATATAATATTCTGTACATGTCTGGTCAATTTGGTTAATAATGTTCAAGTTCACTCTTTTTTTGTATATTTACTTTTCTTTTCTTTTCTTTTTTTTTTTTTTTTGACAGGCAGAGTTAGAAAGTGAGAGAGAGAGAGACAGAGAGAAAGGTCTTCCTTCCATTGGTTCACCCCCCAAATGGCTGCTACAGCCGGCTCGCTGCGCCGATCCGAAGCCAGGAGCCAGGTGCTTCCTCCTGGTTTCCCATGCGGATACAGGGCCCAAGCGTTTGGGCCATCCTCCACTGCCTTCCCGAGCCACAGCAGAGAGCTGGACTGGAAGAGAAGCAACCGGGACAGAACCGGCGCCCCAACTGGGACTAGAACCCGGGGTGCCGGCACCGCAGGCAGAGGATTAGCCTACTGAGTTGCAGCACCGGCCTCTTTGTATATTTTCTATCTGCATGATATATCTACTACTGAAATTGAGGCCTCCCACTATTTTTTAATTACTGCTTATTTCTCCATTTAGCCCTGTTAATATTTGCTTTATATACAAGGTACACCAATATAAGATGCAAATATGTCTACAATTATAATACTCTCTTCATGAAATGATCCCTTTAGCACTATATAATGAGATTTTGCTTGATGTTACAATTTTTATTTATACCCTATTCTGTCTACTATACATATGGCCACCTCTGATCTTTTAGTTACCATCTATATATAATATCTTTTTCCATTCCTTAACTTTCAGCTTATGCTTATCCTTAAAGCAGTGAGTCTCTTGTAGGAAGTGTATAGTTGGATCTTTTTTTCTTTTATATCCATTCAGCTACTCTATGCCTTTTTTTAAGTAGAATGATTTTATTTTTATACAAAAATTTATAGACAAGAACTAGTGTTGCCATTTGGCTAATTGTTTTCTGATCCCCATCCTTATCTTTTTTTGCTATATTCAATTTGAATGTAATAATTTATGCAGTGTTCAGCTTTCTCATCAATTTTTGCATACTAGAGATATTTTTGGTGATTTCCTTGAGGCTTGCATAAAACACCTTGCAGTTAATAGCCATCTATTTTAATTTGGTAGCAATTTAACTTCTACAACATACAAAAACTCTGGGAGTTTGGTACAATGATTAAATCACCACTTGGAATGCCCATATCCCATATCAAAATGCCTGGTTTGGGTCCCAGCTGCTCTGACTCCAATCCAGTTTCCTGCTAATGCACACCCTGGGAGGCAATGGTTCAAGTACCTGAGTCCCTGCTACCCATGTGAGAGAACTGGATGGAGTTCTGAGCTCTTGGTTTCAGCCTGGACCATTCCTGGATGTTGAAGGAATTTGGGGAGTAAATCATTTAGATAGAAGATCTCTCTCTCTCTCTCTCTCTCTTTCTGCCCTTCAAGTAAAATGAAAAATAAAATAAATAGGGTGCTAATGTTGTGGCATAGTGGATAAAACTGCTGCCTGCAATGCCATCATCTCATATGGGCAACAGTTCTAGTCCCGACTGTTCAACTTCTGATCTAATTCTCTGCTAATGTGCCTGGAAAACCAGCAGAAGATGGCTCCAGTGTTTGGGCTCCTAATCCCATGTGGTAGACCCAGAAGAAGCTCTTGGCTCCTGGCTTTGGTCTGGTAAAGCCTCTGCTATTGCAGCCATTTGGGGAGTGAAATGACAGATGGATGATTCTCTCTCTCTCTCTCTCTCTCTCTCTCTCTCTAATTCTATCTTTTAAAAACATAAAATAAATCTTCAAAATATAAAAAATAAATTAAAAATAATTCCACACTTTAATTTCTCCACCACCCACATTTTATGTTACTGGTGTCACAATTTACATCTTCTAATACTGCATATTCATTAGAAATAATTATAGCTATACATACACCTACTCTTTCTACTCCTATTTATTCTTTTTTCTTTTTGTTCATCTGATAGTGAAACATCAAGTGACATGTCTGAGCTGCCTGATTATTTCTTCTGTTTGATCTAGTTTGTTTTTGGAACACTCTGGGGAATTTTTCAATTCAGTCATCGTATTCTTCAGCTCCAGTGTCTGGTTCTATCTTGATTTCTGTCTCTTTGTTAAATGTCTTATTTGTTCATGTATTATCGTCCTGATTTTTATCAGCTGCCTGTATGTATTCCCTTAGAGCTCACTGAACTTTTGTGAGATAATTAAATTACTCCTTTGTCAGGCCATTAACAGATCTTTTTCCTTTGGGAATGGCTAATGATTTTTTTTCCCCTCTATGGTGGTGCCGTATTTTCCTTCCCTATTCATGACCCTTGTAACCTTGCATTGGTATCTCTCTATATTTTAAAAAATTAGTACTTAATCCAATCTTTACAGACTGGCTTCAGCAGATAAAGTCATCAGATTGTTTGGCAATTCTTGGTAGACTGGATGGCAGCCACAGGTAGGTTTATTGCTATAGATTTTGGATGGATTTTCCTGGTGCACAGGTTAGTTGGGGTGCAAGCCTAGAGCACAGATACATTTGGGATTATCTGTGGCTTGGATCTACAGGTCTGGGTCTGACTCTTAGGTCTGCTGTTGTGGTTCTAGATCCACAGGGATCACCTAGGTACCAAGAACCACAGCAGGGGTAGACCTAGAAGGTGAATGTGCATTCTTTGTTCATAGAGGCCTCTGCAATACAGAATTAGCACTTGTGTCTGAGTCTATGGAGGACAGCCTGGTACCATGGTGCTCGTGGCACCCCTGTTCGTGGAGACTGGCCTTGTATAGAATCTATGGAATTAGTCTAGTGTAAGGAGCCTAAGGGACAGTCCTGGTGACTATAACCTTTGGGTAAGCCCTGGAGCCTGTGTCTGTGGGGACTAGCCTGGAGCCTAGTGTCATAGAAGTCAATATGGCACTGGGGTAGTAGGTCTGAATCTTGGAACAAAAGATGTACCTTGACCTTGGGCCAAACATGTAACCTGGCTCCATGAGAGCTGTCTTGGAGCCTATCTGTGAGTACTGACCTTGTGCCTTAGGCCATGGAGGCTAGCCTAAGCTCTGTGGACACAGGGACTAGACTGGTCTTGGGTCTTAGGTTCAACTCTTTTGTGCTGGAGCCCTGTGGGTCAAGCTAGTGGCTGGAGCCACAGGAACTGGCCTATTGCCTGGGGCCATGGGGTGGTAGTGGTATGGCACTAAAGATCAGGAGTGGACCTGGTGTTGACATCCATAGCAGAATTCGGTGTTTGTTTGCCTTCCTCCATGTGGAGGGTATCTCTCCCCAAGCTGTGCAGCCTGTGTGGCAGGCAGGGATGACACAAACAATATTTTTCCTGCCTTCTTTGATGTGTCTTTTCTTATTCCTGTGCTCCACTCAGATGCTTTCATCTTTCACCTGATTTCCTAGCTCTTGTAGTGGTATCTTTGCATATAGATGGTTATTCAAATTAACGTTTTTGTGAGGGGGATGAGTGCTGGAGACTCCTATTCTGCCTTCTTGCTGATGTTATTTCCCTTTTAACCTAACTGAAGTCAACTGCAGATCCTATGTCAGGGCATTTTCCCAATTAGAATGTTCCCCCATCTCTTTTGTAAGAGTCCCTTCTCCCTTTATAATAATATTTTCAAATAAAGTATCGTGTCTCCTTACTAAGACTATGCTTATTTGACAAGTGTTACCACACTTTAATGGTTTTCATTCTGGACTCTCCATTTTTTCCCCATTGCAAGATTCCTTTTATATTTCCCTATGCTTGTATTTCTATATAAGTTCCTAAAATACTTAGTGGAAAAAATTTAAAATATGGTAAGAATGGTCCTTACGGTATTTAAAATTATATGATCATCATATCCTCTAGCCCTCCAACATGGTCTTTCTTCCCTTGTATTAATTTGTCTCTGTGTTCTAACAAAATGTATCATTTTTATAAAGATATCGCATATTTTTGTCCCCATCTTCCCTTATAATTTTATTTGATGATATAAATAGTACATTTTAAGTAATTACGTCATTTCGATGAATACTGAACTTCCAGTTACTGATCGGTATACAGGGGACTTGGAAGCCATTATTCCTGTGCTAACAACAAGAAAAAAGTTTGAAGATGCTGAATATCAACATGTCTTCTTAGATCTTTCAGAGAACTGCCACAGCAAACCACTGATCCCCAGAGTTGAAAAGTGGAGAGGCAAAGACAGAGAATCATAGTTCACTGGAGCAAAAACCCCTGAAGCAGACATTACTGCTACAGCCAGTATCAGGTGGGAAAACCTGGACTGAATTACTGGAGGTTCACTACAGACAAACATAAAAGTCAGACACTGCAGGGGTGCTGAGTCTTAGTGAGGAGTTCATAACTTCACCAGTTATGTTTCCAGGAGCTGTAGTAGGTCCTAACAGTGAAGATCAGAGAAAAACTCTCTCGGGGTCCAACAGCAGAGGGAAAAAAGAGCCATTTTGAAACAGACTCAGATCTTAACAAGACCTACCCCAAAGGTAAATCATTTTACCACAGCCTGGACTGTGGTTTTATCACAGCACAACTGTCCTGGGGGAAGGGAAATATCACACTCTAGGGCCCTCTAGCTTTCTTGTTCCACCTAGAAGTGGGAAACAAACAAATCAGACTAAATTGAGGAGAACCTGGGGAGTTCACAGCCCAGGGCCCAAGCTCCTTGAAGTACTGAGGCCAAAGCATAAGGTCTAGCATGTTTCCTCATGGTGCACCCACATCAATAGAGCCCCAGTATAACAGCAGGAAATTACAAGTGGGAGAACTGCAAGGGTCAGACCTTACTTAAAAGGAAGTCTGTAGGGAACAATCTACCCCCGAAGTGGGTGACACAAGAGGAGATTTTAGCCTTTGACATTGACAGCTACAGCACACAGTAAACACAGCCTAATCACTAGGCAGATAAATACACACCTCACACAAGGCCTGTTTGTCTCAGTTCCTTTCATGCAGTGTATCATGAATGGCTCCCAACAACAATAAAATCATGACAAGGCATACTGAAAGACAGAAAAAGTTTTAACAGAATGAGTATCCAAACCAGATTCAGGTACAACAAGGACGTTGGGATTATTGGATCAGATATATATACCTTTTTAAAATCATCAGTTATTGAAGGTGCAATAGTTTCTTATTCATAACTGATCTGACAATGTTATGTTGAAAATAATACAGCAATATATTCAGTGATTCGATCTCATGGACAAGTGAAATGAATGATGGCAATATAATATGGGATAGGATCGCTTCTCAGCCTTTTGGCTAAGATCAAGTGTAATGAGGGACAGGAAGGAGGAATTGGGAATATTACAATAAAGTACTTGTTCTATCCATGAAGCACTATAGATTTCTTTGAAAGCAGAATTTTATGGGGCCGGGGTTGTGATGTAGCAGGTAAAGCCACTGCCTGCAGTATCGGCATCCCATAAAGGCACAGGTTCATGTCCCGGCTGCTCCACTTCCAATCCAGCTCTCTGCTATGGCCTGGGAAAGTAGAAGATAGTCCAAGTCCTTGGGCCCTTACACCCATGTGGGAGACACTCTTCTTTGTAGCCCAATATTTTTAAAATAAACTATCTATCTTCTATTTCAAATTTAAAATAACCAAAAATCATCATTTATTTGACAGAGAGAAAGAGCATGCATGTTCTCTTCTTCTGGTTCATTCCCCCAAAATCACACAATGGCCTGGGCCAGAGCCAGGAGCCAGGAATGCAATCCAGGTGTCCCATGCGCATAGCAAGAAACCAACTACTTAGGTCATCATCACTGCCTCCCCAGGTCTTCATTGGTGGAAAATGGGAGTCAGGAACAAGAACCAGAATCAAATCTAGGCACTCCAATGTGTGATACAGGTGTCTTTAACTGCTAAGATAAATGCCTGCTCCCCAGGCAGGCATTTAAACAACTCACATGTTAATTTAAACAACTAACATGTTAAGGATTCTAGTGGAAGAAGTGGGCAACACACAAGAACAGATGGATACAGTAATCAGAGTGGTGGAAACTCTAAGAATCAAAAATGCTTTAAAAAAATAAATTTTGGCCGGCGCCACGGCTCAATAGGCTAATCCTCTGCCTGCAGCGCTGGCACACTGGGTTCTAGTCCCGGTTGGGGCGCCAGATTCTGTCCCAGTTGCTCCTCTTTGTTCAGCTCTCTGCTGTGGCCCGGGAGTGCAGTGGAGGATGGCCCAAGTGTTTGGGCCCTGCATCCACATGGGAGACCAGGAAGAAGCACCTGGCTCCTGGCTTCGGATCAGCGCGATGCACCAGCCGCAGCGGACACTGAGGGGTGAACCAACGGAAAAGGAAGACCTTTCTCTCTGTCTCTCTCTCTCACTGTCCACTCTGTCTGTAAAAAAAATAAATAAATAAATAAAATAAATTTCATCTTTGATGGACTCACTATGTTCAGGCATGTCTGATGAGAAGCTAGTGAGGCTGATAAAACACCAATGAACTTCCAAAACTGAAATGCAAAAGAGAAAACACAGGAAAAATAGAACAGTATATCCAAGAACTGCTTGACAATTACAATACACATAAAATATGCATAGTGGAAATATCAGACAGAGAAGAAAGGTAAAGGAACATGGGAAACACCCAAATTAACAAAAACTGAGAGTTTTCCAAAATTAAAAATAGACTCTTGTGGACAGCAATGTTGTATGGCATGTTAAGCCATCACCTGTGATGTTGACATTCTATTTGAGTGCCAGTTTGAGTCTTGGCTGTTCCACTTCTGATTTAATCCCCGCTAATGCACCTGGAAAATCAGCAAAAGCAATAGATGGTCCAAGTACCCCTTCCCTCCTCGTGGGAGACCAGTTGGAGTTCCTGGCTCCTGGTTTCAGCCTGGCTCAGCCCTAGCCATTGTGACCATTTGGGAAGTTGAACAAATGGAAGCTCTCTCTCTCTTCCTCCTCTCTCCGTAACTCTGACTTTCAAATAAACAAATAAATCTTTTAAAAAATAGACATTAAGTCACAGATCCAAAAAGCTCAGAGAACAACAAACAGCATAAATACTAAAAATATATACGTAGGCATATCATATTCAAATGGTAGGAAACTGAAGAAAGAGGAATTCTTGAAAAGAAGCCAAAGGACAGAAAAGAAAATAAGGGAATAAGGATAATATAATAAAATAAGGGAATAAGGATAATGCCCAGAAACCATGCAAACAAGAAGAGAATGAGGGAAATGCTTAGCATTGGAAGTAGAAGAAAACTCAACCTAGAATCCTAGAATTCTGTGCCTAGGAAATTATTCTTTACAAGTGAAGGAAAAATAAAGTTTCCCAAATAGGGGCTGGCATTGTGGCACAGTGATCTAAGCTGTTGCCTGCAACACCAGCATCCCAGAACAGAGCACAAAGTCAAGTCCCTTGTTTCATACCCAATTCACGTCTCTACATATGTGCCCAGAAAAGCAGCAGAAGACATCTCATGTATTTGTACCCCTGTCACACATGTGGTAGACCAGGATGGAGGCCCAGGCTCCAGGATTCAGCCTGGACCCACTGTTTTGTCACCAGTAGTAGAAAACCGTATACATCAAGGAAAAAAGTTTTCCCAGGAAGTTGAGATTAAATGAAAAATCAAACTGAAACACTAGAAATGAAGTATTTAATATGTCAAATAAAAAATACAGTGGAAATCCTTAACAACAGACTTGATGAGGCAGAAGAAAGAATGTCAAGCTAGAAGACAAACCTTTGAAATATCTCCATAAGATCAAAAAATAATTAGAAAAATTAACAACAATCTTCAGGATTTATGGCATACTATAGAGCAACCCAACATATGGGTCTTAAGAGATCCTGAAAGTATGGAGAGAAAGAATGGGTTAGAAGGCCTATTAGTGAAAGAATTATAGAAAACTACCCAAATTTGGAGAAAGAAATGAATGTCCAAGTACACAAGGCACATGGAACTCCTAATAGACATGATCAGAAAGGATTTTCACCATGACACATTGTAGTCAAACTTTAAACAGTAAAACATAAAGACTCTAAAATGTGCATGAGAGAAAAACAAGGTTACTCTCAGAGGATCTCCAATTAGACTCACAGCTGATTTCCCATCAGAAATCCTACAGGTTAGGAGAGAATAGAGAGACATAGTCCAAGTCTTAAAAGAAAAAAAAAATGTCAACAAGAACTGTACACTGCAAAGCTTTCATTCTTCTCATATCTAGAAGACATGATGCTAAAATTCAGATGGAAACACAAGAGGCCTCGAATAATTAAAGCAAGTTTTAGGCCAAAAAGAAAGCTGGGGGCAACACAATATCAGATTTTAAGACATACTACAGGGAAGTTAATTCAAAACAGCCTGGTACTGGCACAAAAATAGACATATAGACCAATGGAACAGAATAGAAACTCCAGAAATCAATCCACTTATCTACAACCAACTAATCTTTTACAAAGGAGCTAAAATCAATCCCTGGAGAAAAGACAGTTTCTTCAACAAATGGTACTGGTCAAACTGGATCTCTGCTTGCAGAAACATGGAACAAGAGCCCTACCTTACATTTTATACAAAAATCAATTCAAAATGGATCAACGATCTAAAACTACAACCTGATGCTATCAAATAGAGTACAACATTGGGGGAAATTCTGCAAGACACTGACATAGGCAAAGATTTCTTGGAATAAGAATAACAGGCATTTCTCAAGAGCAGATATTCAAATAGCCAACAGACACATGAAGAAATGCTCAGGATCACTAGCCATCAGGGAAATGCAAGTCAAAACCACAATGAGGTTTCACCTCACCCCAGTTAGAATGGCTTTCATACAGAAATCAATAATCAATAAACGCTGGTGAGAATCTGGGGAAAAAGGTACCCTAATACACTGTTTGATGGGAATGTAAAGTAGTACAGCCATTGTGGAAGGCAGTATGGAGATACCTTAGAAAATTGAAAATAGATATACCACATGACCCAACATTCCCACTCCTGGGAATTTACTCAAAAGAAATGAAATCAGCATATGAAACAGTTATCTGTAACCCCCCATTTTTATTGCAGCTCAATTCACAATAGTTAAGATATGGAATCAATCCAAATGTCCATCAACTGATGAATGGGTTCAGTAATTGTGGTTTATATATAGTATGGAATACTACTCAACAATAAAAAGAATGAAATCCTGTTGCAACTGAAAACCATTATATTTAGTGAAATAAGCCAGTCCTGAAAAGACAAATACCATAAGTTTTCCCTAATCTGGAGTAACTAATAGAGTACCAAAAATGTAATCAATAAGAATGAAATTCACATTTTGAGATTCAATGGTTGTTTATAGCTCTTGTCTCTACTGTTGAGTAACAGTGTTTTTTTCTTCCTACTATTTGTTGAACTCTTTATTTGGTGTAGTGTTAACCTTGTGAGTAAAAAATAAACTGAAAGTAGATCATTGTAAAAATTAAGGGAGGGAATAAGAGAGGAAGGAGGAGGAAGGGTGGGAGCATGGGTGGCAGGTAGGTTAGCATAGCAAATATCACTATGTTCCTAAATCTTGATATATGAATTACATGAAATTCGTTTAACCTAAATAAATTTCTTAAAAAATAAATAATTGGATCTTTGATTTTCATCATTTTCAATGTTCTAATTTATAGTGACCAATTTTCTTAGATTAACCAACCTCTTGAATGAAACCTATATTGGCATATTGTTATATTTTCCCTTCATATTATTATATTTAATTAAAAAATCAATATTCTGTCTTCCTCAGATTTGGGCATGGAAGTTATATCAGCCACATGATTTGCTTTTATCATCTTTTGTTCTCTATGTGTTCTATGAAATAATTTGATTAAAATGGTGATTATGTATTTAGAAGTTTTATAAATCCCACTGGAAACATCGCAAGTCTGATGCCATTTAGGGGGAAAATGCAGGAGGGGTTCTTAATTTAATTTCTGTACTCCTTATGCACTATTCAGATTTCCTGTTTCATATTTTGGAAGGCAATGTTGGTATTTATATATTCTCTATAAAATTATATCCTGAATTAATTTTTCAACTATAATGCCAAAATGTTTCATCTAGATTTTCTTTTTATAATTTTAAATTAGCTGATGATATGATACAGCTAATATTACATGTGAGCATCTTCTTTCTTTTTGTAATTTGTCTATCAGTGTGTAATCCTAATCCTAGTCCTTTTAAGGAACCAGCTTCTGGCTTGATTGACCATCTTCTTTGCTACTTGGTTTGTCTTTCATTCATACCTATTTTGCTTTGTTTCCTCTGCTCTGTTTTCATTGAAACTACATTCCTCTTTCCATAGTCTTTTGATTTGAAAACCTAGTTCAATAATAGTCAGTATTCATTGATTTCTAACACAGGCACTTCAAGTCTTAAATTTTCCTCTAATTACTACTTTACCAGCATCACTAGGTATTGATATGTCATCATTATCACTCACTTATAAATATTTTATTACTTCCATTGTGTTTTACACACCAACTGAATTATTTAGAAATGTGTTTCTTCATTTCCAAAGAGGTATGACATTTGGTTATATTTCAACATTCATGTTTGTCTTTGAATTATAGACTATCACCTTATGTACATTAAATTGATTATTTGGTATTCATTGAGGTTGACTTGGTGTCTCGATAACCTTCAACTTTACTAAAAATTTCTTATAGTTTCTATTTGGGTGCAAAGTCTTAAGTATATTCATTAATTCAAACTTACTAATTACACTGTTCAAACATTCTTTGCCCTTAACTAACTTTTGGTCTGATTGGCTTATTCATTAAAAAAATTTTCTTCATGCTAATGTGCATATCAATTTTAGGTGCAATTCTGTACTGTATTACTTTATTAACTTTCAGTTTGGATACTTTTGGAGAGGTTGAACACTGTTCCTTTAAGGTCCATTTATTGCCAGTAATTTGTAAACTAAATGTTGATATCCTTTTTCTGCTTTTAAATAGATTTTTAGCTTTTTCCTTATTGATTTCAAATGATTAAGAAAACTATGTTTTTGTCTGTTGTGTAAAATACAAGAATTTTCCCATGTCTTCATTTGTTCATACACAATGTATAAAGTATAGGATTGGCTTACCAAATTTTTCTTTCTTCTTTTTTTTTGACAGGCAGAGTTAGACAGAGAGAAAAGTAAACAACGTATTTCATCAATATTGATCTTGTTTCTCATCAATTCTCATGTTAATGATATTAATACAAAAGAACAGAGTCTGAAAAGATGTCCACTTCACTCATATTTATTAAATTTCAAAATAATCACAGGTCATCAAAACTAGAGCAGTATATACTTCTTAACCATTGGTTTGACAAAGATATAAAACAAACTATCAACACCGATCATTTTAATAGAAACGAAGAAAACACTAGCAGACATACCCACTGAACAGTAAAAAGCTCTCATTTTGCTATCAACAGTAAAATAAGGTTTCTTACTCATACTGGCAAGTTCAACCAGTTCACTATGTGCAAAAAGTGAAAAAGAAGAAAGATTAGAAAATACCAACTGAAACAGCCATCATCCAAAGATGTTACATTTATATATACAGAAAATAAAAAAGAAGTTAAAGATATGTTATTAGAATTAATAAATTTCTTAATAGAATGCAAATATTATTTTTCTACGTGCCAGCTATAAACAGTTGGAAATGGAATTTATACCAATTTATAAACATACAAATAATAATCAATTATAAGATATAGTGGAAGATAATATACTTTTTGTAATATAAAAAGTAAATAAAGTATTAGGAAGTATTTAACAAAAAATTACAAAACAAAAAAGTCATCCTTCTGACTTGAACAGATATAAATACATCGAGGCATACATCAATCTATTGTGCTTCACAGGTGAATTTTTTTACAAATTGAAGGTTTGTGGAACTTCCATGGAGCGTTATTAGCAATAAAACTGTTTTTAATTAAAGTGTATATAAATTTATAACAATGCTGTTGAGTACTAAATCGAGTATAATATAGTATAAATATAACTTTTATATGCATTCTGAAACCAATAAATCCGTGTGACTCACTTTATTGAGATATCTGTTTTATTGCAGTGGTCTGGAACCAAAACTACGATTTTCTGAGGTATGCCTTTATTAAATTGTTAAATAGGAAAGCACAGCACCATTAAAATGTCAACAACAAAGAAGTCTTGTTACTTTAACATGATATATATATGAGTTAAACAAGTCAATTATAAAGTTCACATATAAGAATGTATGAGAAAGATGTTTTTCTTGAAAACGTATAGCAAAGGAAGAACCAGACAAATCAAATTTGATGTCAAAATATACAATAAATCTATTAAAATAGCACAGTGTTGATACGTGAATAAATAAAGCAATATCATAAAAATCATGACATATATCTAAATCAAATGGAAATGGAATATATAAGAAACACAGTCTATGTTGGGGTTGTCCTGAGATAATTTAGATAGATAGATAGATAGATAGATAGATAGATAGATAGATAAATATGGATGGACAGATAGATGGATAGATGGATGGATGAGGGAGATTTAATAGGAGAATTTGCTCACACAATTATGCAGGTCCAGAAGTCCCATGATAGACTGACTGCAAGTTGAAAAACCAGAGGAACCAGTAGCATGGCTCAGTCTAAGTCAGAAAAACTGAGAACCCAGGAACAAAGAAGCTAAAGGTGTGACTTTCAGTCCAAACCCAGAGGCCTGAGTATCTGGGGGGCATTGGCATAAGCCCTGGCATTCAAAGGCTAGAGTACCTAAAGTACCAATGCCAATGGCAGAGAAGAAGGGTGTCCTAAGGCTTAGAAAGACAGGGGAAGACAGAGGAAGAGAAAGGGAATGGGGGGAGAGAGACTGCTTTTTCTTTTTGTCTTATATAAGCCCTCAGGCTGCTGAAAGGTGCCCACCCACACTGGGTGAGTATGGATCTTCCCCACTCAGTCAACTGATTAAAATGTCAATCTCTTCTAGAAATATGTTCACAGACAAACCCAGAAATAACGTTTTATCAGCAATCTTGGTATCCCTTAATCCCACCAAGACAACATCTAATATTGACTATCAAAAGTCTGTATCTTGTCAACTTGGTCAATACGTATCTTCTTACATTATACTTAATCTACAAATAAAGGCAATAATAAGATATAGCCCTCCAAAATAATATAACTATTCCATCCTGTATACAACAAAAATAGACTAATCCCTTGCCCAGAAGAGGACATGGAGTGTCTGAGTGATGTTTAACCTTCTACTGATATCTCATTATATGTCAAAATAGGGAGAAAATACTGATGGTAATTTTGGTTTACAATTATAATCATTGTTGTAACTGGCCACATGGTCATAGCTGGTATCTACAACAAACCCACTTCCACAACCCATTCTGCATTTCCGTTGCCATCAGCAAGCAACTCAGCTATTCCTGATTCTTTTTTTTTTAAAGATTTATTTTATTTATTTGAAAGAGTTACACAGGGAGAAGAGAGGCAGGAAGAGAGAGAGAGAAAGAGAGAGAGAGAGAGAGAGAGAGAGAGAGAAAGTCTTCCATCGGATGGTTCACTCCTCAATTGGCAGCAACGGCCGGAGTTGCACTGATCTGAAGCAAGGAGCCAGGAGCATCCTCCCAGTCTCCCACGTGGGTGCAGGGACCCAATGACTTGGGCCATCTTCTACTGATTTCCCAGGCCATAGCAGAGAGCTGGATTGGAAGAGGAGCAGCTAGGTCTCAAATTGGTGCCCATACTGGATGCTGGTGCTTCAGGCCAGAACGTTAACCCACTGCGCCACAGCACTGGCCCCTATTCCTGGTTCTTAATCTCACTGGGTGAAGAAAACTTCATTCCTGAATGATCTTGTCCATTCCTGGATTGGGTTGTTGAAGTTCCCCATTGACAGTATTCACATGGTGTGGTTACACTAAGGGATAGCCTAAGGGATTTCCTATATTCCAGACATGATCTTCTTTACCTCCATTATGGAGTAGTCAAAGCTTCACTTGATATACCAGATCAGTCACCTCAGCCAACACATTAACTCTCTTCTTAAGCCTATTAATTCACAGGCATGGGGAGTCCAAAGTAGTAGGTAGCAGTCTCAATTTCCAGTTCAATGTAAACATTTTGTGCTTCCTAATAGAAGCATTCTTCCTTCTGGAAGTAGAACAACTAGGCCAGCAGAACATAAAGTTCTGGAACAGGAAGCAAAATTTTCACTGGTGAGTCACTATGGTAATATAGAGTAGTGTTTTTAGCATATCTTTTACTTTTTTAAAATTTTATTTAAGTTATACAAGTTTCATGTATTTCATATACACAGATTTAGGAACATAGTGACATTTCCCCCTCTACCCTCTCTCCCACCCACACTTCAACCCATCCTCCTCCTCCATCTCACATTCCCATGCTTAATGTTTATAAAGATATGATCACTTCTGTTTCTTGATTCCTGGCTGGATCTGTGATTCCTATCTATAGGAGAAATAGTACCATATATTTAATGTGGATTTAGAGTATATACAACATTTTCAAGAACATTACCCAGACCTGAAATGTATTGCCACCTAACTGGTGCTATAACTGTATTCAAAGGGCCCTCCTACTACTGTATTAAGCCATTAGTTTCAGGTTAGTGGGGAATATGGTAAGACCAGCTCATTTCATGAGCATGACTATCTGGCTAAAATTTTCTGGCTGTGAAGTGAGTTCCTTTGTCAGAGCAATGTTGTAAACAACACTATGATGATATCAAGGACTTTTATAAATCCACAGATCATAGTTTTGGAATAATCATCACATTCATGGAAGGCAAACCCATATACAGAGTAAGTATGTATACCAGTAAAGACAAAATGGCACCCCTTCCTTAATGTAAGTAAATTAAGGTGATCAAACTGCCACCAGGTAATTGGATGGAGCCAAGAAAATCATTCACAACAGGGGCTCAGTGTTGGTCTGAGCTAAACAGGACCACTAGCTATTGTGCCTCTTTACTGGTTGGGGGTATTCTGAGTGAATAGATGGAACAATTTATCTTTCAGCTTAGAAGTAATTTGACATGTGCTGCATTGCTAGCCCCATAGATATTTTACTGAGGCAATATTTAGCCTTTAAATTTTAATCAGATTTATTTCCTGCCCTCTGATACATAAAGATCTTATGAATAAATCTAGAGGTGTCATTGCTTCTTGCTCACTAGGGCCACTTAGCATTATGCCATCAGTGTAATGGACCAGTGTAATATGTCAAGGAAGGAAAATGAGATCAAATTCCATGAAAACTAAATTGTGATATAGAGATTAAGAGTAGATATATCCTTAAAGTAGGGCAGTGATAGTGTATTTCTGGAAAGCAACTGCTTCTTGTGGGCCTGTCAGGAATGGGTAAAAATGTAAAAAAAAAAAAAAAAAAAGTACCTTGGGCCCCTGCACCTACGTGGGAGCGTGGGAGACCTGGAAGAAGCTTCTGGCTCCTGGCTTCAGATCAGTGCAGCTCTGGCCGTTGCGGCCATCTGGGGAGTGAACCAGCAGATGGAAGACCTCTCTCTCTGTCTCTACCTCTCTCTGTAACTCTTTCAAATAAATAAAAATAAATCTTTAAAAAGTAATAGCTATATATCAGGTACCAGAAGATTTGTTAATTATTTAAAAAATGAAACAACATATAGCAAAGCAGCTGAAGTTGGAATCACTACTTGGTTAAAATTACAATAATTCACTGTTATTCTCCAAGATCCATCTGCCTTCCATATAGACCAAAAAGGCAAGGTGAAGGGGGCTGAAGTAGAACTCATCATCCCTGCATATTTCAAGTTCTGCATGGTAGGAATAACCTCTGAAATTCCTTCATAAATGCAATCCTATTTTTGATTTACTCTTTTTCTAGGTAGAGGCAGCTCTGATGCCCTCAGTTTGGTCTTTCACATCATAATAGTCCTCACTACAGAGAAAACAGGAGCTGTGTGGGTATTTTGCCAGTTACTAAGTATGCCTATTCCAATTACATATTCTGGAACTGGAGAAATCATGACAATACTAATTCAGAGACCCATTAGGCTGTGGGTGGACTTGAGCTAAAATTCCATTGAGTTCTGACTTACAGAAGCCCCTTCTCTGAGGCTCCACAGTGAAGTTTCAGCTGTCTTGGAGTCAGTGTCAGTTCTAAGCTAGCATCTAATAGCTCCCACAGGTTCTCACTATTTCCTTTCCTTTATTGCATAATTATCCTGGTAAAAGTCTGTAGGTTCCTCTGGGGAAGGCTGAAAGAATGAATAATAATATAAAATTTTAGTAGTGTACCACAAACCTTCCTCAAGAGGACACAGCCTCCCCTTCATTCAAAGGTTTCTGAGTCTATAAACAGGCTCAAGTCTGGGAACTGACTGAGGGGCCATAACATACTGTGAACTGAGTTAGACTTCTGCTCACTTGACCTAAAATTTTCCTGCTTACATAGAAAACTAAGAACTCAGTGGGATTCTTATTTGTTTAAATTCTAGGAACACCCTGATTAACTAGTCAACATTGTTAAGTCTGCATTAGCCAGACTATTGTGACTATGGCTTTGCCTCTACAGTTGATCACATTAAGTACAAGACCTTACATTAGGTGGTTGAGTGCTATCATAGGGCTTCTACCATTCTGGGATACAGCTATCCTCATTGCATTTGAACTGCATTTTATTTTGCCACCTGAGTGATAGCAGCTCTTACTGTAAGGTCTAGATCATAGAGAAGAGACCCAGAGAGTTCTTCAAAGATACAGTGTCTCCCAATATAAATCTACTTCTTTAAGACTTGGTGAAAGTAATAGACCAATAAGCAATACGGATAATAAAGACCCTACCAACAAAGAAAAGCCCAGGAACAGATGGCTTCACTGATAAATTCTACCAAACTTTAAAGAAGAATTAATTCCAATTGTTCTCAAGCTATTCAAAACAATTGAAAGGGAGGGAACCCTGCCAAACTTCTTCTACAAGGCCTCTATCACTTTAATCCCCAAGCCAGAAAAGATATAACAAAGAAAGGGATCTATAAACCAATATCCCTGATGAACATGGATAAAAAAACATCAACAAAATACAAGCTAATCGGATCCAACAACACATCAGAAAGATCACTCACCAAGACAAAGTGGGATTTATCCCTGATATGTAGGGGTGGGTCAACATATGCAAATAAATACATGTGATATATCACATTAACAAATTGGAGAGTTAAAACCACATAATTATCTCAATAAATGCAGAAAAAGCATTTGATAAAATACAACACCCTTTCATGATGAAAACCATAAGTAAACTGGGTATGGAAGGAACATTCCTAAACACAATCAAGGCAATTTATGACAAACTCACACACAGCATAATATTGAATGAGGAAAGATTGGAAGCATTTCCACTAAGACCAGGAACCAACAAGAATGCCCACTCTCACCATGCTATTCATTATAGTTCTAGAAGTTTTGTCCAGAGCCATCAGGCAACAAAAAATCAAAGGGATGCAAATTGGAAAGGAGGAAGTCAAATTATTCATGTTTGCACACAGCATAATCCTATATCTAGGGAAACCAAATGACTACATGAAGAGTCTATTCGAACTCATGAGAGTTTGGAAAAGTTGTAGGATATAAAATCAACACACAAAAATCAGTAGTCTTTTTTTTATATAAAGCTTTTATTTAAAAACTCAGTAGTCTTTTTATACAGAAAATATCATGGCTGAGAAAGAACTTGTCAAATCAGTACCATTCACAATAGCTACAAAAAATTAAATATCTTGGGAAAATTTAACCAAGGATATGAAATATTCTACAATTAAAATTACAAACATTAAAGAAAGAAATAGAAGACATAAATAATGGAAAAGTCTTCCATGTTCATAGATTTGAAGAATTGACATTATCAAAATGTCCACACTACCAAAAGCAATTTACAGATTCAGTGTGATCCCAATCAAAATACAATCACATTCTTCTCAGATCCAGAAAAAAAAATGCTAAAATGAATATGGAAGCACAAGAGATGCTTGAATAGCTAATGCAAACTGAAACAATAGCTAGAGATACCACAACACCAAATTTCAAGACATACTACAGGAAAGTTATAATCAAAACAGCCTGGCACTGACACAAAAATAAACATGTAGACAAAGGGCTGGTGCTGTGGCATAGTGGGTAAAACCACCTCCTGCAGTGCTGGCATCCCATACAGGTGCCGGTTTGAGACCCGGCTGCTCCACTTCTAATCCAGCTCTCTGCTATGGCCTGGGAAGGCAGTAAAAGATGGCCCAAGTCCTTGGGCCCCTGCACCCCCATGGGAGACCTGGAAGAAGCATTAGAAACCAAAGTTTCTCCTGGAAATTTATCAAAAAATTGGTAAACAAAAAAAATCAGCATATGAGGGGGTTATCTATATCCCCATGTTCATCACAGCACAATTCACAATAGCTAATATATGGAATCAACCTAGATGTCCATCAAGTGTTGACTGGTTGAGGAAATTATGGTATATATACAGGTTAAAAAAATTATGGTATATATACACTATGGAGTACTACTCAGCCTTAAAAACAAAAGAAATCCTGTTTTTTGTGAAGATGGACTCAACTGGAAACCATTATACTTGGTGAAATAAGCTAATTCTTTTTTTTTTTTTTCGACAGGCAGAGTTACACAGTGAGAGAGACAGAGAAAAAGGTCTTCCTTCCATTGGTTCACCCTCAAAATGGTCACTACGACTGGCGTGCTGCGCTGATCTGAAGCCAGGAGCCAGGTGCTTCCTCCTGGTCTCCCATGCGGGTGCAGGGCCCAAACACTTGGGCCATCCTCCACTGCCTTCTCGGGCCACAGCAGAAAGCTGGACTGGAAGAGGAGCAACTGAGACAGAACCTGGCGTCCCAACCAGGACTAGAACCTGGAGCACCACAGGTGGAGGATTAGCCTATTGAGCCGCGGCACTAGCCAGATCTTGAGCATTTTTTTCAAGTATCTATTGCCCATTTGAATTTCCTTTCTTGAAAAATGCCTGTTCAAGTCCTTAACCCATTCCTTACTTGACGGTTTGTTTTGTTGCTGTTGAATTTCTTGATTTTTTTTTTTTTTTTTAGATTCTGGATGTTAACCCTTTATCAGCTGCATATTCTGCAAATGCTTTCTCCCATTTTGCCAGTTGCCTCTTCACTTCAATGAGAGTTTCTTTTGCAGTGTAGAAGCTTCTCAGCTTTATGCAATCCCATCTGTCAATTTTGGCTTTGATTACCTGTTATTCTGGAGTCTTTTCCAAGAAATCTTTGCCTATGCCTAAGTTTTGCAGAGTTTCCCTAATGTTCTCTAGTAATTTGATGGTATTGGGTCATAGATTTAGGTCTTTGATCCATTTTGAATAGATTTTTATGTAAGGTGTAATGTATGAGTCTAATTTCATACTTCTGCACATGGAGATTCAGCTTCCTCAGCACCATTTCATAAAGAGACTGTCCTTGTTAGAGGGATTGATTTTAGTGCCTTTGTCAAATATAAGCTGGTTGTAGATGCATGGATTGACTTCTGGAGTTTCTATTCTATTTCATTAGTCTACAAGTCTGTTTTTGTGCCAGTACCAGACTGTTTTGATTATAACTGTCTTGTAGTATGTCTTAAAATCAGGTATTATGATGCATCTGGCTTTGTTTTTGTTGTATGAGATTGCTTTAGCTATTTGGCGTCTCTCATGTTTCCATATGCATTTTAGCACCATTTTTTAAAAAAGATTTATTTATTTACTTGAAAGTCAGAGTTACACAGAGAGAGAAGAAGAAGTATATATATAGAGAGAGGTCTTCTATCTACTGGTTCACTCCCCAATTAGTCGCATGGCTGGAGCTGTGCCAAACTGAAGCCAGGAGCCAGGGGCTTCTTCCAGGTCTCCCATGTGGGTGTAGGGGCTCAAGGACTTGAGCCATCTTCTACTGCTTTCCCAGGCCATATCAGAGAACTGGATCAGAAGTGGAGCAATGGGGACTCGAACTGGCGCCCATATGGGATGCCAGCACTGAAGGAGTGGCTTTACCTGTTACGCCACAGCACTTGCCCTAACCATTTTTTTCTAAATATGGAAATAATGTCATGTGTATTTTGATTGGGATCACATTGAATTGTAAATTGATTTTGGTAGTATGGACATTTTGATGATGCTGATTCTTCCAATCCATGAACATGAAAGATTTTTCCATTTTTTAGTGTCTTATTCTATTTCTTTCTTTAGTGTTTTGTAATTTTCATAGTAGAGATCTTAGACATCCTTAGTTAAATTTATTCCAAGGTATTTAATTCTTTCTGGAGCTACTATGAATGGGACTGACCTTAGAAGTTCTTTCTCAGCCATGGCATTGTCTGTGTTTATACAAAGGTTATTGATTTTTCATTTTTCTGTATTGATTTTATATCCTGCCACTTTACCAAACTCTTTTATGAGTTCCAATAGTCTCTCAGTGGAGTCTTTTGGGTGTCCTGTATATAGAATCATGTCATCTGCAAATATGGATAGTTTTATTTCCTCCTTTATAATTTGTATTCCTTTGAATTTCTTTTTCTTGCCTATGGCTCTTGCTTAAACTTCCAGGACTATATTTGGTAGAAATACTGAGAGTGGGCATCTTTGTCTGGTTCAAGATCTTAGGGTAAATGCTTTCAGATTTTCTCCATTCAATAGGATGCTAGCTGTGAATTCTTCATAAATTGCCTTGATTGTGTTTAGGAATGTTCCTTCTATGCCCAATTTTCTTAAGGTTTTCATCATGAAAGGATGTATTTTATCAAATGCTTTATCTGCATCTATTGAGATAACCATATGGTTTTTGTTCTTCAATTTGTTAATGTGATGCAACACATTTATTGATTTGAGAATGCTGAATGATCCCTACATTCCAGGGATACATCACACTTAATCCGGGTTGGATTCTATTAGCTAATATTTTATTAAATATTTTTGTATCTATGTTCATCAGGAATATTGGTCTATAGTTCTCTTTCTCTGTTGTATCTCTTTTTGGGGCTAGCAATATTGGCTCTGATATTTTCTCACAATAGTGGGCAGTGGAAGCAAGCTGCAGCTCCCAGGCAGTCCCATGATCATAAGGGGAAGTTACTAATACCCTATAGTGTACTGTGTTGCTACGTTACCATGTTTGGTAGCTTAGCTGTACTAGCTGCATTTTGACTAAGTCATCAGAGGAAAAAAAACAACCAACTGCACAAATGACTACAGACAAATGCAGAAATTTAAGAAGTAAGAATAAGGAAGACACCATGACCCTCTCAAAGGAACACAGTATTTAAATATTAGAATGTGAAAATGAAGAGATTGGGGAAATGCCAGAAATGGAATTCAGAAAATTAATCATAGGATTATTCAAAAGCAATCAGAAGCAAATACCTGAACTAAGGAAAACCATAAATGACATGAATGAAAATTTTCCCATGAAATTGAGATTTTTAAAGATATATCATAATGAAATATTAGAAATGAAGAATTAAATAGAGCAAATAAAAAATGCAGTGGGAAAATTTCACAGCAGAACTAACAAAGTAAAAGAAAGAATAACTGAACTAGAAGACAAATCTTTGGAAATCTTACAGTCAGACCAAAAATAAATAAATAAATAAAATAAAAGAAGAATAAGGAATTAGAAAACTTAAAAATAGTGTTGGATATTTATGGGATACTATCAAATAACCCAAAATATGGATCTTAAGAGTATCCAAAGGTATGGAAACAGAGAATGGACTAGAAAGGCTATTAGAGAAATAATTACAGAAAATTTCTCAATTTGGAGAAAGAAAGGGATGTCCAAGTACAGGAAGCACATAGAACTCCTTAAAGACATAATCATAATGGAACTTCACCACAACACATTGTAGTCAAACTTTCCACAGTAAAACATAAAGAAAAGTTTCTAAATTGTGTACAAGAAAAACGCCAAATTACTTTCAGAGGATCTCCAATTAGACTCACAGATGGCTTCTCATCAGACACCATAGAGGCTAGAAGAGAATGGAGAGACATAGTCCAAGTCTTAAGAGAAAAATCTGTCAACCCAGAATACTGTACCCTGCAAAACTCTTAATTATGAATGAAGGTGAAATAAAAACCTTCCATAACAAACAGAAATTGAAAAAATCTGTCACCACTCATCCAGCCTTAGAAAAGATGCTAAAGGATGTGCTACACACAGAAACACAGAAACATGGTTATCACTATGAAAGAAAGTGAAAGCAGAAAATCCCCCAGTAAAAGTATAAAAGAAATCCAAAGTAAACAATAGGAATATTTATGGGAAAATGGCAGGGCCAAGTCGTTACTTATCAATAGTTACCTTGAATGTAAATGGCCTCAACTCTCCAGTTAAAAGATACAAACTGGACGAACAGATTAAAAAAGAAGATCCATATATTTGCTGCCTACAAGAAACACATCTCACCAACAAACATATTCAGACTGAAAGTAAAGGATGGGAAAATACATTCCATGCTAATGGAAAGCAAAAAGGGCAAGTGTTGCCATCCTAATATCAGACAAAATAGACATTAACATAAAAACTGTTAAAAGAGATGAAGAAGGGAACTAAGTAATGATTAAGAGATCAATTCAACAGGAAGATGTGACTATAATAAATGTATATGCACCCAATTAAAGGGCACCTGGTGAGTTAAAAGAAATGTTAATGGATCTAAAGGGAGACATAGACTCCAATACAATAATAATGGGGGACTTCAACATTCCACTTTCATTAATGGACAACTCAACTAGATAGAAAATCAACAAAGAAACAATGTAGCTAATCAGTACTAAGGAACAAATGGACCTAACTGATATCTAAAGAATTTTTCATCCCACAATTGCAGAATAGATTCTTCTCACCAATTCATGGAACTTTCTCTAGAATAGACCATATGCTAAGCCATAAGTCAAGTCTCAGAAAATTCAAAGGAAATGAAATCACGAGCTGGCACCATGGCTCACTTGGTTAATCTTCTGCCTGCAGTGCCAGTATCCCATATGGGTGCCAGGTTCTAGTCGCGGTTGCTCCTCTTCCAGTCCAGCTCTTTGCTGTGGCCCGGGAGGGCAGTGGAGGATGGCCCAAAGTGTTTGGGCTCCTGTACCCACATGGGAGACCAGGAAGAAGCACCTGGCTCCTGACTTTGGATCAGCGCAGTGCCGCCGTGGTGGCCATTTAGGGAGTGAACCAATGAAAGGAAGACCTTTCTCTCTGTCTCTCTCTCTCTCACTGTCTATAACTCTACCTGTCAAATGAAAAAAAAAAGAAGAAGAAAAAAAAAGAAATCATACCATGCATCTTTTCTGACCACAATGGAATGAAGCTGGAAATCAACCACTCAAGAAACTCTAGATCATATGCAAACAAATAGAGGTTGAACAACATATTTCTGAATGAACAGTGGGTCACAGAATAAATCAAAAGAGAAATCAAAAAAATTCTGAAAGTGAATGAAGACAATACTACATCATATCAAAACTTATAGAATACAGTGAAAACAGTGTTAAGAGGGAGTTTAAAGCAATCACTGCCTACATTAAGAAATTGGAAAGCTACTAAATAAATGAGCTATCAATGCATCTCAAGGACCTACAAAAACATCAAACCAAATCCAAATTTAGTAGGAGAAAAGATATAATTAAAATTAGAGGAAATAAAAATTAAAAAATAAATAAAAATGAGAGGAAATAAAGAAAATTGAAACAACACAGTACAAAAAAATCAATGAAATAAAGAGCTGGTTTTTGGAAAAAAAATAAACAAAATTGATACACTGGTCCAACTAACCAAAAAAACAGGCAGAAGACCCAAATCAATAAAATCAGGCCAGCGCCATGGCTCAACAGGCTAATCCTCTGCCTTGCGGCACCGGCACACAGGTTCTAGTCCCGGTTGGGGCACCGGATTCTGTCCCGGTTGCCCCTCTTCCAGGCCAGCTCTCTGCTGTGCCCCGGGAGTGCAGTGGAGGATGGCCCAGGTGCTTGGGCTCTGCACCCCATGGGTGACCAGGAAAAGCACCTGTCACCTGGCTCCTGCCATCAGATGAGCGCGATGCGCCGGCCGCAGCATGCCGACCGCGGCAGCCATTGGAGGGTGAACCAATGGCAAAGGAAGACCTTTCTCTCTGTCTCTCTCTGTCACTGTCCACTCTGCCTGTCAAAAATAAAAAATAAATAAAAATAAAATAAAATCAAAGATAAAAAAGGAAATGTAACAACAGATTCCACCAAAATAAAATGAATCATCAGGAATTACTACAAAGAGCTGTATGCCAACAAATTGAGAAACGTAGGAGAAGTGGATAGATTCCTAGACACATACAATCTACAAAAATTTAGTCGTGAAGACAGAAAACCTAAACAGACAAATAACCAAGACAGAAATTGAATTAGTAATAAAGACCCTCCCAACAAAGCAAAGCTCAGGACTGGATGGCTTCACTGCTGAACTCTATCAGACATTTAAAGGACTTATTCCAATTCTTTTCAATCTATTCAAAACAACTGAAAGGGAGGGAATCCTCCCAAACTCCTTCTATGAAGCCTGTATCACCTTAATTCCTAAGCCAGGAAAAGATACAATAGACAAAGAAAACTATAGACCAATATCCCTGATGAACACAGATGTAAGAAAGTGCTAAGTTCTAATGTCCTACAGCAAGGGGTGGACATTGATTATGGTTCACAATGACCTATTAAAGATTGAAAGGAGAACTAGAAGAGAGGAAGTCAGAGGCTCCAAAAAGTGAATAAATAAGAAGATGGAAATTTTGATTACCTAAAAGGAGGTTCTGCCCTAATAAGTCCATTATAAGTTGAAAATATTCTTAGTCAAAATTCAGCTAGTACACCTAACCTACCAAACATGGTAATTTAGCAACATAGTATACTATGGGGTATTAGTTACTTCTGCTTGTGATCATGGGGCTGCCTTGCTTCCATTGCCCACCACTGTGAGAAAAGATCAGAGAACATATTGCTAGCCCAGAAAAAGATCTAACTGAAAAGTTCAAGCACAATTTCTACTGAATTTATATTACTTTACAACGTCATAAAGTATGGATAAAAAAGTAAAAAAAAAAAATCGTAAGCTGATTCATTGTAAATGGGAGAACATCTGTATATAATGGAAAAATAGCATATACAAAGTAGAGACTAGCATTATAAACTTATATGTACTTGTAACACAGCTTCAAAATTCTCAGTACATGGTGCATCTTATTTGATTAATTTCTCTACCTACTTCACACTTCCCACTTAATTAATTTTAGTCAGCTCATAAACATCATATAAAGTCATACAGTATTTATCACTTAAAAATAGATTGCTTTTAACTTTTTTTTTGAAAGGAAAACCTTGTTTTATTTTACTAAGCACCTGAATGAGTAACTGTTTATATATATATATATATAAATATATATATATATATATATATTTTTTTTTTTGACAGGCAGAGTGGACAGTGAGAGAGAGAGACAGACAGAAAGGTCTTCCTTTGCCGTTGGTTCACCCTCCAATGGCCACCACAGCCTGCGCGCTGCGGCCGGTGCACCGCGCTCATCTGATGGCAGGAGCCAGGTGACAGGTGATTTTCCTGGTCACCCATGGGGTGCAGGGCCCAAGCACTTGGCACATCCTCCACTGCACTCCCAGGCCACAGCAGAGAGCTGGCCTGGAAGAGGGGCAACCGGGACAGAATCCGGTGCCCCAACTGGGACTAGAACCCGGTGTGCTGGTGCTGCAAGGCGGAGGATTAGCCTGTTGAGCCACGGTGCCGGCTCTTTTTATATCTTTTAACATATTTGTTAATGAAACTGGGTTATTTGCTCATAGGGTTTCACAGACTTTGCTGACTGCAGCTATGAAATATTTAGCATATTTCTCTGTCCCTTGTATTTCTGATAAACTGATAGTAAAGGCAGTTCTTATTAGATTCAGTTCTAATAATTTGCCAAGAATGCCATACTTGCATATGTCCTGTGTATTCCTCCTGTTACTATAGGAGGCCCCTTTGTCTGCCTGCTGGTTTATAAGGTCCTTAAAGGTTCAATTGGTTTCTCTTTATGTTGACCCAGGTTATGCTTCTATGCAATGGCAGGAGTAGCCTTTTTCCCATCATGTCCTAGAAACTAAAAGAAGCTGCAGGTATCCGATTACCTTGCAAAAATGCACCTTTCCATAGAACATAGTACATTAGATTTCTTGGCATTTTCAGCTATCTGATGGGTGTCACATATGATAGTGTGGGAATCAATTAAGTTTTCCTCATTGTTACATTGTGAGCAACAGCTTCTTGCATTCTTTTCTAGTCTAATAAGAACATTTTACATAGTAACTTTTTGCTTCCTACCAGCAGAACCCCTCAGCAGCCTCCTGAGTCACACATGGTAGCAGAGCTTGAGCGCTAGTGGTTTAGTTTTCATCAAATTTGAAAAAACATAAAGGAATATTATAATGTGTCCCTCAAAAATTTTGTCACTCACAGAAACAAAATGCTACTCCCAGAAACAAGATACTGACCATCTCATGGATGCCACCATGAATCCAGTGTTATCTTAGTTATTCCAACAGGCTGCATAGCTTTCATTTAAGGCTGAAACACAACACCTACTACTATTAGAATCTCATGTCAAGTATCACCTAAACTCTCATCTCTCCATCCATGAAAAGGTCACTGCTTTAAATGACTGTCTTGTAAATATTTTGGTGCTTAGTATTTGTGAACCATCATTGTAATAGACACAAGAAAAAAATTCAAAAAAAATCTAATATCTATACATGGTAAAATTCAGTGACCTAGTAATATAGGAGAACTAATTGAACTCAATAACAATCTACAAAAACCTATAGATAATATTATACTTAATGAAGATAAACTGAATGTTTTCCATAAGATCAGGAGCAAGGCAAGGATATCTGCTCTCAACATTTTCATTCAACATAGTTGCAATGGTTTGATGATGGTTTGTCTTCCTGAACTCATGTGAGAGTCTGGTCCCCATGATTAAGTAAGGTATTTAGAGGGTGGAAACTGAATCTGTAGTTATAAGTGTACTTGTAATTGTAAGTACTTAAAAGTGGGGTCTTTGGGTAGTGATTCATATTAGAAGAGGTCATCAGGATGATGGCCCCATTGTTATATCCTGGTAGATTTATAATAATAGAGAGAAAGAGACAACACACACACACAAACAGACATACTCCATCTCTCTCTCCATGTGGTGATGCTATGTGTTGTCTTAGAATTCTGCTATCAATGGGGCTGGCGCTGTGGCGCAGTAGGTTAATCATCTGCCTGCAGTGCTGGCATCCCATGTGGATGCCGATTCTGGTCCCAGTTTCTCCTCTTCACATCCAGCTCTCTGCTAAAAGCCTAGGAAGGCGGTGGAGGATGGCCCGAGTGCTTGGGCCCCTGCACCCACGTAGGAGACCTGGCTCCTGGCTCCTGGATTGGGGAGTGAACCAGTAGATGGAAGACCTTTCTGTCTCTCCCTCTCACTGTCTATAACTCTCTTTCTCAAATAAATACGTAAAAAATCTTTAAAAAGAAAAAAGAATTATTCCATCAAAAAGACCATCGCCAAAGGTAAAACAACATTAATGCTATGCCCTTGAGCCTCCAAAACCATCTTTTATTTTTCTCTACATTAGATATGTCATTATAGTAATGAAAACAGTACTAATGCAATAATAATGAAAGCTTTTTTCCCATTGCAACAATTCAAAGACATGCAGAATATAAAGCAAAAAATAGAGCTGCCACTAGTTGCAATTGACATGATTGTCTTCACAGAACAGTCCAAGGAATACACAAAAATAAAGGTTTAGAACTAATGAGTTCAGCGAGGTTGCCAAATGCAGTTTCAACACAATATATCAATCATATTTCTATATACTAAAGATGAGTATTCAGAAACCCAAATTTAAAGCACAATATTTGGGGGCAGGCATTTGGATTTGGAGTTAAGGTGCTGATTGGGTTGCCCATATCCTATATTGGAGTACTGGGTTATATACCTGGCTCTGGCTCCTAATTCCAGATTTCTGCCAATGCAGCCCTGGAGGAAGCAGGTGATAGCTCAGTTTATTGGGTCCCTGCCACCTACATGGGAGACCTGGCTTGAATTTCTGGTTCCTTGTTCTGTCCCCAGCCACGGGGGGAGAGAACCAGTGAATAGAAGATCTGTCTCTCTTTCTCCTCTCTCCTCTCTCTATTCTCTTCTCTCCTCTCCTCTCTTCTCCTCTCCTCTCCTCTCCTCTCCTCTCCTCTCCTCTCCTCTCCTCTCCTCTCCTCTCCTCTCCTCTCCTCTCTCTCACTCTGTGTGTATATATGTATGCTTCTCAAATAAAAAATAATAATACTATTCATAATCACTCCAAATGAAGTATTTTTTAAACTTAAAAAAGAATAGTAGGGGCCAGTGCTGTGACACATCAGGTTAACGCCCTGGCCTGAAGCGCCGGCATCTCATATGGTCTCCGGTTCTAGTCCTGGCTGCTTCTCTTCAGATCCAGCTTTCTGCTGTGGCCTGGGATAGCATTAGAAGATGGCCTAAGTCCTTGGGCCCCTGCACCCATGTGGGAGACCTGGAAGAAGCTCCTGGCTCCTGGCTTTGGATCGGCACAGCCCCAGCCATTGTGGCCATCTGGGGAGTGAACCAGTGGATGGAAGACCTCTCTCTCTGTCTCTAACTCTCTCTGTATCTCTTTCAAATAAATAAAATAAATCTTTTTTTAAAAAAAGTATATGAATGCTGACCATGACAAAATACTGATGAAAGAAAACAGAGGTTTAAATAAGTAGAGACAGATACCATGATCATAGATTAGAAGACATCCAAATTGATGTATGGTTTTAATTTTAATTCTACCAAAATCTCAGCAAGGTTTTAGCAGAGACAGAAAAACTTATGCTATAATTATATGGGTAAGTGAGGATCCCAGGATAGCTAAAAACAATCTTGAGAAATAAGAATAAATTTGAAAAGCACTACTCAGTGTTAAGACTTACTATGAAACTACACTAATGGAGACAGTACAGCACTGGTGGAAAGCAAGCACCTAGATCTGTGAAACAAAATGGAAATGGACTCACCCAAAAAACCTGAACTGATTTTTGACATAGGGAAAAATAACTAAGTTGCAGTTGTATAGCCTTTACAACACATGGCAATAGAGTAGTTGCACATCCGTAAATCAAAAAAATGAACTTCATCCAAATCTCACACCTTACAGAAAAAACTAAGCTTAAATGGATCATTGACTTGAATTTCAAACCAATGTCCAAAAGAAAACATGGTAAAACATCTTTGGGATCTAGGGCTAGGAAATACTTCAATACTTCATACATATAAAAAGCATAATCCTTAAAAGGAAAAAAATTTAAATATTGGCCCTCATTAAAACTAAAACTTTTGCTCTGCAAAATTCCCTATAAAATAGATGAAAAAACAAGTTACAGGCTGGGAGAAATATTTGCAAAACACATATTCACAAATGTAAAATGAAAGCATAATGAGATATCACTGAGAGACTACCAAAATTTAAGGGGTCAGCGATCATTATGGAGTAGTGGCTAAAGCTACCACCTGCAATGCAGCATCCCATATGAACACTGGTTTGAGTCCCCGCTGTACCATTTTTGATCCTGCTCCCTGCTAATGTGCTTAGGAGGGAAGTGGAAGATGGCCCAAGTCCTTGGGCCCCTGCACCCATGTGGGAGACCTGGAAGAAGCTCTGCTTTTGGCTTCTGCCTGGCCCAGCTTGGCTGTTGTGGACATTTGGGGATGAAACAGTGGGTGGAGGATGTCTCTCTCTCTCTCTCTCTCTCTCTCTCTCTCTCTAAGTCTGCCTTTCAAATAAATAAAATAAATAAATAAAATAAAACAAGAAAGTGACAAAACCAAACGTTGGCAAGAATGTAGAGAAACTGCACCATTCATTCATTGTTGGAATGAAAGACTGTAAAGTGGTACAGCCACTCTGGAAAACAGTTTGACAGTTTCTTATACAATAAATATATGATTCTGTCTATCCCAGCAATTACATTCATGGATATTTATTTCAGGGAAATAACAACAATGTTCATGCAAAAACTTGTCCACAAATGCTTATAGCAACTTTATTTATAAAAGCAAAAAAAAGAAAAGAAAAAAACCTCCAGATGTCTTTCAACAAATAAGTGATTTAAAAAAATATTATTTGTGCATGCCATGGAATACTACTCAACAACAAAAAGAAGGAAGTGTTAATACTCATGACAATTTGAACGACTCTCCAGAGACTTCAGGTGAGTGTAAAAAGAGCCAACTGCAGGAAGTTACACATTATATAATTCAATTTCTATAACATTAGGAGATAAAAAATAGAGGAGAAGAAAAGATTAGTATTTGTCATGATTAGGATTGGAGGTTGGCATGGGAAAGAAATACATATTACAGTTATATGGCAAATTGAGGAGTCTTTGTGGGGATGGAGCTGTTCTGTGTCTTGACAGAAAAGGTGGATACATGACCCTACATATGTGACAGAACTTAATAAAACTAGACACACATTTAAATTTTCATAAATGAGGACATATGGAACAAAGGAAATAAAAATGGGATCAGTGGATAGCATCAGAGTCAATTTCCTGGCTGTCCTATTACATGTTCTGGAGTTTTGCAAGACTATAGTTGAGGGAAATCGGTAAGAGGACACATGATCTCTTCATATTATGCCCTACAAGGATATTTGGATACATCTTAGTATTAAATTGTGACATATCTCATATAAAAGGGTTAATAAAAGTTGTTTTAACAGGCAGAGAACAAATCATTGTGTATATTATGATGGTGGACACTCATCTTTATTTTAGAACCTACAGAATGGACAGCACAGATAGGGAATCCTAAGTTAAACTATATTCTTTGGGTGATAATGATGTGTCCATTGGTAGCCAGTGAGATTGTATGTGAAAGGAGCAGAAGTAGATGCATACTCTGTAATTTCTGTTCAATTCTGCGTTGAACCCAACATTTTCAATGCATTTTTAAATGCATGTGTTAAAGAGAAATACTAAAAATATAAAAATACAGTGGTATAGCTAAAAACTCAATAGAAATAAGAGTAATAAACATTCTCAATTCAGAAATGTCAGGAAATGAAGTAACAAAGGACAAAACAGTAGATATCACACATACAAATAGTAAATGGTAGACAGAAACTCAGCTGTATCAATAATTTTAGAGAAAGCAAATGGAGCAGGCATTTCTCTTAAGATAGGCATTGTAAAACAGGATAAATGAAGTTTACTCAACAATATAGAACATAGTTTTCAAAAAACCTGCTTTAAATGAGGACAGATATGTTGAAAGAAAAAAAAATAAAACTACACCATGAAATCCAGAATAACTGAGAGAACACCAGCTTTGCTATACTAATATAAGAAATAAAAGTTGTGCCAGTATGATTCACAGAAAACTAAAAAAAAAAGGTTGAGAATAGTTGACATCCTCTATTTGCTAAGACAGTACAGTCATCATACTTTCCTCTTTCCTTTCATTCCTCAAAGATTTCCTTTGGATCTTGAATGTATTCATAATGGTTTATTTTACGTTTTTGTCTGCTAAGCCCAACATCTAGACCCCATAAGCAACAATCCCTTTTAACCATTTTTCCCTCCTTAAATGGGTAACTTTCCTGCTTATTTTCAAGTGTTACAATTTATTTCTTGAAAATTGGACAATATGGGGCCGGTGCTCTGGCATAGCGGGTAAAGACACTGCCTGCAGTGCCAGCATCCCATATGGGCACTGGTTAGAGTCACAGCTATTCCACTTCTGATCCAGCTCTCTGCTATAGCCTGAGAAAGCAGTAGAATATGGCCCAAGTCCTTTGTCCCCTGCACTCACGTGGGGAGACCCAGAAGAAACCCTGGTTCCTAGCTTTGGATCAGCACAGCTCCGGCCATTGCTGACAGTTGGAGAGTGAACCAGCAGATGGAAGACCTTTCTCTCTCTCTGCCTCTCCTTCTCTCTGTGTGTAACTCTGACTTTCAAATAAACAATAAATCTTTAAAAAAAGAAAGAAAGAAAATTGGACTGTGTACATAATATATTGTAGCAACTCTGGACTCTTGATTCCATTTCCTCCATAGTTATTTCTGTTTTGTAAATTTTTACTTCTTTGTATTATGATTTGTCTGAATAAATTCTGTGTTACTTACACAGTATGTAGCCTATAATGTTACTGCTTAGTTGTTTGTTTGGTTGTTGTTGTTTTTGTTTGTTTGTTTGTTTTAATCATTAAGCCTAATTTCCTGAGAGTGTCCCTGGATCAGTGTCCCTCAGTGATCAGACAAAGATTGGCTCAATTTTTTGTTTAAATATCTTGATCTAGTAAGGCTAATGGATGTGTATTTGATTTGGAGAATACATGCACCATTCAGGCCGTTCATAAATCCATCCTGGATTCCTCTTTCTGCCAGACAATTCTATTTCTCCTTGAGTGATCACATTCAGCTACCTGCAATGGATGTTCAGGCCCTTTCTGTTCTCTCATGACTTGTACATGCCTGCAGCCTTCCAGACCACTAACAACATGCTGAAACATATCAAGGTTCATACAACTGTCTCCTTCTCCAAACACTCCAGTAAAATCTCTGACTGTTTTACTGTTCTATTATTTTCCCTAGGAAGAATTACAGTCCCAGGCTAGGTGTGATATTGCACCAATCTGATTAATTGCCACCAGAGTTTAACTATTTTCTAAAATATCCTTGAGTTCTGGTTCTGATCAAGGCAGACCCTTATTGCAACAGAGTTGTTGATGTTCGTGGCTTACCCCATCAAAGTAGTTCTAGAGTAGTCTCCCCTTGTCAGCAGTTCAGATTCCATGGTTTGTTATTCATGGTCAATCTTGGCCCAAAAATGTTAAGTGAAAAATTCCAGAAATAAACAGTTCAAAAGTTTTAATTGCGGACCAATCTGAATAGTACCTCAATATCTTATAGCTCCTTGCCTGAGACACGAATCATCCCTTTGTCCAGTTTGTTCAGATTATGTGCACCACCCTCCTCAGTCACTTAGTAGCCATCTGTTATCAGACCATCTGACATGGTTTGCATTACTTGTGCTCAAGTAACCCCTACTTTGACTGTGTCTCCAAAATGCACACATTGGTTACAGTATACTGCTATAATTATTCTATTTTACTATTAGTTATTGCTGTCAATATTTTACTTGCCTAATTTATAAATTAAACCTTAGAGGTATGTATGAATAGGTGCAGAAAAAAACATAGTAAATGTAGGATTCAGTACTATTCATGCTTGAAGGCATCTACCTGGGACCTTGAAATGTATGTACTACTATACTACACCAATGGAACTGGGGTGAATGAGGTGCAAGAAACCCCCAGCTAAAACACCACTAAATATCACTTTTAATGACTGAAAGCACTTTTGTCTTGAATAATCTATCGTGAATCTTACTCACACCTTTGGTCAAGTTCCAGAGTCCTTAAATTTTTAATTTTTCCCAGTTTTATCATTGTTTTAGGGGAGGATTTGCCATGCCCCTCCCTCTATTGTTTTGTAAGGCTCCAGTCCAGATTTTAGTGCACAACCAACACCACGGCCAGAAGTAGGGCAGCTGGTGGAGAACTCAGTGACCCCAGACTTTTGTTCTGACAAGCATATCAACAAGAATAAAATGGGAGCCAAAAGGACCATACCAAGTCCGGCACCCAAGGCACTAATAATAAATGGTTTGGCCCTGGCAAGAAGCTTCTGTAGACAAGCTGTGTTCCATTTACCATTTTTGTGGAATCTAGACTAGCATATAAATACCCACAATCTTTCCTCATTTAAATGATGTGAAGTGGTGCTGCATAAAACTGCAGGGTATTCTTTGGAGAATCCTATTGAATATGCCATGTTATTTTAAAGGCATTTTTTGTGATACAAAGAAAATCTTAGTTTGAAAGTCAAAGTTTTCCAAATTATTTGCTGAAAGTCATTCTAAATTTTAAGAAAATTCCTAGTTTATTAATAATGCTTGATCTACCCTATAAAATTCAGATTTGACTATGCTATGGTTGGGATTTATATTGTTAACTTTATTGTATATTATAGAATATTTTGTATCTTTAATAATCTAAATAATTTGAGTAGGTAATTGATTTATAGGAATTTAGGGCCAGGTATTAAGTCTACATTAGCCATATCAAATGGCCAGAGAAATCTAAGGCTAAGTGGGCACCATGATTCTGATTTATTTAATCCTAAATCAATACATTTAGGCTAAGCTCCAATTGTAGTGTTCTATCTAGGGGTAAAATATGATTTATAATATAATTATAATATTGTTATTTATGAAAGCAATTCATAGCAAAAACAAAATAGTATGAATGGCTTTACTTTTGATAATCTGAATATTATATTTCCCCCCATATTTTAGGGGATGTGCTTATCTGATTTAATAAATACAATATATTCAGAGATATTGGTTTCTGTTAACACCTCATCCTGATTCCATCTTTCTGGTCATAGTAAGGACTGAAAATGCAGTATGACAGCTTCCAGTTTCACCCCAGAGACACAAGGGGCTAAGACTCTCAAACTCACCCTTACAAGAAGAAAAAGCTGAGCAAGCAACAAAGTAATGATTTTCTTAACCCATCAGAGAAATTAGGTCAGAGGCCAAGACACTACACTGAAATCTACAGAGACACAGGTTTCTGGTGGGTGGGGCTGGGGAGGACCCAAGTATTTACTTACAAGGTACAGAAAATAACAGACCACAGGATGTAATTTCATAAAGTCCTTTGAAATGTGAACGCCATTTCTGTATGTCTCAAAACATACAGTTTTTTTCTGAGTTCTCATAGGCAGTATCCATTTTTTAAGATTTATTTATTTATTTCAAAGGCAGAGAGGGAGAGTGAGAGAGGAAAGTGGAGAGAGATTTTCCATCTGCTTGTCACACCCTCAAAGGCTATGACAATTAGGGCAGGGCCAGGCTGAAGCCAGGAGAGCCTGGAATTCCATCTGGGTCTCCCATGTGGGTGGCAGGGGCCTGAATACTTGGATTCAGTGCTTTCCCAAGCACACTAGCAGGTAGCTGGAATGGAAGTAGAACACACGGGACTCAGATATGGGATGCCAGCATCACAAGCTGTGCTTGACCTACCAACAGCACCACAATACCACAATACCAGTCCAAGACAGCATTCTTGAAGTTCAACCTGTGAGCTCTCACTAAGATTCTTTAAAGTAAACATTTCTATTAATAATCTGTTTATGATGACTTACACATTGTCTAAGGTAATACAGAATTTCTATTATAACTTTCATTTCCATTTGAGTTCTCACTCCCAGAATCCTTGACATCCATATCCTACTGTCCACTGAAGACAATCTAGACTTTTTCTATCATATTCCTCAAACTTCATTCACTCTCCATTCATTTCCCAAGTCCAAAGCCACGTTCACATTTTTAGGTAATTGTTATAGCAATATCCTACTTCCAGGTACTGAAATCTGTCTTTGTTTTTCCCATTGCAACATTTTCATAAATGTAACTCCACATGTGGGGGAGGGGCAGGAAGGAAGAGGAATAATGCACACCATAACTCTTACTGGGACCCAAGGCAGAGTTCTTCCTACATGGTTATAACTAACCAAAACTGAATCTGTGATACACAGAAAGGAGACAAAATGATGTAGTATTCCCTAGGAGGTGAGCAGTACCAAAAGGCTAAAGCCATTCAATAGGATCTCAAACTGGAACAGCAGAAAGAGTGGAGAAACTCTCTCAAGGATTCTTCTGAGGATGGCAGATTATACTGTGTGTTTTCATTCCAAAGAAGGATTTAAGGCAAGTGGAAGAATGAATTAGTTCCTACTTTCTTCCTTCCTACTGCCCCCTCTAAAAGTCCCTTCACCCTCTCTCTCCCACTCTCTTTTACACACACACACACACACACACACACACATACACTGTAAATGGCTGTATTTACAGAAATTTTACATCCCTCAGGTGAGTCTATTAGTTTCCAATAAACATACTTAGCATCTATTTTTGGATCTCATCATCCTAATGAAAGGACTACAGAATGTTTCACAGGCCAATTACTGCATGCAAGATAAATGCATGTATTTATTCCTTCTTTGTGGTGATGATTAAGAGAAAGCTCATCTCACTATAGTCACATTGATGTTTAAAATATAAATGAACTAATTGCAATAAGAAAAACCCACAGTATAACTTGAGGAAAATGCTATTCTAGGTAATGCTCTCTGTCCAATCCCATTAACATGAAATCACTCTTCTGTTCCTTCAAATTTCAATAACAGGATGAGATCAAGCAGGTGCCAGACAGAAACCACTCAAAGGGGCTGATTATTCCTGTTGCATGTGCGAAGCCCAACCCCCCAATCTATATTCCATCCTAGGTTTTCCTTTTCCCTAAGGCTTTGTTTCTCTAATGCAGTTCCATTAGGCTGCATTTGATATTTATTTCTTCATAGCAGAAGAAATACATTCACGCAGAAAGATTTATTTAGATAAATACACTTAGAAGCTCTCTACTGATAGAAAAACTTTAAGCACTGATAAGTAGCTATAGAAATACACATCCGCAACATTACCTCCTTTGAGGCCTGGTGACAATTCCCAATGCACTTACCATCAAACAAGTCTTCCTCCTGCAACACTGCTGTCGCTTGTTTTATCTAGATTGATATACTGGGAATGAGCCATCTTGAAGACACCTGCTGTGTGTTACTTCCAGTTGACTGGCCTACCTGGCTGGGTTATTCAGACTTCAGGAGCACATGCCCAGAATGATCCATGAATATTCCATGCAGCAGAGTCTCAACATGTCCAGTGTCAGAAACATAAACTTGGAATGGAAATAAAAACCATGCTCACACTTAACCTTGGTGTTCAATGTTTTAAGATATAGGATATGAGTCTGTATCAATAGCTGAACAGCAAGTGATGCCTTGGAGGTTCTTGAGGCTCCTCCAGGGCTGCTGCTCCTGTGGTGCCCCACTCAGGACATCTGGCCTCAATGGGCCCAGGTTCCACAACGTGTGAGAAAAATGAGAGAGGAAGGTGTTAGGAAAAGCAACAAATAAGTAATTAATCAATGTGTGATACTGTGTAGAAAAATACTCCCCAAGTGTTGGTGACCATGGTTTAGACACAGAAGTGATATCAGAAGGTCTTGTGTTCTTCTCACCCAAACAATAACAACAACCAAAGAAACATAATGAATAATGGACTTCACAATCAACTCATTCAGTGAGGAGAGCACAGAGGGGAAGAAGGATCAAGCTGTAGATATAACTGGTAAATACTACATTTTTATCTTTCATTTTATTGGTATATTATAAAATATTTTATAAATAAAACATAAACTACTTTTGAATACTTCTAAGTGTCTATATACATATTTCATGTTTACGAACAAATATATATATATATATAAAATAGTGCATATTTAGATTCACTCTTTATTTAAAAATAAGATAGTTAACAAACTAATTATAGTCTGTTATTCTAATACCAATAAAAAGTAATAGTTGAGGGTAGCACTTACAGAGATTTCCACTTTGTTTACAAAAGTGATCTGCACAGCTCACGCTGCCGGTTCCCCATACTTGGCAGGGAGAAGTCCACATGTGACACAGCTGGCATCCTCAGATCTCCACCCTGGATCCCTCTTTCACCTTCCCATCAACACCACATTCATTTCTCAATACCGTCTTTATTCCCATCTTATCCAGCAGTTTTCATGTTTTTTGGTCATTTCCTCCCTGTGTGATGTGATTTCAAACTGCCTCCCTCTCTCTCTCCCTCCCTCCCCCCCCCACCCTCCCCCCCTCTTTCTGGGTCCTGCTTGGGATTTCCATGCAAACTGCCCTTTCAACAGGCTTCCCCTTAGCTGCTCAGGATATCACCAAATGTCCTGCAAACATCGAATTTTACTGAGCACAGTGCATTTTGATATGTAGTCACCACCACCAGAAAACCTAGCCCAGTGCCTGGAATACAAAAGTGCCTTGTAGATATGTTTGTTGCTCAGCCAATGCAACCAGGGGACCCACTTGTAGGACAATGCAAACCTGTTCTATTTTAGGATCAGAATTCATAATTCCTGCTATGTGGTACCTTTACTACTGCTCTTCTGGCTTCTTCCCATTGAGACCCGAGGTATTATCTAGTCCTGTCTTCAAGCTGACACTTGAGGTGGCTACTGGGGAGGCAGATCCATCCTGCAAACTCTATAACTTCCATGGGCTCAACTGTCTCATCCCAAATGGGAAATATAATGTCAGCCCTAGAAGTATCCTATGAACTTGGCCTCCCTAGAGCCTGCCCAGGACAGACCTCCACTACAGAAAAGGTACAGATAACCATGTAATTAATAATATAAGAAACAGGTACCTCTTACACAATTCTGCTTTTTTTAAAATCTCCATTTGAATATCCCTTTTTTAATAAAAAGATTTATTAATTTATTTGAAGGTCAGAGTTATAACAGAGAAAGGGAGAGACAGAGAGACAGGTCTTCTTTGGTTCACTCCCCAGATGGCCGCAATGGCCAGGGCTGGGCCAGGCTGAAACCAGGAGCTAGGAGTTCTTCCAGGTCTCCCACGAGGGTTCAGGAGCCCAAACACATGGGCCATCCTCTTCTGCTTTTCCAAGACCATTACCAGGGAGCTGGATCAGAAGTGGAACAGTCAGGACATGGAGCAGCACCCATATAGAATGCCAGCAATGCAGGCAGCCATGCTAGGTCACAATGCAGGCCCCTTGAATAGCCCTTTGGGCTTATGTCCTACCTTCTTCATTTCTATTCTGTGTCAGAAATCAGTGCATGGGTGTATTAGTATTACACTGTATGCACTAGTGGCAAACAATCATTCAGTATCTTTTACTGAAACTTCCTCAGAGAAGAGCAAGCCACACAGGCATGTAAGCACTTGTCTTGGGTCTGCCAAGGAAATTACCAATTCTCACTGAGATTTTCTGCTAACACATTGCCTCTCAGTCTATTTTTCTTTTCACCTATCTCAAGCTTCTAGTTTTCCAAACAAAACTACCTGGGGTCATTTGCTTCACTGTGGCTTACATGTTGACAGCAACTCGCCATTGGAACAGGCAAGCAACATGTAACATAATTTACACTTGTTTTGTGAGTCTTGGGGCTAGATCAGAATGTTCACACAGTTGCAATCAAACTACAATTTTTCTTTACAAAATCACTGCACTATCTACAAGTCATTCCTACCATGATCCACTTGTTACAAAAAGAGTCTTGATTTCCTCTGTAGTGGGATGACCCTGGTGCTGCCAAGATGCTAACTAACATCAGGACTTACTGGGTAGGACACTGTCTTTTGTACACAATCAGTATTTTATAGATTATAGGTGTTTACCCATTGGTCTTGTTAAGAGCAGCTAGTATTATCCTCATTTTGAAAATATGGAAGTTGGTGCTCAGATTGGGTCAGAAGAGCTAAGTGATGTCCAGCATCAAATGTATGCTTATTGTAAACCCAATGGTGTTCTAGAACATAGATGCATTGTTGAAATACTCAAATATATGTTTAAGTGGCTGTGATTGTATATATCAACATATTGTTTAATAGATAATACATTACTGAAATATATGAGTTAATTTATATTAACATTACCTGACTATTCCATTGATAACAAAACCAACTACCAATATAAAAAGTGTGTGAGGGTCTCCTAGACTCCATGGGCTGCTGCAGTTCAGACACATGTGAACATGATCCTCAGCCATGTCATGGATTTTAGCATGTCTCATGACATCCTCATGCTCCTGGGCAGGAGTGAGTGGGAGATACCAAGTTCTTGTCTGCAGGACAAGGATGGATGGAACCACGCTGATGCATAGTGTGTGTAGTACAGTCTAGGGCCATGACTCCTGAGCTACAGTGCATGGTCCCAAGATGACATCCCCTTTAATTCTTCCCTTAAACTTGGAATCTTTTATTCTAGTGATGGCTATATTCTTTTGTTTGAATTTGAGGTTATTCTGAAAAATGTTACATGAATATGTTGGGCTTAATTGTGCCTTCCTACATTCTTGCTGAAGTCCTAATCCCCAGAACCTCAGTATGTGCCTCTAAAGAGTTAGCTTAGTTAAATGAGGCCATTATGATAGACTCTAATCCACTATGACTGGTATCTTTATAAGATGAGATCAGACCTTTCTGTCTTCTCTCTTTCTCTCTGTAATTCTATCTCTCAAATAAATAGATAAAATCTTTTTAAAAAAATAAATAAAGAAGAGGAGGAGTTTAGGACAAGACATGCACACAGAAAAGACCATGTAAGCCAAGGAGAGGCCTCAGAGGAAACCAACACTGCCAACACATTGATCTCAGACTTTCAGCCCCCAGGACTGTGAGAAAATAAATCCCTGTTTTTTAAGCCCCATGGTCACTGATGCTTTGTTATGGCAGACCTAGCAGAGGGACGACAATCATAGTCAATTTTATATTACTGTAAATTCATCACATAGAGATTAGATTTAATTTATAGTATACTGCTTAGTGATTATTTGATTATGACAATATTAATCCAAAATATAAAAATCTAAGTAACATTTTTATCACTTATATAACTGAATACCTATACCAGGGCACTTGGATTATACCTGTACAGCTAAAATAGCAGCTCAAAGCACAACAATTCAGCGTAACACTCTCCTGGATATAAGAACACACGTGAGCTCCAGATTCCTAACAATTTACAGTGGACCTTCCCTGGCAATTTTCTACACTGGACCTCAGTTTCCTCAGAGGAAAAATGAGGGTGTTGAAATCCTAATGCTGGATATTTTATAGCTCTCGATAAGAGCTTCAAGAGAAAAATGATCTTTGATTATACTCTCTGGAACTAGCCCCTGTTGTCATTGTACAGCCCAAAGAGAAAAGACCATTTCTTGAAGGTCTGTATTCTGGCACTGAACGCTTCCTCCAGATTGATCCATTATTTGAATCTTGTACTGTGTAACTCGGAACATATCTTGCCTCAACAAAAAGAGGGAAACCCATTTGAGAGGAAGGAACAGATGCTGAATTATGCTGCTTCTCCTCCTTTCTTTATCATTGCTCTGGAACTACACCAGAAACTTGACAGTCACAGTATCCCCTCCCTCCCTAACCTACAGATGATATGTTCCAAGACATTCCAAGGATACCTGAAACTGCAGATGGTACCAAACCCTATATACATTTTTTCCTATATATTCATATCTGTGAATATTCATATTCAAACCCTTACATTTTTTCCTATATATTCATATCTGTGATAACGTTTAATTTATAAATTAGGCCTAGTGAGAGATTAACAATAGTAAGAATAGAACAATTAAAGTTATTAAAAACTTGTGACTTGTTAATTCCTGAAATTTTCCATTTAGTATTTTTGGTCCACAACTGACTAAGGGTAACTGAAACCACAAAAAGTGACACTGCAGGTAAGAGGGAGCTTCCAGAGCAGGATAATGTGTGTCTGTGTGTGTGTGTACATGTGTGTGTGGTAATAGTCTGGACTCTTGCATGACAGAAACTGAAAGAAATAACAAGTCAGAAAGAGAACTTCTGTCTAATAAAGCTCAGATTCCCACGAGCCACAGCAAGTCCAGTGATGTCAGGATTGCATCTGGCATTTGCCATCTTATCTCATCTCCAATCTGGTGGTTATAGTCTCTGGACAGTCTACTCTAAGTCTGCCACATGAGAAAGAGACATGGCCGTGAGGTGAGAGAACTGTGCATGGCTCTTCCTCATAACTCTCATTCCCAGAGGAAGGAGTTTCCTTTCGGCTTTTGGGGAGATCTGGAATGACTCTGACTGCTTGTCACGGGTAATGTGCCAATCCCTAGACCAGTCACCAAGACAAGGGGAACTGACAATGCCACAATATCTGATAACACTGGGCATCTCAGTTCAAAAGAAGTAATATCACCCAAGAAGGCCTCACTTGTAATCAAGGAGAGGACATTTTCATCCGAACTGCTGCAGACGAGCTACACACACACTGCCCTTAAATTACTGAATAATTCTGATAATATCCTCTCTTCCATCAACTAACATAGTTGAGTCACAGATTTATACTTGGTATTCAACTATTTAAGAGAGTAAATACTATTTGGATAGTTTTACACAAATAGTTTCCAGTATGATTTTCTTCTGGAAAAAAAAATCTAATTTTAAACTCAGAAAACAAAAACATAAGGAAACCAATTGTGAATGCTAACAATGAGAAATTAGTAAGGCAGATATTAATATTACAGCTTTCAGACAAGAATACCATTCTTCCTAAGCAATTTGTCCAAAATTTATTCTCAGGTACAAACTGATTACAGAGTCTACCTGTCAGCAGTGTCCCCAAGGTGTCCCCAATCAGTGGTCTCAGAGAACACTTGCTCCCTGTTGGCAACCAGAGGACCTGTGAACCCCACACTGAACTCTGTGGGCTCCCAGCCTTCTGAGCCAGCTGGTCCAGACACTGCCAGCCTCCTGTGCACTCACATGCTGCCCCCTCCTACTATTGAGACGTGCTCAGAGCCTCCCTGGTAGAGATGCTACACAGGGCTACACCATGGTCAGCCTGAAATATCACAGCCCACTGAAGGAAAGACCCAATGCTTGGCAGAGAGAGGTCAAGGCAGGGAAAGAAAAAGGTGGCTTCTGACTGGATGAGGTATAAGCAAATAGAACTCCTTAGGTGCATAATTATAGAACAAAATGGATAACAACATTTTTACAGTTCTCATCTTTGATTTCAATGTATGAAATAAAACCCAGAGGGGTCACTGAAAAGAACCAAATCAGTGTTCTAGAAGATGAATCAAAAGAAATCATCCTTAAAATAACATGCCTACAAAGACGCAATTTGACCAGAAGAATGTGTTCTGGTTAGGTTGACTACAGTTAATAATATATATTTCAAATTAGCTACAAGAAAGGATGTTGAATGCTCTCACCACAAGAAAGGATGAATGTTTAAGAGAATGCTATACTAATTATTTTGATTTGATCATTACACATTGTTCTAGACATGTATCAAAACATCACATTGTATCTCACAAATATGTACAATTATTATGTGTCATTTAAAAATAAAACTTAAAGAGTGGGTGTTCATCCTAGTAGTTAAGACGCCAGCTAAGATGCCTATGCTGGGTGGGCGTTGTGGCACAGCAGGTTAAACCTCTGCTTGAGACACCCGCATCCAGTATTGGAGTGCCAGTTCCAAACCCGGCTATTCTGCTTCCAGTCCATCTCCCTGCTAATGTGTCTGGGAAGGCGCAGAGGATGGCCTGAGTGCTTGAGCTCCTGTCAGCCCCCTGGAAGCCCAGTCCTGGCTGTTGCCGCCATGCTGCCATTCGGGGAGTGAACCAGTGGATGGAAGATTCTCATATATTCTCTCTCTCTCTCTCTCTCTCTCTCTCTCTCTCTCTCTGTGTGTGTGTGTGTGTGTGTGTGTGTGTGTGTATGTGTGTGTTTCACTCTAACTTTGAGGGAAAAGAAATGATGCCCAGATTCCATATCAGAATGCCTGGTTTTGATTCCTAAATTGAGCTCCTAACTCAATCTTCCTGTTAATGCAGACCCTGGGAGGCAGTACCTGCCACCACATGGGAGACTTGAAATGAGCCAGTAGATGGAAGCTAAGGCTCACTCTCTCCCTCACTCTGTCTCTCTCTTGCCCTCTCTGAATAAATTTAAAATAAATAAAATAAACAAAAATAAAATTACTAAAAAGATGTTCAAATCACGAGTAAAAAAATGATAAAGTGAAGAGACTGTGTACACAGATATGAGAGTTCTGACATGAAAATAAATGACTAGAATAGGAAAAAAACAAAAGTTGAAAAATATTTACAGAGACCATTTTAAAAAAAAGTTATTTGGAAGCAAAAAAAGACTCAAATCTTCAAGTTGAATGGTTTCACTGACTCACAGATAGGATGAATAAAAACAAACTGGTACCCAGACATATTCTGATGGAATTGCTGATTCCAAGTATTGAAAGAAAACTATCCCTGCTATCAGGAGGAAAGAACAATTTTTTCAAAAGCAGAAGAGAAGCAGATAGTACCCCAAGGTCTTATCTGCACCATCAAATACTACAAGACAGTGAAACATGACCCAGAGATGACTGAGGGAAAGATCAATGAGAACCAAGATTCCCAGCTTCATGTGAAGGAAGGCCTCACCAAGTAGAGCCACCAGATCTGAATATATATCAAAAAGAGAAATCTAATGGAAGGACACTTGAATTTTAAAATTGGGGAAAAGTTGAGTAATGAAAGAAAAGTGGGCACAGCAGGTAAGTTAGCCCCTGCACAAAACCTCTCTGGAGCTTCAAGTAAGGGAGCTCCCTAAGGTTTCCCACTCCTACCCTCACTGGCCCCCAGTCCTGGCCGAGGACCCCAGTGCACACACATTTGTTGGGATTTGAATTCATAGGGAGAAAATCCACAGGCTTGTCCTGAGCTAAGGGTCTGGGCACCACTCAGGCCAGCCTCCCTGTCTCTCAGTTGTCCAGGGTGAGATCTACACAGAACAGAGATGGGAGCTGGGGGGTGAGAATTCAGTCAGAGCAGATTTGCAGGTCTCTCACCATTAGGAAGTAAAGCAGGATCTCCTAATTTATCAGCTTCAGCTAAACAATGTGGCAGGCACAGAGCTGTGACCTCCTCATAGCACACGGCCCAGAGCAAGGGCCCCAGGAACAGGGCAAGCATCTATCTGTTCAGGGGGCCAGAGCAGGGAATGCAGCTCCTCACCACCAGGGAAAGAACACAACCTGGGGGCAGAGCCAGCCTCTGCCCAAGGGAAGAAGAAAGCCCAAGGAGGAAGATCCAGTCAGCTGTGGCTCCCAAGTGCTGGGGTTAGCAGCAGCCACTGGAGAACAGAGGGAGCAGGGACTTTACACTGTGGAAATAAAGACAGTGCTCTGTGAGCCTTTCCCAGGAAGCTGCCCCCAACTCTGCCTCTTTGTCATTCCTCTGGCCACAGTGCCTGCTACATGGCTTAAATGTGTCCCTTGAATGTTCCTATGTTGAGAACCTGATCCGCAGAATCACATGTTGATGGTAATTGGAGGTGGAGCCTTTGGAAGGTAATTAGGATTAGATGAGATCATGAGGGTAGGGTGCCCAGGATGGCATTAGTGGCTTCACCAGGGAGAAAAACCCAAGCTAACATTTGCTCTCCCCCGCCATGCAATATCCTGGTCATGTTATGATGCACCAAGAAGGCTCTCATCAGATGCCACTGCCATGCTGTTGGACTTCCCGACCTTCAGAAACGTCAGCTAAATAAGCCTCTATTCTTTATAAATCACCCAAGCTATGGTTTTCAGTTATAATAATAGAAAGTGAACTAAGACTGTCCCATTCTAGCCCTAGTGTCTTCCTTAAAATCTGAATTTGGAGGAATACCACCAGTACTGACTCTGGCCCCACAAAGTCACCCTGACCCCTAAAATCTCCATGGCCTGGTGCTCTGTGAGCTCAAGCCTCCCCTTCACCTGCCCCACATTACCTCTCTGGCCACACCCATAAATCCCCCTGGCTAGGCTCCCCATTGGCCCTCCATACCTGCCGCCATACACACTAGGAGCCAAGGCAAAGATTCTGCTCTGGAACTGCACCACAAGGACTGCTGGCTCCAGCTCTTGGACTGCTGCTCCCCTTCTCTTCTCTGCTACCCTCCAGCCCCAGCCTGCTGGATGTCTGCAGTTACTCAGCTCTGGCAGTGCTCAGCTCAGATCAACCTTGCTATTCATTTTCCCCACTCCTAGCTCAGGGGAGATTGGACAACTGCTCCCAAGAGCCATTTTGATTTTGCTATCTCTATAGCCACAAGGAATGGGTAGCACTGGGCACCAGATGCCTGCTGAGTCCAGGGGATCTTCCGAGGGCAGTCACTCCAGTTTCTCTCTGTGACAAGGAGATCTAGACAGCTCTGACTACCTTCCTTCCCTCTGCACCTCTGTGCATCTGCCCCCAGGCCCTAAATGCCCCTTCACCATTACTGAGACACTGACCAAGTACTTCATCCAGGGACTTGACTTCTGAGTGCAAAGAACATCCTCTCTCACTTCTGCCAAAGGAAGCCTGCCACACTGCTGTGCATGTGTGCATGTGTGTCTCACTTCCTCTATCAGAAAACACAATCACTCTGGCACACACTGTTCCCAGCATGGTGTGCCCTTTTCTGTTGACCGAAACACCATGGCAAGTATTTTAGGTATGAACAAAAGTTTACTAACCTCTCTACTGGGGTTCAATGTACCCCAGTAGTGAAACCACTTGGGACAGCTCTGCAGAGCACTAAGAGGAGCCCCCAACATTCTAGAACATCCCTATCTTCTGAGAGATGCAGCCCCTCCTTCTGGCCCTTTATTGAGGACAGGACAAAGCAGGCTTCCAGCCTAACCTACAGACACATCAGTCTCTACCTACTCTGTGATGAGATAGCTGTTTCCCAACCACACTACTGCACCTGGTGCTGTCTGCACATCCCTTTCTGCTTTTCTGTCTTCAATTTGTATAAATGATGTTTGCCTCCCTAATTATAGTTTCTTCCCTACAAAGGCCCATAGCTAGATTATTATGTTTATATTTCACCAATATTTTATGATCTTGATCAGGGGACATCTGTCTGCAGGACCTGTTGCAGCTGAGGTCGAATTATGCCTGAAAACAAAGGCCCCTGCAGTGGAAAAGTAGTCATCTTCATCTAGTGCTTCGTGTGTCCAGACTCAGTGTTGCATGGGTGTTAACCCATCTCATCTCCAGTCAACCCCAGGGGCCTGGTTACCACCCGCAGCTGGCACACAATGAAGAAACTTCAGCACAGAGGGTAATGCCCTCCCTCCCCAAAGTCAGAGTCAGCAAGGGGCCAAGCCCATGCTCACACTCTCAGCCGCTCGTAGTTAGAGGATCAGCTGCCTTCTGACCTCTGAGCTGCATAGCACAAATGGACTCAGGAGGCATCCTCCCCTCACCCTGGCTTTCCAGGGAACCTTGACCTCCTCAGGAAGTGAGGGTCTCAGTGGGGTCCATTTTTCTACGTTCTCTTCTTCATCCTCCCAGTTTACGACCACCCAGGGAAGACGTGAGATGCTGCTCACGGTGTTTCCCAAATTCAAAGTGCCAAGATGGTGAGAGAACACAGCTGAGAGCCCAGAGGACACACTTCTTTCCTGGTTACTTAGAATCCTTGTTGGAAAATGTGTGCAGACTATGGAGCAGCACCCGGGGTCACAGGGCCTTCTCCTAGCAGCCAGCATCAGCTTGTCAGCTATGTGAAAGGTGTCCTACAAGGGGATCAAACAACCCTAGCCCTTGCCTTAGATGAAGCAGCCTCAGCTGAGAGACCAGCCACAACCTCCCGGGAGTCCTTGAGCCAGACGCATGCAGCTAAGCCTCACACAGAACCTGACCTAGAATAACTGCATGACATGATAAATATCAAAAGCTGCGAAATATGGGGTAATTTGTTACATGAAAATAGATAACCACAATAACATTATATATTATGATATATTATCTCCTGTATTAGGCTTTAGGTTCCTTAAAATGAGGATTTAAATATATCATACCGAATTTAGCACAGTGTCTAAAACCTGATAGATGCTCCAGAAATGTTCATTGCCTATATGAATAAATAAATTCATTTCAGATCAACCCTGGGGATGATTTTGTTCATCAAACATGTATCAGATATCCAACTGCAGTCAGGTATTGAACTAGGCTAGGAACGTATCTGAGTTGGCATCTGCTGAGACCATCCAGTCTGAGATGGCTATGAGCATGTGCACTCATCCTTTCTGAGGAGGGGTGGCTGGGTGCTCACCCTCCAGCTCCCACCCACTCCTCTGGTTCAGAGTTGCTTCATGTCCTCACATTCTGCTATTCCTGCCTTCCCTGCATGTAGGTCCAAGCAGTATAGTACCAACATCAGAGTGCAACTTCTCAGCCAAACCACTTCAGCAATGTGAGCAAGGCATCAGCTTCACCTGCCATGGGCTGAAATATAAAGCCAGGATCCAGCACTCAGGGAACTCAGAGTGCAGTCAGAACAGAGTGGCAATTATAATAAAATATTAAAGAAGAAGAGCAAAAGGAAATTGCTAGACTTATGGATAACACCACTGCCTAGGGGACTGGGAAGACGTCACAAAGAGGTGCCATCTAAACTGGTACTGCAGTCAGAGATTTCTCAGGAAGACAGGGGAGGATATGTGAGAAGGGCAAACCAGCATGCACCAGAAGAGTGAGCACATGTGAGGTGCAGGGAGCAAGAAATGCGCTCCTACCTGGGGTCTCAGATAGGAGGGACAGCAGCCAGAAAGAGAAAAGAGCATGAAACTTATGCATCTCTAGCTTTGTAGGTGTTTTCTGCTGGCAGAAGTACCACTACCAGTAGGCAACCTGAACTACTGAAGATGAGAAACTCTGTTCCTGACATTCTGAATTTTCCCAACATTTCCAACACTCAATATTCCCAGTTCTCCTGATACTCTGAATGATCACAACAAACTCCACCATTCCTGACATTCTCAATATGCCCAGTAGTCCCAACTTTCCCAACACCACCAATATTATACTCCCAACAGTCTCAAGAAACATCCCCAGGGTGCGCGCTGGGGCACAGTGGTCAACCCTTCTGTAGTACTGGCATCCCCATATGAGCTCTGGTTGGGGTCCCAGCTGCTCTGCTTCTGATCCAGCTCCCTGCTATTGCACCTGGGAAGGTGGTGTGGGATGGCCCAAGCACTTGGGTCCTGGTACCCACATGGGAGACCCAGAAGAAGCTCCCGGCTCCTGGCTTTGGCCTGACCTAGTCCCGGCCATTGCGGCCATTCAGTGAGTGAACCAATGGATGAAAGGATGTAATCTCATATTCTCTCTCTAACTATACTTTCCAAATAAATAAATAAAATCTTAAAATGAAAAACATCCCCAACACTTTCAGAGCTGAAGCAGCATCTTGTGCCACATGAGTTCCTGGTGTCTGCAGTCAAATAACTCTGGGGCTATTTCCACCCAGCTGCCATGAGGGAGCTAAGGGAGGACTGGGGTCTTTGTTGTCTGTTCTGTGGCAGCTACACAGCTATAACCCTTTCCTAGATTTGGAGATGTGATAAACTGAATATTTGGGTCCTCCTAAAACTCACACGTGGAGTCCCTAACCCCTGAGGTGACAGCACTGGGGGGTGGGGCCCTTGAGAGGTGATGATGATATGGGCAGAGCCTTCACAAATGGGATTAGTGAATGCCCTTAAAGGAACAGATGCCAGAAAGTCCCTCTCCCTCTTTCTGCCATAGAAGCTCACAATGAGAAGAGGGTAATCTGAAATTTAAAAGGCAGCCTTCACCAGAACCCCATCAGGCTGGCACCGTGATCTCAGGCTCCGGGCCTCCAGATCTGAGAGAAAATAAATGTCTGTTCTTTATAACACCCAGGATATGGTATGCCACTGTGGAAGTCATGCACACTCAGAAACCCAACCAGAATTCTAGTCATAAGAATTCTAGTCATAGAAAGGTAGGATCTTGCCATAATCACAAAAGCTGAAGGGTTCAGACACCCCTTGAAACCAGGGCACCGGCTATGAACAGGGTGAGGTCCATCGGATGTGAGTCTGCAGAGAATATTAAGGTGCAGGGGTGGTTCTGAGGAGATTTTGACATCTGGGAACCTGAAGCATCATTATGCCCCCCACCCCAATACAGTAAGGACACCTAGAAGTCAGGTCATGGCCGGAGGCCTGATCCAGGCTGACCCAGGGTATCCCAGGAACTACGTGAATAATGCCATTCATTCATGTCCTTTATGGTGTTCTCATTATCTGATAGTGATGCATGGGCTTCAGTAAAGGGATTCCTTCTCATCTAAGAGTAGGTGGCTTTGATCTGGTCCACTTCGTAACTCAAGATTTGCTTACTTTCCATATTGATGTCCATGTGCAAGTGTAACATGGGGGCAAGACATTTTCTCAATGAGCCTCTACATTCACTCCTGGCTTCATAACAAGACCAGTGAATTGCCATCATCTTTCTTCTATGGAGGAGATTGTTTCTTATTTGGAATTTTATAGGTGGAGTGGAAGAAACTTGCTTAGTGTGACTCAAAGCCTAATGGATTTATTATTTTCACTTATGCTCTGCCACAGGAATTAAAATTATGGCAAATTTATGTGCTTTGATTTTTTTTTAGCTTCCACAGCAGTAAAATATACATTCAATAACAATTTTTACAATTTTTCAACTACAAGTAAGTAGGATTATATCTATTTGTACTTCAAACTTCTGGTAATAAAGTTTCCTCCCAATATCTCTACTTTTTATGTGTTTAAAATCTGATCCAAATAATAAATAAAATAAAGTAGTATGGTATAAATCTCAAAGTTTTTAAGAAATGAAGTCTGTGCCTATACAACATAATTTCTTTTTTAAGCTCCCTTCCACTGAGGACAGAAATGAAATTTCAGGCTATCTAAACCACATGCAGGCACATCCTTATGCCTTTTCCCATCTTCTAGCCTGTGGCTGTTTCACTCCGTTTCTTGGTGCCATGGCCTTTGCCCTCTGCTCATGATCTCTAAGGTGCAGGATCACGGTGGCCAGCAGTGTGTACACTGTGCTGCTCAGTCATCCCTCATCCCTGAGTGCAGGGCCCCTCTAATCCAACATCCTCCCAGCTACTTGGGCTATGTTGAGGGTTTGGAAGAAGTTCACTGCAGCCTACGCACTCTGGTGACACAGGACACTTGGAGGGACGCAGCTGCCGTACTTTTAACAATGGGGAATTATTTCACTGCTTTCCAGGGGACAATGGAGAAGGGAACTATGACAGTATATGTGTCCATCAGCCAAAAGCCAAGGCCATATTTGTACTGGGGGAGAAGAGAACTCAGAGATCTTGCCAGGGAGTGAGGTTCCCTGTGTGCTGGGATACTGCCCTCCCTTTCCTACTACTCCCACCCTGTGCTCAACCTTTTACTGAGTCTTTTGACTCAACATTTCTTCCCTTTTTTTCTCTAATGTTTTTTCATATCTCCCTAAGCACAGGAAAACTTCACCCATTTTTCAATGTGAGAAAAACATTCAAAATGCATGTTGTATATAGTGATAAAGGAATGGGTTATATGTGTGCGTACATTTGTAAGAACTCTTTGAATTATTTATAATCTTTATTTGTACTGTATGTAGATGATACAATAAAAGATCACAAAAGTTTAACATAAAAAATGAGTCCTCAAATGGTTTAATGAGCACATTGTATGAAATATTCAATAAGTAGCAAATTCCATCTTTTTTCAGATTGTTCCAGAGATCTAGAGATTACATTTCCTGGAATGGCTACAAATGCTACACAAAGATTCTCCTTCTAGGAACACAATGGAGTACAGCTACTACCACCTTAGAAAGTAGGATAGATTATGCTAATTTTCTTTTCAACCCTTGGTCTTCAAACAGAGTGGGAACAGGGGTAAGGGAACTTCATTCAATTTTGTCTCTTTCATCTCACTGCTCCTAGTTGGCCAAACCTTAGTGGAAGCCAGAAGACAAGGGAGCCTTGAATGTAGATTATCTTCCCAGGATATATATCAGGGAGGGAGAGGGGGAGGGAGAGGGAGAGGGAAAGGGAAAGGGCGTATGGGGGAGAGGGAGAGGGAGGATGGGGGAGAGTGAGACAGAGGGAGACAGGAGGATTTAGAAGGGCAAGCAGAAGAAATTCTTCATTAAGTAGGTTAAAGGGTTAAATTGTTAGAAAAGCCATGATCCTAGACTAAAAAAAAATCCTGTAACTATCTAAATTCTGGGATTTTGTTATGCCATGCTACAATATTTAAACAAAGATTGGCCACCATGCGGTCTAGGAATCTGTGTGACCAATAAGGAGAGAACACAACATCCATTTCAGGTATGCCCTGGTTGTTAAAGGAAAGAGAAGAATGTGCCAATGGATCAACACAACAGGGAAAGAATACTAGAAGGGCTCCTCTCTGCCACGTTATAGTCTTATCAATGTTTATTTCCCAGGTCCAGAGTAGATAGCACTTGTATATCTTGTCAGTCAGACTGAAGAATCACTTTGGAACAATCAGAGTATCTGTCCCTTATCCCCTTTCCAAGTGGGAGTAGAAGGTTGTAGATACCTTGTCATTTCAGATCATGCGTCTCCTATAAAGGGAGAACTACATCTGAACCTGATGGAGACGTCAGGCCTCACTTAGCATTCCTGGATTTTAGCTGGATATGATCACTTGGGTGGGCTCCCCTGGGGAGGGCGTAAGTGTGCTCTTCTGCATATAGAAGGAAAACAGAATTGAGTATGTGATGATTGAAAGGCACACTGATAATCATTAAGGCTGTTCACATGATACAACTGCACTGCTCTAGCCCATTTGGATTTGGGCATGGCTAAATGAATTGCTTTGGGCAGTAATACATGAAAGGAAGTGACCCAGAGCCAGTGAAAGATTCATCATGCTGTCATCTGCCTTTCTTGGTAATGGTGGAGACATGCAAAATGGAACCAAATGCCTATGATGAGCATGAATGCTCCTGTGATAGACTGGTGATCTATGATAGACTGGCAAAAAGAGCCTGAAATATACATTTGCTACTTTTTTAACTGCTTGAGATTTTCATTATCCTTTGTTGTGTCATATAAGCCAGCCTCTGCTGACTGATTCTCTTTCAATTCACTTTATACATCTCGTATAACATTGATACCCAAAGCAGACAAGGAGATCACAACAAGCATAGGTGAATCTCATTTGAGAACACAGACGCTATCATTCTAAACAGAATATTAGTAAAGGACATCTAAAAATTTTTGGCATAACATGAGAACATTATTAAATATAAAAATAAGAAAAGTAATTTCAATCAATATAGGTAAATAATTTTCAAAAATGTCAAGCCCAGAAAGCAGATGAGTGATGAGTGATTGTCTGGGGAAAGGAATGGGGAAGATTGGGAAGGAGCATGAGATTAATGAGGAGCATGAGGGAACTTTGGGGTAGCAGAAATGTTCATTGTCTTGATTTTCTTTAGGTAAGCCTATTTCAAAACTCATCAAATTATACACTTTGTTTAGCTTATTGCATGTCAATTATGCCTCGATAAAACTATCCTAAAAAGTTAACACTTATACATGATAAATATTCTTAGTAATGTTTTATCTCTCCTTTGTGTTCCCTCTTTGCATCATTTCTGAAATTGCACTGGGCTATTACCTCTTGCTGGCTTGTCTACATCATCCTGACATTGTTATGTGGGAGATTATCTGGTCTCTTAAGTTTATTGCAGTTATTGCTCCAGTATTTTTGGTTCATCAGTTGCTCTCTGTCTACCAGGGGATTCAGAGAGACTCTAAGTCTAGGCCCTGGATTCTTCCCAAACTCCCCTGCCCACCTGGGAGCTGTTGTTGGCTGAACAGTATCATGGGGGCAATGACGCCTCTGTCAATGGCATCCAGGCATGGATCTTTCCTGCTGAGAGGTTACTGCAATGCATGGTCACATTTCTGGCCCTACTATACACTGAAGATGGGAGAGGATGTGTCTTGTTCCACCTCAGAAAATTTCCACCTCATAAAATTATTTACTTCTATTCCACTTACAGTAGGTTGAATTGTATCCTCCTCCCCTTAAAAAAATAAATAAATAAAAGATAGGCTCAATCCTAACCCTTGGTGTCTGTGGGTATGAACTTTTTTGGAAATAAGGTCTTTGCTGATGAAGTTAAAGTTCGGGGGATAAAATCATCTGGCTTAACTGGATGGATTACCGTCACTAATCTGATAGGCAGTGTCTTCTTTGTAATATAAAAAAGAAAAAGAGTATAGAGAAGGCCATATGAAGATAGGCACAGAGACCACTGAGGTGAGTCTAAAAACATCATACTAATCTACTCTGGCTTCCAAAACAAAATACCACTGAGAGAGTGGCTTGAAAAGCTTGCATTTATCTCCTAGTTCTGGAGACTACAAGAGATTTGAAGTCAGAGATCCAGCAAAGTCGAGTTCTGATAAGGGCTCTCTTTCTAGCTTATAGACAGCTGCCTTCTCACTGTGAGTTCACATGGCCTTTTTTGGTGTGCACACATAAGAGAGAAAGAACGAGATCAATCCTTCTGGGACCCTTCTTATAGGGGTGCTAACCCAATCACACCAGGTCCCCATCCTCATGACCTAATTACCTCTCACAGTTTCATTGAGGGTTAGGGGTCAACATAAATATTTTGGAAGAATAGAAGCATTCAGTCCATAACACCAAGGAATGTCAAAGATAGGCAGGAAGCCACTAGAAGCTAGGAGAGAGGGGCGCAGAACAGATTTCCCCCAGAACCTCCAGAAGGAATCAATCCTGCCAATACTTTGATGTAAAACTTCTGTCCCTAGAACTATAGAAGAAAACCTTCTGGTGTTTTAATCTATCTAATTTGTTATAGTAGGCCCAGGAAATGACTATATTTTTGCAGGGGTGGAAAATCTTATTTCTGCCAAGAGCCATTTGGACATTTATAACATCACTCACAGGCCATACACAATTATCAACTTAAAAATTAGCCTGCTATAGATTTATTGAATTTCGAGTCTCACCTGCGGTTGCCTTGGCAGGGTCAGACCAAATGATTTTATGGGCCTTATATGGTCTGTGGGCTGGATGTTCCCCATCTCTGATATATAGTTACTAGCTTATTGTAATAAGTTCTTCATAATTAATTAATCTCACTGAAAAGTATTATAATTTTGCTTACACTGAAAAAATTTGTACTTATTTTTAAAATTCAGTGTCCACTTAAATTCTGTATTCATTTTATATTATTCATCATTAATGCCTTCATTAAAATAAAGTTTCTTAGATATATTTTCTACTACTAAACATATCTTAAATATCCCTATAAATATCCCAAAGCTTACTAGTACAGAAGGTTGCAGTTTTTTAGGAAGGGGATTTTAAAATATTTATACAGATGAACACATCCTGCATTCAGCAAATATTTCTTGAGCACTTTCCAGGTGCCGGAAGTGTTTAAGAAACCAGAGATATCACAGTAACAAAAGAGATATATTCCAATTCTCCTGGAATTCACAGGTTAGGGGGCTTGACAGACAATAAACAAGTTGAGAGAAGCACATACTTTGTCAGCTGGTTGTCAGCATTGTACGGAAAACTAAAGCCAGTATAAGAGATTTCAAAAGGGGCTTGAAATTGTTGGGAAGTGAGCTGTGCAGGCAGCTGGGGTAAGAACACGCTGGAAATTGGAATCAGCAACAAGGACCAAAACCCTGGGGTGGGAACATGCACCACCAAATCAAAGAATATGAAAACCAGTGAGACAACAACCCTTTCACATTTGCCCAAAAGAACACTCTTTGATTGTGGTGGTCGTGGCAGCACAGGCAGAGTAAGCCGGGCTGGCACTAAAACTCTGATGGGGATGGCTCCTCGCCAGGACTAAGGGAGATGTGCTCCTAAAAATGGGAAATAGGTCCCTGCTATTTTTTTTTCTTTACCAGCAGCCTGTAGTTTGGCCCTGAATGAAGATACGGTTTTGGGAAGTGTGTGGCAGAATAGGGAAATTAAAGTCAGTTTTCAGACTAGTAGGCAAAGAAAGGCCCCAGGAAGCTGGAAAGTGTGAGGGAGATTTCAGAGAGGTGGGCAACCAAAACAGTTCCATAAAGTTGCATATGAACCACTCACTAGTTCTATATCTATAAAAGAAACTGATTTTGTAGTTTAAAACCATTGAAAAAGAAATCTCCACGGACACATATGCTTATGGGTAAAATCTACCGAATAGCACCAGTTCTTTTTCTTTTTATTTTCTGGGCAAATTTTCAAGCAGACATATAGGTTTACTTATTTATTCATTTTTTATTTTTTAACCAGTTCTTTATAATGTCTTCTGTAGAATTTAGAACATAGAACATTTTAGGAGTTAACATTACTCTAATCCCAAAGTAGTCAAAGGGTGTCTAAGAATAAACAAATAGTTCTCACTAAGACAGATACAAAATTCTTCAACAAAATACTACCAAACTAATTCCAGAAAAATATAAAACAATAAAACAAAAGCAAAGTAAAAAACACAGAATACCTTGTTAGCTGGTTGTCAGTGTTGTGCAAAATACTAAACCTAGTACAGGAAATTTCAAAACAGACTTGCAGTTGTTGGGAGCCATGCAGGTAGCTGGACTAAAGCTGTATATATCCTAAGAATGTAAGACTAGTCCAGTTTCAAAAAATTTAAAATTTGAATCCACTGTATTAACAGGCAATAGAGAAAAATCACATGACTAACAATTGATACAGAAGAGGCATTTAATAGAGGTCAACATCCACTCAGGAAACAAATATTCAGCAAATTAGGACTAAAAGGGGTCCCTTCCCCAAAGTGATATCTACAAAAGCCTTCAGTCAACATTATAATTAACAATGAAGAATTAGATAAGAATTAGATTTTTGTTCCTAAGATCAGAAATAAGACAAATACATCTCCGATTTCTCTGTTATTATTATCTATTAGAAGTCCAAGCCAGTGCAGTTAAGCAAGAAAAATAAATAAATGACATAAGGATTAGAAAGGAAGAAAAAATTGTTCTTCTGCACTAGACACAAAATTATTTACATAGAAACTCCAGTGGAACATACACAAAAGATCTTAGAACTAGTAAGGCCAATATACATATTTCTAAAGTTCAATATTAAGAAAACTTATAAAATCCCATAAAAATGGGTTAAAAGGTTGGACAGAAAATTCATCAAACAGAATAACCAGATGATGAAGAAGCCCATGAAAAGAGGCCTGACATTCATTCACCACAGAGAAATGCATCTTAAATCCACAATGAGACCAACACTTCAATTTGGGCTCTAGACTATAAATAGCTTCGAAGTCCTCACAGGTGCCTTTACATTAGGAAAAACTGGGCGAATGGAAAAATAATGAATTTTCTTGGATCTATCAGAGAGTTAAGGATGCAGGATAAACTACCAACAAGAAATTTGAAGAGGCAAGTGAATCCAGCGAGTTAGAGCTGAGATTTGTTCCCCTAGAGAAGATGTTGGAGCTATAAACTGGTAAGAACACTGAAATGGCCATTTTTTTTTTATTATTATTTTTTGACAGGCAGAGTGGACAGTGAGAGAGAGAGAGAGACAGAAAGGTCTTCCTTTACCGTTGGTTCACCCTCCAATGGCCGCTGCGGCCGGCGCATCATGCTGATCCGAAGCCAGGAGCCAGGTGCTTCTCCTGGTCTCCCATGGGGGGCAGGGACCAAGCACTTGGGCCATCCTCCACTGCACTCCTGGGCCACAGCAGAGAGCTGGACTGGGAGAGGAGCAACCGGGACAGAATCCAGCGCCCCAACCAGGACTAGAACCCTGTGTGCCGGTGCTGCAGGCGGAGGATTAGCCTATTGAGCCACGGCGCCGGCCTGAATTGGTAATTTTAACAAATTACCGGAGGCTGAGTGTGGACTAGCTTGAGATTGAGAAACTTCCAGTAGCTCAGTCTTAGAAGGAATACTTTGCCCCAGATTTTCATGAACTTACCTCCGGGAAATCTATCACGTTCTCGAAGACCCAAGGAAGATTTCCTCTTGGTTCTGACAGGTGGAAGGAAAGGGTAATTCCTGTGAAACACACAAAAACCGCTATGATTTCAATATGTTCTCCAAAGTTCATGCGTTAGAAACTTAATCCCTAAATTCCTGTGTTGATGGTATCTTAGAGGTGAACCCTTTGGGAGGTAATTAGGATTAGATGAGAACCTGGGGTGGGGAAAAGAGACTTGAACTAGTGCTTGGTCTGTCTCACTGTGTGAGGACATCCATCATGTTGGGATGCATGGAGGAAGCCCTCACCAAAAGGAAAGCAGATGCTGGTGCCACACTTTTAGACTTCCTAGCATAAGCTGGGTGTTGAAAGCAGTTGGGAGTGAACCAGTGGATACAAGATCTCTCTGATTTCCTACTGCCTCTGTCTGTCTCTATCTGCCTTTCAAATAAGTAAAAAATAAAATAAAATAAATATTTGAAGTAATAATGGCTGATAACTTTCCAAATTAATGTAATTTGCCAAACCATAGATCCATACAGATCTCAGAGAACAACAACAAAGATTAAGATCAAAACTACAACAAAGAATATAATGTTCAAATTGCAAAATAGAAGAGAGACAGAGAGAGGCAGCAGTGGAGGGGGAGGAAGGAGGAGGGAAATACACTAAAAGAAGTTGGACTGGGGGTTATGGATGGAAAGTTTATCAAGAGGAAAAGTGATATGAAACTCAGCCTACTTTTCATCAGACATAACACAATCGAGATAAGAGAGTGAAATATTTAAAGAGTTGAAAGACAGAAAGAACCATCTTGTAATTACATATCTCACCAAAAATTATCCCTCAAAAGTGAAGGAGAAAATAAGGACTTTCTCAGGCAAAGGAAAGTTGAAGCAATTCACTATCAAACCTCTCCTTCAGGAAATGTCAAAAGATGACTTTTAGGAAGATGATATAGATCAGAAACTTGGAACTATGTAAATAAGTGAAGTTTCAGAAAAGGAACACATGGAAGTAAAATAAATCTTATTTTTCTTATTCACAATTGATCTAAAAGAGTATTGTTTAAAATTGCAACACAAGTAGTAACAGGGTGCTAGATGATTATAGTATATGGATAAATGAAAGGAATGACAACAATGTCACAAGGAATGGGAATGTGAGATGGGAACATATATGCTCTACATGTGAAGTTTCAATAGTATTATGTGAAGATGGACATAAATTAGTGAAAATCTAATCATAAACTCTAGAAAAACCACTAAAAATTCTTTAAAATGAATAATTGATCATCTAAGGGAAGAAAAAAAATGGAATAAGATTTGTTTTAAAACGCAATTAAAACCGAAAAAGGCAGATAAAGAAGCCACTGGCAACATAAAGCAAATAGTTATAAACATATTGGATATTAATCCAAATATAAAATCTTGTTCAATGTGAGCAGTCTAAACACACCAATTAAAAGACAGAGATGGATAGAGCAGATAACAAAACAAGACCCAACTGTATCTTGTTTACAGGAAATGTATGTTAAACATAAAGTCTCTGATAGGTTAAAAGGAGAGGGATGGAGAAATACAAATACCATACCAACTCTAATCAAAAGAAAATTAGGGGCTAGTGCCACGGTGCAGTAGGTTAACCCTCCGCCTGTGGTGCCGGCATCCCATATGGGTGTCGGTTCTAGTCCCAGCTGGTCATCTTCCAATCCAGCTCTCTGCTGTGGCCTGGGAAAACAGTAGAAGATGGCCCAAGACTTTGGGCTCCTGCACCTATGTGGGAGACCAGGAAGAAGCACCTGACTCCTGACTTTGGATCCGTGCAGCTCTGGCCATTGTGGCCATTTAGGGAGTGAACCAATGGAAGGAAGACCTTTCTTTCTGCCTCTCCCACTCACTGTCTGTAACTCTACCTCTCAAATAAATAAATAAAAATCTTAAAAAAAAAAAAAAAAGGAAAAGAAAATTGAAGGGGCTGGTATTGTGGCACAGTAGGTAAAGCCACTGCCTGTGAAACTGGCATCCCATATAGGTGCCAGCTCATGTCCCTGCTGCTCTATTCCAATCCAGCTCCTGGCTAATGGCCCAGGGAAAAGTAGCAGAAGATGCCCATGTGGGAGACCCAGATGAAGCTCCTTGCTTTGGCTTGGCCCAGCCCTGGCCATTACAGCCATACAGGGAATGAACTGCTCAGCAGACGAAAAATCTCTCTCTGTGTCTTCCTCTCTCTCTTTAAATAAATAAATAAATAAATAGGGCTGGTGCCGTGGCTCAACAGGCTAATCCTCCGCCTTGCCGGGTTCTAGTCCCGGTCGGGGCGCCGGATTCTGTCCCGGTTGCCCCTCTTCCAGGCCAGCCCTCTGCTGTGGCCCGGGAGTGCAGTGGAGGATGGCCCAAGTGCTTGGGCCCTGCACCCCATGGGAGACCGGGGAAAAACACCTAGCACCTGGCTCCTGCCATCAATGAGCGCGGTGCGCTGGCCGCAACGCGCCGTCCACAGCAGCCATTGGAGGGTGAACCAATGGCAAAGGAAGACCTTTCTCTCTGTCTCTCTCTCTCACTGTCCACTCTGTCTGTCAAAAAAAAAAATAAATAAATAAATAAATCTTTAAAAAAAGAAAAGAAAATTGGGATAGCTAAACCAACTTTAGACAAATCGTACTTGAAAACAAGGGAAATTATTAAGGATTAAAAGAAAGGGGTGATAATTCATATTCATAAAGGGGCCAATTCTCCCAGAAAATATATTAATCATAAATGCATGCACCTAACAATAAAGCATCAAAATATGTCAAGCCAGAAGTACAAATCTGAATTATAAAACTGAAAAGAAATTGGCCAATCCACTATCATCTTTGGAGACTTCAGCATTCCTCTATCTATAATTAATGCTCAAAAAGGCAGAATGCTACAGTTCTCAACAAACTATTACACATTTTTGTGAGCAAATAAAAGAAAGGAGCTCCAAAGCTCCAATCATAAAATAATATCAAAGAAAGGGAAATGCTGGCCAGCGCTGTGGCTCACTAGGCTAATCCTCTGCCTGTGGCACTGGTATCCCAGGTTCTAGTCCTGGCTGGGGCGCTGGTTCTGTTCCGGTTGCTCCTCTTCCAGTCCAGCTCTCTGCTGTGGCCCGGGAAGGCAGTGGAGGATGGCCCAAGTGCTTGGGCCCTGCACCTGCATGGGAGACCAGGAGGAAGCACCTGGCTCCTGGCTTCAGATCAGCACAGCGCACCGGTCGTAGTGGCCATTTGTGGGGTGAACCAATGGAAGTAAGACCTTTCTCTCTGTCTCTGTCTCTCACTGTCTAACTCTGCCTGTCAAAAAATAAAAATAAAAAAAAAACAAAGAAAGGGAAATGCTGATTATGCTGATTTTATCAGTATACACCGTGCATTGAAACACTGAACTGCAGCCTATAACAAGCACAATTATTGGAAAGATGAAAAGATGCTATTGAACAAAATTAATATATTCCAAACATCAACATTAGACACAAATATTTATGAGTACCTATATATTGGTGTCTATAAAATACTATTGTTAAAACATTACTATTATTAACATTCAATTTTACAGTATACTTCATAATTATCTTAATATTTTAACCAGTGATTCTCTCTGGAAAGTGAGAATTCAAGGAATTTTTTTTACTTTTTTCTTTTAACTTTTCTGTACTATTGGAATTTCTTACACTTTTTTGATTTTTATAAAACTAATAAAGCTATCTTTAGTGCAAAAATGGAGCAAATTATAATAAACAATATGATAAAATAGTTAGATAATCAGTAAGGACACAGTTGATCTGAACTGTACTATCAACTTTATATAATTAGCAATTATAAATATAACAATAGCATGATACAGATTCTTCCCAAGTTCATATAAAAGATTCACCAACATTGACCACATTCTGGGATACAAAACATACCTTGTTACATTAAAGAAAATTTAAAATCATGTAAAGTATGTTTTGGACCACATGGAATTAACCTAGAAATCAAGAACAGGATAGCTAAAAAGTTGAAAATCATTGGAATCTAATCAATATATTTCTAAATAACACATGGTCAAAAAGGAAGTCTCAATGATTTAAAATATATAAAACTAAATGAAAATGAAAATACAACTTATAAAGTTTGTAGATACAGCAAAGGCTTACTTAGAGGGAAATATACAGCACAAAACACATATACTAGAAAAGAAGAAAGACCTAAAATTAAAAGCCTAAACTTTCACCCAGGTTACTATAGGAAGAAGAATAATCTAAGCCAAAACAAACAGAAAAAAGTGACAAAAATTATAAAATAAATAAATGAAGTTGAAGACAGGAAAACAACAGAGAAAATCAACAAAACCCAAAACTAGTTCTTTGAAAAGACCATCTAAATTGATAAGCATATATCCAGGCTAATAAAGAAAAATATATGATGGACATGATCTGCCAAAGTTAGGAATGAAAGAGGGACCCTCGTACTGACTTAATGAATAGTAAAAGAACAATAAAAGATTATGTTGAACAACTCCATATACACACATTTGAATATTTAGATGAATTGACCAATTCCTTAAAAGACACAGTTATGAAAATGCACATGAAGAGGAATAAATAATCTAATAGTACTATATTCATAAAATAATAGAATCACTAATTTATAATCTTAAAAAAAAAATCACCATAGCCAGATGGTTTCACTTTGGAATTCTACCAAACATTTAAGAAAGAAGACTGTCATTTCCTTATAGTTTCTTACAAAAAGTAGAAGCAGAGAGAACTTCCTAACTCATTGTATTACGGCAGTACCCTGATACCAAAACAAGATCTAATAAACAAAAATTACAGAGCACCGTTTCTCAAATACTTTCTTCAAAAGTATTTCAGCAGATTGAATTCAACAAGGTACAAAAACAATTACATACCACGACTAATTGGGATTTATTCAAGGTTTGCAAAGCTGATTCAACATTTGAAAATCAATCATCACATCTACAAGCTAAAATATAAAAAAAACATGTCAATAGATGTAGAATAAATTGGCAAAATCCAAAATTTATGATACAACAAAACAAAACAAAACTTCAACAAATAAGGAATAGAGAGGAACTTCCTCAACTTGATAAAGAACATCTACAAAAATCCTACAGCTAATATCATACTTAGTGGTAAGAAACTGGATGCTTATTCCTAAAATTAGGGAAAAGGACGAGGATAGTCTCTGTACCCACTTCCAATCCACATCAGACTGGGAATTCTAGTTTATTTAATAAGACAAGAAAAGGAAATAAAATATGTTCAGATTGCTAAGTGAGAAAATGAAACTCTCTATTAGTAAATGGTGTTATTATACATCAAGAATTACCAAGTTATTTCAAAAATAGTTATGTTTTTAACTAAACCAGTTATTTCAAAAATAACTCTAGAACTAATAAACAGGTATTGCAAGGTTACTAGACAAAAGTGGACTACTTTTCTGTATTCCAGCAATAAACAATTGAAATTTGAAATTAAAAAAATTTCCATTTGCAATAGGATAAAAAACACAAATGTCACAAAATATGTACAGGAAATCTATGGAAAAAAAACAAACCTGTAAAATATTGCTGAAAAATGCACACGAAATCTAAACAATGGAAATATGCTTCATACTCCTGCATCAGATGACTCAATATTGTTAAGATGCCAATTTTTCTAAACTTCATCAATAAATTCAATCAGATCTAAATCAAAATCCCAGAAAGATATTTTGAAGATCTCTGTAAACTGATTATGAAATTCATAGGAAAAAGAAAACCTGCAGTAGACAATGTGATGATAAAGACCAAAGGAGTGACACTACCCAACTGCAAGACTTACTTACAAAGCTATGGTATATTTAAAGCAATGTGGTAAAATAATCTGAGAATTTATATATGTGTATGCAACAGAATGCAACAGAGCCCAGGAAAGGACCCACACAGTTAACTGATTTGGACAAAGAGCAAGGGCAATTCAATGAAGAAAGTGTACTTTTTTTCAACGAATGAGGCTAGAGTGACTGAACATCCAAAGAAAAAGAAAAAAAAAAAAAGGAATCCAGACAGACCTCACACCTTTCACAAAAGTTTAATCAAATGGGTTGTAAACCTAAATGTAAAACTATAAAATTCTAGAAGAAAACATAGAACTAAATCAATGTGACCTAGAATTTAGTGGAAAACAAATGCCAATCAGACATTATTAAAATTAAAGACTTCTGTGTTAACAGAATCCAAATACAAAGTTTACTCTGGCAGCATATTTGCAAAACATGTATCAGACAAAACACTTCTAGTGAAAATAAGAGGGTACTTTGAAAGTCTGTGGAAAATGGAATTAAAAGATAAGTTGCTTTTTGTGCAAAAACCTTTACACCCAGGCATAGTTTTTTTTTCATAATACATATTTCCACGAGCTTTTTAAAGACACCCTTACGGTATTAAAAATTAAACTTTTAAAATTCCATTTTCGTGAACTTTTTGAAGTACCCTTGAATATGAACACGCATACACCCCCGGAGAACCCATATCACACACACATACACGTACACAGAGCCCATATCGAGTGCTGGCAAGGATGCAGGAAGATGGGACTCTCACACACCGCTGGTGGTCATGAAAATGGTACAACCACTCAGAAAAACTGCTTTTGCCCAGTTCTTAGAAACACATTTACCATGCGCTCTACGATTGCACTATTTATCCAACTCCTTGGAAAACTTGCCCCACAGCACCGTGCACGCCAATGCTTCTAGAACATCTATTCACAAACACTGGCAGCCACCAAGCATCCTTCAGTGGGTGACCCACAAAGAAAGCGTGGTGCACGCCGCTCGAGTACACACGCCACGGGGACGAGTCTCACGGCATAACTGTGATCCAGTCCGTCTCACAGTGGTCTAGGGCTTCGTTCATTCCGACCTCACAAGACCAGCAGAGCCGGAAGCACCTCAGGTCTCCACAGGGAGGGCTGCGGCAGTGTGGCCACCGAGGGCCAGCAGCCCCTGGGCGCTGTCCTCACGGATCACGGGACTGCAGGGTTTTAAGTCTGAATATTAATTTTAAAAGTCAAACGCATTACTAGAGTCTATTAAGCAAATACGATGTGTAAACCAAAGCAAAAAAAAAAAAAAAACTCGTCAAGAAACGCACCGGACGGCCTGGTCACCCGCAGCCCCGGGGCAGGGGCGTGGCGACCCCGAGAGGGCGCCGCGCGCGCGGGCAGAGCGGCGGGCAGGCCCGGGCCGCGGCGAGCGCGGACAGGGAGGTGCGCACGAGTGGGCAGCACGCGGGAAGAAGCCGGAGCCCCGCCGCGGAGGTACAAGGGGCACTGCGGGTCGGCGGCGACGCCGGGGCCCCCGAGGCAGGGCGCGGGAGAAAGTTTGGGCAGCCTGAGGGGGGAGAAGCGCAGCGGGCCGAAGACAGCCCCGGGGAGGCGGGCGCAGGCACAGCGGCGCGGGCGGCCTGGCCGGTATCCCCGGCGCCGGGCGCTGAGGGGACGCCGCACGCCCTCCCGCAGCTCGGGGCCGCGGCACGGCGGTGGCCTCGAGCACGCGCACTCGGCGCCGGCCCCGGCGGGGCGGGGACGGGGCGCGAGCGGCGCGCGCACGTCCGCGCGAGGCGAGGGGGCGGGGCGCGGCCGCGGCCGGTGACGTCAGGGGAGGGCGCGCGCCGGGCAGCTGCGGGCGGAGCCGGGAGGCGGGCGCTGCGCGCGGCCGCGGGCGGAGCGGAGGGGCGCGAGGGGCGGAGCGGAGCGCGGGAGGAGGCGGGGGAGGCGAGGCCCCCGGGACCGCGAGCAGCAGCTGGGGAGGGGGCCGCGGAGCCCGAGCGCGAGCGAAACAGCTGATCTGGTTTTCCTTTAAAGCGAGAGAAAATGGAAGTCGGGTAGCGGCGACTGCGGCGCTGCGGGCTGGGAGCGGAGCGGCGCGGCGCGGCAGGTGAGACGGCGCTGGCCGCGGTGCTGCCGGCGGGCGGCGGGGCCGGGCCGGCGGACCCGGCAGGTGCGCTCTCCCGGGCGCCGGCGCCGGCTCGCTGCCGGGCTGCGCGGCGAGGCAGGTGGGCGCCGGGGCGCGGGCCGCGTGCGGGGCTCGCCCGCGCGTCTGCATTGCGGGCTCTGCTCCGGACCCCGCGGGCGCCGCGGCCACCGGCTGTGGCCCGGCGCGGCTCCCAGGCAGGGCGCGGCGCTCCCGCTGAGTCGGGGCTGCTGTCTCGGCGTTGCCCTGTGGGCGTCCGCACTGGAACGTGATGCGGGGCGCGGGGCAGCTGCCCCTCGGCCCGGGGGGTCGCAGCGCGGGGGTGCCGCGGCGCCCGCAGACGCCCGCGCCGAGGGCCCGGCCCGAGCCGCGCGCGAGGCCGCTCGTCGGGCGCGGGGCTGGGGCTGCGTGGGCCACCGCGGCCCCGCGCGCCGCTGGCTCGCCGGCTCCGCTGGGGCTCGCTGGACAGCGGGCGAACGGTCCGTGCAGTCTGGCTGTGAACCCGGAGGCCTCCCCTAGTAGCTGTTCGCTGGAGGGGAAAACCTGCATCTGCTTGCTTTAAGTGCTCCTTTAAATTTGGGAGATGTCAGTGATGTCATCATTCACTAAAACTTTCCTTCATTGGACACGACCGCTCGAGTGTACCCTCCTCCCTCCCGGTGCAGCTGTAGCCCTCCGAGAATCTTGCCATAAAATGGGTAGGCGTCTGCTCGCCCAACTTGAGTACCTCCACACGTGAGAGCGGGTTTGTTTGTGTCTGTGGCCTTGAGGATCCCTAGATGAAAGAGTGGCGGAGGGAGAACTTGTTAGATTCCCCGCAGGTCTGAGGATGGCTTGACCCACAGCACAGGGGCCCCGGGAGAGCCACGAGTGACAGGACATGCCTTCGCCTTGCCTTAGCGTTGTAGGGGAACATGAACTGTAAGACAGCCTGCGAAGATGCTCTTTCTTGTGAAACGGGAAAAGGTGGCGGGGGGCCGAAGTCTTTGCAGGCCTGGACAGCTTTGGGGAAGTGTGCAGGTCTCCTCCTTCTTCATCACCCCCTCCAGGGTGTGCCTGGGAGACGCCGGCCCTGGGAACAGGGTGGCAGCTTCTCTGGGGTCCTGCCAGCAGCTGTGTGTCCCACCAGCTCCCAGGGCCTCTTCAACATCCGACAAGGGTCCAGGGAGTGCAGAGACTGGAGATCTGCACAGTACACCAAGTTCTGGGGAGAATTCCCCCCAAAACGGGGGTCACATGCCACTGTTTTACTATGTGCCCTTTGTGTCAGCTGATAGGAACATAAGACAGCAAGTTACCAGGACAACCTGAACAGCCACTTAAGCCTAGGGTATCCAAAAGATATCCAATGGGGGACAAAAGTATTGACTTTTTTGTATTAAATAATTAATGAAACTCCTAATTGGTTGAAAGAAGCATGACTTAAATGAGTGCTATGATGCTATTGGGTGTTCAGGGAATTTAATGTTGTGTGCCATGCAGAAGTTTGAATCTGGTTAGGAACATGAAGCTTTTGAACCCTGGGGTTGGTGTGAAAACAGATGGGAAACCCGTGGTTTACTCTTAAGTCCTTGGTGTTCAGGATGATGATGGATAGAAATGAAGTCTCGCCAGGTGTGGGTCTGGGCCTGGCAGGTGTCCCCTAAAAAGGACCCCCTGAGGCCCCAGGCTCAGAGAAGGAAGGGGCAGAGGAGGCACCTTCCTCTGAGGGGTCAGTGTGTGGTCATGGCCTCTATTTTCCACATTGGCAGGCCTGGGTGAGACAGGGAGCCTGGGTGTGAAGTGGGCTCCAAGTGCATCCGTTCAGTGGCCTTGCTCCTGCAGCTCCTGAGCTGACTGAAGTACCTGTGTAATTCACATGCCCCCAGTGGGGTGAAGTTCGTGTTTTAAGGCTCTGGATTGCAAACTGAAAATGTAGAACGTGAAACCACTCTGGAACAAGTTTCCATTTTTTCCACTGGTAGACCTGTGAAAATACGCATCATAATGTGTTTGGTTTGACACGTTGTGAAAATACGAATGCAAATATTTCCAGTAAATCTTTAGGTTTTAGTCACTTATTTCCTAAAACTTTTTTTTAAAAAAAAGCTAATTTAAAACTCTTCATCCTCCTCTTATATTTAGAATGTCATATCTTCCGTTTCTAAGAAGTCAGGATTACTTTGGCTTTTCTTTTTTGTTCTCTCTGATCTTAGGGTCATTTCTTCCTCTTAGGCCCACAAAATAAAGGCTGAGTCAGCTCCTTCTCGGCCAGCAGGGGGCGTGCTAAACATGGTTTGGTTGGCCCCTACCAGTGCCACTGGGGAGAGGACTGCCAAGGTGGGGGTTGGGTGTATGTGTGTGATGTGCCCACGTATGTCTGTCATGCAAGGGATAAGAACAGAAGGAAGGGGACAGCGGGCATACTTGGATGACCAGAGATTATGGCCTCCAGGTGTGTGGACCACCCTGGATGGGGCAGAGGGATTGCTTAATGGCTCTGAGTCTTTGGAAAGTGGCTGTTGATTCTTAGCGCTTTGAGTCTCAAGATCATGCCTTCTTAGACTGTGGGAATGAGAGCATTGACCTGGAGTGGAGAGCGTTGTCCTTGCAGAAGCACAGGCCTGAGTCCTGGTGAGGGCATGACCACCAGCCAGAGCAACCCATGGAAACACCGCCACCTTCATGTTTGCTCTCGCTTTTGACTCCTGATTGACTTCAAGCCTGGGCCTCTGCGTCCTGGTATTTCCCGGGGGAACTTGCTTGCCCTCCCTGCCAGAGTGACTGACCTCAAGGTTTCTCTGATGGAGAAAAGCAAATGTTTAATCACTGTGCATCTCACCTCCCCCTAGAAAATGTAATCAGGAGGAAAGAAGCAACTGTGATTGTCACTTAAATGTTCTTAATCTGACTCTAAGTGTGTGCCAGGGTATTCAACCATGTGTTCCCTGGGAGGCTGCTCCCCACAGGGCCTGGGCTCAGAGAGGCCGGCTCCTAGGCCAGGGTCATCTCAGGGAGCCAGGACAGGCTTTCCCAGAGCGTACATGATTACTGCAGCATCTGGTTGTGTTACTGAAGACCAAACATTGCCCCTTCCTCTGAGGTTCCTCCCAGAGCAGATGCACAAAAGGGAAACACCGCCCTTGACAGGGCAGGAGCCTAACAGAAGCCCTGCTAGAGAGCTAGTCACTGCTAGACAAGGTGTTTCCTTATGCTTCTTATTTCAGTGAAACTGCACAGAAAACCCAGTCATTGATTTCAGGAGGCAAATGGGGCTACTGTGCTTTTCAGCTTCTTGCTGAGCCAGACTCTCACTGTGGGCACTGATATGGCTATGTGGGAAGCACCACTCGATGTAAAGACAGGTTGCACCCGATCCATTTAGAAGCTGTCTGTCATTGAGCGTGACCACAGAATATGCTACACAGAGGAAATGCTAAAATCCACAGGCACTGAAGTGGAAACAAGACAGGTTCCTTTTTGTAATATATTTGAAAATATTTTGCTCTTGAACCTTGAAAGAATAATTTTATTTACCCATTGATAAACTGCTTCGTCCCTTAAGAATTTTGCATGTTAGACAGAGTAAGATGGCTCTGAGAAAGAGGTGACACAACCTGGCAATGAGGAGCCTCCTTCACCACACTTTGGGGGTGGAGTTCTTGATCATTCTCTGTTACAGACAAGAGAAGTGGGTTCAAACCCAGCCTTTTAGGGCTGACATTGAGAGAAGGGCTGGATGCTGCCTTGCTGTTTGCCTGTGTTGTGGAGGCGTGGCTAGCCAGCTGGTTTGCAAGAGGGTAGGGAAGTTAGGATTAGGATTGGGAGGGAGTGGACCCTGCTTCAGCCACTGCCAGCCGTGGTCAAGACATGGTGCATTAATGCTCCAGGTTCTTCATGGCCAAGGAAGAGAGTTAGCCTCTCATGTCTCCAAGGGCTTGTCTGGTACACTTGTGTGATCCCACAAAATCCCAGTCCTTGCTGTTATAGATTTCTGCTATCCATCATTTCATATCCTATGAAGTCAAATACACATTGATGCTCATAAAAGTTTTAAACAAAGCTCTTTTGGTATAAGCAGATAAATCTAAGGTCAATTTACTTTGTGGGTTTGAAGGATTTTTGTATTTCTCCTCCTAAGGAAATATATTCTGTTTCAGCATAGTTTATTCTCACTTAGTTTTCTTACAAATATGATGGAAATTTGATGTCTGAATGAATATACATGAGTAAGATGCAGTATTGAATTTTATGAAATGTAAAATTAGACCTTTGGAATCCATTTTCCTGCTTAGCATTTCATTCAATTGTTTTATTAGATTATTGCAATTTCATGTGGTTCTAAGGATTGGTGTGAACAGACCACACACCCATTCCTGTGTGCAATTCAATTAATATTTTTCAGTTAATCAGACAGGGATTTTGGAGGTTGACTGAAGAGGCTGTATGGAGCAGGCACAGACATTGTCCCTGGTGCTGTTCCTGCCAGGTGGAGCCATACCACCTCTAAGAAGACCCTAGTTCTGCTGCCCCCAGCAGAACATCCCACCTCACTCCTGTGCTTCCATCTTAGGAATTGACCCGTCGGGCTCTCCTGGTTCTTACAGTCATCCAGGGCTGGCCTGGTCTATCCTTGTTGCAGAAGAGACTACACAGTGCCTGGTACCCTGGGACATGATGTGTCCTCCTCGCCTGAGCCTCATCACCCCTCTGCAGAACCAGCGTGGTTCCTTCTCATCTTGAGGGTCCAGAGTCCCCACCAGGGTTACAAACTATCTCCCCACAGTTCCTCTAATAATTTGAGTCTTGTAAACAGTGCTTCTTATTGGAGTGTGGACAGCACCTTTGCATGTGTCATTTTTTGTGTCTTTAAAGAAAAATTCTTCAACATCCAAGGTACATATAATTAACTTTTTCTTTTTAAAATGTTTGAATTGGGATGTTTGTTTGGCCTGTCTTTCAAATAATGTCATACCATTTCTTGAAAGAATAACCACTGAACAGTAAAAATAAATGGGACAAATTGGCAGCCAACTAGGACTGGGTGATGAACTGTGTGACCTTGTGCACAGTCCCAGGTGGTTCCCAAGGGCAGAATATCTTTCTGGCCATCCCGCATGCATTGGGATAGAACAGATAAGTAAGAATATGCAGTGAGTTCACAAATTGTAAAGATCAATAAAAGGAATCATTCCAGTAAAAGGAATTGAGGTTAGTTTCTCTAACTTTCCACCAGCCCAGTTTCTCCTATGCCAGTGGATGTAGTTACAGTTTGCACTTGTAACTCAAGATATTGCTTGTAGGAACTTGATTTGATTATTTTGGGGTAGAGGAAGGAGATGCAGGCTAAAGTATGAAGGGTCTTCTATGGCTTAGCAACTCTTCAGGTTTATTTAGAGTTGTTAACTGATAAACAATGCTAAATGAAGTTCCCCTAAGTCAGAGTAGTTGGTGAACTCCCTAAGAATCATGTTCCATCTCATAAGTCTTGGTGCTGTGAATAGGGAGCTTCCAAAGGCTCACTGCATGGGATCTTTACAGAACACACATTCTTACCCTTGGAATTGAGGCAAGATTAATCCTTTATGTGAACAACTGGCGGACAGAGGAGCATGTTCTCTTTCTGGGCCTGCTGCCATTTCTAGAGCAAGTCCCTGGGCTATAAAGGAGACCACAGGGCATTTTTTGTCATTGGCATTAATTGTGTTAAAGGGGCAGAGGTCTCAGTCATCTCTGGAATGATAGATTTCCACGAGGAAGGACATGGAAACTTGGGAAGTCCTGTTGCTTGCTAGGTTGAGTGAAAGCTCTGGGTCTGTAGTTAACTGTGTAGGCAAGTTGAAAGGTCAAATGGATTTCTCAGGAACATATGTCCTAGAATTGCAAGGATAGGTTGCAATTGGTTCACGTATCTTGATTATTCTGTAAAAATATGTCTTGTTTAAGGTGCTGACTGTGAACTTGAAGCACTTACTGAAGTCTGGGTTATCAAACATGGTATATGCTCTCGGCTTGGTCAGCCCTCCTGAGTCTTCTACATGCACCATGGTTTCCTGAGGTTACTTCTGCCAGAGCTGATGGATTACATTTACAGTGTGGCATGTGGTGTGTTCAGAAATGCATTATCACAAGCTGCGAATGGCTTCAGGCTCCCAGGGGAGGAGTGGACATGGACAAGTCATCCCACGGCTTCCCATTTAAGGTGAATGGGCAGAAGATCAGTGTGTTATTGCATTGACGTTATGATCCTTCCCTGCCCGGGGAGTACTGATGAGGGCTTGACCCTACACTGGGAGGGAACGAGCTCCCAGCTCAGAGGAGGGCTCCTTCAGGCTGTGTACCTCCCTCCCCAATCCCAGACCCACATTTGGGGTGTATTCTCTGGGTCTTGGTTTGTCAAAGGACGAAATGCTGCTTCCTGACTTCTGCTATCTCATTCAACTCCACGATTCTCTGCAAAATTAATTCCTTGGTTCTCCCAAAGTGCTGACTAATCAAGGAGTAAGAAAGCCCTACTCCTTACTGTGAGAGAACAAGTAGGAAAAATGGTGTGTCTTGTAACAATATTTGTCTTCATTTCCAGGGTTGAGGAGAATGCTGAGCGCTGGTACAAGTATTTACAGTTAGGAAACTGAGTTGTGTGGACCACTATCTCCTGCCCCACCTGCCCCCCGTCCCCAGACTGTTCAGCCCTGGATAAGCCACTTGGGCTTTTACCCCTGTTACTTCTTGCGGGCACCTTGCTCAGTACGGCTCTCAATTCATGTTTGTTAAATGCAGTTAATAGCCCTCCGGGAATTAAAGTTAAAATTTTAATTATTCTCTCTACAGTTACTCAGCTCCCATGAGTGTAGAAGCATTGTAGTTAAGAATGTTGCTCATATAAAATTTGAAGCACTGCAAACTTTAGTTCCCAGTTCAGTAGCATGCAAAATTTTATTTGCCTAGGCTGCAAATAAACAACAGCAAAAACTGATTGTTTACTGATCATCCTTAATGAGACTAGCCTGTCAACAGAGTGTATGGTTTGCTAGTTTCCATTTCATATATCACAAACGTTGAATGTAGTCATAAGGAGTAATCAGCCGCATCTATTTGGTAAGATGCACTATAGATTTTTTAAAATAAGATAATTTAGTTGTGCTTCCTTGAAAACATTAGTGTTAGAAAAGAGAAAAACGACAGGTCCCTGAAGGGGTCATATTTGAAACAATCCTTTTGGAAGGAGAAAATGCATCATGGGAGACGGGTAAGACATGTGGTGATTAAGATGATTGATGACATTAACTTCTCATGTTAAAAATAATGGCAAAGCCTCAACCTCAGAATCTCCTCCTAGAGGGCAGATCCCACTGTTCGGCCTGTTCCACTGTTGGGTGCATGCTCAGTCTCACAGTCTGGAGGTGTCTGGCCTCTCTGAAAGGCCCAACCTGGAGGTCCTACACTACCCATTGCAATGATATGAGTGTTTTAAAAATCCTAATGCCTGTCTTTCCATGCCTGGCTTATTGCACTTAATATGATGTGCTGTAATTCCCACCCACTTTGTGGTAATGGGAGCCAAAAAGTTGTTGTTGAAGAGAGTAGAATAGGGATTGCTAGAAGCTCTGAAAGTAGGGAGAAGGAGTGAATAGAGTGAGGTTAAGAAACAGGTTTCAAAATACAGATAGAGGCTGGCGCTGCGGCTCACTAGGCTAATCCTCTGCCTGCAGCGCCAGCACCCCAGGTTCTAGTCCAGGTTGGGGTGCCGGATTCTGTCCCGGTTGCCCCTCTTCCAGGCCAGCCCTCTGCTGTGGTCCGGGAGTGCAGTGGAGGGTGGCCTAAGTCCTTGGGCCCTGTACCCACATGGGAGACCAGGAGAAAGCACCTGGCTCCTGGCTTCGGATCGGCGCAGTGCACCAGCCGTGCTGGCCATTTGGGGGTGAACCAACGGAAGGAAGACCTTTCTCTCTGTCTCTCTCTCTAACTCTGCCTGTCAAAAAATAATACAGATAGATAGGAGGCAACGCTGCTGGTGTTGTGTAGTATGTGAGCAACTGAACCTGTGATTATTACACATTGTATGTACTAAATTATTATACTGTACTCCATAAATATGTATAATCACATGCCAATTAAAAGGAAAAATCAAGTATACAACTGATAAAACAGCGTCTGGGTACCACTCCCAGAGCTTCTGCTGTCAGCCATGGATCCTCACCCAGGCACCCCCAGGACTTTTCTGAAAGCACCCCATGGACTGTGAGGTTGAAAAGTGCTGGCCTCAAGGAAGTCTTTGTGACTTTAAAACGGGAGGGAGACGGGTCAAGGTAAAAGCGGGACAGGCAAGGAGTTCTCCTTCCCTTGGTACACATTACCCCCCCAGGTGGAGAGAGAAGAAGTTGGTCTCCATAAAGCAAGAAATGGAAAGGCATTTGTAAGATGAACTTTAAAACGTTCACTGTTAGACCAAATGATAATTTGATATCATTTAACTGAATGTAGAGCTGGCATAACAACGTTTACCTTTAGGAAATCAATGGTTCAACATACTGACCGCATTTAATGACAATGTATTGTATATTTGAAAAGTGCTAAGAATATAGCTTTAAGTGTTCTCCCAACAAGAAAAAGATACATGTGTGAGGTCGTAGATATGTTAATTAATTTAGCCTTTCTACAGTGTATATGCATTTCAAAGTGTTATACTATGTATCATAAATATATACAATATTTATCTTCAAGTTAAAAATATTAGTGAAATAACAAGAACAAAAAAATAAAATTCCATGATTAAAACTTTAAAAACCTTAGCCATAACTAATAGTATTTACCAAGTTTATTAACTTGCAAAGACATATTATTAAATCTTTATTATTATATTAATATTATATGATCTTTATTATTAAATCTTTCATAGTGTTTTACAGTTTGCAAAATGCTTCCATATACATTATCTTACTTGGCCCTCTCAACAACTCTGTCATTGGGAGGGAAGTTGTTCCCGTTCTATAGGGGAGGGGTCTGAGGGCAGCTATCTGACGCAGCTGTGAGACTCTCCTGCGCACCTAGAATGTGGTACTAGCCTGTGTACCTGGCATGCCCAGCCTTTGGGGCTCAGATAGGGCCCCTCACCTGATTTCCTCTGGCCTGATGGACTCAGCCACTACCTCCCTGATAACTTAATTAGTGTCTGTAAACGTCACCCATTTGAGAAGGCCTGACTACCTTGAGGCTGTCACAGAGGAGCCCACTAAGAAATGAGACTGTTGAGTCAGCATGTAGTGGGGCAGGGGGTGTGAGCCGAGACCAAAGCCCGGCCCTTGCTCTCATATCCCTGGGTTTTCCAACAGTATCTCTACAGTTTTATATGCCTGTGAAAGCAAATCCTGCTGTGGCTCCTTAAGCATGTTTCCCTGCGTGGAGCTTTCTGCCCTGGGCTGGCAGTACTGCCCTGTTCAGTGAGGTCTGCTTCCCTTTCCTCTGGCATTTGGCAAATGCGCATCATCCCAGAGCCCCACCCTCTTCCCCCAGCCTCTAGTTCCTGTCTGGTTTTGTGGTCCTTTAATGAATGGAGTCTCCTACATCATGCACTGCTGTGCACAGGAGGCCTGCGGCCATTGGGATAATACTTCAACAGGGACTCTTTTTTTTTTTTTGACAGGCAGAGTTAGTGAGAGAGAGAAACAAAAAGAAAGGTCTTCCTTCTGTTTGTTCACCCCCAAAATGGCCGCTACGGCCTACGCTGTGCTGATCTGAAGCCAGGAGCCAAGTGCTTCTTCTTGGTCTCCTATGCGGGTGCAAGGGCCCAAGCACCTAGGCCATCCTCCACTGTACTCCCGGGCCACAGCAGAGAGCTGGACTGGAAGAGGAGCAACCAGGACTAGAACCCGGAGCCCATATGGGATGCCAGCACCGCAGGCAGAGGATTAACCAAGTGAGCCACGGTGCCGGCCCCAGGGACTCCTTTGACATCCTGACTATAACTGGGCCAGCGGCTGCACTGTCCACCTCAGTCACCTTGCGCCGCTGCCCTCTTGTGACCTCCGTGCCTCTCTTGGAGGTGTGGAACCCCACTTTCAGAGGTTCTAGGAGACTACTGGACCCCTCAGTCCTCACTTTTCTGCCCCTGAGCAACATTCCCGTCTCCTGGCTCATTATTAGTTTGGCAGGAGACTAAGATCTACCTGACTTCCCGTAACAGAACAGGACCATGAAGCAATGATACACCTGTCTCTTGTCCCCACCATATTGAGTGGGATACCATGCTTTCTGGATGATGAGCTGCTGGGAACTTTAAAAATATTTAGCCATCTTCATCATGCCCCCCATTCAGTGTTCTCTCTCCTTCAAAAGTTGCCTGAGAATTAACTGAACCACTACACATACTGTACCGAAGTGAAGGCTTGCAGTTCAAAAAAAAGCCCACTTTCAGAAGAGAATTATAAGCACCTTCCTCCCCTCAGTTCCCTGCTCTGGGTGCACCTGGGGTGGCTCTGGAGCCTGGGCATGGGACCTCAGGGGTGGAGGAGAGTGTGCAATCAGGCGTTCCCCTTCTGTGGTATGGGAGATGCCCAGGACACCAGAGAGAGCAGAAAGTCTGGTATTTCAGGCCATGGAGGAGCAGTCCAGGATCAAATCAAGACACACATACACACCCGCCCCAGCCCCAAAGCCTTTGTACTCCCTCTCAGCTTCTCCCTAACACTGAGGAAGAGAAGCTAAGATGTCTTCCATGCTGGAAGCTCATTGGCCATCCACACCCCAATGGGATGGGATGAGCTACCGAGCCAGCGCTGAAGCAGGGACCGAGCCCTGATGCCCTGCCTGTGAGATCCTCACCCAGCCGAGAGGCGGGCAGCAACCTCTCACCCACAATTCTTGGTGCGTTCTGTGGGCCGACAGAGGATGGCATGAGAAAGATGTCTCTGGAAGCCGCACTGGCAGATGCTGGGCACTTGCCTGGCCCGAGCCCTGATGATGCAAGGAAAACGGAGGCGTAACACAGCGTTTGGGCAGCTCTCGGGATCAAGGGAGGCCGCAGCTGAAGTTCCACCACGGACGGTGGGAGTGATGGCTCTCACATGGTGACCAGGCAGTGGTCGGGCAGCCCCTAGTGCTCTCTTCAGAGGAGGCAGGGCCCTCACAACCCAGCTTCAGTTTCTTCAGGACATGAGGCTATGCTTTGTAGACTGCATAAAACCTCACAGACTTGGTTAGCGTGGCCATCATTATTCCATATACTCCTCAGAAGCAACAGAAGCTGAGAAGGACATTGAGAAGTTCTTTGGAGGCATGTGGAACTTGGTGCGAAATGTTAAGTGGTGCCTCCTGTTGGCTTGGGGATACTCAGAGGAAAATGGCCCAGCAGGCTGGTACTAGACTCCAGGGGCTCACACAAGCAAGGGTGGGTCATAATGCGGCCTGAAGTTTGGTCTGAGGGCCCAGTAGGCATTAGGCTGCAACCCTGCCCCTTGGGTCTGCCTCCAGAGTCTCTCACAGAGTCTACTGTTTCCCCCAAATCCCTGAGCTGATAACACCTTAGAAACCCTGTTTTTTGACCCCTCTGCTCATCCTGAACACATTCCAGGCACTTCACCAAGACCAGCCCAAGCCCCATGTGTGTCTGCCTTGAGTGCAGTGGACTCTGCCCTGACTGCCCAGTGGCCTTCCCTGTCCTTTCTGTCCCCTTCCATGAGCTCCTGGATTTCTGAGAGGACAAGCTCAGCATCTCTCCATGCTCTGTTTATCCAACAGGAAGGGTGTAGGTTCCCCAAGGCCTACAGGGAAGCCCCTGAGTTCCTGGGACTGGATGAGATACCCCAATCCCAGACACCACATGGGGTTCACTTTCTGTTGGCTGAGCCAGTTCACCTCCCAGCCTTAGGGTCTGCATACATGGCACCTGCCACAGGTGATAGAAGGCCCAGGGTGGCCCCTGTCAGCTCCGGTCAGATGCTCTCCTAGTCTCCTTCCCCCAGGACAGGAACAATCACCTTGGGCTTGACTACCTTTCCTGTGAGACATCACAAACTTGGGCCAGCACAATGTGTAAGACCTGCTCTATCGCTCGGACCTGAGGGACCTCAAGGAGGCATCTCCCCGATCTACACTTACATTTCCACACTGGGAAACAAGGGTAAGATCAGGATTGTTGTGAGGACAAAGGGAGGGTAATCAGCAGGTGCCTACTATGAGTTGTTAGTAGAGGTCATCCATGAGAGGGGAGGGTCTCAGCAATAGGCCATAAGACCCCCAGTACTGAGTCCAGCCAGGCCCAGCCCCTGTGGACTGGGACTCCAAGGACAGAAAACAGCTCAGAGCCAGAAGACAGCCAGAACCCTTTGGGCGTGTGTCAGTCTTTACTTATGTTCTTCCCTCTCTAGGGAGTATACCAAGAGATTGTTGATTCCTTTGTTCAATGTGTGTCATCAACATTAATTTTTCAATAGATTATTAATGAGTTTGATTAAGAGAGGTTGGGGGTGGGTTGAAAAGATGACTCTGTGAGAGAGGCCCACTTTGCTCTTTGGTGTTTTGAGTAGAACCATCTGTTTGGGGAAATGTTTTATGAAAGATGAGAAATATGGACATCTACAACAATAAAACTGGTATAGAACTTCTTCAGCTCTACTTCCTATTCCCAGCTTTACCAGTCTGGCTGTGCATATGGAAGACATTGCAGTCTTCCCTCCTGATTCTCTGGGGATGACTCCCAAGAACCCCAGTGGATTCCTGAAACACAGGCAGTCTGAGCCCATTATATACTATGCTTTTCCCTATATGTACCTATTATGCAGTTTAATTTATAAATTAGGCACAGTAAGAGATAATGAAGCCTAACAGTTATAACAATATACTGTAATAAGACTGTGTGACTGTGATCTCTTTCTCCTGAAAGACTCAAGACAGATATTAATATTTTCAGATCACAGTTGAGCATGGGTAGCAAACCACAGAAAGCAAAGCTGCAGATGTGGTGGGGGTGGGGGAACTATTTCCCTCTGTAAAAATAAAGCCATAGTACCTTTTTCCTTTATCATTTGCTTATTCAGCCTTTTTTCATGAGAAAAGCTATTGTTTGTAAAGGTTAAAAGAGTAAATTCAAGTAGAATAAGACTATATAGTAAAATATGAGTTGTTTTCTCATCCCATATCTGCATTTGTTTCTCAAGAGCCTTCACCATTAGCTGCTCCTTGTCCATCCTACTAGAAATATTCTATGGCTGCTCAAGTTTCTTTTTTCTTTTTTTCCATGTTCAGACACATAGCAGCATACAATACTTATTGGAGATTATTCTGTTCTTAGTTTATAATGCTTCAAATAAAAAGTACTCCATTAACATTTACTTTCATTAAGCAAAAAGATTTTCTGAGTGTAAGCTAAGTGTCTTGTTCTAGGAGTGTGAGAGTTCCTAAAAGGTCTGTGTGGGTAGACCAGACGGTCCCATTTACTCAGCAGTCCCTCCTGGATGATAGCTCCTGTAGAACCAGCAGGAGTGCGGGAGCATTCAGTGTTGCATTGTTGCTTAGCTGAGTGCCCAGGAAGAGAGGAGATGGGTTTAGGAGACAGTGACAGTCACCATTAAATCTTGTAAAGTTAGGGGGAAACTGTGACGTATCTGTTTCCTGGGTTTTGCTGTTTACTAATAGTTCTGTGTTTAGAATTGGCGTCAACTCAGGCCTTGAAAGATGACTAAATTTACCTACCAGTTCTTCCTTCATCTGACATCCATTTCCCTGTTTTGTTACTTATGTTATAATTTCTTATTTGTCAAAGCACATAAAATTTTCCTCCTTGGGGTAATTTCATAGTGACTTATTTTTAGTGCTGTGTTTAAATGGGTTCTAGGATTATGTGGTCTCAGGCTTTCTGTTGGTAGCTCTAGAAGGTAGATCTTGAGGGCTTCTTTTTTCCCTACAATTCCCCTTTCAATCTCCCGGGAGTTAATATGGAGTTTGTCTTCACCGCCTGCTCTGTTTTCCTCACCTCTGCTCTTTTCTCAATTGGCTGATGCCCCCCATTTATGGATTCTTGCAAGTTTGAAAATAGTTCTCAACTTACTACAAAGTGCTTGAGCCATATAATTTCCTTTAAAGCAGTGTAGAAATGTCTGTGGTCTTTTAGCACTGGGTGTTTTTGTGGAGAAATTTGAAGTGAACCTGTTTTCCACTAGGTGATCATATGATTGTTTCAGTTCAAGAATCTTACCAGGCTGTGTCTGGTTGTTGGTCTTTCTCTATCACTTCTTTTAAACTAAGCATAGTATACTTTTGCAATTAACAGACAAGTCACTTTGTTTCAGTAGTTTTCTTGTATTATGTCATCAGCCTTTCTTCTAACAGTTCAAAAAATGTAAATTATATATACTTTGTTTCATTTGTATTATATATCTGTGTCATATCTTTGATAAAAATACTTCATATCATTTCCTATTTCATTTGTCTGTCTCTGTGACTTTATTCTTTTATTTAATTGCTTTCGATATGGTTTTCATCTCTACATCACTGACTTTAATTTTTAAATCCCATTTCCTTCTCTTTCTTTTGGTTTGTAATCTCTATGAAGACTATTTTCCCTTTCTGGAAGAGTACAGTAGTCAGGATAATGGCACCTCAAAGATGTTAGTTTTCTAATCCAAGAATCTATATGTTACTTTACATAGCAAAAGAGAACAGTAATTGAAAAAAATAAAGTTGAATATGAAATTAAATTTGCTACTCAGATAAATTTAAAATAGGGAGATTATCCTTGATTATTTTCATGAGCTCGTTGTAATCAAAAGGGTCTTAAAAGTGGAAAGAGGGAGACAAAAGAGTGATAATCAGAGAAATGATGATGTGAGAAGGGCTCAGCCCAGCATTATTGGAGGTATAATGCAAAGCATGTGTGAGATTCTAGAAGCTGGAGAAGGCAAAGAAGAAGGATTTTGGCTGTGATAAGCAGAATAATTATCCCCAAGATAGTTCCCAGAAGCTGTATATGTGTCACCTTACATGTCAAATAGAAATTTGCAGATGAGATTCAGGTGTCGACTTTGAGATGGCAAAGTGATCATGGACTACCTAGGTAGACCCCAGGTGGGTCACAGGTAATCGATCATTAGGCAAGAGGGTCACCGTCAGAAGAGATTGACAGTGGGAGAAAAGATCAGAGTGTTGAAGTCTTGGCAGAGACCACAAGCCAAGGAATGAGGGCAGCCTCTAGGAACTGTAAAAGGTGAGGAACAGATCCCGGAGCCTCTGAAAGGCCCAGCCCTAACAACACCTTGACTTTAGCTCAGAAAGACCCATTTTGTCCTTCTAACCTCCAGGAGATTGCACATTTCTGTTGTTTTAAGCCACTTGGTTTGTGGTAGTTTGTTATGGTGGTAATAAAAAAAAAAAAAAAACTCAGAGAATATGGAAGGTTTTGCTACAACAAGTCTTCAACTTTTTCTGAGTACTTTCCCAGGCATCTGCATTTGTTCCTTCTCCTTCCCTGCACCCTTTTGCGTGCCTGACTCCCATGCCAGCTACCCTTTTGCTCAGGACTTTGTTGAAGAGTGGACCAGGAGAGGTGCCGCGAGGCTAGAGCAAGGCGTACGTTTGATTCAAATTTGTGGTCAGAAATGCACTTTCTCCAAATGAATTTCCTTTGCCCAGGGTGGGCTGTGTTCTCCTGTTTTCACTGTGGAAGTTGGGTGTTGCTTACAGCAGATCTTTTGTGTTTCTGCCTGCATTGGCTGCCTTCCTTTCTGTATGCGGCCAAGTGCACAAGCTGAGGCCTGCCCAGCACCTCCATTCCCATGTCCTTGTGATTATTCATGGCAAACCACAGCAGGGCCAGGCCACTTCTCCCAGCAAAGCCTGTGGTTCCCCAGGGGCAGGAGCAGGGCTGGCTTGCCATGTCCATTCCTGATTGCATTGGTTCTGGCATACTCAGTGGTTTGTGGTTTGTGGTTGTATCTGACTCCTTGATGTGCTGGGGGTGAAATAGATTTCTCCTTTTAGTCTCTTTCTCTCTCTCTCTGTCACGCGCACACATGCTCCTTTTTCATTGTTTTTGAAAGTTTCAGAGAAAATGTGGAGGATTACATTGTCCACTACAAGCTGGGAAGCTGCTGTCTGGTGGATGGTGAGGGATTTTTCTTTTCACCTTTGGAGACTCCTTGTGCTTTGAGGAAGAGAAACAGTCACTGCTTTGCACATGGGCTGGGCATTGTGTAGTAACTTTGGGGTTCCTTTTCCAAATAGAGTTTTTGTTTTACTCCAGAATACTTCTTCACAAAAGCCCTTCTGTTCAATCAGATGAGCTATTGTATGAGAGATTTGGCAGCCTCAAATCACATCCAGGCCCTTCTTGCACAGCAGCCTGGGGAGATGGGAGGCAGGCAGGTACCACACTGGACATCTACCCGACTCTTTCTCTGCCTGATCCTGCACCCTGCTTGGTCCTGGTGACCTTGGAGTGACCACCTACATTTTGGAAATTTTGTGTGACCTTTTGGACATGAATCAAATGAATCCTTGAGTGACACCCACTGCTGTAATGATTTAATGAAAACATTAATTTAATATTATTTTAAGAGATTTATTTATTTGAGAGGCAGAGTTACATACAGACAGAGGCACAGAGAGAGAGAGAGAGATCTTCCATCAGTTGGTTCACTCCCCAAATGGCAGCAATGGCTGGAGCTGGGCTGATCCAAAGCCAGGAGCCAGGAGCTACTTTCAGGCCTCCCATGTGGGTGTAGGGGCCCAATCACTTAGGCAATCTTCCACTGCTTTCCCAGGCCATAAGCAGAAAGCTGGATCAGAAGTGAAGCAGCCAGGACATGAACTGGTGCCCATATGGGATGCCGGTGCCACAAAGAGGAGGCTTAACCTACTATGCCACAGTGCCAGCCCCCATTAAGTTATTTTCTATAAATTAGAAGCAGCAAGAGTAACTATCACTTTATCATATTAGTTATCTAATTTCATAGCCAGCAGTGAGGGAGGTATCAGTGTTTATCCTCACTTTACAGATGAGCCAACCTGTGGCCATGCCATTTGTCAGTTGCCTATCTTTTTAGTGCATGCTGCCTTCATAAGTATCTGACTTAGACCTACCAAGGAGGTGTGTAGTTACCTTGTTGGGTTGGTTGAGTTGAACCTTATGAATCTTGTGTATTCTTTTATGATCTCTCTGCAAATCTATGAATCCAGACTATATTTTGAAACAAGTTACTTATAATAAATTTAAGATGCAGGGTAGGTAGGTGATTGGTGTAGTGGCTAAGTTTCCGCTTGAGATACTCACATCCCATATTGGAGTGCCTAGGATCAAGGCCCAGCTCTGCTTCTGATTCAGTTTCCCAGGAGGCAGCAGATGGTGGTTCAGGTAACTTTGTCTTTGCCACTCACGTGGGAGACCCAGATGGAGTTGTTGGCTCCTGGCTTTAGGCTGGCCCCACTGTTGTAGGCCATTTGAGGAATGAACCAGCAGTTGGAATATTTTCTCCCTCTCTCTCTCTCTCTCTCTGTATTCCTGCATTCCAAATAATTTATATTTTCAATACTCAGTTATAAATAGTTGTTATATGTTAATATACTAAAATGAAATGTTAATGGAGAAAAGGGTAAAGGGTATCTGGGAACTAATTGTAGTACTATCTAACAATTTTTATTTTGTAAATTAAAAATTAAAAAGGAGGAAAAACTTGATTTTCCAGAATGTCTTCATCTTGCCAAGGCCATGGAAACTTAGAAGTGAGACATCTGAGTCCTAAGGAGTGAGAGTCGGTGAGGCCTATGGCAGGCTCTTCTATGTACAGCTTCTTTGGCTTACTGTCCCTGGGGCACCTGTCAGCCAAGTGATGCAGAACTGAGAGAGCAGCCATGCTCACTGTCTTCAATTGCTGGGGGGAACCTACAGTGTATTAAAAAAGACAATAATCCAGGCTGGCACTGCAGCTCACTGGGCTAATCCTCCGCCTTGCGGCGCCGGCACACCAGGTTCTAGTCCCGGTTGGGATGCCGGATTCTGTCCCGGTTGCCCCTCTTCCAGTCCAGCTCTCTGCTGTGGCTCCGGAGTCCAGTGGAGGATGGCCCAAGTGGTTGGGCCCTGTCCCCCATGGGAGACCAGGAGAAGCACCTGTCACCTGGCTCCTGCCATCGGACGAACGCAGTGCGCCGGCCGCAGCGCATCGGCCACGGCGGCCATTGGAGGGTGAACCAACGGCAAAGGAAGACCTTTCTCTCTGTCTCTCTCTCTCACTGTCCACTCTGCCTGTCACAAAAAAAAAAAAAAAAAAACAGACAATAATCCAAAGCCTCTAAATATTTTTCTTCTTTCTCTGTCTTCCTTCAAGTCTGCAGAGTTCACAGGAGGTTGTCAGTCACAGGGATGAGTAATTGGTGGACTATGGCCTCAAGGAAGCCAGAAGGGCCGCACCCGGGCATCTCTAGACAAGAAATCAGCAGGACACAAGGAATCCTTTCCCATGACCCCCTCCACGATGGTGCTGTTGCACAAGTGGAGAAAGACAAACGTCCCTGGCACTTTGGTGCAGGCTGTGTCCTGGGTTCACCCCATGACCAGGATGTGTGAGATGCTGGAAGATGTTGCCTCCTGACCTTGGGATACCTGAGAAGATAAAAAAATGGGCCATCCATTGCTCAGCTTCTCTGGGTTTCCCCTAGTAGACGATTCTTATCTGGTGTCAACTCCAGGACACCGTTACCATTAGGTCTCCAAAGACTGCCCGTGCCACTTCTCTCTCGTTGCCTTCTTTAGTTAATCACTTATGAGTCCCTTTCATTCCGTCCTCCTTTGTCTTAGCCATTCTGTTTCCTCATCCCTTTTCAACACATAGTACATTCTGGATAATTTCCTCAGTGCTGCCTTCCACTTCACTCATCTGTTCTCTACCGAATCCATTCAATCCACTATAGAAATCAACCACTTTGCCTTCCGTTTCTGTGATCATGGGTCTCATTGCCCTAAGTACCCTTCACTTCCCGTCTGCCTGTTATTTTTAATAGTGCCACACTGTTTGTTTAGGATTTTGATCACTTTAAACATGCATGAATCAATCACTTAAGGCACTGATTTTACAGTCACTGAGTACTCATTTGTTTCCTGAGCGTTTCGGTGGTGGTGGGATGGGGAGTTGTCTCCTTTCCTACTGTTTGCTGGGTCTGATGTCACTGCTGCTTGTGCTCTGTCACGTGAGTGCATCCTCATCTTCAACTTGACCTCTGAGTGCAGGTGTCAGGCAGATGTGGTCCAAGGGTTCCCTGGGCCACTTGTTATGTCAGCTTATTGCGGGAGTGGTTTGGGACACCAAGTGACTGGCTGAGCTGAGTGCCATCTGAGGTTGTGTCTGTGTGTCTATCATCTGGCTTGCAGTGAGGAGTGGAGAAGTGCGGTGGGTGTGGGTGTCAGGGCCAGCCACGAGCCAAGGATTCTGTGGGCCTGCTGTGTGGCATGCTCTGAAGTTTGAACAGCTTGGACTGGAGCCTTGGAAAGAAGGGGCAGTGATTGGTACATTAATGTGCCAAGGCCTAAGAGTGCCCAGTGAACAATTTCCTTACTTTGAGCGCTTGGCTGTGGTTGTAGCCATGTTTGACCCATCAAGGAGCCCTGCCAGCTGGGCAGAGGCAGAGGATTCGGCAGCTCTTCACCAACGAGCATCCTGTATTTTCTGGAAGTCTGCTTGTTTGCTTCTTTATGTTGTATCAACGAGATTAAAAATGCAAAGCTTTGGATGTGGGCTAGTACATGATACCTCAAGAGATGACTGCTGAGTCAGGGAGAGAAAGGAGAGAGGCAGTCCTTACACTGATGACTGGGATACACGGATGATATGTATCTGAGGTTTCTGATCTACCACAAGCTCACTTATAGCAAATTAGAAAAAAAAAATTCAGACTCTTGCCTAAAATTGAGTAACCTTGCTTAAAGTTCAAGGTTAGACACTCCGCTGGCAGACTGATCTGCACACCCCCTCCTCTCAGGCGTTGGGGGGAGCTCCTGGCCCCTTCCGCTGAGGGTCTGCAGTGCCTCGGTCATTGTGCTCGGAGCACTTTGCTCCTCATGCCCACTCACATGTTGCAGGACCAGGTTAGGACTTGGCTCCTGGAGCTCCTGTGGGGAGGAGGAACAAAGAGGAAGGGAGTGTCACTAGACTGTACCTGGAGGTGTTGGGAGGGGCCTGGGAGGAAGAGCACTTGAAGGCCAGGGAATGTCCAAGCCGGCCCTTCTTGGGGCCTGCCACCAGCCAGGTGGTGTGTGGCGCTCCCCAGCATCAGGACCATGGGTGCCCCATGTATGAGAACTAGTGTGTGGTCAGCTTTCCAGAGGACAGGAACATTACTGCCTTACACCCGTTATGGCTCCTGCCCTTCCCTGCAAGGCCAACAGCATCTTTCCTTAAAGGTCCAAAATGCCTGCCTCTCCTCTCTCGACAGCTTTTCCAGTTTCCCCTCTGAAAGCCTCTGCCTGCCTTCCCCTGCTTAGCATCTGCAGGCAGTAAGCCTACAATGCAAGCCATGGCCTCACATCACAGAATCTTTGTTGCTCTGGGACCCCTGCAGTTAGGGTCTGGCTCCTGGAGAGCAAGTTGCAGGACTCCGTGCCTTTGTGAATCTTTCCCGCAGGCACCTCTGTCATGGTGGTTGTGGTGTGCACGGCCGTGAGAGTGGAAAGGGTCTTTCAGTCCTCACAGGAAGGTGCATTCCTTGTTGCAGTCCCTTACAGTCCCAGTGCGCCCACACAGCCCTGCAGGAACGCAGTGATACTGTCACATGCACAGTAGATGCGGGGGCCTGAGCTCATTTCATTGCTTCCCAGGAGTGAAGTGTGTGTTACCAAGTCACTGTGATCCGGGGTCTTTACAAACGGCCCCCTTCTGGCAGTGAAGGATGGGAAAGTCACTAGTCATCCTAAGTGGAGCGGAGCCCCCAACCTGCTCTTTAATGTGTTGCCACACCCCTTCATTCATTTCCATAATGTCCTTGGCATTGGGCAAGTGTGTGTGATGGCCTGACTCTGGGCATTGTTCTGCGTGTTAGAAAAGAGGTTGAATTTTCTCAGGAGCACACAGCACCGGGGGTTACAGTAGCACCTGGGAGAAGGGTGAAGGGTCATACATTGATATAAGAGGTCCTCTGTATTCTAGTCACAGCTTTTGCTTGCCTTGATGCCCTATGCCAGCTCCTTGCAGACCCATCCGTCCACCAGGTGCCCCGGCCACAGCAGGACCGTGCTTCCTTATCCCAGCCTGGGGGAGGGCGGAAGGTGTCCCCAGGGAGCAGTAGGGTGGCTCTCGGCTCTTTCCCACCTCTGTCTCTACATTTAATCTGTCGTTAGATCTTGCTGTCTTTGACTTTGTGTCATCTTCTTATTCATTCCACTGACTGTTTTTCTGAATGTTTTCTCATGAAAGTGCAAGTATTCTGTAAGAAAATACCAACTGGAGAAGAAATAAACAATCATATGTGCAAAGAATGATTTATCTGGCTTGGTTTTTCTTCTCACCTGGCATCATTTCTTGAGCCTTTTCTGTGTGATCAAATATCCTCCTTAAATTGAGGTTTCAGTGGCCACGTGGCCTGCATTAACAGAATGGGCTGTGGCTGGTGAACAGAATATTGATTGCTATGGTTTTGCTGGGGACATGCTCCAGGGCGAGTAGATGAATTGCTCCAGTGCGGCCTGGCAGGTCATCGTGGGCCACGGTTCTTGCTCTCTCTTGTTCCACTCTTCGAGTTCTCCCTTTATTCCTGCTTTAGAGGGTATTCAGTGTGTCTCCTTCACAGTGTTACTCTGATCTCTGTCATGCATGCTCATTGTAGCTTTCTTTACTTAGTCCTGGGCAGAATATCTGAAGAATCTCTTATTACAGCCTTCTTCCACAAGCCTTTGCCAAAAAGAAGAAAAGACAGTCTGGGCCCTCACAGCCCAGGACTGACTTCTGGCCAGGTGGGAAGAGTTCATTCTTGGATGCAAGGTTCCATGGGGATTCAGACTGGGAAACGTGGAGGATGTCAGGCCCAGAGGCCAGGAGGTGCTGAGACCTGAGATGCGCGGAGCAGAGCTTCAGGGTTGCAAGGGTGGAAGGCAGGAGAGCCAACCCAGCAGAAGAGTTGGTGGAATTAGGAGGAAGCAGTCCTGGATCAGTCCAGTACCTGGGATCCCACTCCAGAGTGCTGTGGTCCTGAGTCGCCACCTATCTGACATGGGTGGGCCCCTTTGTGCAGTGGAGTCCCTGGCGTTGGGGAGAGCTCCTGGCCCCTTCCGCTGAGGGTCTGCAGTGCCTCAGTCATTGTGCTTGGAGCACTTTGCTCCTCATGCCCACCACATGTTGCAGGACCAGGTTAGGACTTGGCTCCTGGAGCTCCTGTGGGGAGGAGGAACAAAGAGGAAGGGAGTGTCACTAGACTGTACCTGGAGGTGTTGGGAGGGGCCTGGGAGGAAGAGCACTGGAAGGCCAGGGAATGTCCAAGCCGGCCCTTCTTGGGGCCTGCCACCAGCCAGGTGGTCTGTGGTGCTCCCCAGCGTCGGGACCATGGGTGCCCCATGTATGAGAACTAGTGTGTGGTCAGCTTTCCAGAGGACAGGAACACGACGATGGATTTGTGTGAGTATCCAGCTATCCCTGTGGCATTGCCAGATGGTGTCCATGTGTGACTTTCCACCAAGCCTATGGCAAGTCTGGGGCAGAACAGGGCAGGAGAAAGGACAGGCACCTGCAGCCTCGTGGCGCACAGTGGTCTCCGTCATTTGTGGTGAGAGCATGGGACAAGGTGTGTGCAGTCACCGGGGAAACGGGTTCCTGTCATCCTGCAGGTGCAGTGCGGCCTGGGGCCTGGCAAGGTGGAGATGGCTGGCACCCCCTAAGGATTCTGCTTTATTGTTACTATTGTTTTTGTATTTTTTAAAATATTTTATTTATTTTACTTGAATGTCAGAGTTACACAGAGAGAGAAGGAGAGGCAGAGAGAGAGAGAGAGAGGGGTCTTCCATCCGCTTGTTTACTCCCCAGATGGCCACAACGGCTGGAGCTGCCCAATCCAAAGCAAGGAGCCAGGAGCTTCTTCCAGGTCTCCCACGTCGGTGCAGGGGCCCAAGGATTTGGGCCATCTTCTACTGTTTTCCCAGGCCATAGCAGAGAGCTGGATTGGAAGCAGAGCAGCCAGGTCTCGAACCAGCACCCATATGGGATACCAGTGCTTCAGGCCAGGGCGTTAACCCACTGCACCACAGCACCAGCCCCATTACTGTTGTTTTTAAAACAAGCAGTAGCACAGGAAATTGCTGCTTGGAAGGCAAGGAAGAGGGCCATCGCTAGACTCTCACTGGCACCCTCCCCTGAGCAGGGCATCCCCACAGGCTGTGAAGGGAAGAAGAGCCAGTGCAGGAGGCTCTGAGGTTACCATGGGAGAGTGAGGCTTCTCCGCATGTCTCAGCAATCATTCTTAGGCAAGTTCTCTCTGAGTGGTGGCCACATCTATAGCTCACAGATTGGGACACTGAGGCCACAGGATGGTCCCTGGTCCTGAGTCACAGAAGGTAAGGACTGGCCTTAGTGGGATAGGCTACCAACCCCAGTTTGCTTCTGTTGGACCACCCTGCCTGCTTGGAACCAGCTCTTTCCCTTCGTAGAGGGTTGGGAGTGTTTGCTTTGGTATGTAATGCTTGTTACTTAGCAAAATAAATTCCATATAGGAATCATCCACCTTCTGGGGCACATTGTACTGACTGTGCAGTCAGGAGATCTGGGAGTTGTGCGTGAGGACACATGAGACACAGGCAGGGACCTTTGCATCAGGTTGGCAGAAGGCCAAGGACAAGCGGGCATCTCCAGTGTCACGGGGGAGCGGGGTCTTGTGGAACCAGTGTCTGCTGCATCCACTGCTGCAGTGCTGTGGGTGCCTGGGCTGCCAGAGGTCAAGTGGAACGGGAGAGGGAAGGAGCAGCCCAGAGGGGAGCAGGGCGGGGCAGTCTCCTGGCCAGGAGTGTGGTGTGTGGTCTGGGGTGCAGGAGAGCTCTGGCTGTGCAATCTGGGGACGCTGTCTCCCCAGGATGGGGTGACCAAAGCTCCCTCAGGTCCCCTGAGATTCAGATTTTCCATCCAAGTGAAGATGTCCCTGGAACTTCGAAGGGCTTTGCAGGGAGAATCAATAGTCTCTGCTAGATAAAAGCTCTGATGCACATGCCCGCTCCCAGAGGTCACACCCACCCTGGCCTGCCTGAACGCTCCTCTCTGGGCTGTGTGCTCTAGCTGGGAGCAAACCTGACTCCCGGGGGCATTGTAGGCCATCAACCGCCAGTTTGGTGCCCAGCTTAGAGCTCGCCCTCAGCAGCACAGATGTGCGCTCCCAGGCTCCGATCCATTATGAGACGCTGAGACACAGACTGGCCCGGCCAGTCCTTGACCTGTAGTGTTTGAGTCATACGCAGATCAGAGGGAGAAGGCCAGAAATAATGACCCTGACACAGGCAGGGGCTGTGCATTGTTCCCGAGCTCGGTGAGGTCGCATCTGTGCTGTCGTGCAGATGTTTGCAGTAGGTGTGGCCTGGAAGGCAGGCCTAATCCTGTTCAGTGCGAACTGTGTAGACTTGGGCTTCACAACGGTAAACCCCAGAAGGAAAACCTGGAAGAACAGCCTAGGTGAGGACGGGGGGACAACATCCAAACGTGACTTAAAGAGACGGTACTGAGGCTTGGGGTAGTTTCTGTTTTTGAGGAAAATGTTTAAAAAAGGCTCTGTCCCGGAGAACCTGAAGGTGGGTGAGGTTGCAGTTTTCCCTGGTCCAGCCTGGAGGAGAGCAGTCGTGTGCAGCAGCCTTCAGGGTCTCCCCTACCCCGGGCACTCTGAGGACGGAGCAGGGGCAGCCAGGCTTGCTCCTCCCTCCCGTGGACCAAGGGCTGTGTGGCGGCGTGCCAGCTTGAGGGCGGACACGTGGACCAGGGTGGTGCTCCTGGGGCTCTCACACCTGACAGCCTCTCTCCAGTCATCCAGATGGATTGTCACGTGAGTTGCGTGGGGTTATCAGAGCAGGTAGCAAATATGAGCTCGTCCGTTGGTGTGCAGGGCACTGCTGTGGATCAGAGACTCTTTTCTGTTCTACAATTGCTTAAACAGGGATGTCACTAGCAGGTGCCTTCTCAGTCCTAAGTAGGTCAGGGTTTTGTCATAGTTTTGAGGAGATCACAGGTGAGTCACAGTAAATTTGGAGAGAGTCACGAATCTTGTCAGAATTCAGAGTGGTTGTGATACCGTTAAATAGCATGCCTTAATTACTGGCCTGCCCAGTGTCCTCTCCCTGCTCCCCCCGCCCCCACATGCGTGGTAAGCACAGCCTCTGTCGGCACCAGTCCTCAGAGGGACTCGCCATCGCTGCTGGCTCTGAAACCTGTCCTCCTGCTGGCTTCTCTGGTAGGAAAAAACAAGTCTCCTGAGAGCAGGACACGAGCGAATCCACCCCTCGCTGTCCTCGCCTTTAACCTTGGCCATGCATCTTGTTATGGAAATAGAACCTCATGCAGAAAGCAGCACAGCTAAGTCTGGGGTTTGACAAACACCCGCAGAATGAACACACCCTGTAATCTGTACCCAGATCAGGAAGACACCAGGACCCCCCCCCCCCCCCCCGCCGTGAGCCCCTCCCAGCACTGCACCCTGGGGAAGCCACTGTCCTCACTTCTGACACCACGGCTTTGTCTGCCTGTTTTGTACTTGACGTACATGAGGCCCTACAGAGTGTGTGCTTTGCCTTCTGGCTCCTGTCACTCCACATTATCTAGGAGCAGAATTGCTGGGTTAAGATATCGTGTCTCCAGCTCTCCCAAAATACAGCTCCAGCGGGTAGAAGCCAGAATGAAGGTTTTCAGGCAAAGTAGATGAAGTTATCATGGCCATAGAATGTATTCTGTGTTGATATTGGATCCAAGCAAGAAGAGTTCAAAGGCATAGTTAATAAGCAGTTCCTCTTAGAAATTTGGGAGAAGAGTACTGGTCTTTCAAGAGGCAGGTTTTGTATTTAAATGAGGATTCAAATTTTTACTCATTTGGAAGGCAGCAAGATAGCACATGAGGAGGGGAAGGGGAGAGATCACCCATCCCCTGGTTTACTCTCAGAGTTCATTCAACAGCAGGGATGCACCAGGTCAGAGCTGGGAGCCTGGAACTCAATTAGGTCTCCCACAGGGATGACAGGGACCCAACTACTAGATCCATCACCTGCTTCCCAGGGTCTTAGCAAGAAGCTGGAGTTACAAGTAGAGCCAGGACTTGAACCCAGACACGCTGCTATGGGATATGGGCATCCTAAGTGGCAGCTTAACAGGCCAGACACCCACTCCTAAACGAGGCCTTTTATTCTGGAGTGTGCTTCTGTAGGTCAGCTACACTTCTCTCACTGTGCTTGGTCAAAGTTGCCAAATGACATGGGCACATCCAGCCCCTGAACCACCGAATTAATTGTGTAGGTGGGCAGAAGCACAGCAGAGCTGCAGAATTGGACTGTCTACTTCTCATGTATGTTCCAAAGGCTTTGTTGTGGACCAAGATGTGTTTGAGAACAGCCCTTGGGTGTTAAGGACACCCCACACCCCTGAGGCAGGTTTTTGAAGCAACTTGTGGCTTTCCCAGGTGACTGTCTTCTTTGTGTGTCACCTTCCACACTGACCCTGCGGCAAGGCAGAGCAGAGGCAGCTTTACTCTCTTGTCCCATGTGATGACCCTGAGTTAAAGTTCAGTGTCTTGTCCAGGGACACCACATGACTAAGCAAAGGGGGCCTCAGCCCAGCCCAAGTCTTCTGACCAGAAACCAGGGACATTCTGCCCCACCACAGTCCCCTCCTGGGTACGGGCAGGTGTGTCAGAGGGCTGCTTGCTTGGCAGTGGTGTTCACAAGTCTTCCTGAGCATCAAGCTCCTTTATGCTTGCGGGAGCTTTGCCTTCCTGACTGCTGTGTGGGACAGGTGAGCCAGTGTTCCCGTACAGCACACGTGGCTGACAGCAGCCCTGTCAGCCTGACACTGCAGCAAACCTGTGGTTTGGGGAATTCCCTTGCAATGGCAGTTACTGTCAATTAAAAAAAATTATTTTAGGAAACTGTTGTAGATTGAGCATTGAAAATCCCAAATTTGAAACTTTCAAAATTTCAAAAGTTCTTCAACACCAACATGATGCCACAAGTGGAAAGTCCCACACCTGACTTCACAGTTGAAATACAGGTGCACTAGAAATTTTATATAAAGTTACTTTTAGGTTATGTGTGTAGGGTATCTATGAAACACAAAGGAATTTGTATTTATTTAGGCTTGGCTGCATTCCCAAGATACCCTATATGTATATGCAAATATTCCAAAATCAGAAAAAAACAATCTGAACTCCAAAACATTTCTAGTCCCAAGCCTTTTGAATAGGGACATTCAGCCTGTAAGGGCATATACTAAGTGGAGTAGTGTGTAACCTAAGAAAAATTTTCTGGCAGTTTTATCAATTTCAATAGTTCCTGTTAATGTATAATATTTTCTGAAACTTGAGGATTAACTTTCACAGCATGTTTTCCATAACTACCAATGTCTATTAAAGGCAACAAATGACTGAAAAACAGTCCAGTTAATTTCACGGTAAGTCTACCACTCAAGGAAACTTGATCACTGCTAGAGGGTTTAGTAGTTGCCTTTGGTAGTTCTAATAGGAAACAGACTCCTGTTGCTTGTACAGTGAATTTTGAGGTTTGATTTTATAACAGTAAAATTATTTCAGAAACTGCTGCCTGGGTCTTGACATTTTTAAGGAGGAATGCCAGTCAGAGTAGGTCATTTTTATCATAAAAATTTTGTTCAAGTAATTTAGTTCAGATATGATTGAGTTAAGGAGTTAACAATAAAACAACAGCAAAACCCCATTATATACTCTTTTGGAGTATATAATGTAGCTTGCTAACTGCATCATTAATATTTTGCATCTATGTGAGTGACCCCTCACAATATCTCCCAGGAAAGCCATTAAGATGTTTCATGTTGATTTAAGAATCCCAGCCTTGACACAAGTTTATATCCCATCTCAATTTCAAATGGTCTTACGGTGGTTGGTGCCATAATTTTTACCTAAGAATCTTACAGTAGACATGTTTCTTAGAGCTTGTCCCAATCCCTTCACACACTAATTAATCTCTTACTCATTTTTAGTTTCAATGCAATGGTAATGTCCTGCAATATAGTGCCACAGACGTTTGTAGAAGAGTCAACCAGGTTACCACATGTGCTGTGTGCACCCCAGGACAGGCTCCAGCAGGTGGTGTGTCTTCGGAAGGATATTTTAGGGCCTTAAATTGAGTTATATCCCCTTTATATTTTAAAATAAAATCATTATGAACTCTCATCTTGCAAGTCAGAGCAGGGTAATTTTTTTATGTGGTCCAAGGACCCACACAGTTCAGTGGGACACGTCCTGCCAGTGAGAAAATGCAAGAAAAAACAGGAAAGTGAGCAAGTGTCCTGATCCCCAAAGTAGCCACCACTTGAGGCTTGTCATTGCATCTCAGTGATGTCCAGTGTTGAGGCCCCTGCCTGCCCACTTAGGAGGCAGTGCATTCGCTGAGGCCTGTAGCTGCTGATCCATAAGAGGGAGAGGGTGCCCCTTTTCCCAGCACAATCCTGGGCAGTGTGTTCCAAGCCAGACAAGCTTGGGCTCCCCAGGCCCAAGTCTCACCCAAACAGCTGTCCTGTTGTTTCTTCCACCAACTTGAACCAAAGGCTTAGAGGGCAGTACACCAGGGTCATGTGCCCCGCCCCCCACCATCAGGTGTAACCCTATTCTGATGTTACTGAATAAGGATGAGGGTTCACTCCTGGTCAGATGTGCGTTTGGCAGATCTCTCTGGCTGTTGAGATCACTGAGAAGAAGTAGGGACCCTGTAGGTTCCTCTAGACTCATTAGGAACAGTAGGGGTCTGGGAGTGGTGGTCTTGCAGGTTTCCTGGAGAGCACTGTTGGCAGCTTAGACTAGTGAGTGGAGATAAAAAGGTAGAGCTGGCCCTGAGGCCTCATTTTCATGGCGTTTGGGTGTGTTTGGTAGAGGGTGGAGTGCAAGATAGTGCAGAGGTCTCTGGCTGAGTCCCTGGGGGGTGAGGAGGAGGTGACAGAGCTTCAGCTCTGCCAAAGGATGTTCCACAAGGCACAGTCTGTTCTTGGTTGTTGTTTTTATTTTGATGAAATCAAGCTTATTATTTTTAATGTGCTTTTAGGATCACATCTAAGAAATTTTCTGTTAGTGCTAGTACTAAAGATATTTTCTTGTGAATTTTTTAAAATTATATTGCTTTAAACTTTATGTTTAAATCTGTCACCTATCTAATTTTAAAATTTTAAATAATTTATTTGAAAGACAGAGTTACAGAGAGAGGAGGAAAGATAAAAGATTACAAAAAGTGCAAAGAAAGAAATCCAGGAAATACTTCAGAAGGACTGAAAAGTTATTAAGATGTACAAGTTCCCTCTGTCAGTTTCTAAAATGACTTTTCCCAGAGATAAATTGCAAGAAGCTACATCTGTACCCAACAATTCTGCATTGGAGAGAGCATTTTAAAGTGTTAACACCAGATGTCACCTCTAGTGATAGCTTGAAGCATCTTGAATCAGAGGCAAATTATAAAATAGTACTTTGTTTCAAAAAAAAGATTTTTTTCAGTGATGTTATCACAAGAAATATGCTTTAAAAATTGAGTTTGCCACCTAAATTCATATATCGAGGTCCAAAATACAGAACCATTGTGGAGAACAAAGAGGAAAATATAGTTTTAGAAAAAATAATGTTAATGACACCAAGTAATTATTTTTCTTATCAATGTGGGCAGGCCTGGCTGCCTTTGATTTATTATTTACAGTAAAAAAGAAAACACCATTTTTGCCTTGTCCCATATTGCTTTATCTTTCTCTTTGGTGACCAACAGAGAGAAAATTTTCCTCCATTTGCGCCTGAGGATTTTGATTTATTTTAAAATTTTGATTTCACATACATAAAGAATAATGTACTATAAGCATGTCTCAAATGTTGCGGGGGCATACTGATATATTGAAATATTTGTTGTTTCCCTGAAACTCAGCTTTCACTGGACATCTGTATTTTATCTGGAAACCCTGGTTTTTTCCAATATCTTTTCTGTCTTTCAAACCTGCTTGTTTTTATTCAAGGTGAAAACAAAAGCAGGTAGGAGGGTGTCAAAATTCTGTAGCAGTAGAATGAGATAGGTGTCTTTTCCTGGCAGGTGAACATGATGGCTCACCTTGTGTGATTCTTAACCATTTCTCTTTCATGGGTGCTCATAACAGGGTGTTTAGCCTGGAGTGGGGACTGCGCCCCCCCCCCAGCCTGTGTCCCCCAGCATCATTGCCCACACACACTTTGCATTCACAATGACCTCACTTCATCCATCTTTGTCAGTGTCTCATTATTCAGAAAGAGTCTTACTCGCCCACACATCTGCACCTCAGTCCTAAATACAGTGATCCTTTGAGGATGCTGCCTAAATTTGTGTGTGTACAGTATAGGTGGCAACTTCCACATGCTCCCTGGGTCAGGTGTGTTAGTGGGTCCCGGGTTTGGCTGTTACTTGGCCACCAGAGTAAGCAGGTATTGCAATGACATTATGTATCATCCTCGGTTTGATGACTGACTGAAAGAATGCATAATCGGACTATTCTGTTAATACCTTTGGTATCAGATACCAGCGAGAGGGGGCTGGGTGGGGAGAGAGATCCTAGCTCTCCTGCTGCTGTCTTGACCACAAGTGTCCCTAGGGCCCCATGTCCTGTTCCTTTCCGCTTCATTCTGTTCCAGGAAGCCACCAAAACCTCACCATGACTATGGGCAGGATTCTTTCATCTGCGAGAATTCATTTCAGTTAAGAGTCAGGAAATGCCCCAATTCTGGTTTGTATTTTGGGGTGGTTCTAGAGCACTTGAAAGCATTTAAATGACAACTATTACAATCAGACTGAAGAGTATTGCTCTTTTAAGCACTTAATACTTTTTAAGATAAAGTCAGATAAAGCATTATAGGAAGTTTACCAATAGCTACAGCAAGTACCTCCATGACTCTCCTGTTCCATTTGCAAAGTTCTAAAGATCCGGGGGCCCTGGGTGGGAAAAAGTTGGTGAGAACCCCCCCCTCCCCAAATCAGAGAAGCTTCCAGGGCCGATCTCTGTGTGCCTTAGGGAAACAGCTCTTGCTCATCCCAGGTCTGCAATGGAGCCTCGGATTTCTGCCATTTCCACCTGAAGTCACTGAGAATGTGAATTTAGTTTGTAGCAGGTTGTTTCATTCATGCAAAATTCCCAATATCTCTGGAATTCTGAGGATTTTCGTATCTAGTCTGATTCCAAAATGGTTCATACATTTTTTAAATACGATATTTTTACATTGACAAATATGTTCTACTACTTAAATTACAGAAAGACATGTTTGCTGAAAACTGTGCTTTCTGTGCTCAAAATGAGTTTGATGTTATAATAGTTAAGGGAAAATACCACTTGTTGCGGTTTCTGCAGCCCTTGACCTGGATATAGATTTTTTTCAAATGTATGCGGTTTGCTTTAGAAATATTTTGCTTCTTACCTCTTATGCTTGAGCAGTGAAGGAATTGCTGTTGTTTCTAATTATCAGGAATTAAGCACACAATTTCATCAAATGTATTTTGGCCAAACCTCATGGGCAAACAAGCAGGAAAGTCACCCAAATCAGATGTCTTTTGGCAACATAGCCTTGGTTCCCATCACTTGGGCCTTCTCCACCTTAATTCGCTACTATGAAGTTGAGCCTCTGCAGGGAAATCATATTTGAAAATAAAATCCTCTTTATCTTTCTTTTGGGAAAGGGACACAGAAGTGCTTTATTCTTCAAAAAGTATAACAGATATCAACTCATAACCATTAGGAAGGCTGTTCTCAGAAAAACAGAAAATAAATGCTGGTGATGACTTGGAAAAACGGGACCCCTTGTGCATTCTCAGAAATGCAAACGGCACAGCCACTGTGGGAAGCATGCCCACTTTTGGGCAGAGATATTTGTACACCATGTTTATAGCAATATTATTCACAGGAGCCAAAAGGTAGAAGAAACTCAGTGTCCTTCAGTGAATGAAGCAAAATGTAGTATCTGCATATTGTGGAATATTACTCAGCCTTAAAAATAAAATTCTAGTGTCGAGGCACAGCAGGTTAAGCCACCCCTTGATTTGCCAGTATCCCACATCAGAGTGCTGTTTTGCATCCCAGCTGTTCCACTTCCAATCCAGCTCCCTGCTAATGTGGCTAGGAAGGCAGCAGAGCTTGGGCCCCTGCCACCCACATAGAAGACCCAGAGGGAGTTCTAGGCTTCTGGTGTCAGCTCAGACCAGCTGCAGACTTATTTGGCATTTGGGGAGTGAACTAGCTAATGCAAGATCTCTCTCTCCCTCTCTCTCCCTCTCTCTCCCTCTCTCTCCCTCTCTCTCCCTCTCTCTCCCTCTCTCCCTCTCTTCCTCTCTCCCTCTCTCCCCCTCTCTCTAGGGACATATGTGGTCAAGATAGCAGCAGGAGAGCTAGGATCTCTCTCACCACCCAGCCCCCTCTTGCTGGTATCTGATACCTAAGGTATTAATAGAACATCCCCTTACCTTTCTGATTTCTCCATCGTGGGTTCATTTGGCCCTACCTTTCTGGTCCCCAGAAAGCACCACTAGGTGTTCTGCCTCCTACAAGGCAGTTGGGACCTCCTACAAGGGAAATCTTACATCATCTGTCTTCTGTGATGGGCTCCTTTCACTTAGCATTATGTCCTCAAGGTTCATCCACATTGTAGCACTTGTTAGAATGCTCTTATCATTTAAAATATATTTACTTATTTGAAAAGAAGAATGACACAGAAAGATACTGAGAGAGGGAGGGAGGGAGGGAGGGAGGGAGGGAGAGAGAGAGAGAGAGAGAGGTAACATCCCCTTACCTTTCTGATTTCTCCATCATGGGTTCATTTGGCCTATTCTAGAAAGGAATTTCATTCTTCACATGAAAGGATTCAGGCAGCAAGTACTACTCACCTTTAACAAGCTGGATGTTTCTGTGATCCATGTGCATCAAATCTCTGTAAAGGACCTGTTCCTTCCCATTGTTGTCTGTCTTCCACAGTCTCACCATTCTGGTGGTTATTTGACCACTTTCCTTTTGCTGGACTCCTGAGATGTTCCCAGTTTGGGGCCTTAATGAATGAGGCTTCTGGGAACGTTCTTAAATGGTTTCAAGGCCTCCTATGCTCTGTTTTCTCTCAGGTTAAGACCTAGGAATGGAACTGTTGGGTCATAGGGAAATTTAGAATAGACTGCTTGGGGCCGGCATGGCATTGTGGTGTAGCAAGTAAAGCTGCCGCCTGCAGTGCTGGCATCCCATATGGGCGCCGGTTTGAGTGGTGGCTGCTCCACTTCCATCCAGCTGTCTGCTATGGCCTGGGAAAGCAATGGAAGATGGCCCAAGTCCTTGGGTCCCTTGCACCCATGTGGGAGACCTGGAGGAGGCTCCTGCTTTTGGCTTTGGATCGGCACATTCTGGGCGTTGCAGCCAGCTGGGGAGTGAACCAGCAGATGGAAGACCTCTCTCTGTCTCTGTCTCTGTATCTGTCTCTGCCTCTCCTTCTGTGTAACTCTGACTTTCAAATAAAAACAATAAATAAATCTTAAAAAAAAAAAAAACTGCTGATGGCCACTGTCATGGTGCAGCCAGTAAAGCCACCACTTACATCACCAGCATCCCATATCAGAGTGATGGTTTGAGTCCTGGATGTTTGGGTTCTAATCCAGCATCCTGCTAATCTCCCTGGGCAGGCATCAAATAATGCTTGAGGTCCTGCCACTCATTTTGGAGGCCCAGAAGAAGACAGAATGGTCTTTTCAACAAATGGTGCTGAAAAATTGGATATCCATATAGAAAAGATAAATACCAATCTCCACTTCACACACAAATGTTAACTCAAGACAAATCACAGAGGCCAGTGATGTGGCACAACAGGTTAAGCCTCCTGTGGCACTGTCATCCCATTTGGCACCAGTTCACGTCCTGGCTGCTCCATTTCTGATCCAGCTTGCTGCTAATGTACCTGGGAAAGCAGCAGAAGATGGCCCAAGTCCTTGGGCCCCTGCCACTCACCTGAGAACCCAGAAGAAGTTCTTGGATTCAGATTGGCCCAGCTCCAGCTGTTGCAGCCATTTGGGAAGTGAAACAGTAGATGGAAGACCTCTTTCTCTGTCTATAACTCTGCCTCTTAAATAAATAAATCTTAAAAAAAAAAAAAAGACAAATGTCAAACCTGGCCCAGCCCTGGGTGTTGCAGCCATTAGGGAAATAAGCCAGTAGTTGAAAAATCTCTTTCTCTCCCTCCCTCTCCCTTTACCTCTGTCCTTTAAATAAATACGTAAATAAATAATTAAAAAAATAAAAGACGGCTGGACCATTTCATACTTCTGCCCACAAAGTACGAGGGAGTTCTGATGCCTCTGTGTCCCTGCCAGCATTTGATTGGCAGTCCATGTCCTTTAAGCCGTTACAGTGGGTGTATAGTGGGATAGCATCACAGCTGTAGTTTACGTTTCTCTATTTTTTTTTTTTTTTATTTATTTGACAGGTAGAGTTATAGACTGAGAGAGAGACAGAGAGAAAGGTCTTCCTTCCATTGATTGACTCCCCGAATGGCTGCTACAACTGGCACTGTGCCAATCTGAAGCCAGGAGCCAGGTGCTTCCTCCTGGTCTCCCATGCGGGTGCAGGAGCCCAAGCACTTGGGCCATCCTCCACTGCCCTCCCAGGCCACAGCAGAGAGCTGGACTGGAAGAGGAACAACTGGGACTAGAACCTGGCACCCATATGGGATGCCGGCGCCACAGGCAGAGGATTAACCATGTGAACCACGGTGCTGGCCCTACGTTTCTCTATTGATTAATGATATTAAATACCTTTATTGATCATCCCCATACTCTTCCTTTGTGAGCTACCTATCCAGCTTATATCCTTTTTTTTTTTTTGAAAGGCAGAGTTAGAGAGAGAGAGAGACAGAGAGAAAGGTCTTCCTTCCATTGGTTCACCCCCAAAATGGCCGCTACAGCCAGTGCGCTGTGCTGATCCAAAGCCAGGAGCCATGTTCTTCCTCTTGGTCTCCCATGCCAGTGCAGAGCCCAAGCACTTGGGTCTTCCTCCAGTGCCTTCCTGGGCCACAGCAGAGAGCTGGACTGGAAGAGGAACAACCGGGACAGAATCTGGCATCCCGGCCGGGACTGGAACCTGGAGTACTGGCACCACAGGCCCTAGTGAGTGCCGGCGCTGGCCCAGCTTATAGCCCTTTTTACTAGATTGTCCTTTTATTGTTGAGTTATAGCTATATCATTTGATCAATAGAATTTTAATTTTTATGAAGTCTAATTTATTATTTTTTATTTATAGCTATTTTTTCTGTGTTCTAAGCAACTTTTTCTTACCCCAAGCCATGAAGATAGGTTCCTATATCTTTTCTTGATGTTTTGTGGATTAGCTTTTGTATCATGGTTTGTGATTTGTCTTGAGTTAGTATTTGTGCATAGTGTAAGCAGGGATTAACAGTATTTTTTTCTACATGGATATCTAATTTTTTCATCACCATTTGTTGAAGATACCATCTATGTATGATAAATTGGTCATGATGCCTTCATTTAAAATCACATAGTCATATAAGCAAGGGTATATATCTAAGCTCTTGACTATTCCATTGATCAACTAATCTATCAATATGCCAATACCACACTGCCCTGGTTATTGCACCGTTAGAGTAATATCCCAAACTTGAGGCCACCACATTTTCCTGGCTGTGTTCCAGTGTGATACAAAGGGCAATATTAACATTACTTGCTCACACTCACTTTCCTTATGCATAAAACAGTGATGATGTCACTGAGAGATGGCCATGACTAAGTGAATTCTGATGGTGACATCACTGCACACCTAGGACATATTCAGCGAATGTTCCCTTTCATATTTGATTCTGGAAGCGGGCTCACATGTTTGTGCACCATCACCACGCAGCTATGGTGTCACCAGAAAGTCAGTGCAAGAGCAACAGGGTGAAGTCGTTTTAATCAAGCTGCTAATTCAGTGGCAGAGAAAAATACGTAGCTCCCATCTACTCATTTCTACTGTTGACCTTGGTCATTTTATTCTGCATGTCCTCTCATGTTTAAACATTCACCTGTGTGGGCCTCAGTTTTCTCCTGTGTCAAATGAAGATAATACCCCACAAGGACATGACCAGAAACAGATGCATTCACGCACACAGATGCATTTTGTGGGATCTAAGACACTGTAACAGCCAAGTTGCCCTCCAGACCTTCCTCTTTCCACTGGGATTCCAAACATTCAGGGGACAGTGGAGCTTTATTTTCCCATTTTTGCTGTGTGACTCTTATATGAGGCCTCCCATAATTGATTTGGCATTGATGAATAGTATAGTTAAAATTATTTACTAGAAGTGTTTACAGAGTTAAAGAGCCATCTCTTGCCTTTTGGAAGGTTTTGATTTTATATGGGGGGGTGGTGGCAGGTATGAGCAGGAAATAGCAGCTGTAGGTGCAGAGGCACAGATGTGAGCCAGTAGCAGGTGGTGGTAATGAGACTGAATGGCCAGCTGCACCCATGCCTCTCATGGTGTGTTTGGAACTTCCCAAAGTCCCTTAGTGCAAAGGAATGGTGAGAGCCCTAATCCTCATCCTTCCCACACCATCCCTGCAAGTGGCTTGCTGTGGTCACTTGGAGACCAGGCAGTGACTTTGAGGCCTGTCTTGGCATGTCCCAGGCTGCCAATGTAGCTATATCTCAGTAAATAGACATGGGTGTCACAGGCAGCCTTTTAGCTTTTCTGTGAGTCTGATTAGATTCTGATTCTGAACTTCTGTTAATACACCTTGTGCCACAGTCATTTGGGGTGTCTTCTGCCTCCCTGGGTTGTGCTGGCGGTGAGATCTTTGGAACTGAAAAGGGGTGGTCTTCAGAGGGGAGTGACCATACTCAGTCTGGTGAGCATCGGTTTGCACAGATGACTCTGTGGTGCCCATGCTCCTGCCTGCCCGGTGTTTCAGGTATGTGCACCTGGCAAAGGCTGGGAACATTTGGTGACTTTAGAGTGACACCCAGATTCTACTGTCCTCTTATCTTGTCCTGGCAGTCTCTACTTCTGGAGCTTTCACCTTGCAGTGGGCACAGATCGACAGAACCAAGAGTGAAGATGAAAGAAACTTCCTGTCACCTGCTCAGGGTGTGATTTCCAGAATAAAACTGGCATGGCAAGGGATAAAGTATGGAAGCCTTCCTGTTGTGACCTGCTGGCTACTATGATAGTGCCGGGCCAAACTTTAGATGGAGAATTTGTTGGAGCTACCAGTAATGCAGCCCCTAAGTGGGCCCTGTCCCAGTGCAGTGGCAACTTGAGAGGAGAGAAAGGCGTCGTCGTGACTCTAGACCCGACTCGACTTGTGGGCTCTCTAGCTACTGCTTCCCAGTGTGCTGCGCTTGCTGCCCATTGCCACCTCTCTCGGACTTTCTGGTTTTCTCCATCCTTAGTTGGCACAATCATTTATTCATTTAGCAGATATTTATGGAGCGCTTGCTATGGACAAGGGCCAGCAAGTCCAGAAGTGAATTAATGCATTTCCCGGCATGAATACAGCCAAGTCAGGGCCCTGATGTTCACAGGTCTGATCATGAAGAAGTCACATGGCCCCTCCATCACCAGCATGTGGCCTGGCTCCTGGTTTACTGATCTGCCCAAGGGGAAGCAGGCAAGGAAAGGATAGGAGCAACAACTACAAGGGCCTTTGAAAATAAATGCTTTGTTGTTAACCAGCCCAACCCTGGAAGGCATCAGACAGAAGGAGACAGGTTCCTGGGGAGAAAATATTTCAGACAAATTGGAATCAAGGCCATACACTGTCTCAGACTATTTCCCCTGCTCTTCAATAAATAGCTGATCCCATTCAAAGACGACAAAGGACTGTGAAAGAACTATCATGTAGAAAAAGCTGAACTTAGAGAAAAAAAGGAAAAACGGAGGACTGAGGGAGAATCTAGACGATTCATAGACCAGCTCAGGAATTCAGAAAAGTGCATTTCCATACTCTCAAAGAAATTGCTGGCAATGGGATTTCTGAGGCAGTTTTAACATATAAGGAAGATTCAGAGAAGCAAGTGAGATAGAGGAAAATAAGGCCCACGCTGGCAGAATTCAGAGGGAGATGGTGGAAGAGAAGAAAGTAAAATGATTCCAATGCAAAGACAAGTAGAAACCACAAAATAGGAAGCTTCCTTCAAAACACAAATGCCATGAATAGGTGAGAGGAAATTGCACCACAATTTTATTTCTTAGTGGTCTCAGAAAATAAGGGAAAAAATTAAGTGTAGAATAGAAGCGAACTGTAAATATATAATCAAGACCCAACTTTGTCACTCAAAAGGCACAATTTCAGTAAATGTTAAAAGGAATGGTCAGTACTGGTGTATTTCCCAGTTCCATGGTGCTCTTCACCTGCCATTGAGGCAAAGCACGTAAGGGACATGGGTGGGGACAGTCATTCCAGGTCAGCCTCGGTCAAGTAAGAGTCGCAGGAAAACACCGAGCAAATGGTTTCTGATAGGTTCCCAATGGAATAATCGAGGGCCCAATTATTTCTTACTTAGTCAGCTTGTGCTAAGAACAAAGACAATGGGCAAATAATCTCAAGCATGGCAGAAATCAGTGAGCTAGCTGCTGTGAGCCCTTTTGATAAGGATTTTTAATAAAATTATTGAATGGCAAAATCCAGACAAAACACAATTGGTTAATAGTATGGAGATTAGTATAAGATAAGGGGTATAGTATAAGTTAGTAATTATAGTAATTAGTATAAGATATAGTAATTAGTATAAGATGAGGGGGTCAGTACTATGGCTCAGTGGATTAAAGCTGCAACCTACAGCACCAGCATCCCACATGGGTGCCAGTTCAAGTCCCTACTGCTCTACTTACAATCCTGCTCCCTGCTAATGTGCTTGAGAAAGCAGCAGGAGATGGCCCAAGGCCTTGGGTCCCTGCACCTATGTGGGAGACCCAGAGGAGACTCCTGGGTTCATTCTGGCCCAGCCCCAGCTGTTGCGGCCATTTGGGGAGTGAACCAGTGGATGGAAGATCCATCCATATCTCCGTTTCCCTCTCCCTCGCTTTCTTTCCCTTCCCTCCCTCCCTCCCTCCCTCCCTCCCTCCCTCTTTCTCTCTGTAACTCTTCCTCTCAAATAAATAAATAAATCTTTAAAAAATTATGTGAGTGACGAAGCTTGGATATATTTTTTCACTTGAAAGGCAGAGAGCTTCTATGCACTGGTTCATTTCCCAGATGGCCACTACAGCCAGGGCTGGTCCAGGCCAAAGCCAGGAGCCAGGAACTTCATCCTGGTCTCCCATGTGAGTGACAGAGGCACAAACACTTGGGCCATCATCTGCTGCTTTCCTAGGTGCATTAGCAGGAAGCTAGATCGGAAGCAGAGTATCCAGGACACGAACTGGCACTGCAACATGAGATGCTGGGGTCACAAGCAGTGGCTTAGCCCATGTATCACAACACTGGCCTCTCTTGGATAAACTTAAATATAAAACTAAAAGAATGAGCCTTCAGAACAGTGGTTACGATGCCAGGTAAGGCATGTGCTTCCCACACACATGGCATGTGCTCTGCTCCCAATTCCAGCACCCTGCTAATACACACTCTGAGAAGCAGCAGGCTCCAGTGGCTCCGTATCTCAGTCAAATAAATGCAAAATTATTAATGTTAAATATAAAATGAGACATCTGCATGACTTACAATGACAGCAAACATACAATGTAAGTCTTTCAAATAGTAACAGAACCTAGGAAAATCTCTGGCCCAGGGAAGGAAGGAGACTTAGGGGATAGTGTGCACTTCATATTTTTAAGTTCCACATCCATGAATTCAGCCAACCTTAGATGGAAAATACTGAGTAGAAAAAATTTCACCTGTGCTGCCTATGGGTACACATTTTTTTCTGATCATTATTACATCAATAAAGTTTTAACAAATACCTATATATCATTTTCATTGTGTTAGGGATTATAAGTAATCTAGAGATGACTTAAAGTATATGGAGGATGTACATAACTTACACACAAGTACTGTGCCATTTTATATAAGGGAAGTGAACATCCATGGATTCTGATACCTGTGGATACTGAAGGTTAACTAAATCTAGTAACCTCATCATTCTTAGCAAACAGTCAACAGTTACTACATTGAAATTACTATTTTTTATTTTTTTAAATATTTATTTATTTGAAAAAGTTACAGAGAGAAGGAGAGGGAGAGAGAGAGAAAGAGAGAGAGGTCTTCCATCCACTGATTCACTCTCCAGATGGCCGCAGTGGCCGGAACTGTGGCTATCCAAAGCCAGGAGCCAGGAGCTTCTTCTGGGTCTCCCCCACACAGCTGAAGGGGCCCAAGCACTTGGGCCATTTTCCACTGTTTTCCCAGGCCATAGCAGAGACCTGGATCAGAAGTAGAGCAGCTGAGACTTGAACTGGCACCCATATGGGGTGCTGGCACTGCAGACAACAGCCTTACCTGCTACTCCACAGCACTGGAGTACTATTTTTAAAAAACAAGAGCTGTAACTGTAAGGTTTTTCATATTTTTCTTACCTTTAGGAAAACCTTTTAGGAAGCTGTCTCTTACATTGAAGAAACATGTCTCTGAAATTTAGCAATCCTTTCTGTTCTGCTGTCACATCTTTCCTTTCATTATCCTTGTAGTAAAAAATATGACTTACCAAGTTCTCAGTGTCTTGTAGGTATTGGGAGTACCAGTGAGCTGGGTCCACGAACAGAGCATCATTACAAAGTTGCAGGTGTTGCCATGGGGATGAAACAGGTGAAGTTAGGCAGGGTTGGGGGTGAAATGCAGCTCAAGAAGGCCTTTCACAGGAGGTGTTTAGTTAAGCCTTGGCTGCTGAGCTGGGGCCGACATGGCCTAGGGAGTGTGCGTCGGTATGCTGAGCAGGAAAGAGCCTCATCCAGAAATAGAACAAAGGCCTTGCTTTCCCTGTCCTTGCTTTGCTGGTCTGTAGCATGTGGTCTGCCTATTTGGTGATCATGTCCCCTACTATACTCTGCATGCCTTGGATTGTGTCTTAGAAAAAAAAATTGTTTGCCCCCCAATCAGTTTTTTTTTTTTTTTTTGACAGGCAGAGTGGACAGTGAGAGAGAGAGACAGAGAGAAAGGTCTTCCTTTGCCGTTGGTTCACCCTCCAATGGCTGCCACGGACGGCGCGCTGCGGCCGGCGCACCGCGCTCATCCGATGGCAGGAGCCAGGTGCTAGGTGCTTATCCTGGTCTCCCATGGGGTGCAGGGCCCAAGCACTTGGGCCATCCTCCACTGCACTCCTGGGCCACAGCAGAGGGCTGGCCTGGAAGAGGGGCAACCGGGACAGAATCCGGCGCCCCGACCGGGACTAGAACCCGGTGTGCCGGCGCCGCAAGGCGGAGGATTAGCCTGTTGAGCCAGGGCGCCGGCCCCCCAATCAGTTTTTATTCTCTTGAGTATGCTCAGTGAATGTATAAGGGTGCATGCATGAATGAATATGGAGGAATGGATGAAAAAAAGGGGTTAGTGGATGAAAGAATTCTTTGATGGGGTAAAGTTAAATGATATATAAGTAAAAAGTAGAAGGACCACTGTTCTGCAGAAATATAGTCAAGGATTAGAAAAAAGTAATCAAGTCAGAAGATGTCAGGGTAGAGGAGCATTAAGCCTGTGATGATGAAGTAAACTGAAAGTTTGTTATTACAAAAATTTACAAGGAAAGGAAGGAAGGAAGGGGGGAGGAAGGAGGGAGGGAGGGGGAAAGTATATTCTTAGAATCGTGTCTATGGAATACATGAAATCTGTTCTCTTTGTATTAACAAAAAATCCACTAAAAGTTAATAACTTACAATTTATGCCATGAACTGATTTGTATGTTTAAGATTAATATTTTAAAAAATTATTTTAGGAAAACATAAAGAGAAACAGAGAGTGAGGCAGACAAAGTACTCTCATCCTCTGGTTTACTTCCCAAATGCCCACAATGGCTGTAGGTTGGTCAGGCCAAAACCGGGAGCTGGAAACTCAATCCAGGTCTTCCACATGGGTGGCAGGCACCCAACTACTTGAGCCATCACTTCCTGCCACCCACAGTGTTTGTTAGAAGGTGGAATTAAGAGCCAGACCTGGGACTTGAGCCTGGGCATTCTGATATGGGACTCAGCCATCTTAAGCACTAGACTATACTCTTGCCCTCAGATTTAATATTTTAAAATCAGACTGGCTTTTGCAACCACGATGAGACTCATATTTTACAGCCTGGGGTTTAGGCTGCCTAGAATGGCTTGGGACCAAACCATTCATTATCCTGGCATCCTCCCATGAACCACATGAATTCCTCTTCTGAGAGTTTCAGGTTCTAAGGTGTATGTGCAATCAATGAAATTAAATTCACCACCAGAGTTCTCATCTGTATTTGTTTGAGAGGAAAACACATTGGGATATTTTCCACCATGTTCAGGAGACAAGTCCTCTGGAAGCCTTGAGAATAACACTTTCTCTAACATTATGCTTACCTACTCTTTGCTGTCAGGATGCTTGTGTTACAAACCCAGTGACTCTGGGATGCAAGCTAATGAGTAACTTGCGCTCCTTTAAGGTCGGTCTGTTGGCAAGACTGTTTGGAATTGGGAGCCTGTACTCTGACCATCAAATACAGGGATTCGCTATTTTGCTTGCGGTGGCAGTGGTCGCCTGGTTTACGTGTGAATGCTGCTGTTGAAGTTGACACCCTGTGGAGGTGGAACACGCAGTCTCTCCACTGGAAGCCCAGTTCAGTCAGATAGGTGGAAGGTCACCAGTGGTCTTACCTGTGTTCAAGTGAGACGCCCTAGGGAGACGTCCAGGAGCGGGGCTCGATGTATTTGGCTTTTTTTTTTTCTTTGAAACATAGACCTCAAAGAGACTGATGAAAGTTTTCCTGTGTGGCTGGAACATCCTTTGAAGATGGCTTTTGCAACCTCTTGAAGTCCGTGTCCCCAACAGCCAAGATGTTTCTGTCCCATTTTACTCTCTGTAGTTTGTATATGGAGCAGTCAATCTACGTGGATCACTTGACGAGGAAGGAGAAGCTTGCATGGGTATTTGTGGTTTCCCTTCTCTTCCCACAAGGTGGCTGGGCTCGCAGTTCAGGCCTGTGTTTGAATCCCCATCCCTCCAAGGCGCCAGCTTTGTGACTGGATCCACTCGGATCCTCTCTTCACGTGTCACCAAGGTACATGGTGGAATTTCTTCTTTTCCTTGTGACTCTGTCCTTTTATGCTGGGATGAAGCTAGGGCACAGGACCCATGGTGTCCTTTGGATTCCCGTGGACTATAACTGGCTCTCAGAAGGTACTGGCCCCAGAGATGAGAGACGGTGCTGTGGGAAGCCAGGGCCTGTGTCTGCCCCGTGTGGCTCTGTTTCTCACTGTGAGCCTGTGTGATTTTCTCTCCCTGCTGGCTGGCTCCCTCCTGAGTCTCCAGGAATACATGGCCACAAATGACCACCAGTAGCTTCCTCACTTCAGACAGCTGCCGTTTTGTTGTGCCAAAGGCACAGTAGCAAAAGAAAAGGATAAATCCACTGGGACACCAAACTCAAAACTCTCCTGCTGGAAACAGGATCTTTGAAGAAGTGAGAAGTTAAACCACAGAAAGGGAGAAAATATTTACAAATCATGTCTGATAAGGGATTTGTGTCCAGGATATAAAGAGAACTATTACAGCTAACAACCTGCTAATAGACAGCCCAATAAGACAAAAGAAAAGCATTTGAATAGTCATTTCTCTGAAGAAGGTATACAAGTAAGCAGATAAAAAGACGTTTGATGCCACCAACCACTAAGGACATGCAGATCAAAACCAAATTGAACTATCTCTTCATACCCAGTAGGATGTGTAGAATAAACAAAAAAAGACAAGTGGTGAAGAGGTAAAGAAGTTGGAATTATCTACATTGCTGGTAGGGATATAAAATGCTGCAGCTCTTTGAAAAATAGTTTGGCAGTTCCTCAAAAAGTTAAATATAGAATTTCCTCATCACACAGCAGTTCTGCTCCTAGGTATACAATGAAGAGAAGTAAAAGCACATGTCCACATGCAAACTTGTATATAAATGTTCATTAGTATTATTTATAATCATAAAAAGTAGAACCAACCCATATATCTTTCAAGTGATGAGTGGGTAAATAAAATATAATATACAATGCTGTGTTATTCAGCAGTATAAAGAAATGAGCTACTTATACATGCCATGGCATGGCTAACCCTTGAAAACATGCAGTCAAAGGAGCCAGTCACAAAAGAACGCACATAAAAGGATTTCATTTATATGACATGGCCAGAATAGGCTAACCTACAGCCAAAAAGTAGATTAATGGTTGTCTAGGGATAAGAGCATCAGCTGGAATGGCACATAACTGCTAGTGGGTGCAGAGTTAATAAAAATACACTAGAATTAGATTATGGTGATTTTTGCACAACTCTGTGAATATCAAAACACCATTCAACTGGTGAATTCTATGGTAAGTGAACTAAATCTTTTTTAAAAAAAGATTTATTGTATTTATTTGAAAGAGAGGTAGAGAGAGAGAGAGAGAGTGAATGAGTGTGTGTTTTTCCATCTACTAGTTCACTCCTCAAATGGCCTCAACAGCCAGAGCTGAGCTGATCTGAAGCCAGGATCTTTTTCAGGTCTCCCACGTGGGTGCAGGGGCCTAAGGACTTGTGCCGTCCTCCGTTGCTTTCCTAGGCACATTAGCAAGGAGCTGTCTCAGAAATGGAACAGCCATGACTAAAACAGTTGCCCATATGGGATGCTGGCACTGCAGGCCTGGACTTTAACCTACTGTGCCACAGAACCTGCCCCTAAGTGAACTATATCTTAAAGCTGATTGAAAATAAGAAGAGTCTTTTAACCCTGATTCCAGATTTCTGCGAGTCAGTGTGAGGAAGGACCCTGGTCTAGCTAGTAGGAAGCCGATCCCTAGATCCAAAATTGAATCCTGTTGTAAGAGCATGCCTCCCAGAGAACGATAGGGCCGGTCCCTGTGCGAACAGGAAGGCAGAGAGCTTGGTAGAGAGAGCAGGTGTCCATGCTTGAAGACAGCAGTAATGTCTGTGTCCTAGGTGACGTCAGGATTAAAATAATTGTATGTGATGGCCTGGGTACACCATAAATATTGACTCAAGTGGGGACATCAATGTTACTACACTGGAAAGAATTATGAGGTATAGTATACAGATTAAAGCTCAAAAAACAGTCAAATGACAAAGTTAACCTAAAGGCACCTTACAAGAAATACAAGAATTAAAATGGTACTTAACTCTGACTTTACCATTAGGAACTTTGAAGGCAAGTAGTGGGTCGGTGATTTCTTAAGTGGCATGTAATGTGTTTGTACTTTATATTTTTAAATGTATAGATTTGAAGTCATCTTATAGACAGTCTCATTTACCTTTCAGTGAAGTTGCCGACAGAAGCACATAATTAGAATGTTTAAGGATAGAGTGGGGCAGGAGTAGACTTTCTATAATCTGTGCTGCATTTGACACTTGGAGCAAGAGCTTTGTTCCACACTGTAGGTCCCCATCTGCTATGTGAATGATACAGCTTCATAGCTGGAGACAGAGACTAAGGGAACTCTGTATTTAAAACACCTGTATATGTAGGAGAAAACTCACAAAGCCATAAATACTGAGATTATAATTTTGAGAATCATAGTGTTACCTATATTATATATACACATATATGGTACATTTTTATGTAGGTACTTGTTAAATTTAGAAGCTTATCTGTTGTATGAGAGGACTGCAAAAAGTTCACAGCAAATGGAGTTAAAAGATAAGCTTATTTTGGTGCAAAAATGTTTGAAAGTCATGTATAGTTTTTTCATATTACACACTTTCCACGAACTTTCTGAAGACCCCTTCATATATAATGTGGTATATATAGTATATATATATATATATATTACTTTCATATGAGTATGTATATAAGTTTATAAGACACTTACATGATTTTTCAATTATGCACATAATGCATGTTCACCCTACAGAAAGATAGATTATGCAAATAAAGAAAAGAAAATCAATAGAAATTTCAAAATCCATATCCCCAAACAACCATTGTTCTCTGTTCATCCAGATTTTATTTGTTTATTTTTTTGCAAATAGATGACTTATGCTAGTCCTATTCTTTTGTCTCCTGGGCATTTGTTAAACATCCTTATACATTAATAAATGCAAATTGAGATCTTGATTTTTGACACTTTTTGATTGTAGGTAATTTGAGACTTTCAGAATAGTTGCAGAAATTGTGCTTGCTTATCTCTTGAGCACTCAGCTTAGGTGCAGCCTCCTGAACTGTCATGATTGCACAGAAGTTCTTAGTTTTTACCTTGTTTGTTTTTATTTAAAATTTTGGGGGCAGCATTTGTCCTAGAAGTTAAGGTACCGCTTAGGATGCCTGCATCACTTATCAAAGCACCTGGGTTTAATCTTGCCTCTGCTCCTGGTTCCAACTTCCTGCCAAGGCACACCCTGGAAGGCAGCAATGACAGTTCAAGTACTTGGGTCCCTGCCACCCATGTGGAAGACCCAGCTTGAGTTCTGGGCTCCTAGGTTTGGCCTGGCCCAGCCCTGTTTCAGACATTTGGAGATGAATGACCTCTCTCTTTCTCTGTCTCTCTTATATAAGTAAAAAGAAAGTAAACAGACATGCAATGCTTTGTTTATGGGGTACAGTGTAGCACTTCAGCACTCACATACAGCATGGACCTCCGGCCTTTCATTCTCCATATCCTCGCCCTTTGTTTGGAGTACACCAGCTCCTCTCCTCAGTTCTTTATCCAGTATGGAATGCATTGCTGCGAACCATAGTCAAGCCATTGGCTGTGGAACAGTAAGACTGGTTACTCCCAAGTTTTTAGCTTTTATTCCCTAATACAAGTCATTTTTCCCAACTGAAAGGAATTTCTAGACTTCAAATCCACTCACAATTTATAATAACAGTGTTAAGGCTCCTTAGATCCTCCCTTTAAAATTTAGTTTTATAGCTCAAAGCCCATCCTTGGCTTAATCTCTTATTTGGAGAGGAGAAGCTATTTCTTCTTCCAACTTGTTAAACCTCTGAAGTTATGGGCTGTCTCCCTTCATTCCCGCTTATAAATTGGCCAGTTCTCTTCTGTTCTTGCCTCCTTCTTGTACTGCCTTGCCAAACCAGGAACAGAAATCCCCCACTCTCCCCACACCCACCCCACAGGACTGACATTCTGTCCTCCAGCTCTTCTCATCCAGTACAGGATCTGGCTCCAGGTGCTCACAGGAAATACTTTTTCTGGCTCTTTTATACCCAACCCCTGAGGCAGGGCTACCTCAGTTACTGTTTTTACAGTGGGAGTCCACTAGCAGATGCCCACTTCTCTGTCAATCACAGCAAGCTCCATTATGCTTTAATAGTAAACCACTTCTAAATCTCAGTGATGCGCTGAAGTCTACTTCTCGCTCCCATTTCTTGTCGGTCCTCAGCCAGTGAGGACTCCTGTGACGCAGACCAGAGGAGCAGCCACTGCAGAGAACGTCCCTGATGGCCAAGGAGGAGAGGCAGCGTGGAGCCCAGAACTTGCTCTCGGACTTCCACCAGAAGTGTCCAGTCACCTCTACTCTTTATCAGCCAAAGCAAGGCATGGGGACCTGGAGGCCACTGTCACCCTCTGCTAGAAGGAAGGAAGCTAGACACACTTGATTAGCCACACCAGTGACTACTGTCATGCCCTTTTCCTGAAAAGTTGTGTCATTCCCATTTTTTTCTCCTAAACAGAAATGTAATGAACAGCTTCTTTTCCCCCATGTCTATTTGCTTCTTTCTTTTATTTTCCAAGGATAAAGTTATAGACATGGAATTACTGAGTTAAAATTGTTGGCATCAAGGTTGCTGCTAACCTGCATGGCACCTACTTTAGCGCTTTCCTGCGGCTATAGAAAAATAGCTTAGCTGTAGTAATTTTTGAGTAGTAGAAAAATCTAAGTAAAAGAATGGAAGGTAGTTCTCACAGTCCTGGAGGCTGAGAAGTCGAGGTCAAGGTAGGAGCAGATTTGGTGAAGGCCCGCTCTCTTCCCCATGGATGGCACCTTATTCTGTGTCCTACTGTGCTGGGACACAGAGCAAAAGGGTCAGACACTGTGTCCTCAGATGGCAGAAGAGATCGAAGGCGGAAGCAGCTCTGTGAAGTCATTTTTATGAATACAATAATCCCATGCACAAGAGTGAGCTAATCACCTAATCACCCTTAGATGCTCTGCCTCTTAATTCCATCATCTTGGGGTTCAAGTTCCAGCCTATGGATTTTGGAGGGGTGCACCCATTCAAATTATAGCTGTACCTCCTTATGAATGACTTAGAAAAAGCAGGTGGAGGACAGGTTGGTGTGAGTCAGAAAGCGGCACCCCCTTGCAGCACAGGCCAGGGATGTGACTTGGCAGATGGATGTGGGTAGATAGATTTAGGGTAGTATAAGGCAGTAGACTGTCTTCATAGAAGTAAGCAGGACTTAGCAAAAAGCCAGAAAGTGCACGTTGCCACCTGAAGTCAGTTCATGCTTTGAAAAATTTCTAATGTGTCCTGAATTGCTTATCATACATGAAAACAAAGGACTTGGGTTTTTCATGAGCAAAATAAGACCGAGAGCAGAGACATTCATTCCATGCAATTCATTCTAATGTGTAAATTCTATTGAATTTCTGGAAAGAGCACAGCAAAGCAGAAAAATGTAACCAAGATGCACCTCACTTCCCAGTGTGTGATCTCTCATTTGAAAGAGGAGAATGACCCCCTTCGAATATGGTGGTTTTGGGGGCAGGCACTGTGGTGTAGCAGTTAAAGCCACTACCTACAGTACAGGCGTCCCATATGGTTGCTGGTTTGAGTCCTGGCTGCTCCACTTCCGATCCAGCTCTCTGCTATCGCCTGGGAAAGCAGTCGAACATGATTGGGCCCCTGTACACACATGGGAGATTCAGAGGAAGCTCCTGGCTCCTGGATCAGATTGGCACAGCTCCAGCCATTGTGGCCAACTGGGGAGCGAACCAGCAGATGGAAGACCTCTCTCTCTCTCTGCCTCTCCTCTCCTCCTCCCTCTCTCTAACTCTGACTTTCAAATAAATAAATAAATATTGTTTAAAAAAAGTGAATATAGTGGTTTTATGCATCCTGGCCACAGAACTCTTCTGCAGACTTTCAGCAAAGTCTCACTGAGAAGCGGAGAGTTGGAGAAATGAGCAGAGATACTGATACAAAGAGGGGAAAATGGATGTGAACAACTGACCAAAGTTGTGTGAGGAAGCCGCAGACATCAGCCACAGCCATCTTGAAATATTTAGGCCTGGGAGATCCACCAAGCAGAGGACCCAGAGAGACTCTGCTAATGGACCAGAATCAGAATGATCACAGCCCCAGCCTGGAATGTGCACAAGCGCCACATCGTGTTATTATTTTCTTCTTATTTGGGTTCTGGAAATGTGATTCTGCAATTTGGTTGTCACCACCAGTTGAACTAACACCAAGGGCACTACATGCACATTCTTTATTTGGCGGTCCTCTAGATGGTCAGATCTGTAGTAGTGCCACACCACTGTGATCGGGTAGCCCTTATTTTACTGAATAATGGCCCCGAAGTATAAGAGGAGTGATGCTGGCCATTCAGATATGCCACAGAGAAGTCTTCAAGTGCTTCCTATACGTGAAAAAATTATGATAAGCTATTGTGAGCGATAGAGAATGACCACATTTGCATGACTTTTATTATAGCATGTTCTTGTAATTCTTCTTATTACTTACCCCATACTTTGCTTCATCACAGGTAAAGATGTGTAGGATTTGGTATTATCTGAGGTTTCAGGCACCCATTCTTGAAATGTAACCACACAAAGGGAGACTACTGCGGTGGCTTTTTTATTCCCTTTTATGGCTTTATGAGGATGAACTAAGGTCTGTTCTTTGCTAATTCAGGGACATGCTAGAATTGCATGTGTGCCTCTGTGTGCTCTGCCTGAGATTTGATGTTAGCGGTAGACTAATTCGATGAATAGCATGCCCAAGTCAGGCTGCGTTTCCTCTTCTGACAGAGGTGAGAAGGTGGATGGAGCATCCCCAGCTGTGCCCTCACCTGGGCCTGGTACAGGCAGAGCCTTCCTGGCCCAGAAGCTTCTCTCCTGGAGACTGGCCCAAACTGGAGTGTGTGCCAGCCCTGTTTGTCATTGTTGCTAGAGGGAGGAACCTTTCTCCCAGAGGTGTGACCTGTGGGTAGAGTGGGAGCTGTCAAATACATGTGGATGGACAGCTTGTCCCAGTGCTGGGGAGGCCCCCTGTTTGTTGTTCTTAATGGATGCGTGTTTGTGTTGCATGATACAGCTCACAGTATAACACCTGTGGGATTCATGGGAGGGAAGGCTCCCTTTGCTGGGATGGGGGCGTGTGATTGGGGGTGTCTCCGTTTGTCTCTTACCTGTTCCCACCTCCTTGTAGTCTAGTGCCCTGTTTCCAGAAGGAACCCAGCCTGCTTCCTTCCTGTATGGGCAGACTTGTTCCGAGGATCTCACAGTGAACTCCCGTTGTGTTTTGGGCGCTCCTGGCCCTTGGTAGAAGGCTAACAACAGGGGGGTTGAAAGCACTGGACACCCAGTGAACTCAGACGCAAGTCAGCCGAGTGTGACCTTGAGCTCATTCTTTGCTGGGTGGCTGTGTGCTCAGCTGTAAGATAGGATGATTGTACATCACCCCGGCTACCCTCGAGGAATGGCTGTGATGATGGGGTGGGAGAACAGATGGGAAGGGTCACCCACATATGGAACTGAGGAACTAGCAGAGGCTGCTGATCCCTGCAGCAGGGCGGTATTGCTGGGAGCCATCTCACTGGTAGCTCTCTGCCCCCACTAAAGTCAGAGGCCTTGAAATAATTACTCCCACCGCCACAGCGTCGCAGATGCCCTGACAGGGGCTGTGGGGAGGGGAGTTTCCACAGGCTGTGTGTTTGTGCAAGTCAAAGTAAAGCCACTCGGTATCTCCAGAGGGCCATGGGAGAGCTCAAGAATCCTGCATGCCTCTGTGAAAGCACAGGAAACAATGCTGCAGCAACCTGGGCTGGGATACCCAGGGCAGGTGGCGGAGAGGCTGTGGGACTTCCAGGGCCCCTGACTTCAGGGCTGGGAGTTCACTGCAGCCTCAGCTTCGAGCAGGCTGTTCACTCACAGCTGTTGTATCATGAAGAGGTACCTGGCTAATATGTACATGGATTCCTATCTATGCAAACATTAACTGCCCGGTAAACATATAAAATGTAGAACATGGGGCCCTACATTGTGGTGCAGCAGATTAAAGCCTCCATTTGCATTGCCAGCATCCCTTCTCAGAGTGCTGGTTTGAGTCCCGGTTGCCCTGTTTCTGGTATAACTCGCTGATAATGTGTCTGGGAAGGCAGCCAATGCTTGGGCCCCTGCCACCCACATAGGAGACCCTGAAGGAGAGGTCTTCTGCCTGGCCCAGCCTGGTGGTTGTAGCCATATGAGGAGTGAAACAATAAATGGAAGATTCTCTCTCTCTCTCTAACTCTGCCTTCCAAATAAAATAAAGAACAAAAACTTAAGCATGGCTTTTAAGTCTATTTTCATAAATGTTAAGCCTTTCATTTCTGTCTTGGTATAGTGTATGTCACATACACTGGGTTCCAGCCCGCTTACCCCTCCCACCACGTCGTCATCACTGCCGCTGGTGGTATCCTCAGCTCTCCGTCTTAGAGCTTGGCAGGGCTGACTCGGGTGGTGTGGCAGGCCTGGGGTCTGATTCTGTCTGATGAGATGAGTTGTGAATGGGAGAGATGTGTGGCATCTCTGGCCTGGAGTATCTAATTGTTGGCGCCTGATCCTCGAGCCTGCCCTCTGCATAGTGCTACAGTGTTGGGGGTGGTCTGCTCTGGCGGCCTTCAGCCCAGAGTCGGGGGCCATGGAGCCACACTCCAGCTGACCATGAGGACTGTTTAGCGTGAGCAAAAATAACGCATCGTGGGGTCAGTTGCAGTCAGTTACCCCAAGTGACCTGGTCTACTGGATTGATGTTCTCAGTTCTTTTCTTTTTTCCTGAAAACTGTTAGCATGTGTCTTAGATTTGAGGCATTATGATGATTCTCCTGGTTGTTTTCTGTAATTGCCAGTCGTGGGATCTTTTTCAGACTTTCTCAATGGAACACAAGTAGAGATTCTTAACTGTCATGCAGGTGCCACTGCAGAGGCAGGAATCGGGCCCATAGATTTCAGGAGATTCACATTTACAGAAACGTTTTTGAAAACTAGAAAGCTCTGCAAAATGATAAAACTAGAAAGTTCCCAAGTTATGTTTTATGATGTTAAGGTATGTTCTGTTACAAAATAAAAAGTGTTCTTTGATCCAGTGAGCTTGGAAAGTGTTAACAATCATTTGTTCTTTTTTTTTTTTTTTTTTGACAGGCAGAGTGGAACGTGAGAGAGAGACAGAGAGAAAGGTCTTCCTTTGCCGTTGGTTCTCCCCACAATGGCCGCTGTGGCTGGCGTACCACGCTGATCCGAAGCCAGGAGCCAGGTGCTTCTCCTGGTCTCCCATGTGGGTGCAGGGCCCAAACACTTGGGCCATCCTCCACTGCACTCTGGGGCCACAGCAGAGACCTGGCCTGGAAGAGGGGCAACCAAGACAGAATCTGGTGCCCCAACCAGGACTAGAACCCGGTGTGCTGGCACTGAAGGCAAAGGATTAGCCTAGTGAGCTGTGGCACTGGCCACAATCATTTGTTCTTTAAAATGCATTATCCCCATTAATACATTAAAGGCTCTGAGAAAGACAACAACATATGAACTAGTTACTCAACCGCAATTCAGGATTTCAAATTTGTTTGACCCAAGAGTGTCTAACCTTACCTTCTTGTCCCAAACGTATTTCTCAGACCCAGTTTTCATGAGGAAGTTAGCATACAAAATGTGAAAATTACTTCATTTTGGTGCTATACAGCTTCTTCATGTCAGAAGCTGTGCTGTGTGTCATGTGGGAAGTCATTATGACATGGTCACTTTATTACCCAATTCATTCCTTTCCTAGTCTTTTTAGAGCAATGCTTTGTTGAGTCCCCACTATGGACAAGGCTAACTAACCATGCTGGGTGGTGAATAGAGAACTGTCTGTTCACGGACCCTTGCATCAGCGTCCACATCTGCACTGGTGCATCCGCATTGGCATGGGGAAGGCATGCACGTCCCTGCACGTCCCTGGCCTGTGCCACACCTGCAGAATGAAACTTTCCTGGCATGGAGCTCTGGATGTGCCCGTGTGTGCGATTCTCGTGCTCCCTGGTGTTTGACAGGTGTTGCCCCTGTTGTCTGGCTTCTGCCGTCTCTGTTTTGGGCTGTGTTCTGGAAGTGTCTCGTGCAGTCTCGGCCCTGGGGATATGATCATGAGGCTCCAAGAGGGGACCCATGATCTAGCAGGACCTCATGCCTGTGTTCATGTGGAAAGGCTCTGTGTCCTTGGAAGTGACAGGTAAAGAGTTATGATTTAGAGCAGGCCCATCATCGCATGTTAAAGACAGGTGTGTTGAGGATCAGGGAGGAGCTGGTCCTGGGACATGCAGCTCAGATTCTCAAAGCTTGCCATGTGCTTGGCAGATGTGACTTTGACACTTGCAGCTGTGTTGTAGACACAGTGACAGCCTAAAGCATGATGTGGTTTGAGACAGCAGGGAGTGGCAGCAGGGGCTGTGGAGCTGTCCCGCCTGTGGGCTGCCTGTCATTCCCACCATCAGTGGGAGGGTTCCTGAGGCCCGGAAACCTGCCCTTGAGGAGGCACTGCTTCTGGAATTACTTCAGGAACAAAAGAGTGTGTTTCTGGTCTTTTCTCTGGTCCACGAAATGGCTTCAGGGACTGTTTCCTTGGGAGCCTCCGTCAACCTTCACGTGCAGTTTCTGGCCAATACTGTCTCTTCTCTTTTCCAGCAAGGGCAACTGTAACCGAGGCAGTCATTTAAATTCTGTCCCTTGATGTTCAGATTACCTCGGTGTGGCCTGAAGGTAACTGATGCTGTAGCTGCCCAACTCCTGCAGGTCAGGGTGATGGGCCCAGGGCCTGTCAGGTGAGTCCTGCAGTGTGGGATGGGCCTTCTAGAGGAGGGTCAGCTGGTTCTAATGCGGTACTGATTCAGGAGCTCTGATGCCTGTGCAGGTACAGGCTCTGACAGGGTACAGAAGCAGGGATCCCACTCCCTGAGCACCTGTGTTGATGCTCCCCCACTGTCGAGGGGGTGTGAGCCTGGGTAGAAACCAGCACAGAGACCTGGGTGCAGCCTGTGTGTGGGAGAGCAATGCAGTGGCATCCCAGCCTCCCCCAGGCTTCCTCAGGGATGACGCTGCCTGGTTAGCCTCTGGTGAGAGTGAAGCTGGCACTTACACCCACCCTCCCTCCTGGGTGGCAGGAATGAATGAGTTAATGGATGTCTCCCTCCTTAACCTTGGGCAGCCCTGGAAGGCAGGAGGGAACGCAGGTTGCCTTAGTCCAGGGGAACATGGTGTCCAGCTGAGCCAGTCTGTCTGCAGGGGACTGGGCAGGTAGCAGCCTGCTCTGTCCCCAGTGTCCACCCATAAAGTGAGGATAGAATCTCATTATGAGGGTGAGAGGAAGGCACCTTGGGACTGCCCTTGGACTGGTACCTGGATCCCCAGGTGTGTGGTAAAAACACTCCTTGTCCCTACTGCCCTGGTCTCTGTCTCCCTATGTGGTCATGCACACACACATATGAACCACATACCCACACACACACATACAGACACTTCACATGCTACCCACCCCACACACATTTATACATTTATACACAAATATACACACAGACCACTCATGCTCACACACACAAAGGCACATACCACACTACACACAGAAGCACACCACAAACACCCTCACACATCACACAGACATGTTCTACCTGACCTGACCCCACCACATGCATATGTAAGAATGCATTCACACCACACACATGCATACCCATGGCCCACCCACATATGTATACACACACAAGACACACACACACATACACACCATGCCACACACACATATCAAATCTATCAAAAGGTCTCAGTAATTCATTTTCCCAAACAACTCTTAGTCTATCTGCCTATCCCTTCTGACTGTCCAATTCCAGCCATCACTGTCTCTTCCTGGCCAGGAATATTATTATCTTTTCCACCAAATGTAATTTAAACTGCCCTTAATGGTAAGAACTGAGACAGACTGATTCCATGCACCCTCTCTGCAGGGCCTGGTCAGTGTATAAGGTGTGTATAACGTGTTCTGCTTGGCTGTGGTCCCTCCTCCCTGCTGTATGAGAAACTCCGAGAGCCCACTCCAGGGCTGCAGCAGCTTGGCTTGGCACCTCATTGAACTTGGGCTTTCTCATCAGAGCGCACCTGCCTCACCCTGATGGGTGTCCTTGAGAGGCGCAGAGCCTCCTGGGCACAGATGCCCAGACTGGCTTTCAGGCAGAGTTCTGGAAGGGGCCGACTCAGTCTTGGGAGAGCAGAGATGAGTCTGGCACCATTACTAAAGAATGACTCATGGTAGCGGTGTAGAGGGAGGCTGCTGGCCTTACCTGCTGAGGGGTTATTGGCCAGACTGGGCAGTGTAACACCCGCTTCCTCACAGTTCTGGTGGTGGAAGATCCCAGATGAAGGTGCTCGCAGGTTGGTTTCTGGAGAGGGCTCTCTTTGGCTTGCAGGTCGCCACCTTCTAGCTGTGCCCTCACAGGGCCTTTTCTGTATGCGTGTGTGCAGAGGAAGTGAGCGATTGCTGTCTTCCTCCTCTTGTAATGGCACCAATCCCATTAGTGTTGGGCCCCATTCTTATGACCTCATGTAACCTGAACTACTTGTTTGAAGGCCCTGTCTCAAAATACAGTCATGTTGGGAGGTTAACGTGGAAATTTGGCAGAGGGCACAGAGGAGGGAACACAATTTCATCCCTAACCATGGTGGAGTTTTTAGGGAGACTCTAGGTAGGCTCCTGCCTATCCCAGTGCTATCCCATTGCCCCACATGAACCTTCCATGTACTAAACTTGGGCCCAGGACTCAGTGTGTGGGGCTGCTACCCTGTGTACACAGGCACACTCTCCCGATCCCCCACAGAGAATCCGTGGAGGCCCTGAGCAAGACCTGGCTGACAGTCTCTTAGACTCACACTTTACCTCTCCAAGTATGTTTTCTTATCTCTGAAGTAGGGAAAACCCACTTGCCTGCTAACAAGACATTAGTGCATACAATTAGGTAAGTTTTGTGAAAGTCTTACGTCGGACCATTTCCTAGACAGGAAGCGAATCATTGTAACTGTTATCACTGAATTGCTGACCTGCGTAAGCAAAATGTGTGTGTGTGTGTGTGTGTGTGTGTGCACATGCGTGCACTTAGGAATCTGTTCAGGAGTAACAGAAAACTGACCCATGAATGGCTTGCTTTTCATACATCAGATGTCTCAAGGTTAATGGCTTCAGCATGTAGGCTTGACCTATCTGGGTTGACCTCTCTATAATTCTTTTTTTTTTTAAATAATATTAATTTATTTGAAAGGTAGAGTTACAGAGAAAGAGAAGGAAAGACAGAGACCCCCCAAATGGCCACAACAGCCAGGGCTGTGTCATGCTGATGCCAAGAACCAAGAGCTTCCGGGTCTCCCACGTGGGCGCAGGGGCCCAGTGACTTGGGCCATCTTCCGCTGCTTTCCCAGGTGCATTAGCAGGGAGCTTAATTGGAAGTGGAGCAGCAGGGACTCTAACTGGAGCCTATATGAGATGCCAGCCGTGCAGGCCATGGCTTAACCTGCTGCGCCGCAGTGCTGACCCTTCTGCTATTCTCTCCATCACCTGACAACACAAGATGGCTGCAGGAGCACTAGGTGTCATGACCTAGTTCAAGGGAGGAAGATGGTTAAAGTGCTAGCTTCTGCCTCTGATTCTTGTGTATTGGGTTTTGCAAAGATTTCTTGGGAATCCGCCAGGTAGGCTTCTACTTAAGTTTAATTGGCCAGAACTGAGCTTCTGCTTAGGTTTTAGCTGCAACAGAGGCAGGGAAGGCAGGAGCAGTATTGGCTCATAGTAACTGTCATCCACCACTTGAGGCTAGGCACAGTAAGCCTCCATCACCACCCAGACCAGGTTCCAAGGGCTAGCAGAAGGAGAGGATGGGTACTGGGTAGGCAGTAAACAAGAATTGCTTATCTCTCAGGTTGTACTTTACTTCCTGTGAGCTGGAATTCAGAATTGCCATGGGGAAAATGTTACTAGATTCTACTAAAAGGATGTTCCTCGGGCTTGTGCTGTGGCGGAGTAGGTTAAACATCAGCCTGTGTGTCGGCATCCCATATGGGCACCGGTTCGAGTCTTAGCTGCTCCACTTCCTATCCAGCTCCCTGCTGATGGCCTGGGAAAGCAGTGGAAGATGGCCCAAGTACTTGGGCCCCTGTACCCATGTGAGAGACCCAGAAGAAGCATCTGTTTCCTAGCTTGGATTGGCCTAGCTCTGGCCACTGTGGCCAATTGAGGAGTGAACCATCAGATAGAAGACCTCTCTCTGTTTCTCTTCATCTCTCTGTCTTAAACTCTGCATCTCAAGTAAAGAAATAAATTTTTAAAATGTTCCCTGGTGTTTCTCAGGATCAGTAGCACCTGGGATGCAAATAGAGAACAGAGTTAAGGCTTGTGGGAGTGCAGGTGTGTGTCTCACTTGTTGACGTGTGGGTGCTGGAAACCAACTCTAGGCTTCTGGCCCTGTCTGGTGCGCCGAATTCTCTCTATGCCTGTTTCCTCTCTTGTCATGGTCCTTCATGCTTTCTCCCAGACTGCCCTTAGTCCCTTTTGCTTCACATTGACTCTGCTTTTTGTTTAATCCCACATGTGATTAAACATTGTGCAAGGAGGCAAGCCTGGTCTCACCTTGCCCCTGTGGGGCCTGGGCAGTCTGGAATCCTCAGTCCACCCTGTGCTTCCTTAGCCTCAGGTTCATCCGCTGAATGAGGTCAGTCCTGCTGCCCTGCAGTTGTGAGGCACAGAGACAGGAACGTGCATCTCATGCTTGTTTTTTGTTTTGTTTTGTTCACCCTCGTGCTGGTGTGAGTGCTGCTGCAAGCAGAGCCTGGCCAGGCCTTGGGTGGTGCTGTCTGGAACAACTAAGACGGCACAGCAGAACTGATGCCATGCACTGGCATCCTTCAATGAAAAGTGCACCAGGGGCTCCGGCACCTAAACCTTTGAATACGTAACACGAGGCCTGGGGAAGTGTGGACGACAACCCTGACCCTGTGACTGTTCAAGACTTCCCTGGAGGAGGAGAGGTCGAGAGCAAGGACACAAGCCCCGCCCAGGCTGGTCGTGTGAGTCAAGTGCTTTCTCTCCCTTTCCACAGAGTTTGTTTTCTGAAACATTCGTCCTTCTTGGGCCCCAGAAAGTGCTTGTGTGGGTGAAGTCTGTGTCGGGATCGTGCAATGAGTGTTATTATCCATTCTTGTTCTTATATCAAGGAGCGTGGTGCTCGCTCCACATTGCAGTCTGTGTGTGGAACAGAGTTTTGCTCAAGCACAAAGATGGTTTGGCTGTTTTGTTTTTTGCTTTGACCATTGACCCTGGCACTTGGTGATGTTTTAGCAGTCCATGAATTGTGTTTTAATAGAAATCTTGCAAAGGACATTTTGAGGTTTTATCACTTGGGTTATTTCTTAGTATAGAACTTTCATCCCATCATCTCTAGGTGTTTATTAACTCAGTTGTGTGACAAAATATTATGTGTTTGGATTTTCTCTCTTTTGACCCCTTCTTAAAGTACTGCTTTGAGGTGTCATCAGCTTCAACATATAAATGAAAGAAGGAAACTTTCTAGGGATCATTAAATACAAGAACAGCATCTGGGGCCCAGGCCCCCTGGTGGGGTTGATTTCCCCGAAGTTACTGGGAAGGATTCAGGTGAAATGACGCAAAGCTCATGATAGAAGGTTCTAATACTTTCCCTTGGTGGGTGGTTTTTTTTTTTTTTTTTTGGTCTGTAATTTCAGATCCACTTTACTTCTATAAGAAAGCAAGTGCCTTAATCAAATACAGCACATTAATTACTGGAAGACAGGCTCCAGTGGGCTGTGCTGATGGGTTTTAACCATCTCAGGCAGTAATGTGTAATTGAGCATAACTAGAGCGCAAGGCAGAAGCCCTCGACCCAGAGAGCCCACTGCAGACATATCCCCAGCTTGCTCTCTGCAGTCCTGTCAGAACTGGAGCTTCAGACCTTAAATGTCAGCTCCCCAACCATTTTTGGCCCAGATAAGAGATTGGAAATGTATCTTCCTTCTCTGCTTTATCTCTTGGGCCAAACTAGCCTGCAATTCAGCAGCAGGCAGAGAAGATAACATACAAGAGCATAGAATTAAAACCAGATGTTGAGGACTCTTGTCAACCATAATGACTCATAGTAACTCCAGGGAACTCACATGGAATCGTGTACCTGGGTGAGGCCTTCTCATGGATGCACATGCATACACGTGAAAGCGTGCACAGCACATGTACCTCCCTGTGAGACTGTGTGTTCGGGGAAATATCAAGGAGGAACTTGGGCTTCAGTTATCCAGAGACTTCATCTGGGCCAGTGCTACTGTGGGCAAGTTACTCTCTGACACCCAATTTTACCTATAAAATGGGACGATATTATTGATCCTAATATGGGATTAACTTTAAATGAGGCAGTGCTTGCAAAAAAGTAGTACAATGCCTGGCACATAGGAGCTGACAAAAACAGAGACATGAACTGAATTGAATTGAATTGGCTTTTGACAGCTGCAAGTGGGAGAGGGAAGGAGAAGTGGGTGACACCCACGGCTATGGTAATAGTCTGTGGAAATGGACAGCAGCAGTGCCAGGGCGCCCTGCTGTCTTGACCCTTGGGATTGTTGACCACGGATTTGTAGATGGTTCCCAAAGGTGGGGCTGGGATGAGAATCCTACTTCTCCTGGGTTAACATTTCTGTTGGCTTGTAGGAGGCTTTGTGGTTACCTTTATTGATGATATATTTTGATAAATTATCTCTCTTTCTAGCAATAGGAACTGATGTCTATTGTTGATGCCAGGTTGAGAGATATAGGCTCTGATATTTGGTGGAGAGATGGTGGCTAAAGAGTGGAGCCTTTGATCCCAGGCCAGCATTGACCACTGCAGGGTGGGGTGGGGAGGTTCTCCTTGACTACATAGCAACTCATTAGACCCCCAAGGAAGGAGTGCAGGTAGAATGGAGGCTAAGTAAAAATGCAGTGGGTCTTTTTAATCACAAAAGTCTGAATGCCTGGTTCAATATTTAAACAGACTAAATTGAGCTGTGACTCATTTTCCAGTGGGTATAGGAGGTTGGCTTGGAAAGTCTCTTCTTAAATGTATTGCTGATAAAGTTGACAGACTTATGACTCATGAGAAAATCTCTCCAGGGCTCAAAGGTGCTTCTTTAAACTCCTGAAAGGCTCAGAAATGAGACTTCAGGGAAAAGTTCCTGTCCAGAGATGCACCAGTTACTGAAAGATGTGCCGTGTGCTTTTTGGAGTGAATGAGACCTAGAAAATTGTGTGAACACAAGCAGAAATCTTGCCCACACTCTTAAAAGTGGAAAATGATCTTAGTTTGCTGGACTGAATGAACCTCAGGAGGTTTAGGGACTGGAAGCCAACCAGAGTTTTCCATAAAGCAGTGCAGAGTTTTATTGCTGTGATCATGATGGCAGATTTGGAAGGTGATTTCTGAGCTGGTAGAAAATTTTCTCAGTCTCTAAAATGTACTTTAGAATGTTGCCATATAGAAACTCTTAAAATTTATGATCAATTCTATGACACTGGACATTTTGCAAAGCCAGGGAGAACTCTGGAAACATGTGGCCTGCTCTTGTCTCTTCCCTGGGTCGGTCGCTGAGAGTATCTTTTAATTGATTTGTGAAATGAATTGCATGCAGATATTTGCTGTTCCTTTTGTTGGGCTTTGGGGGAGGGAGATCTTCAGAGACTGCAGGCTGTCTGAGAGCTGTCAGCCTCGCAGGGTGAGACAGGCACCCAGGCAGCTCCCTGTGTCCCAGAGGCACCCTTCATTCTGCTCTACCAAGTCCTTTCACACTCATCTGGAACAAAGTAAAGGCCTTGAGTTTGTGATATTGTGAGGTCCTGGGTTTTGCCAAATAAAAGTATATGAGTCCCTGTGAGTTTCTATTTCCAGAGACAGGTGACCTTTTGCTCAATCACATGCCTCCCTTTGGAGGTGATGCTGTTGCGTTCTCTCTAGCCTGTATGGACAGAGGAAGTGATCAGTGCCTGTTGGGAGAGATGGAGGAGAGGGGACACATACAGAGGCACGAGCCAACGTGACACGCTCAGCCACTTCCTGTGGACACAGCCCCACAAGGTGGGCCTGTGTCCCAGGTACTCTGTGAGACCCAGCAGGGGCTCCAGAGGATCCCAAGCCTGATCAGTGCCCAGTGCATTCACAGGAGCCTGTCGTGCAGGATATTGCCAGGAGGCCACAGTCTCCAGGTTACTGGGTTACTGACACCTGCCTATTCCTTTTCAATTCATTACAAACCAGGCTTAAAACCCCTTCTGGGGCCAGCATTGTGACACAGCGGGCTAAGCTACTGCCTGCGATCTCAGCATCCCATATTGGAGCACCTGTTGGAGTCCTGCTGCTCAGCTTCTGATCTGGCTCCCTGCTAATGCACCCAGGAAAGCAGCAGAGTGTGGCTGATTTACTTGGGCTCCTGCCACCTGTGGGAGATCTGGATGTATTCCTGGCTCCTAGTTTTGGCCTGGCCCAGCCCTGGCTGCTCACTCCCTCCGGGGAGTGAACCAGAGGATAGAAGAACATGCTTTTGCTGGCTTGCTCACACACACACTCTCTCTCTCTCACTCTCACTCTGTCTTTTGAATAAATAAGTAAGTAAATAAAAAACACTCTTCCTTCTGCACCTAATAGCTTTGGGGCTGCTGGAACCTCCGCGTGGTCATCCTGCAGCCTTTGGACAGACCCTGGAGCCCCGGGAAGCTCACTCACCCTCCTGTAGCCCCTCAAGGGCTGAATATGTTCAGGCAGGCAGGCAGACAATAGAAGGTCAAGGGCAGCTCCCAGAGGTCGGGTTGGGACACCTGGCTGGTGGAGGAGTTGTGCACACATCTGCGTCTGATGTCTGCCTTCTCTGCTGGCCTCTCAACCTGGCACAGGGGGTGATTCTTACGTGCCATGCCTGGTGCTTCCTTATAGATACTTTTGTGCAGCCTATGAGTGCCTCTCTGGGAGCTCAACAAAAATAGCTCAGGAGTGTTTTACCCAAAGTGGTCTCTACAGAGATGGGATTTAGGCTTTTCCCGGGTGGGTGGGATTGGAATGTCTTGCATGGCTTTGTCCACCCAGGATGGTGACTGTGACAACTTTGTGGTTTGTCTGGTTTCCTTTGGCTACCACACTAACCACACCAGAGCACCTATGAGGTCTCAGTTTGTGAAATCTGCGCACAGCACCAGCCCTGAGATTTGAAGGGAGAACAGTGAGAGAGCCAGGCAGAAGTGTCCAAATGCTGGACACTTCACAGATACCCTGATATTTGGCCCTGACCTCAGCTCCCCCAGGTCAGACAGGGTCCTGTCCTAGGAAGCTGGAAAGGAGGTGAGGGGACAATCTCAGGTCAGGAGTGGGCAGGGACGGAGGAGAGAACTGGCCCTGAGCTCTAGGAATGGAGTGGTTCCTGGGCCCCTCTCACTACTTCCTGGCCTTCAGAGTGGGGCCAGGTGTTTCTGATAACTCACACAAAGGCGCCCCCTTGGGTTTGTGGCTTTAAGGAGCTTCCTGCTACAGGCTTTAGGAGCAGTGGGTGGAGGAAAAGAGCTGCCTCCCCTGTGCCTCACTCTGCATTTTCCCATCAAGCAGTCTGATATGTGGAAGCTGTGTTGGCATAGTTGCAACTGCAGGAAGGGTCTGCTCCCAGCAAAGTTCAGAAGTCATCCTGTAGGGCCAGTGGTGAGCAGAAGGCAGGGCCCAATGACTGCACAAATGGTTAAATTACTGAATGCACTGACTTCAAGCCAGGTGAAGGTGATTTGTCTCATGCCCCTGCTACACTCTGCCTTGATGTCATCCTTTCGGGAAGCTATGGACTTGCCTGCCATTAAGGGGATTAAGCTTATCACCTGATACCATCACCTTGCTCCACACCTTGGGGAAGAGCCAGGTTTCTATAGCAATGAGTCCAGCTGGGTTATGCTCCTCTGGATTGAAAACCCAGTGCTTATCATGTCACACATGTTTAAGGATATGCTTGGGAATGGAGTCTCCACCAGTATTTAGCACTGGCCCCAGTGTCCCTGGGACCAGTGTGCCTGGAGGTCACCTGCCTAAGATCATTGCTCTCAGAGGTGACAGTAGAGGGCACTTATTTGACTCACCGCAGCACCGCAGCAGTTCACGGGAGCTACAGACCTCAGCCAGCCTTCCCAGCTGTAATGAAAAGGCTGTGACTTCAGCCGCTGGGCTCGGCAGCATGTGATGGAAAGAAATGGAGTCTGCTCCATGTGTCCTGCCAGTGAGGGCCGAGATGGCTTTAAGAAGGGGTGCTGGCTGCTGTCGGTGTCGAGGATTCCACAAGCCTTCCCAGCCAGGCAGCTGGGTCAGCCGCAGAGAGCTATGATTTCTGGGGAGTCTGAGCCATGGGTGTCTTGGGGACAATAAAAAGCAAGTTTAAGATCAGGAATGTTTTATGAATAGAGAAGAAATTTAAAGCAAAATGACATTTTAGCAAATGAATTTTTTTAGCAGTTCACTGAAAGGTTTTGATGGGGTAAAACACCTCTTGATCTATAAATTCAAGAGTGCCTGGCCCAGTGTGGCATTTGCTGCTGAGTGACCTGGGACTTGGTCCATTCTGAGCTTCTGTCTCCTTCTCTGGAACATGATTATTGGTTATGTGTGTCTGTGGCTTTCAACCATGTGATTTTCACTTGCCTGGGAATACTCAGCTTAAGTACAGTCTCACCCACAGATGTAAACACGGAGACTTGCCTGCTGATCCTGCCTCTCCCTTGGCCACAAGGTCACTGAGAGGAGGCACCCAGAGGCCTGGGAGAGAGCATCCTGTGTGCTCCCCAGGGCCCCTCTCCCTACTGTGTCCTTCCCAGGGCCTCTCTCCCTCCAGACATTGCAGAGGCTGATGAACCCCAGCGGTGTGTGTTCCAGCTCCTACTCAGGTTCAGCACAGTCTTGAAGCAGTTGGCCTGAAATAGTCCTTGTCCTATTCTGTATCAAAGAGCTGGAAAAGGAAACAGCTGTCACTTTGTTTCTAATTTTCTGCTATAAATTAAGCCAGTTTATTAAAATACCGTGTGCAATGTCGAGTGTACCTCAGAGCATACCTAATGCCGCATCACAAATGTGCTGCAGCAGCACTGGGTTTCAGGAACATCTAACTGACCCTGTAAGTAGCCACTTCTAATATGAATATTGGCATAATTAAATAAGGATGTCGGGTTGCATATTGTGCCTATTTTTGTGGGATTTCATGTAAAACCCTTAGCAAAATAGAACATAACTATACTAGCAATACACACAGCTATTGGGACTTTAAAGGAGGTCAGAAGTTGAAGCATCAAGACACACATTGTGTGTTACACATATGTAACTTACATGCAATATAATTCATAACATAAGTGAGTATGTTTAAATATTCAAAATTAAATATTTCATATATTTCAATGTTTAATATTTAATTTATAAGTAATTATGTTATCACATGCATTATAAGCATATGATTTATATAGTAAGTCAAATTTCATTTAATTTCATGTATTTCTAAATTTACAATAATTAATATATTCTATCTTCAACACTATTCAATATTTAATCTCATATTCCTGAGTTATATGTAACAACACTTAAACTAGTACAACATAAACAATTTGCATATTTATTATAATATTTATAATACAAAAGTAATGTACTTAATATTTGTATTAAATATTAATGAACTAACTGATATATTTAATTCTATCTGTATTTTATTTGTATTAAAAAATTCAGTTACACGTTATAGGTTTAAGGATTTAAGCCCACCCTGCTTGCTGGTGACTCTCAGATATGCCTTGAAAATAGCTTCATAGTCAGTCTTCTCTCCCTGTGTATATGCACGAGCAGCACCATTTGTCTGCAGAAAATTTCAGCATCCACAAAGTAGATGATGATTCCTTCCATTTGTTTTATTTTAAAAGACAGTACTGCTCCACAAATGCCATTGCATGCACTTGGAGAGCAAGCCTGGATATCCATGGGACATCCACCAGCGGGCTGGCCCGCGTGGCGACAACTAGGAACTGGTCCAGGGGCTGCCCTTCCAAGGCCACCAGGGCTGAGGACCACAGAAGGGCTGGTTTCTGGGAGCTCTGTTTCCTGAAGCAGCCGAGCATGGGCCACCTGCTGTGGGGCAGGAAGAACCCCTCAGTGACACTCCTGGCTGCCTCCACCCATCCTGTGAGCCTGGCTGGCCTGAGTGGGGGCGGAGCTTCTGCCCCTCCAGAGAGCCACCGGGCTCTGTCCTCGAGCCTGGCCTCTCCACCACCCAGCAGCGTGAGTCTGACTCAGATCTGCCCGCTGTCCCTGGCGCCGCGCCAGCCTGCTGGTGTTCAGCGGTGAATGCTCATTAGTGACTGTTCATTAGGAGACTAATGGCAGTGTGGGGTTTCTGACGGTATCTGCTGTCCACAACCCTGGAAACCTGACTCTCTGTTCTTTATAAATAATAATGCTGCTGGATAATGCTCTTCCTTAAGGGGTGTGTGTGTGTGTGTACGTGTGCTCCCGCCTTCTTTTTGACTGTTATTCTTTCCTGCTTTATTAACTTTTATTTTTTTGCCTCAGCATTTTTGGGCCTGAGAGTTTGCCCCAGGTGCTAAGGAGGGCACAGGGTGGGCCCCCAGGTCACCTGCGGGAAGTGTGGCTCTCTGGTCCTGCCCTTCCTTTCTGCACCCACACTTGGAACAAGTTCAGAAGAAAACCCTCACCCTCCTCTCTGTGCTGCTGTCCAGCCTCTGCAGAGGTTCTGAGCTAGAAGTGTAGGGCACTCTGCTGAGCAAAGTAAACAGGTATCTGCCCACCTTGTGCTTCTGCCAGGTTGGGCATGGACGCAGATAGTACCCCAGTGTGTAAAATGGTGATTGTGTTGGCAGGCATTGTGGTGCATAGGGTAAAGCTGCCTCTTGGGATATGCACATCCCATATTGGAGTAACAAGTCCTAGCTATTCCACTTCTGATTCAGCTTCCTGCTAATACATCCTGGGAGGCAGAAGATGATAGCTTAGGCACTCAGGCCCTTGCCACCCGTGGGGGACCCAGATGGAGCACCTGGCTTCAGCCTGGCCCAGCCCTGGCTGTTGTAGGCTTTTGGAGAGTAAAGCAGTAGACGGAAGAGCTCTCACTGTGTGTGTCTTTCAAGTAGAAGAAAATAATAAATAAACAAATTACATTTTAGAAGTATAAAATGCCTGTAGGAAGAAGGGATAGAGCCGACCTGGGAAGTCTTAGTGGAGACTCAGTCAGGACTCATTTCTTTCTTCTCCCCCTCTTCAGGGCCCATCTCCACCCACAGGGTCCCCAGCTCTTCTGTACAGCTCCTGGAATCTTAGCTGATACGCTCCTGAATCTTGCGTGAACACATCAGCTGCCTCCATCAATTTTTTGCTGCTGTAACAAAATACCATAGCCTGAGTAAATTACAGACAATGGGAGCTCTCGGCTCATGGTCCCAGAGGCTGCAAGTCCACAATCGGGGGGGGGGGGGGCGTCTGATAGGGGAGGGGCTACATCTGGTGCAGGAGGGGCCATGTCTGGTGGCTGCCTTCTTGCTGCTCTTGTGTTACAGCACAGTGGAAGGGAACGGGGCAGGACAGAGAGGGAGGACAAGGGAAGAGTTGTCCACACATCAGTACTAACCCACTCCCAAGATAATGGCCTTAATCTGTTCATGAGGGTGGTGCACCCTGACCTAATCGGTCCTTAGACCTCTCAATACTGTTACAAGAGCAGATAGACTTCAGCAAGCCTGGAAGTAGCCTACAGGTACTCTGTGATTCCCTGGTGAGTTTCAAGTCTCTGAGGGAGGGGTCAGTGTTGTTGAATTTCCCAGGCATACCTCCCCAAGTATACAGTGGATGAGTGGATGGATGGGTGGATGGCTGTTCTACAGAGTGAGCAGTTGCTGAACTTGGATTCGAGTCATTTTTCTCCCGCTTATCTGTCTTCCTTTGGGCAAATAGCTTCATCACTCTCATTCTCAACTTGTGTATCTGTCATTGAGTGCTGTGAGGATATCAGGAGGGAAGTGTGTCATACCGTGCACATGCCATGTGAGTGCAATGTGGTAGTGTCCCCGTGTTCAGCAGACCCTGCAAGTCCTGCAAGGCTGCAAGCGATGCCCACGCACCACTGCCACCACGTCACTAGTACAAACAAGAGGGAGGCCCCGTGGATCTGACACCTGGAGCTCCCGTTTGCTAAGCCAGCACTCACAGGGGACTTTTGTGTTCCTGTTCTACGGTGAGGTCTCCAGTGCACATTGAGTACCTTGTGTTGTTAGCACGCAGTTACAAATGAGACAGTGCTCCTGATGTCACCGCCAGGTTTCTGTCTGAATCATGACCTTGTGCCTGCCTGCTCGCTTCCTGCATTTCTGGCATAATGAATACCTTGCTTTGGGGGCCAAGGTGTGGTCTCTCTGATAGAGGGTAATGTGGACGCTGTGGTCAACCTGGAGGGAGGTTTGGGCTGTGTGTGGGGAGAGTCTTGACTCTGTTGTGCTCCACCAGTATCTTCAGCCCTCTAGCCTCCCACAACCTGTGAGACCTTTTCTGAAGGGAAGCCCCATATCCTGGGCCACGCAGCAGCCAAGTGTCAGAAGAAACGGGGTGGGAGACAGAGGAATATGGATTCCAGCCTGTCTCAGTGAGCCGCGGCTGCCACAATAAAGCTCTGCAGACTGTCCAGATTAAACAGCAAGTGTTGGTTTCTCATGGTTCTGGAGGCAGCGTTTGACCTTGGGTGTCTGTCGGAGGCCCCTCTCCTTGACTCACAGGTGCATGCCTTCTTTTTTTTTTTTTTTTTGTTTAATTTTTTTGACAGAGTGGACAGTGAGAGAGAGAGAGACAGAGAGAAAGGTCTTCCTTTGCCATTGGTTCACCCTCCAATGGCCGCCGCGGCCGGTGTGCTGTGGCCAGCGCACCACACAGATCCAATGGCAGGAGCCAGGTGCTTCTCCTAGTCTCCCATGGGATGCAGGGCCCAAGCACTTGGGCCATCCTCCACTGCACTCCTGGGCCAGAGCAGAGAGCTGGCCTGGAAGAGGGGCAACCGGGACAGAATCCGGCGCCCCGACCGGGACTAGAACCCGCAGGCGGAGGATTAGCCTAGTGAGCAGCAGCGCCAGCCAGGCGCATGCCTTCTTGCTGTGTCCTCCTCACGTGGCCTTTGTCCATGCATGCACAAAGAGAGAAGGAGGGAGAGAAAGGGAGTTGGTCCTGTCTCTTCCTCACTCATGAGGACACTAATCCCATCATGACCCCATCTAATCCTGACCACTTCCCAAAAGCCCTACCTACAAGTACAGTCATTCTGGGTGAGGCTTCACCAAATGAAGTTTTGAGCAACCACAAGCATTCAGCCCATAGCACACCCACCACTTAGGAGCCACACGACAAAAAGTCTTGCTTCCCTCTCTGAAAGTATTTCCTTATCTGCAGATTGAGAATAAAAGTAGATAGCTCTGGGCTACTGTCTGGATCAAAAGAGATACACGACCTCCCATGGCCTTTAGGCTTGCACAGCCCATCCCTCCATTCCTGTTCAGGGTCCTCCCCGTCCCTGACTTTGCTGGGTTCACCTCGGCCACACCAACCTCCTCACTGAGGAACCACCCCAGGTTCTCTTGGATTAGGACCTGACAGAGGAATATGGATTCCAGCCTGTCTCAGGGAGCCGCGGCTGCCACAAGTGGACAAGTGTGTGTGACTGCCTCCTTCCCTGTCCCTTCCTTGAAAATATCCATGGTCACCCCATCCCTGCCCCACTGCCTAGGGTGCCCTGATGTGTTTGTCTGTGGAATGTTCTGACTGTGGGTCTGAGCACTGTCCAGCACATCTTGGGGTTCTGGACACAGGTGCCAATCTTGAGAAACAAGACCACAGCTCCTTCAAGGACCTACCATGTGCAGCTCCCTCGGCCTCCTGCTGGCCTGTCAGGCTATGGGGGCCATGAGCTAGGATAACACATATGATGTTCTGCCCTTTGCATGCCATGAGGATTCTCTCCAGTATCACAGGGGTCCAGTAAGCCTCATTGTCCACTCTTGACATTTATGGGGCTGACCCTAATGGTGCTCAATGATGTTTCATTCTTTCCCAGCAGATTGGCGCAGCCAGCAGGGAGAAGTCAGTTCACAAGCCTGATACCCTCCACCTCTGCCCCTCGGACCTCCCAGTAGTCTACTCTACACCCACCTCTGTCAGAGGCTGCCTTGCTTGTTTTGCTTTTTTTTTTTTCCATGTATTTGTTGTGCATGAGCACAGGAATCTGGTGTGGCTTGTCCACAGCTGCATTCCGGATACCTGGACAGCAACCACGCAGTTAGCCATCTGGTAGCATTAAGTGAACACTTGCTGAGTGAAAGAATGAGCCGTGTGCAAGATAGTAGGCAGCTGATGGGCACTGCCTTTATCTCAGTGGCCTCATCTATGAAATGGGGCCACTTCCATCTTAGAATTTCTGGGAAGATTACATGGTATGAGTTGTGCCCCTCCCCCGAAAACACGTGTGTTGATGCTCTAAGCTCCACAACTTGGAAATGTGATTTTATTTGGATTAATTATGTTAGAGTGAGGCCATCTGGCTGGACCCTAATTCTATATGGCTGGCATTCTTACAAGAGGAGAGAGACATCAGGAATCCACTAGCATGGAAAAATGGCCATGTGAACACACAGGGAGAAGACAGCCACCTACAAAGCACAGAGAGCAGCCCCTGGAGAAGCCAACCCTGCTGGCACCTTTATCTTGGAGTTGTAACAAGCAGAAGTGAGAGAAATAAAATGTGTGCTGTATAAGCCACCCAGTCTGGGGTATCTTGGGTAGTGGCCAGCACTGACTGATGCAACATTCTGTACAGAGGTGGTGGAAAGCAGTGGGACAGCCCTGAAGAATCCAGACACATATGGACCAGTTCTCAGAACAGTGGCAGCTGGAGAAGATCCGTGTTTTGGGATGGGCACTGGAAATCTGTTAAGTGTGAATCCAGATTCAGGATAGAATGTGGGAGATAAGGCAGGAAACTCCCTTGGGGGCAAAAAATCATAAGATTTGCAGATGCAACCCAAGAAAAGGGTCATCATGTAGGCTGTGGGTCACTGTGGGGAAGAAGAGGGCAGGCCCTGGCCTTGGGGAGTTTGTTTTCTGGTAAGGAAGATAGAAAGGCCACAGGGACAGGACCCCAAGAGCAATGTGATGGGGGTGTCGTATATCCAGGCAAGGAAGGCCTTCCTGGTAATCACATGGCATGGAAACGAAGGGTATCAGGCCCCAGGTTCTTTTGTGTTGCTCCCTCGACTGGCCTTGAAGAGAAGCACCCCAGAAATGCTTCAGGCCTGAGGAATAGGAACGTGCTGATGCAGTCCAGTCTTCTGTGATGGAGAACAAAGAGAAGACCACTGCCTCGGATGTCCCAGGAGTGAGGCTCTCCTTCCAGAGATGCCAACACTTGGTTGGTCATGCGACCCTGCCCAGCTGAGTCACTCTCTCAGGCCCAGGGCCTCACTACGGGGAAAGGGAATGTGATTCAAGGTTCCCAAGTCTTCCTGTTAGTCAAGAAACAGAATCTTCACGTGATCTCAGATACTGAAGAACAGATGAAAACCTCAGCGTTGGCTGGAATGTGGGAGGAGAGTCTTTTGTTTTCATAACCTGGCTTAAATCTCCTTAATTTTGAGTCCTTTGACAGTAGAAAGATAAGATTCCAAGGACCATAGGGTATAATTTGTCTTCAAAAAGTACATGAAAATTGCATATTTTGAAAAACCTACGCAAGGATTTCAAAAAATATTTACATCAGACTTAGTTTTTAACTCCATTTTTCCATGAGCTTTCTATAACCCCCTCCCATGGCAATGAATTGGCTCTGACTTTA